>JASJET010000206.1:0-1402500 GCA_034092305.1 Diaprepes abbreviatus
CATTGATAAATTATAACACAATGTACAATATTTCGTTTTTGGTTCTATACAACTTTCCTAACGAGACCATTACGTGGGTCGAAACCCTCTGACCCACTCCTTAATACAACTATATATATATATATATATATATATATATATATATATATATATATATATATATATATATATATATACATATATATATATATATATATATATATATACATATATATATATATACACACACATATATATATATATATATATATATATATATATATATATATATATTTAGTTGGTTATTTTCTTGGGAATATGGTTCATTTTTATATTGAAACTAAATATATACAGTAGTCCATACTTATTGTATATTTATATATTTTTATTTCTCAGGACGTTTCGATTCTTTCGAATCTTTTTCAACTGATGCGGATGCTACAAAAATGTACATTTTTAATATTATTATATATGGACAAAGAGGTTAAAAACTTACCAGAACAGAGATTTTTGTTTTAAACAATAGTTAATTACATCACAAACCAATTGTAGTCACTCACTCTTTTGTATATTCACTTTTTAAAAGTATTTTTAAAAGGCCAGTTAGAAGAATGGTCACTACATTTTTAACCCTATAACTGTCTTGATTTGATTGAATGTGGAACCCAGATGGTGTATGTTTTTTAGGCACTTTAAGTGGCGTAAAAAGTTTGGGTCTTTTAATGAAGTGATATTTTTCTGAAAAATATCGTGATTTAATTTAGAAGAATTGGAAGCGGAGAATTATTCTTATTTATTGTTTTATTTATTTTAGAAATTCCCTTATATTGGTTTATTTTAATATGTTGAAATAAATTTGATTTAAATTATTGATGTCTGTTTTATCGTTTATGGCATTCGGATTTTTTTTTATTACAATCATTTCGTAAAATTCTAAATAAAAAAAAATTAAAAAAAAAAAAAAATCCGAATGCCATAAACGATAAAACAGACCTCAATAATTTAAATCAAATTTATTTCAACATATTAAAATAAACCAATATAAGGGAATTTCTAAAATATATAAAACAATAAATAGGAATAATTCTCCGCTTCCAATTCTTCTAAATTAAATCACGATATTTTTCAGAAAAATATCACTTCATTAAAAGACCCAAACTTTTTACGCCACTTAAAGTGCCTAAAAAACATACACCATCTGAATTCCACATTCAGTCAAGTCAAGACAGTTATAGGGTTAAAAATGTAGTGCCCATTCTTCTAACTGGCCTTTTACAAATACTTTTAAAAAGTGAATATACAAAAGAGTGAGTGACTACAATTGGTTTGTGATGTAATTAACTATTGTTTAAAACAAAAATCTCTGTTCTGGTAAGTTTTTAACCTCTTTGTCCATATATAATAATATTAAAAATGTACATTTTTGTAGCATCCGCATCAGTTGAAAAAGATTCGAAAGAATCGAAACGTCCCGAGAAATAAAAATATATAAACATACAATAAGTATGACTACTGTATATATGTAGTTTCAATATAAAAATGAACCATATTCTCAAGAAAATAACCAACTAAATATATATATATATATATATATATATATATATATATATATATATATATATATATATATATATATATATATATATATATATATTGACACTTTCAAGTACGGTTCGTCTCATTACTCGCTGAAAACTGATGGTGGTCTCTGTTGAATTTCGAGTTTTGTTTAGCTAGGTCGCTTTCTGATTGGACGAGCGGCTTTGCAGGACCCTCCCCTCTGCTGAGTTCGGTACATTTGATTCTTGTATTCTTTTCTCTCGTGTATTGGTTGATTTTTGTTGTTTTGTTTCTTAATTTTTGATTAATGTTTTCCATGCAGTTGGAATATGTACTGCATCCTCTCGTTTCTTCAGCCTCTCTTATGACGCGGACCTTGTAGTTTTGTAGTGATTGGCGATTTCTTTTGCTTTTTCAAAATCAATGGTATGTTCGGTTGTTTGGTGATATTGAAATAGAGTTGAGGTTGTCTGTTTATTTTTGAGACTATTTTTATGTTCTCGAATTCTTGCTGATATGGGCCTGCTTGTTTGTCGTATGATTGATGGCAATATGCATATGAAATGCTGTAAATGCCATGATTTTCAAGGTTGATCTTATCTTTGGGATTTCCCAGGATGTTGGCTATTGTTTTTGGTGATTTAAATATGGGCTGTATGTTGTGTTTTCTTAAGATTCTTCCGCTTCTTTCCATTATTCCTTTTACGTATGGGATTATGGCTTTGTTCCTTAATTGATCTTAGTCTTTGGTATTTCTTGTGGTCTTCTTTTGTCTTTTTATTGTTTTCTTTGTATCTGATTGTGAGAAATCATTCCGTTCTAGAGCTGCTGAAATGTGTCTTGTTTTGTGTCGAAATCTGTTAGGCGGAGAGATCTTGATACTAGTGTGTTGACTATTGCCTGTTTTTGAGAGAGATGATGATATCATTCTGCATTGAGACATGTGTGGATTTCCGATATACGCTGAAAACCAGGGTGTTGTTCAGTTTCCTAGTGAATAATAGATCCAAAAAAGGAAGTTTCTTATCTTGCTCTATCTCTAGCATGAATTGAATTCTATATATATATATATATATATATATATATATATATATATATATATATATATATATATATATATGTAATCGAAGGTTTTCGGGTATTCCGTGTATGTGCTGAGTCCCTCTCAGGACTGTAAGGCAGCTGACGTTTCGGTGAAATCTCATTCACCATTTTTAAAGCTCACTGTACGGCGTCTACGAGCTAACTGACGCCTGCGACTCGGGCGCGTTGCCTAGTTGTAATCTATTTCATTACTAAGTGCTACTGGTTGATGTTTTGTAAGCAGATTTTTCCAAGTATTAGGCACTCGCAAGCTATCATCTCTGCTATTTAAGTTGTTGGGCCTCTTTGCAATTTTAATAGCTTTCCTTATAACTCTTGTGGACAGGTTTTCACAACTTGATAGCATTTTTGTTCCTGAGAAATTTATCTTATCTCCTGTGTTTAACCAGTGTTGGGCAAGAGCAGAAGAAGTTGTTTTTTGTTTGACAGCGTTCATATGTTCGTCTCTTCTGGCGCTTATTTTACGGTTGGTTTGGCCTACGTAAGATGAGCTGCATTCTCCGCATGGAATTTCGCACACTCTCTGGTTTTCTAGCGGGATTCTTTCTTTGGGTGTTACTTTACGGTCTGTGGTGAAAATGGTTTCAACGTTGTGTCTCCTGAGAATTTTTGCGATTTTGTCTGTGATGCTTACATAAGAAACAAAATCTTTGGAGCTGTTCTCTTGGTTTTCGCGATTTTTCGGGGCCAAGTGTTTTTTAGAGTCGTGTCTATATGTTCTTTTTTATAACCGTTTTTTGTTAGTGCGTCTTGCAGTATGTTTATCTCATTGTGGTAATTTTCTTGATCTGTAAGGGACTGCGATCGAAACTTAAATGATTTCACTACTGCAAACAATTGGGCGGGGTGGTAATGTGAATCAGCGTTGAGGTATATGTTGGTGTGAGTGGGCTTTCTGTAGACAATGTGCGAAAGCAAGCCTCCTTTTTTTTCAGTAGGATATCTAGGAACGGTAGTTTTCTCTCTTGTTCTGTCTTCATGGTGCATTTGATTTTTGGATGTATACTATTGATGTGATTTAGGAAACTTTTGACATTTTCTTCTCCATCTTGAATATCCGACATAATATATATATATATATATATATATATATATATATATATATATATATATAAACAGGGTGTCCGGAAAATATGTGTATAACATTTGATGACAAACTCTTGACGTTGAAATAGATTTAAGCCAACCTGAGTTATATTCTATACTGCTTCTTTTAGGCAGTAGATGACGTCAGTTTAAAAAAAAAACATTGATTTTTGCTAAATTTCTTGAAAACATGATAACTGAATTTAATGATTTTTTGTGTGTGGTCTAACACTATAATATGACGTTTCCTAGTGGTATAGCGACTGGCTAAAAAGTAGTGTGTTATAAAAGTGACGCCACTTGTAAATGGTTCTGATTTTTTTGTGCCATCAATGTGAAAATCTAGATATTTCTATCAGATAATCGCATGTATTTGGAAGCTTTTCTGCCTCTTAAAAAATTTTTGTTAGATTAGCGGAAAACAATATTTTCAATTATATGCTTACACCAATTCACTCTATTAATAAAAAATACCTGCAACAATAATTTTTCGAGTGACTTTGTTGCTACGGTATTTAATAATTTGACTATTGACAAACTGCCATCACTGTCTAAGAAGTCAAGTAAAGTAAGATCAGCATTTTAAATTTTTAAGCCTATTTTACTATTAAATATGAATAATTACACGCACTCCGAGAAGGCTGACATGCTTTTAGTAAATGGGTTTTGTGAAGGAAATGGGCGTCAAATTGTTACCGTTTACATGGAGAAATTTTCTAACCGTCGAACCATCAAACATTTGCTAGTCTTGAGCATCATCTCGGAGAAATGAACAGCTTTATGAAAAAAATTGAAAGTAGGGGTCGTATTCGAACGACACGAACAGTCGAAAAAGAAGAGGAAATTTTTGAAATAACTGAAGAAAAATCAAGTGTCAGTACCCGCTGCTTAGAACGTGAGTTGGATATCGCTAAAACTATTGTTAATGATATATATAAAAAAAAAACAGTTGTGATATGGATGTATATAATGTCCAAATGTTTCAGCAACTTTTACCGTTTGATCCCCCCAGTATCCTTTCATTTTGTGAATTTATTCGAAACTAAATAACTCATCATTGGTAAAAAATGTTGTTTTCTGACGAGGTGTACTTTATAAGATCTGGAGTCACCAATCTGCACAACGAACATATTTATTCGGTTGAAAATTCATATGCCATTAAAGTTGCACACGATCAGCCTAACTTTAAAATAAATGTTTGGGCAGGTATTATTGATCGCTGCCTTATTAATCCCGCTGTGATTCCAGACAGGATAAATGGAAATAATTATCTAAATTTTCTGCAAAACACATTAACACGTCTTTTGGAAAATTTGCCTATCTTACTTCAGTGAGAATAATGGCATATGCATGATGGTTCCCCACCCCATTTTTCCTTTACTGTTCAGTAATACACGACCAATATCGCAATCAATGGATTGGAACAGGCAATGAGGCACCAGTAAGGTGGCCACCACGTTCTCAAGAGTTAAATATATGTCAAGAAATAGACGGATTTTGTATTTCAGTGTATATTTAGATTATTACTATCGGCCAAGCGCTTTCGGTCTAATTTAGACCATCCTCAGGGCTCAAACCTCGTCAAAGGGCACACCTTAACCCTGCCAGTTTGAGAACAGTCGCCAGCGTAGCCTCCACACAGAACAAGTCGTATACAATTAAAAACTTTTCGTATTGTAAACGCTAGCATACTTTTAAGTAATCCTAAGATATTAGAGTTCAATTTCTTTTTTTAAAAAGTGTCAATAAGTGAATTCAATAAAATGGCGATCATTTTGCACATTTGCTTAATAAATGTTTTCTTGCCGGATAATTTTTTCAATGTTTTTAAAATACATACATGTACTTCCAATATTTATTTTAAAAATGGTTTTATTATTACAGCAAATTGGTGTATACATGTAACTGAAAATGTTTTTTTTCTATCAAAACCGTTCATCCAATGGAAAAATTGTTTCAAAAGAGAAAGAAGCTTCCAAGTACATGATATGATATATATATATATATATATATATATATATATATATATATATATATATATATATAGAAAAAGCCAACTAAACCGAGACGTTTGAGGCATATTTTATTCCCTTCATCAGGTCTTCTACAAAAGAGAAAATAACCTTCCTTGATTCTAGTACTATGAATAAAAATAAAGAAAGAGATCTACCAAAGTGAGTATGTATAAAATGCCAGGTCTTGTTCAACAGATACCGTAGTTATCACTTAACAATAAGATCACATAACAAAAAGATTGTTTTAAAAGGCAAAACTAATTTGGTTAATTCAGAAAATAATTTTTAAAACACGTAGATGTCGTTGAATCGCCATTTTAATTTGAGAATTACTTTGATTTTTGACAGTTGAAAGTCTGTTATAATAGGTACAGTTTGCACTGCCCAAGAACAAATAATCGTTCTGGGAAAGAACGCAACCGTTCTTGAAAAATATTACGTTATTAAGCGAAAAGGTAATGAAAAATGAAAATTATGACTAGAAACTATAATAATAAATAAAGCAAAATGCTATTTTAATGTAAAGAATGGCAATCCAACACACCCAGTTGGACAGTGTGGCAGTAACATTCAGAACTGTGGTTAAAAAGTATCTGACTGGGAAAAGTGAACAGGGGGGGACCGATTTCCGTTGTTTTCTAATTGTAATAAGTAGCCATAAATTACGCTAAGGTTTTGTATGTCTCCTCTCTTATTCATAGACAGTGGTTCGTTTTGAACCATTTCTAGGAACATTCTTTTATGGAAATTACTTTCTTTTGCTAGGATTTTCGGTCTCTCAAAGCTTATTAAATGACCCTTATTTAGTACATGCTCTGCAAGAGCACAGGAAACCACTCCTCTGTTACAAACGCTTTTATGAAAACTTATTCTACCAGAAAGATTTCTAGAAGTTTGGCCTATATAAACTTGGTCACAATTTAGGCATGGGATCTTATAGATAATGTTCCAGTTTTCTTTCAATGAGATAGGTGTTTTGGTTTTAGAATAAATTAATGCAATAGTTTTAATTTGTTTGTTGCAATTTTAAAGGAGGTTATATATTTTTTATTACAACCGTTAAAGGTTGCCTTCTTTCCCAGAACGATTATTTGTTCTTGGGCGGTGTAAACTATACCTATTAAAACGGGCTTTCGACTGTCAAAAATAAAAGTCATTCTTAAATTAAAATAGCAATTCAACGAGGTCTACGTGTTTTAAAAATTATTTTTGAATTAATCAAATTAGTTTTGCCTTTTAAAACAATCTTTTTATGTTGTGTGATCTTATTGTTAAATGATAATGACTGTATCTATTAAACAAGACCTGACATTTTATAAATACTCATTTTGGTAGGTCTTTTTCTTTATTTTTATTCGTAGTACTAGAATTAAGGAAGGTTGTTTCCTCTTTTGTAGAAGTCCTGATGAAGGGAATAAAATTTCTCAAAAGCTAGACTAAAAAAAAAGAGTTTTCTTGTTTGGCCGACCATCCTTTTGACTGCTGCCCCACAAAAGTGCCTTAAACCTTTCGGTTTAGTTGGCTATTTCTTAACTAGTCCAGTCACGAGACTACCTCCTTTTTAAATATATATATATATATATATATATATATATATATATATATATATATATATATATATATATATATATATAATCCCGCAATTTGTTCATCGAAAGTGGTGCTCTTCTTTTGTCAGATCATGTATATGTAACTTGTATTCATTTAGGTAATATTTTACTCACGGAGAAAACAATTCATTCAGTGAAATATATAAATATATACGAATATTCACGGGGTGAACTATATATGCTGAGCAATATACTCCTGGAAATAAAATGACTAGTTTTCCATGGATCTATTTATTTGTTAACGACCGACAATTTGTATGTGATCAAATATTCCGTTTTATGCTTTTATTTGACATGAAATAAATGGATTGTATCAGTAAATACTCTCTAATAAAAACAGTTTTATTCTTTACTGAAAACAAATGGTTATTTATTCAACAGGTTACCAAACTGTAATATTTTACTTCATGATCGTGAAAATAATAATTCTGCTTTAGCAATTGATCAAAATATGTGAGTGGAAGACTCTTATAAAATTCCAGCAATGATGATTTTAAATATTTTTCTTTCAAAGTATCGTTACACCGCAAGTCAATCATTTCCCGGGACGAGGGTTTCTATATCGGCATTAAAAGGATTTTGAAAAATCCTAATATTGTTTGGGATTGCATCAAAATCTGCAAAACGAGACTTTATTTTTAAAGCATCAAAAACTTAAATTGAGGAATCCATCGAAAATGGATTCTCAGTCAACTGACTGAATGTTTAACATGCATTAAAATGCGTTAAACATTTTTTGTTCAATTAAAATTGAAGCATAACAATTTTTCCACGAAAGAAGTTAATATGAGAGTATAAATCATGCTGAAGATGGTTTTGTCCTTGTTATTTTAAATTGAGGTCATTCGTATGTTCATACAATGATAACCTCCATAACCACCCGTTGTTTTGTAACTCAGCCGTTCCTTTTTTTTTTGAAAAAAAAAATAAAATATTTTGAGCACGTTGTAAAATGCTCACAAGCTGCATCAATATATCTTCTCCTATATGAAATACCAAAGCCAATCAAATTATATTAATACAAAATGTGGTCAACGGACTTTCAGACTATTGGTTGTTATTTTAATGGAATTAAGCCGTAAGCCTCTGTATTTTCAGGTCAGTTTTTACAAACTCATATGCAACTTTAATTACTCTCATATTCGTATGTACAATGAGCGAAAATTACGCTTTCGTGCTGGAAATTACTTTGTAGAAAGCTTAAAAGCGTTTTTGTTTAGTGTTCTTTCGCGGGTTTTAACATTTAAATAGTTGATGTCAGCAATTCTCAACTTGTGGGCGGTGCAACAATATTACTTGTAGGAAAATATTAAAGTTGTGATAGTGTATCGAAACCCAACAAAAAATAAATAAAATCAATTTAATTAGAGGTCAAAAAAACATTAAAATTGGACGCGATTAAAACAGCTATGCAGACTCGGATCAGAAATACTCAAAGGTTGGGAAACGCTGGTTTTTACTATATTCTCGCAGAGCCCGTTCCCTTTTACGAAAGCAGGAAATATATTTTCATGTTTATTTTAGGTTCCGTTTCAGTTTTAAAAGCTCCAGTTATATAGTGTGTGAGAAAATAATTGTATGTAAGAGGTGACCTCTTTTATTTTAAATACAAGAATCGTTCTTTTAATAATATTAAAGAGAGATAACTTTATTTTCCTACAGTATATAAAAATATCTTCTTCTCATTTTCTTTCGTAAGCTTCCGCCTGCTCAAGAATTGTTTTCCAAACTATCTGGTTAATTTCTATTATGACCAACTGTTTGTCTTAGGTTGTTAACTTACCTCATCGGTGGATCAATTGCGATTGTAGGATTTTTTGATTTAACTCAGTGAAAGTCCAACATACTCTTGCTTTTATTACGATTTTTTCAGTCCCACTTTCTTTGATCCACAAGTAAGTTCTTCTAACATGACCTGAAAATCTTACCCTTTGTCACTACATCGTCAACATTGTAATGGTCACCTTTTATAATTCACTCACCCTGATTTCTTAACAATTAACTATTAAATTTTGCATGTTTACTTTGGTAAGCAATAGCACTTCTCGGTAATCAGGTTATTCCTGTAATGTTTCCATTTGAATTTTATTGATTGTAGGCAAATTTTAATCCTCCATAGCTACTAATTATACTATGCATTTCTTTGTCTTCCTTTGATTTTCGCTGAGATAATCATGAAATATTTTAAGTTTAGGACCTAACTTTGAAAGTTAAGTAGTTTGTAGAAACTGTTGTTAATGCTTCAGCTGAGCATTCACTGCTTTCTCTCCTGTGGTAAATACGAATAATTGTACTCAGCGGTTGGATAGTAATTTTAATATATAACATTGTAGAAAACATCTCTCTTGGGTTATGTAAAAGAAAAACGCTTCTTTTGAATTATAAATTTGGATATTTCATATGTTTTAATAATTTTTGCTATTTTATCAGTTACAATAATTTTAATGCTATTGATCAATATCTTAATTTTATGTGAATTTTTGTCGGTGACGGAAAATGCATACTTTACCGGTACGAAATATTTCTCGTTCTTTTTAAATTTTAGTTGCAGAAAGTATAGTGTGGAGTAACGGAAATAACATGGATTTGAATTTGCTTGGATATTTAATAGTGATTTTCCTCGTCTGGGACGGATCGGGCTGTCCATTATTACCCCACCATTTTGTTGACTTGAAACTGCTGGCTGCTATGCATTTCCGCGTACTTTGTTGAACAAAAAACTCTCTTCGAAAATAAGATGTAAGGCTTTAATTTAATAGGGGTTATAACTGAACGAAAGTGGGTTATTTTGGTTGAATTGTTCTTTTAAGGGTTTTATTTAATGGTTTCCCCCTGGGTCTCAATTTTTCTTAGTGTGGCTAAGGAAAATACAGTTTCTGGAAAGTGTAACTGTTTTGAGTTAGAGTTATATGACATCCCTACAATAGCCGAGGGGCAATGCACTATTTGAGTGGGATAGTGATGGCATCAACAGTAAGATTCTATTATTGTATTTAATTTTTTATCAAGATATATTTCACTGATTCTTTTAAAATACGGCATTTTGATTTTATTTATAATAGAGATTTTAAGAGTAAAAATGTTTATAAAGGAGACAACTGAGGCAATTAATCACTCTGGGTGAAGACAGATACCATACAATGAGCCATTTTCAAATGGTGAATGAGATTTCATCGAAGCGTCAACTGCCTTACAGTCCTGGAAAGGACTCAGCATACACGCGAAAACCTCTGATTGCGTAGTTTGGGAACTTGAAAGTGATGGAGGAGGTTTTGAACTACGTGGTATCTGTTATTTCACCCAGCCTTTCGACTGTTAGGTGACAGCGTTCTTCCATTCACTTATGGTGCTGTGTTAACACCATCTAGTTTAACGCCATAGCATATCGTTAATGCGAATTCCATTTAGTGATCAGTTTACACGCACTTTTAAAGACTAAGGTGAATAATTCAAGACACAAGTTATTCTTTGGCAGATATCTTGCATCAGAGGTTTGGGCTTTGTTTTCTCTTAGAGATGTTAACTTTCTGTTGCCTTTTCCGATATTGTACAAAAGACTACTTCAATATTATTTCAGGTACTTCGTCTTGCTCCTCTTATCCAATAGTTTCTTGCTTTACCTTATAAATATTTTAACTCTAATTTCGTCTTGTTCGTATTTGTTTTCTCTTATTTCTGAAGGTATATTTTCCTCTTCCATTGTTGCTATTCACGCTAGCTCTTTTGATTGTATGTATATTCTACCATTTCCTATATTTTTTCTTTTCGCTCTTTGGTATCATATATTCAGTACTTGAGCTATAAAATTAAAAGACCGTCTTTTGACATCTTCAAACACTAGTAGGTAAATATTAAATATAACCGAACGTTGGCAACTGTCATGAGTGGTTTTGTATTTGCCCCCCAAACAACCTCCAATAGTCGGTTATTTCTTACTGAAATATGTTTGAAACACATTGGGTCAATTTTTTATCGAGTGGACTAAAATAGAAACAATTCTCGCTTATTATTTAATTCTATGCGGCTTCTGTTCTTCTAGTTTTCACCAGTACGTGTTATGTTACTGTCGCGGTATCTATTTCAAATGCACGTGCCACTCATTACCACATGTTAGTATTTATTTTTTCCAATATACATAAATGCTTTCAAGTCGACACGAACATTTAATAATAATCTTTTAATGTGCAATTCTATCTTTAGTTGGTAGAAAATCGATTTATTCGAAAATAGAATTCCGTTGCATGAGAAATAAAGTTTACAAAATATTGTTGTATAGACAAAAATTTATATTTTTCTGTACATAAGATCATATCCAATTATAAATACTTACAAAATTACATGAGAAATAAAGTTTCCTCAGTGCACCTAGAACAAATTTACATAAATAAAAAATTTTAATACAAAGAATCGTTCCGAAATATTGTTAGACATAATTTCAAAAATGTTGTTTCTTAACTACATGCTTTAAAAAGACATAGAATACATATACGAGTAACAAATTTCAACAGTGATTACAATACACTTGCGGTTGGGTACATAAATATTTTTATACAAGATACGGGTACAACGTTTGTTTATAAAATGATTCAGTTTTTATATTTTTATTTTTTAACAATTTAATTTATTAATTTTTCCATTGTTATTTGCTTGTTTGCTTTTGTCTTTTGGTTAATTAATTTGTTTAGTTTCTTGTACTCTAAAAAGATAAATAGGACTATGGGTTGGGTTATTTCAAATATAAAAAATACGTAAAAAGATAAACGATCATTTTACTATTTAATTATTCTTCTTGCATGTCATTCAAAAAGTTCAAAATCAACAAAATGACTAGAAAATAGTTTTCTAAATATGTAAATAAAACCACTTCGAGCAAAACAAATAGCGTTCATATTAAATTTAAAGCATATCCGTGGTATTAAGTATCTAGGTCAGTTTTTCAGTTTTATAAATAATAGGTTTTCCGATAAGGTGTTGTTCTTGCCCAGTATTTTTGTTGTATTTGCGTCATACGTGTTCCACGTAATACAGTAATGGAAATGCTTCAAGTACGTCACACATTCAACTTAATTTTATTTTAAATATTATGTTTTTAGACTAGTTATTCTAATTTTACTTTTAATATTTTTCAAATATATTAGTTGTTTCTAGTATAATGGATGTCGTAACTTTACATATTATGTCATGAAATTAATAAATTATGATACGTTTCTCCTGTGAATATTATATTGACGTAAGTCGCAATGATATATATTATTTTTCGATTAGGTATTTATTACCTTACTTTTAAAAAAAAGGAAATATGTACATATATTTTTTTATTTTTGATAGATGTTAAAATGTGTCCAAAGCAGGTTTATTACAAGAGGGTTAAAAACTTTTTAAAAAATTTAATTGTGTTTGATGAATTTTTTAATCGATTTCATTTACATAAAACTTCTTGATGGATGCGAGATATTTTGATGTGTTTTTAGCAAAAAACATAGAAATTTTGTTAATGAGCAAACTTTCTTCTCTTTTAGCATGTTGTAAGACACCGTTTCCCAAACGGTGTTTGCCAACTCTCAGAGGTTCGCGAGTTGTATAAAGGGGGCTCACGAAAAAAATATTGTAATGGCGAAATTTTAAATTAAACATTGTGACAGAACACACCCTGTAACGCGACAAATCGTTGCGTCGCTGGGTATGCGAGTACATTATCGAATAAGCCGGCAACTTCTACTTCGGCGAATCAAGACTTTTCCAGAACGCGCACGAAACAACGAGAATAACGTTTGCTTAAAACGTCGCAGCCACATATAAGGAAGAGTAGAGTCGAACTGAATCGTACGATGAGCTTATGGACCTCGAGTAATATTAAAAAGTTAAACGAGTTAGTAGTAAATGCATAATGTTTGTATACCAGTTTAGTGAGTTTTTCTTGTGTAAATAAATTACAACAAATACTCAAGGTCTACAAATTCCACGTGCACATATCGAACTTGAAAGAATAATTATTGGTCTGTAAATGTCTGATATATCGTTGGTTAAAAACGGGTAGTTTTGCCAAGTCTCGCGAAAAGCTGGACGAGCAATCAATTACTTCTTCTACTTCAGATCCCTGATTTGAAACCAACACAGGGTCGCAATTGTAGTGAGTTACCATCTCGCCAGATTGAAAGCAAGAAAAAATAGGCGAACAGAGTGAGAGAAAAGGAAAGAAACGAAAATATCACAGTGATTATTTACAAATTTATTGGGAAGGAGTCAGAACTTAAACCATTTTGTGTAGTCTCTAATGAAATCCTGGCCAAAAGCAGTCCAAAACCATTTCTTGTTCGTAGACACCTTGAAACAAGACATCCGGATCACAAGGATGAACCTGTTGAGAATTTTAAAAGAAAATGGGAAGGTAATAAAAAGTCTAGGGTTGCTTCTTTTCTAATAGATTTAAACGAATATATTAAAATGGCTCTCGAGGCATCATTTCGAGTTAGTTACAGAATTGAAAGATTTGGACAAGCACATACAGTGGCAGAAAATTTGATTGGACCATGTGCTAAAGACATTACGAATTGTATGGTTGTAGAAAAAGCGGCAAGAAAAATTGACCTTCTTCCCTTATCAAACCACAATGTCGAGGAGAGTTAAAGATTTGTCAAATGATGTGGAAAGTGAACTTTTAAAAAGAATAAAATTAAATTGTTTTGCTATTCAGCTTGACGATGCTACTGATGTAGCAAACGCTGCCGTATTGCTTGTCTATTTAAGATATACTTTTAAGAATTCCATTCAAGAAGAGATATTATTTGCAAAACGACTGAAAATCTATACGACAAATGCAGCAATTTTCGATATAATCAATAAGTATTTTGAAAAAGAACTAATTATATAAGGTGGTCTTTTTGTTTGGCTATGTGCACTGACGGTGCAAAATCAATGATCGGAACATTTTCTGGTTTTGTGGTGCGGGTAACGAAGATCAACGAGAATATTGAACGGATTTATTGCTGTAAGACAAGCACTGGCATGTAAGCAGTGGCGAATTCAGCCTCTCTTTTTGGAGGGGGGGGGGAGTGATATCATAAAAATACAGTATGGCAAGTGAAAGCAAGTTGTCTCTGGGGGAGAGACCCTAGCAGTTCTGAATTTTAAACTCTTAGGAGCGGTCACAAGCACAAGCGAGTTGTCAAGGGGAGAAGGGGGAGATGCCAACAAGATTCACATTTTTAGATAAGAGGCAGGGTCGGGTCTATTTTTCTGAATTCAAAGCTCTTGGGGGGACGACCGCAAGAAAATGCGAGTGGTCGACGGGGAGGGGAAGATGCCAACAACATTCACATTCCTAGGTAAGAGGCAAAATCAGATCTATTTTTCTCAATTTAAAGCTACTGAGAGAGGGGAGGGGGTGATCGCAAGCGAACACGAATTGTCTACTTGAGAGAGATGCCAACAGCATTCATATTCCTAGCGTAAGAGCCAGAGTTGGGTCTATTTTCCTGAATTCGAGGCTTCTGAGGGGAGCCATTGCCTCCACCGTCCCACCCTTGGATCCGCCACTGCATATAAGCGCATTCTTGTAAAGTTATCCAGTGCTTTAAGCGAAGCTATAAAAACTGGAAATTTTATAAAATTGCGTACTAAAAACTCAGGTCTATTTCGTGCGCTTTGTGAGGACTTTCGAAGCTTTCACGTTTCTTTATTGCTGCATACAAAAGTTAGATGGCAAACTTAGTCGACATTTTTTTTAAATTAAATAAATTAGATCTGTCTTTACAGCTCTAAGTATCACCATTTTCAACGTCTGCAGGTTAATGAGTACGAATGTTTTGGTTCTCTCAGCACTATTTTATTAGAAAATAAAATTTAACTTAACGAAAATATTAAAAGGGATACTAATGAATGTCTCCAGCAACTTCAATTAACGTTCATGGATTAATTTCCTAATAAACCTAATATATCTGGATTGAATAACTGGATGCGTAATGCTTTTCAAGAAGATATAACATCGGATACTTCTTTGAATTTACTGGAAAAAGAAAAGTTTATTGAAATCCTCTGACAAGTCCCTAAAAACTGTTTTTAAAGATCACTCTTTAATTGATTTTTTGGCTAAATGTAAGAAATGAGTATCCTGTTTTCTCCGAAAAAGCCATTAAAGTTTTATCGCTCTTTTATGCAACATATCTAATTAAAAAATGATTTTCATTATACACTTAACCTTAACCCATATAACAAGTAACAGGGCAGTAACGGAAGAAGTACGCACATAGGCCAACAAAGCGGTCATGACATCAGGCCAACTAAGAGACAAAATCTAGAACATTAAACATATGACGGTTGAGAGCAAAGCAAGAATTTACAAGGTCTGTGTAAGACCGATACTGACCTACGGAGCAGAAACAAGAAATGAAACCACAAAGACAAAACAAATTATGAGAACCACAGAAATGAAAACGCTGAGAATGATCACGGGAACAAGTTTAAGAGATAGAATAAGAAACGCAAAAATACGCGAGGACAGCGGAATGGGGGATGTTGTGAAGTGGGTTCGAAACCGTTGTAGGCAGTGGAGAGATTACGTGGAACGAATGGACGATGACAGACTAGCAAAAACCGTGATGAGAGAGAAACCAAACACCAAACGGCCGCTTGGACGGCCCCCCAAAAGATGGAGAGACAGCTGGATTTCGACCTCAAACGAGGATCGATGAGGCATTGTATAGATAACAGAACTTGGTTCTACCTAGAAGAAGAAGAAGAAGAAGAAGAAGACTTAACCTGAAAGATAAATACAGAAACAAGTTAAATGCAGAACTTAATATTAAAACTCAAACTTTCAGGCATCGAAACAAATTTTTAATTTCTTTGTTCCACCAAACAGGCACAAATATCCCATTGAGAATATTTTTCAAGTTCTATATTATTGTATTCATTTTGTGTTAATTATTTTTTGTAACTCAAGCTATTATTTTATTTTTATTAATGTGTGTCCGTAAATGTTTTACGAATATGTTTCAGTTTTTCATTATGGACTGTTATTCAATAAGAAAAATCAATTTTAATATCTCAATTTGTCGTTTGCTATTCCTAATAACTACACAGAGGGTGCGCCAATTTATTTTGGTTTTTAGAAGGGTTTCGCAAGGAGAAAAAGGCTGGGAACCGCTGTTGTAAGAGATGCAACATTTCCACGGTATAACCCTTTTTAAAGACTAAGCCTTCGATTTAAAAAAAGAGCTGAGCAAATTAGTTAATTTACTAAAATTATGAAATTAATTACAATATACAATATTTTTCTATTTATCTTTTACTTTTTATTCGAGTTTATTGCGGTCGATCTAATTTCCTAAAAAAACTTATTTATTTTCTTCCTAAAAACGTAATTGTTGACACAAAATTCAAAAATTTCACATTTTTACCATATCTGATTAAACCGAGAGATGAAATTTTTAGATAAAAATTCGTAAAAAGGAAAAAAAAACACGTTTTCGTGTTAATACTATGAAGACTCTAAAAATAAAATAAAATATAGGTCATCCTATTTAGTGATTCATGCAAAACGACTGATCCTGTCAAAAAAAAAATATAAGGAAATAGAAATATTCCTATGATCTGTTAATGCGGAATTTAATTTTTTGTCACTTTAAAATATAGTACGAGATCATTTTAGATGTACCAGTTTATCAACCGACTTCTAAAAGAAAAAGGTTATAAATTCCACCGATATGTATTTTTTATATACGTACGTTGATTAATCCAAAAGAGCGTTAGATTCAGGAAGTACTCCAAGATGGCTCTTATAATATGACAGAAAAAAATTAATTCATTATGAGGAATACAATATGGTGAATTATATAATTTTCAATTCTCGATTTTGTCAAAATTGGTATTGGAGGTTTTCTTAGAGTGTAAATTTTGAATTTAGAAATATTTCTCAAAAATTAAATATCGCAAATCCAATATGGCGTCTTAAAAATTTTACATTTGTCGCTTTGTCCAAAAACTGGCATAAGAAGGTTTTTGATGGTGTAAATTATGAATTTAAAATTAGTAGTTTTTTTGGTTTCTATAATAATATCGAACTGTGTTAAAATTACTTGTTCTAGATTTATCGTTTGTTTTTTCAGCCTCTGAGGCTTGTTTGGTAATTAGTATGAAGGTGATTTAATAAGTAAGGTAAAAAAGAAATAGAAACAACGTTATTGTATACTTTTTTTTATTTTCAACATAGTCTCCTTAAAGTTTTGTACACTTGGTCCAGCGATATTCCCACTTCTTTATGTTTTCTGAAAAAAACTCTGTCCTCCGAGCCACTTTTTTAGGTTAGGAAAGAGAAAAAAGTCACTAGGTGTCAAATCTGATAAATAAGGTGGATGAGGTACTAATTTAAACCGTAGTTCATTTAATTTTGACATTGCAACTGCACGAATGTAAATTCGAGCATTGTCTTGATGAAAAAGAATTTTTTTGCGTTGTATTCTTGGACGTTTGTTTTTTCAATTTCTCGTCCGAACGGCCAAGAAATTTTGCATACTAATTTATTTAATTTTAACCTTTCAACTGCACAAGTGTAAACTCGAGCATTATCTTGATAAAAAAGAATTTTTTTGGGTTGTAGTCTTGGACGTTTTTTTTAACTCTTCATCCAAATGGCCAAAGAGTTGTCATTATCTTCCAATAAATTATATTATGATTTACTAATACGTTAGGAGTATACATATATTACGTACTAAATTCATATAGAGTGCTGTATTTTATTTATTTAATTTTAAGCACAGGATTAGTAATATTTTTGTTTTGTTTTTATCCAAACGCAAGACGTAAATTTTGATAAATTAAAACTATTATAATTTAAAAGAATATCTAAATTGACTATTAATTTACAAACTTTTCTCAAATAATTTCCCTTCATGATTCGTAGACAATATTTGCAAAAATAATAAGTTTTCGTTTAGAAAATATATGTCTATATTGTTAAATACTATCTTAATGTTACAAACAATAGATTGCTGGCACGATACAAAAATACGAAAAAACCACTGAAATGAGGCAATGGGGCCAAATCTTTTTACCAGTTAGTTACCTCAAAATTCTGTTCAGGCCGTCTCGTCCCAGCAACCTTTTTATTTAAATTTAATAATATTTTTTTTTATTACATGTCAAAACTTCTCATTACTAATTGTTCTAGAATTAGGTCTATAGATTGTATTCATTTATTAATGTTTTGTGCCAGGATTCACAATATTTAGCGGAAAGGTTTTAGTATTAGAACTGACCGGGGCCATAACAAAATGTTATTTTTCTTGCGATAGCCACCTCCCAAGAGCTTTGAACTCAGGAAAATAGACCCGATTCTGTCTCTTATAGTAAGAACGTGTACGCTGTTCGCATCCTCCCCCTGTGGATGACTTGTTTTTTCTTGTGATCGGCCCCCTCCCTCTCGAAGAGCTTCAAATTCAGAAAAATAGACCCGGACCCGACCCTGTCTTTTACACTAGAAATGGGAATGTTGCTGGTGTAATATATATATATATATATATATATATATATATATATATATATATATATATATATATATATATATATATATATATATATATATATATATTACTACAAATTTTAATTGTTCGTTGCACTTCGACTCTCTGTACTTCATCAAACCCTGGAAATTTTTAATTTGCACAAAGGAAGAAACGAATGTAGTAGTAGTTGTTACATTTTTAGCCTGCGTAATTGCCACATGACAGTGTTATTTAACTTGGTCTCGTCCGGTACAGGAATTTTTTTTATTTTAATTTATAGCAATTGAAATATCTTTAATCCCTTCAACTAATCCTTCGATTTTTCACATGTTATCGTCACTGTTTTAAGCTTATTTCGAAATAAAACGGCACGTGTTTAACCCCTTACTCGATGAACTTTAAGCTGCCGTGTCAAAAGCTTACACTCTGGATAATTTATGCGTTTCACGGCAGGTTGGGTAACATTTTATCTTTGGTAAGGCTTTACATCGTAACATTTCTAGTTTGCAATGTCTTTCTCTATATAGAGGAATGTTTTTAATATGTAATAAGACGCAGATTGAGAAGTTTTTGCATTGACTACGAGTCTCGCGTACACAGGGATTGATCACACAAAGTAAAACCGACACCGAAAATCAGCAACTAAAGCATATTTGGAATACAATGATAGCAGAGACTGTTGCTCGAACAAATATTGATTAAATATTTAACTTACCAAGTAAATGTGCAAGTACGGGTGAGATAATAAATTCATGATTTAAAAAACGCCGGGTTTTTTGAAAAATTTTTCCGACACATCGACTTGGTTTTCTTGGAACGAATTTACATATATATATATATATATATATATATATATATATATATATATATATATATATATATATTCAAAGCGCCACCTGTTTTTAGGCCCTTCAGTAAAAAGAAGCGATGATGTTAGCAAA
The DNA here is from genome assembly GCA_034092305.1 of Diaprepes abbreviatus. Lineage (NCBI taxonomy): Eukaryota > Metazoa > Arthropoda > Insecta > Coleoptera > Curculionidae > Diaprepes > Diaprepes abbreviatus. Next base: position 19,797 of record JASJET010000206.1, read on the forward strand.
AACAGGAAACAACCAGATTCAAAAATAAAACACCCCGATTCCAAAAATAATTAAAATCTATATTTAATAAGTAAAAAAAAGAAATTTTGATTTACAAACTATGGGTATTTTAACTTAATCTGAAAGAAATATGTGACTATTAGCTATATATAATACAAAAAAAAAAACAAGAAACAATGAACAATAACACTATTGCTAGTATGACGTCATCTGCGCCAAACGCCAAATCGGTTAGCTTTAGATCCAGCTTCAAACTGGAAAAACGGCATCGAATAACCTTACTTTTGTTTTAGTTCAAATGTTTATATTTATTATGAAAGAAAAACCGTAGTAGGCCGATTAAGACTAAAATTATGATTATTTAAACCTAATTAAAAGTGTTGGACTAGTAATATGTGTGTGTATATTAAAATGTTGTTTTAAATTACCTAGTGTATACGTATACCTTCGTTTTACAAGATATTTCAAATGAAATTAAATATAAAGTGTCCTGTAATTGCTCGCAGAAAGTGTTATTAGTTCCCAATCATAGGGGAAAAATGAAAGTATACTTTAAAATCGGTAATATCACTGTTTATTATGAAGTTCTAATACCTGAAAGGCAGTTTGGTCATTAAATCCAAACACTTTGGACAAGCTGGATAACCGATAGCATCTAAATGAGCAGTGGTGTGTTATATGCCGGTTCTGACATGCAAATCCAATCTTAGACACAAATGCAAAGTCACAGTATAATAAAAACTGTTTGTGGTATGTATCTGATTATCTTTAAGGGTGCACCAAGTATTAAGAGTCACAAAGATGGTGAGTTGATTTCTTAGGTGTGATTACTTACACTACGGTGTAAACCAAAAACGAATACAATAAAAACACAGTATAATAAAAACTGTTTGTGGTATGTATCTGATTATCTTTAAGGGTGCACCAAGTATTAAAAGTCACAAAGATGGTGAGTTGATTTCTTAGGTGTGATTACTTACACTACGGTGTAAACCAAAAACGAATACAACCGGTTTTTGATGTGACAGGTGAATAAACTTTTAGCTTTTTATTTAATATTTATTAAAGAGACTACTTGAGGGAAATAAGGGATTAATTTATGGCGAATATTAGCTTTCTTAGTGGTATTATTGGTAAAATTATTTATAGTTTTGTTCGTAAAATAACAACACTGTGCTGTAATCAACTTTCATTTCTTAAAATCAACCCCCAATTTTTTGTACATTTTTAGAGTCCAACCAAAATTATGGACATTTCTTCTATTACATGTTCTATACCCAAATGTAACAAATAGTTTAAACTTTAATTTTGAATTTTTTTCTACAAATAAACACAAATAATGTCGAATTTTTAAAATAAAAACTGGGGATTCCAACCCTTACGATTCAAATTGCATCAGATAGTTTAGTTTTCACGTTAAAAGTAACATGCAATTTGATTAAATGCAAAATATCAGTCAGAAACTGAAACATACCGATAAACCTTTTTTGGGGGGTAATTTTTAACCAACGTCTAAAAGAAGGAGGTTCCCAATTCGTAGAGTATGTATGTTTTTTTATGTATGTACACCGATTACTCCGGAACGGCAGCACCGATTTGAATGAAATTTTTTGCGTTATGTTCAGGAAGTTACTGCGGTAGCCCATATTTTTTTGGATGATATTGGTGCAGTAATATCCAAGATGGCGCTGACAATGTGGCGGCCAAAAAAATTAAAATTGTCTGATTTACTCCAAAATTGGTATGGGAGAATTTTTGGGGTCGTACACAACGAATCTGAAATTATTTTAAAAAAATTCAATATGGCGGATCCAATATGGCGGACAAAAAAAATTAAATTTGTCTGATTTTCTCCAAACTTGGTGTGGGGGAGTTTTCGGGGTCGCTCATAATGGATCCAAAATATTTTTTAAAAAATCAATATGGCGTATCCAATATGGCGGACAAAAAAATCAATTTTGTCCGATTTTCTCCTAAATTGGTACGAAGGAGTTTTCAGGGTCGTTCATAACTAATCTAAAATTATTTTTTAAAAATTCAATATGGCGGACGAAGACATCAATTTTGTCCAATTTTCTTCAAAATTGGTACGGGGGAGTTTTCAGGGTCGCACATAACGAATCTGAAATTATTTTTAAAAAATTCAGTATGGCGGATCCAAGATGGCGGATTAAAGATTCTACATCTCTCGATTTTGTCTAAAATCAGTATTGGGTTATTTTTGTAGTAATTATAAATTTAAAATATTTTTTGAAAAACTCAATCTGGCAAATTCAATATGATGTCCTAAAAATTTTACATTTTTCGATTTTCTCCCAAACTGATATAGGGGGTCCTTGAGGGTGTAAATTATAAATTTAAAAGTATTTTTTCAGGATTCAATATGGCAAATCCAAGATAGCGGACTAAAAATCTTACATTTTTCGATTTTGTTCAAAGGTGGGACTGAATCGTTTTTGAGGATGTAAATAGCGAATATGTCTAGAAATTTTAAATTTTCGGATTTTATCCAAAATTGGAACTAGGGAGCTTTGAAGGGTTTAAATTTAGATTAGATTAAGACTTAATATAATTTTTTTGAAATTTAATATGGTGGATGCAATATGGCGGGTTGAAAATTTTACCTTATTCGCATTTTTTCAGATTTGGTCTTAGAGGGTTTTCGGAGTCATATATTACGAATATGAAATTAATTTTTGACAACTATTAGGTTGATAAGATACAATATGTGGGACAGAAATTTTACATATTCCGATTTTATCTAAAATTGATATTGTGGGGTTCTGGAGGCGTATAAAAACTCAATACGCAGTATAAAATATATCGAGCTAAGAAATTTACTTCTCAGGTTCTTTAAATATTGAAAATTGATATTGTGGGGTTCTTGAAGCGTATACAAACTCAATATGCAGTATTAAATATATCGAGCTAAGAAATTTACATCTCAGGTTCTTTAAACATCGATATTGGAACGCCTATGTTACTAATCTAAAATTAATTTGAAATTTAAGATAGTGAATTTAATATGACATACTAAATATTTGTTTGACACAATTTTACTGGTATTTGGGAAACTCTAAGAACCTAAGAATTTTTAGTAGTTCATTTTAGGGTAATTTACAACTTTGGATAAAATGGGTACTTTTTTGCCACCTTGGAGTCATTGCGAGGTACTCTAATCTCGATTAGTACTTAGTTCAAATAATTTATGGATATAAAGACTAATTAAAATAAAAAAATTAAATAAATTATGAAGAAATAATATTTTTATACAAAAATTGAACCGACTTCTAAAAGTGCGCAAAAATCTGAAAAATAACTATAAATTTTTATATGAAATTAAACTTTTTGAAGTCGGCTCCAAATTATTTGTAAATGAAATAAATAACTGCTAATATATCGGTTCAATTTTTTTATCAGAATTTTATTCGTTTAAAGATGGTTTAAGAAAATGATCTAGAACTGGTCAACTTTATTTTTGTATTCAATTAACCAAAATATTTTTTCTAATTTTCTAAAGCTTATTTTTATTTTTTTTTTCATGCAAATAGATACAAAACTGCATCAGTTAGTTGCTCATTGATATCAGAAATAATATGCAATTTGTTTCATTGCGAAATTCTAATTAGAACCTGAAAATATTGGAAAATCCGTTTTCGAGAGTGAACTTTGGAGGCAGATTGTCACCCCCTTAAATTGTTTTTCCGCAGATAAAAAAATCCTTTGTTTTTTATTTTATCGTGGCCTACAACATATCAAAAAATTATTGAAATCGGAGACGTCTACTTGGAATAACTAGTAAATTTGCAAGAAAGTGCGCAACTTTTAATCTTTTACAGAATATCTCCCTGTCATCAAGTTCTATTTATATTCATATTATACAGGCGTAATTTTCTGCATAGTGTGACGCAGTATTAACATTCAATTTGCAATTAGCAGTAACTAGTTATCTGCATATGCAAATATCAGTATATTTACCCCTTATTGCTTCGAGCTATGTAGTTTTTGAGTCGAGCATTGCATGATAAAGTATTATTCCTGCTTTTTTAATGTTAATTTTTATAGCGTCAACTGAAAATCAATTAAACTTTTTCTATCTATAAAGATAAGTATCAACATTAGATTAATTAAAGGTTCAAGAAAAATTAATAATTTACTTGTTTTAATAAGTAAGTTCAAAAGAAACAAAAAAAAACTGTAGCTAACTTGTTTTATAGCTTATGCTCCTTATGGCAACTCTAACAAAATAAGCAACTTCTAATCTTTAGCAATATATGTTATTGGCTTTCAGTCTTTTTTATATTCATTACTTGCAGATGTATTAATTTGCAGGTAGCAGAGATTAATTATTCTACATACAGGGTAAGCCATTTTAATATATATAAATATATATATATATATATATATATATATATATATATATATATATATATATATCCCAATAATGAAATGCACAAGTTTTGACGACCTTGAAAATATTGACCTTCAAGCCTATTCTCAAGGTTATTAAAGTTGGAGGTCATTTTTTCAAATAAAGAATGTGCAAAAATTATTTATTTTCCCTTATCGTTTGAATTCTTCCAGCTGTTCTAGTTTGGCGCATTTTTTGCAGTTTCATATTGTGGATGTCCCGCACGGTTCAAGAGGTGGTCACTGAAGGTCATTTTCAAAAGTAAAAATTTTTGACTCTCAGTACTCTAATTTTCCCCTAAGCCTTGAACAATCCCCAATAATCTGCCAAGTGGGAATTTTTTGATGCTTAACCTTGACCTCGGAGGTCATTTTAAGTTTATATTTGACCGCAAAATTTTTCGAAATCTCGATTTTCATGGTCAAAAGTATGGGATTTCATCAAAAAAATTACCATGGCCTTGGCATGACCATCAAAGTCAAGGTCAAATTTATGATTACCTTAACATACACAGTTCGATTACCAGAAACTTTTGTAGAAAAAGCTTTTCTCAATCACTCTTAGTTTCCGAATTATTGGTACATTGAAGGTATGAGGAAATTTGACCTTCAGAAAACCTCGCTCTCTCTCTCTCTCTCACACCAAAATTTAAATATTTGCTGCAAAACTATTCTCAAAAAATATTTAGTGTTGAAACAATACGTCGATGTAAGAAAAAAATCAATGTAATGTGCAAATAACCAGGAAAACATTTTAAGATGCGAGTCAACTTCGCCAAAGATGCATTTAGTCGGATGATTGACGTCATTTTAAGAACGAGTAGATGGCCATCACCAAAGATTATTATAGCTATATAATAATCTTTGCCATCACATAATGTTGAGCAAAGTTAATGAAAAACAAGAAAAAATAAAGCATGTATATAGTTACATTCCCTAAATGAAAAAAGCGACTTTAATAAAATGACAAAAAGTTATTGCTGTTTATGTGGTAATTACTCCATTACAGAAGAAAAGAAAATAATTTTGAAATTTCAGTGTTTAATTTAGAGATATTTTTCCTCGAATTTTAAGTTGTCAGTTCAAAATATTCCACTCTGACATGCTCCGCGACCTAAATTATGTGATATTTCATCTTCTGTTTTTTTGCGAGAGGGCCAACACTTAAAGGGAAAAAATATCAAATTTAACGTTGGAAAAACGTTTGTGTGGGTTTTTGAAAACATCAGGAATAAATAATAAACCAAATAATTTTGTTGCTTTACGATCTAAAAGGGATAAAAAAAAAAGGTACGAAAGGAACATGTATATTTTTTGTTAAGTTATTTATTTTTACAAAAAAAGGTTAGCAATATATTTTATTAAATAGATGATACAATACAAATTCTTTTATATTATGCATGTGGTAATATACAATGACGACGTAGAGTCCGGAATAAATTCATTATTCAAAAAACACGTTTTTTTTTTGAAAAATCATTCGGGCATGTCAAATTTGGTTTTTTTTTTGGTTGAAATTTTTCCAATATTATAAATTTTACAGCATGACTAGCAGGAAGCTGTGTTTATAATCAACATTGATTTTTTAAATAGATGATACAATACAAAGACCCCCAATTTTTTGTATACTTTTCGATTCTCTGGAAAATTCTAAATAATTTTTATATTACATATTCTGTACCAAAATATAACTGTTTTCGATTAACATCAGTTAAAACTGGAAATGAAGTAGTAACAACAATTAATTGATTATTTTGTTAAATGTTGAGAATGCCATCCAGTAGATAGTAAACTAAGCAATTTATAAATTCATTCTGAACATTTCTGAGTTCTTCTGTAATATTTAGCGGCATTTCTTGAATAATCTCATCTTTAAGAATTCTATGTCAAATGGTTTATTTTAGAAAATTTTTCCTTTAAGGTAATCCCACAAAAACAAGTTAAAAAGGGTTTAAATTTGGAGACCTCAGCGGCCACTAAAGTTAGGATACTTACTCACTTCTTCTTGGGCTTTTATTCTTACTCTATCGCATATCCTGTCATCATTAGAATTACTATCTTCTGAATCTAAGTAAGGTTCGGTTTCAGGTAAAATTAACTGAAAATAACAAAATGAGACAAAAGGCAATAAATGAAAACCAGATGCAGGAAGTCTAAAAGTATACAAAAAATTGGGATCACTACTTCAAAGTTGATTAATCACAGCTTCTTTCGAATCATCCTGTAAAATTTAATATATTGAAAAAATTCGTACCGAAAAACAAAGTCAATTTGTCTGAACGACTTTTCTTAAAAAACAAGAGTATTTGGAATATCAAACAGTTTACAATTAATTTTTTTAATGCTATTTTTCCAAGTCAGTTTATTTTTTTACCTACGTCTAAAAGAATGAGGTTCTCAATTCCTCGCGTATGTATGTTTTTTTTATGTATGTACACTAATTTCTCCGGAACGGCTGCACCGATTTGAATGAAATTTTTTGCATTATATTCAGGAAGTTGCTGCGGTGGTCCGATATTTTTTTAGATGAAATTTGTGCAGTAAAATCCAAGATGGCCCTTACAATATGGTAGCCAAAAAAATTAATTTTGTCCAATTTTCTCCAAAATTGGTATGGAGAAATTTTCGGGGTTGTACCCAACGAATCTGAAATTATTTTTAAAAAATTTAAAATGGCGGATCCAATATGGCGGACAAAAAAAATTAATTTGATCCGATTTTCTCCAAAATTGGTATGGGGGAGTTTTCGAAGTCGCACATAACGAATTCAAAATATTTTTAAAAAATTCAATATGGCGGATCCAATATGGCGAAAAAAAATCAATTTTGTCCGATTTTCTCCAAAATTGGTACGGGGGAGTTTTCGGAGTCGTACATGACGAATCTAAAATTATTTTTAAAAAATGCAATATGGCGTATCCAACATGGTGGATAAAAAATTTATTTTGGCCGATTTTTCTCAAAATTGATATGGGGAAGTTTTTGGGATAGCACATTACGAATCTGATATTATTTTAAAAAAATAAATATGGCGGATCTAAGATGGCGGATTAAAGATTCTACATCTCTTGATTCTGTCTAAAGTCAGTATTGGGGGATTTTTGTTAGTGTTAATTACGAAATTAAAATATTTTTTGAACACTCAATCTGGCGGATTCAAATAGTGTCCTAGAAATTTTACCTTTTTCGATTTTGTTCAAATGTGGAACTGAATCGTTTTTGAGGATGTAAATAGCGAATATAAAATTATTTTTAGAAAATCTAATCTAATCTAATATGTCAGATGCAATATGACCGTTTAGAAATTTTAAATTTCTGGATTTCATCTAAAATTGGTACTAGGGGGCTGTGAAGGGTTTGGATTTAGAATAGATTAAGATGTTAAAATAATTTTTTGGGAATTCAATATAGTGGATCCAGTATGGTGGGTTGATTTTTTTTTGCCTTATTCACATTTTTTCAGATTTGGCATTAGAGCGTTGGGGGTGGCGTATTACTAATATGAAGTTAATTTTTTACAACTAATAGGTTGATAAGATACAATATGAAGGACTAAAAATTTTACAATTTCCGATTTTATCTAGAATTGATATTGCGGGATTTTTGGGGCGTGTACAAACTCAATATGCAATAATAAAATATATCGGGCTAAGAAATTTACGTCTCAAATTCTTTAAATATCGATATTGGACGGTTTTAGGGCCAATATTACCAATCTAAAATTAATTGGAAATTTAAGATAGTGGATTTACTATGACAGACTAAATATTTGTTTCACACAATTTAATTGGTATTTGGAGAACTCTAAGAATCAACGAATTTTAGGGTGATTTACAATTCTGGATAAAATCGATAATTTTTTGCCACCTTGGAGTCATTGCGAGGTACATTAATCTCGATTAGCACTTAGTTCAACTAATTTATGAATATCATAATGAATTCAAAACTAAAAATCGAAAAAAAAATTTTATAAAAAATTTGAACCGACTTGCGCTGAAAAGGGATAATAATAACATTACAAATAAACCACGTGCATTCTTGCGGTTACATTGTTAATATATAGGGGGACATGACATGACGTATCTCTAAAACTTGAACTAATATTAAAAAGATAAGTTTAGTTGCGGTTTAAGCACACCCAAAATGGTAAGATCTAGTTGATTTTATCTCAGATACATTTTGGCTGTTGTCCAGTGTGATTAATTATTTACTGGTTATCTAAAATATTTATTTAAAGATTTTAAATGATCGAGAGCCGTATTCCTTAAGAAGGTTTAATACTTAGACCCGATTTAGTTCCCACTTTCTGGTTGGTCAGTTTTTAATTGCTTATGGCGCGCATTCACTCAGTTTCTAGGTTTTTGAACGACTGATCAGTGAATTTATTTCCGTGAATTTTTATTTTATTCTAAAAACCATAAATAATACATAACAAAAATATATCAAGGCTAAACAAATTAGCTAATAGTGCGCTGCTTCTGTCGTATTTGAAAGATTCCAAGAAATTTTTCTGTCAATTTTCCCCTAAAATAAGAACAAAAAACTATTTATCAAAAAATACAAATTTTCAAGAAAACTTTAAGTCCTCGGTCAACACCAAATAAAAAGCAGTCCAAGGTTTCACTTTAATCCAGCAAACAGGCGGCAAAAACATAAAATGTCTCACCTACCTCTGGCCTAAGATGGGCTCCAGCTCTATTTGTTTCTTTCTGACTAAGTTGTTGCAATTACATGTCAGATATATCCTTATATATAATAATAATAATTATAAATTTATTATTACCATTGAAGAAAGTTACAATAATTTCCTACATTCGTGCATTTGTTGAATCTATAAGCTACAAGCAGCTTTCCTGGATAACAGATTAAAAAGTTTTACTTAATATTACACTATCAATAAATAAATAAATTAAATTTACCCTGTATAAAAAGGAACATTACGTACATAAATATTAACACGCATTTAAATATATCAACTGAAAAGCAATACACAATATTATCCCAATTCCCAATACTAATTGCACCGTATACATGTAAATAATCTGATGTTGATTAGCTTTTATCCACTCAGAAATTCTCACACAAAAATACTACACATTTAAAATAGATTTAGTTCTACATGAATCAAATTTAACAACTGTTGACCGATATACATAATATGTATCTGCTAAACCGTATACAATGCCACAAGAAAGATAAGGCCTCCACCTGGTATGAATATTGTGCATAATCGGACTTTTATATTTGTCACACTCGTTCATAAATTTTAGAACATTTTTAAATTACGAAATTCTAATATAAGGTCATCTTCTTTAAATAGTATGTTCGATGGGAACCTTCTGAATTTACTTAGGAATATTTTTATTACTTATCAAAGGATAAAGAATACTACCACATGCTCTACTCCAGATATTAAAACCATTTATGAGGACTGATTCAATCAAAGCTTGGTATATTATTCTCAGTAGTTTGAAAGACAGACATTCTCTTAATTGGTAGAACTTGTGTATAGTCTTACGCCATTTTATAGTCCCATAATTTACGTGAGCATCATATCTGAGATTCCTGTCAAGAAATATCCTCAAGTATTTAACATTGTCTGTTTTTGCCATAGACTCAATTCATAATCATTTACTCTAAGATTAAGATATAGAGTATTAGCCCTATTATTCAAAGAAAAATATGAATTACCAAACATTGCAGATAAAGAAAATCATAGAAATTAATATAGATAAAAATACTGTTAACGACAGAACGGATATAGGAAATTTGGGCCATATTTACACCAACCTAATTTAAACAAAAATATTAAGTATTCGATCCTGTTAATAAACATCAAAAATGGAATATCCTCTTTAACATAAAATGCGTTTTTTTTTCGATTTTTTTGGTGCATTTTAAAATATAAAAAATAAAATACATTCGCATTCCATGTATCCTCAGTATCTAAATAGAGGACGTAAAAGTTGCATTTCAGTATTAATTAATAAACAAAATGTCAATGTGTGTACTGGTAAAATTAAATACTTTTTTTTAAATATTTGAATAGTATTTTAAAGGGCGTGTTTATTTTTTAAAATTATAGATATGTTCTTAACAATGCCTAAAATAAAGGGCGAAACGTCATATATATATATATATATATATATATATATATATATATATATATATATATATATATATAACCCACTAAAATTAAAGATACCATACGCGCATTAATATAATTACAAATCATAAAATTAAATTGAAACATAAAAATCAAAAAAAAATACCTTCCAGAAATAAATTTCCAAGCTGTTAAATAAAACAAAACAATTTATTAAAGATAATCCCGATATAACCGTTTTAAAACCAGACAAAACAAATAAAACTGTAGTTATGAACACAAAGGACTACGACTTAAAATTAAATAGTTTACTATCTGATAACCTAACATATAAGAAACTTCGCAGTGATCCTCCTACTAACACTTTTCAATTAAAAGACAATACCATGATCAAGAAAATGATATCTAAAAAACTCATGTCTGAGACGGAAGCTAAGAAATTATTAATACATAACGCAGTTGCACCAAAGATCTACGGACTGCCTAAATTACATAAACCAGGCATTCCACTTAGACCCATAGTCTCGTGCAAACAATCACCGTTCTACAAATTATCTAAGTATCTTAGTAATTGTTTATCAAAAATTACTTGTAAAAATGAATATTATATAAAAGATTCTTTTAGTGTTAAGGTATTCATCAACAAAACAAAAATTCCAAATAATTATATAATACTTTCTCTCGACGTAGTATCATTATATACAAATATACTTAACGAATTTTTAAATCAAATAATAAAAGAAAAGTGGGAAATTTTAAAGGAACACACCAGCTTTAATTAAGATCTTTTTATAGAATCTATAAATCTAACTTTAACTAATAATTACTTCCAATACCAAAATATTTTTTACCAACAATTAAATGGCTGTGCCATATCACCCATATCTTCCACAGTTGCACAACTTGTAATGGAATATTTGGAAGAAACTGTCTTAAATAATACTAATATCCCTATGAATTTTTTCAAAAGGTATGTTGATGATTGCCTTACTGCCGTTCCAGAAATCCATGTACAAGACATTTTAGAACTTTCATCCCAAATTACAATTGACATCAAAAATCGAACAAAACAATAAAATTAACTTTTTAGACTTAACAATAATAAGAAACAATGTGGATGAATGCCTTAAGATGAAGTGGTATACAAAAGAAACATGGTCTGGTCGATACTTGAACTACAATTCACACCATTCCCTATCTCAAAAAAACAGCGTTGTCATTGGTCTAACACACATAACACTAACATTAACGTCTCCTGAATATCGAACCGAAACACTTAAAAAAGTCAAAAAGATTCTGATTGAAAATAACTTTTTAGAATATCAAATTAATAAAGTTATTAAACAATGAATTTATAAATTTTAGAATACTAGTAATATAGACAAATCAGCGAACCCAGATGGTAACAAAAAATACATAGCTATGCCGTACACTCAGGAACTTTCAGAAAGAATAAAATACACCTTAAAAAACACGACATTGTTGTATGCCACAAATCTCAAAATCTTTTATCTTCGCTTTTCACTCCATTAAAAAGTAAAGTAGCAACCAAAAAGAAGTCAAATTTAATATACGCTGTACCTTACCTTAACTACCCAAAAAAATTACAGGCATGACAACGCAATATTTGGATAATAGATTGAATGGTCACAAATACACCAACAATGCTTCAACTGCATTATATAAGCACGAATCCTATATTAGCCCAAGAGCAAAACTACCACAAACTGCTTATTCAGGAGATGATTCACATTAGAAAAGAAAAACATGTCGTTAACGACAAACAAGATATAAAGAATCTTAGCCAAATATATAATAATCTAATTAATTAAAAACTCCATTAAAAATTATAACAAATGTAATACTAAAATACCAAAAAAATATTTGAGACTTTCATAATATAATAATTGCTTCATATAAATAAATATATATATATATATATATATATATATATATATATATATATATATATATATATATATATATATATATATATATGTTTATGCGGATTCCATCCGGCGGGAGGTCGGAGAAGCCGCGTTCAGTATTTGCATGTTTCCTTCCGATCTATCCTTTGCACAGCCAGGTGCATGTCGGTACCCTGATGAGTCTAGTAGAGACGAAACATGTACCTCTGCCGTATCACTGTGGCGGGGAGGATAAGTTTTGACTTTCTTCTCGGTATGGTGGTACAGGTAGGCCATCATCTCGATGGTGGTGGAATAGGATAAATTGCGTTTTATAACAATTTGTTCTAACCGTGCAACCTCTAACACAGAAAGGATATGATGGAGAGAAGTTTGCATTTACTGTTCGCATTTTACTTCATATATATATATATATATATATATATATATATATATATATATATATATATATATATATATATATATACATATATATAAGAAGGCAGGACCTGATACTGTACCCTGCAACACCCCAATTCACCGCTACCTCTTTTGGCTTAGTGTTTGATTAATTCTTACTTGTTCGATGTTCGATTAGTTATATATGATTCAAACAGGTCGTACACGAGACTTCGAAATTCCATTATTTTTAAGTTTATCTAGTAATTTTTGATGCACCACCGTTCATGATCCAAATTAACAAATATCCCCAGTATTAAGCTTGCTACTAAACCCACGAACTATACATATAATCTGTAATACACTATTGCATCCTCAATGCTTGCTCCCGACCGAAACCCAGATTGAGAAAGAGACATAATTATCTTTCAAATATGTATTAATAATTAGATTTCTCCGTAGGGTCGTTGAACAACTTCATTATTAGGTAGTCGAAACGCGTACGGAGAGAAAACCAGAGTGGAATTCGCGGAAAACAAACTCTCTACGCTCCTTTCACGTAGTAAATGCTACTTATAAATAATACCCATTTTTTATAGAAAAAGCCGTGAGCTTTCTAACAGAATAAGGACCTCTCAAAAACGTGCACAGACACACATGCCTGTTTCTTCCTTAACTTGACTATCACCCAGCCATAGGCTAAAATCATCAAACGTAAAACTACGGTTGACAAAATACTTACATTTTCAACTATGCCGAAGGTCTCTCTTCATTCGGGAATCGCCTATTTTTAAAACTCAATTACTCCCATCACTTTTAAGCTATTTTGATAGAATTAGCATAGAGACCCTACTATATAATTTCCAAATATTATTTTTAATTAAATTATTAAAATCCTAAAGCTGAACCTTTCTAACAAAAACCTCAGATAAGCTTTTTATCAAATATCCACACATACGTGTCTGGTACATCCAAATCGCTTTAGATATTTTCTTATAATTTAGCGTCATTTTCAAACGATCGTTAACTTAGAGTACGCATTTATTTTTTAGCTGAAAATTATACTTTCTCATAAATTATAATTTTGTATATTGTCGATCTAAAAAGGTCAAAGTTGAACGGATGTATCATATACAAAACGCGGAAAAGATGACCTTTAAACTTTTCGGGCGGATAACTTAAAATATGAAGATCTAAAAGTTAAAATATGCTACTCCCTGATCGCAAAACAAATACCCAAGGTGATGGTTTGAAAAGGTATTAACCTGATATGTCATTTTTATTATTTATTTTGGCAACAACAAAGTTCCATAGTTTGAGCATTTAAAACAATATTTAGATTTCACTAAAATGTGATTGTCGAACTTGATTTTTCTTATATTTATATTTATAATTTATGGACATTTAGGTTACAAAATTTATTCCATGTATTGGAGGAGAATAATGAACATGCTGTGGAAAAATAATTGATTATTATATTTAGTATCAACAAACTGTTATTATTACATTTCTTTGAGAAGTTCTTTGTTTTAGTATTAAAAGTACAAGATTCTGAACTTAGAGTTTAGACAGAAAGTGAAAAATGGACAATTTGTATTAATATACTTCTAGAAATGTATTTTTTTGGGGCACTTTGTAAATCTCGGAAAAACCTAATAGTCACTGGGCCACCGTTTAGTAATAGAGTAACAAAATGTCAAGGAAGAAAAAATTTTGGAAATGCCTTAAATAAAGGGCGAAACGTCAGTTGTTTGCATTTTTTGTTGAATATAGAACCTAAACCCAAGAAAAGACAAAATAAAGGAAAAATGATATATATATATATATATATATATATATATATATATATATATATATATATATATATGTTTATGAGGCTTTTACGGATTTCTTCGTGTGAGATGCACTAGCAGTGGATATATCCACATTATGCCGTTGTAGTGCTGAAATCACATTCAGCAAACGTACAACTATATGCAACTCCGTGAATAGATGAAGTAAAACGCGAACAGTAATTGCAAACTTCGTTCCATCATATCCTTTCAGTGTTAGAGGTTGCACAGTTTCAATGAATTGCTACAAAACACAATTCATCCTATTATACCACCATCGAGATGATGGCCTACCTGTACTACCATACCTAGAAAAAAGTCAAAACTTACCCTCCCCGCCACAGTGATTCGGCAGAGGTACATGTTTCGTCACTACAGACTCATCAGGATACCGACATGCACCTGTTTGTGCAAAGGACAGATCGGAAGGAAGTATGCAACATTGAACGCGGCTTCGCCGACCTCCCGCCGGATGGCGTATATATGTTTATGAGGCTTTCATGGATTCCTCCGTGTGAGATGCAATAGCAGTGGATATATCCACATTATGCCGTTGTAGTGCTGAAATCACATTCAGCAAACGTACAACTATATGCAACTCCGTGAATAGATGAAGTCAAATGTCAACAGTAATTGCAAAATTCGTTCCATCATATCCTTTCCGTGTTAGAAGTTGCAAAGTTTGAATGAATTGCTACAGAACACAATTCATCCTATTACACCACCATCGAGATGATGGCCTACCTGTACCACCATATCGAGAAGAAAGTCAAAACTTACCCTCCCCGTCACAGTGATACGGCAGAGGTACATGTTTCGTCTCTACTAGACTCATCAGGGTACCGACATGTACCTGTTTGTGCAATATTCGCATTTTAATTCATATATAAATATATATATATATATATATATATATATATGTGTCACATTTTTTAAAATTGAATTTTTAAATAAGCAAGTTGTACCCTCTATAACCTATTGACAATGTAATTATTTCAACCTATATTTTATGTAATGCTCTTTAGTAGCTTCACTCTTTAACTGTTTAAAATACAATATTCTCTTCCTTCCACAAGAAGTTTTAATACCCGTTATGATCCACGAGCTATTCTTTTTTGTTTGATTAATTTTCTCCAGTAAATATATTTTTAAGCAAGGGACTTAAGGTGTTGGAAAAAAAAATGGTAGATCAAATGGGCATCCCTGGTATTGTAAAGTGGTAGCCAGGTAACTTGAGATAATTCTTTTTAAAATGATTTAATGTGGTTCTTGAGTATTTGTCTAAATTTGTTTAAATTCAAATTCGCATCAGGTAATATCAGGTGCACATGGTGACCAGACAGCGCCGTGTGAAAACGTAACATAAACTTAGATCTAAATTAAAAAATATATTGTCAATAAGAGTAAAGCTATTTTCGATCACTTTTGTAGGTTCAGATATAAGGAGATATAAATTAAAAGAATAAATTAAATCTAGAGAAACATTTATAGGGGCGTTGCACTGAAATTAATCAAATCATTTTTGACAGATATATCTCGGCAGATTGTTGAGAATGTTGAGTTTGCTAACCTGATAAGTTTTGAAAAGTTTTTCTTGGAAAAAGGCGTTCTAAAAGGCTCCGTGTTGGGACTGCTTCTATATATTTTAGACACAAACAAGCTGCCGGGAATGTCCCTTGAGCATATGGTACTGTATGTGGATGACACCTTAATTTTTAGTGAAACAAGTAAGGAGCGTTTGTTAACAAATATTCCTAATACATTCGAATATCTAAATGAGTACTTTACAGAAAATGACTTATTATTAAACATATCAGAAACACAAATAGTTTTTTTTTTTGGAAAAAAGATGAAAATGCAATAAGAATTCAATTATATAAGAGAAAGTTAGTTCTCAACCAACTAAAAAAAAACCTAATACTATAAGGACAAAGTACTTTGTTCTAACACCCTTAAAGACAAAGCACTATATCAGATTGCAAGAACACCAGGAAAGGGTGGAGGCCTTTCCCATGGTGGTGCACCCGATTTCGAACTTGTTGGTTATCGTCAGTACAGAATAGGTCAGCGTACCTCATCATCGGCGAAATAAATCCTTTAAGCCACTTATATTAAACAAAATATGAAATTTAATACAAGCAGCGCCATCTTCAAGCATTCTACGCGATCTGCATATATAATCTCGTAGAGATCTGTATATATACCAATGGTGGATACAATATACTTGCAGTTGGGTGTATAAAATACAATTATATAAGAGAAACTTAGTTATCAGTCAACTGAAAAAACTTTATACTATAAGAAGGCTATTCTTTTGAGTCATTATCTATCACTTGAAGTAATCATGATCACTTCGACTCAATGACAAGTAAATGCATATTCAAAAGAATATGAAGTTATCAGTTTCACTTTGTTCACTTTGATCAGTGATAATTTACTCAAAAGAATACAGCCAAAGTCAAACTTACTCTGTTATAACACAGTTAGCGACAACGCATTATCTCAGGTGCACCAGGATGGGAAAGACTTTCATCCTTTCCTGGTATTTTTACAATATGAGATAGTGCTTTGTTTCTGTGTTAGAACAGATCTCTACGAGATTATATATTCAGATTGCGTGGAATGCTGGAAGATGACGCTGCTTGTATTAGATCTAATATTTTGTCTAATATAAGTTGCTTAAACGATTTATTTCTCCGATGCTGAGGTGTGCTGGCCTATTTTATAGTGACAAGAACCAACAAGTTTGAAACTGGTCTACACATGGCGGTGCACCACCATGGAAAAGGCATTCACCCTTTTCTGGTATTCTTGCAATCTGAGATAGTGCTTTGTCTCTAACTGTATTAGAACAGAGTACGTTTATCCTTATACTATAAGGTTTTTTTTTCAATTGATAGAGAACTAAGTTTCTCTTATATAATTGTATTTTATACACCCAAATGTAAGTATTTTGTATCCACTATTGGTACAATAAGAATTACCTTTGATGGACAGAAGGTGGTGTAATCTAACACGGTGCTCGTTCTGGGAGTGTACTTGTACCTTAGACTGTATTGGGAGGCTCATATTAATAAGGTTGCTTTATAAATTTCTAGATTTTCTTATGCTCTCAGGAATAATGGTGTGGATGCTGCTACTACAGCGTACCATGCGTATATTCAATCCAGACTGAGGTATGGATTGATATTTTGGGGAAATCCTTTAAAGATTATTAGTTTTAGAATCATATAACCTTAATCATGAGAATTATACCAGAAGTAAAGGCAAGCTCTGTTGTAAAAGTTATACTAGTTGCATAAGTATGTCCTACGAAGCTATATTGTCTAGCGAAACTCGTCACTACCTTGTAAATTATAAGGTTTAAATTTTCGACAAATAAAGTTATTTTGTCAATCACTAGTAGCTTGTAATGGATTTCCACCAAGTAAAAGCCACCACTGTAAATACTTTGAAGATTTACTTTTAACTAATTTTTTTTATTCATATTATTGTTTAATAATATGCCCTCTTAAGATTTTTCCAATTGTTTTATATATTCCGTATAACAGTAACACAATAGCTTTTTTCAATATCGAACACAATGCAATTTGTCTGCGAAGAATCCCGTGGGAAAACCACAGTTGGCCAAAAATAACCTGCGTTTCCCGAGAAAAACAGGAAAAACTCCCAGTTTAAAATGGTAAAACGTAATTCGTAAAGTGGTGTTGGAAAATTCAGAGATATCAGAAAGTATTGGTTTTACATTATCTGAATTTGGTTCAGTTAGAATATTTAAACTTTTACACGTAGTCTTAAATTTGGTTTTATTGTAGTATAACTAAAAAAGGTTATAAATGTTCTTAAACAAGAGGTCCAAAATTTAGGTGTTCCATCAAAAGTGTTTTTGTAATTAGAAAATATATAGGATTACTAAATTAGAACAATGTTATAAAAACGTTGTTAAAAATTAAGATTTAAGTAAGAAATAGTAAATCTATTTGCTGCCCTGTTTATCTAGTTGCCTATATTTATTCTCAGTTCAAACAGCAAAATTAAAAAATATATACAAACAGTTTATTTTCTTCTAATACAACTATGATTCTCTCTCCATACGCATTCCGGACACCTAATGGTCTGGTCAGTGGAGCTGTATCGAACCAAGAGCAATTTTTTTTTAAATCAAAATTTTAGTAGGAAATAAAGAAATCTATCTGCCGTATTTAATAATTGTTATATATGTAGGCAGAAAAAAAACAACAATATATACAAAGAGTTCCAGCATATACCGCTCTGGTCCTCTCTCCATACGCGCTTCGACCAACTTATGGTCTCGTCGGTGGAGCTGTATCGGACCGAGAGCAACATTCGCAAGAAATAACTGATATATAAAATATAAATTCCAAGGTGGCAATATCCTACCGACATACCTATATGTATATATATATATATATATATATATATATATATATATATATATATATATATATATATATATATATATATATATATATATACAGGGTGATTCAAAAATCGATCACGA
Organism: Diaprepes abbreviatus; assembly: GCA_034092305.1. Taxonomy (NCBI): domain Eukaryota; kingdom Metazoa; phylum Arthropoda; class Insecta; order Coleoptera; family Curculionidae; genus Diaprepes; species Diaprepes abbreviatus. Next base: position 38,973 of record JASJET010000206.1, read on the forward strand.
AACTTAAGGGGGTGATTCTACTTGACAAAATAAGGGTAGAGCTTCATATAATTTTTTTTCAAAATGTCAGTCGTTTTCGAGTTACAAGCCGTCCAAGTTCAAGTTTTTATTTTTTGTTTTTTGAATTACTCGCTTACAGGAAAACCGATTTGACTAATATTTGAAAGATAGGCTAAGTCTTCTGCGCTTCATCATTTTAGTAACAATTCACATTGATTGTTTGCCGCTAGAGGGCACTTTACCTACATTGAAAATTGTTTTTTTGTCATAATTTTTTAGTGTTGACAGCTACAGTAGTTTTTGGCATAATTTCTGAAAGACTGATGCCAGGCCTTTAAAAAAGGTGTTCTTTATTTACATCGCTAAACCCAACGGTTTTGACGTAAATCACCCTTAAAAATTAAGTGGTAAATTTATTTTTCTCATTTCATTACCACCAGCTACCAGGTAAATAGCTATCAAAGTATACTAGAGCTGTCAGTTTAACATCAAATAAATTCGCTTTTTAAACTATTTAATTTATAATCTTAAAATAACTAATAATGGCTAATCACCAATATTCAAATATCGAATATTGTGATATCCATTTTTGTTATGGAAAAGCAAATGGTAATGCAGAGTTGGCAAGAAGATATTATATGGAGAGTTATCCGGAAAGAAATATCCCTCATGCTCAAACATTTTCCAGTGTGCACAGGAGGCTTGCGGAATGTGGTTCCTTTAAAAGTTATAATGGAAATAGGGGAAGACCTAGAACTGCTAGAAACGTGCAACAAGAAGAAAGAGTGCTTGAAATTATTGAAGATAATCCAGGTATTAGTACTAGAAAAATTGGGAATGAAGTGTGGCTCTGTCAGGCTAGTTCATGGAGGATACTAAGAGAAGAACAACTCTACCCGTTTCATTCAAAAAAGGTGCAGGCTCTTTATGACGATGATCGGCCGAGACGGTTGGAAATGTGCAATCAGATCCTAGCTAAGTATGAACACGATAATCGATTAATTGGCGTCATATTATTCACTGACGAAGCTGGTTTCACTCGTGATGGCATAACAAATCTACACAACATCCACACATATGCTTACGAGAACCCAAACAATGTGGTAGAAACGAAACATCAGCGTAGATTTTCACTAAATGTGTGGGCAGGGATAATAGGAGATTACCTTATTGGTCCTCATTTCTTTGATGGCCCATTAACTGGTGACGTATACTTAGATTTTATCCAAAATCGTCTCCCATTGTATCTGGAAGATGTGCCATTGGAAGTAAGGGCCAACATGTGGATCCTCCAAGACGGAGCTCCGCCCCACTTTAGTATACGTGTCCGACAGTATTTGAATGCAACGTATCCTGAGCGATGGATAGGACGAAGTGGACCATTGGCATGGGCAGCGAGGTCACCAGACCTTAAGCCTATGGATTTTTTCTTTTGGGGTCATTTGAAACAATTGGTGTACGATATTCCAGTAATCAACGTCGAGGATCTTCGCTTCAGGATAATCGAAAAGTGCCAAATTATTAAAGAAACACCAGAAATTTTTCATCAAGTTAGGCGACATTTTTTGAAGAGTGTTAGGAAATGTATGGAAGAAAATGGGGGACATTTTGAGAATCTTTTTTAGTTTGTTTAGTACTGTTTCATTAATTTTTATCAATTAAATGTATATCGCAATAATCCATAATATGAATATTTACTGATTAGCCATTATTAGTTATTTTAAGATTATAAATTAAATAGTTTAAAAAGCGAATTTATTTGATGTTAAACTGACAGCTCTAGTATACTTTGATAGCTATTTACCTGGTAGCTGGTGGTAATGAAATGAGAAAAGTAAATTTACCACTCAATTTTTAAGGGTGATTTACGTCTAAACCGTTGGGTTTAGCGATGTAAATAAAGAGCACCTTTTTTAAAGGCCTGGCATTAGTCTTTCAGAAATTATGCCAAAAACTACTGTAGCTGTCAACACTAAAAAATTATGACAAAAAAACAATTTTCAATGTAGGTAAAGTGCCCTCTAGCGGCAAACAATCAATGTAAATTGTTACTAAAATGATGAAGCGCAGAAGACTTAGCCTATCTTTCAAATATTAGTCAAATCGGTTTTCCTGTAAGCGAGTAATTCAAAAAACAAAAAATAAAAACTTGAACTTGGACGGCTTGTAACTCGAAAACGAATGACATTTTGAAAAAAAATTATGTGAAGCTCTACCCTTATTTTGTCAAGTAGAATCACCCCCTTAAGTTTCGTGATCGATTTTTGAATCACCCTGTATATATATATATATATATATATATATATATATATATATATATATATATATATATATATATATATATATATATATATATATATATATATATATATATTATATATATATATATTATATTTCGAAAATTAACTATGAATTCAATGGGCTTTCTAATACTTATCTTTAAACTGTTACTTTAGTAGATTTTTTTATAGGAAGAATATCAATATGACCGGACAAATATATATGGGCCGAAAATGTCAGAGAATCACCTATATATATATATATATATATATATATATATATATATATATATATATATATATATATATATATATATATATATATCAATTTAATTAAGATAAAGCGAAAACGGCAAAAATTCCTTGTTTTTGACGAACTACTAACCAATTCTATTAATAATTAAAATATTTATACTTCATACCATTTTAATAAATTATATCTAGACAGTCTGTAAATGGACTACTTTTAATTATTTGTTTTCATACAATTAAGAATTACTAAACAAGCAAAGCGTGACATCTGTTTGGAAGTTCGTACCTGGACTCTAAGCTATTAACCTACAGGTAGTATTGATTTTAAAGTTGCCAGGGTTAAATAGGAGTTATAATTTGTTACATAAGACAGTCGTTTGGAAATTAAATTGCAAATACGTAGTAAACCACTGATATAGATACTAAATGGGCTGTGAAATGCTCGAGCTTTAGTAAATATTATAAAGGTAATCTCAGTATTAACTTGAAATTTAAATAAATTGAAAATATACTATTTTATTTAATTTCTTTCAAATTGTTATTGATATATAAATACCTAATAATTATTTACGTTGTACATGAATTGAAAGTCGAGGTTCCATTAGCAGGTGTGTACAGAATGTCCAATTTTCGATGGTTAAAAATAGCAGGAGAAGGTTTTCATACCACTGTTCTATTTTTTTTTAAGGAACGAACGATGCCACTAACAGAATTTTCATAAACCTCGTCGTTTTGGAGATACAGAGCGATTTTGAAAATTATGCATTTTGAGACAAGCCTCCTATCTGGGGTATCTTGCAACTTATCGCAAAGTTAAAAAATATTCCATTGTGGTTTTTCATGTAGGGTCCAGTGGCGTAGTCAGTTTCTTTTTTATAAATTCGACTGTTTCGGAGAAATAAATCAAACTTGCCTTATTTTAAAGGGGCTACCTATATAATTTGGATAATGTGATTTAGTTTATTACAAGCTCTTCAAAAATATATAACACTGTATATTTATTATCAGTATTGAGTCTTAAATTTACGTTTTAAAAAAAAATCCTGTTACTAGGCCGTGATGGTATTTAAAGAAACAAAACATCAAAATCATCTCCTCTGAGAATATGTTAATATTCGTCATATTTTTTTATTGAAATTTTCGATCAATATGTTTTTTCTTAATAATAACAAGCTTTTTAAATTTTGAGACCAATGAAAAATTTTTGTTATATTCAGCGCAATGAAAATGCAGATGAAGTACAAGAAGTGTTTCTCAACAGGTTTGAGAATTTTTATGTTATTTTCAATTTGAATTTCATAAATGCCTGTAATTGGTAGATATCCAGAGAAAAAAACAGTCAAAAAAAAATGATGTTTTTAAGGATAAAACGCAGTTCATTTTCTAAACCACGGCATAAAATCCAGAATAAGAAAAAACGTGAGATTTGATGAAATCAGTGTATTAGCTTTTATTGAAGCAAATCCGAGTAGTTTCTGCAGAACAGTAGAAGATTCTGTAGTAATTAATAAATCAAGGGTTCAGACGATCCTAAACCATATGAATATCACTTGCTGCAAAATTTACATCTTAGTGACGCACAGCGCCGAATAGAATTTTATAACTCGTAGTTAGAAAATATAAACAGAGACGAGAATTTAGAAACAATCTTTATATGGTCTGATGAGGCTTATTTTACCAATGTCAGTATATTGAGTCGACAAAAAACTAGGTTTCGGTCTTACGAAAATCAACATGTAATATTTCCACGGGAACGGCACGGCAGGTTTGGCTTCAGCGTTTTAGGTTTTATACCTGGAATAAAAATTGTATACGATATATATGAAAGCAGTCTTACCGCTAATAAATATTTACAGATTCTGCAGTATATTATTTCGTAACTAAGAGAGAAGATGCCCTTAATGCGACTTAACAATCTGTACTTGCAAGACGGAGCGCTCGGTCACAACGTGCAAATTGTAAGAGCCTATCTGTACACTAATTTTCTGGGCCGCTCCATTGGGATAAATGGACCAATAAGATTGCCATGCAGGTCTCCCGATTTGTCGATTTTGGACTTCTTCTTATGGGATACCTCAAAAATAAAATTTATACCTTCCAGTACCAATTCATGGCGAATTTGAGAAATGCGACTCAAAGGGCCTCTTATTATTTTACATGCATTGAAGAAATAAGAAATACAAATTTTGGGTGAAACATATTTAAGGCATAATGGAGAAAAATTTGAACGATATTTGTGAACAATTTTTTTAGTTTAACGTAATACAGAACTGTTTGTTGTTATAAAGTAAATTATTTTAAGAGTGAATCCGAAAATATACTTAGCCCTTTCGTGTTCATTAACATACTATTGATGCCAGTAATACATTTTTGTCTCTACACGTCACGGCCTACTAACATAATCTGATATTTAATTTAAAAAACGTAAATTTAAGTGTCAACACTAATAATTAATATAGAATGTTATGTATTTTTGAAAAGCTTGTCGCAAACTAAATAACGTTAATCAAAAAAATATTGAGTGTCCCATTTAAAAAAAAATTGATGTATTTCTCCGAAAGAGTTGAATCTATAAAATTACTCACTGCGCCACTGGACCCTACATGAAAAACTTCCATGGTTCTTTTTTTTAGCTTTGCGATAAGTTGCAAGATAACCGAGATACGAGGGGTGAACTAAAATGCATATTTTTCAAAATCGTTCTGTATCTCCAAAACGGAGGGGTTTATATAAATTCTGTTCGTGGCATTGTTCGTTTATTAAAAAAGTAGCACAGTGCCATGAAAACCTTATCCTTCTATTTTTACTAATAACGGAGATAATTTGTAAAATCTTCGAAAATTGGACACCCTATACAGATTGGGCAAATTTCGAAGTTTTTATACGCTAATTTAAAAACCGCAATCTGTACAAAAAATCTGACCCCCCATTCTCGAGCTCTTTTTTGGAGAAACACATGAATGAAAAACAGATCATGGCTATCTTGATTCGTTTACGATCTACAGGGCGATTTTCAAATTTGATCAAATTCTAATATGGTCTATAGTTTTGTTATTTCTTATTATATTTTTAGCTTAGAAGTTTGCGTTTAATTTTTCTTTTGAAATGATATATCATAGTTGGTATTTCTTATTATCGTAAGTCCTCAACCTTTAAAAAATTTCGCTTTAAATTTAATAAATTGAATAAGGAATTATTTTATCTTGGTAGGCGTATGTCATCTAAATCAAAGTTTTTTCCTTTGATATTTAAGGATTTTTCATTAATTTGTATCTTTATAATTACTCAATATTCAGTAATTTAAAAATTTTTAATTATGAAACATTCCGCAGGTCAGAAGTAAATAAAAATTTTGATATTTACATGTATTTTAAATATAATAAATTAAAAAACCAGTATATTAGAATTATCAATAAAATTTTAAGTAAGGCAAATGTTCAAACAAATGTCCGTTATTTTTAATACATAAATTGCACATTTTTATAACATTCCGAACGGCATTATGAATATGAATTTTTGATATTGAATTCATACAGTCTATAAAATTTTCTCTAAGGTAATTGATATTGTTGTTGGTTTTCTTATATATTTTGTCTTTAATATATCCACAAAGGAAAAAAAATCTAGTGGCGTTAGATCTGGTAATCGTGGTGACCACCTCACCGGTCCATTACTTACTATCCAATTATTTCCAAAATTAATATTTAATAATTCTGAAACGATCCTGATGTTATGAGGGGGAGCACCATCTTGCTAAAAGAAGAGTTCTTGCTTCATGTAAAGGAAGATTGCCAAAAATTCTTCAATTAGATATCGATTTAACATTTCGTAGTACCACCGACCATTAAGATTGTCTTGATAAATATTATAAGTTAAAATACGATTTCCAAGTAAAGCACACCAAATGCTAAAACCAATCCGTCCTTCGAATCGAACGTCTACGGTACGGTGAGGGTGAGACCAGTAATGTTCGTTATGCCTGTTGAAAATTCCAGAACTGCTTATGTAGGCTTCATCTGACTAAATTACCCTACTAAAGAATAATGGATCTTACAGTTCTTTTTGACGATAACATAAACAAAACTGAAGTCGGCGTTGATAATCAGTTGATTGCGAATGTTGTATTTTTCTTATTGCATAAAGTCGAAATTTATGTTTAATTAAAATATTTAGGGTACAGCGTCTTGAAACTCCAGAATTAGCTTCAATTTTACGGCTTCAAATTGAAGGGTTTACATCCGCCATTTCAATTACATTTATAGATGATTCTTCATCATCTTGAATGTTGTAATTTTGTGGTCTTGGTATAGTAAATGTCCCATAATTGGTAAAATTTTCTTTTTATCTCAACAAATAGACTTATGAGGTTGTCTTCTTTCTGGATAACGATTGAAATATGTTTTATATTCAATATCGGAATTGTTATTGCTTTGAATAAAACATTCTAACATATCATGTTTTTCGTAATTTTAGAAGGACATTATTCACTTTTTAAAATTCAATACAGCGTAATTATGAGGACTAAAACTAATGAAAAGCCCTTAAACGTCAAACGAAAAAACTTTGATTTAGATGACATACACCTACCAAATTAAAATAATTCCTTATTTTTATTTATTAAATTTAAAGCAAAATTTTGTAAAGGTTGAGGACTTACGATATTAAGAAATATCAGCTATGATATATCATTTTAAAGGAAAAAATAAATGTAAACTATTAAGCTAAAAATATATTGGGTGTTACGTTTAAAAAAATAAAACTTTAAGTCGTATCTCATTTCTGGTAATCGGAAATAAAAAAATAAGCGCCAATATATTCTACGTAAAAAAGTGCCCATAGAATTTTTTTTTCGTTTTTTGATATCTTAAATAATAACGAAACTATACCCCATATTAGAATTTGGTCAAATTTGAAAGTCGCCCTATAGATCGTAAATGCATCAAGGCTATGATCTGTTTTCGCATTCATATCTTTCTCCAAAAAAGAGCTCGAGACCGGGGAGTCAGATTTTTTGTACAGGTTGTGGTTTTTAAATTAGCCTACAAAAACATCGAAATTTGCCCACCCTGTACATTAAATCTTTTTTAGTCATAATATGATAATTTATTATGAAGTAGTTAAAAAGTCATTTTATACCGTTTAGTGTACTATTTTATATATAAAATTGTTTTCCTAAAAAAAAAATATTTATTTTATTTTTCACTTTTCTCTGATTACGGTACGCTACAAACCTTGACTTGGGTGGGAGAATCAATCTAACTAGCCTAAACTTGATAGGTCTCCATTCAGCATTACGTGTTCCTGTCAACCTGGTGTAACTGAAATCAGAGTAGTCATCGAGACACATCTAACGGATCCAAACTTGGTAGGACTACGTCCGCCCGAAAGATGATCCGGTAGCCATCTTCCATCTGTATCATCAAACCATGTCAATGGTACCATAATATTGCATTTTTATCGGGCTTATCTACATATGTATACCAAATTTCAACTTGATCGGATAATCGGAAGTGCTAAAATTCAATTACAAGATTCGATTGTCCCTCGACATCCCAGGCAGCAGTGAAACTAAATAAAATCGTTGAAAAATAACAATCCAAATAGAATTAATTCAAAAATAATATACTGGAAAGAAGCGCTAAGTGAATAAGTAAATATCCATTAAATAAATTAATTGCAATATAATTGCAGTCAGTTTATTTTCCTGAAAAAATTGTATATTGAAGGTTTTCCTGTCTTGCTCCAAATAACCCAGATTATTAGTAACACACCTGCAAATTCCCACAGTATCCTTCCCAGACAAATAGCATTCCGTTTGCCATTGAAATAAAGCTATCGTGTTACCGCAACACAAAAAATATAGAACAATTCCGTAAAATTCGAAACGAAATATTGCACGCTCGGTAATAGAGTTTTGGATTTATCTTTGTGATATTCCAATTGAAAATTCAGTTCAAATTGATAAATGTAGCTACATTAGGAAATACTACATTTTGAGGAATTTATATCGAGAGTAATAAATTTTGTTATTTTCTACCAATAAAATTCTGCATTCAGAATTTCTTAATGACTAGCAGAAAGTAGGATGTTTCGTATTGTTTTTTTAGTACAAAGTAGTAGAATATGTTGATTTTCCATTGTCTTCATTTTTTTTTGTTGACTATCACCACGTTTCGGTTAATAGTAGTTTTGAAGTGAAAGTGAACAAATTCTTAAGCTACACAACTATTTATACTAAAATTTATACTAAATGTGATCGCAATACGTCCAAATTAGTTTTAGTTTATAATTACTAAGAAGTGGTTTCCAAACTTTTCTTACATCTATAGACGATTTACTAAAGCAATTCGGGCTCTGATGTATAACGGAGTATTCTCTGAATTTGCATTTTCCCTAGTGTTGTCGATGAAGAATTATAGCTTCAGACCATTTTATGTGATGTCCATGAGTCCAGGTGTGGTTGGCAGCACCAGATTTTTCTGTTTCTCCACGAGATGTGTTCTTCTGATGTTCTTTGACCTTTACTTCAAAAGGTCTCTTCGTTCTGCCAACATAGGGGTTTCCACATTCCCATGGCATCTAATCCCACATAGGTAATCGTGTTCCTTTGTGTTGTTGGTTTGAACCTAGTAAGTATATAAGAATTATTTGAATTGAAAACAATGTTAATGTTATATCGTTTTCCTCTTTTTCTAACTTTTCTGAAATGCTTTTAACATACGGGAGATGGTCAACACTGGTTCTCGTCCATCGTTTATTGTCGATTTTGTCCTATTTCTGCATTGTTATGGAAACTTATTCATCTGATTTACTTGGTATCTATTGATTTTCTAGTTACTTTTAATGTGATCTGTCTCTTTCAATCAGTTCTCGTTTCAGTTGCAAAGACCCACATAGCATGAAAGCTTGCACACTTCAGCGTCGTATGCAAGCTTTCCGATACAAGTTTCATGTAAATTTCCTAAGTAACCTTCTAAGAACTTTCCAGGAAGCTTATGAAAAAATTTTCTAAAAGATACCAAGTAATCTTTCATGAAAGATTCCAAGAAACATAAAAAAATGTTACATGGAATATTAACGTGAAACTACCTGAGAAAGTTTCGTGAAATCTTCCTGCAAGTTTCTGGAAAATAACATACAGTCTTCCAAGAAAGGATAGTGTAATTTACCAAATAAGCTAAGTGGGTACCTTAGCGTAACTTTTCAATAAGATTTCAAGAAAAGAGTTAGTATTCCATATTGATATTTTCAAGAAAGCTTTCTGTAATCATCCAGCAACCTTCTTAGAACCTTTATGGGTAATTTGCTACAAACTTGGATAGAAAATTCCATTAGGAATTTGTGAAATCATCATGTAAGCCTCTTATATATTTTCCTTGAATGCCTAATGCAAACTTTATGAAAGCTAAGATATATTTTCATATTTTCGGAAAGTTTCGTGAAACCATCTTGTAATTTTCTGAAAGATATGCAATCTTCTGTTTGCCTGCTATTTCTATGAATGGTAATTCTTTCTCCATAAGGAGTTTAATGGTTGGGCTAATATTGCTGAGATGAAAAAGCAAGTTATGGGATTGTAACCGTTTTGTAATTTTTGGAAGTATTTTTTATTATATTAAAATTTTTATTTATTTGTAATATTTGTTATAACATTTATCGAAAATTCGGGTAGATATTCCTTTTCTATATTCATTAATGGACATTTAAAAAGATTATATCAAACGAATCAATTGTTATGTGAAGCGATTTCTGAACCCTCAATTTTTGAGCTGTCTCAGTGTGCACCGCTGAGAGCGACGACCCTATTAGTCATACACCATCACGGATAAAGAATTTTTCCTTTACTTCGAAATAGGAATTAGTCAAACAACATTTCAGCAACTACATGATGGCCTGTGGTGGTAGTTATGTTCTTTCTGGTAAGATCTAGTCTCTTTCAAATTTCTTGTTCATGGTCTTTAGTGACTCCTTAATTGGAACGTTGGTGTATAAACTTTCTAAGTTAAAGCGATGAAAATACTAAATGCAGCTTGAAAGGGACCATAGCATAGCACGCAATATTACACTCATCTCGGTCACACTCTACTGCCTTTGGTTTTAGTATAAATAATTGTGTAGATTAAGACTTTGTTCAGTAGCAAACGGCTAGAGGTAAATACTAGCCGAAACGTCAAAAAAAAGTCAATGGAAATTCAATATATATTTATTACTTCGCACTGAAAAACTTAATACTTATCATATCACTTTCTGCTAGTCATACAGACATTCTGAATGCAGGTTTTTATTGACCAAACTGCTACTTCGCATTAAGTTCTCTATGACCTTCAGACAAACACAAGCATTTTGGTGATTAATAAATATAAAATTAATATGACTCTATGATGAAAAATTGCGTAACGGATTATTATAATGATGTCGACTTTTTAGACTATTCTAAACGAACTGGATACAAAGATACCAAATATAATCCAAAAACTGAGCGTGACAGTATCTTCAAATACAAATACAGTATATCTGGAAAGTTCCCGAACTAAATCAAATAATAACAAATCATAAAAGATAAATTAATTTATGCACATCAGTCCTCTTTATAAAACCCTTCCCTAGTTATACACTCGTTGCGCCGCTCATAAAGTTGTTCGGAGGCTCTGGAGAAATCATTTCGTGGAATTACCTTTATCTGCTCGGTACAGGCTCGTTGAATCGCCGAAATATTGTTGTAAAAGTGGCCTGTAATCTTCATCTTGAGTTTTGGAAATAAAAAATAGTGGAGTGGAGTCAAATAAGGTGAATAAGGTTGGTGGGATAAGACAGTGATCTGATTTATGGCGTAATAATACATCAATAGTGTGTGTGCATTATCATGGAAGAGGGTCCAACTATTCAGGTCGCGGTACTCGGACCGGATTCGACGGATACGATATACCTACAGCTTCATTACCTCCAGATAGAATGAAGCATTTACGCATTCACATTTTGCCCACTCGGAACAAATTCGTGGTGAAGGAGGCCTTTCTAATCGACAAATGCAATGAGCATTGCCTTTATTTTCGATTTTTTGTTACCGCACTTTCATTGGTTTTTAAAATGTTTTCACCACGTATATGTTGTAGTGTAAGCTACAACTTAATCACCAAATGCTTATTGAAACATAGAAAGAATTTTTAACGAAAGATTTGTTAAGTCGTACACAAAACTGAATCGCGCTTCTTTATTCCAGCTCGCGAGCTTGTACAAAGTACCATGAACCCACAACACGCAACAGCATATTACTCAAAAATGAAGTTATCGACAGCGCTAAAATTTTGTACACATACTCTTCAGACTTCGTGCTATATGCTTCCTTGTTTGAACGAGAGATGGCGCCACTTGTATCGATGGTAGAAAATTAGTTCGGGAACTACAGTGGACCAAAAAAAGAATCTTAGTACACACGGTAATGAAAATATTCAAACAAATACGACAACTATTAAATCAAATCGAATAATAAAAATAAGGGAGCGATATATACGAATTTGGTTTAAGATAATATGTTGCGGATTTGGCAATTCGGTTATTTAACTGTCAAATAATTGGAACACATTTTTTGAAAGCATTTTTGAAGATTTTAATAATTTATTTCTACCAATTATATTAACAGTGGGAAAACTAAAATACTTTTATGTAAATTCTGGGTGTTTGCCCTTACAAATTCGAAGCATTTAAAATCCTTTCCAAGACCAGTATTGTTTGTTTTACAAATGTGTTTTCTCACGGGATTCTATTGTATACAAATTGCATTTTGATTTACAACTATGCAACGGTGCAACTGAGATACTACTACACGAATACAATGTTAAAAACTGGAAGCGAATTATTGGAGAAAGGTTTTCGGATTGAATAAAAAAGAGATTAAAATGAAGAAAAAGTCTACTTACTCTAAAAATACATTAAAACAGCAAATAATTATTAAAGAGTTTTTTAGGTGTAGGTACGGGCTTTCTTTATCTATTTATCTTTGAAATTTATTTGATTTTCAAAATAAGTTTAGCTAAATTGTGTTAGCTTTTTAGTTAATCTTTATATGAATGGTTAGAACAATGTCTATATTTCTTCGTATTAGAGCTTACTGGAGTTCCTTATGTACTAATTTGTACTTAAAACATAAGCCATTATGCAATAATACACCTTACTTTGACAAAAGAAATGATGCGAGAACTGAGGACAGAATATGTAATCCTCCCACACACTGTCACACCGTAACTTCAATTTTACACTGATAAGCATGGATATCTGTATCCGGTGAACAAAGGAAGTTTAATAACCGGTTGCCTAAGAGTTGAGTCCCTAACGATAAATATGTCATACCCGACGGGTAGAAAAGCTGTGGTGCAGCCAGGAATCCTGAGTGGCTTACATAGTTTGTGCCAACTAAATATTTAATACAGAGATTCTTTTGTTCAGATAGTACAGGCGACTTATAATTAAAAATTCATTAAATGAAAATGCAATTTTGATATTAGAGTTTTTACTCTGAACGAAATTATACCTTTAACCCTTTCACAACTCCTTTTTATTTTTGGTTTCTTTACCGTGGTAAGAGTGATGACGCTTTTTCTTTTCAATTTTCGGCCGAACACAGATTGAGTCGGATTATTTCATAGAACTAGAGTTGTAGACATAGCAATTTCTTAATAACTAGTGATGTAGCGATAGTAACAGCGTAAATTTTCACTGCAGTGATTTTTAATACCATAGCGATGCGAGATGGCGAAACGTCGTAATTGCTTAGTTTCTGATGATGGTATTCCCATTCAGCATCGATATGAATATTATTTAGACACGCAGGCGCGGATCCAAGGGGGCGGGGGCGATCGCCCCACCCCACCAAGAGCTTTGAGTTCAGAAAAATAGACCTGATTTTGCCTCTTATACTATAGTATATTCAAGAACTAGAGAGAGTAATAAATCATTTTTTACCCTTTCTTTTCTTCGCAAACTACCTGTGTTCTTTAGTCCGGTATTTTGGCAAAATCTGTTAGACACATATATTCTTCATAGAAATGGGTTAGAAATTTTATAATCAAAAATACCGGTGTATAATAATGACCTATTTGGGTTGCATAGCAATAGATATTTGGATGTGTGAAGTGTTAAAAACAATTTTAATCCTTGTCATAGGCGTCAGAAAGAGGTTTATTTTATTACTAAGTGTTTATGGCATAGAACATTATTTCGGTAATAAACTCGAGATAAGCAGTTTTTATAATATTATGTTACTTCTTATGATATCTTAATAATTCACATACATTAGAAAATATAGATAATTTTGACATACTTAACATAAATCACAACGGTATTTTTATTATTTTTAATTTTGGCATAGAAACCATTTTAGACACATCCAGACTAAAACCTTGCCTTTTTCTCTCAAAAAATTCTAAGTTATAATTTAAATACTTACAAAATACCCATTGTTAAAAATATAAGAAGTTAAACGTATATAGAATAATAAATTCGTCCATATAATATTAAAATTTTTTTGCTGCTATCGGTCATTTTATTATTAATTAAAAACATTTTTAGGACATTTGACGTTTAAGTTTATTTATTTCTTAAACCATGTGCAGAATTACAATTAAACACTAAAAAGGGATTCAAATGTAATTGATTTTTAAATTTAAGTAATAAATTGTGTTTACGCTGGTAAACTTACGTATTTAATTCGTAATCAAGTCAGTGAAGCTATTCATACCATCAAATTAATTATAAATGGTTCCTCTATCTCACCGATCATGAGATCGAGTTTTCACATTTTCTTTTATTCTTTTATTATATGGATTTTTCCTAATTTTCTGCAGTAACTTTATTCAAAAAAGTCTTTCAAAAGTTCAGTTAAATTACTAATTTTGTAAGTTGTGTTATTTCTAGCAACTCTACCTTTTATTTGAGAAAGATATTTCTTTCTCCAATGGACATTTTCTTGGCGATCTATATGAACAGATTTCCTATCTGGTTTTTGCCAGCAAATATTAAGTTCTCTGAGCAATTTTCCGAGCTCAATTCTTTTAATTTCAGGTAAATCCTGATCTTCATTGATTTTAGTTAGAATTTTGTCGACGGTTGGGATCTGCTTCTCATAATAAAATGTATGCACAACACCTTTTATTGCAGTTTACATCTCTTCTTCCAACAAGGTTTTTCATCTGCCTGTGATGGAATCTGGCTTGGGAGTACTAACAATTCCAGTCGTTTTTTTTTCTTCAGTTTTCGGTACATAGTAGATTTTCCAACTCCTGTCATATTGGAATACATCTCAACAGAGCTTTTAACATTATTATCTAGGTAATGATATCTTAAGGCATCATAAAGATTCATCGTAATAAGTTTTTCGTTGAGGAAAAAATGCCCTTGTTTAACGATTTTGGAGTAAATATAGATGTAGAAGCCATAACTTTTGGTATCTCACTACTCTCAAATAATATAAAAAAACAAGCACAAACAAGATAAATCACTAATGACAAACTGTAAGGTGTACTTTGCTCACTGACAGAAATTAAATTGAACTATCAGAAATGTTATTGTTGCAGTAAATTTATAAAAGCTTATTATAATAAATATAATTAAATATAATTAAATATACGGCAGTCCTCAGTTTCCTGCGGCACTGGAGCAGGTACGTTGGAGGTTTCGGTAATCACTCTCTCTGGTTCTTGAATAGACTATAGGAATGTGTATGCTTGCGATCGCCCCTCCCCAAGAGGTTTGAGTTCGGAAAAATAGAACCAATTGTGCCTTTTATATTAGGAATGTGTATGCTTTTCGCATTCCCCGCCCTGTCGGCAACTTGTTTCTTCTTGTAATCGCTCCCCCTCTCCAAGAATTTCAAATTCAGAAAAATAGACCCGACCCTGCCTTTTCCACTAGAAATGGGAATGTTGCTGGTGTCTCCCCCCCCCCTGTAGACACGCATATATATTTAAAAGCAAAATTGATTAGTTAATATTTTTGCTTCTAAATTGTAGCAGGAACTTTCTGCGCTATTAAGAAAAAATTTGTATGTGCTTAAGGCCACACGACAGAAGTGAAAACTTCATCAAGGCTAGGTTGTGACTCGTTGACTATATCTCTCTCGCTCCCTTAGTCGACTCGAGCCGACTTTACCCGAACGAGCGTTACATAGCCGAGCCTGACGGTTCAATCTCATTCAATACCCCGTAGTAGAGTGCTCAGCGTGGCTGAAGAAGTTTTCACTTCAAAAAACTTTAGCATTACTTTATTTTTAACAGTGAACACTTTTTCTCAGTGTAACATAGAGGATGGCGAGACAAGTAGGATCACATACATTTCAAAAGCACCGTCAAAACTACCGCATCTGATTAACCTGCGGTAATAGTATACACTTCTTCACATTACTGCATGCTATTATCATAAAGATGCATAGACGTTATATAATAAAACGTTTATAAAAAATTGAACCGACTTCTAAACATACACTAAAAAAACGGAAAATAACAATGTAAATTTTTATATTAAATTGAAAGTTTTGAGGTCGGCGTCAAATTAATATTTGACGAGATGTGTTTCACATGTATGTTATGTTAGTCGTTATTTGTTTTATTTAGTAATAATTTGACGACGACTTTAAAAATTTCCATTTCATATAAAAATTTATATTGTTTTTTTCGCTTCTTAGAAGTCGGTTCAATTTTTCCGAAAAATTTTATTTTTTGGTTTGAACTCGTTATACTATTCATCAATTATTTGAAATAAGTACCAAGCAAGATAAGCTGTGTACCTCACAATGTTAAAAATCACAAAAAGTATCTATTTTGTCCAAAGTTAGAAATTGCACTAAATTGAACAATAAAATTTTTTGCTTTGAATGAAATTGTACTAAACAAATATTTAATCTGACGCTATCTTCAGTTTTAAGAAATTGTTTTTAGATTCGTAATCTCTGCCCTCAGAACTTCCAAATACCAATATTTAAAGAACTTGAGATATGTTAATTTTTCAGTTTGACATATTTTATCCTATACCGGGTGTCAACGAATCTATTAGACAAGTCATAATTTCTAGAGTATTATGTGTATCAAAATGAGAATTGGTACAGGTAAATGGTATGTGAAGGGGAGAGTTTTCGCATATTTTCCACTTTCCGGCCACTTCCGGTTTCACCAAAAATGGCCCCGGTTTTGAATTTTTAAATGGAACACTCTGTATATTTTAACATTTTTGGATTTCTGAGACAATTCTAGATCAGAATATGACATTTTAAAAACTTTTTACGTCTACTTCATTTTTTTAGAGCCACTTTTAAAATTGCATCTAGGTGGCCATGATTGGACGCAAACTAATCTAAGGGCCTTAGGTGATGTCAAAAAAATACAATCGCAAAGTTTTAGTTACTAGTATGAAAGACAGGAATAAGACAAGTTGACAAAATTACGTTTTCATTTCTAACTATTAATTTTCAAATGGCGACCCCTTTTTGACAACTACTTTTCGAAAAAAGCATTCTTTGACGAATCTAACGGTACTAATTTATTTGCGATTGGATTAGACATAAGAACAGAAATTAAATAGTATTAAGCAAAATACTGGATAATTTATTTACTTATGACAAGTGCGCCATGGACAGCCATGATGCATAATAATTTGCAACTGTTTTTATCAAGTCTTCTTTGGAAAACAAAGCACTCACTTAAGTAGATAATGACAGTGACATACGCTCTAAGAACAGACAAATCAAATATTAATAACATATCCACTTTTTCACTTTGAGTATACATTATTTTAACGAAAATTTAAACTAAACTTAACGAAAATTAAGAAACTTTTACGTATGTTCTTAGAGCGTATGTCACTGTCATTATCTACTTAAGTGAGTGCTTTGTTTTCCAAAGAAGACTTGATAAAAACAGTTGCAAATTATTATGCATCATGGCTGTCCATGGCGCACTTGTCATAAGTAAATAAATTATCCAGTATTTTGCTTGATAATATTTAATTTCTGTTCTTATGTCTAATCCAGTCGCAAATAAATTAGTACCGTTAGATTCGTCAAAGAATGCTTTTTTCGAAAAGTAGTTGTCAAAAAGGGGTAACCATTTGAAAATTAATAGAAATGAAAACGTAATTTTGTCAACTTGTCTTATTCCTGTCTTTCATACTAGTAACTAAAACTTTGCGATTGTATTTTTTTGACACCACCTAAGGACCTTAGATTAGTTTGCGTCCGATCATGGCCACCTAGATGCAATTTTAAAAGTGGCTCTAAAAAAATGAAGTAGACGTAAAAAGTTTTTAAAATGTCACATTTTGATCTAGAATTGTCTCAGAAATCCAAAAATGTTAAAATATACAGGGTGTTCCATTTAAAAATTCAAAACCGAGGCCATTTCCGGTGAAACCGGAAGTGGCCGGAAAGTGGAAAATATGCGAAAACTCTCCCCTTCATATACCATTTACCTGTACCATTTCTCATTTTGATACACATAATACTCTAGAAATTATGACTTGTCTAATAGATTCGTTGACACCCGGTATATTGAATATGAAGAAAATAATTTAAGATCAATAATATACGCCCCAAAAATCTCCCTCTTTCAATTTTAGAGAAAATCGGAAAAATGTAAAATTTTTGCTCCCTATATTGTATTTGCCATAATGAATTATAAAAAATATTTTCAGATTTATTACCTACGACAATTTTGAAATTATGTTAATAACGTGAAGTATTTGTCCCTCGATATTGAATCTGCCATATTGAATTTCAAAAAAATAATTTTAAACTCTGGATTTTATCTTAATATACCCCCTCGAAAACCCCCTAGTAGCAATTTTGAACAAAATCTAGAAATATAAAATTATTAGGTCGCTATATTGCATGTGCCACATTTCATTTTTTTAAAATAGTTTTAACTTCGATACCTACACCCCCCAAAAACACTAATACTAATTTTAGATAAAATCGCGAAATATGATATTTTTAATAATGATGATAATACTCCTGCAGAACATCTTGGACTGAGCTTTAGTAAGCATCTGTATAAGCCTATTTAGAATGCAGTTCTCCTTGAAACCGCGCGAACCGTCCGAAAGTTTGTAGGAAATACAGCAGACCACGTCACCTAGGATCCGATAACATGGAAAGGGTTCCCACAGAGCTTCAAAGTTTTGGTATCTGTGTTTACCTGGTATGAGTCAATATTCCCTGCAGGAACTGTGAAGCCGCT
Source organism: Diaprepes abbreviatus (assembly GCA_034092305.1). Taxonomy (NCBI): domain Eukaryota; kingdom Metazoa; phylum Arthropoda; class Insecta; order Coleoptera; family Curculionidae; genus Diaprepes; species Diaprepes abbreviatus. The sequence continues at coordinate 57,724 of JASJET010000206.1, forward strand.
TGACTTGAAATCATAATGATAATACCATCGAAACTAACACAATACGATACCGATACGAAGGGGAAAATTTCATAGCCTTAACTTATTGTGATTCTGCCTTGCAATGAACCCACCATCACCCGTTTAACCTCCACCAGATATGGCTTTAGTATTAGGAAAAACAACGAAGAGGTAGTAAGATTGAATCATCTTCTATATATGGATGATCTTAAACTGATGGCTGCTACCAGAAACTACCTGGAACAAATGCTTAAAATTGTAGAGAAGTTCTTCGGGGATTTCGGAATGCAATTTGGACTTGACAAGTGCCGTATTTTGAACACCGTTAAAGGAAAGTTACAACCAGGAGCATTTGAAATGCAGACCGGTGAAACTGTAGCTGCAATGGAAGCAGAACAAACATATAAATACGTAGGTATGAAACAGGCTAAAAGAATTGACTATCGCACTATGAAAGCTGAATTTATAACCGAATTTGTCAGTAGGGTAAGAAAGATGTTACGAACTAACCTAAATAGTAGAAATTTGTTTAATGCTCTTAACAAGTACACTTGCTACTCTTTTGGAATTGTAAAATGGAGCAGGATGGACATACAAAACCTGCAAAAAAAAAATAAGAACACGCTTAACAAAAAACATCACCCTCGGAATGCTATTGAATGTACAATGCTTCCAAGACACGAAGGAGGGAGAGGATTGATGTATATTGGTAAGCAGCTCGATCAACAAATAAAAAATTTACGTTCATATTTCCACAGGTTAGCAGATTCTTCCACACTACATCGAGCAATATGCTTCCAAGACACCAAGGAGGAAGAGGATTGGTGGATATTGATAAGCATCTCGATCAAGAAATAATAAATTTACGTTCATTTTCCACAGGTTAGCGGACTCTTCCGCACTATATCGAGCAATATGCGGGCAACAACTGGAGTGATACCAAAGTACATTCTGCAAAACATCAAGGGTGAGCATCTGTATAAACCGATTCAGAAAGCAGTTCTCCTTGCAACGACGCAGACCCTCCGAAAGTTTGTGGGAAACACAACAAACCACGTCATCTAGGACCCGATAACATGGAAAGGGTCCCCACAGAGCTCGATACTTTTGGTATCTTTGTATAGCTCTACTCTATTTCATAAAAAGTAGATTTTATACATGGGTGTACTTAACTTGGTCCTACTCCTGGTCTCCACAGACATAAACTCCCCATAAAAATGGAAATTCATTTGGAATAAATTAGGATTTTTCTTAAATAACATAACGAGAAAATATAAAATGAAGAGGCAATAGGAAATTGAAAATCTTTATAGAATTTTTACATGACGTTATTAGATGTAATTTCAAAATACATCGTAAAATACATGTTTGGGTCATAAATATGTTCACTGTGTCGAAAGGTGATCTCCAGAATAATATACTGTAATTAATTAATAACTGTATACAAGCAAAAAAAAATACGAAGATCCGCCACACTGGTTACGCCACATTAAATTTTTTAAAAATAATTTAGAAATCGTAATGTGCCACCCCAAAAGCTCCCCCACACCAATTTTGGGGAAAATCCACCATATTATAAGCGTCATCTTGACATTTCTTGAAATTATTTCGACCAAAATGTTATAGAATAACCGCAGCCACTTCCTTAATATCATGCAAAAATTTCGTTCAAATCTATGCTACCGTTCCAGAGCAATCGACGTACATATATTAAAAAAAATACTTAGCGGTTAAATTTAGAAACTCTTTCCTTTAGAAGTCAGTTAAAAACTTCAGAATGATAGGTGTCTTAAGACCTATTGACGCTATTGACAACTGACATATATATTAGTTCTGAAAAAAGAAAATCTTTCGCAAGCAATCAGTTATAGTCGAGAAATTTCGCAAGCAAAATGATTGACTCTGTTATCCTTTAGGGGGAATGATAATATTATTACTTCAAGAAAATCGTTTCTATTTCCTGTATTTTAGAAAAATTTTATTTAGGTAAGAAAAAGTCAAATTCAGTTTAGATCTCTATTAGGACATATTCCTAATTTGCTTTTATAAATATTGCTTTCTTCTAAAGGATAAAAATCATCCTCAAACATGAGGTGTAAAATGTAATTTTCTCAGAATAAATTTTGTTTCACTTTATAAAATGTAATAAAATATTGGTTAAATTTGTAATAAATGGACATCCTTCAAATGATTAAACAATTTCATTTATTATATGTCAGGTAAGCCGAGGATGCTGTACACTTGATAATTCTTTTTTCGCTAAATTTTATAGCTAGTCAAATTTAATTATTGGATCAAAATTCCTAACAAAATATTAAGTACACCAAACCTTCTTAAATGCATATTACTTTAAAAATTCTAACCATTAATATCGTTTACACGAAACAAAATATTTTTATAGCATTTATAAATATTTTACCAAAATAAATGTACCAAATAACTTTCCCGAAACCTAGGTAAGTTCTCCCTTGATGATAAGTGGCAAACATGGTTAAGGTCCTAAAAGCTTTTGTTGCTTAATGTCCTGTAACTATAGGATGCTTTTTGTCTGCGGCTATGTTCCACATAATGAATGCCATGGGGTATTAATATTGTAAAAATTAATGAAACCCTCAAATGCTTTTATTAAATAAAATATTTTTTACTCTTTACTCTTTTTAATCGACTTCTAACAAAGGATTAGGTTTTCATATCGAGGCATTACATATTAAAATAAAATACATGAACACATTAAACAATTACAGTAGATATAAGCATTATGTCTATTATGATAATAGGTAGTACAATATCCAGGCATGGACACAGGTTTGGGCTGCTAAAAGACAGGTAACATCAAACAGAAATAGCCTCATTGCCTCCCCCCCCCCAAAAAATAAAGTCCTGCATCCGCGTCTGGGAGTTGAGATAATCAAACTTAGAACAATTTTTTCGAGGAGATTTGTGCAAACTTATATAAAAAATAATGATTTGGAAAAAATATCTTTCCTCCTAAAGTTGATTTTAAAATGCCCCCCACCACTACCACTACTCTATTCCAATTTTACATTTTCGTTAAATTTAAATCCTGTTCTAGACTAAATTAACTTTTTTTAGTAGTTTTGTCTCTTGTTTTAAGTTATTCACAACTTTTTTGCACTTTATTTTCTGCTCATTTTTTACTCTTAAATCATTCAATACTTGCCAAATTGAACTGGATAAAGAATCTCCTTTGTTACAAAACCACTGGTTTTAAAGACAAGTTATAAAAAGTTTCTGTAAAAGCATTAATGTGCCTCTAGTGGATTACTGCAGTTACAAAGTTTTAAGTCCATTCTATAGGCCAGCGGAGTTAGCCTCATATGAGGTGATTTTAAAATTTATTGTTAGTAGACTTTTGATTACATAGAAATCTTCAGAATGATAATAGAAATTATGTAGTATCTTATGTCTCATTTTCTTTTTTGAGGAAAATTTTTTATTTACCAATTAAGATATGAAAAAACGGTTTTTCCGAATTCTAGGAAAAGCTATTCTTTTTCAGTAAAAAAAAGTTTCAAACAAAAGTTGTGCGCATTAAAAATACCTACAAAATGAGCTAAAGTCCATCTAAATCGGATAATTTGTTCGTTAGTTATTGCAAAAAATCTGCTAAGATGGCTGTTTCTTCAATTTTTTATAAACAATAGAAAAGTATATTGCATTAACTTTATACTGTCATTAAAAGAAGTCGTACAGCGGTATACGGGTAAGCAAATGAAAGTTCCAGACGTATACTAACAATAGCAAAAAAAAACGAAATGAACTGTTGATCTCAAATTGTTGAAACAGATAAACAAAATTGCGGTTTATTTTTCGTTATAAACAAATAGAATAACTCTTCGACAATTGTTGATATCGAGATACCGACAAGTGGACGCGATAGCTGAGACTTTGACGTACATTTTGCAAAAAAAAAATTGTGTACAATCACTAGAAACAGATATTCAATGTTTTTATCCAAAAAATCGCTGCGGAGTTGTTTAATAACATTAAGGGGTTATATAAGTAGAAATTCACAGAGAGATGGTTGAACTATTGTACGCAGTAGTTTTCAACTCAATTATTTCAAAATTGTTGATGTAGCATTAGTTTAAAATTGTACCTACTCCGAGAGTCAGAAAGTGAGCAGTGAAGGGAGGCGTATTTTCAGCCTGCGGCGCGCGGAAAAAAGCGTGACTCGGATGCTTCAAATTCGAACAATTGATGATATGTTTTTGTAAAAAAATTATTGTTAAACTTCGTAATAAACAAATTGTTGCACTTTTATACATTGTATGCCTAATTATAACTTTACTGTATTTACGTGCTTTTCGAATTGTAAAAAAATTGTTACAGTGGTGAACAGTATACTATTAATTAGGAATATTAAAAGTTAGATTGATTTTAATATACGATTAATATTTATCAAGATATAGCATGAAACAAATAGCAACATTTGTTGATGGCATTATTATTTTTCAAGATGCAGAATAAACTACATTTGGCGATTATATTGTAAGAATTATGATGATGATGATAATGCTGTCAGTAAGAATGATGATGACGATGAGAGTGATAATGATGATGATAATTGTAATGATAATAATGAAACCGATAACGTTTTCGAAAATGAGTGTCCATCGATGTCAAAGAAACGGGGGACCGAATAAATATTTTGTATAGATTTAAGCAGAAAATATGTATGTTAGCAAACAATTTTGTGTGTGAAAAATGTTCGTCCAATAAAATAAACAAAAAAGTTAACATCTCTTTTTCTTGTACAACCAATAATTTGGTACCAAATAACAGCGAGCAATTTGTTCCATCCTATAACTCCATAAATATTAATGGTACGTTAAAATTCAATCTGATTTTTAATATTCCTAATTAGTAGTATACTGTTGACCACTGTAACATTTTTTTCGCAATTTGAAAAGCTCGTGTAACAATTTATTTATTGCTATGTTTAGTAATAATTTGATTACAAAAACATATTATCCATTGTTCATACCTCGTCAAGACACCATAAATAGAAAAAAAAATAAAAATTCTACGACCAATATTCGCCGAGATAATCCATAATTTTCCGGCGAAACGAACGTGAATCGTCCAAGTCAGGTCTTTTTCCGCGCGCCGCAGGTTGAAAGAACGCCTCCCTCCACGGGGCAACTATAACTCAGAAATCGGGTCTTTGACTAATTTGATGTAATTCTTGTTTTCAACATATGTATTTTTAATAGTCAAAGAATATGCAAACTTTTGCCCCAAAATTTATAAAGTATTTAAAAAAAATCCTGAATGATTCAAAAATAAAGATATACAGTGACTAGCAAAATTATTAAGCACCCCTATTGTTTATCTCTGTCTTGATAACAAGTGTCTAGATAAGCTTATTATGGTTTTATTATTGCATTATGGGTATATTTTCATAGAAATAAGACAAAAACAAATATTTTTGACACTCAAGTGTGCATTAACACATTATTTCTTCGAATTAGCTATTTCATGAATTTTTGAATTTTATTTTGTTGTCAGAGTTTGAAGTAAACACGTGTGTTGTACGCAATTATTTCTAACATTCATAGCGTGAACGATCGCTAAAAAAACTGAACTTAGTAAAGAAAAGCGCCTAAAAATTAAGATTTTACATAAACAAGGCATGTCTCTAGTAAACATAGCATAGAGAAGTTAAGTGCTCGCATTGTGCAGTGCAATATGCATTAAATTGTTTCAAAGAGACCGGATCCCATGAACACAGGCCAAGAACAAGTAGAAAGAAAGTTTCTACGGATCGTCATGACCGATTGTTGATTAGGCAGTCTCTACAAGACCTCAAAAAAAACAGCTTTCGACCTCGCTGCAAGTTTATCTTAAGCAAATCTGTGAGTGTGCATACTGTGAGAAGAAGGCTTCTTAAAGTTGGATTGAAAGGTTGCAAGGCATGGAAGAAGCCGTGGCTGTGGAAGCACAATAAAAAAAATTGGTTGGAGTGATCCCTCAAATATAGAGATGAGACAGTGGAAGATTGGTCCAATGTACTATGGTCAGACGAATCTAACTTCCAGGTATTGTTATTTACTTTAGTTCTACATTAAAACAAGTCAATATCTTTGAAAACAAATTCTGCAAAAAAAAATGAAATCTTAAATTAAACCAGTTTTTTCCCTTTACACAGGTGTTTGAGACCCCCAGTGTGACCTATGTCAGGAGCCGGGTGAACAAAAAATACAACCAAGAATGTGGGGTACCCACCGTTAAACACGGTGGAGGGTCAATTATAATTTGGATTGCATGGCTGCCTAAAATCATAATATATAGCTGCCACTTCGCTTAACCCTAAAAAAACAAGGTTATGGGCGAAATGAGCAAATCATTGGGATTTATAATAAAAATTGTCAGTGCTAGTTTAATTACAGTTATGTTTCTCTTTATATTGGTTATTAAAAAGAGAAAAACATGTTCACCAACCTATAGACATAAAAAACCAAAATTATATTATGTGTCATGTGACGTCAAATATAAATTCGCATACGTTGTAGCTTAAAAACGAATGGGCATCACGTGACTAAATATTGCGATAACGCTTATTGGAAGATTCACGAAGCTGCTTCAGCCTAAACTAATACCTGCAGAGCCTTTGCCAACCATAAATACGCACTACTATCGCGTATAAAAACACACTGCGCCAAAAATTCCTCAGTTGATTTTCATCAGCAATCACAAAAGATGCCAAATGAGATTTTGATAAAATATGTCAGTTTTCACAAAAATCTGAAACCACCAACTCATGTACCCCTGGATTACTACAAAAATAGACAAAATTATCGGAAATTTATTTTATTATATTTTTATTATTATTATTTTCTTTTTCGTTAAACAGATTTTGACGAATTAATTCATTTCAATAATTTCTACTAAGAAAAAAAATATATTTTAAGTTTTCGTAAGAAGAAAAATAATGCTAAATGATATAAAATTAAGGATATTTGCTTTACATTTATATGCTGTTGGGATGGCCAATACCAATCTTTTGATTAAAATAAGGACAAAATTAGGAACAGGCATTCCTTTATGCTTGTATTCCTCCTGACATTTACGTGGCATACTGTTGATTAAATATCGAATTTTTTTCTTGAACTATCTGCTCCTATTCTTCAAGTAAAACATTTCCTAGTCTTTGAAAGTTATTCGTCTTTTCTCTCTACATCATGTATGTCCCTTATTCATTTCACAGATGTCTTATAGGATTTAATTCAGGGCTGTTACTTGTTCAATCCATAATTTTGACGTAGGGGACAAGAATTATCTTGTTGAAAGTTAATTCTTCGCTATAATTTTGAGTATCAATACATAGAGTTGTAAAAGGTCCATATATTTCTTTCAACAAGAACTGGTTATGGTTTTTGTCAATGGCAATTTAAAACAAAATATCAGAAAATAGAAGGGTCGAGCCATAATTTATTTTAAGCATCATATACAAATATTTTTCCCTTATATTGGAATTAATCATATGAATTAGTTTATTTTCTACAAAAATAATGCACATTTATGTTTTATTTGCAAATATATTTCGCCATTTAAACATAAATCTGCTAAATATTCAAATTAAGCTACTTAAAATTATGTAATTTAGCTGAATTTCCACAATTAGTTTATCAACTGCAAGCTAAATGAACGTTAAGCTCGTTGAGTAGAAAATTATTTCTCTGATTCGTTTCGATGCAAAGTGATTCGAGTTATTGTAAATAACAAGGTTTGCAGTTGGGATAAACAGCAATCGTAACTCGAAAAACATGAAAGATTTTCCTGAGATATAATAATGGGAAAATTATGGAGTAATAAGTTGTTATGAAGATAAAATCCAAGTAAAAAAATAATAGAAGATGTTATGAAAATTAAGAAAACTTTCTTTAAGTGTTATTGAGGTAGCAAATACCAGTCTTTTGATTAAAATATGAGTTTTTTATCCTTGGGTTCTAATTATTGTTTGTATCCTTCTTGGCATACTACTAAGTGGATTTTGAATGTATTCTTGAGAAATTACATCAAAATGTATCAAGAAGCTAGTAAAACATATTATCGTTTCGCACAAAATTTTAGCTTCATGTCGTAAACTACTATTTGTAATTTTCAAGTAGAAACTGATACATAAAAATTATTTCCTAATAAAAGATTAAATTATCCATGCCGAAAACCCATAAACTTTAAGACTGATCATTAATATTCCTTAAAGCTCAGTCGCTGAAAATAAAGTGTTTGTTATCGGTTGCATTTGGCTGCCACGATAAATCATACCGAACTACTTCTTGAACCATACTGGAATAAATTTTGGAAGATTTTCAAAGTTCGTTTTAAACGATAAAAAAGTATTTTGGTAATTACTTAAGAAAGTAACTATTATTTTTGTATATGAAAACGTTAATAATGCGACAACTGGATTTGCTTAAAAGCAGATTGACCATTGTTTTATATCTTTTCACATTGTTATTATTGTGTCTCCTATATCGTTTTACAAGATTATTTGATTGGATAGATGTGTTCGATATATTAACGGTTCTTTTTGTTTCATCCCAAAGCTAAAATGTAGACTTTTGTATTTGCCATATTATTACAAACACAAAAGATTTAACAAATTTTCTACCTCTGCTAGAATTGAAATTTAAATAAACGACGCAAAAAAACAAGTCCATATAGGCTAATAGATTTCATTTTCGAACCTCAGTCTTAAAACTTTCAATTTTTTACTAATATTTTAATAGCAGGAAAGGCTTATTTTGTGTCCAATGTTGAGGATCCATAAATTTTTGAAATTCTGAGTATACATGATCCTGTCCTTCTATATTGCAGTTATTACATCTTCCGTCTTTAAAGATCTTCTCTATATATTTTTCCCGAGTTTGATTTTATTTTTTCTATATCTGCTATTATTTTGCCTTAGCCACCTATTCGCTCATTGCGAAGTCATGGAAATAGTAACAACAGCGTGAGCTACAGATAATTCAAGTATTTCGGGGCGATATTTTGTACTTTTGACGTATCAGACACACGGCTCAAGTTTTTTTTATAATTAAAAACATTTTAATTAACAAGCGGAATTGCTGTGTTGTAAATTATAAAAATACTAACAAAAAAGAGTGTTATTTTATAAATTTACAGTGGCAAAAAGGAAATTAAATCAAAGACTTAAATGGGTAAGGTTGAGAACGCTAGTATATCAGGTGTTAGAAGTTTCGGTGTAAAGCCGTATTTTAAGTAACAAAATACATAATTTTCTTTGTTTTAATCGCCATCCAGGTACACAGTAATTTTTATTCCACGCTTTTATTTAATGGTAGTGTTTTTTGACATTACTGAACATAAATTTCAAAGAATTTTGATTATTTTTTTATTGACTATACTTGCATTTTCGTTGCTGAAGTAATATAAATATATAATAATAAGAAATTTATCTTTTCACTTCTTTTATAATAGAGTTTTTAATTGCGAATTTTTTTTATATTATACTATCAAATATGCAAATATCGTCCTTTAGTTCATGCATTAGTTGGCACTGCTATCACGCACTGAGCCAATTAAACCATCCGCATTCTTTGGTCTACATAGTTGCTTCCGTAATTTTTTTATGCAGACTGGATGAGTCTAAACTTTAAACCTGGTTTCAATTGACAATAAAAGTTATAAACTCACTTAATTAAGGAACATTTGATCGTTAAAAATATGCGAATATAAACAATCTTTTCTATTGCAATCGAACCGGTAAATATAAGAAACTTTGTTTTGGCCTTGCCGATTACAAAGTTTAACTTCCAGGATTTTATCATTAGTTTGCCTATAAAAAGATACGCTTGTTGACCTATGTGATACAAATTATAAGAATATCATAGGTTACATCGTTAAAAATTGTGTTTATCGCTTGCATTTGACTCTTGGAATAAATCGCTTAGAATCATTGCACAAGGCATTGAAAAATAAATTTTGAAGACTTACACAGCTTATTTCAAATAAGTATTTTGGCACCTACTTAAGAAAGTAATTATCTATCCAAGTTTCAAAGTTAAAACAAGCAAACAACGAATATTAATGATTCAGAAAATTGATAGTTATTTTCACCTAATTTGTAATGAAGTAAACAAGTCAATCTTTGATTTAAGTCTAGGATAATTTTATTTTCTTGTAGGTATTCAATTCAGCAGTTCCAGAACGATGATTCAAAGATTTATGAAAATAGAAATAAAAATTGAAAAAACTATGTATTTTTTGTTAAGATTCGCCAACAACATCAAACGACGATGAACTGGAAGAAATAATAATATAAGTAAACGACTCTGCTAGAACAAGAGATTGGAATTAAACTCTAATAAAACAAAAATTTACCCAAATAGCGAAAGAACTTGAGTAACAAAACATCGAGAAAGTCGTTTACCTAGAACATGTTTTGGCCTTAGGATGTCCTGAAATGGGGCAAACAATTTTATTAGGAAAAACTGACGGAATACTAAAAGTTGCAGTAAGGAAAGGGGGATGCTGATATGATGGAGAAACTTAGAGACATTTTACGGAGATCTATGCGAATACTAAGAAAAATTAAGAAAAAGAGATTGTTTATTTTACTAAATTAAAAATGTAAATTTTAATCAAGTTTTGTTTGATCCATAGGTTGAAATTTTAGGAATGTATAGTTCCGAAAAATTTAAGCGTAAATTTATAGTGTCCCATGTCCTGATGATGTTGGAATAAAGCGGATGTGGTTTGTTTATTCTTTATGCCATTTTTATGTTATTATACTCTGGTAGTGATTCTTTTGTTTGCTTGGCCGATATATGCTTTTTCACAGTATCTACTTAGGATTCTGTTCACTCCCTGGTCTTTCAATGATATTTTGTCTTTGAGATTGCCCAATAATTCGTATCTTGTTGTTTGTGGCTTGTAAATTGTGCCTATATCATGCTTCTTCAGGATTCTTTCAATTACGTCAGTTACACCTTTTATGTATGACAGTGTGGTTTTTGGTTTGGATTTATTATCTTCTTATTTTTTCCCTGCTTTAAGGCCTTTTTGATATATTCTTTGCAGTTGTTTTGAAGGCCCAGACCCAGGAAAGCAAAGAAATCTATAAGGCAGAACCAAGGATAACCTGCACAAACAAAAAACTATAAAACGACAGACAGAAGACCAGCACACTCATTCCAGCCGTCCAGAAAGTATCACTTAAAAATACCAGTTGAGATGTGGGTGAAACGTCATGAAGATTTTTCTACCTATCAACGGCTTGAAAACCGGAAAAATCATACATATATATATATATATATATATATATATATATATATATATATATATATATATATATATATATATATGTATGAGGGGAGACCCAAAAAAAACGGGAATTTCATCATAACTTCTTTATTTCTTAATATTTTTACACAAAATTTTGATCACTTTCAAAGTATTCTCCATTGACCACAACGCACTTCTCCAAATGATTCTTTCATTGTTCAAAACAGTTTTTAAATTCCCTTATCGGGATGTCCTTTAGGCGATTTTTGTTTTACCTCCTCCACAGTGGCAAAACGCTCTCTTTTCATCTCCCTTTTGAGTCTGGGGAACAAAAATAAGTTACAGGGGGCTAGATCCAGTGTTTTATTTTTGGTTAAAACCTACTTTAGGGAAAGGGCGGTGTGGGCCGGCGCGTTGTCCTGATGGAAGAACCAGTCTTCTGTGCGCCAAAGATCTGCCCTTTTCTTCCGAATACACTCCTTCAATCTTTTCAAAAGCTCCAAATAGAACTTCTGGTTGATAGTTTGACCCAGGGGAACGAACTCCACGTGCACAACATCTCTGCAATCGAAGAAACAAATGCGCCTTGTCTTGTTGTTTGACTTCACTTAGCGAGCTTTTTTGGAACGAGGAAAGCCAGCGGTCTTCCACTGGCTTGACTGCTGCTTTGTTTCGGGGTCCTATCCATATCACCACGATTCATCACCAGTATTCAACTTGGAAAAAAATTCAGGATCCTCTTCGAGCTAATTTTGAAGCTCAAAATATGCCTGAAGTCGGCGCTCCCTTTGCTCGTCTGTGAGAAGGCGAGGGACAATTTTGGCTGCAACCCTTCTCATGTGCAAATCTTTGGATATAATCCTCTGAATTGAACTTCATGACATTCCAGACCTCTCAGAGAGTTGATAAATGGTTTGACGATGGTCTTCAATTGACATGTTTCCATTTCTAAAACATGAAAACCATTCGTAGACTCTGAACAGCATCCCCGTAAGCAGTCTTAAGTATTACAATAGTTTCCGCGGTTAGTTTCCCCAATAGGAAATAAAATTTTACAGCCGCGCGTTGCACTCGACAATTTGCCATCACGTTTTTGGCGAAATAGAAAAAGTTGTTTTACTAAAAAAATTTTCACGGGCGAACCGACACACTCACAGCGATACAACTTCGCGCACTGACTCAGGAGGCGTGACCCTGAGTCACCTGGTCGAACAATGGGTTCCCCCACTCTCCCTCCCCACCGCAGCCCAATTCCCGTTAGTTTTGGGTCCCCCCTCATATATATATATATATATATATATATATATATATATATATATATATATATATATATATATATATATATATATATATTTGTTCAACACAAGAAATTAAAATCATAATCCGAGAATTACCAAAGAATTAAAGGAATATCTTATAGAAATAAAGAAAACAATAAATATTATTTTATTTTTTACGATATAATCATATAAGTAAATGTATTGAAAGTTAAGTAACGTAATGATATGTTCGTCATAACACAACAAATTGTGAAATAATTTCAAGATACTCTTATGAACTTGAAGGTTATTGTACTGTTACTTATAACTTTCTGCAAGTATGACTTCCGGTAAGCTTTATACCCAGTGTTATTCCAAGTTACTTGAATTTCTGGTTCATTTGCAATTGTGTCAAATAGAGTTGGTAATTTGAACTCAGCTTTTCTTGGCATATATTTAGTTTTATTACTTCTGGATTACTATAATTATATATAAAATTATTTTATGAGCAAATTCATATTCATCATTATTTGAAAACTATTTCTTGTATTTTTAGAATCCTGCCGAAAGTATATTTTTTGATAGCACTAAGAGTTGTCTGGATAATTAATTACGTCTCGCTTTTTGTTTTGACTATTTCCACTTTAAAGAAGGTTTGTATTTTTCCTAATCGGAGAGTTCTAATCTTTTTGATGTGATTTCGCGCAGCGTGACTGACAATTTATTGTTGCGAAAGAATCTGATAGCATTTTATTTTTAACTGACCATCTCTCCTATTACATCCACCTAAAACTGAACAATCTAAAAAGAAATAATCGATAAAATAGAAAGTTTTATTTACTAAAAATAAACTTTCAAATTTTCGTCTTCTGAAATAATAAATTGAAAGGGGTAATTTATATTCTTTTCCGAGAACTTACCACAAACAAAGTATGTGAAGGTTGCACTTTGCTCTTGAAATAAATTATTCTAGATCGTTTCTTGAATCCATTAAAGAACAATGCTAAGTGATTCTAGATTTTAAATGGATATTTTGGCAGTTGCTTGGAGAAATATTAATTTGACCGTTAATGTTTCATGTTTGCTTCTTCGAAAAAATAGTTACAGATAAATATTATTAATTTTTATGAATTAATTTGTTATAAAAGATTGGAGTGAGCATTCACACAAAAGTGGTCTTATACCAAAAAGAGATGTGTAATAATCGAGATTGTAAATTGAAATGAAAAAGTTAGCAAATTTTTTTCTTATCAATAAATTTCCAATCGCGATCCGCCAGAGAATATTAAGAAAACCGGTATTCCTTGAAATTGAAAAGATATAACTCATTTTTTATACAGAAATAATTAGTTAAAGTTTTAAAGCAATTATTGCTCATTTTGAATACAAATTTTCTACAATCGTAATGTTGCCCATAAGGAGGTGTACAAGAAGTAACAGTCTACAAAATTTTACTAATTTTATAAGTATTCTTTTTTCCTGACTTTATTTACTAAGAAAAATAAAATGAATACAACAATTTCAACAAGTATCTGACAAGAGCGCTGAGGGTTTCATATCAACTAAAACTAGGGACTAAGTGGAAATATCAGATCGATGAAAGCCATGCTCGTTACCAACAAAAATTTATAGTTTAAAACTTTACTGCCAGTAAATCTATGAGATATAAGTGGAGTACAAATTATTTTCAGTTGAAGATTATTTTCTCTCGAACGATAAATGTCATCTTTACATCATTGTCAATCAGCGTAAATTTCTTCAAATTTTTGATCCCCAAACTTTGGAGATAAGGAAAGAAGAAAGATTTTTTGCAAATTTTTCCTTATAAATCAAAAACTATGCAATTTCAAATCAAACGTTTAAAAAGAGACAGGTACCGAAAGCTCACAATAAGAAAGGCATTACCACAAACTTATTGTTGGAGAAATGCAGTTTTTCCATGCCAAAAATCTACAACCTTAATAGATCCTACACCATCCAAACTGAAGAGAAGCTACGAGGTGATCTAACACCAGATACGCCAGGAGATCTCGTCTGATTAACAAATAGTTTCAAACCTTGCCATCAGACAGAAGCTTAAATACACAGCGCCACTCCCCACTCAATATAAGTGAGACACTGAGACAGTACATCACCGTATTTTGATACCTGTCTACGATAGAACCTAAGGAGATCATTTTCATTTTCTGCGATACTCAAAGCGCCTGCAAGTAATCAAATAAAATCCAATCAAGTCTGGTTCTGCGTTTAAAAGCTGATTGTATTGACAAAACACCAACTTGCAAGACAAAGGTCTGCCACTCTATTTATTAGATCACAGTCATTATTTAGCATCAGTTAAACTGCTATTTATGTATTAATATCCTGGTTGATATAGCATTAATATCAGAACAATTGGTACTATATTGAGGAATACAGGGAACGAAAATAATTTCTGAGCAAATCATTCAGCAAACGATTACCTGCATCTAAGCAGGCCGGGAACTAGTCGGTAGCTTAATGGAACAATTACACACCTTCAAGAATCCATCATTCTTGAAGTCCTCAATCCAGAGAATAAGCTAATTAACAAGCTTCTAATTTCTACTTTGCTAT
This sequence comes from Diaprepes abbreviatus, assembly GCA_034092305.1. NCBI lineage: Eukaryota > Metazoa > Arthropoda > Insecta > Coleoptera > Curculionidae > Diaprepes > Diaprepes abbreviatus. Next base: position 72,852 of record JASJET010000206.1, read on the forward strand.
ATCATTCAACCAATTTCACCATAAGGGTTCGTTTCGTATCCCCTTGATACGAAACCCGCAAAATAAAAAGAAAGACAATCCTGTATTTTTCATGTGATCATCCATTAGTTTATGTCTCACCTTGAATAATTAATACGTTAATAACCTATAAAAGTTGTTAATCAATTTTCCCCGTCTAAATGACCGACTAGAATAATCTTTATTTAATTAATGGATAATTACTGAAACAAATTTTTTGAGATCAATAAATCGTCACGCAATGAACTTAGTAATTCACTAAAATTATTTTGACTGTCCGAAATTCGTAATAATTTTCACCATCTACACTCATCAACAAAATCATCGTAAATTATTTTTATTCACTATTGCTTGAAAATTATTTTAAATTAGCGTCGTATAAAAATTACTTATATATATTCACTTGTTTTAAAAATATTAACGTTTATTGACTCATTCTATCGCAAGAAATCCCTTTCATAATTTAACAAATAAAAGCAATTCATCTGTTTGCGGTGAAATAAGTCAAAAGGTATTAATTCGCTTTTGCTTTTTTTCTATGTAGAAGAGTATACTATCGGTTAGATAATGGAATATAGCTAAAGCTACTTTATATAGCGAAATATAAAGAATATAACACGACGTCTTAGGAGAAGACAATCTACAATCCAAATCCAGGACCTTCCTACGCTTTCCGGCTCCTCTTCTCCATTGATATCTGTTGTTTCAGTCATCTGTCTTAGTGGTCCTTTTTCTTCTCTCCCAAAATTTCCAGTTCATAACTTGCTTAGGTATCTCTAATTCTACACATTTCGTATCGACCTAGTTCGTCTTCAATTAAGCTTTTCACAATTTTCCCATATAGTCTGTTGACGGCACTAATTACTCTTATAAACCTGTAAATGTGGCAGAGTCCCTTCCTTCCTTTTTTATGAATACAAGTAGTTAAAACGATCCTCCAACTTTCTGGGTACGTTGACATTATCGCATCCCAAAACCCTTTTACGTCTTAAATTGCCCATCCTCTGTGAATGTTGGCTATCACATTTGATCATATAATTCTGCTGACTGCTATACTAAATTTTTCGATTGTCGTCATTCCAGTCCACTCTCTGGATAGCCAAAATGTCCTGCGATGGCTCTGGCTTCTCCTAGCTTGAATCTTGCCTTGTAAAACCTATTGAAGCAACCTGTATTTGTCGTTGCGCATTACATGTTTTAAATATGCTATCTTTCTATTTCTAATAGTAGTCTCTATTTTTGGTTCTTTTCTCATTCTTTCCATTACTGTTGCATTTGTGATATGGTGTATTCAAGATATTTTAAGATTACTCCAATTATACAACACTTTAAAAGCTTTCAGGGATTTCACTGAAGCCTGCGCCAGAGTCTAAACCTTCATGACAGAGTAGAGAAAACATAACATCTCAGGACAATTGTCCTTAATCCAGATTCGTGCTCATGTTACACAAGATCTTTCTGAGATAGTTGAAGACAGACCTTACCTTTTCTATGCGGCATTTTATTTCTTACGAGTGATCCCAATTTCTATCCAGTGTATATCCGAAGAATGTTATTCTATTCGCCAGTTCTAGGTAGGTGACAGTTGAGTCTCGTGCCGTACTTCTCATATGTTTCTACGACGTGATTTATTAGTATTTGTAGTCTTCGAGGATTGTAATCCAGAAAGGCAGTATTCTCAGCATATCTAATGTTATTTATTATTTCTCCATTAAACCTTTTCCACATTATCGAGATCTTCCTTAAATAGCATGTCTGATTACGCATTAAATAAGAGCAGTGATAGTATACACCCTTGACATACTCCTGTTTCTACGAAGAATTCCTAGCAGTTTTCGTTCTATACTACGATCGCTGTTTAGTACAAATAGAGATTCGTAACTATGAGCAAATCCTTGTTATCAGTTCCGGATTTTTGGAAGATCTATATGAGTTTTTGGTGTCGTACTTTGTTAAAAGCTTTTTCAAAGTTGAAGAGGCAAGCATATACGTTACAGTTTACATCTCTTGCTCTCTGTATAAATTTCTGTATGCTAAATAAGGCTTCACGTTTACCGAGTTCATTTTTAAAGCCAAATTGAATCTCGCTAATATTCTCTTTCACAGTTCTATATATGCGAGTATGCATTATGTTAAGGAGCATTTTTAAGACGTGGCTCATTAACCTGATGATTCTGTAGTCCTTAAAATAAGCTAATAAATTGAAGACAAGTAAAAATTTGTTCCAAAAAAATCAGACGAAGATTAAAGGAAGCAAGTCTAGAGTGAAGAGCCTGGCACAGTTGCACGTCTTTTTTTAAATCATAAAACTCGTCGATTAGAATTTGCCACAATGTTCAGTGAAATATTGAGTATTACTGCACGATGCATTATATAGTCAAAAGTCAAAAACTAGGTTGGTTGCCGCCTGTCCTAGACTTGAAATCAACAGAGTCTATATAAGATCCATTTAAACATCGAATATTACGAAGAAATCTAGTTCCAAATAAATAGTTTCGGTTTGTGACACAATATTAATGTAATGCAATTTCTCAATAATGCAATCAAACCCTCATTAGTAGTATATTCAGAAGTAGCAATTCGACCTCGTTTCTATTTATACTCCTATTTTATTTGAAGGATGAATATTAGTAGTCAAAATAAACTTTTTTCTAGAAAAAGTATTTAATTCACAAGTTAATTTTTTCAAAAATAAATATTTATTATTTGATAATCTTGTACATTAGTATATAGATTAATAAGATATCAGGCAATCCTCAATGAAAACATTATCAGGTTTCTCGAATGAGAAACACAGGATAGAAAAGATCTTTATTTTCAAAAGATGCAACACTCTTTCATTTCACTGTTTTCCGATCGCTTTGCAACAACAGAAATAAAATGAAATGATTAATCATAACCATGAAACCAAAATGTTTTCTATATCGGAATTTTAAGATATGTCTCTGAAGCTCAGAAATTCGCTGACGGTATAGCAAACTTTCTTTGAAATAAAATAAAGAATTATTAAATTTTTCATAATCAAGCTTACGCACCTTGATGGAAACTTTATTGTAGAGGAACAGATTTAATGAGTTTTTCTTGGATTTCAGCTGATCTGAATTTCTAATATTATACGAATGAGAATCACTATTTATACTGTATTCTGCTAGATGTTTGTAAAGTTCCAGAAGTGTTTGCTAAATAAATATATCAAAGGTTGTGCCATGACCTTGAGCTTTATAAAAAGGAAGGTTGACAATTCTCAGTGAGACATAAACCAGCCCTCAACGTAAGAGCTGTTGTCAAAAAACTATAATGATTGCAGCACTACCGCTAATGTTGTTTCATACCAGAAGTATGAATGAAAAAGGAGGAAATACATTGATTTAAAATTTTTTAAACGTTTTACTCTTCAATTGCTTGCGTAAATAAAAACATTTAGATAATTTAGGTATCAAATAATTTACATGACCGCTCCAATTCAGCTGATTCTCAGTGCTTATACTAAGTAAGAGGATATAATAATTTCTTTCGATTTACTCAAATTTAGATGTAATTAATTGGAGATAAACCATTTGTTGGCGTTATCTTCTATTCATTTCAATTTAATGTATATGCCTTGTCAAGTAAAGTTGTACCATCATCGAAAATTATACATTTTTCCATAACTAGATGGGAGAAATATCATTTATATATATTATAAAAAGTAAGAGTCGTAGGATAGAGTTTTGGGGCACTCCATGGTTAATAGCTTGTGGCTGATATATATTTTCGTTAACTATAACACATTGCTTACGGCTAGAAAAATAAGATTTAATAAATTTTAAGGGGGCATCCCTAATTTCATAGAAATTAAATTTCTTTAGGAAGATATCATGATCTGCGCAATCAAGGTACAAGTCATACAACCTCATGACGGTGTGCACTCCGAATTCCAGGATATCAATCACATATTTCAGCATACTTTGAATTACTTGAGTAGTACAACACTTTTCTTTGAATCCATGCTGACCAGAGCCCAGTAAATTATGTTTTTCAAAATAGCTGTCTAATCCATTTTTATATACTTTTCAATAATTTTTCCCAAAAAACGGAATTATTGAGGCATGGCGATGTTAGTGTTTTCAATATCACCACGTTTCAATATGGATATAATTCTAGAAAGTTTTAGTTCTGTAAGAAAACTAACATCAAAAAAACATTTATTAGCAAAAATTATTAAGTATGGAAGAATAATATTTATTATCATATCTAACACTTTACTGTCCCTCCTATAAATATCAAATGAATTTGACTTTTTTATTGATCCAATTGCTTCTAGTAATTATTTTTCTTAGTAGGCCATAAGAAAAAATTTCTAATTGATTTCGGTACATTATTGTTTTATAAAAGGCTGTGAGCTTTTATATTTGAATTTAGTAGAGGACCAATTATCTTTCCATTAATTGAAATAGAATAGTTGTTAAAATCGTCTGAAGTAATATTTAGTGAGATAACACAATTCAGTAATTTTTTATTCCTTTCAAAATCTATTAGCCTCCAGCTACATCTATTTACATTGTTTGATTACGATAAAAAAAAGTAACGAACGCCATATATATGTATAAATGCTAATTTTGTTCATAAGGCTTCATCAATTCTCGGAGTAGTAATATAAAACGAGTAAAATGACAAAATCAATAGAATAACTTCACATAACTAGCACACGACAGTATACTTGTTTTATTTGTACGGTCGAAACAGGAATTAGTCTAGACTTATCCATAATTTGAAAATTTGATACTCCATTTTGTATACAAATTATCACAAAATTGAGACCAATATTTACAAATTAAATATTAATATTATGTAAGAGTAGTTTTTCAGTAGAATCATTCTATAACGCCATTCCAAAAAATAATCTTAAATGGATTTTGATTAACGTTAGTAGCTATACTTGTATCCGCACCATTTCTAAGGTGTCCTAAATTTTCGTAGTATTCGTGCTCTAATTACAAATAAATTATTAAAACAGACTAAACCGACTACATACGGTGCTTTAAAAATACTAGTCAACAAATACCAAAAAATGCGACTAATGTTATAATGCCTGTCCGTGGGAGTTAACAGCATCCTGATTGCGAATTCAAAAACGAAAATTTTCAACCGCGTATAGATTTTGAATTAAATAATGTATCAGGTATTTTTATTTAATACCAGCATTTTTATATAACATTTATACATAAGTTTAAAACAATAAAAAAAAAACAATATATTTTAAAGATAACAGGATATACTTACAAAAATACACGTGAAAATACATTTATAATAAGTCTTTTGTACATAACTTTTTTGCAAATATTGACTTTCCTTTATAGTCCTGATCGCTTTCTCTTATAAGAAACCAACAATAATTCCCCATCATTGCTGGATTCCATCAGCTTTGATAGCGTTGCTCCATGGTTAGTATGTCTTGGTGGAACCTTTCTCCTTGCTCGTCACTTAAAAGACATGCGACAGCCCATTTTTCAATAGCTTTGAAGTGGTTCTTTTACAAGTTTTTCGTAGTTTTCCACTTTCTTAAAAACTACGAAACAATTGTTTTAAAAGAACTCCACGCAGCTAATTCAACATGACTTAATTTTTGATCAAACTGTTAATTCTTTTGTATTTTGTGGTACAACAAATATTCCTTCCTTAAAGCATTTAAACGCATCTCTTTCTTTATCTAATACTTTAACGAAATTTGTAATCAATCCCAGTTTAATATGTAATGGACGTAACAGAGGTATATTCCTTACATTCTCTTGACCTGGAATATATTCTCCTTTCAGAAGTCATTCTTTTACTTGGTAATGGCTCTGTGTTGCTCTAGTATTCCAAAGGTAAAGAAAGCAGCAATAGTTCGTTCCACCCTGAAGCCCTAGTAATAGAATAGTCCTATGACTTTTAAGCCACCATAAATTTGCCACTTATACATATACGTTGCTTTTAAAATAAGTGACATACTTTCGTATGTTTCCTTCATGTCAACTGCTTGTGCAAGAGAAATAGACTTAAACTTATTTTAGAAGGAGTCATTCGTCCGGGTTATATGCAAATCCATTTTGCCATATGCTGTTTGGATTAACACAAACACACATTTTATCCTACAGAGTAAAAAACGAGGATAGGTCCTGGTTACGGTTCCTAAATATTATAGCTCCAGTGGCTAGTAAATTCCATTGTTGTGTTCTAGACCCTAATACTTCAGCATGCTCTTAAGACAAGTGAAGGTTCCGAACTAGATCATTTAATTCAGGTTGTCCGATTAAATGTGGTACTTTTCCTTAACTTTAAGAAACATAAAAATCGTCCTTTACTGATACATTATCAGATTCTGCCTAATATTATACATTTCTGAATCTTCCTCCCATTTTGCCGAGGGCGCTGGAACTGGTAAACATTCTCCATAGGAGTGGGTTTTATTGCTGAGAGAATATCCGAATATTCAATATTATGTTTGCTCTTGTCCTTTTCTGACCACATATGTAGCAAACACTATCCGCAGGGTTAACACAGCCACGTTTCTGTACTTTAGACATTTTTGTACTGGCGCATATGTTGATTCAGAGATGTGATACAATCTTTACATGAATCAACTAACTTTATTCAACACAAAGATAATACTAATTCAAGGGTCTTACTACTGGCTTGTTAACGCACTTCGCTTCTCTATCTAATACTGACCACTACTCGTGCTAAACCAATACTGATGATACGACTGCCGTCCAGCTGCTTTTATAGCTGTTCCGTACTTCTGGTATTTTCTAGAAACATCGGGTATCGGAAGTTCGGAAAGCGACGGCGTACTTCTCGTATACAGAGGCCATCTATAAGTAGATTCTGCTACGGGACAGTGAAATTTAGAATTATATAGGTTTTAATGGATACCTCCGTTATTTTAAGCCCTGGAGGGTTGAGACTTCGTGGCTGGCTTGTCATCATTAGACACCCCCACTTGGTATTGTCAGATTATACATAATTTCCCCAAGCTGTGGAAAACGTAAATTCGGTAATGTCACGCTCCGGTATATGTCAAATCACTTTTTAAAATAATTTGATTAAAATGCTCATTCATTTTTGCTGAAAAATTCAAAAATCTTACGTGTTAGAAAATTTTTACCAGCTTTTCCACATTAAAAGAACAAAAATTAACCAAAAACTGCTTTTACATTACAGTTGCAAATTGGCTGTCAAGTAGTGAAATTAATAAGCGCTCCTTTAAATTGCAACTAATTTTATAATTATAGAATAACTTATTTTTTACTTAGCATCTTTTTAAAGTAGGCACCGTGGTAGTAAAAGGGACTATTTTTCAATTAATTCTAGGTGTTAATTAAATTATTAAAGGAAGTTTTTTCCTAAAAATATAAACTTGAAAAGAAATAATAAATGAATTCTGAAATAAAAACGCCCGTTTTTCTGTAATATTAGATTTGAATTGATTTTTAAAAAATACAATTCAGTATTTATTAAATAAAACAAATCAATTTGAAAAATGAAATACATATTTATACATATTTCAAATACACAATTTAAAATAATTACACAGCTGTCTACAAGGTAATGTTTCTGGTCAGCTGAGTGTCATTTCCGAATCCGAGGCTAGATTTGACCTCTCGCATCACGAATTTGAGATACTTGAGGTATAGGATGCACAGTTTTTTTTTTGTTTTCTATTTGTATTATTTAATACTACTCCTAACCTTCAAAATAAACCATTAAGTGCCCAACTATGATTTTTTCTTGCAATATTACGCCCATTTTGAGTTATGACATATATCCCAACAACGTCTCATAAGTATTCATATTAATCCTTTGAGAGGTATATTTTTTTACCGTATACATTTTTCTCTCGAAATTTTGTGCTTGGGGATTTGTGGGGTCGCTGAGTATGAATGTGGTCATAAAATTGAAATTTTTATTTCAAAAGGCGCCTTAAAATTTACAAAAAATGGTATTGAATGGTACAAAATTTCACTTAGAGGTTGCCGCTGATTACAAATATTATATCAGAAAATATAAATCTTTATTTTTAAGATGATAGATCGAAATTTGCAAAAAACAATATTTGTGTCTAAAAACCTTCTAACGTGTACCTAAAATGGCTGTAAGAAAAATCGTAGGAGACCACTCATTAGCTTATTTTGAAGGGTAACAAAATTATTAAATGATGCAACTAGAAAATAGACAAAAAAATGTGTGCATCCTGCACATAACCTCAAAAGTAGCCAAGAAAATTTTTTTTCGTGTACATAATCTCACATATCTCAGGATCCTGACGTGATAAGCCAATTCTAATTTCGGATAAGAATTATACGCACCAAATTACTTCGAAAGTGATCCCCAGCTGCTCAACAACAATCATAGACCCATTTTTTATACACCTATATAATTACTAGCACTTATCGTAGGTCATATACAGTTTACAATAATATTGTTTAATCGAAATCAGAACATTATTCATGCCTGGTATTTTTAGTACTTGGATGGTCAATACTCATTAGATAGCTCATCTCAAGCTTCAACTCATTACTCTCCTAAATCTGACAATTTTCATCTTGCAAATTTATACAAGCGCAAATTTCTTTTACTATAATTTCAGTTAATAACAGGGTATATACAGGGTAAAATATACAGGGTAAATAATACAGGTCGGGAAAACAATTCTTGTGCACATTTACCTTACCCTTAATAATTTATATTTCCTTTGGAACCAACCTATGTATAAAGACTTACGATCACGGACAGAAGATTTTGAAGTTATACCTGCAACAAATCTTAATTTAGCAGATATCCTGCTAGCTACAAGCTCCTTTATACGTCTTTTTTATTTTTTATCGATGCTTATTTGAAATATGTGTGTGGTCTTTTGTCTGGGCTTTGGATCCAGGCTAAACTTCATTGCTTGCCAGTATAGGAGCAACTATCAATATTACATACCGCTGAAGCCAAGACCTATAACACAGATGAAATTTGTGATGGTTTCAGCCATCCCATACAATTTTTTATTCAAATTAAGGCAAAATAGCCCACCAACGTTAGTTATTTCTTTTCGATAATGTCCTTTAAACTCTTCGACAGCGAGTATATCAAAATTATAGGTATTCAATTACTTCTTTTGCATATTAAACATATTCTTACTAGTTGTGCGTTCTTTATGATAACTCTTCCTAAAAAAAGAAAGTAATAGAACTAATAAAATCGCATGCAGACGCAGTCAAAATACACAACAAATTTAAATGTATATACAAGGCAATAAGAATATGAAAACTACAAAATATTATTTCAGGATTTTATTAAAAGCTTCTTGAAAGTTAGAGTTTTAAATTAAATTGATCAATCACATTTTACTGGCATACAAAATAAGCTAATGACTGAAACTTCTGAATTCAAATACATTATTTTAAAGTATGTATCAAGAAAAATAAATTGTAACTGATACCGATTACTTCGTTGTATTAACAAAAATTATAAACTATGTAATACTCTTATGAAACAGCCATCTAAGGTATATTTATAAATTCCAAATAGTAATTAAATAGTTAAAAATTATTTAGAATTTTGATTTTTGTCCACTGGACGTTGCACTGTACCACTGGTAAAAAAATTAGTTTTAAATGAAAACACAATGGATCATCTATGACATATACAAATATTGCCAAGAAATCAATTTGACGAATGCTGGATTTTCCAACAAGATAATGACCTGAATCATAAATTGTGCGAGAATGGGTGCTTTAGAATGTGCCTGAGCAAATACGTTCTCCCTTCACTCAATTTGAATCCCATAGATCATCATTGGAATAAATTGGAATGAAGAATAAGAAAGCACGACAATACCAATAAGGAATAGCTAAAAATGCATTACATATTTCATTGGCAAAAATAGCGTTAGATAAAAATGGAGAAGCCACAAAATATTAATTATTACGAACATTTTACTGTTCTTTTTTATAATTAGAGTGTATCTACAGGGTGTCCCATTTTCGATACTTAAAGGGGATATTAGAGTTATTATCAAAGATATAGTGTTGCGGTTTTACTCCTAGTCTGCTTTTTAACGAAACAAAAGATTCGGGTGTCAAATTTGTAATGACTCTCTTACTTTTTAATCTACAGGGTGATTTTGAAAATCTTAATTTTTTAGGCACATCTCGTATTTTTATGTGCTAATTTATCAAAAAGTTAATAACCGATTTTTATAGAGTTCTTTACTTAGAGTTCAGTGGCGCAGTAAATTTTTTCTAAAATGATTATTTTTTTAGATATTAACCAAACTTAAGATTTTTTAAATAGGATACCCTGTATATTATTTTAGATATTGATTAAATATAGTTTAGCCTTTTCAGAAATATATAACGTGTTTATTTTATTTGGAAAAGCAAGGTCAGAATTCGATATTTTCAATAATTTACTTAATTTATAACAGTAGACCACGGCCATTTTATAAAAAACAAATGCAAAATCTTCACAATAATAACTATACCAAAGATTAGACACTTTAGTAGTTAATTTTAATACTTTTCTATATTTTAAATTTTAAACACTTAATTATTATTACATTTTTTACTTTAAATAACACTGTTATTATAAAATCAGAATATTGAAATTTGATTGTAAAAAAACAAGAACAACATTATTTCATAAAACTAAAGTAACGAAAACAAAACAAAAAAACACTGAAACTATAAAGAACCAAGAGTTTTTTAAAATGACGGCCGTTTTCTCGAATACAATATCGGCACTGTTTTATTATTCTTCTAAATGTATTTAAAGGAATCATAGGTCTATTATGAAGAGTTTGGAAAGCCTAGGCAATTGCCTCACGAAGTTCCGCTATAGATTCATGCCGTGTCTTATACACTCGATTTTGCATAAAACCCCACAACAAAAATTCAAAACGAAAAGATCGGGAGATCGTGGGAGCCCTCTCTCTGGCCCATTGGTACCTAACCATCTTTCAGGAAATTATTGTCCAGAAATAACTTTAACAGTCCAGAGTTGTGGCTCGGGCACCGTCCTGTTGAAAATAAATGGAATTGAAATGGGTCAAGGGAACATTTTTAAGCAATTCTGAAATAATTTCCTAAAGGATTTCTAGGTATCTAGGTACTGGGAGACTCCCGTCTCACATCCTGTAAGATATACATCGGTCCAAAATAAAAGCCAAGATACCAACCCCAAGCGCCCTTGTTGTGCCCTTTCGAAAATTAAATGGTGATTTTCTGCAGACAAATGCCTCGTGTTTGTGATGATTAAAAATTCCTGCACAAAAATAATATTTGTCAGACCAGATGACATCTTCAAAAAGATTCCTTGGTGCGGATTTGTTCTAAGTAACATTGACAAAACGTTACTCGGCGCTCATCACCTCCGGAGTGTAAATGTTGTACTATTTTAAATTTATGTGGACTTTTTCAAAATTCTTTCAGAGTCAGATTTTGCTACATCAACTTGTTCCTCTATTTTTCTACAAGATAATGAAGTTGTTGCTGCTGCGTAAAATAACACATTTGTTTCGTTCCTCTCCCTGTCTTCTTTGACGTATGTTTTGGGACGCGGCTGCAAAAAAGATCCCTGTTCTACTATTTCTTTTTAAACCAGCAAATATGACTGGAAAGGTTTGCATCCTTTCTGGATAACTAACATGAACAGAAACGATCGCCATATATGAGAAGTTATCCCAATGATAACGCTTTAAATACATTACCTATTGAAATGTAATTCAGCTTCTTGGGAGCTTTCATTGCCTTGTATACTTTCCATAATTATCATAAACGGCCTTTAGTAAATGCAAAATAAATAAAAAGTAAAATAAAAACACCTACATAACAAAAATATTTCATAAATAATAACAAACTGATTAAACTTTGAAATTTTGGACATCTGCCATTTGTTTCTTATAAATTGGCCATGGCCTACTGTTGCAGATAAAGTAAATTACTGAAAATATCGAATTCTGAGCTTATTTTTTAAAATTAAATAAACACATTATATATTTTTGAAAAGCCTAAATTATACTTAATCAATATCTAAAATAATATACGAGGTGTTGAATTTAAAAAAATCATAAGTTTGGTATTAACCAAACTTTAAGATATTAATCTCAAAAACTAAACATTTTAGCGCCACTGAAGTCTTCGTAAACAACTCTATAAAAATGGGTTTTTACCTTTTTGATAAATGAACACATAACGAAAATACGAGATGTGCCTAAAAAACAAAGATTTTCAAAATCACCCTGTAGATTAAAAACTAAAAGAGCCATGACAAATTTGACACCTGAATCTTCCATTTCGTTAAAAAGTAAGTCAAAACCGCAACACTCTATCTTTGATAATAACTCCAAAACCGCCTAAAAGTGTCGAAAATGGGAATGAATTGTACGGGATATTTTTGTATTCTTATCGAATATAAAATATAATGTTACTTTCAAAATAACTAAGTTTGTATATTATTTTACTTACCTTTATAATTAAATTATATTATTCAGTAAAGTCTTATTACCTATTAATTTTTAAACAATATGTAAACTTTTGTAATGGACTGTATTTCTCCGAATAGCTAACTTTCTTTTTTGAATCCGTTTATAAAATAAAAATCGCTTTTTAACTTTCATAAACTAATTACTTTTCATACATTCTAAAACAAGTTTGAATGTATACAATTTATGTCCGTTATTCGATAATAAATTTTGTCGCAATACAAACCAGATTACGAAAGCAATCGAATACTAAATTAATTATTTTTTGTTGCTTTGTGTTTTTCGAATAAACTTTAAAACAGACAGACAAGTGGAAAATGCTAAGCGGTTTTCAATTTGCCATTTTAATGATCTGCTTTTAAACATGGGTTTGTGTTGACCCGAATAAAACTTCGATATTATTTTATTTGGACAATATTAATATTATGAAAATAATTTTAATATTGTCAGTTTTTCAATTACAATACTCACCAGTTTTTAACTTATTATGCTGATATTTGGCACATAGATTACAATTATGAAAAACCCAAGAAAACCCTGCAAATAAAATATGGAAACCTACAGTTCAAGAAATTAACCACATAAATATATATATATATATATATATATATATATATATATATATATATATATATATATTTATATATATATATATATATATATATATATATATATATATATATATATATATATTTATATATATATATATACATATATATATATATATATATATATATATTTATATATATATATATATATATATATATATATACATATATATATATATATATATATATATATATATATATATATATATATATATATATATATATATATATATATAGATAGATAGATTTTGGTTAATTTCTTTTACTGTGGGTTTATATATTTTATTTGGAGGGTTTTCTTGGGTTTTTCAGTCTTTTTTTTAATTAAAATACATGCGGTTAGTTAGGGCTGTTCTATTTTTTTTTGTTAAATTTATGTCAATTGATTCTATTTTTTATATACTGGCTTGTTTGCCCTATTGTATACACCAAATTACAGTTGTTGCAGGGAATTTCATATAGAACATTACTCTTTTTGTCATTTGGAATTTTTGTGTTTAATTTAGAAAAATTATTTTTCAATAAATTATGAGCTTTGTGACAGTAATATTTTCCTTTTTAAATATGTTTTGTATGTTATGCGAAAGCTTTGGGATGTATGGAAATGTCAGATATTTTTGGGTATTATTTTTGTTTCTTTTTATGAAATTACTACCTTTATTATAAAATGTGTTTATTCTCCTTTTTTAAAACTAACTCAATTAGGTTGTTTGGATAATTGTTTTTTAGTAGTGCTTCCTTTGCTTTTTTAATGGCATTTGATCTAAATTCAGGATCGGTTAATTCAATTGCACGATGGCATCGAGTTATAATGTAGATATTTTGAAGACCAAGTTTCCTTTATGTACCATTTCCTTCTAATTTTGTTTTTAGAATTGTGCAAAGTGAGGTTTAAAAAGTTAATTGTATTCTATTGTTCTATTTCGATGGTGAATTGTAGTCTGTTATTCTAGCTATTAAATAAATTAAGTATGTTTTTGTATTCGGTTTTAGGCACTGCTATTCCGATAGGAAAGACAAACCAGCTAACAATCTCTGACATAATTTGTAATATTGAAACAGCACTCGTAGATCTTGATTCCGTCTCGAAGGCAGAACATTAGAGCAAAATACCACAGCATGTGCATGTAGCAGCATAACCACAGGAATAACTTTAACAAACATAATAACAAAAAACAAACTACTATTCAAAAATACACAAAACAAAATTTTTTTTTAAAACAGCACTCCGAATTAATAATTTTGAAAACCAGGTAAATCCAACAAAACTGTTGTAATGTACTCCACGGAATATGATAACAAAATGAAAAACTTTCTTGCACATAATACCACTTATAAAGAAATGAAAAACGATCCCACTAACATATATCAAAGAAAAAATAATGAAATAATCAGTCGATGAGAAAAAAAAACTTTCATCCCTCCAAAAACTGAATGTATGGCTTACCCAAACTTCACAAAAATGGCATACCACTACGTCCCCTTGTATCGTACATACAGTCACTTTTTGAAAACCTATCAAAAGGCCTAAAAAACATCTTACAAAACATAATCAATAAAAACCAATACTATATAAAAATTTCGTGGAATTTTAAAAACAAAATAAAAAATTTAAATTTACCTAACGACTATATACTAATTTCACTTGATGTAGTGTCTCTTTATATAAATATTACTGTATGTCACAAAGCTCATAACTTATTAAAAAATAATTTTTCCAAATTAAAAACAAAAATTCCAAATGACAAAAAGAGTAATGTCGTATATGAAATTTCATGCAACAACTGTGATATGGTGTATATAGGGCAAACAAGCCAATATATAAAAAATAGGACATAAATTTGACAAAAAAAAATAAAACAGTCCTAACTAACCACGTAACGGAAACTACTTATAAATTTAGCTTTGAAAAAAAAAAATTTAAAAACCGAAAATCATAACAAAAAACGAGAATTCTATGAGATGATAGAAATCCAAAAAAAATAATAAAAACGCTGTAAACTCAAAAACTGACACGATACAATTAAGTAAAATATATAATAATTTATTTAAATAGAAACTACCCACATGTTTTAGCAAACAACCACCCTTTTGTCAAGTATATTATCGTTATCTATTAATACAGAGAAATAAAAGATTATTGAAAAGAGCTAATCTTTCGGGATACAAGCTCAGTATAATTTATAATTTTAAAGGGTTTGTTCTGTCTCCGTTTTAGTTTATTATTTTGATGTTATGAGAGTTCAAATTAAGGTGGGATTAATTTTTAATTACTATCTGTAACAGCAGGTTGTGTACAATTCTTTGAAAAAGGCTAGGGAAGTTCTAGCCGAAACGTTACATTGACATGTGAATAAATAACTTCGTTTAAATCGACGTTTTTCGAGCCAGCTTCAAACCGAAGCCACCTCATATCTTACGTGAAATCTAGGCGTTTACTTCACAAACTTAAACATGACTTGACCTTGGCTTCAAGTCATTTTCGCAAAAGCTTGATGTCTTGTCTGTACCTGACCTCAAAATAATGCCTTGTTTTGATATTTTTTATTTAAAAACCAACTGTTGACTATTGTGAGGGGTAGAATGTTTTATTCCGCATTTAGCCTTGAACTTGGGTGTTCTTAAAAATTAAAAATAATTCGAAATAATACATTAGGGCTATTTTTTTGAGTCATTATCACTTTCACTTCTATCACTTGAAGTAATCATGATCACTTCATCCCAATGACAAGTAAATGCATATTCAAAAGAACATAAAGTTATCACTTTCACTTTGTTCACTTTGATCAATTGATAATTACTCAAAAGAATATAGCCAAAAACGCCCATTTGACGCATGACGAAATCGTTCAGAAGTCAACAGCTGATTTCAAGCGCGCTTGAGGTGTTTATTTCACACTCGAAGCGCGCTTGGGTCAAGTCAACCCTAAATTGTTTCTTAACAAAGCCAAGCCGGCTTCAAGTATAATATCACCCATTTAATTCGTTATTTCTAAGCTGCTTGTAGAAGGCGCTTGACGTTAAGCGCGCTTGGAGCTGTCGATATAAACGTACTGTATGTTCCAAACTAAGAAAATTTTGTTTGTTGTATTTTAATTGAAAAGAAATAGACTAATATATATATATATATATATATATATATATATATATATATATATATATATATATATATATATATATGATATGGCTAGTTTTTGCAACTTAATGTCGCTTGTCGCATCCCAGACGCCATCGTTTCCCATCGTTCCAGTCTCCTTCGTGGAGTCCTCTACTTTTCATTTCGATGCGGATGTTTGAAATCCATTTTTTCCGTGGTCTTCCTCGTCTATTTCTTTGTGCTGGTGTCCAGCTCTAAATCTTTAATGGTATCTTTTCTTCGCTCATTTGTTGCGTGTCCATACCATTTCAACCGCTTTTCAGTTATATCGTCAATTATCCTATTTTCCACTTCCATGCTTTCTCTGAAAGTCTCATTTCTTACATGATCAACTAAAGTTAAGCCGGAACATCTCCTTCAGAATATCCTTCTTTTTGTTTTCTTTGTTAGGTAATTTTGGGTTAAAAACTTTATTTTCTTAAACAAAATTAAAAAGATAATTATTTAACTGTTATCGTTATTTTAATTGTCAGATCACATTTAAGATATTTTATTGCTAGATTTAGCTAAATTTGAAACATGGTATCTTGATTTTTTGCTTCCATTCGAAAGATTAATTGTACCGATAATAAAAACTTTAATTTTAATTTACACCTAAACAGTGTATCTGCTCGAATAAGGATACTTTTTTAATAGGTATTCTTTTATCTTTAAAATGACAAATCCTTTTTTTCAATAACTGTAAAAAATATATATATGAAAAATAATATTTGAATTTCAGATAAAATGACTTCTGGTGTTTGCTCTGTTATTTCTTTATTGATGTAATATTTTAAATTGTTATTGTTTATTTGCTTAGGATTAAAGACGTGTCGGTAACATAGACCATTTGGCGACCGGACCTAAGTTTAACGTAAGTTCCGAACCACGGTTTCGCGATCTTTCCAAGCAGTCACCCATCCAAGTAAGCACCGCACCCAGCGATTAGATGTGAAACTGTCTGGGCACTGCAATGAACTCACGTCTTTTAAATTATTACTCAACCACGCCATGGTTTGGTGAATAGTTTTTTTGTATAAATGGATGAAATTGATATATTAAACACTGGAACAGATCTATATTATGACCGAAAGCGGGACATAAAAAAGGTAAACTGTCATTATCAAAAATATTGTTTTTCTCCGCACCGCCTTTTATGTATCTATATATTATTATATTAGTTAAAACATAATAAACGAGATGTCAAATATAATTTTATCACACTTAACCGCAGACTACCCAGAAATAATTGAATTAAAACCTGTTTGAAAGCAAATTTGATCCTTAACCAAGACCGTACGAGGCAAATTAAATTATCTTTGCTGATAATAATCGATAATCATTATGAAGTATCCGATGACGAACAGCTTGAATAATTAATAAACGGAAATTAAATTGCTACATTAGGTCTTTAAAATAGTGTGGTAGCATAAAGCTTTATTAGCATGCAAGTGTTGTTTTTCAAACGAGAAACAGGCAGAAGGATAATTGCTGGATGTACAGTTGGTCTAGTAAGAAAATGAATAAGCTACAAAACCCGTCTATTTCTTAGTGAGAAAATACCTATGTGTCATCAATCTACTATCATATTGTTACGAACTTATTGATACGGTCTTGTATACAAATATTGCGATGCGATGAGCCATCTTTATTATATTGTGTCAAAAGGAATATTATATGGATAAGTCATATTTCTAGAAAGTTTTATGCTAGTTTATTTCTTGTTATTTCTAGGAAGTTCTATAGATATATAAATAGGATAGGATATGGGTTTTAAGTGAGTTGTATAGTGGTATTTAAATAGTCAAGATATTAAGAAGTAGTAATTAAATAATTGTGTTTTAGATATGTTAAGAAGTAGTTAATATAAGTATTGGAAGTATTAGTGAAAGGTGTTGTGTTTTATTCTGCGAACCCCGTGAACGATTTTAAAGAGATAGAAAACCGTAACAATTGGTGTCAGAAGTGAGGATTAACACCAGGTTTCCAGAAAATTATATTGAAAATTAGAAGAGATAGAGAAAAACAGACTTCATCATCGGATTTGTCATTAAGAAAGAAGCCTAAAACCGAATTTTCGACAAAGTTTCAGAACGTTCTATTTAGAAACTAGAAGAAAGTCATTGAAAATTGAGCTACTCTGATCCGTGCTGCCGTGAGAAACCGCGGCGGACATTTGAATGATGTTATATTCTATACATAACTGTATATGTAGACCTGTCAAATAAAAAAAGAATTTCGTTAATACCTCACACACAGCTTGTTTTATTCCATTTCAACATCGACCCACCCTTATTGAAAAAGCCTTTATAAGTATTCTATTTAAGGAGCTGGAATTCAAATAGTGAAAGGATGGCAACCAAAGAGTATTAATTGAAAGAGCATGCGTTGCTTCTGTACGAGCTCGATTTCTTCGAGAGTATAAGAAAAATTTCAATAGTTCTTATTCAAAAGAAGTTGTTTTCCTTAGACGAAACTTGGATTTATTCTAAAAGTAACAAAATAATTTCCTGGTGAAATAATAACATTAAAAGTGCACGCAAATGATAAAGACTGTAAACGATTCATTGTTGTTCATGTTGTTTGCCTTTAAATCTTTCACTTTAGAATATTATGGTGAAATGAGCAGTGAAATTTTTACTAAATGGATCAAAAAATAAGTTAATACCTAGCCTGGAAGAACCATCTTTGATACTAATAGATAATAAATCATATTATATCGTTCTTATAGTACGAGTCTACAGAGAGATACGATTACTTACTTACCTTGAGAGTTATCTTATATATTAATTGTTTTTTATAACAAATTTATTCTTCTTTACTTTAGTTATAATTGCAGACCAGTGTCATACATGATAATCTTTTGAGATCTTAATAATAATGCGCCACAGCCAGACCCCGAGATTAAAGAACAACCAAACAACGGCATCAGAAAAAACATCGCTGAAGATCAACAGCAAGAAAAACAACTACATCAGCATGAGGGCCAAACAAATCTAAGAGCTCCACCTGCAAAAGATGCTGTGCGGGAACCTCAACCAGAGCTCACAAAAGCAGGACGACCAAGACAACACATGAAATTAACTGTGCCCATGAATAAGTCAATAATGAGAATTTTTTACAGGATAACTCATCTAGACCGAGTGATTATGGGCTGCAAGCAACAACTTCAGGCCGAATTCTGCAGGCAGTTATTCTCCGAAACAGCCTAATTCCTGTAACACGGCTTAATACCATCAAAGCGGAAGTTGAACGTGAGATCAGGAGCACTGATAATAACAACTATATGATTGCTGAATCTGAGCCAGAGCCGGAATCCGAGGTCCAAGAACATGAAGAACAGCTTAATGACCATACCCAACAAGACAACTCTGAATTCCTTAATCAGAAACAGAAATGAGTGTTGTAATGTTAGAGTATAATGAAACCAATCCGTTATGCAGACCGGCACTGCCAAAAAATTACTCATTTAAAAAGCTGGGTATCATGTTGGACATCATGAACAATCGAATTTCACCAGGTTATGTTTCACAGGCCTATACTCTGGAGTCCTTACATACGACAATCTAGTGTGCTGAAATTGCGATAGCTACAGCTTTAGAAATTAAAATTACAACAGAGCGCCGATCAGGAAGAACGGAACCCAACACTCCAGCATGGGAGAGACGTCTAAATAATAAAATTGAAGATCTTCGAAAAGATATAGGATAGCTGACTGAAATATATTAGGGGCATGAGAACAAGTAAACTTCAAAGACGAGTTGAAGAAATAACGAAACTAGCCCGGTACCATTTGCAACATGATCCAGCGAATGGTACGGCTCAGCTCTCTGCTATTACAGGACGGCTAAAGAGAAACAAGACCTGGAGAACCAATTGCAAGTGTCATCCAGCAATACCATCGAAACTAATACAATCCCAATACGAAGGGGAATATTTCAAGGCGATTCACCAAACTCATTGTGGTTTTTCCTTGCAATGTCACGCCGCTTGAAGTCCACCAGATACGATTTTAGTATTAGGAATAACAACGAAGAGGTAGTAAGATTGAATCATCTTCTATACATGGATGATCTTAAACTGATGGCTACTACCAAAAACCAGCTGGAGCATATGCTCAGAATTGTGGAGCAGTTCTTCGGGGATATCGGAATACAGTGCCGTATTTTAACCGTCGTTAAGGGAAAGGTACACCCGGGAGCATTTTAAATGCAGAACGGAGAAACTATAGCTGCAATGGAAGCAGAACAAGCATACAAATACTAGGTATAAAACAGCCTAAATGTATTGATCATCGCACTTTGAAGGCCGAATTAACAACCGAATTTGTCAGGAGGGTAAGACAGGTGTTACAAACTAGTCTAAATAGTGAAAATTTGTTTAAGGTGCTCAATACGTACGCATGCTCTGCACTTAGCTACTTTTTTGGAATTGTAAAATGGAGCAGGATGGACAACTTGTAAAGGAAAATAAGGACACTCTTAACAAAAGTACACAAACACCACCCTCGGAGTGCTATTGAACGTACAATGCTTCCAAGACACCAAGCAACGTGATATTGCTTTTCACCACCGAACATACCAAGAAAAGTCACAAGCCTGGCTACAGAAACCACTTCATGGATGGCATCGAAATGAAGCCATCCAGGACAATGTCGACAACTCAGCGTCGAACTACTGGTTGATTTCAGGACACATGTTTCCTGAAACGGAGGGCTTCTAGTTAGCTATCCAAGACCAGGTTATTCCGACGAAGAACTATCGGAAGTTCATCTTGAGAGATCCTTCAATAGAAAGTGACCAATGTAGATATGGTTGTTGAACATAAGAGACAATCCGGCACATAACTGGAGGATGCCAAGCGTTTGCTACAACCGAGTATACGGAAAGAGACGACTCAGCCGCTAAGATACTCCACCAATAGTTAGCAGGTTAGTTAAAACTATTGCATGTAGGGAAAGTGCCTTACTGCAAATATAATCCGGAGCCTATTCTTGAAAACAACGGGCTCAAGTTATATTGGGATCGAACAGATCAAACAGTTGTTTATAATACGCCAGACATAACAGATAAAATTTCTAAGCGAACTACACTGATTGACATTAATATACCTAATAACAACAACCTAAGATCACAATGCAATGAGAAGATCGCCATATACAGAGATCTGGAAGTGCAAATCAACAGAGAGTGGGCAATAAACAGCGTCCACTCGATTCCCATAATACTATCAACACCAGAAGTGATACCAAAGAACCTTTTGCAGAACATCGAGGGACTGGGTCTTAGTGAACATCTGTATAAATCGATTCAGAAAGCAGTTCTCCTTGAAACCGCGCGAACCGTCTGAAAGTTTGTAGGAAGTACAGAAGACCACGCCACCTAGGACCCGGTAACATGGAAAGGGTCCCAACAAAGCTTCATACTTTTGGTGTCTTTGTTTACCTGGTATGAGGCAATAATCCTTGAAGGGCATGCGAAGCCGCTTGGCTTGTAAATCTGATTCATTTTTAACCTGTGTAATGTGTATTTTCTGTTGTTTACACTTGATATTCTTTTGCTATATTTCTGCGTCTTTTCCAAGAGTTGATTAATGAAAGGTTTTAAAACTTTTATTTCATATATTTGTTTATTGTCATGTGATGTTATTTTATACTTACATATGTGTTTCCTAATTACTGTAGTATTTGGGCACTTGCCCGTTATGTACTTGCATAATAAATGAATAAATTTTTGGTTTCTGTGATGCTTTTTTTAGAGATTACTATTTTATTTGCCCTTTTTTTTTAAAATTTAATATGATTATTTTTACTGTTTTTTTTTGCTTTAAAAATATATTTTTTAAAATATTGTGTTCAGAAGAGCTATAAGAAAAATTATAAATAATTTTTCATAATTCATACCATTGTAAAAAAATGCTTACTTAAAGTGTTTGCAGATTAACTTTATTGTGTTATATTTAAAGTCCTTTTCAGTTAAGAGAGGTATTCTAATTCAGCCTGTTTGTGTTTTGTGACAATTTATTGTCTTTCAATAAATCTGTTCATTTTTATTTCACTGATATTTCCATTTACCTAAACCGATGTTGCAATTTTTCCCCTTTCCTGACGGCGAATTCGAAAATATACTATCGAGTTGCGTTCGTTGATGCAATAGACACGTCTGTATGGATATAAACGTTATATTGACTAATTAATTTTCATTTAGTTCAGACGATTATTATTGATGTACGAGTATTTTCGTAATATTTAAGATAAGCACAATAGACTATGCTTCAAAAAAATCTTAATATGGAAATCTTTAACTTCCATCATTACCTTAAATATAATTAAATCACAATTTTTTATAATGTCTAGTCAATCCTTTATTCAAAGCATACCGGCTAAATTTAATTCTCATTTCTGATAATAATCGATAACCAATATAGATCACAGGATCTGGAAAAGCTTAGTCAATTAGAAAAGGGAAATTGTATATCCTTTATCAGTCTAACGTTCCACAAGGATATTTGACATGTCAAAGTGAGTTCGAATTTGTCTTGCATATTTTGCTAGATAAACAATTTGGGATCTTTGAAGTCGAACGAATACGATAAAAGCTAGAGAAAAATTGCCTGTAAAGCTCTGATGAAAACGATTGATTAAGCGTTGTTTGACATGTCAAACAATGACAACACTTTTCTGTTTGAATTGGATATCGAGGAAAATTAATTTATCTAAAAATCCGTATTTTAGTCCAGAAGAAAGAGCTCTATAAGGGCCTTGAATGTTAATGAGTTGAGAATAAATGTTCAAATTGGTAATTGAATACATATATAAATACAAATAATTATTAAATCAGCTGTAGTATAACACAGTTTCTATTTAGTTTAAAATGGGTAGCTTTATTAATTTTATTACTAGTGTTACGTGAACACATGAAAGTTGGTTAAAAAAAAAGGTAAAAATGTAATTATTAATTGATTGTTGATTGAAGTTAAATATAAAACCGAAGTAAAGTTTGTTGTAAAATAAGTACAAAATACTGGAGAAAGTTGGGCTACAAAATCCCGCGCATTCACCAAAAGTCACTCGCTTAGTATAGGATGACAACGGCAAGAACCTTAAAGATTTATTTGTTGTAAATGAGTAAATAAATAAGAAATACCGTATTACATACTTAATTGCCACGTTTGTTTTGGGGTTGTAGACAATGTTGGAGATTAAGTAAAATGTGGTTGTCAGACTTGCATTATCATTATCTTTGCTTGTATTTACGATGCTCAAGTTTCGTCAAGATTATATATCTATCATGATCAAGTATAAACTGAATATTTTGTCTCAAGCGCTGCGAGCATGTCAATTCACTGAATACGCCTCAATGATTTCATGTTACAAAGCAATGATTGCCAAAGATTAGGTATCTCAACACTGGGTTTGCCAAAGACTCCAATAATATTATTAATTAATTAAGTTTATATAAACTTTATTCGTATAGGCTTCCTCTTCACAGATATGGGCTCCCAAAGATCTGCAATAGAATTAAGTTTTTTACACATAATTATTCAACCACCAGATATAATTCAATTTTTCTAATATTATGTATACAAGGTAAGACCTTTTAAATTGCGATCCAGTGTGTGAATCACTCACAGCTGCAGAGACGGATTTTCTGTGACACTCATCACTCCATTTTTTTTCGCCCTGTATGATAAGAACTTTGGACAACGTTTTTTACATACTTTTAAGTATTGACTAAAAATTAAGTACTCTTCATTCATATCATTTTATATACATCATGTAATGAATTTTAGCACTTGTCAACTTTCACACCGCTGACACATTAATTCTTTACTTGGATATTAATTTACTGATTTTTGGATTTTGTGGGGAAATTAATTGTGAAATAATTTGAAATATGGAATACACGTTTATTGAGTATGCAAATATGCATCAGATGTATGGTCTTGCATCTTGCAATGCTTTGGAAGCCAGGAGGTTATATCACGACAGATATCCTAATCGTACTCTTCCAGATCAGAAAACATTTTAACGAGTTATTTTACCAACGTCTAAGGGAGAATGGTAGGCGATTCCATTTAATAAAGTAATATTATTAAATTTCTACATAATTTTAGGAAATTTTGGGAAAAGAAATACTGTTGCTGGTCGAGGAAAAACATTACGTACGCCGCAATTAGAGGAACATATTTGAAATGCTGTAGATGACACTTCTTCAACGAGCACTCGAAAATTATCAGCGCAGTTAAATACGTCGAAAACAATATTACATGAAGATCTTCAAGAACAGCCATTATATCCATATCATTTGAAAAAAGTGCATGAACATTTACGCAACTCACATATATGGGCTAATGAAAATCCTCATGCAACTATTGTTTCGCATCGTCAACACCAGTTCCAATCAATTGATGTCTGGGCAGGAATCATTGGCAATTTTTTGATTGGGCCATTCGTATTGCCGGCACGACTGAATGGAGAACTGTATTTGGATTTCCTCCAGAACGCTTTTCACGATTCAGTAGAGCACTTATAACTTTAAATCCGTCTAAATATGTACTACCTGTACAATGGTGCGCTACCTCATTTTAGCGTTGTGTAATATGTGTAAATAACGTCTATCTAAATCGTTGGATAGGTAGAGGAGGACCTATTGCCTGGCCTCCTCGATCTCCCGACCTAACGCCGTTGGATTTTTACCTATGGGGACACCTCAAAACCTTGATGTATTCCACACTGGTCGATAGTAGGGAGAAACTTCTACAGAGAATCATGTTTCACTGTGATCAAATAAGGAACAATGCTGAGTTAATGTGGCGGGTACAGCAGTCCTCAATTCGTCGTATCCGCGTGTGTATCAGACTTCACGGGGCTCATATTAAACCCTCTTATGAAGTTTTTAACCAAGCAATTATTTTAACTTTTGATTACAACTAGGGTGATGGGGAAAATTCCTCTTTGTTATGTTCAACCCATCAGAAGTTAGGGGACTAACAGTGTAAATAAAATAACGTTTTTTCGAAGTACTTAATTTTTAATCAATAGTTAAACACAGAGCTTAAAAAAATGGGGTCATGAGTGTCACAGCTAGCCGTCGCCACAGCTGAGTAATTCATAACACTTTCTTGTATAGTAATTTGAAGGATCTTACCTGGTATACATCATATAAAAAAATTTAAATATACCTTGTGGTTCATTAATTATGTATAAAAACTTGATTCCATTGCAGCCTATATCTCCGAAAAGAGGCCTGTACGGAAAATGTTTATATAAACTTGTAATATTCCTTTTACGTGTTTTTTTCATATCAGGGAGATTTCTCACATATTCGCTAAAACCCTGTATACATTTACTCCTGTTCATATTGGGATTATTTCTGTTGTCTTTTACGTACGGAAATATGCTCGATATGTACTTTTGTTTCTTGCATGGGATTTTGTTGCAATTTTATTGCTTTATTTATGGTTGGTGGTTAGTAGTAATTTTCTTTGACGGATTTTTATGTGTAATCGTCCTTTTTCTTTTCCTTCGTTGGTGGTTAGACGAAAGGATTTTGGCTACACCCCGACTTTGTGAGGAATGATAGTGAGAATCAGCATCGAGATGTCTGTCCGTGTGGATTGGTTTCCGATATACTGTATGTTGCAGGTGTCCATTCATTATCTTGGTCACTAGGACTTCGAAAACCGATTGTTTACCTCAAGAGAGAAGAGTGAACTATTTGTTCCTGTGGATAGAATTAGGAAAATCATGGAAGCAGTTGAGCTTTTGTTTGCCATGGAGCCATATCACAAATATATTATTTACGTAGCGATACCAGAATTTGGGTTCAAAGTGGGATTCTTTAAGAGCTATGGGTTCAAAATAGGCTACGAATAGATTTGCAACAGCCGGTCATAAAGATAAGCTCATGGCAACCGTCATTCATCTACCTGTACATCTGGCCGCCAAATAAGAGGCTCATAATATGAGTTAGGAAATTGACTGGTCCAGTGCTTTATCTATCAATATGCTCGGATACAGGGATTTTTCATCGAAGCTTGCAACGATGTCAAATCTTACCGAACGTAGAAGTATTAAAAACTGTTCCTAGATTTTCACGTGAGATGTGGCCTTCTCCACACATAGTTGCATGAGGCCAGCAAGGTCTTTTTCTAGACATACAGTGTGAAAACGAGCTGCATAATAACAAGTCGAAGAATATACCACAAAAAACAAACGTTAATACTTAAAGTGAATGTTTTGTGACACGTGCTATTTTCAAAAAATACTTTGCAAGAACATTTCCTATGAAGGTTTATGGACCGAAACATTAAAAAAAGTATATCAAGTAATATAATAAAAACACAAGAAGACACATATGTACGTAATTTATAAAAACAGGACTTAACTTTCAAAAAAAAAATTGAGAATATGAAGAAAGGAGTCCAAGAAAATAAGCCAAAGTAGATCCTTCTTCATCCTTTATACGTCCTTGTGACATCTTAAGATCTTTGTTTCGATTTCGTCGTGCGTCGTGTGTTGTATGCCGTTATTTCCTTGATTCCAATAAAAGTCATTTATTCTAGTCTAGATTTATCCATTTCAACATCTTGTCGGTATTCTTTTTTATCCATAACTTACTATACTTTTCAATATGGCTTTGTATATACTGTTACGATTTTCTCCCTAAAAATCATACCTATATATTTATATACACCTATAGATTATACTCGATTAGGAGTCTAAAATTTCACTAAAAACATGACTAAAATATATAATATTTCTATTAGGACACATCCGAACTCACACATTTCTTAATTACAATATTCTATAAAGACGCGGCCGAACTCCCCTAGTCTTTTGTTATAATATGTTCTTTATTGATTTTTGATACTGCTTGGTCCCATAATACTTTATTCAACATAGATATTGCTTGGTCTTCTTGTGAGGTTAATTTTCAATGCCAAAATTGACTAAAAGGCACACTTCTTCTCTCCTCTTCGTTGTTTAATATGTGGATATCTTGTACTTCATTTTGTAGAGAATATATAGGTAGTCAATATTTATTTTACTTTTAAATAAAAAGATTATTATTTAATTATGAAGCTTTTTACTATATCGTGAAATGTATGTTATTTTAATATTCAGTAAAAGTTACCGTAATTCAAAATTTAAAAAAAAAATAATATTTTATTCGTTAAACTTTCGTATACGCAAAATTACATGAGCTAAAGTGATTAACAAAACTGTGGAAGTGTTGAAAACCGTAATTGGCTGGATGGAGGTTTTAATTTTATAAAGTTTGTGGTAAAATTAATTTTAACTCTATGCAATTACACCCACTGTTATCATTAAGTAACTTTATTAATTTTGTGTAATAAAATGTGGGCCTTAAATACCTCGACAACTTTTGATGGCGTGATTTTCAGTATACTGTCGCAAGTAGAGCCAAAGAGGTTTTGTAAGAATATTTCCACACTAGGTTTTTGCAAGGGTGCTCAAAACTGAAAAAAGTGAGAAAGAAAGCCGATTAATAAGCTAAAGTTCTTGCGCATAACTTTTAATATAAATGGAATATTTTAATTCGGTTTTCAGCTTATTGTGGGGGGATACTTACAAGAAAGTCAATTATTAATTGGCGAATTTTATTCAGTTCCTGTGTATCTCTCTGACTAATCTTATCTGAACAATTAATTTTCATTTTGAGCGTATTTTAAAAATTATCATTAAGACTCTGTATACACTCATATATATATATATATATATATATATATATATATATATATATATATATATATATATATATATATAATAAACATTTATATTAAAATTGCAAGTTTATTTCTTATAGTTATTGTTGTAGCCCCTTGTTTCCCCCCGCCTCCCCGAAAGAAAATCCTGGACACAATTTTTTGCCGATGTGCCACTTGTGCCCCCCCCAGAAACAAATCCTGGATCCGCCACTGTATATATATATATATATATATATATATATATATATATATATATATATATATATATATATATATATATGTATAGAATGGGAAATTCTGGGCTATGTCGATATAAAGACCGTTGATAAATATTACTCTCATTTTAAAAAGTGCGGATCTCTAAGATAATGGAAAAACTCTGGGTCTGAAAAATGATGACAGTGCTGTTTCGTCATACTGTGGGACTCAACAGGCCATTGCGTTTGGTACAAATCATCATCTCGCATCTGTGCCCTATAAATAGATTTCACGGTTGAATAACAGTATATAAGACATAGTGGTGATATCTCGATGGATCAGTCAATATATGTTGCTCTTGTGTTATTGAGTAATCCAACGAGATGTCGCCACTGTGTCTTATTTACTGTTTTTCAACCATAAAATCTGTTGATAGAGCACAGATGCGAGATGATGGTTTGTACCGAACGCAATGGCTGATGAGTCCCATACTAGGACGAAACAGTGCTGTCGTCATTTTTCAGACCCGGAGTTTTTCCATTTTCTTGGAGATCTCCGCACTTTTTTATTTAAAGACAAAAATTTCTCTCTTTTTTATAATTGTTGGTTAAAAAACACGAACAGCTCTCTTAGGTAGATCGTTGGTGCGATACCTTACTTGAACTGTAAAATTGTGGTTAGTTTGGTGCCGATGCCGAATGATGCGACCTTTATCCTTGGAGTAGCACGTTTCGTGTATCGAATTTCGATATATTCGTTTTTTAAATTACCGTCGCGCCATCACATGGTGGTTTTGTACAACATTGTTGGTTTTTGTTGTTCTTTGGTTATTGAGTGAACCATCAAGATGTCGCCACTGTGTCTTATTTACTATTTTTCAACCGTGAAATCTGTGTATAGGACATAGATGCAAGATGATGGTTTGTATCGAATGCAATAGTCTGATAAGTCGCATACTACGACGAAACGATGCTGTCGTAATTTTCCGGACCCGGAGTTTTTCCATGATCTTGTAGTTCTCCGCACTTTTTAACATGAGAGTAATATTTATCAACAGTTTTTATATCCGCATAGCTGAAAATTTCCTATTTATATATATAATGTGGTGTGAATGCCGATCGTAGTTTGTCAGGTATAGCAATATGATCTTTATAGTTAAGTAATGTTCGGTAGATTTTTGACTATATAGATTATTACTATTCTAGCAGGCTAAAGCCAAAAATTTCTCATCAAACCCAACGGGGCTATATCCAAAAATAAAGATTAACTTAACAAGAAAAACAAATCCTAATCCCTAAATCTGAAATATAAACAAAGCAACAGGGAAGCAAATATTGTCTGTTTGTTTGTCTAAAACAGAATAAACTCATCCTACCGGAATAACCCTTAACTGTTTACTTATTCAATAAGTCCAACATTTTAGAGCGTGATGTTACAACGGGATATCTCCTTTAGGAAAACTTCCGTTTTTTCTGTGGGATGGTAGGCTAGAAAGTGTTAATAATTTGTTTATTTATAAATAACAGTACGTTTCATAATAGAAGTGGTAATGTCATTTTCAGGACATAAATGATGCAGTGATAATGTTTATAAAAACCTTAGGGTCGCTTTTTCGAAAAACCGCAACTCCTCCTTATGTCAAAATAATCCTTGATGGTAAAGGTTAACGTTAAAATACACAAAATAATGAAAGGTACTTAATACTCGTGTAATAACGAACCATATTTATATTCTTGTTTATTTATAATAGCCATAAATACCAGTAAAATATAAAGGACATAAGAAAAATAATGGGTTTTAAAAATCCTTGAAATGAGCTCCTTCATCACACTTTTAATCGCAAGGTTTTATTAGAATAATGTTCCAATTTTTTTCCTGAGTTTTTTATTTGCCCTTTAAGGAACAAAATTTGACTTCAAAACCGATATATTTTACCTCATTTACTGGTTCGCTGACTTAAATTTTTTATGTCTTAGGAAATATATTTCATGTCTGGTATTATTTAAGTTAACACGATAATTTTCAGTCACAACTAAATCTACAATCATTATACTAATTGCAATACAAAACAGTTTTAAAAACAAATTATTTATTGCTAATAAACACATACAATCAATTTATATGAAAATATTTTCTCTTCAATATAGAAATCGATCTCATTTTTCTTATCTTTAAGCAAAACTTGTCGAAACATTTTTTTCTTTGTATAATTCTGCTGCATCAAAACATTTTAAATATAATACATTTAAATTCGATTCTAAAGAACAAATATTTCCGTGGATTGTTCGAACTCAATCTTAACTTTTTACGTCTTGATTTGAGATAAAGCACTGGAATGGGCGGCAATAAATTTTTATAATGTTGCTTTAAGCTCTTTTGGGATTTAATCTCCTTCTTTAGGGCCAAAGCTGTTTTAAAGGCAAAACAGATTGGAAATTGTTTTATTTTTTATTCTTCGCAGGCAGTTACAAAATCAGATATGGACGATTCTCAATTTAGGATTTAATATTGTTTGATAAGATGAGTCCAGAATTATTAGATACATTAAAAGAAATAAAAACGTGTAATGCCTAAAACGGAAAACGTGAAATTTTTTTTATAAAAAACAATGTTAGAGATGTTAAAAACAAAAGTGGAATTAATGTATTGTCATTCCACTGCATGCATTTCTCCACTTTCTTTGTATTTCATTAAGGTATATCTTGAATAATTTTAGAAATAGGTAGCACCTTTGAACCCAGCTCTGACAGCTTTTTGATACTTCGCCCTTTAACCCAGGTAAAGTGAATATCTTAAGCCATTTTTGGTTACTATTGGTTAGTTATAACTGGGAAAATTGAAACAAGTATTTATCGCTTAATACTGGATTGCAAATTGCAAGCTAGCCACTTTACGTTGGAGCCCAATTAAAGTAGATATGGTCCCAGGCAGTGGTGTAACTAAGAGTATGTGCGCCGCCGCCCCCCCCCCCTGCAGATTTTGCACCCTTCATGATCCTTCGTATTTATTTATCCATTTTCATTAAGAGACTTGAAGGCGCCCCTAAATTATTGCGCGTCCCGCACCGCGAGGCCTGCAGGATCGTTATTTACGCCACTGGTACCAGGGCCAAAAGAATAACAGTCAAATTTAGCTTGAAGCGAAACTAAGAAACAAAATAATCATTGAAATTAGAAGAACATAATAATAACGTCATTTTTCTCACACAAATTTCATCATTGAAGTTATCACAATTAAAATCATCGCTGCCTTCTAAAGCAAATATTACATTGTATCAAGTTTTCCGTAGGCTGTCTATCTTCTTCAATATACATTTCACCTCAAAACATGAAGTGGATATCATGAAATTTCTCAATTTTGCCTTTTAGTTTCTTTTACAGACTTTTTGAATTTTTTGCAGGGATTTTTGGTTTAACCTTTTTTTCATTAGCCTTTAGCAGTCTTCTTAGAAGCTTTAGTCAAAACGTCATCTTGTGATCTTATAGCAGTGTTAAGTTTTGCTTTCTCAATTTTTTTTTGTTCTTCCCATGTAGATGTACTTGTCAGTATTGTAGATTTTTGTAGCTTCCATTTACCTATTGTTGTTGGTTTAGCTGAAGGACTATAGTAGGTCTTCAAAACATCTAAATTTGTGGGAAGCGCCGGAAGCATAGTACCTGCCACGCACTGAGTAAGCAATCGGCGAATGTTGCTATGACGACGCGGATACCGGCGAACGAATAATTTAGGAGCTGTGGGGAGTATTTGCTTTGTTCCGGGTGATTTGCTTTTGCTAGGGTTTAATCTATATTTTATAGTTGTATTATAGTTGGTATTTTGGTATTACTTATATGAGATCTTTCCATTACTTTACATAGGAGATATACCATCAAATTTATTTAGACTATCTTTTTATTTCTGTTAAGTTAGGCTGAGAATATGACTAATGCAAGAGCCATTGGCTTGAAAGCCTTCCTATTCTTCAATTTCTTGAACTTTCTCTGTCTTTCTTCTATGAAACTTTTGAAAATTTTTCCACAGAGATGACCTATAGTGCTAGTAACGCATAAACATACCCTTTGTAGATGTGTGTAATCTAGGCTTCATTCTACTTTTGAAGTATTTTCTATATGTCATATCTGATAAAAAAAAAAACCTTGTACACTGATTCTAGGTGTAAAGATCATGATTAAAATTTTGTTGTATTTAAGAACAGTTTTTGCCTATAAATCAATCTGCAAATCTGTTTTCTAGATTTATATTTTTTCTGAAAAAGAAATCAATATTTTTCTACCAAAGTGATTGATATTATTTGCAATCATGATTAGATAATTATTGCCGTTGATATCTGAGAAGCCTTTCACAAAAAGAAGGACCTAAAATAGACGCATGTGGTACTCCATATTCAGTTTTTTGGCATTCAGACTGCTAGTCGTTTATTACAACGAACTGTAGTATGACAAATATTAGCTCTTATTCCATAGTAAATTTAATGCCGAAAGAAAAAATGATACTATTTTCTGTAACGAGTAAAATGGCAGAATTTTTAAATAAATACAGGATAACAAAAAAAACGAGTGAAGGCAAACAAATAATATACAAATATACAGAAATAAATAAAAATATATAAAGAGAAACAAGAAAATAAGAAAAACAGAGAATTTAATAAAGAGGATAATCGAGAAAAATAGAAGTTTAAAACTATTGAAAAGGAAATTAAATACAAACATACATGTTGTAAATCAACAGAAAAGGGGGCAATGCAATGCACAATAAACGACAAAGAAGAAATAATATGAAGTACAAGCTATAAGGGAGAAGCAGGCACAGTAAGAAGGAAAAAACAATCTTGGATTAGAAGAAATGCATCTCATAAAAACATATGAAATAAAGAAAGAAAAAGAGGGGATGAAATTAAACTGAGCGCCGGTAAAGAACCACATAATACCTAAATTCGTGAAATATGAAGGAGACATCCTAATGGAACAGCTTAAAATATTGCTTAACAAATGCCCAGAAGAACGAAAAATACTACAGAACTGCGGTAATACGATACTAATGTTGCCACACAAGAAGGGGGACAAATCAAAACTAAAAAAAATACAGGCCTATAAGTCTCCGATGTCAAGTATATGGACTGTTTATGTAAATAATAAATATACGTTTGACAAACAAGTCCGATCTTTATATTTATTTATATATAATTTACAACGAACAGGCATCGGAAACTATCTTGCAGACTCGAACGAATACAGACACAACAAAGCCTTTGATTCAGATTAAACTAGAAAGGGACATAAGACAAAGAGACTCAGCTAGAGCTGTTTATACTAGCATGGGAGAACATATTTAAGAAATTAGATAGATTAAAGGATATGTTACAAAATAAGAACCAAAGATTTAAAATATGCATAAAGGTAAAAATATTGAAGCCATGATACTTGATGTTGGGACATTGCTACTCACTAAGAAGGCCAAGAACAAACCAAAAGCCATTCAATACCATATAGAGAGAGCCATTTTAAATATTAGATTAATACATAAGAAAGCAATTAAATGGAAGATGTAAAGCAAAAAATATTGCGAGAACAGTGGCCTTGGATTGGTTACATCGCGAAAATGAACAGAAGATAGAGAAGTGGAGACCATGACGTTCAATGCTGCATTGATACGATGATATTACAAAAATTTTAGGAAAAAACATGAACGTAAAGAATTATATATTCCGTATTCACATGTGGACATGAAATCCTGGATAGAGAGAGAGAAAGAAGAAAAAAAATTGTTTTCAATTAATTGCGAATATTTTAAACAATTTACGGTTATGATTGGTATAAATATTTCGGTAACTTTTTTGAATACGAAACCGAATAGTTATATTTCCTAGATCTGCACATCAAACAGTGTCCATTTCCAAAAACAAATGTCGTTTCGGTGCCATAAAAATATAGGTCACTACCACTGCCGACGCCTATTTTATTTATAGTCATGTTTTCCATTTTAGTTTCAATTTTCGTCGAAACACGCGAACATTTAAACATAATAATGGAAATGTGCCATTGTTTACTTTGGTGTGGATGCTTTTTACTTTTTAAAAGGCTAAATATTTCTGATCGGGGAAAACTATAGAAAAAAACAAAAAATGAACTATAGGAGGCAGTTGTGCATATGTGTTCAATTTCATAATAAATCTTTATCGCATGTTCCTTATTGTGGTTGCTATCTATATTATGAACTACAAAAAATGATTATTTTACCTAACGAGCAAACAATTGTTATTATTCGACTAAAATACCTTTAATTTTCAAGATTGTCCACGAATAATTAGAGACCCCGTGGGTTTTCGCAACCCATGAAGAGACATTATAATTTTATGTCATCGTGTACTGCAAACAATGAGCAACAATTTTTTAAATTAGTTACATCGCTCAACTAGGTTTAAATTATTAAATAAACAAACAAGTATGTTGTTAACGCCTACGCTTTCTACCATAACAATATAGGTGCGGCATATAAATGACCCTTTTTTCGTAAATGTGATAATCTTAATATATTTACTTTTAATTTTAATCGTTAATGCCTATTAAATTGTTGATTTAGATTGGTAATTGATTATTATTAAACAAAACAAAAAAAATTTTAACAAAAATAAAAAATTTACTTTATTAAGCATATATTAATTTACTCAATTTAAATTGTAAAATATAGAATAATATTCAGTTTGAAATTCAGATTGTTTACGTTAAAAATTTTTATAAAAAAATTGAACCGACTTCTATAAGTGCGCTAAAAAGTGAAAAATAACTAGAAATTTGTATATGAAATTGAAAAGTTTGAAGTCGGCGCCAAACTAATACCTAACAAAATGTGATTTGCCTAACCAGATTAAAAATACTTTATTTGTAATTGCTTTCTTACCATAATTTGTATATATTAGTAGTTATTTATTTCATTTAGAAATAATTTGACGCCGACTTTTTAGCGCACTTTTAGAAGTCGGTTCAATTTTTTTTTTAATTTTATTTTTCGATTTTTAGTTTTGAATTCATTATGATATTCATAAATTATTTTGAACTAAGTGCTAATCGAAATTAGTGTACCTCGCAATGATTCCAAGGTGGCAAAAAAGTACCCATTTTATCCAGAATTGTAAATCAAATTGTGAACCATTAAAAATTCTTTGATTCTTAGAGTTCTCCAAATACCAGTGAAATTGTGTCCTACAAATATTTAGTCTGTCATAGTAAATCCACTATCTTAAATTTCAAATTAATTTTCGATTAGTGATATAGGCCCCAAAACCTTCTAATGTCGATATTTAAAGAATTCGAGACGTAAATTTGTTAACCCGATATATTTTATATTGCACATTGAGTTTGTATACGCCACAAGAACCTCGCAATATCAATTTTAGATAAAACCGGAAAATATAAAAGTTGTAGTCCTTCATATTGTATCTTATCGACCTAATATTTGTAAAAAATTAACTTCATATTCGTAATACACTACCCCCAACTCCCTAATACCAAATCTGAAAAAATGCGAAAAAGATAAAATTTTCAACCCTCCATATTGGATCCGCCATATTGAATTTCAAGAAAATTATTTTAACGTTTTAATCTAATCTAAATCTAAACCCTTAAAACCCCCTAGTACCAATTTTGGATGAAATCCAGAAATTTAAAATTTCTAAACGGTCATATTGCATCTGACATATTAATTTACATTTTCAAAACCGATTAAGTTCCACATTTGAACAAAATCGAAAAATGTGAAATTCCGGCATTCGTCATATTGAATCCTGAAAAATACTATTAAATTAATAATTTACACCCTCAAGAACCCTCTATATCAGTTTTGGAAAAAGTCGAAAAATTTAAAATTTTTAGGACACCATATTGAATCCGCCAGATTGAATTTTCCAAAAAATATTTTAATTTCATAATTAACATTAACAAAAATCCCCCAATCAATTTTGAAAAAAATCGGACAAAATTAATTTTTTATCCACCATACTGGAATACGCCATATTGACTTTTTTAAAATTATTTTGAATTCATCATGTGCGACCCCAAATACTCCCCCGTAACAATTTTGGAGAAAACCGTAACAATTTTGGAGAAAATCGGACAAAATTTATTTTTTTGGCTGCCATATTGGATCCGCCATATTGCATTTTTTAAAAATATCTTTAATTCGTTATGTATAACCTCGAAAACTCCCCTATACCAACTTTGGAGTAAATAGCACAAAAAAAATTTTTGGCCGCCATATTAAATCCGCCATATTGAATTTTTTTAAAATAATTTCAGATCCGTTATGTGAGACCCCGGAAACTCCCCCATATCAATTTTGGAGAAAATCGGACAAATTGATTTTTTCGTCCGCCATATTGAATTTGTTTAATAATAATTTTAGATTCGTTATGTGCTACCCCCAAATCTCCCATGTACCAATTTTGG
Organism: Diaprepes abbreviatus; assembly: GCA_034092305.1. Classification (NCBI taxonomy): domain Eukaryota; kingdom Metazoa; phylum Arthropoda; class Insecta; order Coleoptera; family Curculionidae; genus Diaprepes; species Diaprepes abbreviatus. Next base: position 109,476 of record JASJET010000206.1, read on the forward strand.
AGGAAATCGGATAAAATAGATTTTTTTGTCCGCTATATTGGATCCGCCATATTGAATTTTTTAAAAGATACATTCAGGTTCGTTATGTGAGACTCTGAAAACTCCCCCATACCAATTTTGGAGAAAATCGGACAAAATTTTTTTTGGCCTCCATATTGTAAGCGCCATCTTCAATTTTACTGCACCAATATCATCTAAAAAAGTATGGGATCACCGCAGCAACTTCCTGAACATAACGTAAAAAATTTCATTCATTTTACAGTTTAAAAATAATAAGAAAATTGATAATTTTAATATAATACTACTTATTTACATTTAATAAACATATAATTGACACACATTGTGCAAAAATTCTGCATCATCGTCAGGTGTACCATCGTCAAGTCTCGCTCTCTTTGCAGAAAGTGGTGGTTTTTCTTCATCTGGTTTCACACAACAAAGAGGTTCTCCAAGAAATTCGGAAATATCATCAACTGCCTCAACATTACTGGGCTTCATTTCTTCTGAGTCACTCTCGTCAATTGAAATGCTTTGAGCTTCTAATTTGTACAATTTTATAAATTGTAACAACTTGAATATAAATTGATACATTTTAGACCATGTCTCCTACAGTTACATCTTGCATAGAACAACCTTACTCGTAATTACAACAAATTGTTTTAAAGAAACTATCTGATATCACCTGATCTTCAGTGATATTCGGCTACATGATTCCTTCCACTGATTTTTTTCCAGTCCCAATTCGTAGCGATAATTTCAGTTCCAAAGCATGAAGTTAATAATATACCCTCAAACAATATTGTTTTACTGCTCCTGATGTTGGTGATAATTTGTCCAATTTGAAGGCTGATTTGATCATGGCTGTTGGGTATATGTGAAACTGAAAATCATGAAGTGCTAAATTTTTTGTTACTGTCAATCGATGGTGTTAATTTACAGTTACTTCAGCTATCAACTCCTTGCCTACTTCTTTTTTTTTTGTAAAAGATGTCAACCAAGGCAGCCAAATCGTTATTTTGCAGGAGTATTTTTATCATCGTTATTTTTCCTTTTCCTTCAAAACTTGAGATACTGTCGCAGCCAGTGAAATAATGTAGAAAAGCCAAATATTTTCGTCGTGATGGATCTTTGACGCTATCAGAAGTGTAGTAAGGATCGCGAATGTTACCCGTGGATGGTTTGTACAATAATAATCTTCCCGAATTTCTGTCATTATATTCATTTAAAAGCACAATGTCTTGTCCAACAACTATCACAGTTTTATCATGTGCGGCGACTTCAATTACTGTATTTATTATGAGGGTATCAGCATTTTCTGTTGCCTGTTTACATGTGAATCCTACTCTTTCTAATTATTGTGTTAATATTTGTATTAATTTATTTTTATTACTTTCTATAGATAAAAATTTTTCTTCCAAGTATGGTATATTTGTCCACTACACTGCTTCTTTAAACTAAAAATAATCTTAACGGTCTAGCAGCTGCTCGCTCGATGCTCGGAAACGAACTGAGGCCCCTCTACTAGTTGAAGCTGGTTTGTTCCCCTCTCTTGCTTACAATACAAGGGCACTCTATTGCCCCATTTTCATTATTTTCCAATATGTTCCAAAACTTTCCAGAATATTACAAAATTCTAGAACATTGACAGTACTTTAAAACCTTTCACTTTTGAATATTGGAGTCAAGTAATTAAGGAGGTTCCCATCAGCGGGTAGGGAGGAGTAGCAGCTGCAAGAGCCGGGGTTGCCAGCATTACTCGGATTAATATTAAAAAATTTTGAATTAAAATATTTAAATTAACAAATAAATAAAAATGAGGTCACTTATAAGTCGAACCTTTATTATTATGGAATAAATAACATCGGAATTGAAAAATTGACAAAGAAATAATTTCAAGCTCCGGCCAAGCTAAACTATTTTTTTTTGTTTATTTTATAATTTAAACGTAATGAATTTATAACTTTTTTACTCATTGATGTTATAAAATTATAATAATTTTAATTAATAATAAATTATTGACAATTATCGTAAAACGCACATTGAAAAAATTCATTTTCCGGTTTTTAGATTTTTTCGGCAAGTTATTCCATTGTACCATATATTTTTTTCCATATATTGAAAGTAGAAGTGAAAACGAAAAAAGCGATCCTAGACCGAACTCTGTTGGACAATTAATTTTACGGGGAAATATTCACTTTTCTTTTATTAAAGTTAAATAAAACCGCAACGGTTGAATATTTTTGGACAAAACAAATACATTATTTGGAGCATCAAACGGTACACTCATGCCAAGGTTTTATTTATTTCATGATTAGATGCTTATAATGAATATATAAGAGTAGTTCTTGACCGACTAGTTAGAAAGGAAAATTCTAAAGTCTTGGGATAGCGGTCCCAGAGCTGAATGAAACTCTGTTTTTTACAAACGCCGAGCTTTCGTAAGTTTATTATTTCCTTCGTCAGGGCTACAATACAGAACAGTTCTGTTAATTATTATTTTAAATTTACAATGTAAGATGTTTAATAGTTGTACAACTAAAATGACCAACAAGAGAATATTAAATATTAGTGTTTAAAAAAAAACATTTTCATAATAAAGTGTTAAAAATTATGCAAAAATCAATAATGCCTGCATGGATTTTCCGTTTTATTGTCTAAAAGCCATTAATGTACTCATTTTGTACGTAAGTCTTTGAATTTAGAATCATTTTTTATTAAACATCTTACATTGTAACTTTAAAATAATAATTAACATAACTGTTCTGTATTGTAGCCCTGAAGTAGGAAATAATAAACTTCCGAAAGCTCGGCGTTTGTAAAAAACAAAGTTTCATTCAGCCCTAGGACCGCTATCTCAAGACTTTAGAATTTTCCTCTCTCTCTCTCTCTCTCTCTCTCTCTCTCTATATATATATATATATATATATATATATATATATATATATATATATATATATATTACCAAAGTCCTGACCAAAGTCATATACAACAGAATATACAATAAATGCGAAGAAAACATAAGCGAGTCACAATTTGGGTTCCGAAATGCTCTCGGCACAAGAGAGGCTATATTTTGCCTGCAAGTACTATTACAGCGGTGCAGAGATATGAATAAAGATGTCTACATGTGCTTTATCGACTACTCTAAAGCATTTGACAATGTGAGACATGACCAACTATTACAAACGCTCCAAAACATAGATGTTGACTACAAGGACATCCGAATTGTGGCAAATCTCTATTGGGGACAAACGGCTAAGGTGAAAATAGGCAATATGCTCACTGAAAACGTCCAAATTAAAAAAGGCGTACGACAAGGATGTATCCTGTCTCCTCTACTTTTCAATATCTATTCAGAACAAATTTTTAGAAAAGCACTGGAAGAAACTGACGTAGGCATCAAAGTAAATGGAGAGATAATAAATAACATAAGATACGCTGACGATACAGTTATACTTGCCAACAGCATAGATGAGTTACAATGTCTCATGGAAAAGGTCCAGAAAGCTAGCAAGGAAAAAGGACTCGATCTAAATATAAATAAAACAAAATGGATGCTAATTAGCAAAAATCAACAACCAGCCAGACAATTGATAATAGATAATAAAATAATAGCGCATGTCGACTCATATATATACCTCGGCACAGTTGTTAACACAAGATGGGACCAAACCACCGAAATACGATCTAGAATTGAAAAAGCCAGAGCGACCTTTAACAGAATGAGAAGTTTGTTCATGAATGGTGACATATCTCTTCCATTAAAAGTAAGACTTGCTAAATGCTACGTATTTCCTGTCTTGCTGTATGGCGCGGAAGCATGGACAGTGACGGAAACTCTATTGAAGAAGCTGGAAGCGTTTGAAATGTGGGTGTATCGACGTATCCTGAAAATATCCTGGACTGAACACATCACCAACGTGTAGATAATTCGCCGGAAAGAAAAGGAAATTATACCGACGATCAAGAGGAGGAAGCTAGAATATCTTGGTCATGTAATGAGGCATAACAAATACCGTCTCCTTCAGCTAATACTCCAAGGAAAGATAGATAGCAAACGCGGACCCGGAAGAAGAAGACACTCATGGCTCCGAAACTTACGTCAATGGTTTGGACTAACATCCGCCGAACTGTTCAGGAGCGTCGCAAACAAAATCAAGATTGCCATGATAATAGCCAACGTTCGCAACGGACAGGGCACATGAAGAAGAAGAAGAAGATATATATATATATATATATATATATATATATATATGTATATTAACATGTGCTTAAAGTATTAATGCAACGATCAGCCTGTAAGTAGATTTCCAATTCCCTTCAGACATGGTGGCGCGTAATCGATGAATCTCTGTTAATTTATAGCGCTAAAAGGCGATAAATATATCATATTTTCGCACTGCTATTAATTCTAGCTTATAGTTACAAAAAAAACAATTTTAACAACTTTTTATTTGTCCATTTTTCGGGAATTCACCCTCGACATTCGTAATCAGGGAGTCAAGATCCATATAAAAAACTTTGGTGGCGCCATATATCTTCATCGGCTACGAAAATCCATTCAGGACTAAGAAATAAGTTTTAAATTTAATAATTTTGCGAGTTAAAATACACAAAAAAGGAATTTTAAATAAAGAACATAAAATGCAACCTTAGGAACCGTTTCGCAAAATCCCTTTTATTTAGAATGTTTAGCTTCCTTTATAAATTATTCGTAGTCGTTAGCGTTTCCCTTTTAACAATACAGCGTTGTTATATCAAAGGTTAATAACGAAAAGCTGCAGCATTTCGAGAATACAAAGACCATTGAGTCTGGTTAGATTTTGCCTGAAATATTTCAAGCTCCCATTTCCTACAACTATAATTGGGGGATTGCAAAGCAACTTCAAAATAAAGAAAACTATAATCTTTTGTTTAAAAGAAGCGGTACTTCTTTGGCAAATAATACGAATTTTTAAATGCTATGCATCCTCAAATATTGTACGAAAACGCGATCAAAAGCGCAAAAACCAAACAACCGCTATTAAGACATGTTTTTGATGCCAAATTAAAATTAGTTTGAAAACAGTCAGAAGAAGAGTAAAAGAAGTTTTAAAGTTGAAATAACCTGCTAAAATTCCATATATTTTTCCAAATCAAGAAACTAGTTGGTTAGAACTTGCCAAAACACGTGCTCGGTGTAGTCTCAAGAATTGGAAAAATACTCTTTTCACAAATGGAATTCAATCATGCAAACCAGATCGAAGAGAAAATGCCTAATGAACATTTGACGGTATGCTCTCTAGAGCGTTGGTTTTGGAGGATACGGCATAGTACTTTTAGTAGGTATTAGTTGGGAGATAAACACTAAAATTATAGAAGTGACTAGAAGAGAGACTGGTGACTTCTCTTTCTATACTAGTTTCGACCACCTAATGGTCTCATCAATGGAGCTGTAATGAATTGAGAGCAAAAAGCACAAAAAATAACTATCTACTTAAAATCTCCATTTCGATAGGGTATTACCAACAGAACTTGATGCCGGATGGTTTATGTAATTAAAAAAGTAGTTATTTTCACTTTAATAGCCTCGTAAAGGTCCCCTTCCTTAACGATCTTAAGGAGAATAAATTTTTTTTTTTTTAAATTGAACCGACTTCTAAAAGTGCGCTAAAAAGTAAAAAATAAAATACCTGATAAAATATAATTCGTATAAACAGATTAAAAATACTTTATTTGTAATTGCTTTCTTACTATAATTTGTATATATTAGTAGTTATTTATTTCATTTAGAAATAATTTGGCGCCGACATCAAAAATTTCAATTTCATATAAAAATTTATAGTTATTTTTCACTTTTTAGCGCACTTTTAGAAGTCAGTTCAATTTTTCATAAAAATTTTATTTTTCGATTTTTAGTTTTGAATTCATTATGATATCCATAAATTATTTGAACTAAGTACTAATTGAGATTAGTGTACCTCGTAATGAGGTGACAAAAAAGTACCCATTTTATCGAAAGTTGTAGATCACCCTAAAATGAACCACTAAAAATTCTTTAATTCTTAGAGTTCTCCATATACCAGTGAAATTGTGTAAAATAAATAATTATTATGTCATAGTAAATCCATTATCTTAAATTTCACGTTAATTTTAGATTGGTAATAAAGGCCCCAAAACCTTCCAATATCGATATTTAAAGAACTTGGGACGTAAAACCCATAATATCAAATTTAAAAAAATGCGAATAAGGTAAAATTTTCAACCCACCAGATTGGTTTCGCCATACTGAATTTCAAAAAAGTAATTTTAACGAGTTAATCTAATCTTAATCTAAACCTTTCAAACCCTCTAGTACCGATTTTGGATGAAATCCACAAATTTAAAATTTCTAAACCATTATATTCCATCTAACATTTACATGCTTAAAAACGATTCAGTCCCACCTTTGAACAAAATCAAAAAATGTAAAATTTTTAGTCCCCTGTATTGGATTCGCCATATTGAACCTTGAAAAAATACTTTTAAATTCATAATTTACACCCTCAAGACCCCTATATCAGTTTTGGAGAAAGTCGAAAAATGTAAAATTTTCAGGACGCCACATTGAATCTGCCAGATTGAGTTTTTCAAAAAATATTTTAAATTCGCTATTACCACTAACAAAAATCTCCCAATATTGATTTTAGACAAAATCGAGAGATATAGAATCTTTAATCCGCCATCTCGGATCAGCCATGTTTAATTTTTTTTTTTAATTTCAGATTCAAAATGTGCGATCTCAAAAACTCCCCCATATCAATTTCGAAAAAAAATCGGACAAAATTGATTTTGTCATCCGCCATATTGGATCCGCCATATTGAATTTTTTGGAAATAATTTTAGATTCGTTATGTGCGATCCCGAAAACTCCCCCGTACCAATTTTGGAAACAATTAGACAAAATTGATTTTTCGTCCGCCATATTGAATTTTTTAAAAATATTTTGGATTCGTTATGCGCGATCCCGAAAACTCCCCTATACCAATTTTGGAGAAAATCGGACAAAATTAAATTCTTTTGTCCGCCATATTGAATTTTTTAAAAATAATTTTGGATTGTACGACCCCGTAAATTCCTCCATGCCAATTTTGGAGATCGCAAACAAAATTAATTTTTTTGGCCGCCATATTGTCAGCGCCATCTTAGATTTTACTGTACCAATTTCGTCCAAAAAAATATGGGACCACCGCAGCAACTTCCTTTAGACAACGTAAAAATTTGTACGGTGTACATACAAAAAAAAACATACATAGTCGACGAATTGAGAACCTCCTTCTTTTAGAAGTCGGTTAAAAAACTACTTTATATATATATATATATATATATATATATATATATATATATATATATAGTATATAAAAGAAAAAGTCCTGATTGGCTGACTGACTGATCGATTAACGTACAACCTGAACGGATCAAGATATTGATTTGAAATTTCTCACACACATTCGTGATATAGCATAGGTTAACATTAATATATCTTTATTAAAAAAGGTGAAAATGATAAAAAATGTGTAAAATTACATGATTCTCGAGATGTCATTATGCCCTCAACTAATTCAGTATAATTTTCGTTTTTATTATTCTAAACATAATTAAGTCTTGAATATACCGGGTGTCAACGAATCTATTAGACAAGTCATAATTTCTAGAGTATTATGTGTATCAAAATGAGAATTGGTACAGGTAAATGGTATGTGAAGGGGAGAGTTTTCGCATATTTTTCACTTTCCGGTCACTTCCGGTTTCACCGGAAATGGCCCCGGTTTTGAATTCTTAAATAGAACACCCTATATATTTTAACATCTTTGGATTTTTGAGACAATTCTAGATCAGAATGTGACATTTTAAAAACCTTTTACGTCTACTTTATTTTTTTTAGTGCCACTTTTAAAATTACATCTAGGTGACCATGATCGGACGCAAACTAATCTAACGGCCTTAGGTGATGTCAAAAAAATACAATCGCAAAATTTTAGTGACTAGTATGAAAGACAGGAATTGGATTAAAAATTTAACAAAATTAACAAAAAACTAACAAAACAAACTAATAACTTAGACGACGCACTTAAAAAATTTGAAAGTACAGTAGCTGAATTTGTTAAAAAGTTTAGTGTAGTAAATGTTCAAAGTGCATTCCTTCTTTTTCACGACACATTTCAGCTCGTTCAATTGTTTCTCTCAACACGTTTTGTAGCATTTGGGGTGTTATACTTCTAAATGCCTGTAAAATTCTTTCTTCTAATATTTCAAGACTAGCTGGGGCTGCTCCATAGTAAACCCTTTCTTTAACATATCCCCAGACAAAGAAATCAAGCACAGTTAGATCCGGTGAGCGGGCTGGCCACCATACCGGACCATTGGTTGCAATAATTCGATTATTAAAATGCTCTATTAAATAATTAAGAACTTCTCTAGTATTGTGAGGCGGTGCTTCATCTTGTTGAAAGTAAATTCGCCGTAAAACTGCTAAAGGTGTATCATTGAGATCATTTTCAATTTCATTTTGAAGAAAACCTAAGTATCTAACCCCTGTTAACTGACCTTGAAACAATATTGTCCCAATTATTCTGTTTACAACGATACCAGCCCAGACATTGACGCCAAATCTTTCTTGAAAATTGCCCTCTCTCATTTCATGTTGATTTTGTTGGGCCCAGTACCGAGTATTTTGCTTATTGAACATACCATTATTTGTAAATCGGGATTCGTCGGAAAATAGAATAAAATCGATAAAATTTGAGTTAACTCTATGATTTTGAAGCAGCCAATCACAAAACACTACCCGTCTATCGCCATCCAAATGTTGATGTAACTGATATTTAAATGCTCGATATCCATGCTTTTTCAGAATTTTTCTTGCTGATTCATAACTTATCTGCAGTTCTTGACTAATTTTTCTTAACGAAACTGTTTTATCAACCTCAACCATAGCAAGTACGTTAATCTCAGTCTCTTTATTTATGATAAACCTCTGTTCCGCCTCTTGATTTCCTATTTGCCTAAAACGAGTCTCGATATACGGAAAATACTGATGGGCTGGATCTTGCCGATTCAGATATCTATGAACATACAACTCGACAGCATTCCTTGAATTTCTATGACACTCTCCAAATATTAATAACATATCCACTTTTTCACTTTGAGTATACATTATTTTAACGAAAATTTAAACTAAACTTAACGAAAATTAAGAAACTTTTACGTCTATTCTTAGAGAGTATGTCACTATCATTATCTACTTAAGTGAGTGCTTTGTTTTCCAAAGAAGACTTAATAAAAACAGTTGCAAATTATTATGCATCATGGCTGTCCATGGCGCACTTGTCATAAGTAAATAAATTATCCAGTATTTTGCTTAATAATATTTAATTTCTGTTCTTATGTCTAATGCAATCGCAAATAAATTAGTACCGTTAGATTCGTCAAAGAATGCTTTTTTCGAAAAGTAGTTGTGAAACCGGAAGTGGCCGGAAAGTGGAAAATATGCGAAAACTCTCCCCTTCACATGCCATTTAACTGTACCAATTCTCATTTTGATACACATAATACTCTAGAAATTATGACGGTATGAGCGGAATTTTTCTACTATATCAGTTTTGGAGAAAGTCGAAAAATCTATACAATCTATAATCCATTTATTTATACGATTAAATACGTGAAGTCGCGATGGGTAAAATGCTAATATATATATATATATATATATATATATATATATATATATATATATATATATATATATTATGTTATATTTTTTTCTAAGGGAATAAAGAAGTGTCACAGTGATGTGGTAAAACACTCTAAAAAAGCTGTTAATGAACTTCAAAGATAACAAGAAACCTTCAAAAAGAAAAACAGTTATCTATTTTCCTTAAACTATATATCTTCTCAGGTTTTAGTAAAGCTTAGCAAAACGCAAGAAAGAAAGTAAATTATTGACCGGACCAGCCAGTGATATATCTAGAAAATTCGGTCTCTTATATATCATTTGAACTACGCTAGAGCTATATACGGCGTAGAAAAAATATTGCATACAATTTCTAGAGTGGATGGTATATATAAAAACAGAAAAAAAGTCCCGAATTGTTAGAGCTCGTATGAAGCACGAGGGAGGCTTCGCGATGTTATAAGTATGTATGTCAGCCAGAAAAAAAGAAAATTAACATTTTATAGTCGGTACAGGGCACTCTAATTTTTTTTTGCTATCTACATCTAAAGCTGAGAATTTTTAACAACGTAATAGGTAATTATCATAAAAATGTTTTTTGATATTTCTTAGAAATTAAGCGACCAACATCGAACTGCGTGTGGATTTTGCACGCAAAGCTGCGCGTATGCAGCGCTTAATATATCGTTCGCTGCTGCGTGTTCCGCTCTATAATGATATCATAGTTTAATATAGTCATTGATTTTTAAAATGTTTTTGTTCTCATACTTTTTATTTTTTCTTTCGTGTAACAACTATTTTCCAGGATACCCTTTTTTGTTTTTGAAATGGTTTTAATTAGTTTAGAAGTTTTCTTCAGTTTCATTACTTTTCTTATATTTTTGAAGATAGATTATATGTTGTGTGCATAATGAAGATTGTTTGAGTTGGAAAGAACTTTCATTATCTTAGCCTTGTGTAATTTATTGTTGAGCTCTAAATATTTTTATAAGTTTTTTTTTACTGTCAATTGTAATTTCCTAGCAGTATATCTGATCCTAATTAAAAATATCTACTATAAATATTTTCTCGTTGATTGGAAGCTCTATGTAGACTCGTTCTGCTCGTCTTTTAATATGTGAACATATACCTTCATGAATATTCCGGGAGATCAGTGGGTGTTCGTAGCCTTGAATTCCGGAAAATTGAACAGGTAATTTGTTATAAACAAAAAAATTATTAATATTTAAAAAAATTGTTCTTTTTTGTAAAATAAAAACATGTTTTTATTCCCAGATCGATTTTAAGCTAAAAGTATCTATTGTGATTTTTCCTTCCGAAACATAGTGTTTGAATTAAAAGTCGTTAAATGTATATATATATATATATATATATATATATATATATATATATATATATATATATATATATATATATACAATCCCTCTCAGGACTGTAATGCAGCTGACGTTTCGGTGAAATCTTATTCACCATTTTCAAAGCCCACTGTATGGCGTCTACGAGCGAACTGACGCCCCCGACTCCGCTGTTGTCGGTACCGTGGGCGCGTCGGACGCGTTCGTTTTCCGAATGGTTCCGGACCATCAGGTGGCGAGACCTGCTGTGCGTCATCGGCCCTGTTGCCAGTGTTTGTGGTTGCGTTGCCGAGTTGTAATCTGTTTCGTTACTAAGTGGTACTAGTTGATGTTTTGTAAGCAGATTTTTCCAAGTATTAGGCACACGTTGGCTATCATCTCTGCTATTTAAGTTGTTGGGCCTCTTTGCAATTTCAATGGCCTCCTTTATAACTCTTGTGGACAGGTTTTCACATCTCGATAGCATTTTTGTTCCCGAGAAATTTATCTTATGTCCTGTGTTTAACCAGTGTTGGGCCAGAGCAGACGAAATTGTTTTTTGCTTGACAGCGTTTATATGTTCGTCTCTTCTGGCGCTTATTGTTTTCTGTTTTGAGAATTTTTACATTTTGAAAGTGTGTTGTGTTTCTCTAATGTAGTTTGTCAATTGGATCTTATTATGTTTATCGTATTTGTGTCCATTAATCTGTTTTTTAGATGTTGACTGGTTTGGCCGATGTAAGGTCCGTCACAATTTTTACACGGGATTTCATATACTACGTGTGTTTTTTGTCTTTAGGTATTTTAGATTTTAAGTTACTAAAATTGTTCTTTCTTAGATTATGTCCTTTTTAACTGACAATAATATTATGATTTTTGAGGACATTTTGAAGTATTTCTGAGAGTTGTGGTATACATGGTTTGGAAACATATTGGTTTTGTTGTTGAGGGTTTTGGTCGTTGTGATTGTAAAATTTGTGCATTCTTTTTTTGAAGATATTATTTATAATTTTAGGGGGATAACTGTTCAATAATAAAGCTTCCTTTGCTTTTTGAATTGCTTCGTTTCGGTATTCTGGATCGGATAATTTTATGGCTCGGTCTGCAATTCCTATTACCACCGATTTTTTTTTGGAATAGAAGATGTTGGGAATTATAATGTAGATACCTAGAGGACCCATTTGCTTTTATATACCATTGAGTTTTGATGTCGTTATTTTGGTGGTTTCCTAGACCTTACAATTTATCACAATGTACTGAGTCCCTCAGAGGACTGTTAGGCAGCTAACGTTTCAGTGAAATCTCATTCACCATTTTCAAAGCTCACATGAGATTTCATCGAAATGTCACCTTCTTAACAGTCCTGTGAGAGACTCAGCACATACACTGGATACCCAAAAACCTTCAATTACACATCATACCCGTGAGAATATCCGACATAACATATATATATATATATATATATATATATATATATATATATCTCACTGAAAGAACACTGGAACATTATCTATAAGATCCCATCCCTAAATTGTGATCAAGTTTATATAGGCTAAACTTTTAGAAATCGTTCAGGAAGAATAAGTGTCCAGAAGATCGATTGTAACGGAGGAGTGTTTTTTTGTGCTCTTGCGGAGTATGTGCTAAATAAGAGACATATAATGAACTTTGAGAGACCAAAGATCCTAGCAAAAGAAAATAATTTTCATAAAATAGTCTTTAAAATTACTTATTACAACTAGAAATCAATGGAAATCGGTCCCCCACTGTTCAATTTTCTCAGTCTGATACTTTTTAGTGACTGTTATGAATGTTACTATCACACTTGTCCAACTGGGTGCGGAGTTCGCCTTTCTTGATACCGAAGCTGCATTTCTCTTTAATTGTTATGACTGATTTGAGTAATAATTCTCATCTTTCATCGTTTTCCCACTTAAAAACAGAATATTTTTCGAGAACTGTTATCTCGCTCCCAGAACGATTACCTGTTCTTGGACAGTGTAAACTTTACCTATTAAAACGGGCTTTCAACGTCAATTGTCAAGTGTCAATTTCATTCTTGAATTTAAAATGGCAATTCAACGACGTCCACGTGCTAAAAAATCTTGCTTAGAATCAACCGAGAAACATGAAAATATTTTTTATTTTACAAGAAAAAACGATTTTTCTATTTAATAACAATTTTTTTTATTATAAATTTCATGATCATTTTTCAGAAATCTACCTTCGATATTCATAATCAGGGGGTTAAAATACATATAAAAAGCTTTGGTCGAGTCATGTCTCTTGATCGGCTACGAAAATCAACTGGGCTCTCCAACTAAAACACGTTTCCTATGGGCAGTTGCGAAAGAATACCATTCGGCTATGATATTGAATTTTTTTATGAAAACGGAGATTATAAAATTTTAATATATTTTTGAAGTGCTAACTTGCTTCATTAATAATATAATAAATGTTTGTAGGTATGTAATTGCTTTCTGCCACTCTATCGTGATTAAGATTGCCAGCTATTACTGCTATAATTTTATATCTGAGTTCATTATTTTCTTTAAAATATATTACAATCAAGATATACTTTAGTTTTTGTAAGTACTGTATTTTTAATTTACAAATATAGTGAATACTAGCACGTTTCATTTTAATTGCTTGTTATTTTATATAAATTAATTTAATACAGAACCGAATGAAAACGATAACCGACATATAAACCCCTATTAAATCTTGTTATTTCTAAACGATAACCGAATTTTCTATCAAAATATTAGCAAATATAATTGTCCTTCTTTATTTTTTCAGTATATATCAGCCGAAAAAGTCCAGGCCCACCAATAGAATTCATAATATCCTCGTCGATTTCCAGCAAGTTTTCTACTGAATTGACGCATCTAAAAAGCAATAACTGTGGTCCAGACGCTTTTAGCAGTCAATTGATATCGTCGGATGTGGTGTTCAATTGGACAGTTAAGAATGACGTCAAGCAGCTTTATACGAACGTTTCGTTTCGGTAAGTGACGTGCATTTAAGCTCATTATATCTTTTATAGTTGTATTGAGAGGATTTTTTTAAATATTTTCACACCATTTTATAATAACATTAAGCATTACAATAAATATTGAAACAAATTCTGCAATAAATGAACATTTATTTTGGTAGTACTAAATTTTTATTTTCCTAACGTTTCGTTCATTATATTGAGCTTCCTCAGAAGGAGGTATTTTTTTTTAATTATCTCATATTAATCTACAACTTATAAAATGTACATGAACATACGTATCTTTATAGATATAACAAATGTAACGACACACGTAACATACAATAGTTAAAAGACTAAAAAATAAAATATTCAAAAAATTAAAATTATGCTAAAATAGAAATATTTATCAAAAAGTAAAAGTGCTCATCTCGAGAATAATGACTTGTTTTTTGTAAAAGTTATATTGTTGTTAATGCATATCTTTTTTTGTTTTTGTTGAAATACTCATCAAAAGAATTTTATTTTAAATTTTTTTCTGTATTATACAGTTTCGTGTCTTATATGGTTGTGCGGAATCAAGAATTGTGAGCCTTAACACGAGAATAATGCCAAGCATCACTTTACTTTTCTTTTATTTAAAAATTGCATTTATTTTTGTTTATCATTAACTGTGTTTTTCTCTTTTTTTATCTGAATCATTTCTTTTATGACCAGTTTATGATAATTTTCATCCATATTTAAAATTTTGGTATTGTTAAAATCAAATTCATATTTAATTTGTTCGTGTTCATGTAAGGCTGTTGACGCGTGTTTGGTATATTTGTGTCCATTTATCCTGTTTTGCAAATATTGTGTAATCATGCCTATGTATTTTCTTGGGCAATTTAGGCAAGGTATTGCATATATTATATTGGAATTCTACTTGCTGGAACTTTGCTTTTCAGAGGTGTAAATAAAGATTTTAGTAGCTTGTGGGATTTATGACCTACCACTATGTTGTGTTTAGCTAAAATGTATTTCTCTGATCACTGACCCACGTTTTTGGAACTACATTTTTACTTTTTTTTTGCTTTATTATAAAATAACTAGGTTCGTTGGTTTATTATTTTGTTTATTAAATTTGCTGGGTAACGATTGGATATAAGACTATTTCTGACTTTCTTAAGGGCTTCAGTCCTAAATTGAGGAGATGTAAGTGCTATTGCTCTGTCTGCTAATTCGATTATTACACTATTTTTTTGGTTGTTTGAATGATGAGAATTAAAATTTAAGTATCGGCCTGACCATGTGGTTTTTCGTATACCACTTGGTTTTAATAGTGTTGTTGCTTAAGTTTCGAATTAGTGTCGGGTACAGAAAATTTATTTTCCCATTGTTTTCAGTTTCAGATGTAAATTGTAGTTTATTATGAAGCTATTGAAAGCGTGTAGTAATTTATTTTCTGGTACTGCCACTGGGCAGTCATCTTCATATCTTTTAAAAAATGTTATGTCAGAATCTATATTTTCTAGAACTTTTTATTCCACAAATTCAATTACCCACTGCGCGATTGTTGAGAAGATTGGGGATTCCATTGCACAACCATCCAATTGTTGGTACAAATTATCTTTATATTGAAAATAGTTATTGTTCAATGTAAGATTTACACAATCAATGAATTCTGTAGAAGTTAGTGTCGTATGTTCTTTTAAACGTTGTCATTTTTCTTTAAGAATTTTTGGTATCAAATCTTTAAGTATGTGAGTATAAAGTAACACTACGTCTAATGAAACTAATCTATAATTTGGTGGTATTTCCAGCGTGCTAATAAATTGTTTGAAAATAAAATAGTCTTTGATAAAATAGTTATTCTTTCCTATTATTTTTGTTATATAGTTCGCTAAATATTTATAGAATGATGATTGGATGCAATAGGTCTCAAAGGCACATTTTTTTCGTGCATTTTTGGTAATCCATAAATCTTGGGTGTGATTGCGTTATAAATTGATAACTTTTTTGCATCAGCCTCTGATATATGTTTATTTTCTAAAAGTTTTTTATCGCTGTCTTGTTTTTAGATTGAATATTTGAGTTTCTAATAGGTGTTTGTTTTATTAAGAAGTATATTCATTTTTGTATCATATTCAGTCGTATTCATAATTACTGTTTTGTTGCTTTTATCTGGCCTAAGGATGATAATTTGGAGGTTATCTTTGATAAATTGTTTACTCTTATTTATCTGTTTTTGAATCTTTGTTTGGAATGCATTTGTTTGTGCTTGTTTGTATCCAGTTTTTATTTTATGATAGTGATTACACATTAGGAACAACACTTGCCCGGATATTGTCTTTTATGTCTGTTTATTATTAATGGCTGACTCTATACATGGGATACAATCAGTGAGAGGTAAATCTTTTTCTTTGATCACCGGCAAAGAGAATTTCTCACTCAGTGCTAATATTTCAGAGATATCGGTTGGTATTTCTGCATTAAAAATATTATTTAACCATAAAGGTATATTTATTTTTGTTTTATTTTTGTCAACTTATGAAATTAATTTTGGTTTCTCTTTTTCACATAACTAAACGTTTTCCCATAAGTTTAATTTTAAAATATAATAAAACCTTAAAAACTACTTTCAGGTAGCATTATTTTTGTTTCATCTATTAAAGGTTCAATGTGGGAATTTAAATTGCTTGATTTTCGTACTATTTATAATATAATTAAGCTTATTCTCAAGATACGCACCTGTGACTTCGATGTGCGACACTTTAAAATTTAAAAACATTGGATAGACATTCATGTGTATGTCTGCTATACTGTTAGTTTAGTTGCACATTCTGACCCATATGTAGTTTGGATATCTTGTAGAAATGTCATGTTCGATGATGTGTGTACTTCGGATACCCTTGGTTATTACTAAATATAGGTGTACGTTTTCTGAATGTGATTTCAGCACTACAACAGCATAATGTGGATATAACCACTGCTATTACATTTCACACGGAGGGATCTGAGAAAGTCGCACAAATAAATAACACCATCCGGCGGGATGACGGCGAAACTGCGTTCAGCGTAGTATACTTCTTTCCGATTTGTCCTTTGCACAAACAGGTACATGTCAGTACCCTGATGAGTCTAATAAGAGACGAAACATGTACCCCTGCCGATCATTATATCTGGGACGATAAGTTTTGAATTCTTCTCGATATGGTGGTACAGGTAGGCCATCATCTCGATGGTGGTGTAACAGGATAAATTGTGTTTTGTCACAATTTATTTAAACTGTGAAACCTCTAACACGGAAAGGACTTATATATGGGGCATTATTTCCGAAAGTTACACCCTTGCTGCCCATTTTCCATTTGATTAAAAAATTTTCAATAAAATATTAAAGTATCAGAAAATTACAAGCTTTCGAATGGTGTGTGACAAAATTACTTCATTAAATCCGACCATCCTGAAAATTTCGAAAGATCGAAAATAAATGGTGAAAAAGTTATTATTTGCGAAATTGATAATGTAATATTTAATGAGAGTTTTAATATCCCAATATCTAAGATGCTGGATTCGAAATGGTGGACCATAATTTTTTTAAAGCTAATATTTTCCTCTGAAAATACTTGGTCGGGAAGTTTTCGGGTCGCTGAACACTAATCTGTAATGAGAATTTCAATTTTTCAATATCCAAGATGGCGGATTCAAAATGTCGGACTTTAATCGTTTTAAAAGTTAATTAGTAAGACCCTTTTGGGAGACGCTGAGAGGGAATCTTCAATTAGAAATTCAATTGTCCAGAATCCGACATGATATAATTGTACTCAACTACCCCAAAAATCCCTGAACACAAATTACCTCTGATATCAGCCAAATCCAGGATGCACCATCCAGGAGATTATCAAAAGCATTTAGCATCTTTTGTTTTGTTTTTTTTATATATATTTTTTCTTGTGGCCCATATAACTTAGGCGCAGCGGGATCCAAGTTCCCAAGAAGCAGACAGAAGAGCGGACCGGTTTTGTTCAATAGACTGATAACCGAAGCTTTCAAACCTACATAGCCTGGGCGAGATGTTTTCTTTTATTTGTAATGCTCTTATTGCATTAGTTATAAAAAGTGTTTCAACGGTGAACCGCGATTTTAAAGCTTTTTGTAATTGTTTCCTAGGTACTAACTGATCTTCTACATCTGTATTATTTTCTTTTATTTACAATTTTGTTGATTTTGAAGTCAATCTGGCTAAGAAGTTAAAATTAAATAGATTTAATGTGAAGAAAGTTGAGATGTTATTCTCCAGACTACAAAAACATCGAAAAAACACTACAAAAATTAATGATGTTAAATTATTTTGACAATGTCCTGACAATCCCAAAAACCCCCAAATAAGTATTTTCAGAGCAAATATTTAGCTTTTAAATAAATTAAGGTTCGCCATTTTGAATCCGCCATCTTGGATACTGAAAAATTGAAATTCTCATTAGAAATTTGTGCTCAGTGACCCCAAAATCCCTAGTAGGTATTGTCAGAGCAAACTATTAGCTTTTAAGAAAATTATGGTCCGCCATTTTGAATCCGCCGTCTTGGATATTGGAAAATTAAAATTTTCATTACATATTCGCACTCTGCGACCTCAAAAATCACTTATTGATTAATTTTGAGCAAAAATACCGATTGGAAAAATAGGAGCTTTTAAGGGATTTAACTAATAACTTTTTCACCATTTATTTTCGGTTTTGCGAAATTTTCAGGATGATCCGATTTAATGTACAATGTATATGTATATATGCAACGATCGATTTCTCAAAAAATAGACTGAAAAATTTATGACATTTCGCAGTTTATTAAAGTTGATGTGTTTGGTGGACTGTGTTGATATTTTGATAATAAACAAATACAGGGAGATCAAAAACTAACATTAAATATTAACTTGAAGAAATCATTAAAGGTCAATTTTTTTACATATATATCCCCCAGAGAAACAACTTCTTTTAATAAATATTTAAATTTTCCACCCTCAACTTCTAAGTATCTCCAAGTTAGTTCGTCATTTGAAGCCGCTCTAATAACATCTGAAGATTTTCGATCACATCTCTGACCATGCCAAACAGTCCTCCATCCAGTTGTCACTGAATTACAATATTCTATGTTTTTCATCGTTCCTCATAAAAAATAATCTAAGACGGTCAAATCAGGAGAACGAGGAAGCTACAGAAAAGTTCATTGGTGGATTTCTAATCCACTTGTCATAAAATATTGCTGCAAGAAGTTGGTAATTCGAACGGTTTTGTGTTATAAGGTGCCATCGTGTTAGTTAAAAATTTGCATGTGTTCCGCCAAAGGTAAATTGCTTAAATATTGATTGTCTACCTCTTCTGGAATATTTAAGTATCAATCTCCTACAAAAGTTAATACATAATTTAAAATTGGGACATAATTTGCTTTTTATTATTAATGAATTCCATTTAAGTTTTCTTCGTTAAAAATGTAGTTTTATTATTCCATCATTCCTTACAACACAAAATCCGTTAAATTCTCAGGTTTCTTGAAAATTTCTCAATCTTATTGCATGAGGATTTGGATCACTTCAAAAATGTGAATTGTGTATGTTAAAAAGGCCATTTTTCGTAAATTTTGCTTCATCAATCCAAATTATATTGTCTTTAAATTCGCAAAATTGCACTCTTTTCGGCAAATCAGTATCTCTTAGGTGTTGAAATGATTTTTATTAGTAATTGTCAAATGGCAAGAAATAGTGTCATTTCTGTAGTGCTCTATTGTTTTCTTTCGGTTTCAACAAAACTTAAAAGCCGTAAAATGTTTTTACAATAGAAAAATAATAAATTGTCAATATTTCATAAAATACAAATTTTTCGAATACACAACTTATTCAAAGACACTCTTATTTTTAATGCTAAATAAGATAACATTATAAAAAGAGGGGGTTTATATTTAATAAAATTTACTTTTAAGGATTTTATCAAGTTTTTATTTAATGTTAGTCCTTGATCACCCATATATTTATTTATTATGAAAATATCAACACAGTATAAAAAAGTTCATCTTCTTCTAGAAGAAAACCAACCCCAGTTAAATAATAAAGGCTTTCATACAGGTGAAATTCATGGTTTTGTTTAGATTTGCAAATGTCTTTTTTGACATAAAATTTAAAATATGTCAAAAACAGCTCAAGTTAATTATAGACCATTATAATAAAATATGTCTACAATTTTGCGTAAAATTTAAAAATTAAATAACATATAGGGTATTCTATTTAACATAAGCAAGAGGGCATCAACTTCCGGTATAACTGGAGGCGCCACCTTCGTAAAAATATTTTAGCCGAATTGCCTCCAAAGTCTATTTTCCGAGAAATCGATCGCAGCATTTCTTGGTGGAACACGCTGTTTATATGAAAACAAGGGAGCGCAAACTACAAAGCCTCAAGAGAATAGAATAGATAATACAAGAATAAAAGTATCAAATGTTGAATATGAAGAGATACAATATGACAACACATGAAATTAAACATGACAAATGGAGCTCTTGTGGCAAATACTATCATATCTGAAATATTAAAAGAAGCAAAAAATGAATTATATCTGAATCCAATAAACATATAGAACAAAGAAAACCAAGAAATTTCAAGAAAATTACAGGTAAGGGAAATGACAATAACTCATACAAAGAGTGACATCCTAAATTTAAACCAATACACATCCATAACCAAATGTATAAGTTGTTCATTAGAAAAGTCGTAAATCAAATAATCAAAAAAATAAATGACACACACGACTAAGCATCTAATGATTATATTAGAAGGAACACCACTGTATGTCTGTAAAAATCTCCAAAAAAATTTGTATCGGATGTTCCACTTTAACTCCCACTCAACTACAAACTAAAAAAAAAAGAGGTCCCGAACTGCTTAAAATCCAAAATCTCTTAACTGAAGAATGCAAATGACAAATGTGGGGTGTTAAGCTACTTGATAATATCTAGAGACGAGAACAAAGATAAGTGGACGATATAACATCATCTTCAACAACAATATGTAGCAGTTTCCATAATAACAAATCATTACTACATTTAAGTACGATAGATAAATGAGACCATTTCGCATTCAGCAAGGTAAGTTGTTTTAAATCTGAAATAAATTTTTATTGTCTTTTTATAGCAGTTTTATGACCAACTGATCCTAATCTACTTCCCTTACTTCTATCCATATTTGATCTCATCAATATTGAAATCTAACCGATAGTTTTTGCAAGCCCTATGACAACAATAACAAAGTCGTTCTCTCCTTTATTTTGATTCTATACGAATAGGCCGACGGAGTTAGCCTCATGTGAGGTGATATTGAAATTTATTGTTAGTAGACTTCTGACTACGTAGAAATCCTCAGAATGATAATAGTAATTATGTAGTATCTTATATCTCATTTTCTTTTTTGGGAAATTTTTTTATTTAACAATCGAGATGTGAAAAATAGTTTTTTCGAGTTCTAGGAAAAGCTATTCTTTTTCAGTAAAAAAGTGTCAAACAAAAGTTATGCGCATCGAAAATACCTACAAAATCTGAGTCGGATAATTTTTCAAAAAAAAAACGTGCTAAAATTGTTTATTAACAATAGAAAAATATATTGCATCAACTTTACACTACAATTTAAGAAATTTGCAAAATTTCAAGGAAAATTATTCAATAGCTTTTTGCACAGTGAATTTGTTTATAACTTATTATATTTTTTTGATTGTTTATTCTCAGATATCTAGAGGTCGTACAGCGATCTGCGGGTTAAGCAATTGAAAGTTCCAGACTCATACTAACAATAACAAAAAAGAACGAAATGAATTGCTGATCTTAAATTTTTGAAACTTCGACAACTGTTGATATCGATTGAAATGCCAGTAAGTGGACGCGATAGCAGAGATTTTAATGCACCTCTTGAAAAAAAAAATTGTGTACGACCACTCGAAGCTGAGATAGAGTTTTTTTTCTCAAAAAAATCGCTGCGGAGTTGTTTATAAACATTAGGAGATTATTTAAGTAGAAACTCATAGGGAAATGGTTAAACTATGGTATGCAACAGTTTTCAACTCAGTTATTTTGTTGATGTAGCAATAGTTTAAAGTAGCATCTACTTCGAGAATCAGAACGTGAACAGTGGAGAGAAAGGCGTTCTTTCACCCTGCGGCGTGCTGAAAAAAACGTGACTCGGACGTTTCAAATTCGAATAACGGATGATATGTTTTTGGAATCAAATTATTGTTAAACATAGCAATAAACAAATTGTTGCACCTTTATTTATTTTATGAATAATTATAATTTTGCCGTACTTACGTGCTCTTCGAATTGCGAAAAAATTGTTACAGTGGTCAGCAGTATACTATTAATTACGAATATTAAAAATTAAATTGATTTTTAATGTACCATTAATATTTATCGAGTTATAGCTTAAAAAATAGCAACATTTGTTGACAGCATTATTATTTTTCGAGATGCAGAATAAACTACATTTGACGATTATATTGTAAGCAATTATCCAATCGAGAATTATTTTAATATTACTTTCAAGGACGATGAAAGTGATTGGGGAGAAAATAATTATGATTATGATAATAATGATGATAATTATGTCAATGATGAGAGTGATGATGATGATGAGAGTAATAATGATGATGACAAGGAAAGGGATAATGATGATGACAATTGTAATGATAATAATGAAACCGATAAGGATTTCGAAAATGGGTGTCCATCGATGTCTAAGAAACGGAAAACGGAATAAATATGTTGTATAGATTTAAGCAAAAAATATGTATGTTAGCAAAAAATTTTGTATGTGAAAAATGTTCGTTTAATAAAGTAAACAAAAAAGTTGACATGTGTTTTTCTTGTACAACCAATAATTTTGCGACAAATGACAGCCGCAATTTGTTTCATGCTGTAACTCCATAAATATTAATGGTACATTAAAAATCAATCTGATTTTTAATATTCCTAATTAGTAGTATACTATTGACCACTTTAATATTTTTTTCACAATTTGAAGAGCACGTACAATAATTTGTTTATTACTATGTTTAACAATAATTTGATTACAAAAACATACGAAACAAATGGGAAGTGTCCGAGTCACGTTTTTTTACCGCGCTGCGCAGGCTGAAAGAACGCCCCCACCACTGCTCACTTTCTGATACTTGAAGTAGGTGCAATTTTAAACTATTACGACATCAACAATTTTGAAAACTGCGGCATAAAATAGGTTAACCATCTCCCTGTGAGTTCCTACTTAAATAATCCCGTAATAATAAACAATGCAGCAGCGATTTTTTGATCTCAGCTTCCAGTGGTCGTAGGAAACTTGTTTTTTTTTTCGAAATATGCCCCAAAATCTGACCTATCACGTCCACTTATCGACATTTTGATATCAACAATTTTCGAAGAGTTATTCTATTTGTTTTTAACGAAAAAAAAAACAACCACAACTTTGTTTATCTGTTTCAACATTTTAAAATCAACAATTAATTTGGTTCTATTTTGTTATTATTAGTATAATTCTCGAACTTTCATTTGCGCACCTGCAGATCAGTGTACGATCTCTAGATCGCTGAGAATAAACAATAAAAAAAAACATAGAATATTAGAAACAAATTCACTGTGCAAAAAATTATTGAATATTTTTACTTGAAATATTGCATACTTATTGTAAAAAGCAAGAGGCATCTCTCGGTATAGTATAAAGTTAATGCAATATATTTTTCTATTGTTTATTAACAATTGGAAAAACAGCAATTTTAGCAGATTTTTTTGCAATAACTAACGAACAAATTATCCGTTTTTGCATGAGCTTTAGCTTATTTTGTAGGTATCTTTAAAGCGTACAACTTTTGTTTGAAACTTTTTTACTTAAAAATAATAGCTTTCACCAGAAGTCGAAAAAACTGTTTTTTTACGTATTAATTGTTAAATAAAAAATTTTCCCCAGAAAAAAAACTGAAACATAAAATACCACATAATTATTATTATCATTCTGAAGGTTTCTACTAACAATAATTTTTTTCCAGATGCTAATTCGGCCGGCCTAAAACTTATAATTTAATTTCTTATATTTATTTACTATTCCTTACTAACATAATGTAAATATTTGCCGAATTAATGGCGACAAACATTTACCCTTAATTTACTTGCCTACATACAGGATCCTATACAAACATTATGACCAAATTTGCTAACGTGGCTCATTTTTTATCGAACTCATGAAAAAAATTCCACACTTTTAAAATAAATTAGTTTCAAAAAATTACGAAACCTACTTTACAAAATTGCAATAAAATGTAAAAAATTAATATTATATTGCAATTAATTTAATAATTATAAATTTTTTTATTTACTTAGTACTTTTTTAAAATCGGCACGGTATCGGTTAAAGGGGTTATTAGGAGAAGGCCGGGCACAATGATACAAGGGGCAGCAATGTATACACCAAGCATATTTCTAGATCGATTAAATGTGCGCAAGTGATTAAAACCTGTCTATACATGTCTAAGCGCAGCAGTTGCGACCACGCCGAGAGCTAGTTATGGATGCGCGATGCTCTTAAAAGTATGGATATTTGGTATCGATCCGGATCGCAGGAAGTGGTATCGACACAGGAAAATATCGTTGCCAAAAAAATCTATACCTAGAATATAAATATCTTTACGATACGGATATTTGCATAAAAAACTTAGAAATCGCGTTTGAATTTAGAGAACTATTATTAAACTGAATGAATACCGTTCTAGTTCCTAGATCAAATACATATAAAATACAAACAGACAGCGAGAAATACAATAATTGTTTAAGATAAAGTAGCACAGTAACATTACTATCTATCGACATGGATCTTAGGAAAGGATTTTTCCTAAAATATGCCCTCTGCTATCTAAGCTCAAACTGTGATATAATTTAATGGTATTTCGGTAGATCGGGCAATTGAAGTGAAAATCGGTAGATCTACAGAAAAATCGGTAGAGGTGGTAACACAGATTTAAATGTTCTGACAATTTCAGGATTTCTAGTGAATTGGGATTCCCCACCGCCCCCTTAGCACACGAACACGTTAAAAAGTAGGGACCTAACTTGCCAGCTAAGTTACAGCAACCTGTAAACTTATGTAGGCAGTAATAACTAGATGCCTTCAGTTTTTCAAACCCGGATCACATGTTTCGATACCAAACCCAATGTATCGATACCAACGATGTATCGCAAAATAAATATCGATACAAAATATCGGGTATCGGAAGCAAAAGTATCGATACTCTAAAAATCGTATCGTATCGCCAATTCCTACAGCCAGTTAGACGATGGCGTTTGAAGAGAGTGTTTATATTTCGAGTACGGCCAACTAAAAAAAATACGTGGAATGTAAAAGTGTTTCAGCAACCTTCTGCGCCATCTTGTAAAGATTTATATACCAAAGATAAGTTAGTACATTCAGTAATAGAGTGTTCATGTATTTCTTAAAATAAATTAGGTAGTTTCATTTGTAGCTTTTAATTTTTTCAAAATGTCTATTAAGGTACAATGATACAATAAAACACGGGGTTTTAAATTTCCTCGCTAAAATACAATAATACCTCCATATAAAAAATTATTTGTTTTGATTAGTACAACTAATCGAATTTCCAGAAAATGGCGCGGACCTATAAACTAAAAATTGTACGAAGCAATATAAATGAGGAGAACGTAAAGACCGCTATTTGTGCCGTTATATCGAAAAAATTGTGTTTCGTTAAGATTTATGATACGGTTTGGTGTAAAGATATAGCGTAACATTACACGCTCATAACGCTTTTTTTTTGACCATTATGAGCATGTAATGTTACGCTATAATTTTACACCTGACCGTACAATAAATCTTAGCAAAACAGAACTTAATAAGCACAGCAAGAAATGTTGCTTTTAATAAAACCGTGGTACTGATTTTTTTGACAATTGTGAGCGTGTAATGTTACGCTATAATTTTACACCTGACCGTATAATAAATCTTAACTAAACAGAAATTAACACAGTTTTACGCCTAAAGTTTTTGCCGAAATAAAGACAGAGGCAAGTAGGACAAATGGAATCAGCTGAACGAGGACAGCTAGTTATGTTTGGCTGAATAATGACTAGAACAGGCGTTACTCTTTCTTTTGTTTATGTCTTCCCGCGGTGTAATGGAACAAATATTAATTATTTTATACTGTTTAACGAGAAGTATATTCTACTAAAATGAGTAATAAATCATCACTTTGTAGATAGATTTTAACCATGGGAACAAGATTGTATAAATCTAATATTACCACCCTAGTATTTAAATCCATTAACAAACTTAGCAATTTTATTACTTTTAAATTGTTTAAATGTTTTTTTTTTAAATTATATAAACTTAAAACTCTTATAACATTTATAAATAAATCTGTCGAAGAAATCTTACCCTGGTTATATAATTAAAACCTACAAGATAAGTGCCGAGGAAGGTCTTAAAATGTGGTAACTGTAAAATACCGATAAAGTGTAATAAAATATTGAACGATTTTCCATTATTAGGAAACAAAAGAATAATCAAATAAACTCACTATAATGTAATATATTGCTTGACACCATGTAAAAAGAATTCATATAATTACTGTTTTTTTCTGTTCACAAGAAATAACGAGTTAGATATTTACTTCCAAAACAGCTTAGAAGAGTGAATAGTTTCTGTCAACAGGAGTTATTGATTACTTTTAGTTTTAAAAAGACGTAGATTAGAACTGTTTTTTTTTTATATAAAAAATAAGATTAAGACACTCAGAGGTCAATTCGGGAATTAAGTATCCGGTATTAAATAGCTAAAGCCCTCTGGATACGAGAAGACCGAAACTACTCGGGGGAACGAAATTGACGGTTACAGGGTTACACGGGGTGAGACAGGAAGATACTAGCGGGGTACAAGTTTGGCCTTTTAAGTTACAATTTGGGATTCGTTAGAGACGGTAGTAGGTTTTAAGAATAGTTTCTTAGAAAATTACGTATCGTGTATATCCGTTACTAATGAAAGTTTTGTTTTGTTTTTTAATCTACGTCTGAAAAAGTAAGGGATTATCCTATTTTTATTTTTCTTATTAAATGGACGAGTTCAGCACCATTTGTTTAAACAATTTAAATAACTAATTTTCGTATCTTTATTCTCCTTTTTTTGGTAGAATATTTTAGAAAGCTATTTATACGTTTTATTTTCTAAATTGGGTTTTAAATTTTTACTAATAGAACGGCCAGTAAGATTATGTTAGTTACTTTAAATTTGTTATTCGTTATTAGTTACAAGTTTCTCATTGTATATAATTCCGTTTTCTATTTGTTTTGTTAATAGATTTAAGTGTTTTGAGAAACTAGTGTTTTGTTTAATTTGAAAATCTTCACATGAAAAAATTCACCAGAACGCCCTGGTAAAAGCTTCAAATCAAGAGACGTCATCAAACCAGCTAGTTAGCAGCCTTGCCTGAGTCCTGAAGTCCTGAATTTTGATAGTGGTAAGCCCTAAATAACCTGTAGTTATTTAGCTCTAAAATTGCAAAGCCAAGAGGAACGATCAGACTTCCAGATTGCCTATATCATTGTAATATTTATAGGTTTTAAAATAGCTACAAATTAATATGTCACAGCAGGAGATGTAGGCCTACCGGCCTTACGCAACCAAAAGTATATCATTTGCAGAAGTCTACGATCAAATTCTGTCACAATGGGTCCATTTCACAGAATATTTTTTATATGGCGCTCCAGAGGAAGTCTTGGTTTAGCAAAGAGGAGCGACTGGATGACTGCAGAATTGCACATTCAAGTTTTTAAACGTATTCGGTGTCACACTTCATGCACCAAGAATAACCCAATTTTAATTATTTGTGGCAACCACGAGTCATATATTTTCAATTTTCAATCGAAGCAGTCAACTATTGTTGTAACAAAGGAATTATTTACCTATCTTTACTACCATAGACATCTCACAAGTTACAGCCATTAAGTGTAGTATTTTTAGTCCTTTTAAAAGCAAATTGAATATTGCTTTTAACGATTGGCACCTTCGAAACTTTGGGAAAACCTTATCCATATATAACATATCAAGAAGTAACAAAATAGGTCTTCCAGCCGTTTTTTCACCAAAGAACATCACGAGTGGGTTTTTAAAGCCTGGAATTGGACCATTCAAAAAACTTGCGTTTGAAGCCGATGATTTTTGACATGACGGCGATGAAAACAGGCTGGAGATAGGAAGAGAGGAAGTTGATTTCATGAAGCTGGATGCAAGTCAAAACGACGAAATAGTTAATAACTGTGAAAGAGATGAGACAGAAACTGATGAAGTCAATCCTCTAGGCAACTGGTCAAACATTATTGCATCTCCGAACGTTGCGCTATCTTCCAGCGTTATTACATCTTCAATTATGGTTCCGTCAAGCTCTACAACTATATTATCATTAGAAGCAATAAGAATATATTCAAAAAAATTGTTAATCGAACAGTACCTAGAAAGGGGAGAGAAAAAGAAAAATCAATGGTTTATACTGAAACGCCAGAAAGATGGATTACAAATGTTACAAGAACAAAAGGGCAACTCAAATTGATGAAGCGGAACTTAAAAGATTTGAAAACAGCAAAGAATTTATTGGGTCTTACAAAAACCGTTTACAATCGCAGTCTGATTCCGGCCAAAATGATTCGCTGAAATTAAGTAATTTCGACAATAATGATCTGCCGTCTGATGCAGAAGGTTAGGGGAAAGTTTGACGCTTCCCATCCTGAAAATATACACATGAGGATTTCTTGCTTATCAAATTTGAGAAGAAAAAATCTGTTGTTTAATAGGTGGCCGAAGTCATGTCCAAATTCAATTAGACCGACTATAAAGTGTCATATCTTAGGAAAAAAAACAGGCTCTTGCATTTTTATTTTCCCAACTGTAGACGATCAACCAAGTATTGATTTCAGAGATGTAGTTTTACGTTTGCCCGACCATTCTATACCTTTTTATCAATTTAAATGAATACAACATACAATAAAAGCCTTTTCAATAATGTTATGTTCAGTTAGATATTTATTTAGTCTTCTGCTTTTGTTATTAGATATTATAACTTCTTTTTTAGATAGATCGCTGTGCTAAGAAAAATAAAAGTTTTGATGCTCATATCAAAGAAAATTCCTATAAACGATTAATATGTTTAAAACGGTTAGTTTTGATGACAAATTAGATTTATTGTTAGAAAATGTAAGATTGATTATAATTTCTCAACAATAAAAGTATTATTACCAAAGAAGCCTTTCAAATTAATACGAATTCCACTTGAATCAAAGTGATCCAAGTGATGTATCTAAGTGCCTCGTAGGTGGAGCAGATTGATTGAAATCCCATTTTTCACTCCAAATGTTATATTCTTTTTATCTTCTAACTTAAATAGTTTTTTTGATTGATATAATAATATTGATAAATTTAGCAATGTACTAAGCTTAATAAAAATGTTAGTTAAAATTTTTTATGATATAAAATGAGAGTTTTTCCGTTTCAATCTTCCCCATTTCCCCCTAGAGCGTACGACTTTCATGAAAATAAATTCGTTTTTCTTTAAAAAATATTTATATCATTTTTAAATTAATTCTAGGAGGATCAATATTTTTAACCAACTTCTATTTTTTCGTACCTACACTGTTAAAAATAACCTTAAATTTAATCCCAATTTAATGTCCATTCTATATTTCATCTAACTACTTAGTAACAAAAATCATGAACAATTTACATTTACTTTGAATTTAAAACAATTCAGTGGAATATCAGGTCGTTATATATTAGACTTTAATACTAAAGGAATTTACATTATTATTCAATATACATTGCATGAAATTCCGGGAGATGGCGCAACTTGCATTAAACTTTTTGTTTAGTATAATATAATTTGCTTAAAAGACTCAATTTTCTTATGGTGAGGTGCTCATGTCTGCCCCATACTAACGGGAACCAATGAGTTCGAAACCGGTCTAGATGGCGGATCCTACATATGGGAAAAATGTCCACCTTTCCCTGGTAGTTCCAGAATTTTTTGAACTCATATTAATGTTGGTGCATTAAATATGTGATAATATATATCAAATTCAATGAACACTGGATGCATATTTAATATACATAGTCACCTTAAGAAGTAATGATTAAACTTTAAATTTAATGTAGGATTACATTAAATTTAATGGAATAAATTAATTTAGATTAATGTAAATCATTAAATTATATGCATTAGATTAAATGCATTTAATAAACGTTTGTAAGATTTGATTTCAGCACATTTACGTAAAATTTAATGCATTTCCACTTTACAGTGTACACGGTTTCGAACTTATTGGTTCCCGTTAGTACGAGGCAGACATGTTCATAAGAAAATTGAGTTCTTTAAGCAACTTATATCATACTAAACAAAAAGTTCAATACAAGTTGCGCCATCACCCGGAATCTCATATAATGTATATTGAATAATAATGTAAGTTCCTTTAGTATTAAGGTATATGTGAATTAATTTTATTGTACATAAGTTGTAATATCTTTTCAGTTACTGTATTGAAATTTGAAATGTCATTTAATCAAATTTAATGTAC
Source organism: Diaprepes abbreviatus (assembly GCA_034092305.1). Taxonomy (NCBI): domain Eukaryota; kingdom Metazoa; phylum Arthropoda; class Insecta; order Coleoptera; family Curculionidae; genus Diaprepes; species Diaprepes abbreviatus. Next base: position 140,095 of record JASJET010000206.1, read on the forward strand.
AACTGATATTTGAATGAATTGCTTTAAATTCAAAGTAAATGTAAATTATTCACTATTTTTGGTACAAAATCATTAAATTTAATGTAGAATGGACATTAAATTTGCACTATAGTTAAGGTTATTTTTAACAGTGTGGTTAAAGGCGTCGTTGTGTAATTTGTAAGAATGTTTGCAAATTTTAAATTTGACGCCGAATTTAAAAATCTGAAATGTGAATAAGCAAGTCCAAAACAATTAAATTAATTATGCTTAATCTGATTTTTACTTTTAAGTATGCTGTTTTTTTTTTCAATTATTTATTTCGTTTTTTTTTTAGTTTTTATATTATACATATCGACTTCTAATTCTAAACACATGGTCGAAAAGTGAGATTTTTATTTTCATATTTCGAAATCTAGAAATTTGTACACCTATTGTAACATAAATACCCGACAAAACATTTCAGCACATCGTACATTTCATCTTTAATAATTAAGATTAGGCTCCCTTCAAAAACTCAGCATTTTTTTACAAACCGAAAACAAAGCAGATTGAAATAATTTCGTTCGGACAAGCAAACAGAATTTTAAATAACTTGTTTATTTTAATTTCGAGCTTTGTTTATTTTAATTTGTTAAATGAGCCGGTGGCCATTTTAATTTATTTTATGAAACAAAATAAGAAACGGAAATATGTTCTAAAAAAAAAGAAATCAAATATGAACGTGACCTTAATTGCAAATATTTATTTCTTCGTCTTCTTTTTCTTTCTATACAGTATATTACACGACGAAATGCCGCAATCGATTTCTCGGAAGATAGACTTTGGATTTTCTTTTAAATTAGGCAGTTTAGTAAAGTCGATACAGGCAATTCGGATAAAATATTTTCAAGGTGGTGGCACTTCCAGTTCTAGCTTTTTGCTTATTGTTATTTTATTTTTAAATTTTACGCAAAATTATAGACATGTTTCATATATAATGTCCTATCTCTAAGTCTAACTATTTTTAACATATTTTAAATTTTATATCAAAAATGTCTAAACATAACTATCAATTTCTCTTATATGAAATCCTTTATTATTTAGAGCTGATTTCCTTCTAGAAGGGGATCTACTTTAATATATTGTATTGATATTTTGATTGTCCTCATAATTTATTAATATAAAGAGGATGATCAAAAACTTTAAATATTAACTTGAAAAAATCGTTAAAAGTCTTTTTTTTAATATAAACCCCCTTTTTTTATAATGTTATCCTTTTAGCATTAAAAATAAAGGTGACTTTGTATAAGGTTGTCTATTCGAAAAATTTGTAGTTTTTGAAATATTGGCAATTTAATATTTTTGTTTTGTAGAAACGCTATACGACTGTTATTAACTGACCATGACGGCGAAATGTGATGAAAGAAAACAGTAGATGACTACAAAAATATCACTATTTCTTGCCATTTGACAACTATAAATAAAAATCTTACCGGGGCGATTAAATTATGCGCACGAAAATTATTTAAATTTATTTATTATATACACTGTAAAAAGTGTATGTGCTGGAAGCAAATTTCATAAACCGTTTCTTGAATTCAATTAATGTAATGCATTAAATTTAATAATTTTTACATTAATCTGAATTAATCTATTCCATTAAATCTAATGTAATCATATCTTAAATTTAAAGTTTGATCATCAATTTTAAAGGTGACTATCTACGTTAAATATACACATTAAAAGCACCATATGAGGTCAAAAACTCTGCTATCAGGAAAAGGTGGAAATTTTTCCCATAGGTAGTGTACCTTCATCTGTACACCGGTTTCGAACTCATTGATTTCCAACAGTGCCGGCAGACATGTACAACTCATCAGGAGAAAATTGAACCCTTTAATAATCTTATATCATACTGAATTAAAAGTTCAATACAAATTACGCCATCTACCGGAATCTCATACAATGTACCATCAATATTAATGTAAATTCCTTTAATGTTAAGGTACATGAGAATTAATTTTAATGTACCGAAAGTTGAAATATCTTTTCAGTTATTTTATTGAAATTTAGGATACCACTTAATTAAATTTAATGTATAGCGAACTGATATTTCAATGAATTTGCTTTAAATTCAAAGTAAATGTAAATTATTCACGATTTAAAGTACAAAATCATAAAATTTAATATAGAATGTACATTAAATTTGTATTAAATTTAAGGTTATTTTTACAGTATAGAGGGAATGTAACAAACCTACCAGTCATTTGCTGATAGATATCCTGATAAACAGAAATCGTCACGGAACAGTGTTAAACGAATATCGGAAAATTTCAGAAATTTTGACACACTTTAGGCAAAAATGCATAAAAGGACACCTATTCTCAATAATAAAAATGTCGCAGTTGCAATTCTGGGATATTTTGCAACATATCCTATGACATCATCAAGAAAAGTGGCTCTACACACAGGAATTTCGACAAGCTTAATACAGAGAATTCTGCTGAAACACAACTTCCACCTTTATTAAATATCTTTGGTTCAACACCTAAGAGATACTGATTTGCCAAATGAGATCAATTCTCAATTAAAATTAACGAACATACAAGATGACCCTGGATGTTTAGACAACATAATGGGGATTGATGAAGCAAAATTTACGAAAAATTGCCTTTTTAAGAGTTAAACAATCGATTGTTAAGTAATTTACTGATGGAACACAGGCAAATTTTTTAACAACACTATGACGTCCCACGACACAGAACCGTTCCAGTTATCAACTTCTTACAAGCAACATTTCATGGCAAGTAAATTGTCAATAATGGATCTTTTCTCTGGCCTCTTCGTTTTCCTCATTTGGCTCCCTTAGACTAATTTATATGGGAAACGATAAATAAACCATCGTTTCCAGTTATAACGATGGAGGATTGTATGGCAAGGGTGTGACGCGTACGAAAACTTATCTAGAAATTCAATTAGAGCGAGACCCAGGACCAACTAACTCGGAGATGCGAAAAATATTTGGAAGTTCAAGGTGGAGATTTTGAACATTTATTCAACTAAGTTGATTCCCTGTGTAGGTGAGCCGTTTAGTATTTTTACAATAAAAAATGTTAAATTACCAATATTTCCAAAACTACAAATTTTTCTCATAGACAATCCGATGCAAAGTCACCCGTCATTAATGATTTTTTCAAGTTAATGTAAGTTTTTGATCACTCCATATTTATTTATTGTCAAAATACCAACACAATCCACTAAAGTAAAACTCCTTCTAGAAAGAAACCAACTCCAATTAGATAATGAAGATTTTCATATAGGAGAAATTGATAATTATGTTTAGGCCAGCCCCATTTTAGACATAAAATGAAAAGACGTCAAAAACAGTGAGACTGAAGTATAGAACATTATATATGAAATATGTCTGTAATTTTGCGTAGGATCTAAATATGAAATAACATATAGAGTGTTCCACATAACATAAGCAAGAAAGCATCATTCCAGTACAAGTACCACCGTGACTACGTGTATTCCGGGTGTCAACGAATCTATTAGACAAGTCATAATTTCTAGAGTATTATGTGTATCAAAATGAGAATTGGTACAGGTAAATGTTATGTGAAGAGGAGAGTTTTTGCATATTCTCCACTTTCCGGTCACTTCAGGTTTCACCGGAAATGGCCCCGGTTTTGAATTTTTAAATAGAATACCCTGTATATTTTAACATTTTTGGATTTCTGAGACAATTCTAGATCAGAATGTGACATCTTAAAAACTTTTACGTCTACTTCATTTTTTTAGAGCCACTTTTAAAATTGCATCTAGGTGGCCATGATCGGATGCAAACTAATCTAAGGTGATGTCAAAAAAATACAATCTCAAATATTTAGTTACTAGTATGAAAGACAGGAATAAGACAAGTTGACAAAATTACGTTTTCATTTCTAACTATTAATTTTCAAATGGCGACCCCTTTTTGACAACTACTTTTTTGACGAATCTAACGGTACTAATTTATTTGCGATTGGATTAGACATAAGAACAGAAATTAAATATTATTAAGCAAAATACTGGATAATTTATTTACTTATGGCAAGTACGCCATGGACAGCCATGATGCATAATAATCACTAGGTGAGCGCCTGTAAGCAGACTCCCACTTCCCTTCATACATGGCGGCGCATTTCTAACTGATAAAACGCTATTGGTTTATAGTGTTAACAACACTGGCGACTTTTCCTTAGACTTGCGCAACACCCAAAATATTTTAATTAAAATAAAAAATACTAACAAAAATAAGTTCACAATGAAATAAATAAAACATAATTTCAAATATATATATATATATATATATATATATATATATATATATATATATATATATATATATATATAATCTATGGTTCAAAAATCAAGAAAATAAATATATATATATATATATATATATATATATATATATATATATATATATATATATATATATTTCTACTGATAATTTAATGATTAAATTTAAATCAATTTTTTACCTACAATCTACGCGAGCAGCAGCAAGTTATTTAAATAACTACTTTCTTAGTCTAAATATCATTAATAATTTGTTTGTGTTACAGTATTATGCCGGAAATGTTATCGGTTTTCTGGTGTGCCATTTTAATGCAATCCAAGCTAATCTATTGGAGCGTATATGGAATTGCCTATCTAGGATGTGTAGATTAATTTCGTCTCATAAGCTTCATGTAGGTTGCAAGTCGACTTGCAAGCTGTGTTTAGTTTGCCCACAAAATATCTCTCTACTAGAAAATTTCTCTTATACAACCCATTGGACGAGTATCTGAACTTTTGCTTCCAGTCACGAATGGCGCTGCCCGTATTAAATAAAGATTTCTTCTTCAAGCAGCAGTTAAACCATTTATTTAGTTACTATTTAAAACTAAGTGCTCTGTCCCAAACTGTACAGACAAATACAGTGGCCGATTTCGATTTCCTAATTCAAAGGATTCCGAGTTACGAAGGAATTTATAAAAACCATCGTGAATGTTTTAGGCATGTTCCAGAATCTCTTGTAAAAGATTCTAGAAAAGCATTTAAATATAATGCCGTTCCTGCTCTCTATCTTCCTGAATATGTAAGTAAAACCAAGTGAGCGCTTTTTTATTTTCTAGAAAACATGAGCGACTCGTCAAATGGGATCCAAAAAAAACTATGAACATGCTGCTTACGTACATTGTCATCAATTAAATTTGATAATGTTCAACGCTGCATACGCCAATAAAAATGTCCGCATATTTTTTCCCAATTTGCAAGGGATTTATTCTTTTTTTTAAATAGTCCTTAAAGAATCGCAATACTAGATCAAATTGTTAACAAACGCTTACCTCGTTCGGGCCCAACAAGATGCAATTTTAATTCTAGAGTTGTTTGTACCATTCGAATACAAAGACAGCATTCTAGAGACAATGGAAAAAATCTTAGATGATAATAGAAACCTTAGTACCACGAACCAATCATCAAGGTATGTCAAAATTCTCAAAAGCAAGAGTTTCCTTTCATAGTTAAACTTATTTTGCAAAATAATGCCTCAGTTTGATTTGTTATTTGGTAAGTTTCAAACAAGACGAAATGACGCTGTTATCGCAAACAAAAATATATTATAATTTGAGTCAAAATTAACAAAAATTAGAAATCATATTACCTTAGACGAAGTTGAGCCATCTCTATCAAAACGACATAAGCTCGATGATGCCGCGGAGATTTCTCGGAAGCAAAAGAAGTGAGTGATACAATTATTTGTCAAGAAAAAGAACGACTTAGCTTTACAGGTCACTTGGTAGCACCCAGTCTTTTTTTTTGGAACAATATGTCAAATATAGTACATGTTTTCCCGAACAAAAATTTAATGATACGATTAAAATTTACCCCTTTTTTCACGAACAAAAACTCCGTATAGAACTGACAGTCATATATGAAACTTAAAATTTTAGATCAATTTCGGGAATTTTTGTACTTTATGACTACCTTTCGCAAAATATCGAGCTAAGTGAGACATTCAGTGAAGTTCTAAAACTTTTAAAAATTTTAATTACTATTCCGATGGCATCGGCTGAAACAGAACAGTGCTTTTCTATCCTCAAACGGATAAAAACGTTTTTATCGAATACTATGAGCCAAAAAAGACTTTTTGTTTGGCAATGCTTTATACAGAGAGGAGTCTTATCGAAGGCATACCTGAGTTCAATCAGAGAATTATTAATAAGTTTGCTAATACGAAAGATCGGCGTATGAATTTTTTTGATAAATAATTCACACAGTAAGTTATACGTGCATTTTGTTTTGACCGCTATTTTTAAAATTCCCTACCTTCTTTGTGTTTAGTTGTTTACAATGCACTCACTTCATACTAACTCAATTTTTAACGTTTTATTTTTTCATCCACCGATGCCTATGATATGTTTGCTACATATCTATGTTTTTAATGTACCACTGGAATTGCAGCCCCTACTTTTTAATGCACCAGCCACCACTGGTTAACAAGCAATCAAAACATTCCATTCTCGCATTGCGATTAATTTCACCTTGTAGTTCTTGACTTGAACTAGAAATTGCTGGGTTCAGAACTTGAAAATATTTATTTAATTAATAGTTATTCATATTGAAAAGTAGGAAAAACACCATTTTTTTAAATCTTTAACTGGCTGAAAAACACGAAAATATATTTTTATTTTGCAAAAAGAACATTTTTTTTTATTATTAACAATTTTTTTTGTTTATAATGTAATCCTCCCGGACCATTATTTGTGAATAGTTTAGTTCAGGTTTGTCTCGAATTAGGTGTCGAATAATTTAATATTAAATATATAGATTTCAAAGGTTTTTAAATTAAAATGTCAGAATAAGAGAGATGTGAAACTTAACCCCGTTTTTTAACGGTTTTTTTGCAGAATAAAGTTTTTCTCTACGTTTCAAATTAAAAGATGAGTGTATGATGTATAATATGTTTCAGCAGCAGTTGTTTCTGTTGTTATAATATACCCAAAACCGCCCAAATAATACAAAAAAATATTATAAATTTTTTATTAGAAAAAACGTACCCACTAATGCTTTTCTTTCCCTTAATGTTTGTTTTTTATGTATGTTTTACGCAAAAGGTAACCCAAACACTTTTATGTTTTATAGGTTATATAAACTTTTCATAATGTATTTTCGTTTGATGTATGTTTTGTGTTAAAACCATAAAAAGGTAATTTATCATTTTATGTAACAAAAAAAAACAATAACATTTAATGCTTATTTAATAAACATTTATTTTCTTTCGACTTTTTTTTAAGCGGAGTCAGTTTTAGTAAAATTGATCGAACGGAATCTTGGGAAAGTATTTTTTGTTATATGGCTGCTACTAACAAGCCCTTCAAACTGAGCGATTAAGGCAAAACACCTGATACAAATACGTTATGTGTTATAATCAAAATTTATACTGAGTTATTTGTCATATATATTAAAATTTTTTGACATAACCGCAGTTTCATAAAATAATTTCAAGCGCTATGCTTGTGTTTATTTAAATACTAACTGTTACACATCGCGGCGACGCCTGTACCTTCGCTCATACCAGTAGATTTAAACAATACATTTGTTTGAAGGCTGTTAATGGTCGGAGAGGGAAACACTTTTTTGATGTTCGACAGACATAAATACATTTATTTATTTTTGGTTTCGGTTTAATTGCTTAACGCAACTCTTTTCTGTGTTTTTAAATGTTAGAAATTACTATAAATGCGAAATTTTCAATTAATATCAATAAAAAAAGAATTTAAAACTTATTTTAATGGATAAATATTGTTAGATATGCTTTGCATATTGAAAGTTACAAAAATAATAATTTAGGCAACCACAAATTCATACTTTCATGTATTCTAGAATTTTCGTACCGATTATACTACTTTACAGAAGGTTTACCAGTTCCAGCGCCCCTGGAAAAATGGGAAGAATATTTAGAAACCTATGATTATAAGGCAGAATCCAATAATGTATCAGAAAGTACGATTCTTATTTTCCCGAAAGTGAAGGAAAAGCACCCTATTTTATCAAAAAATCTGAATTAAATGATCTAGTTCGGGACCTCCACTTATCCAAAGAACTTGCTGAAGTATTAGGGTCTAGATTACAACAATGGAATTTAATAGCCACTGGAACCAAAGTTACAATATTTAGGAACCATAACCAAGAGCTATCCCCGTCTTTTACTCTGTACGATAAAATGAGTATTTATGTTAATCCAAATAAAGTTATGGAAAAATAAATATTTGCGCATAACCCGGAGGAATGATGCTTCTTTATAGATTCTTCTAAAATAAGTTTAAAAGCAGACCTTCCATTCTCCTTGCTCATGCAGTTGACACGAAGGAAACATATGAAAGTATGTCATTTATTCTAAATGCAATAAGCTATGATACGTGGCAAATATGTGATGACCTAAAAGTCATAAGACTTTTATGTCGTTACACTAGGGATTCAGGGTGGATTTACGAAGTATTGCTGTTTCCTTTGTGTTTGGGACAGTAGAGCAACACCATTACCAAGTAAAAGAATAGCTTTCGAGAGGTCAGTATATTCCAAATCAAGCTAGCGTAAAGAATATACCTCTTGTTAATCCCAAAAAAGTACTGTTACCTCCATTACACGTTAAACTGGGATAGATTAAAAATTTCGTTAAAGCATTAGATAAAGAAGGAGATGCGTTTAAATATCTTAAATAATTTTTTTCTAAATTAAGTGACGCTAAGCTAAGCTTAAGGAAGGAATATTTATTAGACCACAAATTAGACAAATTCTAAGGGATCAACAGTTTGATCAAATATAAGCGATGTTGAATTAGCTGCGTGAAATTCTTTAAAACAATTGTTTCCGAGTTTTTAGGAAACAAAAAAGTAGGTAACTATCAAAAACGTCTAGAAGAACTAGTTGAGAGTTACTGCAACATGGGTTGTCGCATGTCTCTTAAAATACATTTCTTGCAGTCCCATTTAAATTTTTTCCCAGAAAATTTAAGTACGGTTAGAGACGAGCAAGGAGTAAGGTTACACCAACACATATTAACAATGGAGCAACGCTACCAAGACAGATGGCATCCAGGAATGATGAAGGATTATTGTTATGAGTGAAAGCCATCAGGAATATAGACGAAAGTCAACTTTTGCAAAAAAGTTGTGTACAAAAGACTTACTACAAATGTATTTTCATGTGTATTGTTGAAAATAAATCCTGTTGTCCTTAAAATATCTTGTTTTTTTTATCGTTTTCAACTTATGTATAATATTAAATAAAAATATTTGTATTAAATAAAAATAACTGATACATTCTATAACTCAAAATCTATACGTGTTGGAGAATTTTCGTTGTTGAATTCGCAATCAGGATACTTTAAACTCTCACAAACAATCATTATAATATCAGTCACAATTTTTTTCGTATTTGTCGACTAGTATTATCATATTATTACTCATTTAAATAATGCAATTAGAAAATTATAGCATTTTTCAAAAATAAATAAAATTATTATTACGTTATCCAGTATTCAAACAACCGGGCTCTAGTTCTGACGTTATGTTAACTCTACAGGGGTATGATCGAAAGTCCGCACTCAAGACCCCAGGAGCTTTTTAGAAAGAAGGCCAATGAAATTTTATTGAACTCCATTCTGGCGTGCTTTTTTGCTTTTTGTGCATACGTTCCAGTGAAATATAGTTGCTTTAATAGCCTTAGGGCAAATACGTCAGATATAGTTGATTACTTCTTACAATTTAGCAATAACGCAACAAAATCAAAATATTCCATTACAGGATAAGTATTTCAAAAAGCATAAATTGACGAAAATAATGCATTTTCAATCATGAAAAAGGGGATCATTGTAGCGTGACTGCGAATTGATTAAAAATATAGGTACCAATTTCAGTGGCGGCTGGTGCATAAAAAAAAGTAGGGTTGCAATTCCAATGGTACATTAAAAACATAGATACGTACAAAACCTGCCATAGGCACCGATGAATGAAAAAATAAAATTTTTTAAAAATTGATTTAGTACGAAACAAAGTAGTTTTTTTTATAACTGAAAATGAAGAAGGTAGTAAATTTTAAAAATATAGCAGTCAAAACAAAATGCACGTATAACTCACAGTGTGAATAAAAAAAATCCATACGCCGCTCTTTGGCATTAGCAAACTAGGTATGCTTTCCATAAGATTCCCTTTTTTAGAAAGCATTGCCAAAGCAGAAAGTCTTTCTTGGCTCATAGTATTCCATTAAAACGTTTTTATCGGTTTGAGGGTAAAAAACCACCGTTCTGCTTCATCCGAAGCCATCGGAATAGTAATTAATATTTTGGAAAAAATTCGTAATGAGTGAAATGATAGGAAAATGACGTTTTTTTGAAAAAAATTTTATATATACCCCCTATTTCGAGGTCGTAGAACACGATCCGGGTTTCCATAATTTTTCCTCAATTTTGCGGAAAACAGGGAAAATAACCTTTGACTTTAGGTTCAATTTTTTTCACTAAATTGTTAAACTTTTGTTATAACAACGAATTCTACAGTGATAGAAACTTCTGCATTGTACAAAAATTCAAAACTATGCACTTTTTTTATCGAAAAAATCCGAAAAATTACCACGACAAAAATCACAACAAAATCAAAAGAAAAGCGCCGGCACTCACAAATATTAGTTTGCATAACTCGCTAAAGATGGCGTACTGTTGAAGTCGTCAATGTTGCCAGATTGCAAAAATGATTTCTTAAAATATTCTTCTCTTTCTGTTTGAATTGGAAAGAAAAGGTTCCAAAAAGAATGTTTTCCTTTCCTTTGATTATTGAAGTACTATTAATTACTCTTATGTCTATGCCTTCGATGTGCGATTTTGACTCTAAATAATAAAGGTTTTAAGGATTATAGTTGCTTTTGTTTGTCGCCCTCCAAATACCAGTACTTTGATGTGCGATTTTGACCCTAAATATTAAAGGTTTTAAGGATTATAGTTGCTTTTGTTTGTTTTCCTCCAAATACCAGTAGTTTTAAACGGATAATATGAATTGATCATATTGCTTATGTCCGTTAGCAGAAAGTGTCGAGTGGCAGAGCTTGTCCGGCCTCCACGTGGTCTCTGCTGGACAATGACATTTTTTAATTAATAAATCTAGGTCAATTTAGGTTAGTTCAGGTTAGTTCAGGTTAGTTTAAGTTAGTTCAGGTTAGTTCAATTTAGGTTAGTTCAGGTTAATTTCAGTTTTTTAAAGTAACCAAGACTAATTAATGTTAACCTGTACTTACCAGAACTAACCAAAAATTTTGGAAGGTTAAGATTCATTTTACCCCTTTTTATACGTTACAAACATTAAACTATGTTGTTAACTGTAATGGGTAAATTTTAAAGTTTATACTAGGAAACTTTAAATCTAGGTTAATTTTGATTAGGTCAGGTTAGTTTCTGTTTTCCAAATTAACCAAAATCAAGCTAAACCTGAACCAACCTATCTTAACCGAAACCAACCAAAGATTTTGAAGGGTTAAGATTATTTTTACTTAGAAACTGTTCTGAATATTAAAAAAATTAAACTATGTTTGTTGACTGAGATGGACAAATCTTATAGTTTATATTGTGAAGAAGTTTTACATCTGGCAACGTTGCATCTTTTTACGTGATTCGGCGGCCAGTTTAGATAGTCTGACCGTCGATGACATTTCCGAGACGTGTTTTTGATTTTTCTCTGAAAATATAAGTTTTTCTAAATTGGTTTGCTAAATTTTGTGCAAAAATAATTAAAATATATTAGGTACAATATTTTTTAACTAGTTCCATTAATAATAAATACGTAAATTCGATTTTTAACTGAAAAGAAAGTGCTTTGTGAAGTGACGCTTTTCTTTTTTTGAGTTTTCCGGGAAAGTGAGGAAAAATAGTGATAAATCAAGGTCAGAATTGTGTTCTAGGACCTCGAAATAGGAGGTGAGTATCGAAATTTTTTCAAAAAAACATAATTTCCATGCTTTTCACGCTTTGCAAATTTTTACCAATATTTTTAATAGGTTTAGAACTTGACTAAATGTCTCACTAGGTTCGGCGCTTTACGAAAGAGTCATAATGTACAGAAAGTCCCGAATTTGATCTAAATTATTTTGTTTCATACATGACGGTCAGTTCTGTAGTTTTGTTCGATAAAAAAGGGTAAATTTTAATATTGTCCTTAAATTTTTGTTCGGAAAAACATGTACTACATTCGACATACTGTTCTATAAAAAAGGCTGGCTGCTACCAAGTAACCTGTAAAGTTAAATCGTTCTTTCGCTTGAAAAATAATTATATCACAAACTTGTTTTGCTTCCCGAGAAAACTCCGTGGAATCATCGAGCTTACGTCGTTTTAAAGTAGATGGAGAAGTCTCAGTATCGTTTGAGGTATTATTATTTCTAATTTCTGTTAATTTTGATTCAAATGCTAATATATTTTTATTTGCGATAACAGCGTCAATTTTTCTTGTTTAAAACTTACCAAATAAGTCAACTAGAGGCATTATTTTGTAAAATTAGTTTAACAATGAAAGGAAATTTTTACTTTTAAGAATTTTGACATACCCGGATGATTGTTTCGTGGTACTAACGTTTCTACTGTCATCTAAGATTTTTTCCATTGTCTCTAGAATGCTGTGATTGTATTCGGATATAAGACAAACAACTCTAGAATTAAAATTCCATCTTGTTGAGGCCGAACGAGGTAAGCGTTTATTAACTATTTGATCTAGTATTACGGTTATTTGAGGACTATTTGAAAAAAAAGAACAAATCCCTTGTAAATTGGAAAAAAGATATGCGAACATTTTTATTAACGGATGCAGCGTTTAACATTACCAAATTTAATTGATGTGCATAAACATGCACGTAAGCAGCAAGGTTTTTTTTATAATTGCTTACATCCCATTGGACGAGTCGTTCAAGACTGATGCACCATCTGCGTTATGCGCCATGTTTGCGAAATGGGTTTGTTTTTATTACCTTTCATGTGTTTTTCAAGTTCTTTAAGTATAACAGAAAACAAAGTTTTTGCGTCATGTTCTTGCCCCGTACAACGTATCTAAAGACCATTGCCATTTGAAAGATATTTAATATTAATCATTAGTTTCGCCAGTTACTTTAGACAAATAATAAGTTTCTTTTATTTTTTTAGAAATTTCCTCTTGATATACAATAAACATTGTCACGACGAACATATCTTAATTCACTGGACAATCCTCCATTGCTACTAAATGCATAGAATAACAAACACCATACAGGCAGGTAGAGTTCCCCCATCCATATCTGTGTCATAGAGTGACGCGCTGAAACATTCCATTTCCAGACCCTGTACAACGTTTTCTCGCAAATACTACATATGTGAATCTCTATCAAATAACTATTAAAAAACCTCATAGATAACACAGCCACATAAAAAAAAAATTCTGACCTAGTGTTTTGCGTATGTCTACTATATGTTTTCGGGTTTGCTGAATCTGAATCCGAGGTCCATTAAACCCCAACATATCAGAATTTTGCTATAACCTCAAATTAAGAATAATAAGCATTATTGAATGTTTTTAACCCAAAACCAATACTGTTAAATACCATGACCCAAAAACTCCATAACCCATTAGACCCATGACTCCATAACCACATGACTCCATAACTCCATGGCTCTATAACTCCATAATCATGATACTGAAATCATTACACTCAATCTCTCATAGCGGAAGTACTTGTAGTTGCCTCAATTTCTTTAAACTATAGCTGTTGAGATCCTTGACTTAATAACCCAAAAACCCTATGACCCCATAAACTCATGACTCTGTAACTCAATAACCATGTTACTGAAATTATTACACTTAATCTCCCATAGTGGCAGAGATTATGGTAGCCTGAATTCCTTTAAACTATTGCTGTTGAAACCCATGACCCAATAAGCCCATAACCCCATGACTCTATAACCCCATAACCATGTTACTCAAATCATAACACAAGTTTATTTTTAGAGATCTGACGGATACGCGTATGTCTGACATAGGTGGTTATTGAAGTTTACGTACATTAAGTTATGAGGTTAAATTGCTTATACGGCTATGAGGTTAAGTGGGTTATTAGGTTAAGTTGGTGATGGGATTGAACAGTAACATAGTTATAGGGTTATAGAATAGTGGGTTTATGGAATCATGGGGTTAAGGGTTAAGGTGCCTTTGGGTCATGGGATTATTAAGGGTTTGGGGGACATGGCCAAAGCCTCAGGCCAGATTTTTTTTTGTGGCTGTGTATTTACATACGTAGATATTGGTTCTTGTCTAAGCTTAACTTTTTAATATTCCTTAATATTATTTTTACTCAGATCACTTTTTTCTCTTTTTAGATTTTCGTTTTTAACTTTTAAACTATCTGCGGTTTTTTGTGAGTATATTTTTTATAGCACTAGTTGGAATTATGGTTCTGGAACAAATCTAAAAATTATATTATTGTTATAAAGTAAATCTACCTTCTTTGGCTGTTATTTCCAAGTGACAAGACATAATATCTCGATGCAAATCGGTAGCGTTGCGTATTCCATACCTACCTTGATTAGTACTCAATAAACTTATGCATTTTTTATTTTCTTGACAAATAATGCACAAACCGATGTTACAAAAAATCTTTTTTGGATTTATTCATATTTCTACCCTCAACCACTTGTCGATTTGGAATATAAAACTCAACAGTGCACGTAAATGAAAGTGCAGACAGTAGCGTCATTAACAAGTTGCAACCTGCTCGCGAAGACATCAGTGCGATCATAATTCTTCTGATCACTAAATCTTATCCTAAAAATACTGTCTAACTGAGTGATATTAATAAAATTGGTACAATAAACTTATTACAGCACGATATTGTATTTTTTTCATTATGTCACATTTTAAACTTAGTTCTTACACACTAAAATGGATTTTTCTAGCCAAGTCTACTCTTGTTGCTTAATTACTATGTAGAACCGACATCAACCCTTCTCTCTTAAGCATAGTTACAATAACTGAACATCACTATATTAATTTATTTTATGATTAGACACTTTTCGTCCGTGTAATTTTAAAATAATATAAATCTTGGCTAAACGGACATAAGATTGTCAATAAACATCACTCTCGTGTTAAAAAGTGCGGAGAACTCCAAAAAGATGGAAAGACTCAGGAACCGAAAATGATGATATTGCTGTTTTGTCCTAATATGGGACTCGTCAGGCCATTGCATTCGATACAGACTATCATCTCGCATTTGTGCCCTATAATCTGATTTTAAAATTAAAAAAACAGCAAACAAGACCATGATGGCGACATCTCGATAGTTCATTCTAACACAAGAGCAACACAAATTAACAATGTCGTATAAAACCGTCATGTGATGGCCCAGCGGTGAATTAAAACAGATATATATCAAAACTCGATGCACGAAATGCGCTACCCAAAGAATAGATGTCGCACTATTCGGAAAAGACAACCAAGCCTATTACACATTTCGCGGTCAAAACCAGGTGTCGCATCAACGATCCCCACATGAGAGTACCATTTTGTGTATTTTTTAAGCCAAATAAGTAAACAAACAGATAAATTTTCGTTTATATAATTTTAAAATAAAATAAATTTAGGCTAAGCCGATATAAGATTTTCAATAAACATCACTCTCGTGTTAAAAAGTGCGGAGAACTCCAAAATGATGGAAAGACTCCGGGTCCAAAAAATGACGACAGTGCTGTTTCGTCCTAATATGGGACTCATCAGGCTATAGCATTCGGTACAAACCTTCACCTGGCATTTATGCCCTATAAGCTGATTTTGAAATTAAAAAACAGGAAACAAGATAAAAACGGCGACATGTCGATAATTCACTCAATAACACAAGTCAACATTGTTGTATAAAACCGTTATGTGATGGCGCAATGATAAATTAAAAAAGATATATATATATATATATATATATATATATATATATATATATATATATATATATATATATATATCAATACTCGATACACGAAACGCACTACCCAAAGGATAGAGGTCGCACTATTCGGTACCAGCAACCAAGCCTACTACACGTTCCCCTGTCAAAACCAGGTGTCGCACTAACGATCCCCTCATGAAAGGATGCGTGTGTTTTAAGCCAAATAAGCAGTGGCGTAAATAAGTAAATGAGTAAATAAAAAGGATCAAGACGATACAAAATAGTAGGGCGCATTCAAAAATCTGCGTAGGGGTTACATACTTTTGGTTACGCTACTGCACATAAGTAAACAAACAGAGAAAATTTCGTTAGGCCATTGCATTCGGTACAAACCATCATCTCGCATTTGTGCCCTATAAGCTGATTTTAAAATAAAAAAAAACAAACAAGACAATACCGGCGACATATTAGGACGAAACAGAGCTGTCGTCATTTTCTGGACCAGTTTTTCATTTCATTTTGGAGTTCTCCACACTTTTTAATACGAGAGTGATGTTTATTGACAATCTTATGTCCGCCTAGCCGAGATTTATTTTATTTTTTCTTGTATATATATATATATATATATATATATATATATATATATATATATATATATATATATATATATAAAATATTTTTGAAGTAAAATGCGAAACAGTAAATGCAAACTTCTCTCCATCATATCCTTTCTGTGTTAGAGGTTGCACAGTTAGAATAAATTGTTATAAAACCCAATTTATCCCATTCCACCACCATCGAGATGGTGGCTTACCTGTACCACCGTACCGAGAAGAAAGTCAAAACTTACCCTCCCCGCCACAGTGATACGGCAGAGGTACATGTTTTGCCTCTACTAGACTCATCAAGGTACCGACATGCACCTGGCTGTGCAAAGGACAGATCGGAAGGAAGCATGCAAATACTGAACGCGGCTTCGCCGACCTCCCGCCGGATAGCATATATATGTTTATGCGGCTTTCACGGATTCCCCCATGTGAGATGCAATAGCAGTGGATATATCCACCATCCATATATATATATATATATATATATATATATATATATATATATATATATATATATTTCACTTTCTTTCATAGGCGGCAACTGGTCTAGTTAAACACGGCAGTAAAAGATTTATTTATTTCTTTATTTTAAAATTTTAATTTTTATAACTGTTTCTTGTATATAATAAATAATAAAAGGCTAAAGTACAATCAAAGGTAAGACTAATAAATAACACATGTAAATCTCCTGCTACAACTTTTGAACTTCTTCTGGTCTATTCGGCGCCTCGAAATCAGTTCTGCTCGGCTTCCTTCCTGCATCCCACCATTGTCTTTCAGCAGATAAATAAACAATGAAGAAAGCGGCGGTTGCAGCATAAATTATCGCTGCAATAATAAACATCGTTCTCCAGAGGGATTTGTCATTCTAAAAAACAATAACGACCTCGTTAGTTTCGCAAGGGGTTAGCAACGAAATATGTTCTTGTAAAGGGTTTTTGTATAGTCTGTTTATGTTTCGTCTTATTTCCCTCCCGTTTGTCGAAATAATATTTAACCTTTCCGCAATTTCAAAGTTTACGTTCTCGAGAGAGTCGTTATTAAAATTATTATGAGAAATGAAAATTTGAAATATTGTGTTGGCTCTCGCTTATATTTCTGTTTCTTTAAGTAAAAATATTTAAATGAATCATCTTATATTTATGTTAGAGGAAAGAGGCCAAATATGGAATACTATCCCTAATATGGAAATATATTTCTCTAAGCAAACAGTTGAAGGCACATTACAAGGCCATCTTTTATTTTATTTGCTCACTTTAGTATCGTACTTATTTCATCTTGACATTCCGGTGAACGTCGACATTTTTGTAGGTTTTTGTTTTGTCGTCAATAAAAGTTAAATATAAGTTAAATATTTTTCGTTAATTAGTTAAAAATAAAACTGTGATTATATACTTAGCAAGTTATATTCATATTTGTTTTGATATTTTCATTGTGTCTTATTTTTTGTGTATTGTTACTTGTAGAATACGGAAATAACCGTGAATCGTTCTAAAATTTCGAACATAAAAGGTCAGGTTCAGGCAGTAGGATTCCTCCTTTAATAATATTCCACATATTAATTTTTAAAATACCATCGTCTCACTAAAAAGGAAAACAAAAAAGTTGAGATGAGAGAGGCTATAAAAATAGTTTGGGAAGAAAATGGGTTATTTTGAAACAGCCAAATGACCTGTCTCCAGATGAAGCCTCAGCCTCCATATCAGGAAGAAAAAAAATGTTCTAGTAAAATATATTTTAAAGCTGGACAGCAAATTTTTTGGCTTGGCCAGAAGCAATGTTCTTCAAATTGCTGTTATGTAGGCAAAGCGTGATAACTTGCACAATCTATTCAGTGAATGGCTGGGAAAAGGTGGTTGAAATTATCTTTTTAGGTGCCATAAAGATAAGGATACCGGAACAGAGGAAAATGAAATGGTAGATAAGCTCGCGAGAAAATGGGTTGAGACACCATTTTTGGGGCCCGAAACTTTCTGTGGAATCAGTAGTAGTGTAAGGCTGGAGGAACTAAACAGAGAGGAAGAGAACAGGAGATTCAATTACTGGACGGATTTCCAAGGAATGAGACAAGAAAGATATTTTTAGGAACTATGGCCAGAATAGATTCAACGAATGCAAGTGAAAGCAAAAATCAACTTAGAGTTCTGACAGGACATCTCATGAAACTCGGATTGGCGAAGAAGAGGACGAAATACCCTTTCAGAGTGCAGCGCTTTAGAGAAAGAGACCTAGAATTGGGTTTCTGGGAGCATACCAAATAGAAGAAGGGGAAAAACCCGTCCAACATTCTAAGGTTTCTAAGGAACATAGAACCAGAGGACCTCGTTTAGTCGCCAAGGTATCTCTAATGACTTGATAGCAGAGGGGGACCACAATAGATCTATTAGGACGCAGTGTACTGATCCCCAATTCCACATACACAGAAATGATCTGATAGAGAAAAATAAGAAGAAAATGCAAAAAGAAAAGAAATTGAGCAACAGACAGAATAAGAAAAAAGACAAAAAGAAAGGAGACCAGGAAAAAGAGAATATTAAGACTGATAACAATTCTGCAGACTCTAAGAATATAGATGAAGTCCAGTTTAATACAAACAGTGCATCTGATGCCATAAAGAGGAAAGAAACTCCTGTGTAAATTCTATCGACTTTTTTATGAAGATGCTCAATGATAAATGTAGTTAAATGTCTACTATGTCGACTCCAGGAGCATAATGGCATAGTTGGTCCAGAGCTCACCACTTGGATTTGTAATTAATCAAAGTAGATTTTTCTTATTGTTTACCAAAGTTCCCTGATCTCTAAGAAGAAGAAATTAGTTTTGTTATTTTCTTGAAGGAAACATTGTGCTTTAATCTATTGCATAAATAGGTACTATTTTGTTATTTTAATTTTTGCCTAATTTTAATAATATTAATTAATATGAAAAATATAGGATTAGCGAAATGTATGACTACGATTACGATTACCATTAAAAAATTTTAATTTGTGAAATTATTTTATTTCTTGTCAAAAAAGAAAATGGTACTCCATATTTGGTTACTTTCGTCTGTGAAATTTCAAATATTAAAAAAAAAAACAGAAAAAACAATTGTTACCGAACATGAAATTGGTCTTTTTTTAAATATACAAACGTAACAGAGGACATGATTGATAAATACGCTCTAAATATGACAAAATTTTATAAAGGATAAAAACAAGCTATAAACTAAGTGGCGAGAATATGAAGTCAATACGGTACATACTTTAAAGCTCAAAAGATTATAAAAATAACAGTTGGCTTCTCAAAACCTTGCTGAAAAGTTAATAAATCTTTATATCAATAACATTCGGTCAGCATTATACCTAAGTTTTTCTTTAGTTATATGTTATAAATATGATTTTATAATGAAATATCCGCTTTTATAAGAGTGTTGCCTAATTTGTACGTATTTTTGAGCCCCACATCTACCTCAGAATTAATCTATTGAAGCCACGTTAATATTTTATATTACTTTGGGGTCTACAGGGCAGTCGGAGCGGAAGGGCTCAGGAGCGTCGCCCTTCCCGCCAAATTTGAAAATACATCAGGTGTGAGAAGTTTATTTTTAACATATTTTTTAGATACATGGGTTTTCCCTTTTTTTGTGTTTTTTACTACTTTGGTAGCGCCAGAACTCATCTGCCCCCGGCCACCCTTTAGTATAACTTTAAAGTATAGAAACGTATTTTAAGGTTACGAGCTGTCAGTAGGTTCGACCTAGACATTTCATTAAAAACCTAATCCAAAATTGTTTCACAAATCAACTTACTGAGGAATTAATCTTTCTTTTAACAAAAAAATTATACAGGGTGTAAAAAAATAGTTTAACAACCTTCTGGATTCTAAGTATGGATTTAGATAAGCAACAAACTACCTAATTCACTAACATGGTCTAACTTTAAAACCGATCTAACAGTAAAGGGTTTATATTAACAAGAACAACAATAAGTCAAATACGTTTTGAACCTTAAAAATACAGGAATAAGAAATAGTTGTATATAAAGTGTGTCTTGGAATGTTTTTCGTTTTTATTTTGACTGTTATACGTCAAATATCGAAAGCAGGGGGAGGTGAATGGTATCAAAGGTTTGATTTGCTTTTCAAGTTCGGTAACGACCATAAGAAATGTCCCAAGTGCGAATTTGATCAAGCATTGGGTGCGCAAGTTTGAACAGACTGAAAACACAATGCCGGATAAATCATCTGGGTATCAAAAATGTACACGAATGTTAACCGCGTTCGCCAGTCTGTTAGAGACGATCCACAGCAGTCTCTATGGCTTTGCGCAACTCTAAATTTGCACAGATCCACAGTCCATCGCATTATTCACAAAGACTAACATTTCCACCTCTAGAAAATTGTTGTTGTGCAGGAAATGAACCCCGATTATCCAGCTAAACGACTTGAATTCTGCAAAATAATGGAAAACCGTTTAAGAGCTTCAATAATATAATTCTGTGATGAATCGAATTTCCAGATCGACAGCCACGTGAGCAAACAAAATTACAAATATTGATCTCCTGACAATCCACTGGAATTGCATCAGAAATCATGGACTTGCCTAAGGTTGTGGTTTGGGCTGTCATATAAAGCCCAGGAACAATAGGTCCCTAATTGTAACCATGGTCACAATTCCGATTTCCGTTATTGTCATATAATCCGGATTTTTTTATCTCCAGAAATGCAAAATCAGATTGGTTGCAACCGAAATACATTTTTCCAACAAGATGGAGCAATTTCCCACGTCACGAATGACTTTTTGACAGTACTTCATGATTTATTTCCTGAAAGAATGATAAGTCGCAGAGGGGACATCAACTGGTCACCGCGGAGGCCAAATTTAACACCTGCTGATTTTTTTCTATGGGGCTACTTAAAAAGTATGATTTTCAACCTATTACCACTTAACATGAATGTTCTAAAGCAAGAAATCGTTGACGAAATCCACGCGATTCTAAGAGCGATACTCCAGCGAGAAAATTAAAAATTTTAGTTCGCAGCTGAATGATTGTGAGAAAGCGAATGGTACGCATTTAAGGATACTTGTTTTTCATAAATAAAAATTTAAAAACTATTCATCATTTGACACCAGTTAAACAACGAAAAACATTCTGGGATACCCTTTATTATCAAACCGTCAAAAATTTAAACTTTTGTTTCTTTTTCGGAAACAACTATTCTCCTAATTGATTTCAAGAATTTATGTCTAGGTTTTTATCTTTAATTTTCCTATTTAAGTTTTTATCATTGGCATATGTAATACATGTTATAAGAATACCGTAAGCTAAATAAATTTTGCCGACTTGAAGATCTAACTTCCATGGCAAGAATATCGGGTCTAGAAAATTCGTTTTAAGGTCTTTCAAAAGCAAATCAAAAAAATTGTTTTCATTTACTAACGCTAGTGATGAAAGAACACATATTTATTTAAATTTTCGAACATCCAAAATACTTTAATAAGTTCAAAAATTAGTTTCAAAAGGGAAGCACGAAGCCAAATTTAAATTATATTACGATTATTTCAAAACCACTTTATTATCACTAAAATATTAATTAAATTTAATATAAAGTGGACGTTAAACTAAAATTCACGTCTCTTAAAGAGATTTTTAGATTTGATTAATCCTCAACTCAAGATTTATTCTCGAAAATTAGTGATCTTGTTTCTAGCGAGGACCGTCTATTCGATCGACTGATGTTGAAATAGTGGTAAATTCGATTTAAAGCGGATCAAGTTGTCGCGTTATAATCGTGCTCACTGACGAAAAATTCTTAAACGGAACTTTTTCTATGTAAGTAAATAAATATCCCTCTAACTAGCTAGCTACAAGGATCGTTCGAAAGATTTTCCGCTAGACCTAGAGACAGCACAAGAATAACTACATGACTGTGATATTTTTATGATCCTTCAGATGTGTGGTAAAAATTTACACGCGTCCCCTCGTTGGTTGTTTATGACGATCAATTAAAATACTTTTTTTTAGGGATTTAACCCCGACGGACACATAAAAAAAGTTCAATTCTACTCGTCACAAAAATCCACAATGGTATATAAAATGATCGCACACGGAGACTCGTGAGCATTCTTATATTACAAAAATTTATATGAATCGTGTCCCACAAGAAGACGTCATTAAAATATTTTTAAAAAATCGCAAAATCGTTTGAATGTTTTGTCGGCTCATCTTTTCGAATGACCCTGGTACAACGACACTGCGTGTCGTGGCTATGCTTACCCACTCAAGTTTCTAATAACAGAAAAAGAAAATAAATAAAACAACACTGAGGAAATGTTATATTTTATGTCCTCGGACATAAAATAATGTTTAAATGGCAATAAAACAGCAAATATAAATGTTTTTCTCTTTAATCTTAATGGAGTCTTTATTTTGTCCGAACCGCATTTTAATGAAATTCCAATTAGTTAGGTACGTGGGCTTGTGCTATTTACTCAGGATACGTATCTCCTTAGTCAAACGCTTAACTTAATTGGGTTTAGGTCGTTTGAGTATTTATGCCATCACCTTTGTTTAATTTTGGAAGAAAAAACAACAATAGTAATACTATATGACTAGTGGATGGCTTTAAAATATATCATTAAACCTAATGTTATTTGTCAATTTTCAATATCTTGGCACTGTTCATATAAAACAACGATGTCCTTTGCAAGGGCAGATCCACAGAGGGGCCAATGAGACAATGGCCCCATCAAAATATGTACATAGGCTAAAAAAAAATACCGAGAATCTTATACCCTAAGTAGATCAAATCAATATATATATATATATATATATATATATATATATATATATATATATATACACATACATATATATACATATATATATATATATATATATATATATATATATATATATATATATATATATATATATATATATATAAATATATATATGTATACACAGTGTGTCTTACTACGAACTGCCGCGATCAATTCCTCGGGACATAGACTTTAGAAATTTTTTAAAATTTGGCAGTTTACTAATTTGGATGGGGCCAATTCGGCTTAAATATTTTCAAGATACTGGCATTTTTAAATGGAATACTATATATGTTATTTTTGGATTATATGCAAAATTACAGACATTTTTCTTGGATAATATCTTATATCTAGGTCTGTTTTTGACATATTTTAAATTTTGTCAAAAATAGCGTTTGCAGGCCCAAATATAACTATTAATCTGTAGTAGATGAGAGCGTTAATTATTTAATTTTGGTTGGTTATCTCCTATAAGGAGATCTACTTTAGTGGACTTGGTTGATATTTTAATAATAAATAAATACAGGCTGGTCAAAACCTAACTTTAAATATTAACTTGAAAAAATTGCTAAAAGTCCATTTTTTTAACCATAACACCCTATTTTTATAATGTTATCTTATTCAGTATTAGAATTTAGGGTGATTTTGTAAAGGTTGTCTAGTCCAAAAATTTACAGTTTTTGAAATATTGGCAATTTAACATTTTTGTATTGTAAAAGTGCTAAACGGCTTACCTACACAGGGAGAAATTTTATTTTAATAAATGTTCACCCTGAACTTCCAAACATTTTTCGCATCTTCGAGTTAGTTCGTCATTGGTGGTCGTTCCAATTGAATCTGGAGATAAACTTTTGAACGCGTCCGTTAACTTTGCCATACAGTCTTCCATCATTCTCACTGGATTACAATAAACAGTGTTTTTTTATCGTTTCTCATATAAAATAATCTAAGACAGTCAAATCAAGGGAACGTGGAGGTCACAGAAAGGGTCCATGATTATTATATGGCAAGAAATAGTAACATTTCTCTAGTGCTCTATTCTACAGCATTTTTACAATATAAAGGTGTTAAAGGACACAAAGAACACCGGAATCATATGAAATATACCGAAGAATTAGAAACGAAACGACAACACGCGTAAGACAGATAAAAGATCAACACTGGGAAGCATTTTCTAAGCGAATGGAGAATGACTTCTATGGGCTTCAAAAACAAATCTGGCGACTAATTCGAACACAAAGAAAAGAAGTCAATGAGCTGGTAGAAACAAATCACATTACCAATGAAAAGTGGATAGACTACCTAAGCGAACTGTTCAGAGCAGATAACATCGAGACTGAACTTAGCACACCTGAAATAGTGATAAACGAAGACATTGAAATTGGAACCATGGAGGTTAGTGCGGCACTCCAGAAGCTGAAGAACAGGAAGAGCGCAGGACATGATGGCATCCCGAATGAACTACTCAAATACCGTGGCCAACGCCTTACACAAGAATTGACAAAACTGATTCAAAAAATTCTCCATCAACACAAAATACCGGACGAATGGCGCACTAGCACGACCATTCTTATGTTTAAAAAGGGAGACAAAAAAATACCATCGAATTACAGAGGAATAAATCTCTTAAATACCACCCTGAAACTTACCACAAAGATAATAACGGCTAAAATTAACAGCTTAACTACATTGGCAGAGGAACAACAAGGCTTCAGATCAGGAAGATCATGCACAGATGCAGTTTTTGTCATAAGACAAGTAACAGAAAAATCGATTGAATACAACAAACCGGCTTATATGTGCTTCATCGACCTGGTGAAGGCTTTCGACCGTGTGCAATTGAGAGATATCGTACATCTCCTATACAATAGACAAATCCCTCGCAATATAATAAAAACTATTGAAAATATATACACAGCCAATCAAATCCGAGCCAAAATAAACGGAAATCTCACCAAACCAATACCTGTGGGATGTGGCATCCGACAAGGGGACTCTTTAAGTCCTCTTCTATTTAACATCATAATGGACGAGATAATAAAAGCAGTACGTGTGTTGAGAGGATATAGGATGGGAGATCGGGACGTTAATATCTTATGCTATGCTGATGATGCAGTTCTGCTGGCAGAAAACGAAGATGATCTGCAGCGACTGTTACACAGATTCAACTGCACAGCAAAATCATTCAATATGACCATATCAGCCTTAAAAACAAAATGCATGACAACGTCAAAAATACCATTGAGATGTAAATTGGAAGTTGATGGCAAAATTATACAACAGGAGATGAAGTTTAAATATTTAGGAATATCAATCTCGGGATTTGGTGATGTCGAGACTGAGGTGAGGGAACAAACACAAAAAGCGACAAGAATAGCGGGGTGTCTGAACGATACTATATGGCGAAATAAAAACATCGGAACAGAAACTAAATCCAGAATATATAAAGCAGTAATTAGGCCAATTATGACATATACCGCTGAAACTCGCCCCGATACATCAAAAACCAAACAGATTTTAGAAACAACTGAAATGAGGGTGCTGCGCTGGATAACAGGAAAAACACTGTACGATAGAGAAAGGAGTGAAAATGTAAGAGAGAGGTGCAAGGTGGAAAACATAAACGACTGGGTGCTGAACAGAAAGGTGGAATGGAATGGGCACATTGACAGGATGGACGACCGAAGAATTGTGAGAGTCACACGTGATAAGTCACCAGCGGGACGTAGGAGTACAGGACGCCCCCGAAAGCGATGGAGCGACAACTTGAATGTATAGTGGACAGAGTGGTGAGGGAAAACAGGCGTTTCGTCTAAACCAAAGAAAGAAGAAGAAGAAGAAAGGTGTTAAATTGCCAATATTTCAAAAACTACAAATTTTTCGATTAAACAACATTATTCAAAGTCCAACTTATTTTTAATGCTAAATAAGAGAACATTTTAAAAATAGGGGGTTTATATTTAAAAAAAATTAACTTTTACCGATTTCTATTTATTTAATGTTAGTTTCCGATCACCCTATATTTATCTATTATCAAAATATCAACACAATTCATTCACAGTAGATCACCTTCTAGAAGGAAACCAATTAAATAATGAAGATTTTTATAAAAGACAAATTGAGGACATTTACACTTTTCGAGCGACGCGCACGGTCGAAAGATGCTTATCGCGCCGAACGCTCGCGCTTTTTGTAACCGCTATATTAAGTATATATTAAATAAAATATTTTTTTTTAGTAATAATGATGAACTTTTTGTTTTTATTAATTTAATTATTCGTTTACATGAAAAATTCTAGATAACTACTTTACTATTTAGCTCTTTTACTTTTAATTTTTACTGCCTTGATTTGTTGAAATGTGTTCTTTTGTTTTAAGAAAATAAGTTTATTCTTAATTTAAAGCTGCAAATTAACGTTTTAATTTCAAAACAGAATTATTTTTAACTGCGTAATGTAATTTTTGGTATTTTTGTTGACTCGCATAATTCGAACCGCGGTTCTAAAAGTATATTTTTTTCATTATAATCAATTTGACTTCTGTAAAGTCTTTTTCAAGGTAGGATATTGTTCGGCCCAACTGTATAACTCCGATGACGTTGATATTTCAATATTCGTCATTTAGAAGCTAGGTTTGCTTGCAAGTCTTTTTAAATTCGCTCTCGTCCATCACGTAGTCCTTTTCTGTGAGCCGTTGAATTAAAATGCCAATCGATTTTCGACCTGATAATAGAGGTTAGAAAAATGTTTCTATATTTTTAAACTCTTAAGGAGCCCTATCAGAAAAATAAGCTATTTTTCTAACATGTGGAAAAGATGTTAAAAATTCTTTAACCGCTTTTAAAAATGTATACACTCTAAAAGCGTCGTATTTGAAGCAATCAATTTTTTCGTGTAAACAATCAATTAATAAAAACAAAACATCGCGCAGAAACAAATAAAATGCAAAACATTAATTGTTCATCGAGCATTCGGAGCCCTAGGTATCTTTCGTCTATAGTCGTAGATTCCATTATGAAATTTATAATTATTTTTGATAATTAGACAATGCATGTTTCATCTAAAATTTATGCAAAACACCCCCCTTTCTTTGAGAAATATTGTTTTTTATATTAATTTTTAATTTTTATGTTATTAATATTAACAAAAAACCGTTTTTTATAACTTATATGAAACCCTTATGTAATAAATAATCATTTTCATATTACAAGTTTTTTTCGGGACACTGATAATTAACGAGAAAAATGCGCTTAAAAAATGCATGTTTTTGTGAAGTCAGAAAGTTTCAAAAATCATAACTTTGTTAATTTACACCTAAATAAAGTATAAAAAACACATATAAAATATATTTATCAAATATATATCTATACATATATATATATATATATATATATATATATATATATATATATATATATATATATATATATATATATATATATAAGAAAATTGTACTGCCTCCCCTGAGAAAATTTTTAATCCGCCCTTGCTATAAACAAAATAGGAATAAAAAAGAAAGGAGAAATTCATACCTCGTCATAAACAACAAACTGAACCAATAACGGGGCCAAAATAGCCAACGTTTGACCTATACCATTAGAAATACCAAAAAGGACTCCAGAAAAACGAGGCGATATATCAATATGGTTCACGTTATATCCGCAGAACATGGCTCCATTCAAGCTGATTGCCACAATAAGCAATATTGCTATTCCCCAATGGCTCTCTTCGTATGCCAGCCATACAAGGGCAGCGGCTGGGAAAAATGCTCCTAAAATGTGACGAAAATCATTAATTATAGTAAAAGAAAAGAATTATGTTCGTACAGCATGAAACGTACAATGTCTGGTAAAGAACACGGCACGCATTTAATGTGATTTCAGGGACATTTAGATTGTTTATAAAGGCTGCCATATACTCTCAAACAAGTCAGCAAACTTGCTTTTTCAAGTATCGTGGATTTTATTTATGCAAATAAACGAACAGCAATAAAATATGTTATTTTT
Organism: Diaprepes abbreviatus; assembly: GCA_034092305.1. NCBI lineage: Eukaryota > Metazoa > Arthropoda > Insecta > Coleoptera > Curculionidae > Diaprepes > Diaprepes abbreviatus. Next base: position 168,446 of record JASJET010000206.1, read on the forward strand.
CCTATAAAGAATTTCGGGCAATATATTTCAAATAAAATATGTTTTTTTTAAAAAAATGTGAAAATTTGTATATATTCGAAAATTTTGATTCGATAAAGAAAATTGCTAAAGGAAGGATTTGATATAGAGCTAATAGTGTTTGTATAGCTCGCTTTATTTAGATGAAATAAAACAAGTTTTTTTCTGTATTTTGACACGGTAAACACAAACTTCTAGAGTGGAAATTCCTACGAATTCGATTCTATTTGTTTTAAATAAAATAATTGCAAAATTGAAAATTGAGTTTTTCGCAAAATAATTATTATAAATAATTATATACAATTAGGTATATAAATATGTATTCTTGAACCATAGATTATATCTTATTTTTTCAATTTTTCTTTTCTTGAGTTTCGGTTATTTTTTAATTTATTTTTGGCCTTCTAAAAATTTTATGTAATTAAAATTATCTATATATTCAACACATCAAAATATCAAAAAAAAAACATTTTAAAAACATTATTATGTAAGAACAAACCACAACAAAATTTTGTTTATAAAGCTTAAAGTTCTTCTATTCAGGTACTGAGGATACACAGATTGTGAATTTATTTTAATTTTTATTTCATACAATACACCAAGAAAAAACAAAAAAACGCACACATTATATTTATTGTTAAGAGGATATTCAACTTTTGATATTTATTAACAGGATCGAATACTTAATATTTTAGTTTAAATTAGGCTGGTGTAAATGTGGCTTAAATTTCCTATGTCAGTGCTGTCGCTGGCAGTGTTTTTATTTTTTTAATTTCTATTTATCATTTCCTGCATCTGAAAATTTTGGTACTTCATATTTTTGTTCTTAATTGCGGCTTTGTGTCATCAAAGATATGTTTTGCGTCCTGTTTGTGTTTGTTTAGCGCTGTTGAGGCGTTTTTTGTATATTTATGACCATTTAATCTGTTCTTGATTAATAGGCTTATAATGTCAATATATTTCTTTGCACAAGAGATTGAGTATACTATATTTCATTTATACATCAGAGGATGTGTATTTAGTTTGCTATGAGACCTGTGGCATATAATAATATCGTGCTTTTGGAAAATATATTTTATTTTTTCTGAGATTTCACTAGTGTAAGATAATGCTACATAATTTTGCTGTTTATGTTTTCTGTTGTTAGTTTATTGTAAAATTTATATATTATTTTCCTAATTATTTCAGTGATGGTTTTTCTCTGAAATTATTATTTATTAGTATTTTTTTAATTTTTTCCAGTTTTCTTGATCGGAATTCTGGAGACGTTACAGAAAGAGATTTTGAGTGATTAGAAAAATAGTTCTACCCGACTTAGGTGGTTTAGTATACCATTCAGTCAAATTTTGTTATTTTTATGTATAAGTGTCATATCTAGAAAGTTTATTTTATTAACATGTTCTACTTCGGACGTAAATTGTAGTTTTTCTTTGAAAAAGTAAAAAGATGCTAATAAATAATAATTTCAATGAAAAGACCATCACCGAAATAATAAAGAAACTGGCATATAAATTTTACAATAATTTAACAACGAAAAACATAGAACATAAACAATGAAATCTAAGAAAAAATAAAATATATTTTTAGAAAGCACGATATTATCGTAGGTCACAGGTCTCATAATAAATTAAATTTATTATTCACTAAGTAAAAAAGTATAACACCTCGCATGAATAAATCAAATGTAGTATACTCGAAACCTTACACAAACTGTTCCAAGAAATATATTGGCATGACGAGCCCGTTACTAAAGAACAGATTAAACGGTCACCAATGTACAAACAGCTCTAAACAGACCCACGTAAGACGAAAAACATATTTTTGATTACAACAAAACCACAATTAAGAAATAAGATATAAATTACCTAAAATTACAAATAAGGGAAATGATAGAAATTAAAAAAGATAAAAACACTGTTAATGACAGAATGAAAATTTCAATTACATTTACAGAAGCCAAATTTAAACCAAAATATTAAGTATTCGATCCTGTTAATAAGTGCCAGAAATTGAATATCCTCTTAACCATAAACTTAATATGTGTATTTTCTTGTTCTTTTTTGGTAAATTGTAAGAAATAATTCGTATTCTATGTATTCTCGAAAATTGAATAGAAATCACAAAGGCAGCAATATGTATAAAAAAAACGTCAAGGCGTGTACTTGCAAAATTATATATATTTTCAAATTAAGATGATGTTTGTGAAGTTATGTTATATTTTGATGTGTTGTATATATAATGTTTTTAATTACATTAATTTACATTTAATTAAATTTAAAAAAAAAATTAAAATTAAAACACTTTAAATAGTGGGCGAAAGTCAACTGTTGCACTTTTAATTATGTAAAGAACCTAAACTCAGAAAATATATATAAGCCTTTATTTATTGCAATAAGTATCACCTCCAAAAAAAACATAATGGCAGGGAACAATGTCAGAAAGAAATATCATTACCATAATTAACATCACAATAAAAATTAAAGTTCATTCTCAGATCTAGACAAAAAGAGAAAAAAATTAAAAGGAAGAAAACCTCAAAAGTAATTATACAGTTTTAAATATTTTCATGATTAATCCAATCAAATTAATGTACCAAATAAAACAATTAACATATCATAAAAAGAAATTAAAAAACAAAGAAAACTAAAAAAAACTTCCTTTACTTTTAATTATTCCATACGATGCTCAGAATTGAAGTTTCAATGCAAATTATAAATACTGAAGAACTCCGAACATTGGAAGGATAATAAAATTAAAATAAAATTGAGTCTACTCCTAAAAAAGCGAAAAATAACAATATACATTTTTATATTAAAATGAAATTTTTGAAGTCGGCGCTAAAATAATACCTAATACCTAAATGTAATTCGTATAAAAGGATTAAAAAATACTTTATTTGTAATTGCTTTTTTACTGTAGTTTACATATATCTCTTCATATAAAAATTTATATTGTTATTTTTCGCTTTTTTAGGAGTAGATTCAATTTTATTTTAATTTTATTATCTTTCCAATGTTTGGAGTTCTTCAGTATTTATAATTTGCATTGAAACTTCAATTCTGAGCATCGTATGGAATAATTAAAAGTAAAGGAAGTTTTTTTTAGTTTTCTTTGTTTTTTAATTTCTTTTTATAATATGTTAATTGTTTTATTTTGTTACATTAATTTGATTGGATTAATCATGAAAATATTCAAAACTGTATAATTACTTTTCAGGTTTTCCTCCTTTTAATTTTTTTCTCTTTTTGCTAGATCTGAGAATGAACTTTAATTTTTATTGTAATGTTAATTATGGTAATGATATTTCTTTCTGACATTGTTCCCTGCCATTATGTTTATTTTGGAGGTGATACTTATTACAATAAATAAAGGCTTATATATTTTTTCTGAGTTTAGGTTCTTTACATAATTAAAAGTGCAACAGTTGACTTTCGCCCTCTATTTAAGGTGTTTTATTTTTTTTTTTAATTTATTTTTATTTTCCTAAAAACTTTGTGTAATTAAAAACATTTATATATACAACACATCAAAATATGAAAAAACAAACATAACTTCACAAACACCATCTTGATTTGAAAATATATATAATTTTGCAAGTACACGCCTTGGCGTTTTTTTTATACATATTGCTACCTTTGTGATTTTTATTCAATTCAAAAACAGATTTCAAATTTGTTTTATGCTACCTCGAGAACTCCCCATACCAATTTTGGCCGCCATATTACCAGCGCGATCTCAGATTCTACTGCACCAATTTCCGCCAAAGTGATGTGTGACTATTGCAGCAACTTCATGAACATAACGTAGAAAATTTCATTTAAATCAGTGTCGCCGTTCCGGAGCAATCGATGTACATACACAAAAAAAAATACATAACGGTCGAACTGAGAACCTCCTTCTTTTAGAAGTTGCTTAAAAAATAAAAAAAGATACATATCGAAACATGATATCTTCTCTACGCTACATAGACCCATTATACGGTGGTAAGCAAATTTTCCTGCTCTCCCAATCTGGCATACTGCATGTATTTGGAATGAATCGTATACTAGTCGAAAGATTTTTTCTCAGCTTTCATTTATTGAAAAATATTAAAGATTCGCAGTGTAAGATCCCAGTGAAAATCATCAATAGGCTACAGTTGCAATCTTAAATATTTTCTATCTCGAAAACAAAGCGACCTATGTAAAAATGAGTAAGAACCTTTTTTGTTCAAATCATCTAAAGATTATGAACAATTTTTTTATATTTTGCAAAAAACTGAATTTTGCAACTTTGCAACATTAATTTGTTTATAAAAAATCAATCGACCTTTATTCGAACTGCCACCCTAGATTTTCGTGTTTAGCGTATGATGACACATAAAAAATCTTGTCATCTAAATAAGGAGGTTTACAGATTCTCTATTGGCCCCTACACTAATCTTAAACTTGTTTCTGTAGTTCTAACTTAGATTTTTTTATTTACCAGTTCCCACGCTAACTAAGAAGTGATAAAATCTGCTTTGGCAAAACTGCAACAGTTTTATTTCAACATTCATTTGCATATTATGTTTTTACCTATTGCATGAAATATTCTTCTGGATGTTTTTCTCGATGTGTACCCTTTTTGTATTAAATAATCCGCCAGAGGTCCATAAATGACAGTAAATACAGCCGCTACTACATAGGGAGCTGAAGAAAACAGGCTATTCTAAAAATAAAAATATTGCTTTAATGTTTTTAAATATTTCAAATTACCTCCAGTCTAATCTAAAATCTTTCTGAGAATAAGGAAAGTGATTTTATTTAAATTTTTATAAAATTAATATTGATAATTAAATGTAGACATAATAATATCGCAATATTTTTAAATTATTTTATAGCATGAATTTACATTTTACTTATCTATAGATAACTATCTCCATAGCAAATAAAATTTTACAATATCACCACTTTTTTAAGTAGAAGCAGAATAAACACTAACTAACTTGAATTTATATTGTAATACGAATATTATGCTCTTCATTGAATAACCTATAAATTTTCAATTGTTTCAGAATTTACATAGTTATGGCGGCTTTTTCAAATATTTAATATTTTGAGGTAAATATTGCAAAAACGGTTGAAGCAAATATAGGAAACATATACACTTTTGAATGGAAAATTTTAAGCTCTATTTCAATATTTAGTAATATACAAGGCGTTCCGTTAAAAAAAAAAGAAGAAAAGAATTTATTTAAAAAAATACAATTATTTATAAGTATTTTTGTTTTTTCCAATATCATATTCTTGCGATATAGAAAAAATCCAGGAACTTATGTATTTAAAGTTTTTTTCTAACTTTTATAATAAAACCACCAGAGCTTGTCAAAATATAAGGAACAATCCTACACAGTATATGTTTAAGATTTAAAACTATGGTCAAGCAAAATAGCAAAATTAACTTATCATCATATCTCATTATTTGCAGCTAGAATTCTTGGATTTACTTTCGGCTCACATAAATTTCACATATATTTTAAAAAATTCTCAGTGAAAACTCAATTATAAGAATGTAGCTGTGAAAAGTGCTAAACACTGCAAAAAACTTACCTTTTCTATGTCAATACGAGTAATTTTGCTTAAGTAAGTTGGTATTTCCGTAATGAGAAAAGTGCTTCCCCAAGATTCCCCAATGGCACCCATTATTGCAGCCCAGAAAGGTAGACTAGTAAATATTGCTTTCCAAGGAACTTTTATATCCTAAAAATATATACATCACTGTATAATTGTATAGTAAAAAATAAAATTTTAAGCCACATTGCAATAAATTTAAGGTAAATGTCCTGGAAGCAAATTTCATAGACCGTTTCTTAAATTCAATTAATGTAATGTATTAAATTTAGTAATTTTTACATTAATCTAAATTAATGTGTGCCATTAAATTTAATGTAATCATATATTAAATTTAAAGTTTGATCATTATTTTTTAAAGTCACTAAAGACATTAAATATACAGTGAGTGATTTTAAGTGAATTTAAGATAATTTATCACATATTTAATGCACCAACATTAATATGAGGTCAAAAAATTCTGCTACCAGAAAAAGGTGGAAATTTTTCTCATAGGTAGTGTACCGTCATCTGTATACCGGTTTCGAACTCATTGGTTTCCGTCAGTACCGACAGACATGTTCACCTCATCATAAGGAAATTGAGTCATTTCAGCAACTTATATCGTACTAAATAAAAAGTTTAATACAAGTTGCGCCATCTGCCGGAATATTATTCAATGTACCATGATTATTAATGTAAGTTCCTTTAATGATAAGGTACATGTGAATTAAACTTAATGTACAGAAAGTTGAAATATCTTTTCAGTTACTTTATTGAAATTTAAGACACCATTTAATCAAATTTAATGTACAACGAACTGATATTTCAATGAATTTGCTTTAAATTCAAAGTAAATGTAAATAATTTACGATTTAAAGTACAAAATCATTAAATTTAATGTAGAATTTACATTAAATTTGCATTAAATTTTAGGTTATTCTTAACAGTGTAATTATTAACAAAATAATAAATAATCCCATTCAACATAAAGGTTTATATCTTCAAAAAGATAGTTTTGCAAGACCGACAATTATGAGGTATAAATTAATGCTAAAGAAATAAAAATAGTTGTGACGTCAATTTGCGATGACATACTCACATTGTAAGCAAAGTAAGGGCAAAATTCTAAAAGCTTGTAATACTCTTTCGAACAAAACAAGTGTATACAGATTTATAAAGTCCAAGATTCAACATTATTCGAGTACTGCTCTCAAGTTTTTAATTCGAATGAACAGTACAACATAATGCGAATTTCTATTTTGCACACGGGTCACTTCTAGAATAACTTGTCGACTTGTTTCATGACTACATTTTATTAATCTCCATGGCAATTAAGTCAATAGTAAGAAAAATTTTACCAGTCATCCTAACTTGTTTTTGAGTGAACATAGAAAGAAGTTATTTTTAGACATAAGTAAACTGATTAGAGTTTCTCAAGTTTAGATGCACTAAAAATTTCGTTATAATTTTTAATATAGGCCACTTCTATTAATTTCCTATATTCCAAATTATGTTTTGTTGTTTTTCCTCTTTGAGAATAGGAGATAATATAAATCACTATTTTGCCGCTCGTATCACCCTTACGTCTAGAGACGCACTAGTGTGACTGCATCAGGAATATAATATTACAATCATCGATGTAATGTCATACCTAAGTTGGTAGCAGACAAGCTGATGATTCAAAAATGATGCTAAAACGCGTCTTGAGAAAAAACATTAGGGAACAATTGCCTTTTATTGATCTTAAAGAGAAACTGATTTATATAATTAAACCCATTTTATAATTTTCAATATACTTACAGACACATTTTCCTCCACCTTCTGACCAAGTGAAGTTTCTATATAATTCCGTTCTTCCCAACTTATACTTTTGTGAGTAGCTGGTCTATCTGCACTAAAAACTAACCAAAATACACACCACACTAGGCCGAGAATACCAAATATGTAAAAGGAGGCGGGCCATCCTAACCATGAAGACGATAGATAGCCTGTGATTGGCATAGACAGAATGGTTCCAAAACTGCAACCTGGAAGTATATCAATATAATTTACTAATTCATTAAGAAGTTTAGTCAGTCTCAAAGTCTACATATTTAATCAATTACAAAAATATTTGAATAGAACCATAAAAGAAGTACTTAATCAGTACCAATTTTAAAATAATAGATTTACCGCCTTCAAAAGTCACTTGACTCCATTTTGAACAATACAAAAAAAACTTGACACTGGAATTCTCTTATCAGTGGTCTTTGGTTAGCCAGCGTAAACAATTTGAAACATGTGAAAATATAAAATTCGCGATTTTAACAACAACTAAATAAGTTTTTTGATTTTTTATTTTTTATGATTCTCTTTGCTGTCAAAATCATAGAAAAAGGAAAGTAAATTTTTCCGAAAGCTCGACATTAGTGAAAATAGAGTTTCAATTCAATCCTTTTTAGTGTTTAGTGATAATATAGGGCGTCGTCAGTAAAAATAATCAATTTCAAATTTTTTATCAAATCAAAATTTTATTTGGTAAAGAAACATCAATTTTAAAGAGAAAATAATAGTTATCCAGAAACCTATACTATCAAACATGTACTTTATAAATTGAATATTTACGATTTTCTGGAATATGTGATTCTGACTCTTCCCTCTTGATTGTCCAGCAGTGATCGGCCAACATCATTGGACGGCACCTACCTTGAGAACGTCGTTCCATATTTTAAATATCCTGATGAAAATTTTCTCCATGCTTATCGCTTACAATTCCAAAATTTTCAGGGAAAAAGCCAGATATGACTTTAAGAAATGAATTTTAAGTGACAGATCGCAACCCAAATCCTCAAATGTTAATAGAAGCTTGTCAATCGACTTTCTATAGCTGTCACTCTTATAGTTACCCAAAAAATTAGAAACCAAGTTCTTGAAGCAATGTCATATTATTTTTTCCAAAACGTTCAACTTTCCTTCACATTTTGGATCTTTTATTAATTCCCTAATTTGAGGTCTTTCTAAAATGTCCTCTTTGATGCTAGTATCACTTATTCTGGGGAATTTATTTTTCAAATGCAAAAATCCTATTCCATTGCAATCTATCGCTTTTACAAAATTTGTTATAAGGCCTAATTTGATATGGACTGGCGGAAAAAAAACATCAGAAGGCTTTAGAAGTGGTGATCCACATTTTTCTCTCCAGGAACGAGAGATTTATACACAGGCCATATTTTTTCATTATAATGATTCGTTCTGACCCTGCGGAATTTAGTATAACCCAACTGCAGTCCAAATAGTAGAGCAATAACTTTTAAATTGCTACTGATTTTAAAATAATATGTATTATACTGGATTTTTCCAAGTAGTAGTTTCATGTTCTTAGTGGCTTCTTTCTTATTAGAAGCGTGTGCTCGAGAAACAGAAGGAAGTACATAACCGTTATAGTCTAGAACTGCTTTTAAACTCGTTTTGGATGAGTCGATAAACAAAAGCCACTAAAAGGGATCAAATTCTATTTTCAAAATATCCATAACTAAATTTATATCATTACAGCATACCAAGGCCTCACCTTGAGAAAAAAAAACTTTTAAAATGTTCATCACGATTTTGAAAATATTTTAATTTCACGATGTAGGAAATTCTATCCTTTCAAACGAGATCCTAACAGTTGTATCTGTTTTTTTGGCTAATCAGATCATTTAGGGTTCCTTTGTTATTAAATGCAGATTGACTTGAATTTTTATTACAATTAGAATTAGAATTATTATTGTCATTGAAGTTGAAGGTTGTGAATCGTCAATATGAAACGACGTAGATCGAACTGATATAGGTAAATTGTCATTATAAGAGACTGATGTTATTATTGAAGTTAAATTAGGGTATTTAATTGTGTATTTCGTCTTTGAATTTATGCCTTTTATGACAGTAAGACAAAAGACAGTCCGAAACAAGATCGGAAGGCTCGGTCCATATTACGGGAATAGGAAACGGTATATAATGATTCGATTAAATTTTTTACGCATGTAGGGTACAAGTTTTGTTTTTATGAGCCACGAAAAAACTAAAATACTCGCTGTAACACTTCAAAATAAGATCTATAAAATTTCGCCTTTGCGTTTTGAAAGACAATTCACGACACATAAGAATAAGCACAATGGTTGATTGAAGCTAACACAACTTGATCAAATATACAAACAAAAATATATAAATACTCTTCTTTCGTGACCGTTCACATGCGTTTATAGCTATAATTTCAAAAATTAACTTGTCCTTATTACAAGAAAATTGAGGATAACCCAAAATAAGTGCACTACCAGAATTCGTGTGGCATAACCACCGTTGATCAGTGTTATTATAAAAGTAGCTTGGTGATCATATTTTGAAACAGCTATGAATAAATATTTAATAAAATAGTCTCAATATTTTATTTTCCCAAATCTATGTAGATCTACAAAATTTTTCGAACACAAGCATTTTAAACTATGCGTTTGGAAAGGTGTATAATGAGTTAATGTATTTCTTATACTGAACTATAAAACCTGCACATATTTTAAAACCTTTCTGATACATCTTGTTTATTAAAGTATGCATTTTTCGTAATAAAATTTAAAAAATTTTAAGTTGATGTATTGAAACATAATGTCTTAGTGGTAAATTTCAAAAATTATAAAAGGTAACTGAGATTTTTAATAATTTAAATAAATGATTTTGTTATATATATATATATATATATATATATATATATATATATATTGACTCCAAGTCAAGGCAGTTATAGGGTTAAAAATGTAGTGTCCATTCTTCTAACTGGACCTTTAAAAATACCTTTTAAAAGTGAATATACAAAAGAGTGAGTGATTACAATTGGTTTGTGATGTAATTAATTTTTGTTTAAAACAAAAATCTCTGTTCTTAATGCATCCGCATCAGTTGAAAAAGATTCGAAAGAATCGAAACGTCCTGAAAAATAAAAATATATATATACAATAAGTATGACTACTTTATATATGTAGGTTCAATATAAAAATGAACCATATTCCCAAGAAAATAACCAACTAAATATATATATATATATATATATATATATATATATATATATATATATATATATATATATATATATATATGAAATAAAAACCTGATATAGCTATATGCGAACTGAATAAAGGTACAAACCAGAGTATACCGTAGTACTAATCCATGACCTCTCTTCCGTGGGTGCCCATTTTCCTAACATATTGTGGGTTAACGGTATCGTGAATCCTTGAGCGATTCCTTGTAATACACGACATGCAACAACTCCATTCGATCCAAACCAACTAGCAAATATTGGAATTAGAATGCATGCTATTGAATTTAGTAACATAGATATAGCCAAAATCCATTTCGGTCCGAAAGTTTGGGCTATTGGTCCAGCGAAAAATTGTAGAACAGCGTAGCTCCAATAGAAAGAAGAAAGAACTACTCCAGTTTCGACCCAATCGTAAGTCTAAAATTTATAATAAAACAGATAAAATAACTGTCGCCTTTATAAAAATTAGGAATCATGTAAAATATTAAAACACTGAAATTTTAACAAATTCCGGAAAACACTGAATTTATTTCAGAACGAGATTAAAATTATCATTTTCTTGAAATATTTTTTTTATTTTTCTTTAGTAGACATTTTCATTTTTGCCATTAAGTCATTTTATCTAGTTTTGTTCAATCCTTAGCTAATGTCATTCAATTGATTCTAGTGTATCTTCTGATATCGTCCTGCTCCCGAGTATAGGATCTTTTCTCTCCATTCTCGGCCTCCATTTTTGAGCTGGGAGATGCTTTTATAATATTTGTTATTTATTTCTGTTATCATATTCAATTTTTTTTTCATGAACCAGGGGTTTAATGCGTGGCATTTTACTTTTTTGGGCTTTATATCAATACGGGCACGACGCACCGACTACTTTGGCTTTTAATAAATTGAGATATCAGATTTTAATATGTACGAGACTGCTTGTGTCATGCTTTTTTGTTAAAAATAAAAGGTAGAACAAACAAAATTTTTCTAGCACTGTCTCTTTCTAAGATACAGAGCGAAATTGAAAATTTTGCATTTAAAATACCCCTTTGTATCTTAGATAATAAGCAAGTTAATGAAAAAGTCGCTATTGTAGAGTTTTTTACTTCGAATTCACTGATTTTGAGTTATTCATCAAACTTATGCTATCGTTTTTAAATAGAACGTTCTGAATATTATTTGACAGCTCGATTTCCATTTTTTTAAACTTTTCAAAAATGTTATTTGATTTCACAAATAAATCTAAAAATCTAATTCCTTTAACAATTCAGACTTAAATTCGCAGAAAGCATACATAATAAATACATCTATTTACTAATAGACATTTTCGAACCATATCTTGAATATCATTTAGAAAAGCTTCTGAGATCTTCTAGGTATATTATGATTTTCGGAAAGACAGTTTTCTTTACTATTGTAAATCTGGATTAATGGAAATAAAAAAAAAAAAAACAAAATGCAAGTTGGCTGCACCTACTGCGGAAAACAAAAGCTTTATAATTTTTATCACACTTGAACAGGTAACAATTTAACTAGTTTTTAAATAGTACTGTAAAAAGATTTGTTTATCCGCTGAGTATTTTTTAAGTAGGTAAATTTTAATAATCGATGATTGTCTAAAATTTTGAAAGTTATGAGAAATATGAGATGCTAGTGTGCTGTCAGTAGAATGAGATCTCTCATGAGGCTTCTGAATTATATTTTACCAAGTATGTATAATGCATATTTATTGCTATCAAAAAATCTTTCGGAGCTGCGATGAAATACTAAAGAGTTGTTTATGTGTTATAGATATCCGGAAAGAAGGCAGCCATATTCAGACATATTTTCTAGATTAAAGAATAATTTAAAACGTATGACCAAGAAACCAGATAGAGAGACGAAGTGAATCTTCTGGCTTGTGTAGAAGCAGCACCTTCAACCTTATGTAGAGGGACAGAAATAGAAACCGAAATCGTCAAAAGTCGTGCATAACCATTATTTAAAAAATATAAGTACCAACTCTATAAATTTCATATTGTGCAAAATTTACGTACGGGTGATGTAGAGCCTCCACAATGATCTGGAATTGCTATGTGGAAAAAAATCAGAGCCAGAGACAATTTCGGAAGATTGCTAATTTGGTCCAATGAATGTTATTTTACAAGTGCTTGGCATTTTTAACAGACACAATACTAGGCATTGGTCGGTATAAAAAATTTCATATCATTTATGAAAGGGAGCAATAAAGGCGCTTCGGATTTGGTAAGCCCTTGTTTTATCTTAAGAACATAGACTAGGTACCGAATGTATGACAGAAGCTTCACAGCAAACTGCTTTCTAGAAGTTTTAGGAAACTAATTTTCCTCAGTAATGAACAGGTACCTACGGGCCTGTTAGTTGGCCTCCCAGATTGTCTGATCTATGTGTTCTGGATTCTTTATGGGGCTTTTTAGAAAACATGCAAGCAATGTTCCTACAACCTATACAAATGCTGATGATTAATTTAGCATGTAACATATATTCGATATTCGCATTTGATAAAATAAGTTAAACTATATATATATATATATATATATATATATATATATATATATATATATATATATATATATATACTCAACATCTTTCCTTAGAATAACTTTACAATGCAACAAATTTGGCTTTCCAGTTTTTGCAAAACAAATCTCTTATTATTATAAAAAAAGACTGTCGAAATGTGCCACTTCTTTATCAGAGAAAATGGCAACCATTTTTAATAGTACTTAAAATAAAAATTTATGTATTTTTTTACATAATAAGGTTAGACATTGTTTTTATTTAGGGACTGTTTGAAGTCTAATATAAAAATAAAAATTGCCTTTAACTCTTAAACTATACCTTATATTACAAGAACCTTGAAAAGTTATTTTAAATAGGTAGGTAAGTATTATTATTAATAACATATGTATTCAATATTAGACATAGATATAATTTATTGATTACGTTTTTGTTAAGTAGAAATTGTAGATAGTCTTACAGAAGGGTATAAATAAAGCTTACATTAACAAGGGAAGCACCCCAACCCGACCTAACTGATTTTAATCATTTTTGGATACGTTATAGTACTTGAAAAAATAATTGATGCGAATTTTTTTTATCGGCTGTCATATACTTTTAAGGAGTGAAATTCACCCCCAAAGTCAACCCTTAAAATTCCTTTTTTCAATATATATATTGAAAAATATTCGTCATAAAAAGTCACAAATGTGAAGTGTATTTATGACCAAAGGGTCAACCCCTGTTTTATATTAAAAAAAAACATATTTTTTATGAATGTTTTTGCTATAACATCGGGGAATGAACTCAAAAGAATTATGAATAGCATTTTTGTTAACAATATCGATTATTTGTATTGTTTTCAAATAAGCACCCCTAAATATCGTTAATAACCCCTTACAGTAATGGACCACATATAAGTGGTAATTTTTTTTTCTTAAAAGTCATCCAAAGTGTAAAGCGAATGTAATTTATAATAAGTGCAAATATATTAATTTTTTTTTCAATAATAATACCAAAAGGGTGAAAAAAGTCACCCCCAAAATTATATACCTAATATAACATGGGGTCCAATTAAAATTCTTTAATAAAACAAAATATAAAATCAGTCATGTATGATTTAATAACGAGAAAACTTTTTTTAACATACTAATATTTACTTGTAAAAGGTGAAAACCACTCCTAAAATTGAACTTTTCAATTAACTTTTTCATATGCTTCAGGATTTAAAGAAGGTTTTTTAATAAAATTAAGTTGAAAATTATTTTTCATAAGAATCCTGAAATACAAAGCGTATTTCTGAACCCTTATTTTATATTGATATTGTAAACGCTAACACTGATAATTGATATTTTTAACGAAAATGCTTTTTATAATTTTTTTAAGTTCATTCCTCGATTTTTATAAAAAAAATATTCATAAAAAATGTAGATTTTTTTTTAAATATAAAACAATGGTTACAACCCCATAAATACACCTTATATTTCAGGCTTCTTACAACAAGTAATTTTACACTTGGTTTTAATCAAAAATATCCATTAAATGATAAGGTGCATCAAGATGAATTTTAAGGCTAAACTTTAGAGATGGTTTTCATGTTTTAAAGAAATGTTGGTATATTGATAAGAAGCATCTTGTTTCATTTTTCAATTATACAGGACTTATTTTATTTTTTTTTTATTAAAGAATTTCAATCAAACTCGTGATGTTTTAAGTATTTATTTTTAGAGGCGAATTTTTTCACCCTTTTGGTAATACTATTGAAAAAAGTTATATATTTACATTTGTCATAAATTACATTCGCTTTACATGTTGGATGACTTTTAAGAAAAAAAAGTTTTACCACTTATAAGTGGTCCATCACTGTAAGGGGTAGTTAACGGTATTTAGGGGTGGTGATTTGAGAAATCCCAAAACACGTCAACACTAGTGATTGATACTGTTAACGAAAACGCTTTTTATAATTTTTCAAGTTCGTTCCCCTATATTTATAACAAAAATAATCATAAAAAAATAGATTTAAAAAAAAATGAAATAGGGGTTGCAACCCCTTTGGTTCTAAATTAAGAGTTGACTTTGGGGATGAATTGCACTCCTTAAAAGTGGATGTCAGCCGTTAAAAAAATGTGTTTCTATTATTTTTTCAAGTACTATATATCCAATAATGATCAAAATGGATGAGTTACCCCAAAGGATCACCCTGTACGAGAGGTGGACATGAAAAAGAGAGTAATATGTATTAAGAACTGTTTGAGGATCTAAAAACTGCTTTAGTTTTCTTATCGCAAAAATGGCGGTTGATAATTTAGCTTGCAGTGACTCGACATGTGATATCTAGCCCAGCGTGTCATCAACAGTGATACCTAATATTTTGACGTGATTCCTCTCAAGTATATCAGGGTTTGTTGAAAATGTAGTTTTTTATTTTTTCATTATTTAATTTAGAACAGTTATCCAAGAATCACAATTCAGCACGCGTTGCCAGAAGATCACTATTATATTTTAGGTCTTAAATATTCTTATCACTACACAACAAAGATATGTCGTCAGCATAACAAAAATTTTTCGAAAGGCTAATAAATGCAAACAAGTCATATATATATATATATATATATATATATATATATATATATATATATATATATTACAAGAGGCCCCAGAACCTACTGCAAATTTAAAATTTATTAGTAGAATCAAATATCAACCATTACTCATTTTTAAAAAGCATGAAAAAAATGAAATCGAACTGTCAAATAATATATAGGATGTTATATTAAAAAAAAAACATAAATTTAATCTATAACTTACAAGATGATGCGTTTAGAAAAAAAAACTGAGTACGGCCGCTGATTTTACTTACAAAACTCTACAATAACCCGTTTTTAGTTTTCGTTAACTTACTTATTTACAAAGATACAAAGGAGGCTGGTTAATGGAAAATTTTCAGTTTCCTATATCTTGGAAACAGAGATGACTAGGAAAATTTTGTTTATTGCATCTTTGTTTAATAAAAAAAATAACATAGTAAAAAGGGCAAGTCTCAATCTTTAATAAAATTAGAAATACCCCGCAGAAATGTCGAAAATATATATGACTTCTAAGAATGCATGTTCTAAAAAGATGTTGATCATTTCAGGGGTGTTTTTTTATTTATTCGTTTTTTCTGGATCTGGCATTTAATTTATCAGATTTATCAGATATCTAAATTAGTATTATAGACAACATATTTACATAAATTAAGAAAAATAAAGAAATTAAAAACCATTAACCTTGCTGGTTCTATATGAACATTATTTTAAATATGGAAGTTTATTTTTACACAGTACATTTTTATACTTACTGGAACTTCATCGTTGCTAGATGTACCCTTGCTGGTCATAGCTACAATAGCAACTGAAAGAATGGTTCTTATAGCGTATGCCAGTCCCATAAGAAAGAACAACAGGATCATTTGGATATAACGTACCTTTATCCATGGCGCTAAAAAGAAATTGTGTCTGTAACGTTGGTGAATAAAAAGAAACGTGCCGGTACAATTTATTGAAATACAAAAAACCGTAAGTAATAAAAAAACTAAAATTTATGATTTCTTGGCACATTAAATTGAACCCTTGTATTTCCTCACAAATGTATCATAATTCTCAATTGTTATATTTTAAAACCGATTTTTAGTTAGGTATTTAAATCCACAAGAAAGAATTGTTGGTTGTAACACATAGAAATCATTGTAATTGTAATTGTTTTGACGGATTCTGTTGGTGTTATGGTTTTTTTCACTTTGACATTTGTTATCAGTCGCATTTAGGTTACTTTCAACTTGAGCGAAATTTTATTTGTTGCTGTTTGTTTAGGGTCAGTTTTAACATGTATGTTTCCATAAAGGAAAGAACGCTGTTAAGGCTCACAGATAGGTATGTTCTGATGACCAACATTCTAGTCGACCTACTGAAATTGATGATGGCCAAATCATCATAATTGAAGAAAATCATTATAAAATTACAGATTACAGAGAAGTTTAATGTATCGCACACAACAACTGCATATTACTTAAATGTTTGGGACTTGCTAAGAAGCTCTACATTTGAGTTCCTAATGAACTGTAAGAGATTCACATAACACAACGAATCAATATGTATCTCATGCGCAATGAAAGCGACCCTTTTTTGAAAATAATCATTGCTAATTAAAAATGGGTCATCTACAGTAACATCATTCGAAAACGATTATGGTTCAAGCAGGTGAACTAGCACAAACTTCATTTAAAGCTGAATTGCATCCAAAAAAGTTCATGCTGTCAATTTGGTGGGACTACAAAGGTGTTGTGTATTTTGAACTATTTCCAAGAAACCCGACGATCAATTCAGAGGTTTTCTGTGGACAACTAATAAAATTGGAAGAAACAATCAAAGAAAAATGGCTAGAATTGGCAAATCGCAAAGGGGTTGAATTCCGCCATGATAATGCAAAGCTTCACTCATTTTTAGTAACTCACGAGCAATTATTGCATGCCTCATACATCCCTGACCTGGCATCATCTGATTACCATTTATTTCAAAATTTGCAAACTCTTTAAATGGTATGATGACGACGTTAAATTGCACTTGACTCAATTTTTTGGTGACAAGGATCAAAATTTCTATGAAAGGGGAAACATGAAGCTGCAAAAATGATGGCAAAAGGTCATTGAACAAAATGGATAATATATAATATATTAAAGTTTACTCTTTGTATAAAAAAATTAGTTTTATTTCACACTACAAAACCGAAATTACTTTCTTGCGGACCTGATTAAATGAACCGATAACAAAACAATATTTTATCTCACTTTCACAATTTTGTCAAGAACAATTCAGACTAAAATTAAATCATCACTTTTATAAGTCCGCAAATAATATTATCAACTTAATTTTAATACTGGTATTACTAGAACAGTTTAAAATATTATTTTTATTAGGCGTATTATAAAATCTCGTTTTTATTTCAAAAAGTTAAAAATTGGAAATTATATATAATGATTATGTGCAAAAAACTATTGCTGTAGCAAATCTATGATGCTATAAATGGACACATACTGGGCATGATTCGGCTATGACGTGTGTAGATAGAATGCTCCTAGAAGATGCACAAATTAATAATTGATATTTTACAATTAAACTCATAACTTAAAACTGTTACCTAATGATCAATATTTATAACATTATTGCAAGAAATCTAATTTACATGACAGCAATCTTTATATAGAAGTTTTTTTGTTACTTAATTTTATTTATTTTAAAATAAAGCTTTCACAACCATCATGTCGAATACTAAAGACTATTAAAACTTACCTGGTTTTTTAATTTCACTAAACTCCATAATTTAAATATTTGTCACCGTCTCATAAAGATACTTTCATAAACGAATTCAGAACTAAACACTAAAAACATATTATAAAAATATGTCACTTGTTAAATAATTAAATACATTTATTTATTTTATCTCACTCAATTTCAAGTTCATGAACCGACGAACGAAATAAATCTAAATTTATTTTGTTGTTCAAAAATCTTTGTTAAATATACATATATAGTATCTCTGTTAAGTCGAACCAGACGGTTGTATTGATTTCATAAGACGGAGTTTTTAGATAAATTACAAATTTATCTTGAAAATTTTAAAATTTTTATCTAAATGAGATTTGAATGTTTAATTGTATTATTAGCCTCCTATTTCTATAATTACCAAGAGTCTCAAATTACTTTAGTATAAAAAAGACTACAAAAGTAAGGTTATCTGTTGCATGTGTTTCACGTGTTGATAGCTATTTTCTTGTTTAATATTATTAATTAATATTTAGCGTTCGCTTTTCGTCTTTGTCTGATTAGACTTAATTCATATTGTTTTCTTTTTTTGGCAAATCCGTATAACCAAGTTGTTCGTGAGAAAAGAATACAGCTTTTACGTGCGGGTTATTTTAGTTCAAGGTACTTGAGTGAACTGAATTGCTATCGGAAAATTTAGAATGGCCTGCTATTGGGAAACACTGAAAAGTTAAAAACTATTCGATATTATTTTTAAAAAAATTGTAAATTGATAGTCAAGTGCATCAGTACGAAAAATTGTTTACAGGTAATTTTTCGCACACTTGATCAATCTTTTTTTTTGAAAATTTATTTAAAATTAGGAGAAGATGGAAATTTTAAATTTAACAAACGAAGTGCAACCGGAAATTTGAAAGAGAGGGGTGGAGGAATTATTATTGAATTTAATTTGTAAATTTTCCATATCATTATTAAAGTGTTTTCTTAACTTTCATTTGGGCCATTTAATCTTATTACATGAATATACAGAAAACCGTAAAAATAAAAAAAAAAATCGATGAAAAATGATATAAAGTTTATTATACATTTATCTGTGAATAAACCTTGTATGGAGAGAGAGAGTCAGTTTTGAACTAGCAGAGAATAAACTATCTGTCATTTTTTAACGATCTTAAGAAAAAAACAAGGTTTGTTTGAAGGTTGTAGACAATGTTGAAGATTGACTAAAAGGTGGTTGTCGGACTTGCATTGTGTTTGTTTGTTTAACGGCCGTTTCGATTAAGTTGTATCTCCAATCGTTCATCTTCTTCAAGTGCCTTCTCCATTGCGGAGGTTGGCAATCATAATAGCTATTTTAATTTTTGAGGCAGTTGCTCTAAATAGTTGTTTTGAACTGCATCCAATCGTTATATCGTATAAACTGAATGTTTGTCTTAAGGCTACCAGTTTATATATGGATTGTGTCTATTGAAGAGCGAAGTTTTGCTTCACTGTACACACCTCAACGATTTGATGTTATAAAGTAACTGTTGCCAAAGTTTAGGTATTTCAACACTGAGTTTACTGGATTCCATTATTATTTTTAACGTAAGCTGGTCTTATAATTTTTCTTTTCCTCCTGTTTGGTTCCATATATATTACCGCAACTTCAAAATATTTTATGTGGTGTTGTTTGTCCCCCGCGTGTTCTGCAATACCTAATCTCGACGTCTCCCCTTTTTTAGGATTTTTCTGTTCCTTAATTCTAACTGCTAGTGGACGCTTCGTTTCTCCAATATACATTTCGCCACACTCACATAGAATTTTGTAAACACATTCTTTCTTATCGGTAGTTTTTGGTTTTGGTTTTGTTAAATGGGCTCAGAATGTATTTCCTGATTTGAAGGCTGTTTTTATATTGTAACTGCTGGCAATTCCACTTATTTTCTCCGAGGTTCCCTTAATATACGGAATTGTGAAAAACGAATGTGTTTCTTGCTGCCCAGTGGTCTTTGTTCTAAGGTTATTTATAACATCGTCAGTTAATTTTAGAGGATAGTCAATCTGTTGTAAATCGGTTTTATTTTTTGCTACCTTTTTGTATACAGTGAAGCGAAACTTCGCACTTCAATGGACACAATCCATATATAAACTCGTTGCCTTAAGACAAACATTCATTTTATACTTGATAACGATTAGCGATACAACCTAATCGAATCGTCGTATATATATATATATATATATATATATATATATATATATATATATATATATATATATATATATATGCGGCTTTCACGGATTTCTCCGTGTGAGATACAATAGCAGTGGATTATGCCGTTGTAGTGCTGAAATCAGCATACGTACAACTATATGCAACTCCGTGTATAGATGAAATAAAATGCGAACAGTAAATGCAAATTTCGTCCCTTCATATCCTTTCCGTGTTAAAGGTTGCACAGTTTGAATAAATTGCTACAGAACACAATTTATTCTATTCCACCACCATCGAGATGATTGCCTACCTGTACCACCATACCGAGAAGAAAGTCAAAACTTACCCTCCCCGCTACAGTAATACGGCAGAGGTACATGTTTCATCTCTACTGTATGTATATAGGTCACACACACATCATCTAGATGGTGATGGAATAGGATAAATTGTGTTCTGTAGCAATTTATTCAAACTGTGCAACCTCTAACATGGAAAGGGTATGATGGAACAAAGTTTGCATTTACTGTTCGCATTTTACTTCATCTTTACACGGAATTGCATATAGTTGTACGTTTGTTGAATGTGATTTCAGCACTACAATGGCATAATGTGGATATATGCACTGCTATTGCATCTCACACGGAGGAATCCGTGAAAGCCGCATAAAGATATATATATATATATATATATATATATATATATATATATATATATATATATATATATATATATATATGTCATCCGGCGGGAGGTCGGCGAAGCCGCATTCAATGCTGCATACTTCCTTCCGATCTGTCCTTTGCACAAACAGGTACATGTAGGTACCCTGATGAGTCTAGTAGAGACTGCCGTATCACTGTAGCGGGGAGGGTAAGTTTTGACTTTCTTCTCGGTATGGTGGTACAGGTAGGCCATTATCTCGATGATGGTGGACTCAATTGTGTTATGTAGCAATTTATTCAAACTGTGCAACCTCTAATATGGAAAGGATATGATGGAACGAAGTTTGCATTTACTTTTCGCATCATATGGGATTTTTTTATTAATAGCTTTATTTGAAATTTGACTTTGGCAACAATTTCAGCTTCGATCGAAATGAAAATTAACCGAAAAACAGTAGTCACGTGATTAGCATTATCGGTCAAATTTTAATTTTTTTCTATTCAGAAGTGGGGTTATAGCTCAAAATATCGAAATAAGTTGGAAAAATGCAATTTTTAGCCCATATGCAAAATTTCAACTGTATGGGATAATTTCGATTTTTTGCTCAATTTTTATAAATTGTACCACTATTGCAAAATAAGACTCGTCGGAACTTATTTAAACCTTCTTAGCTTCATTCCAGACATATTTTGTTTAAAGTAACGCCATATGTGTATTTTTCTGCAAAATCCAAATAGGGCTATTAAAATTTGATCACAGTGAGGTAAAGTTTATTTATTTTCGTCGCTGTATAAAGTAACTTCATAAAATCAATATTTTGGAAAACGTAGTTTGGGTCTAGAAGTAATACACATTAATATTAAGAAAATAGTATAATTGAAAAGACTCAAATTTCCTAATAAAAAAAATCATAAACTTTACGTAAAGTTAAATAAAAATTTATTTTCCACCTAATGCAAACTTTATTGATGCAACTGTGTACTTGTTTGTCTTCATTATAATGTGTATTTCTTTTAGACACAAACTACATTTTCAAAAATGGTTATTTTATGAACTTACCTTAAACAGGGTCAAAAACAAATAAACTTTGCATCACATGTGAGAAAATTTTAATAACCCTATTTGGATTTTGTATAAAAACACACATTTAATATGACACTACTTGAAACAAAATATTTTTTCCAGTAACTTTTTTCGACTTTGATATATAACCTCACTTTTGAATTTTTTTTGAAAAAAATTAAAATTTGATAGATGTTAATCAGGTGACCACTATTTTTTTGATTAATTTTCATCTCGATCGAAGCAGAAATTTATGCCAAAGTCAAATTTCGAATAAAACCATTAATAAAAGAAATCCTATATGATGCGGACTTTACTGATATATATATATATATATATATATATATATATATATATATATATATATATATATATATATATATATATATATATATATATTTACGCATGCCTAATTAATCACAATTTTAAGAATTATTTAAAATCACAATATAAAGTCATAAAAATAAGCCTCTCGAACTAATTTATAACTTTAATTTGGAATTTCCCGGAGAATTAATAATACATTACTCATGTGACTAATATTTAATTTCACAATTATAGTATTATCTTTCCTTAATAAGGTGGATCGAGGCGAATCGGACTAATTTGTGTTCAGTGGCCAATAAATAATTTTTAAACAAATATTCCTAACGAATTATTATAAGAACACATTTAAGGTAAGTTAGATTGAAAGGACAGTGGCCGATTTCTAAACAATTTTTATAAATAATAAAGCAATTCAGGTATGTCCCAATTATCGGGAAGAATTGAAACAAATAAAACTCCAATTTACTGCGAACCCCATTTTATTGTTTTCTTCCCTCAGGCTAGGTAACAAAGTAAAAGAGCAGTTAGTCTGAGCTTTGCACTGCCAAGGTACAGTCTATCGTGGCTCAAACTTATTTATATTTCACCATACGTCATATTTAGTGAGAAACCTTTCAGTTCCAGGATCTTATTGCCAAATATTGAGTATCTCGTCCTCAGACGTACAAAATGTGTTCCATCGACCATCATCCTCCATACAAAATCAGTAATCGAATGTTATGTTTCAATCATGAGTGTCCAGAGTACAGTCCTCTTTGAGCAATGGATACGATATCATCTAAATAAATCGAACCACTTTTGGAGCATTTTACCATCCACCAAAGTCAATAGTAACTATTAGATTCTTTCGTGAGTTCCAGGACACAAAGGCATCCTAGGTAATAAAGAAGCAGACCAACTTGCAAGACAATAATCTGCTGCCAAATTTATTGGACAGAAACTAGTATTCCGCAGACAGCAGATTAAGCTGAAGGCAAGACTAATAAGCGGTCATTGTAGCTTAAGAAAATATCCATACACAATGGATATTTGTAATAAAGAACCAACATATAGACTATGTAACGAAAAAGACGAAACAGCCTCACACATCATCTTACAACCTGAAGCTTTAACCTACTGGAGAAACATTCAAGAATTGATCAGTTCAGAAGGCTTATACCCAGAAGACAAATTATTAAATAAGCTGGTAAACCTGAAAAAGGCAACCAACCTGTTTACACAGAACATATATATCAGGCGATACAGTAAGTCGCTAGGTTGCAATGTGAGGAATTTTCAACCCTGGCCTGCTACATCAATCAATCACTCAATCAAACTATTTGGCAACATCACAGGCCTCGAACCTGCTCTGGATAAACAACCTCACCAGTTGCCCCTCTCATAATTTACAGGGCGTCCGGGAAAATGTGGGAAATATCCCGGATAAAATACTTGAAGGGAATTCAACAAGTTCATATAAACTTTTTTCGTATAGGCCTCTTCTTCTGAGATATGAGCTCTCAACGAGCTGCAATGGAATCAAGTTTTATACACGTAATTAATGAACCACCAAGTATATATCAATTTTTTTTTATATGATGTATATCAGGTAAGACCCTTCAAATTACTATCCAAGTAATTGAATTACTCACAGCTGCATGGACAGACTAGCTATGATACTCATGACCCCATTTTTTTACGCCCTGTATGATAACAACTTTGGGCAACGTTTTTTATATACCTTTAACTATTGATTAAAAATTAACTACTCTTCATTCATGTCACTAATCCTAACCGTTTTCGAAAAAACCTCATTTAATTTACAATATGTATGTATTTGGCAAATTTGGATTAAAGTAACATCTTTGTTCCTATCAAATGCTCAACCTTCAATCTTATCATTAAAAAATTCGATTTAAAATTAAAGTTTATCTCTTTAGTTAAAGACGTATATTTCTATGAACTGCAGTTCGATCTAAGTTCGCAAAAAATATGCGTTTTATATTATCGGCACCAAAAACAAAGTAATGTTGTTGCAAACGTACGAAACAAATAAATATCTTGCATTTTAGAACTTGTCAACTTTCACATAGCTGACACATTGATTCTTTACTTGGATATTAATTTACTGATGTTTGGATTTCGTGGTGGAATTAATTGTGGAATAATTCAAAATATGGAATACAGGTTTAATGAGTATGCAGATATATATCTTATGTATAGTCTTGTATCTTGCAATGCTTTGGAAGCCAGGAAGTGACGACATATATCCTATTCGTAGTCTTCCATATCAGAAAACATTTCAACGAGTTGACCAAAGTCTAAAGGAGAATGGTAGGCAATTCCATTTAAAAAGGTAATATTATTAAATTTCTTCATGATTTTAGAAAATTTTGGGAAAAGAAGTCCTTGTGCTGATCAGGGAAGAACAGTACGTATGCCGCAATTAGAGAAAAATATTTTTAATGCTCTAGATGACACTCTTTTAACGAGCACTCGAAAATTATCAGCGCAGTTTATTACATCAAAAACAATAGTACATGAAGTTCTTCAAGAACAGCTGTTATATCCATATTATTTGAAAAAAGTGCATGAATTGATTCTTGAAAATTTTCTCAATAGCATGCAGTTTGCAAACTGGCCATTGGATCAGCAACGAAGTAATGTAAACTTCACCAACACTATTCTTCGGATGCAGCAGGGTTTACCAAAAATGGTATAATTAATTTACACAACTTACATATATGGGCTGACGAAAATACTCATGAAACTATTGTTTCGTATCTTAGACATCAGTTAAAATCAATTAACGTCTGGGCAAGAATCATTGGCAATTTTTCGATGGACCATTCGTATTGCCGGTACGACTGAATTTGAAGTTCCTCCCGAACACTTTTCATGATTTAGTAGACCACTTACAACTTGAAATCCGCCGAAACATGTGCTATATGTACGATGGGGCACCACCTTATTTCAGAGTTGCTGTGCGAGAGCATCTGAATAATGTCTATCCAAACCGTTGGGTAGGTAGAGGAGGACCCATCGCATGGTCTCCTCGTTCTCCCGATCTAACGCCGTTGGATTTTTATCTGTGGGGACACCTCACATATTCCACTCGTCGATCGATAGCAGGGAGAAATTTTTATCGAGAATCACGTTTCATTGTGATCAAATAAGGAACAATGCTGACTTAATGTGGCGGGTTCAACAGTCCTCAATTCGTCGTGCCCGCGAGTGTATCAGACTTTACGGAGCCCATGTTGAACCCTCTTATGAAGTTTTTAACTAAACAGTTAGTTTAACTTTTTATTGAAACTATGGTTACAGGGGAAAATTCTTCTTTTTGGTATTCAACCAGACAGAAGTTAGGGGACTAACGGTGTAAATAAAATGACGTTTTTTCAAAAATGGTTAGGACTAGCAACATGAATGAAGAGTACATAATTTTTAGTCAATAGTTAAAGGTATGTAAAAAACTTTGTCCAAAGTTCTTATTGTACAGGGCAAAAAAAATGGGGTTATGAGTATTACAGCTCGTCCGTCCCTGCAGCTGTGAGTAATTCACAACACTTTATTGGATAGTTATTTAAAGAGTATTACCTGATATACATCATATTAAAAAAAAAAAATTAAATACACTTGGTGGTTCAATAATTGTGTTTAAAAAACTTGATTCAATTGCAGCTTTTTGGGAGTCCATATCTCCGAAGAGGAAGCTTATACGAAAAAATTTTATATGAACTTGTATTATTCCTTTCGTATGTTTTTTTCATATCCGGGTGATGTCTCACATTTTTCCGGACACCATGTATACTGGCATTCAAATTGGCGCGAATTTTTCCATTACCCGTACTCTAACTAAGACTGTTAACTCTCTCAAAAGATTTTTTTATTGTTACTTAGAATATTTTTGCTAAGGTGAGAAGTCTGACCGAATGTTTTAATCGTGAGCCTTTCTCATATAATGCAGCCCTTACGCCGTTATTGGTTTTAAAACTATCGGTATACTTGTACTATCGACCCACTCTTCCCTTTTTGGGTAGATGTGATTTAGTTTATTATAATTGGTAATTTTAGTCATGATATTTGAAGGCATGCTCAGTATGTCGCGAAAGGAAATCCCGTAAAAATTTGGTCCTGCTTTCCTTTTGAGATAAATAAATATCCTTGGTGTGGTGCGTATAGTACCTGTGGTTAGCAGATATATAAAATCCATTTATTATGGATGGGAACTAATACAGAGCAAAACAAAGAGTCGAGAAAGTAAGAGAAAAGAAAAATTCTGTGAGCGAAAGAAAATACAATGAACTGAAGCATGTAGATATCAAAAAACAGTGAAAACAACCGAAATATGAAAATCAATTACAATATCATACCAGTGCAGAGATGATAATACCATTATAAGTCAATATAATAGGGAGAAGAAGACTATTTATAAAGGGTGTTTTTTATAGAGGTATAAAACTTTAAGTTGGCAACACTTTTTTAACTGGCGGCCATTTTGTCAGCTGTCAAGTGATTTATGTTTAGTTTGGTTTGACATTTCAACATGAATAGACTAACGCCTGAACAACGCTTCCAAATTGTGCAAATTTATTTTGAAAATCATGGTTCTGTTCGAAATACGTATCGCGCACTACGTCCATTTTACGGTCAACATAATCGTCCATCAGAGCAATTAATTCGATTAACTATGGAACGTTTTCGCACCACGTTTACTCTAAATGATAATACGCATCCACAGAGAAGTCGTACAGTGCGTATAGAAGAAGTCATTGCTGCTGTAGAGCGTAGCGTAGAGGAAGACCCGAATCAGTCTATCTGCCATCGTGCACAGGAATTGGATATGTGTCCATTCTCTTTATGGAAGATTTTGCGGAAAGATCTTGGTTTGCGTGCTTACAAAATCCAACTCGTGCAAGAATTGAAGCCACACGATCACCTAGCAAGGCGTAGATTCGGTGAATGGGCCCAAAACAAGATTGCCGTTGATCCCGATTTTCATAAGCGAATTTTGTTTAGCGATGAAGTTCACTTTTGTTTAAATGGATACGTCAATAAACAAAACTGCCGTATTTGGAGTGATGATAATCCTCAAGTGTATGTTGAAACACCGTTACATCCAGAAAAACTGACTGTTTGGTGTGCTTTATGGGCTGGTGGAATCATTGGTCCGTACTTCTTTAAAAGCGATGCTGGTCAGAACGTTACAGTCAATGGTGACCGCTATAGAGCCATGATTACTGACTTTTTCGTTCATCAATTGAACAACCATGATGTGCAGGAGCTGTGGTTTCAACAAGACGGCGCAACATGTCACACAGCTCGTACCACAATTGATTTATTGAAGGAAACGTTTGGTAATTGCATAGTTTCACGTTTCGGACCCGTGAATTGGCCTCCAAGATCGTGCGACTTAACACCGCTAGATTATTTTCTGTGGGGATATGTGAAGTCGCTAGTCTACGCCGATAAGCCCGAAACGATTGATCACTTGGAGGACAACATTCGCCGCGTTATTGCCGATATACGGCCACAAATGTTGGAAAAAGTCATCGAAAATTGGACCTCCAGATTAGACTACGTCCGAGCCAGCCGTGGCGGTCATATGCCAGAAGTCATATTTAAATTATAATGCCAGAAGGTTATCTTTCGAATAAAGTAAATTTCATGTCAATTTAAAAAATTCATATTTGTTTTATTCCATTTAAAATTTCTATACCTCTATAAAAAAACACTCTTTATATTAAATTAAACAAAATAAAGTAGAACAGCATGGTCTAATAACACTGGACAACAGCCAAAATGTATTTAAAATATAATCGACTAAATCTTGCTTTTGACGTGCTAAATCTTAAACTCAACTTATTTTTTAATAATAATTCAAGTTTTAGAGATACGTGATGTCAAGTCTCCCTATATATTAAAAATATGACCGCAAAAATGCACGCGGAATATTTGTATTGTTATTAAACACTTGTTTCTTAAAAATTGCAACTAAATTTTTAATTTAGTTGTCATTTTTGTGTTCATCGCCCCATACAAGATATAACAAATAAACTAAAATTTGTTGCGTAGGATAATAGACTCCTAAAAAGAAAGAACTGCGAAGAACGTAGCCGGAGATATAATTGTGGAAATGATAAAGTATACAGGTAACCAATATAAGTCATGAAAACATGGTTTACTATTTTGCTAGAGAAAAATGAAAACCCAAGTAAGAGCTATGCTATGAGCATATAAAGTAAGATCATCAAAAATAGATTATGGAAAATATATATTCGAAATTCTGAGTGCATTTACGCCAAACAAATCATGCGAAGAAAGTTTTTCTAATTCAACAACTCTTGGCGAACCATACAAGAATAATAACGAATTGGCATACATCAATCTAGAAATATTGTATGAATCTGTGTCTAGAATAAAACTCTGGGCTGCCGTAGAAAGACTAGAGGTAAAACGTTCAATACTTAGGATAACAAGCGAGTTTCATGATCCAGAAACAACCTATCGGATGGAAGTAATCCTACAACTCTACATATACTGGTAGAAAATATGGCGAAGAAGACAATATATAGGATGATGAGGGATGAAGCTACAAAACTATACAGAAATCAACAAATCTCAAACAAGCTCCAAGATGAAATTAAAAATAAGTTCAACTCTGTGAAAAATATCAACACAACGTAATAACTACACTATATTGCAAGTTATGAATTTGAGCGTAACTATGGGCAAAGAAGTGAGCCAAGCAAAGATAAAAAAAGAGAATTAAAAAATCCCTAAATGTGATAAGAATTTTTAACTCGTTGTGGTGGAAAGCAAAGCAAAAAATATGAATTAATTTTGGCTTTTGATTCTATTAACTCTGACATCCGATTCGTTTCGGTCTACCCGACATTGCTTATTTTTTTTTTATTTTACGACACATTAAACTAGCATACATCATTGTATTCTTGTATAATTTTACGGTACATTATGTTGATTTCTCGATGACAAATGTTGCTAAATAATCCTTATTAAAGTTATTTAAAGTAACAATAAACAACTAATTTCTTGACGCACACTTCGAAATAAGATAAATGAATCTATTGCTACAGCTGTAAAAATTTATAAACTGAATATTTTAAAATATACGTGAGTGTCGTACAATAACGAGGCTAAAAATATTTTTAAGAATTCTATTTTATTAAATGTCAACGACAAATTTTCACGTTTTGGTATTTTAAAAATGTTGCATGTAATTTTTAGAACAAGACTAAAAATAAAAATTTAGTATATAACATTTCTTATTTATCCAGTATGATTATTCTGAAATCTCGATGATAAGGCAACCCTTATTTTGTAAATAACGGACAAAAATCTGTTTATTTATACGGTATGGGTGTAAATGGCTCCCCTATGTTAAAGCAGAGGTAGAAGTTTCTTTAGCAATCAGTCTCAATTAGTACTAGAGATCCATGAACTCAAAATAAGTAAATCGATATCGAGCTTATTATGCTCTGAACAGGATGATTTTTTACCGTGCTCACTATAATTAAAAATAATTGTAACATTACGTATTGCTTCACAATTATTTTATAGCAAATCATGTGTTAATTGTTGCAATAAATTTTCTTTTTTTATTTCAATTTACACCAGTAATTTCTGGCTCTATTAACTCCAGTAATTGGAAAACAGAATACTTGATGTCATAACTACTGTATACAAATAATGTAAATATAAAATATTCATTAACTGAGTAACTTATATTTTACGGTATTGATATAAAATATCCAAAATGTTCAACATTAGATAGTAAAGAGGGCCAGTAATGTTCAAATTTGAAACTCTTAGCGAAAATCAAATAAGCTTTCTAGCAACATCGTATGAAAAATTGAACATGTTGTCCAAACGAGGGTGGCCCTAGAGGTACCCGACCTGACGTATAGATGGCAGTTATTTTTTGAAAAAAAAAATACTATGACCGAAAGTACCAATCTTATAAAGTTAAAATGTGCAAACGCTACGTTGTTTAGTATTTGTTTAAGAGCTATCAATAGTGTATGCTCTCTATAAATTTGTAAACATGGAAAAAATTGATCCTCGTTATGTAATACAGTATTTTTATTTGAAAGATCTCAGTCAAGGTAATATCAAACCTGAGCTAGATTCTACTCTGGGGGAGTCTGCTCCTTCATTTACAATAATAAAATATTGGGTGGTGTAGCTTAACGAGGCCGTACCATTAACGACAAGATGAACATGGCAGTGGTCGACTAAATAAGGTGACCATGCCAGAAATGGTGAAGAAAATGCATAAAATGATTTTAGATGACCGTTGACTGAAAGTGCGCGAGCCAACAGATATGCTAGATATTTTAAAAAGTGCTACACATCTCATATAACTAAAAATTTGAACATAAGCACACACAATGGAACAAAAACAGCTCCATGAGGATGTTTCAATCGAGTTTTTAGCGATCTTTCATAGCAATAAAACCAAGATTTTCCTTCGATTCGTAATTACGGATGAAACTTAGGTCCATTATTTATTAACACCTGGGATGAAAGAAACGTCAAAGAAGACGAAGATAGTTCCATCTGCTGGTAAGGTCATGGTGTCGGTTTTTTAGGATGCGCTTAGAATAATTTTTATTAGTTATCTTCAAAAAGGAAAAACAATCAATTATGTAAACTTATTACAGAGTTTCACTGATCGTATTTGGTGAACAACAAAGTGTTGTTTTAAGCCCTCGAATTATTTTCTCTTTCCAAACTTGAAAAAATAGCTTAGTGGTAAAAGATTTGCCAATGAAGAAGAGGCGTATCTAAGGCTAATAGCTATTTTGATGAGTTATATATATATATATATATATATATATATATATATATATATATATATATATATATATATATATATATATATATATAGTCCCAATAGATCTACTTATATCTTATTAAAAATATTTTTAACATATTTTATTGTTCTCTGTATATAAACTGACGAAAATACGGTGCGCCACCCAGTATATTACACAGGGTTAGTAAAAACTTACATTTGATTTTTAGTATCATTAAGGCCAAATAACATTCTTATTTTAAATGGTTATAGGGAATAATACCCTCTATTTAATATCGAATTTCTATTTTAATTTTCTGGGTTTTTAAAATTGTTTTTTACCTATCTTTCATATTTTTTAGTAATTTAGCATTTTTATTGTTAGAGATAACTTTTTTCAATTTGTTTTTAAAACGTTTAAAACGTAGGCATTGGCTAAATTGACGTCATAATACATCAAACAAAATTTTTTTTACACTTCTTATTAGTTAAATCATCATCATTGTTCGAGGTTATTTAAAAACTGTAATGATTTAAAATGAGAAGAAAAGATTGATATAATTTAAGTAACTGGGGAGTGTGAAGAAAATTGCTTGCTAGCTCCAAAATATCCTAATAGACCTTATCCTGCTTGGTGTTCATTCGAAGATTTGCGGCATCTTTTTCGAAGAACAGAGTATGGTTAATAAAAAACATTCCGTCAAAAATCAATTACCGGAAATTAAGAAAATGAATTTTTAGTTATGGGGTCTCTGGTCGAAAATCCGCATACAAATCGCCGAAAAATTTATATCACGACAGGCACTACAGGTAACCAAAGTATTGAAATAATAATAAAAAAAAACACCAAATTCACCCATATTACATTCAACTACATCTTGAACTTGTGGAAGTTTATTTTGACCTTTTTTCATATCAATCCATTTCCCATAATAACGGATTAATCAATAGGCATATTTTGTAGTGATGAAAATCCCAATTTATTTAAAACCGTCGATCGTCAGCACAGATGGTCTGTCAAGGTGAAGGGTAGAATAATTGGAACACGTGTGATTGGTCTATACTTTTTCGATGGCCACTTCAACGGGGCCATATTTTTTAGATTTATTAGACATGATTCACCTAGACTTTTGAAGAATGTTCCACTGAATATCCGAGAAACAATGTTGGTACAATTAGATAATGCTCCTGCGCACTTCCAAGTCAACGTCAAAAATGAGTTAGCTACTCAATATTTCAATAGATAGATAGAGCGTGAAGGAACACATTATTAACCAGCAAGATCTCCGAATCTAACAGGTTCTGATTTTTCTTATGAGGATACCCGAAAATCTGAAAGAACGAATAAGAATGGTGGTTTGCTCTATAACACCAAAGAGATGGACATCAGTTTCAGTTGAGCCAAGTTTGTTAAATATTAGTGTTTTAAAATTTTTATATTGAGATTGTTGTCTCTTTAATAAAGTTTGCATTTGCTGTTAACCTAGTTATGACTATAGACATAATAAAAAATATTCATAATTCTACTATATTGAGGATGTAAATAAATTGAAATAGAGTGGATCGTTCGAAAATAAATACAAGATTCTCCATCGAAAAATTAACTACCAAAGAAGATAGTTTAAATGTTATAATTAAGTAGTTCCTACGATGCCTTTGTCTGAAAAAGAAGAAGTTCGTATTGCAGAGAAGTCGATTAGAATTTTTAACAAAGAAAATAGGTACTTGCCATACCAACCCAAATTTATCCATAAGCTTCAAGAAAGGGATTTAAATGCTAGAATTGACTTTTGCCTTTGGTTTTATGGTAAAAAATTACTTACGGACGAGGAACCTTCACAAGCAATGGTGTTCTAAGTTCCCAGAATTGCAAATTGACAAACCCCTTACTTTAAAATTCATTGCAAAGATTAATGTTAATTTAAAACTAATGTTAGGTGTGGTATATTAAAAACTCAAATAGTAGGGCCATCTTTCTTCCGGGAAAATGTAAATGTCGCTAGTTTATAAGAAATCTTCATTCTCAACAAGATAATTCTCTTATTCATAGTACGGGATTGGCTAAATCATAATTTCTCCACAAATGGATCACACGATTTTCAGAAAATCCGTAACCTTCAAGATCACCGTCCAAAAGACTTTTTTCTGAGGTTTATAAATATCGGCCTTTTAGAAATTTGGAAAATATTATTAAACATTGTGTGACTCAAACCAATCCTACTTTTATAAGGAATGTAACAAAAAAATTCATCGCAAGGACTATAAAATATATAGAAAATGGAGGAGAACACGTTGAAACGTAAAGTTATCATTGTTAATGTGACTAGTTTTATTTAATAGTTTTGTCCACTGTTTTATTTATAGTTACCAATTAAATTATCCTCAAAATTAATTTGATAAATAAAAATTATTATAGTTATATCATTTATGAGATGATATAAAAATAAATTGTTATGTACATTAGACAAAAAATATGGATTTTTTGATTTATTTCCAAAATTATATAGAGCTTTATTTTTGTCGCAAATAAATTATGTACAAAAAACATTTTTTATTTTTCGGTGTTTTATGCCGATCACGGTTAACACTTAAATAAAAAAAAAATTGGAGTTTTAGGCTGGATTCTTACTATCATTCCTCTCTTGATACGCTCGCTCTCGGTTCGATAAAATATTTATGAATAAAAAAGAGTTTACGATATCAAATTCTCCACGAAACCGATAATATTGTTATGGTTCCATCTATTTCAAAATCGCCCACTGGGTTCACAAAATAAACACAACAGTTTTCACTAAATAACTTCCAATACTTATATTATCACAACTTATTAACATAACTCTCTTATTACTATTACTTACTCTTAATAATACAACTATATAACTAACTCTACTAGGCTAATCATATCTCTATTTATATACCTATGAAAGTTCCCAAATAAATCTAGAGCATAAAGTTGAGATCTATCTAGAAAGATGAGTCACTGAGACACTATTCCTTTCGTCACATTATAATAAAGGTGACTCATCGTGTCGAAATATTTGTATATACGAGGGCGTATCAATAAGTTACTTCCAGTTATTCGTAACAGTGCCACCCTCCTAATTCTCATCATCCCTATCGTTGAAGTCTATAAATAACGTCATTAATTATTTTCAGCACAGTGTATGGTCTTTCCCATAATCTTAGGCAATTTGCCCTTCTTTCTCTGTGGATTCCACAACCAAATTCCATCACCTTGGTGGAACCCTGTCGAGTTTGCCTTGATGTTATAGCTTGCCTTCATTCTATCGGTGGCCATATCCATGCATTCTCTAACCAGGTCATGAACTTCTCGCAACTTCTCTTTTAAAGCATCTACCCAGTCTTCAATATCCATTCTTCAATCTCCATTCTTCAGTTGTCTTCATTATGTCGCAAGGCAATCTAAGTTTCTTTCCAAAAAAAACCTTGGCTGGTGTAATTCCGGTAGTTTCACTCCAGTATGGATCAAGGTCAAAAGTGACTCTTCGAATAGGGAACCTTTCTCTTTGTTCTATTTTGCTGCAGTGTTTGCATTCTTCCTTACATGGTCTTCTTGATAAGGCAGCTGCGTTGTTATGCAGTCTTTCTGGTCTACGTTTGATTTAAAAATGGTATTGTTGTTACTTTTCAAGCCATCTTGCTACTTGTCCTTCAAGCTGCTTCATGTTTAGGATCCATTTAAGAGCTGCGTGGTCTGTTCTTATTAAAATTTCCTGTCCGTACAAATATTTATGAAAATGTTGGACTGCTTTGATTATGGCAAGTAATTCTTTCCTCGTGACACAATAATTTCTTTCCGGTTATGAATGTACTCGGCTGAAATATTCAATAACTTGTTCTTGACCATCTTGTATCTGAGACAATACAGCTCCTACCCCTATATTACTGGCATCCGTATCCAATATAAATTTTCCCTGATCTCATCAATAAAATACTGGATTGTAAGCTCTTCTCGGAATTCTTCCGTAGCTCTCGGGTAAGTCAGATGTACAAAGCGTCGGATATCAGTTTCATACTATTGTAAACTTTCTCCGTTTCTTTGATGTCTTGATTTTAGTTGTGGCTGATATAACTGGCGCCAATGTTGATCAAATCTTCTTTACAGCGCAGCACTAAGGATTCTATAGTTTTTCTGTTGGGTTATAAAAATGCTTTGCAACAACTCCAGTGCTGGTCCGCGGAGTGCAATTACTAATGCAGTATCCGACTCTTCGTAATTCCAGTTATTTGCAATAGGAGCAGCTTCAAATTATTGATTATACCTAAGCCAAGATGTTTGTCCGTCGTAAATTGGAGATTTAATGTTCTGTCCGGTGGTTATTACTCTATCAGAAAGATCATGCTTCTTTATTTTATTAACTTCTATCTGAATGCTCTTCATTTTAGATTCAATCCCGTCTATGACTTCTTTCATTTCTTGTCACACTTCTCCAATGTTTTGTCGCACTTTTCCTATATCTTGTCACATAGTTGATTCTATACTATTTACTTCTTGAAGTATTTTTACTTCTATCTCGTCAACGATTTCTTTCACTTCTTGTCGCACTTCTCTGATGTCTTGTCGAACTTCTCCAATGTTTTGTCGCACTTCTTCTAAGTCTTGTCGCACTTCTCCAGTCTCCTTGTCAAACTTTTGCGTTTACCCCCGTAGAATTTGATCGAATTTTTGCTGTTTTTGTACCATGACCTTATGTATCCACTTGTAAAGTTTATCTTCACTTTTAACACGACGTTCTTCTTCTTTCTGTTTTCTTTTAGGCGACGGTCCTATTCTCCTGCTTTTCTTTTAAACGACGTTGTTCTTCTTTTAAGCGACGGTCTTTTTCTTTCTGTTTTTTTGTCTGTAGCCGCACTTCTTCATCCTGTTTTTCTTGCTGGCGACGGCGACGCGCTTTTTTATCCTGTTTTTCTTGTTAGTGGTGCGTTTCTTCATCCTGTTTTTCTTGTTGGCGACGTGCTTCTTCATCCTGTTTTTCTCGTTGGCGACGTGCTTCTTCATCCTGTTTTTCTTGTTGGCGACGCGCTTCTCCATCCTTTTTTTCTTATTGGCGACGTGCTTCTTCATCCTGTTTTCCTTGCTGGCGACGCGCTTTTTGATCCTGTTTTTCTTGTTTGCAACGCGCTTCTTCATCCTATTTTTTCTTGTCGACAGTCTTCATTTCGACGACATTCTTCATCTTCTCGTTTGTCTCGAAGAAGTCGTTCTATACATTCCATAAAATCGGCCAATATTTGCTCCATTTCGGCTGTTTGCTGTCTAGTATTTATCATAGAATCTTCTAGAATGTTGTCGAAAATTCGATTCTAGGCTTCTTTCTTAATGACAAATCCGAGTGCGAAATCCGTTTCTCGCTATCTTTTTTAGTTTCCAAATAGAATTTTCAAGAACTATGTCGAAAATTCGGGCCTAGACTTCGTTCTTAACGACAAATCCGATGGTGAAGTATATTTTTCCCTATATCCTTTAGTTTATAAATAGAATTTTCTAGAACTATGTCGAAAATTCGATTCTAGGGTTGTTTATTTAATGACAAATCCAATGGTGAAGTTTGTTTTTCAATTTCTTCTTTAGTTTCCAAATAGAATTTTCTAGAACTTTGTAGAAAGACTTCTTTCTTAATAACAAATTCTATGCTGAAGTCAATTTTTCAATATCTCTTCTCGTTTTCAAAAAGAAAGTTCTAGAAATTTATAGAAAATTAATCTTATTTTCTTACTTGATAATAAATCCAAGGTTGAAATCCGTTTTTCTTTATCTCCTATAATTTCAATAGAATTTTCCTCAAAAAATAAAATACGATGTGCACCTAAAATATTTAATATTTTTATGTTTCTATTTTCAAAGGCCATATAATTTCTAAAACTGATTAATCTGGCATTTACACTTTTGTCTAACAAAGTCAACAGAACATGAGATTTATGTACTTATATGGTTGCAATCTACTTTTTATACAGGGTTATTCGAAAAAAATCTTATTTTTTGTCCAAAGTGTAATTACATAGAACTTTTAAATATAAACATTTCTTAATAAAAATATTTTCTAAGATAAAAAATAGAGGTACTTTACGCATACCCAATTTTAAATTTTTAACACTTCCTCATATACTATAAGACTTTCACCGGATTTGATTTTAATTTGAAGACAGCACATATATATATATATATATATATATATATATATATATATATATATATATATATATATATATCACAGATCAAAATCTATGTAAAAAATAAAATATTAATATGGGAGTTAATTAAAAAATTAAAATCAAATTTAAAATAACCCGTTCAGCATCACCAACTTCAAAAAAACTCTAAATAAATCTACACACGTAGAAAGATAAAAGATTTTTTAATACTTTAAAAACCGCATCCAGTCATAAAGAAATTTTTAGTTAAGATAAAATTTTCTAATCGGGCTAGTATATACATTTTTGGTTGAAATATAACAATATATGTCAATATAACTAAGTTTTAAAAAATTCTATAGGTTTTCTGTTTTTACAAAGTAATTTATTATTTATGCAACCATAATATACTGATGATGACATCTTCAACTTAATTGATTAAAAGAAGGTTAATAAGCTTTAGCAAAAAATTAAAATATAAATCAACCAATTAGTCATACACACTGCTTCTGCATAAATTTCCTTTCCATAAACTAGAGCAAAAAAATTATTTTCACAATTGTTTAAGTATAAATAAGGCAAAAAGACACCATTAAGTCAGTCCTCAATTATATCCAGTGTTTGTTACTTGAAACGATGTTATTCAAAGCAATTATCTTATTTTTCGCATTTTTGATTTCTGCCCTTGCTGATCCAGGGTATCGTCAGTCATACTCATACTCAAGACCCGTATACTCCAAACAGTACGTAAGTTATTCCAGCGGATCTAGTTATGGAGGAGGTTATGGATCAAGAAGCTATGGTAGTAAGAGCTATGGAGGAAGCAGTGGTTGGTACAAAGGACGTTAAGCAGCATATTTTAAAGGACAATTATTGGCAGACAAATCATACGATATGAATATGTAACTAAATAAATAAAACAATTTTAAAAAAAATTTTTAGAAATTCCGTTAGATCTTTAGTTCTAAACAATTTTAATATGAAAGTCTTACCACGGTTTTGATAAATATTTTATGTCTCTATACTGTCAAAATTGGTGAACACCCATATAATGGTAAAAAAAAATTGAGATGTCAAGAATTTCCTCTGTGGGTCATAAGAATAAGCATTTATAATGATAAAATTCATTTACTCGTAAGACGAGTAGTAGTTTTTTATATGCACAGTATTACAAGGACTATTGTGTCATTATTTTTTAGTCAGTAGTTGGAAAATTCAAGGAAAGCATAGTCTATACAAATCAAGACCAAATTTTTGAAAAAAATATGTAGTTTGGTTATATTAAAATGACAAATTAAACGAATAATACTGGTAAAAAACTCATCAATCAAATTAATGATAACGAACGAGGAGTAAAACAAAATCAAAATTAAACTAATGTCTACTCACTCTTTGCATATATGTACGTGGAGATAATGATATATGCCCTATTCTCCTTATGATATTAAGGTGTTGCCTTACCGACAAATGCAATTCTTCCAACCCAATCCTATTAGGGAACTTATTATGCAGGACGGCTTCAATTGGATAAAGCTTTTGTGCTTTTCCTGGTAAAATCTGTATTCCCAAATAAAAATATTTTTCATCTTCATTTATCACCCTTCAGTACTTCTCTAAAGCAAACCTGAACACTCTAAATTACAACACATTTGTCTTTAAATTTACACAATATTTGGAAATATAGCGAAAAACACCGGAAAAAAGAAAACTAAACTAACCTAGATCAGAGAGAAATAAACGTACACTGTTGCCGATTGTTTTACGATCATTAAATTGTACTTATTCATCTATTTACTTTTTATTTTTTTAATTCCAAAATCGTTTTTTAAATAAATATAGAATAATTTTTGAAACGAGATCAATAGAAACAAAATATGTTATAAAAAAGTGTTAGTTGGGGTTTACATTAACCACAATTTGCTGGTTTGTATTTTATTTGGCCGCCATGAAGCCCAAACAAGAGTTCAGATTAGATTCAGAAACTGTGGTTAATTGGGTAAATTATTGCAAAGGTATACGCTAAGTTTGCCTAATTAACAGTTCTGACAAAATAAGGGGTGAAGGAGTAACAGTAAAAATAGAGCAGCGTAAAAAGGGTAAATGAAAATCAACAGGTGTAGAGTATTCAAAATTCAGTGGATTTTTGACAGCATCGAACGTAATCAAGATAGGTCTCATTTGAGGAACGTTCGAAAGAGCACTTACATCATTAAGGAATGGGTACTACCATTATTTCAAATTGCTTTAAACTCGTTTTCAACATTAAACGGTAAAGCACTCCAAGAATTTTGTAGACTCGGATACTGAAGATCACACTCAAAATACAGAGAGAGCTTAAAGAGATTTATTTGAAATGTTCCTAAATTTAATCACCAAGAATCTCATTTTCCCGGCTTCTTAGCGGAATATTTATTCCCAAGCCACAAAGATATGTACCATGTACTTTTTAAAATACAAAGCACAAGTCCATTCTCCTTTAAACAATATTGTGGTGATTAATCTACTTCTAGAATAAGTGTGGAAGAGCTTACAGAAAATAGAAAAAATTAAAAACACAAAAAAATTGAGAATATAAAATTTAAAAATCGTGGTTCTTGGGTTTAGACCGTGTTATCCGACGCTTCGCCTACAATTGCACGATGCATCTTCAGGGATCTCTACTTCACGAGTTTAGAACCGTGAATGACTATCGAGGAACAAGATCCCGGCATTTATACCCGACGAGTGCTCAGCGAAACGTGAACCAGTGTTATAATCGATTTTCACCTGTGATGTAGACTGTAACCTGCATCTCTATTAATATTATTTGGATATTTACAAATTTCGATTGATTCTCTAATTTTACGCTTAAAGAAACTAAATACTGATGCTAGCACCTTAGTTTCTTTTTCATTAAAAGCGTGACCTGAGCAATGCTGGTGTTCAGCTACTGCAGATTGTACAGTTTTTTTCTTTTTATACATCAAGAGCAAGGTATCTTGTAAACGTCCAAATGTTTGATTTTCGGAAAAATCTGGCAATCTTATCGGTGGTTCCGTATATGTAAGGTAAAAAAAGCTATGGGAGACACATTTATGACATTTTGTTGAGGAGTTGGTTTTTATATTTATTAATAGAATGTCTTACATCTTCAGCGCAATATCCGATGCCTCTCAAAGTATTAGTCAGTTTTTCTATTTCTGATTTCAGTGATTGTTCGTCACATATTGAAAGTGCTCTATGTACCAAAGAGTTTATGACGGATTGTTTTTGAAAAGGGTGATGATGTGACGTTGCATTGAGATATCGATTTGTATGTGTTGATTTTCTGTACACAGAAAGTCGTAATTTATCATTCTCTTTCGTTTGTACAAGTACATCAAGAAAGAGAAGGGCACCATTTGATTCACATTCCATAGTAAATTTTATGCTAGGATGTTGTTCATTTAGATGATCCAGGATATTATGGAGGTTATCTACCCCATGCGGCCAAACTTTGAACGTATCTTCTATATATCTGTACGGAAACTTAGTTTTTAGAGGAACAGAATACAAAGCATTTTCTTCGGAAGCTTCCATGAAGAGGTTGGCTACCACAGGTGATAGCGGAGATCCCATGGCCTCTCCCGAAGTCTGCTCGTAGAAAGTTCCTTGAAAAGTAAAGTAAGTCGAAATCAGACATGCTTTAATTAATTCTAGTAGGGTAGAGTTCATGTTGTTATTTCGTAATATGTTCGATATTATTATTTTAATGTAAAAGAAACTGAGATGCTAGCATCAGTGTATAGTTTCTTTAAACGTAAAATTAGAGAATCAATTATCCAAACAATATTAATAGAGATGCTGGTGACAGTCTACATCACACGTGGAAATAGATTATAACGCTGGATCACGGTTCGCTGAGGACCAGTAGGGTATAAATACCGGGGTGTTGCTCCTCGATAGTCATTCAGTGTTCTAATCTCGTAGAGTCTGAAGATGCCTCGTGCAATCATCGGCGAAACGTCGGATAATAGTTCCAATTTGACACAGTCTAAACCCAAGAACTATGGTTTTCAACTTGACCAAAGGCGCGAAATCTTTAGTTCTTTATTAACATCAAATTTAGAAAAAAAAACAACCAGAACTAACTGTAATAATTCCCTAGAATAACCGTTAAAACTCTTTGCTGGACGACAACATTTTTTAATTAGCATAAAAAACAATTATAGTCTAGTAGTAAACTAATAATACATTATTAGAAAATATTGACTAAGTCGGAGAAAATGTAGGTTTCTAAAACGTTAACGAAAATTAATAAATGTTACTTTGTTAGTTCTCTATCATTGTCAGCTTTATCTGTCACATTTCATACTGCAATATTGGAATAAATACAATTAATTACAATTCAACGATTATTTTTTCCATCCAAATAAATTTTAAAAACCACGTCGACGTGACAACATAGCATATCATAACAGATGTTCCTTTTAAAATGGAAGGCAAATGGGCAGTCGAAAAGGTGTTCATTTTTCGTAGTTTTTATTGAACATTCATATTTTTAGGCACTTTTTTAAATGTTAGTTTTGTTTAAGAAATGTGCTGTTGTGTCGTGTTTAAGTATTTTACTAGAAGTAGCAAAATTTAAAGGTGAAAATCGATAAATATATTCTACCACCCTAAAATAAGGGGTATGCAAAAAATTACCATTCTTGTTTTTAGATAAGTATCTAAAATATCGAGATTTAGCTCAGAAAACTGACACTTGTCAATAGTTTGGGTCTACCATTTTAGTGGCGAGTCCGTTTCTGACTTCGTTGATAATGTCAAAGGTTATTTATGGAATAAATTCGTGTGTCTTTATCGATTATATACTGTAAAAAAACTTTACATTAATTTTAAAATAATGTGCTGGAAGCAAATGTCATAAACCGTTTATTAAACGAATTTAACGTTAATAATTTTTAAATAAATCTGATGTAATTATACCAATAATTTCAGTAACTTTATTGAAATTTAAAGTAACATTCAATTAAATTTAATGTACAAAGCGTTAATTTCAAAACGCATAACTTATTCACGATTTAAGGTAGAAAATTATTAAATTAAATTAATGAATGTACCTTAAATTTAAGGTTATTTTTAACAGTGTACAGCATGCTAAAATTTTAATACAGTTCGAAAGATAAATCACTGATTATCCCTTATCTTCATTATTGGACTCTTTAAGGAAATATTATATGAAACACTAGGAATATTTTGACGTCTCCTGTATACTGCCGAGAGTTCCACATATACTTACCCGATATCTTGTATGTTTATTTAAGTTTATAATTTTTGTTTTTGGTGATAATCTTTTGATGAGATTTTGAAATGAAATGTGACTCCATTTCCTCGCAAATAATCGATTCAAATACCTTGAAAATTCGGACGTTTAGTACTTCTTATCGCGAGAAATCTCTTTAGATGACTACACAGATCATTAAATATTTAACTACTTAACAATCGCCACAAGTTTCTACATTAAAAGTTATATAACATTGTGGAAATACTGTTTGCTCTAGTTTTTATTGCTATGGGCCTTTGAACATACAGGAAATAAAAATCAATATGTGTAAATAACAAATTAATTATATTTAATCAGATGGTTTCCATTATTGATGTGTATTTCTTTGACCTACTTTGAATTCAGTCAACTATTATACGGCTACAATATACATGTTTTTTATGGATAAGTAACTATTCGTCGCAAATTCACTCACATCATAGATTTTTCCATAGCACATGCGTTATTGCTAGTTTTGTTAGTATTTCTCTTTGTGAATACCCACGTTTTGTGTACCGTGCGTTAATACTGGGAGCCAGGGGCGGATCCAGCCTTTCTCTTGTGATATCACAAAAGTACAGTATGGCAAGCGAAAGCAAGCTGTCGACGGGGAGGGGGGGACGACACTTCAGCAACATCCCCATATCTAGTATAAAAGGTAGGGTCGGGTCTCTTTGGGGGGGGGAGGAGACTATTGCAAGAAAAAACAAGTTGTCGACAAGGGGCAGATGCCAGTAGCATACATATCCCTAGTATAAGAGGCAGGATCGGGTCTATTTTCCTAAACTCGAAGCTCTTGGGGGGTCCAATCTAGTAGAGATTTTCACATGACTATTTGCAAAACAATGAAATAAACAATTTACAGAATTGTACATTAGATAAAAAGTATTTTTTTTATAATTTGTATCTAAAAATATGTGTTTCAGAAAATGAGGTTCGTTATTTATTGCTTTTTTCAATTAAGCACAGAATTTTTCAATAAATAGGCACACTGCTCTAGTTTAGAAAGATTTATTTGTTATTTCGAGCACTGTACATTATATAAATGAATTTACAATAGCAAATTAGTCATTTGCATGACCTATATAAGTTATGTAAAAAATATATTTACGGAAATCGAGTACCCA
Source organism: Diaprepes abbreviatus (assembly GCA_034092305.1). Taxonomy (NCBI): domain Eukaryota; kingdom Metazoa; phylum Arthropoda; class Insecta; order Coleoptera; family Curculionidae; genus Diaprepes; species Diaprepes abbreviatus. Next base: position 212,502 of record JASJET010000206.1, read on the forward strand.
TCGAATATCCTCATGAAAGATTCTAAAAACTAAAGGTCACGTATATGTACAAATTTTTTCGGAAATACAGAGCAAAACGAAGGTACTATATGAGTTTCAGACTTCTAAAACAATCGTCTTTCAGTTTATCAATTAAAATAACTAATTTTTGTATGTAGTACTCATTGCGATAATGTAAAAAATCGGCATTTAATGTCACTGTATTCAAAAGACTCATCTTAAAATCACATCATGAAAAAGTTGTGAACCTTTTGAACCGTAACTAAGGCTCTGCTACTTTTTAAAAAGTGCGCTTGAATTTTACAAATCAGAGGGAATTATTCTTGTATAAAATAAAAAACATTTATTTCTTCAGTTAAAAGCATACAAGACAATAATTGAAGAAAAGGTCAAAATATGAATTTAAAACTACAAATAAAGAATAATATAACCTTACATAATCATAAATAACATATAAAATCTCAAACGAATTAAAATTCCGGCCTATTATAGCAGTTCTTTCCCAAAAATATGTTTTTAGTCACCTTAAACACTGTAAGATTACCAACATCCTTAATATCATCACTTTTAAAACCTGTAAAATAAGTATATTTTTGGTATTCGGCTGATCTGTGGATTTCGGGCAATAAAAGAATGGCTATTATCATTAACATCTGCCGATCTAAGGACATGAAAAAAATTTTTGTTTCTGTTGAAAAACAGAAACTGCGAAAATATACATGCCAGCTATCGTCAAAACTTTTACCTTTTGAAAAACACTCCTACTTGAATCTCTATATTTTAGACCCGCAGTAATACGTACTACATATTTTGCAAAATAAAAACCCTATTAATATTAGCACTCATACCCCATAATGAAATCTCATATCTAATTCGTGAATGAATATTTGCAAAATAAAGAGCCAAAAGCAGTTTCTTGCTGCAGTGCGAGCTCATAAAATTTAATGCATAACAACAACTACGCAAGTTAGAGCAAATATTTTCTGTATGAAAAGAACAATTAATTAAAATTAAGATTATTTGATTTCAGAGACGAATTACTGGGAGTAATTTTATTTTTATGTAACTTAAGTTTATTTTTATCTGACCAACGCAGTACTTCTAAATATACTTGTTTCAGGCGTTGCTTTCAATAAGGCAACATTTGTTCTTCTATCAGAATATTAGTGCCATCAGTATATAGCAGTGCAGAGAAATTATTTAATGTATTTTTAATATAATTAATGAGATCCATTGGCAGATATTAATAATTTAACAGGGCGCAATAATGAGCCTTAAGGGAGACCCATTAACAATAACAGACTGCTATCTATTCTGTCAATATGACCGGATATAATTGTACATCATGCTCCTCATACCATAAAGAAAAATCAATAAAGATTTCCAACACTCATAGTTTTTTTTTTATCAAGCGACACTACAATTGGGCGTTAAAAATCACAGAGTGCAGTCTCCGTGCTTTTATTTAACGTAACTCCATATTGTGAACGGGGACAATAACTTATATTCTTAAAAGAATAAGACTAATTGCTACTTAATTATTAGATAGATTAAACATTTTAGAAATGCTAGTTAAAAGAATTATTCCTAGGTAGTTCAAAATTGTAAATCATGGTTCTTGGGTCAAAACCTTATTAAATTGGAATCATTTTCCGACGTTTGGCCTACGATTGAATGAGACATCTTTAGGGATTTTTACTCCACGAGATTAGAACACTCTTGGAGTAAAGATCCCTGTCTAGTGCAATCGTAGGCGAACTGTCGGATAAGAATTCCAATGTGACACGGTCTAAACCCATAAACCATGATTTTCAACTTAACCAAAGCCGTGAAAGCTTCCGTTTTTTATTATAGTTCAAAATTATCACCCTTGTTATGTATAGGAACAACAAGTGCTAATTTAAAAAAATCGGGAAAAACTTACTTTCTATAGAAAAATTGAAACTATGAAAAATTTTTCATTTCTTTAAGATAATACTAAATATACCATCGTGACTTTAAGAGTTTAAATTCTTAAATTTTTCTAACATATTCAGAACATTGCTTCCACAGACAGGAATCATCAATCAAATGATTTATCAAAAAAAATTATACATTGTTCTCAAGAAAAGCAGAACACAAATCGATTATTAAATCCAGTAGCTAATTAATCGCTCGACAATGCATTATCCTCAAGTACAATTTTAATATTATCCTTTACATCAGGTTTTGAATGCTTTTGATATATTGCCACATTGTCTTAGATTAATTTTTAGCTCTTAAAATTTTATTATCATTCTTTTCATATATAAATAATTTTAATATTTCTCTGTATACAATATTAAGTTGTTTACTAATACCATTGTATAAGATATACCTTATACAATGCTAATACTGAGATACTTTCTATCAAATTATGTTAACTCCGTGAACATAATCACTCTTTCTTTTAACCGTGTAAGTTTAGGATTTAATATAAGTTTCCTTATTTTATACTTTGAGAAATAAAATTTTTCGGGAGGAAACGATATATCAAAATAATAAAATACAATTTTAACGAAAACATTAAAAGCCTCATTTGGAGATATCACAATTACATCTTCATTAAAATCTTAATATCTTAAAAAGTTCAAAAAAACTAACTATATTTTCATCACTAAAATTTTGACGATTTTTCATGTTATCAATCATCCAATTATCTATTTTCAGACAAAGAAATTGAGCATATTGATCAGATAGGATCATATTTACAATCTTGCTGCAACATTTAACTACATTATTACAGTAAGCTGACAGTATACTTACATTAGTTGATTGTTGAATTTGAAAGTTGAAATTATAGGTACCCATAAAGTTAAGCAAAAAAAAGACCAATCAAAATTAGGGTTTAAAAAATTAAGGTTGAAATCACCTCTGATTATGAAAGTGTAATTAGATTTTTTCAAACACCATTCAACAACTCCAAAATGGAAACAAAGTTACCAATATACTACTATTAAAAATTGTTTGAAATAATCAAATCTCATACCACATTCAAAAATTCCCCCAACATAAAATTGGCTTACATCACAATAAACGAGGGACCGGTCAAAAAGATCATTCATAAAATTAGCAACACCCCCATGTTTCAAAGTATTTCTGTTAAAAGATGGCACCAAGATATAACTTTTAAGTTTAACTTAATGGAATTGCTCACAATGTCAAAAATATCCTTAAATTTAATGGAAATTTAGTGTACATTCTACATTAAATTTAAAATAAGTTTAGTGTACATTCTACATTAAATTTAATGATTTTGTACTTTAAATCGTGAATAATTTACATTCACTTTGAATTTAAAGCAAATTCATTGAAATATTAGTTCGTTGTAGATTAAATTTGATTAAATGGTATCTTAAATTTCAATAAAGTAACTGCAAAAATATTTCTACATTCTGTAGATTAAAATTATTTTACACGTATCTTAATATTAAACGAATTTACATTAATATTCATGATACATTGCATGAGATTCCGGGAGACGGAGCGACTTGTATTGAACTTTTTATTTAGTATGGTATAAGTTGCCTAAAGCACTCAATTTTTTTATTATGAGGTGTACATGTCTGCCGATACTGACGGAAACCAATGAGTTCGAAACTGGTGTACAGATGACGGTACAATACCTATGGGAAAGATTTCCACCTTTTCCTGGTAGCAGAATTTTTTGACCTCATATTTAATGTTGGTAAATTAAATATGTGATAACATATCTTAAATTCAATGAACATTGACTGTACATAGTCACCTTAAAAAGTAATGATTAAACTTTAAATTTAATATATAAATACAGTAAGTTTAATGGAATACATTAATTTAGCTTAATGTAAAAATTATTAAATTTAATGCATTACATTAATTGAATTTAAAAAACGGTTTATGAAATTTGCTTCCAGCACTTTTGCCTTAAAATTAATGCCTTTCCTTTTACAGTGCACTCTTAAGTCAAGAGCGTTATTAATCTAATACTGTCAACTACTGTAGAATATTCTTGTTTCTGAGGATATTATTTAATGTTCTAAATTTTGTCCATCCCAATCGTTTTCTTCAATCGACCTCCGCGGTTCGATAATTTTCATCAGTTTAGATTATTTGTCCTAGATATATGTATTCATTTATTCATGCAAGTTTATTTATTCTGTGTATGTCATTCCTTTTTCTTTCTGGATTTATTTTTAAGCCTATTTTATGTAACTCTTCATTTAATATTCGTATCGCTTCCTTGAGTTCCTCGATGTTATCTGATATCATGATTATATTGTCTGTATGTCTTGAATGATTTAGCCTCTCACTATTTATATTTATTCTCATCTGATCCTAACCTAGATTTCCTAACATACCTTGTATAATATTTTTAAACTATTTGGGCATCTCCTTACATGACTCCTTTGGATATTTATACTGGATTAGTATTTGCATGCATCCGAAATATATTTGTTGGTCGTTCATAACAATTTTTAATCAGATTAATAGGTCATGTGTCTACCCAGCAGTTTTGGAAAGTTCTTAGAACATAAGGCTATGACGTATAGTCGGAAATGTGCACATAATGAAACTATAAAGCTTCCAAGATGACCATAGATCTCCTAAGAACCCTAGGACATTCAGAAATAAAACAACTTATAAAAAGCTAAATAAATATATTAATAAACTTCATAAACATAAAACAACAAAAGTATAAATATCATTAAATATCTAAGACTTTATTTAACAAAGTCATTTTCAAAACCCGTATTGGTTTCCCCAACGGGCAAGTCTCTTTCACTCTCTCTCTTAAGATTCTTTTTGTCCACGTCATCCCACCCCTGCCTCTCTCCAGAACAAAATAATATGAAAAATATTGCTGCTATAATATTTATTACAGCTGCTAATATGAACATAGATCTCCAGGATGTCTTGTCTGTCTAGAATAAAAAAAAAAAACATAGTAATTAAAGTTTTATATATGTATATGTTACTGTAACAGCCCTTAGGTTTTACAAGTAAATTTTAAGATTTACCGACATGAGTTGGTAAATGTAAGGATTTATAAAAAATGGATGATTTTTCTGGCTTTTACTCTTAGAATTTAGTACATGCTAAGTTTTATCAGTGATGGCTGGTAAATGATGGTTTTGAGATTAAAACAATGAGTACTTCTTAATCATTTATTTCAATTAATTATCAGTCCAAACCTTACATATTTTTATGTATCATATGAGAGTAATTATTGATCATTTCTATTACTAATCAGTCAAATCCTTTCCTATTTTAAATTAATTTAAAAAAGGTAATTAATCAATTGTCATTTATTAATAGGTAGTAAAAAACATTTTACTTGTTACAACACGGAGCGCTATTGTGGCATTTAGAATTACAAAGTACTTCTGATAACTTTCAAGCGCATTTCTTCGACAAGCATGTTTTAGGACAGTTACATTTTTTGAATCCTTGTCCTCCAGTCAACGACAATTTTCCGACATTTTCTCAAAGACTCACTTCTTTATCTTTAACAACTTCTTCTGTCTATAAAATCTTCAGAGCATGAGGCAAACTGATTCTGTGTGTAAAGCTGCCTTAGTACTCCTATTTTGGTTCCCAGTTGGTAAAACTCGTTGTCCTTTACATCTACCACAACTGCAATAATGTTTTTCGGATGAGTTTTAGCTCTGTCAATGTCAGGTACTTTTAGTCTTACATTTTGGCCAACTTTCACATTTGATTATTTATCAGCTGATATGGTTTCATTTTTTCAGCTTGGTTTTTCAAATTCAATTTTGCTTTTTTTTCTTATTGTCTGGACAGATTCTATCTTTTTCGGTATTGGATCTTCTTGAGCTTGATTTGAGTTTTCTGCCTCTGAATTGGTATGTCTCTGAATCGCTACATTGGTATCATTAGTTATTTGTTTCTCCTTCATCTTTTGGGTTACAATCATTTCGTTTTTTTATGTTTTCTTTCTCACGTTGTCACTGTTTATGGCCTCTTCTGCCTCATTTCCAACAACGTTATCTTCCTTGGCCTGTTCAATTACATTTTCGACGCTAATATTTTGTTACGCATTTTTTTTCGATGTCAATAAATTCTCTAAATCTTCTTAAGATCTTAATAGTTCAATCATATCTTTAGAAATTGCTAACGTCGCAATGCATATTTTCATTAGACTACCAATCATTACTTCGTAGGGGAGCATTTAATTTCTTCGTGATATGATCTATTTTTTATAGCTTGGATGAATTTCAAGCCCTCTGATCACTTTGACGACTGATTGGTTTCCATCCACGTGCTGAGCATATTCTCGATGTCCTGATTGGCACACTCCAATGATCATGGACTCTGACTATGTCTTGGCTTTCTATGTACGATTTTAACATCCGTCACATAGATCATAAATTTTCAATTACTTGGTTACAAAATTTCCGACCATTATCGGAATGAAGGATGTTCGGTGCTCCAAAACTGGTGAAAATATCCAAGGGACGGTATGCAACTTCTGCTGCGTGTTTAGTTAGAAATGCATGAAAGATCACAAATTTAGTAAGATAGTCTTGGTAAACTAATATATATATATATATATATATATATATATATATATATATATATATATATATATATATATATATATATATATATAGTTTCCGTCAGGGTTGGTTTGTAAGTCTATGAGATCTACTTGACCACGTGAGTTCATTTCATTATGAAGTATAGGCTTGATGACAATACCCTTTTTCAAAGTCTTCTGTGCCTTTTGACAAGGTTGGCGTAGCTTCAAAAATGTCATGATAGCCTCAATTGTTATGTTTTTTTACTTGCGGTTACATTCCTTATCCTTCCACCGTGTCCAACAGCAACATTCGTTTCTTCGAGAATGTTGAATAAGTCGGTGTAACAAATTTGATTTTCCATTCTCTTCCTTCATCTATGCACTTAGCTTTTCTCCGTCGCCTATAATCAAATATTAAAGCGCTTTATACGCCTGTAACGAACAGCTTTCTTTTTTCACGTTCTTTGCAGTTTTTACTTCCTCTAACCACTTTGCGTATTTATCTTTATCAAGACAAAAATTTTTGTCTTTTTTGCTAGTCCATTATTTCATAAAAATCTATGTTTTACTAAACAGAAATCAAATGAACATGCGTGTTCAAATGTGTCAAACGATAAACTAAGGCGAGCAGAGCTGGTACTGGAGCCGGTGACTGCAGACTGACCACGAGTACAAGACGATGCGACGAACACGTTATGACATATCTTTTTCAACATTTACCGTCTCTTTGAGGTAAATCCTAAGATTTACCAAGTGAATGGTATGTGTATGTAAATGAACGATGATCGCAGAACTGTTCGGACTTTTACCATTAAGAGTTCAGAAATCTTAGGTTTTACTGGAAAACTTTAGGGTTTGCCGTAATTCGAGCTTTTACAGTAACATATATACCTACATATTTTTTTTTACTTCTATACTCTGCACCTAAAATCCACTATCAGTTTTCCTTGTTGCTGAATATAAGAAACAAAAAATCTAAAAACTCGACGAAAAGGCACTACAGAACACTTACACATTTTTCTAGGGGCAGATCAGGAAGGGGGGATCGCCCCCCCCCCTAAGAGCTTAGAGTTCAGAAAAAATATTTCGCTGTCCTAATACTCAAGAGATTGGAAACTCAAACTTCGAAACACACGTCTAACAGCAAAGCCCACGTTCCCAATACAATGAATAGCCATAAACATAAGCTTTCATATTCCCATATCCATATAGAACGCAATACATTGCATCTGAACATATCTAAGTATCATTCTGTTTATAAAGAAACACAACTATTCATGAATTGTTGTTTGAAGTTTTGCGAAGCAAATTGTGAACAGAAGAAACTGGATTCTTTATTCGATGCTTTAAAGTTATTAGAGTATTGTGATAAAAAAAAATACTTCTTATGATCAACACTCTTTTAAGAATATTTGCAATACTGCTTGTTTATTCTTGCAGTTGAGAGTTAACATTCTCATCATTGAGGTGAATGAAAACGTAGCATAAATCAAATATATTTTCTTTTATAGTGTAATTTCATGTAATTTCTTCAGATATTGTATTTTTGTATCTGCTAAGATTCAATAAATTAATAATATAAATATATTTTTACAGCTAGGCTTATCAGAAAGAAAATTTTTTAGTTTAGGTTTATGATCTGAATATAGACTTGCCTGCCTGCCGCGTTAGGAACGTGAATATCGCTGAACCCAGAGTATCAGATTTTGGTTGTTTGTCAATTTGCTCTCGCTTGTCATACTCTACTTTCTTGTATATGGGTAGGGTTGGGGTAATTTCGACCTTTTCTTGGCTTTTGGGATTGTGGAACGTTAATTTAATTCTATCAATTTGTTTTCGCTTGTCATACTCTATGGTCTTGCATACGTGTAGGGTGGAGGTAATTTCGAGCTTTTCTTAGCTTTTGTGATATCACCCCCCCCCCTCCCCGCCAAAGTGAAAGGTTAAAGTCGTCCCTGCATTTCTCTAATAAACTACAGCTGTGCTTCAACGAACTTGCACAATAACAAGAGTTTTTACTATAGATTATAAATTTTAGTACCAAAATGATTCTGTCATTAAGCTTACATGTTTCAAATATATTCAGAATATGTTTTTTAAAAGAAACTACAAAATAAAATATCTTCTGTCAGTAAATAAGCGAAATTTTTTAATATAAAGTGCACAAGTATATAAAATCATAATTATTTGTTTTTAGGTTGGTACAACTGCAAATGATAATGTTGTCAAATTTCATGACACTTTACACATTAGTGAACACATTACGGTGGTTTTGGTTCGACGATATTTACTCTTTGTGATGATTTTCAACATGCCGAAATAAACTGAACCAAGAATCTGCTTTCAGTTTTGTGATTACAACAATCGAATCCAGGCTAACAGAGCAAAGAACAAAAAGAACGCGTCAAATCAAAATAGAAATCAGAGCAAGTTCACTGTTCCATTCGAATATCGAGGTGTGGTTCAACAAGAATTTCTCTCGAAGAACTAAATAGTTTATTTAGGAAATATGCGTCATTTGAATCAGACCATACGCATCTTACACCGCAATCATACACAAGCTCTCATTTCACTTGATAACAAGTTTCTGGCCAAACGCTTTGCGTGATAAAACTTCCTGTGAATTATTTTTGATCCCGAAGCTCAAATTGCTTCTGTGGGGACATCGTCCTCAAATCACTGAAACAATGATTGAATAGAATGAATATAGCAGAGATGTAGTTTTAACAGGATGGCGCCACCAATCATACCGCAGACAAAGCAATAATATTGTTACAAACGAATTTCCCAGGTTATGTCATCTCTGGTTTTCGAGTTTGCGAATTAACCTGTTTCAATTTCTTCATCTGGAGTTTATAAAAGCTTAGGTATTTGTCAAACAATCTTGACACAATTCAAGAATTCAAAGAAGAAACTGAACACTGGACTAGTGGCAGTTACTCGAAAATGTGTTCCGAAATGTCATCGAAGAAGTGGACCTATATTTTATTTCATTTTTAATATAAATAGTTACCCTGTAAATAGGATTAAATTTTTCTAAGAAGTTCATGAAAATGACGAGTGCTTTTTAATTTATTTAAAAATCATGTTCATGTTATACACGCAGAGTCTTCAAGTTTTAATATCAGTTCACAAAACGAATTTTTTTTCAAACAATTATTTAAAGAACCATACCTCATCTTTAACAACGAAATGTATTAAAATAGGAGCAAAAATTGCCACCATCTGTCCAGTTCCATTCGAAATACCTGACAATATTCCGGCATATCTTGGTGATATATCAATATGGTTCACCAAATGACCAAGAGTAACTGCTGCTCCGGAACTTTGTGCTGCAATTAAAAGCACTGCTATGACCATTTTATCTTCAATATATGATAAGAGAATTAATCCTGTCGCCAACGGAAATGAACCTAGAATATTAATATCTTGTTATTTTCTGTATGTATATATTTAAATATTGAAATATTTTTTAAAACTTTTTTATTCAAGAATAAATACAAAGGCGGAAATCTTATGGAAAATGATTTTTCGTGAAACCCTTTGAAACCATCTGGTTTTAGTAGTTCTTGGTTAGTAAGATCAAAAGTGTCAATGGTAGCTAAGTCCAAAAAACTCGTGGTTCAAAGATATAGATCACTGAAGTTATTACTGCAGCTTTTCTTATTATGGCCTCTGCCGATCGAACACAAGGTTTTTATCTTCGGTGATAAAGTTGACCTCTACCTCAAGGGCAAAAGTCAAGATCCGCTCAAGGTCAAATTGGGATTGAATAATAACTAACCTTTTTGATGTTCGGAACAATGATATCTGCTGAGGTTAGTAAGATAATGAAGTCAAAGATTTTTATATTTATCTTTGCTGACAGACTTTACCTCTTGCTGAAGGTCAAAGTTCAAGGTCGGCTTAAAGTCAAATCTGGTTTAAATAAACACTTATATTTTTCAATCCGGAAATACGTCAATGAGAATATTCTGACTTTACACATGATCTTATCCTTTGAAATCAGATTGTGGGGGTTAATAATGGTTAATCTACGATTATAGAACATCCCATCAGAGACGGTCAATCAAATCAAGAAAGATCAAATAGATATCCGGCGTTTGACATTATGGAACTATATGCCTACACTCATCTGTAGAGATTCCTTATATCTATGTAATCATATACATAAATGTAGCAACATAAAAAGATAGAAATAGTTTTCTGCATTGGCGTGATGAAATGAGCAGCGCGTGAATGTTGCTAAGAGCGGACAATATTTGGCCCTAAAATGGCCGATTTTTACTTTTGTTATTAGGTTTTCGACCCGGCACTTCAATATTTAATATTTATTTGTTTATTTTTAAATATATGTATTTATATTTATTAATAAAGCTTTTTTATGTAATCTATTACGAGTATATGTGTTGTATATTTAGCAGGGAGACTTCTGGATACTTTACATTATGTTGATGACGCGCATAGCCAAAAAACCATATAACACAAGAGACATGGGTGCATGTGTTGGGTGCTGTGGGTTGAGGTTTTATGGATTTAGAGTTCATGGTTCAATGTTCAGGGGTTTAGAGTTTATAGGTTTAGGATTCATGGGTTTAGCATTTGTAAGTTTACGATCTATGGGCTTAGTGTTTTTGGGTTTATTGTTTATATGTGATGGGTTTAAGATTTATGGTTTATATGGTTAGGGATTATTTGTTCAGGGTTTATAGGTTTAGAGATCTATAGGTAGGATTATCCGCCGGTAACTCTTTTCTAAGCTTCACCTTGGAATAGTCTTAAACATGAACTAATCGAGTCAAACAGAGCTCGGATTCATGATCAGCAACCCCAAAAATTTATAGATATCATGGTCTTATGGTATAAGTCCAATCGACAGCCAACAATGGGTCAGCCATTTTAAAGACTTACTCCAGGCACCAGCTACAGAAAAACAACGTAGACGAAAGCTAACAAGAAACAACAGAACTAACAGATGTTAACATCAGTGAAGCAGAGATGCACCTGACAATTAAGAAATTAAAAAAAACAGAAATCACCTGGTACCGACCAAATTACGAATTAGATGCTAAAGTACGGAGGCCCAGCCTTGTCACAGAGCTCACTGTTCTATTTCAAAAAATACTCGCACACGTCGTCAGTACCCAATGAATGGCGGAAAAGCATCACAATTCCGATCCACAAAAGAGGATCAAAGAAACAACCCGAAAACTACAGGGGAATCAGCCTACTGAATAGTTCAGCCAAATTGTTAACCAAAATACTGTCACAACGGATCATAGGCAAGTTAGGGGCGTGCGAAAAACAGCAGGGCTTCCAGAATAACCGCTCTACTATCGACGGTATATATTTATTATCAGACAGCTGGTGAAAAATCTATCGAATACAATAAACCGCTGTTCATTTGTGTTGTGGACTTTACACAAGCGTTCGACCGAGTCAAACTGGAACACATAACAGAATTACTGCGAAGAAAAACAAGTAGACGAAGCAATCATACGCACAATATACGAACTGAATTCCAAAACACCATGGTAATTAAAACAAATGACACTCTAACAGAGGAAATCCCTCTATCCATAGGAATAAAAACAGGGTGATAGCCTAAGTCCAACACTTTTCTATGTAATCATGGACGAAATCATTGATGAGGTAAAAGCACAAATATTGGGTACCCAATGGGACACAACACCGTTCAGATTATATGCTTTGCAGACGATGTTGCCTTGACAGCAGATAACGAGAACAACTTACAAAGAATGCTTTTCCATCTCAATCGAACAGCCAAACAGTATAATATGAAGATATCCAAAGATATTAAAGACCCAAAGCAATGGTAATAGCAAAAGAACCGGTAAGATGCAAACTAATGGTCGATGACAAACATATCGAACAGGTTGGGAAGTTTAAATACCTAGGAGCACATATAACAAGTAACAGGGCAGTAACGGAAGAAGTACGCACACAGGACAACAAAGCGGCCATGATATCAGGCCAACTAAGAGACATAATCTGGAACAATAAACATATGACGGTTGAGAGCAAAGCAAGAATTTACAAGGTCTGTGTAAGACCGATACTGACCTACGGCGCAGAAACAAGAAATGAAACCACAAAGACAAAACAAATTATGAGAACCACAGAAATGAAAACGCTGAGAATGATCACGGGAACAAGTTTAAGAGATAGAATAAGAAACGCAAAAATACGCGAGGACAGCGGAGTGGGGGATGTTGTGAAGTAGGTTCGAAACCGTCGTAGGCAGTGGAGAGATCACGTGGAACGAATGGACGATGACAGACTAGCAAAAACCGTGATGAGAGAGAAACCAAACATCAAACGGCCGCCTAGACGGCCCCCCAAAAGATGGAGAGACAGCTGGATTTCGACCTCAAACGAGGATCGATGAGGCATTGTATAGATAACAGAACTTGGTTCTACCTAGAAGAAGAAGAAGAAGAAGAAGATGGTGTTATTTTCGAAGCAACCATTTTTTGGTGGGGTTATATTAACATTCAATCCCGATTTGACTTTCAGCGGACCTTGATTTTTGACCTTGAGGGCGACGTCAAGTTTATCACCGAAGATAAAAATCTTGTCCTCGATCTTCAATACAACATCGGTAAAGATCATTCTTACAAATCTAAAGAAGGGCTGCACGCTTTTAAACACAAAATAGTGCAACTTCGACGATCTGTATATTTGAACCCTGAGTTTTTTTGACTTCGCGACTATTGACACTTTTGATCTACTAATGAAGAACTACCAAAACTAGGTGATTTCAAAGAGTTTAACTGGAAGCCATAAGATTTCTGTGAAGTCCTTTCCAAACATAAGTTTATAATAAGACATTATTTTCTTATATTTACGAAAACCATAATTCTTTAAATTGCACATACCAAATCCATGAAAAATCCTTCTTGAATTCGCCTTAGATATATAACCTTTATTAATCATAATTCCAGCGATAGGTCCATAAGAAAGTCCAGCAATTAGAGCTGCTCCTACTGGAGCTGCGGAAAACAGGCTACTCTGGAAAAATAGATTTATAGGTGAAACATTTGCTACTAGATAAAAGTAGAGCAAAAAGATATTTGATTCTTTTGAATATATATATATATATATATATATATATATATATATATATATATATATATATATATATATATATATATATATATATGAAGTAAAATACGAACAGTAAATGCAAACTTCTCTCCATCATATCCTTTCTGTGTTAGAGGTTGCACAGTTAGAATAAATTGTTATAAAAAGCAATTCATCCTATTTCACCACCATCGAGATGATGGCCTACCTGTACCACCATACCGAGAAGAAAGTCAAAACTTACCCTCCCCGCCACAGTGATACAGAGGTACATGTTTCGTCTCTACTAGACTCATCAGGGTACCGACATGCACCTGGCTGTGCAGAGGACAGACCGAAGGAAGCATGCAAACACTAAACGCGGCTTCGCCGACCTCCCGCCGGATGGCGTATATATGTTTATGCGGCTTTCACGGATTCCTCCGTGTGAGATGCAATAGCAGTGGATATATCCACATTATGCCGTTGTAGTGCTGAAATCACATTCAGCAAACGTACAACTATATGCAGCTCCGCGTATGAAATGAAGTAAAATACGAACAGTAAATGCAAACTTCTCTCCATCATATCCTTTCTGTGTTAGAGGTTGCACAGTTAGAATAAATTGTTATAAAAAGCAATTCATCTATTTCACCACCATCGAGATGATGGCCTACCTGTACCACCATACCGAGAAGAAAGTCAAAACTTACCCTCCCCGCCACAGTGATACAGAGGTACATGTTTCGTCCCTACTAGACTCATCAGGGTACCGACATGCACCTGGCTGTGCAGAGGACAGACCGAAGGAAGCATGCAAACACTAAACGCGGCTTCGCCGACCTCCCGCCGGATGGCGTATATATGTTTATGCGGCTTTCACGGATTCCTCCGTGTGAGATGCAATAGCAGTGGATATATCCACATTATGCCGTTGTAGTGCTGAAATCACATTCAGCAAACGTACAACTATATGCAGCTATGCATTTACTGTTCTTATTTTACTTCATTTCATACGCGGAGCTGCATATAGTTGTACGTTTGCTGAATGTGATTTCAGCACTACAACGGCATAATGTGGATATATCCACTGCTATTGCATCTCACACGGAGGAATCCGTGAAAGCCGCATAAACATATATACGCCATCCGGCGGGAGGTCGGCGAAGCCGCGTTTAGTGTTTGCATGCTTCCTTCGGTCTGTCCTCTGCACAGCCAGGTGCATGTCGGTACCCTGATGAGTCTAGTAGAGACGAAACATGTACCTCTGTATCACTGTGGCGGGGAGGGTAAGTTTTGACTTTCTTCTCGGTATGGTGGTACAAGTAGGCCATCATCTCGATGGTGGTGAAATAGGATGAATTGCTTTTTATAACAATTTATTCTAACTGTGCAACCTCTAACACAGAAAGGATATGATGGAGAGAAGTTTGCATTTACTGTTCGTATTTTACTTCATTTCATACGCGGAGCTGCATATAGTTGTACGTTTGCTGAATGTGATTTCAGCACTACAACGGCATAATGTGGATATATCCACTGCTATTGCATCTCACACGGAGGAATCCGTGAAAGCCGCATAAACATATATATATATATATATATATATATATATATATATATATATATATATATATATATATATTTATATATATATATATATATATATATATATATATATATATATATATATATATATATATATATATATATATATATATATTCGGAGTATTTCACGGATGGGAATATGTGATTCATCCGTTCGTTCGTTTGGTATATTATTATGTGCTTGCTGGATGTAGATCAACAACAATACTACTCTATAACATATATATATATATATATATATATATATATATATATATATATATATACATATATATATATATATATATATATATACATATATATATATATATATATATATATATATATATATATATATATATACTTATATTCATCAACAGTTATAGATCAGCTTTTCAATCTGTTCTAGTTTCACATAAACTTAAAGGTTAGTTGTTTTACTACTATGTGAATTGTCACAGAAGTTATTACGAGTATATATCTGTATCAATTCTTTCCCTTTTAGATTATATTTAAAGAAAACATACAAATATCTTACTAAGTTTTAAGACAACCCCAGTAAATACAAATATCATTTAACTATTGATCTTTCAGTTTAAAATATCTTAATAAAGTCACAAAAGGCAACTGTTTTGAATCTATAAATAACTTCAGAAATACAAAGCAACGAACCTGTATATGGTACCTAAAGAGAAAACACTGCTTAGTATACCCTTGCCAATTTTTAAATCTTTTGCTATCACATGTATTATAGATGTTATTTAACTGGTGATATTTTATAAATCAAAAGGTGTTATATTGTATTAAGTGACAGTACTACATAACACTGCTTATACATATATATATATATATATATATATATATATATATATATATATATATATATATATATATATATATGTATATATATATATATATATATATATATATATATATATATATGGCATTCTTTGTCAACCTCCCCCTACCTGAATTATATTTGCTATGGCTTAATATATAAAATGGCGTATCCAAAATGGGACTGAACTTTCCAACAGAAAAGTCTGTTAATAAAGATTAAAAACATGTTTTCAAATTACTGGTTTTTCGTATACACAAATATTAATTTTTATCTCAGAAACGGAAAGGGGGTGAAATTTAGCATTCATTGGTATAAATAATTTGGGTGGTTAAATGTTATCTGAAGATGAAATGTGCCATTCAAGTGAATTAGTATAAAATTAACTTATTGTGCGAAAACAAAGCGTTATGGAGATAAAGTTTAAGCATAAAAAATGTAGGAAATGAAATAGGGCATTTCATGGTGACCTTGAAATTACCTTAAGGGTGACCCTTAAGGTCATTTAATGATCAATTTCTTTTTTTAATAAGAACTCATGTATTTTATTGCAGAAATAGAAAGTAAGGGAAGTTTCACATCTGACATTATAAATAACTTGGAGGATTAAATATCATTTGGGGATCAAATCTACCGCTCTGCTGAATTACTAAAGAAATCAATCCCTATTGCGGAAATCAAGAGTTTTGGAAAGAAATTTTAAATGCCAAGGACTTAAAATGAAACCAGACATCTCATGGTAACCTTGAAATTGACCGTAGTAGTGATCCTTATTCCAAGAGCAAGTATTTTTTTATTGTAAAAATGGAAAATGGTAAAAATTCCTCATCCAATAGTATAAATAATTTGATCAAATGTCATTTGAAGATAATTAGAAGGAGAAATCTACTTTTTTGGTGAATTGGTAAAAAAAAATTATCTTATAACAAGGAAACTAAGCAATATGGAGAAAAAAATTGAAAACCAAAATTGTAGAAAATTGAACAACTCATCTGGTTGTTACCTTGCGGTTGACCTTGACAATGACCTTTAGGGTTATTTCAAAGTTGTTTTCTATATAATGTCCTGATACCTAATTTATAAGAACTCACTATTAATGAGCAAGCAGTGTAAATGCACTGTCACTCACTGAGTAACTATCTTCAAGTATCTACAGTTGAACTCTGTTCCTCTATATAATAATAGTCTCTATTTAGATACTCAAGAATATATTGAAAAAACAAAATTAGTCCAAAATAAATAAATAAATATATATATATATATATATATATATATATATATATATATATATACGCCAGTATTGCGGATGCCCAAGAAAAAACTAATATCCAATTGCATAAAGTACCTAACTAATTAATTAGCTAATTAGGTAATCCTGATCGATTCATTTGTTTTAACTAAAAAACTATAAAATATTATTTAATTAATTATTATATATATCATTTAAATACATATTTCTTGAGTAACCAAAGTTGTATAAATATGAAACAAAATTCAACTCACGATATCAGTTCTAAACTTGATTTATTAACATTACCACTAAAAATCAGAATTCATTTATAATGTTCCCCAAAGTGGCAGTATTTTTCTTCTTCGCTTTAGTCGCTACAATATTTGGTGCTCCGGGATATTTAAGTCAGTCGTACCAATCGTATTCGCAACCAATTGTAACCCAGCAAATTGTACCCGTTATTACCAAGCAAATAGTACCTGTGGTTACCAAGCAAGTAGTACCTGTGGTTACGAAACAAGTGATTCCTGTAGTACAATACCAGCAAAGTTATTCTCTTGGTTCCAGTTACGGAAAAAGCAGCTATGGAAGTGGATGGTGAAGCTGATTTTAAAAAATACTGTTGTAAAATTATTTGTCTGATAATTTGATTTTCAAATAAAATGTTTATATTTTTAACCGAGTTCTAAAAAAGAAATTATCAATTCGAAGTAAATATATTTTTTTATTATCTTTTTACTCATAACTTTTGATTATAGTCACATATATTGATTAAATTTTCAACATTTTCTAAGGGTTTCTCCAGAGTGGTTAAAAAATGAAGAAAAATTATTTATTAGGGAACTTTTTAAGCAATTTTATGCTCGTATAACTTCTAATAGGAGTGAGATAGTTTTATACAATTTTAACTATACTGTAGAGAACGCTCCTAAGGGAAAAATCTAAAAAAAATGTTGAAGAGCTTTTTTGCACATACATTTTGATAAGAATAAAATGTTTTAATTCGGTATTTAACATTTTGTAAGAGACACTCAGAAGGTATTTCGAAGGCTGGTTTATTGTAAAAGAGTTAAAGATAAACATGTCTGCTAGCTCAAAAGAACTTGCTTATTTTTACACATTCAGATTTTTAGTAGGAATTTGATTCCTCAAGAATATATATAGTAAATAATTTTTAACTTACATCTGTAATATCAAGTCCAACAGCACGACTCAGGTAACTAGGAAGTTCTGAATTTAGTAGTGTTGTTCCCCAAGATTCACCTATTGCTGCCACAATAATCGCCCAATAAGGCAAAGATTTAAAGATTGCCTTCCATGGAATAGATTTTTTGTCAATCTATAAGAAATGTAAACATAAGATACTTTCAGTAACTAAGTCTACCCGTATGTATACTTTGCCAGTTAATTTGGTTAACCTGGGTTACTGATCGATTGTGAAAATAACAAGAAAATGACACCTGTGTACTGAACCTAAAGCTCAAGTAAATTATTGGTTGCCTATATGTAGACCTATAGGCAACTACTTAAACAAGGCAAATAGTTTTCATTTATTTCTTTCTGAAATTTTGATTTATATAGATTATTTTTATCTTACCAAATGATCATCTTGTTGGCCAAGTGAATGCTCGATATACTTTCGTTCTTTCATTGATATACTTTTATGTGTAGCTGGCGTTTCTGCACTAAATAATAACCAAAATATACACCAGATAAATCCGATAAGACCGAAAAAATAAAAGGCCGCCGGCCATCCCCAATGTGAAGCTGAAAAATATCCCGTTATCACCATTGATAACATTATTCCAGTTGGTGCACCTAAAAATGCACGAATATAATTTAAATGCTTATAAGAAGTTTTTCTCTTATTTTATAATTTGCAATTTACTGTAATTACAAAATTATTAAATTGTGCTGAAAAACGGAGAGAAAATGTGAAAGGAAACTCTATTAAATGTTTCTTATATTTATTTGTAATTACAGGCAAACTTTTTCTTTAATGTTTTAAAAATATCTAGTAAATAGTATGTTTACGTTTATATTAACCACTTCATACCATAATTAACAGAAATAGCTAATCAAAGAAAATTACAAATATTAAATCTTTTCCAACATATTTCATATCATAAAACAGATATGATAAAAAAACTTTACACAGCAAATTTTATTCTGGTTTTATCAATGGAGTTGTGCTGAACACAAGACGAAAGAGTTTAGAAGAAATTTTATTTTTAAACAAGACGAATGTTCTGCTCACTCTGTCTTACAAAATCAATGATTTAATGACAATATTGACCTACTTAATGAAAAAATTGTGGAAGCTGTTACAACTATCAATGCAAATATAATCGCATCTGTGTACCAAGAATTTAGAAAATGACTAGAAAAATGTATACTAGTAGAAGGTCAACATGTCAAATAATCATTTTTTTATTTTAAATTTAACGTTAAATTTTTTACAAATTGGTTAAAAAAATAAATTAGAAGTAAAATTATTTTTTATCTATTTCGGAACAACTTAGTTAAATCAATTTGTAATAAAATCACAAATAACAAATACATTTTTGAACATTTTGATCACTGTTTTTGAAATCCGAAGATAAAGTAAAGCAAAACTCTTTATCAAGAATAACCTTTTCTCTAAAAACCAAAAATATTAGTTTAATTCAGTACGGTAAACCATCCTTGGACACACTGTATTTTAAATCATCATGCCGGCAGGTGTAAGTTTTTATCTATATCCTATATAATTCTAATATCTGATAAGTGTCTTTAACTTTGAAGTGCATATTTTGCGTAGTTAATTCTTAGAATTTACAAAACGCAATTGTTTACAGTTAGAATGTACCTTTTACGACAAAAGTATAATAACAACGAATACTCAATAAAAAGATTAAATTACTTACATTTTTTTATATACCAAGATTCAATTTATTTAAATATTGATTATTTACATTAATTATATTTCTGATTATATATTCATTTATTAGTTTGCTCGTAACAATGTCTTAATCTTTTTATGCTAACAGGTGAATATATAATGATATATATATTATATGTATATTAAGAGCCTCAAACTCAATTTATCTGTATTGTCGTTATTTCATACAATATTTCGACTAATTTTCAATTTTTATTTACTATTGGTGACATAATGAATATAAAAATGATTAGCAAATTCACAGAAAAATCACTCAACTTTTACTCAGTTTTCACGGGACAGTTTTAGCAAATACTCCGAGGATCTAAAGCAAATAAATAGCCAGTTGAGGACACTCGATCATCAAGCAATCGAACACGATTTTTAGATAACATAGGCCTACAAGAACAAAACATATACTTTTTCTTCAGTGGATTAGGTGTAGTTTTTGAGTTATTACCAGTTAAAGGTCAAAAAATGCATATTTTTGCACATTTTTGCCTTCGAATCAAAATTGAAGTGTTTTTTGAATAAAATGGGGTCATCTTGTAGAGAACTAAAAAGCCTTTAAAATGGCTTTTTGTACATGTCCATGTTTTTATTTGTTTCTTAAAATTTCCAACGGAAGGTCAAAATAGGCATAATTTTTAATTAATAACTATTGCAAAAATCAACTTACTATTTTCTTATTGCGTGAAAAGTTGGATTTTGTAGTACTTACGAGGTTGTAAAAAATTCAAAGAGATTTATCAAATAGTTTTTAAAAAATTAAATTTGTTTATCCCATATGTGTTTTTTTTTGTTATAACCTTATATTCACAATAATGAAGATACAATGAATCTACTGGTATCTTGTGAGAAAGGAAGACTTATGTTATTTTAATAAAGCATTAAATTAAAAGTAGGAAAACATAATTTTCATTATGTCGAAATTTAATTAGAAAAACTCTATAAATTCTACCTCATAAACAAATTCAATAAATTTGTTGCTATTACTTATAAAAAAATTCTTTTTTTATTATCAGGAAGCTGGCACTTGTACACAACTTTCAAAAAAGAAAAAGGTCCTAGGTCAATATCAGCCAAAGTTGGTAATTTTTTTTTTAATTCGCCGTCACATGGTTTATGACAATTAAGAAACATAACTAGCGCCATTTCAAAGCTAAACAGCTAAAGTTTTTTTTATAAAAAATTTGAAAATTATTAAGCTTCAATAATACAACAGACGGAGGTATGGACAGGGGAATAGAAGAAACAAAGAATCAAAAGCATAACTACTTATAGCTGCGAAATATGGACGCTGAAAGAGCAAACCAAAAAGAAACTAGAAGCTATAGAGATGGACTTGTGGAGGCGCTCAGCCGGAAGATTCAGGGTAGAAAGAATTACCAACGACAGAATCAGACAAATTATGAACATATAGCATTCCATCGTAGACAAAATTGGAACCCAGCAGTTGGTATAAACACGTACAGCGAATGCCAGAGGAAAGACTGCTGAAACTGATCCTAGGGTGGGCACCCCATATATATATATATATATATATATATATATATATATATATATATATATATATATATATATATATATATATATAATATATATATATATATATATATATATATATATATATATATATATATTGAGCTTCAACAAAACCGTCACTGAAGCTTCAGATATGTTGCTCAAACGAAGACGGCTTGAAGAGAGGAGAAGGAAAACCTACACATCTACGCACTCAAAAAGTGAAACAGAATCTTCAAACTACTATCATATGCTTTATCTCTGGAACTTGTCAATGGATTTTGATGCTTTTTTTTTAATTTGTGGTACCTTTTTGCGTACATTAGAAATATTTAATTTGTTTAAACAATTTTTCCCAAATCATGTTAGTAGTACAGTAATCTACAATATTGAAATAACAATAATCTACAATATGTTATATTATAAACTCTTAACATGGTTTTCAAAGTTACATAATTGATTTTGATCGCTTTACAAAGAATATCCCTACTCAGACGATCGATATTCGAATATGATTCTTACCTATATTTATTCTATAATAATTTTGATATTGTTAAATACAAAAATATATTAGTAAATTAGTTTGGACGTGTTAAAAATAATATTTAAGTAGAACCAATCCGGTTCTAACGAAATTTATACAAGATGACATGTTTTTTATTGAAGTTTCGTGACCTATTACCATATGCTCCTGTGAAAATTGCACGAAAAATAATGATTTTTTGCAAAATTTTTTTAGAGAAAATTCCAGAGATAAAGCATATGACAACAGTTTGAAGATGCTGTTTCATTTTTTGAGTGCGCGGATTTGTAGGTTCGATCTCTTCTCTCTCCGAGCCATATTGACCTAGGACCTTTTTTTTTCTTTTCTAAAAGTTGTGGACAAGTGCCAGCTTCCTGAATATGAAAAAGATTTTTTAAAAGCAATAGCAACAAAGTTATTCAGTTTGTTTATAAGGTAAAAATTATAGTGTTTTTCTAATTGGATTTTGACATAGTGAAAATTATTTGTTCCTACTTTTTAAGATTTATTAAGATAACATAAGTTTTTCTCTTTCACAAGATACCAGTAAAATCATTCTATTTCCATTATCGTAAGTAATAATGTTATAATAAAAAACTTATCTAGGATAAACAAATTTAATTTTGCAAAAACTATTTGATGAATGGCTCTGAATTTTTTACTACCTATTAAGTAGGTAGGTCACAGGTTGATTTTTGCAATAGTTATTATTAATTAAAAGTTATGCCAATTTTGACCTTCTTTTGCACTTTTTTAAGCAACAAATCAAGATATCGACATCTACAAAAAGCCATTTTAAAGTTTTTTTAATTCTCTACAAGATGATTATCCCATTTTGTTCAAAAAATACTTCAATTTTGATTCGTAGGCAAAAATGTGGAAAAATATGCATTTTTTGACCTTCAATTGGTAATAACTCAAAAGCTGCACCTAATCCACTGAAGAAAAGTATACGTTTTGTCTCTGTAAGCTTATATTAACCTAAAAATCGTGTACAGAACACTAATTAAGTAAATAAATTTGCATGCATACCTGTAAAAACAATCCCATTCAACAAAGATATCTCCTCTGAAGGAATCCACCTTCCTAACACACCATTAACTAAAGGTAATAAAAATCCTTGAAATAATCCTTGCACTATCCTGCAAGCCATTACA
The DNA here is from genome assembly GCA_034092305.1 of Diaprepes abbreviatus. Classification (NCBI taxonomy): domain Eukaryota; kingdom Metazoa; phylum Arthropoda; class Insecta; order Coleoptera; family Curculionidae; genus Diaprepes; species Diaprepes abbreviatus. Next base: position 235,909 of record JASJET010000206.1, read on the forward strand.
CCATTAGCATCGAGGTACTTCGCAGAGACCGGGACCTGTCAAAATATCTAAAGTTGAATCAATATTTTCGTAAACTGTTTAGGTTTAGGTTATCTTATGGCCTATAATAGTATTTAATATAATATGCAGGATAATTTACGGACTCATATAATAATAAATATACTGTATTCAGCCAAACTAAAATATCTGGTGCCATACTTACTACTATGGAAGCCAATGAATTTACGAAAACCGTAGCAAAAAATAACCATTTGGTTCCAAAGTAATGTGCTAAATTTCCTGCAAAAAACTGAAGTATAGCATAGCTCCAAAAGAAAGAGGATAAAATAATGTTGGAATTGTCCCAATTGTATGACTAAAAATTAAAAAACTAGTTGCATTAATCAACAAAAATTCTCATATTGCTATAAAAAAATAAATAGGTGTAGAATCTATATAATAGGAGAAAGTTCGAATGTGTAACTAGAGCCAACTATTTTGCAGCTACAAGCAAAAATAAAAACATTAAACCGTAGAACTATACTCCCAAATTTTATTTCATGGCAAACATTTACAGAATATTACAAGGAATAATACTTTTATTACACATTCTTACTTTACTATTACGAAATTACATCAAAATAGTCAGGTATAATATTATCGATAATTTTATTCATGAATGTATAAAATAACTAAAAATAATGGTATTAGCACTTTATTTTCTACGCAGTGAGTAAGATTAAGTATCTAGGGTAGAAGGTTAACTATTTACCCTAAGGTGACTGTAAATGTTGGGGTTGACCCAAAATATAGACAATGTTTATATTCGGTTTTTCCCCTGAATACCTTTATACTTGTAATAAATCTTTATGTAGTGTTTTATTAATGATACTTACAGGTACATCTGGATTGCTCGATGTATTGTTCGTTGTCATAGCTACGATAGCAACTGAGAGACATATTCTTATATTAAATAATATTACCATACCAAAAAAGAGAAGAGTTACTTGTATATACCTAGCCTGAATGCACGAATCTAAAAAAAAATGCTATTAATGAAGTTTGAAAGCAACAAATTATTTCCTAATATTGCTTTCTGTTTTCTGGTAAAGGTAAACGTATAGATTTTGCTTTCAACTTGACAAACATGTAATATATAATAAAATTAAAGTACAAAATACATTTACTATTTTACGACAAGTCAGTTAAAAGTACAGTGGATCAAAGACACATAGTTCATAGTTATAAATATCAAATAGATCAATAGCCACCTAGACAGAAAAATACTAATCGGTAATACAAGAAATAAGCCAATTTATGATATATGAACATTCTGACAGCATTTGATCGTAGACACCTGCAAATGGTATACTTTGGTAGCGTAAGGCTGGCCTACAATCTCCTGCTCTGTAGCTATTTTAAAATCATATGAATAAGTATTACAAATACATTATTATTCTAGTCTGGTCGTTCTTCTTCTCTCTTGCAGTTTTAGTACAAGACAACTACAGGTTATTTATAGCTTACCACTATCAAAACTCAGGACTTCAGGACTCGGGTAAGACTGCTGTCTAGCTGGTCAAATGACATCTCTTGATTTGAAGCTTTCATAACGATGCGACCGCGAATTTAGTCGCGTGAAGGTTTTAATGAAATTAAATAAAACAAGTTTCTCCAAACACTTAAATTTATTAACATTAACAAATAGAAAACAAATTTATATACAATGAGAAACTTAAAATTGGTAACGTTTAACAATTTCAAAATACTACATTAATTGCTCCTGTTGGCCGTTCTATTATTAAAGAAAATATAACACCCAATTTAAAAGATAGGTCGTATATTTAGCTTTTAAAAATATAAATTGAGAAAAGAATAAAAACACGAAAAAATAGCCATTTAAATTATTTAGACTAATAGTACAATAGTCGCCCTTTGACCCAGTGAAATAAAAATAAATTACCTTTAATTCCTCGAAAGAAATAAAAAACAAAACAAAGAAAACCTTCATTCCCGCCGAATATACACGATACGTAATTTTCTAAGACCTGTTCTCAAAACCATACCGGCTCAATCGATTTTCAGATCGTAACTGAAGTTTATTATTTCTTAAAAGGCGAAACTAGCATTCCCTCGGCACCCCGCGGGTTCCCGCTGGCACCCATATCACCCTATGAAACCCTGTTAATGCCAATGTTATTCATAAAATGTATATATATATATATATATATATATATATATATATATATATATATATATATATATATATATATATATATATTATAGTTGCATTATTGTTTTTAACCAAACTGATCTACGTCTTCCTGTAACTAATAGAAAAATCTATACCCACTGGAGAAAAAACCTGAACGTCATTTTATTCACTTTGCCCGTATTTAAATCATTCTTTCTTGCAATCGCGAAAAACAGTGGCTATACGAATTTCTTTGTACATGTTGTCAAACAATATATTATATCATAGTGATTTTATTTGATCATTCTTCTAATCTAGTAATGGGAAAATCGTGCAATATTTTAAAACATAACGGTAGTTGCATATACCACATGTTAAGACCTCCCTCGGCACTTATCTCTTCGGTTTTAATTATATAATCAGGGTAGGATTTCTGCGACAGATTTATTTACAAATATTAAAAGAGGGTACGATCTTTCTAGTTTATGTCGACATAAATTGTCCGAGTATATATATTTTTAAGAAAACATTTAAACGACGCAAAAGTAATAAAGTTGAGATTAGGCTTTAGTCCGATAATTGTTTTATTTTTCCTTTAGACTTTCTTGGGTGGTAATAAAAAAAATATACTTTCTCGTTCCTACGGATAAAATCTGTCCACAGAGTGATTATTTAATTACTCATTTTAGCAGAATATACTTCAATTTGATCAGCATAAAACAACTAATACTTGTTCCATTACAACATAGGGTTGATTGTTTCAAAAGTCCGAAATAAATAACAAAACAAACCTACTGTATATGCTTAATTGTCTACGCTTTTTTTGTATATAATGAACAATTCCATCACAGCTCTTCCGATGGAGAAATATTTCCTAGAGTCATGTTGATGTTCCCTTAAAATATTATATTTGTGAAGGAACGCAACAATTTAATTATCCATCAATTTTTAAAGATTTTTGAAAAACTACTTAATTTGGATGTTTTATTGGCTATACGTTTTTAAAAACAGGTATCATTTTAGATGTTTTCAACTCAGACGAGAACGTATTTCTAGAAACCCGTTTATTCACAATGAAAGATAGATGCGGCACAACAATCTCGCAGCACTTGGCTATAATATTTGCCGATACTTCATCCAAACCAGATAAAAACTTATTATTTATGCTTCTAATTACTAAGATAACTTCCTTTTCAGTGACAGGACAATAATACATAAAATTACTGACGATAATTAATTTTAAAGTATAGTTATGTTTACTTAAATTCATACTATCAATGGTATATTTTATTTAATGAGCAAAAAATTGTTCAAATATATTTGCAATTTGTTTATTATTATTTCTACTTATTATGTCGGTAGAGGCTCTTCATTTGCTTTTACCTACCTTTGAGTTAGTAACGTTGTACCGGATATTAACTTTATTATTAGAATTATAAATTATTATTTTGGCATCAAAATTATGTTTGGCTCTTTCTACCTTTTGATTTATAATCTTTTTCGTGATTTTATAGCTGTTGTTTAGCTCTTCAGTATCAGAGTTCTTTAGTCAGTTTATTGTTTTTAAATTGTCCAAATCCCTCAATATATCAAAGAAAATTCAAATTTATCTTATTTTACATTGCATTTCATGCACAGAAATTTTAGTAGAGAAGTTCCTTCAAAACACGACTTCATTAAATTGGGCCATAAAATTTGCAAGTAATATATATTATATTCGTTTCTTTTTGTTGATCATACAGTTATTAATTAGATTTTTTTCCTATTTTGGGTTTCGGTCATAGTATTACGTCATAAGAAATTAAGACATGTTTTTGTTCTTACGTTTCCGTTAGTATTTCTTCCTAGTGATCAGAGAACCCCGCCTGAAGCATCTATTAATTACATGTATCCTAATTCGTTACTGAATGTATTATCGAGTTAAATGAACCTTTACATCCCACCCTAGTGCAGGTCATTCGAGGCAGACCAGCTTCGTTTATTGAACCTGCCTAACGACTTTCGGTGACAAAATTTTACCACCGAGATATCCCCACCTCAGTCCGTACTGGGCACTCTCTAAAGACATGGCTAACAGTTTTATCACCCTTCAAACACCATTTACACATCGGGTCATCTACGAAATCAATCTTCCCAAGGAGAGAAGCTCCCTAGTTAGCCTTGCGCTAAGTCAACAATTTTAACTCTCTTTTATCAACCACAGTTGGACAGATAGAAATGGTTGAGTGCACACGGTTCAATTGTGGATCTCATTTTTGCCACATGGTCCGCGTTCTGATTCCCTTGTATACCCGAGTAATGCAGGACTAGGGTTACCAGACGACTAGGGTTCCCGACATGTTCGGAATTTTAGCCCTCTGTCAGGGACATAGGATAACAATGTATTTGTGAGGATTTTTTTGAAATTGGAAAAGAAAAATAAAGTAATAAAAAAATATTTTAATTCATCATTCTGGTAACAAAAAATAAAATAATGGAACTTTAACAAAATTAGTGAATTATTAGTTGGGTATATTAATTAATTTATTCGATCAATTAGCTTCGGACTTTTTATGGTTTGATATTTCTTTTACGAATTGCTGGTATTTTATAAGCATTTTATAATATTCTTCGCATGATGTGTATTTCTTTAAGTTAAACTTTGTCAAGAGTAAAGCCTTAACACAAGATAGAGACTATTTCTCATCTTAGCTCACTCGCTCAACGTCCACATTTTTTGATTGGATTGCTCATATAAAACTGCAAATTTTGTTAAAACAAAATATCAGGAAGTTTACTGAAAAGTCAAGGACATTGTCAGAAAATCTCATTATTGAATCTGGTGACCCTGTCCAGGATCCCACACGAGTCTAACTGTGGAATCATTCCTTATCGAACTGTTCAATTCATACTTGTACTCAGACACCAGTCGCAAAGTTACGACACTAGACTTCAGTGCTACTACTGCAGCCTTACTGTCTTGTCGAGATTCATCTGTAAACTATCAGAATCCATTTTTTGGAAGATTTAATTCCCACCTCCCAATCTTCCACTTGGCAACGTTTTGCTTAAATTTCGTTTCGCTATCAATATGTAAACTACTATCCTGAGCTATTACTTTGACTAAACTGTCTACCTCCAGCCCTTCAATGATCGATATATATGAAATGACCTTTTTTAGATATTGCTTTTACCTCAGATAGCTCATTATACCCAGTGATAGGTTTTCATTGTGATGCAAAATATTTTCTAAATATTCGTTCCTGCACCTGGCGGACCGCTTCCTCCACTTGTTGAGATTATACTAATTGCTTCTACTGATCTCCTGTTAAAACGCCTTTATATATTGTGACGATTATTTTATGCTGGTTCCCACCCGTTTTAAATTCCGGCAGAAACGTACGATTTTAGTTTAGCAATTGAAATTTTTTTATTGGCACTGTTGACTAATTCGGTAGTAATAAAATTATATTTTCATTTATCAGAGATACAGCAGATGGTGTCTGATATTGGAAAATATTGTTTTTGGAACCTTTCCTCGACTGACGTTTTCTTTCCTTCAGTAAACCTATCAACTCTTTTTCTTCATTAGTATGTTTTCTAACTTAGATAATAGTTTATTTAAAACGATTACCTCTTTTTGAGCTGTTTGCATTCCATATTTGGCTTCCAGACATGACAGCTTACCACAACAATACTTATCAGTTTTCAAGAAATCTGCTGATTCGTTTGTTATTCCTAGCATTTCTTTGCAACTACACCACGTGGACGAATATGTTAAAAAAAGCACTTTTGGAAACTTTTTGCTAATTAATAATTCTATTACATTGGTTTCATTTACTTTTTTAATTCGTTCTTGATTTCCATGTTGTCAGCGATCGCCATCTTAGATTGACATTAAAATGTCATTAAAAATCAAACACCTTACAGGATTTCGGACTAGATCCCTTAAAAATTTTTACTATTTTACACAACATTCATCTGGTTTTTTAAGTGTTGCTCAATAAAATTTATTAACCATTGTTTTACAATAACAATCTCGATTCTAACCTTCTAAAAATTTATAATTTTTTTTTGCTTATAACCCAAGAATTTTTTAAATTCGACATACACATGCCAGCAGCATACACATTCCTAGTATAAGAGCCAAAATCGAGTATATTTTCTTAAATTCAAAGGTCTTTGGGGGAGGAGGGGGGCGATCGTAAGAAAAAACAAGTTGTCGACTAGGGGTAGAAGCCAGCAGCATACAGACTCCTAGTATAAGAGCCAGATTCGGATCAATTTTCCTAAACTCAAAGCTCTTGGGGGGGGGGGGGGAGCGAACACAGGAATAAAGGAATAAAGTTTTAGAGCAAACAGTTTTCCACAAAAATTGTCTCTATACTTTTTTTTCCTTACGAATCACCATTACTGAGATATCGCGATGCCAAAAGTTGGAAATAGTATCGTTCATAATATGCATATATTTCCATACCACCTATGAGGTACCGTAATTGATGCTATTTTTTTAAAGTGATTTCCCAGTGGTCATTCCCCAAGATCTAATATGATTATGTTTTATAGCCAGTTTCATATTGATTAAAGAAATCGTACTATTGGTATAAATTAAAATACAACGGATTATTGTTGATTTCGGAAAAATTTTAATCTGACTGCTTCAACAGTAATGTCTGCATCTTCGCTTTTTTCTTCCAGTTCTTGCTAGATTTCTATACATTGTTCTAAGAAAAAAGATGCATCAGTTGTTTCCTCACTGACACCACAAAAATTCTCATCTCTTGTATTGGATTCACCATTGGTCTTGACAATTAGTACATAATAAACAACAAAATAATCTGGCTTTTTTACAACAATCCTTCTTGCAATTACAAAAAATAGTGTTAAGAAGTTCTTCTGGAACAGGTGGTAGTAAAGTTCGAATTGGATTCAAAATAATATTTACTAATTTCCAACACCAGTCTTCTGGGTTGATTGCCTAGCCGCACTTGAACTTGAAATATTCACGATATAAGTATTGATAAGCAGAAGCAAATGTTGGAGAAGAAGAAGATATTTGTACTCATTTATTGTTCATTTTATTTTTTACAAAACTTAAATATGTATACTTATCTATAAAATTAATTTCTTTTGAAGGGCCATATATAACAAGAAAAAAGCGACGATGACTTGTGGAGAAGAGTCAATCTTTTTAAAGACTTCTGCGTAATCAGTTAAATCATCCCGATTTTCTAACAGTTTAAATACTGTTGATTTACCCCTTTCGAAAATTACTGATGTAGTATTGCTCAAGGTTATACGAGCGAACAGAATCGGGGACTGGATCTATATTCATTCAGAATCATATAATTTGTACGTATTTTAGTGTATGAGTCACAAAAACCAATACTTCAATATTTTTATTAATATTGAATGTCCGAGGACGTATACAGTCCACGTAAAAGTGGATATTAGTTTTATTTTCGATGTATGAAATCGCGATATCTCAAGAATGGTAATTCGTTGGAGAGAAAAAATTTTCGTTGAGAAGTACAGGATCTGCAACTTTTGTTCATCTGTTTACGACAAAAATGCGGAAAACTGATATTTTTGACATTGACCTTGAATAAAATTTTTAGCAGATGTGAGATTGGTGGGAACTTTTGGTGTCTTACTTGTAATAGTGTATTTAAGACCTATACTAATTTTCAACTCCATTGTGAAAGTTAAATGTCCATTTTGACTGAATTAAAACTTGGCTAGTCAACCAACACATGGTTAAATAGATTAAAACCACATCCTTTTGCCCTTCAGAATATTTTTATAACTTAAAAAGAAGTTTAATACTCATTTTTCGATATTTTACTTTAAAAAAATAGTCTAAAACGACTACATTGTTCTTGAATTATAAAGCAACGCACTTTTAAAAGTAAATATAAAAATCAATATTGTGCACTAGTTAATTGTCAGATTACTAAACACTTTTGGATTAGATTTTTATCTGATATCTTTAGGGTACTTTAGGATTGACGTATTTCAAAAATAACAAGATTTAACAAAGATATCTTAACTTAAAAGTCTGAAACGTAGTATAGTTGCCCTGTGGGCTACAAGAATGAACGCTAGGGAGTTAAGTTATTGATTTATTCAAGAAGTGGACATAAGAGTAATTACGGTATCATAAACATTACCGGTTTCTTGACAATATGGTGGACAATTCATTGGAAATAGTTTATGTGGAGACAAACAGATATTTTCTATTATTGTTTGTCGGAGACAGATTTATCTACTAGTAAACATATTGACTCGACACGAAAGTATTTTCGGTTGTCATACATAAAGAGCATTGCAATTATTTTAAGCGACTTTTCCTTTTGACGTTTGATATGTCACATTTAGATTGCTTTAGAAGCAGCTTTGCGTAATTTTCTATGTAGCTGTTAATTTATAGTCAGTTTTAACATGAAGTGCATAAACGAACATTATCGGCACATTTTACTTTTTTTATTTCCGTAAAGAAAAAAAGCTGGTAATGCGCCCAAAAAGATATTTATGACATTAATTGCATAATAAAATGCACGTGTCAGAATTGATTTAAAAATTGTATTGTGATCGGTTTACTGAAATTGATGATGACCAAATCAATGCTCTAATTGAAGAGAAGTATCATATAGAGATTCGAGAGACTGCAAAACTATCGAAAATAACCTAAAATTTTTGGACTCGCTAACCAACTCAATATTTATGTTTCACATGAATTTAAAGAGATTCATTTAACACAACGAATCAATATTTGCCATATTTAGGCGTAGTGAAATCGACCTTCTTTTTTAAAGAATTACACTAATCAACAAATGCAAAAAAAAATTGCGACTGATGTTATAATGGCTGTCCGTGGAAGTTTAAAGCATCCTGATTGCGAATTCAACAACAAACATTTTCCGCCACGTATAAATTTTGAGTTATAGAATGTATCAGTTATTTTTATTTAATACAAACATTTTTATATAATATTTATACATAAGTTCAAATCGATAAAAAACAAGATATTTTAAGGATAATAGGATTTATTTAAAAAAATACACATGAAAATACATTTATAGTAAGTCTTTTGTACATAACTTTTTTGCAAATGTTGACTTTCGTTTATATTCTTGATCGCTTCCTCTCAGAAAAAACCAACAATAATCCCCCATCATTACTTGATCCCATCTGCCTTGGTGGCGTTGCTCCATTGTTAATATGTCTTGGTGGAACCTTTCTCCTTGCTCGTCACTAACTGCACCCAAATTGTCTGAGAAAAAATTTAAAGGGGAGTGCAAGGGGTATATTTGAAAATACATGCCACAACCCATTCAAGTAGTTCTTCTACAAGTTTTTCGTAGTTTTCTATTTTTTTTTTCTAAAAGCTCGGAGACAATTGTTTTAAAAGAACTCCACGCAAGTAATTCAACATTACTTAATTTTTGATCAAACTGTTGATCTCTGAGTATTTTTCTAATTTGTGGTCTAACAAATATTCCTTCCTTAACCTTAGCATCATTCAGTTTAGGAAAAATTTGTTTAAGACATTTAAATTCATCTCCTTCTTTATCTAATGCTTTAATGAAATTTTTAATCAATCCCAGTTTAATATGTAATGGAGGTAACAGTATTTTTTTGGGATCAACAAGAGCTATATTCTTTATGTTAGCTTGACCTGGAATATATTGATCTCTCGAAAACCATTCTTTTACTAGGTAACGGCTCTATGTTGCTCTACTGTTCCAAAGAGTAATAAAACAGCAATACTTCGTAAATCCACCCTGAAGCCCTAGTAATAGTCCTATGACTCTTAGGTAACCACATATTTGCCACTTATACATATCATAGCTTATTACATTTAGAATAAGTGACATACTTTCGTATGTTTTCTTCATGTTAACTGCATTTTCAAAAGGAATAGAGGTTCTTTTGTTGCCATTATAGAACCGAACTTATCCTAGAAGAATCTGTAAATAAGCGCCATTTGTCCGGGTTATGGGCAAATTCTAATTTTTCTATAACACTGTCTGGATTAATACAAACACATTTTATCGTGCAGAGTAAAAAACGAAAATAGCTCCTGGTTACGGTTCCTAAATATTGTAATTTTGGTTCCAATGGCTAGTAAATTCCATTGTTGTGATCTAGACGCTAATACTTCAGCATGGTCTTTGGACAAGCGGAGGTCTCGAACTAGATGATAAGGCAGAACCCGATAGGTTCTGCCTTATCATCAAACATCTCTAAATCTTCTTCCCATTTTGTCGGGGGCTCTGTAACTAGTAAATCTTCTCCATGAAGGTTTTATTGCTAAATTAATATCCAGATATTCACTATTATGTTTGCTCTTTCTTGAAAAACCAGACACTTTTGTCATGCAAAAGTAACAGTCGTTAAAATTATTTGTTGGTTCTTGTTAAATCGTTGGAACTGCAAAAGGCATAGAAGAGCGTTTGCCATTTAACCAGTTACTTAGATTTGCTGCACAGATTTGGCAACATATATGAGGAGCCTAGTCCCGATCATGATCGCCAACAAGACATCCAAAATACTTATGATAAGTTACTTTGGTTATTTTGTTAATTGTCATTTTCTGCGATTTAGGGGTAATTTGGCCATATATGCAGCAAAAATTATCCGCGTGGTTAACTCAGCCACATTTCTGTACATTACACATTTTTATCCTATCGCGTACGTCAGTCCAGGGATGTGATACTACGGTTACAGGCGTTTATTAGCTTGTTCGCGCACTTCGCTTCTCTATCTAGTACTGACCACTACTCGTGCTAAACCAATACTGATGATACTACTGCCGACCAGCTATAACCGTTCCGTACTTCTGGTATCTTCTAGAAACATCGGATATCAGAAGGATTAGGGAGTTGAGACTTTGTGTTTGACTTGTCATTCCTAGATATCCCCACGTGGTGTTGCCAGATTGTGCACAGTTTCTCTAACTTATAGAAAACGTATGTCAACGTTGTGCTCCGGTATATTACAAATTACTTTTTAAAATAATGTGAATAAAATACTCATTCATTTTTGCTGAAAAAAATTATAACTCAAAAATCTTACGTGTTAGGAAGTTTTTATCATTATTTTCGGATTTAGAGACCAGAAATCAACCAAAACCTGCCTGTTACATTACAGTCGCAAATTGACTGTAAAGTTATGTTATTATTGGTGATAAAAAATGGATCATCTACAGTAATATTATTAGAAAACAATAATGTTCCAATCGTGATGAGCCAGCTCAGCTCACATTTGAAGCTAAATTGCATCCAAAAAAGATCATGCTATCAATTTGGTGGGACTACAATGGTGTTGTGTATTTTGAGCTACTTCCAAGAGACGGGAAGATCAATTCAGATGTTTACTGTCAATAATGAAACTAATGAAACTAGATGCATCAATCAAAGGAAAAGGGCCAAAATTAGCAAATTGCAAAGGACTTGTTTTCCATCATGATAATGCCAAGCCTCACTCATGCTCGAGAACTCGTGGGAAATTATTGGATCTTGGTTGGGAACTGATGTCGCATCTTCCGTACAGCTGTGACCAGGCACTATTTGATTACCATTTATTTCGAAGTTTGTGAAACTCTTTGAATGGTAAAACTTTCACAAATGATGATAACCTTAAATCGCACTTGGTTCACTTTTTTGCTATAAAGAACCAAAATTTCTATTAGCGCCGAATCATGAAACTGCAAAAAAGATGGAAAGAGGTTATTGAACAAAATGGAAAACATGTAATTGTTTAAAGTATGTTCTTTGTATAAAAAAAAGTTTTATTTCTTACTACAAAACCGAAATTATTTTCTTGCCGATCTGATATCAAACTATCTGAAACCTTCACTAAATACCAACTTATCTTATATCTCAGAGTAAAGATGTCTAAATAAATTTAATATAACTGATTTTTTTTTTGGCATTTAATCACGGTTTTTGCGTTAGTAGAAAGCACGAGCATCTATCAAAAGCTTCAAATATCTTTCATTTATATTGGCCCCTAACTTTATTTATTATAAATTATAAGATAAATATAGTGTTTAACTACAACAAAAGTTCTTCTGCTTATTTTTTCCATTCCGTATATATGCACGTAAATATTTGCTATAACAGATTTCTAATAAACAATTATAAAACATTCTTATTTCTTTTCGGTGTACTGGGTCAAGGAAAACAGGTCCGTGTAAATTTGCGACATTAATATTCATTCCCACATCAATCCTTGTATTAATTTATTAGTTTATATTGTACTAAATCGAAAAAGTTTTATGAATCCAAAAATGTTTTAAATAAATAAAAAAAATTATAAATAAACACTGACCAAGAGTGTGTCGAACACGCATTATATTAAGGTCCATAGCGGTTTTCAACGTTGTTAATTTTTATACAAGTTTATTCTTTAAGTTCAATGAAACTTGGGCCGGTATAAATTTATCACCAAATTGATTCTTTTTCAAAAAGCATATTCAAATAATAACTTCACTTAAAATTTATTATATATTAAGTTATATGTCCAATTATATAGGAATTTTTGAAATCTACTGTTGAAAAATTAAATAAGGGCAAACAAATAATCCAAAATTTAACGAAAAAAAAATTCAATTTAAATATAAAGCTTCTAATAAACATTAAACTAACCAATGAAATACAAAATATTTGGAAAAACGCTTATATAACATATAATTAGTGCAGAAGCTTCTAAGTACACTCCAATGAATATCGATTACAAAGCTTCGAGGATGCGTGATATTTTATTTGACAGCTAATCTGCTGACAACTTAACGTCAACAGTTCTCAGTTTGTTGCATTAACATTTTGAAGTTTTTTGATTTTCGAACTAATATTCTTGCGTCTTTATGTTTCAGCATAATTTTGTGGATGCTGTATGTTCGGTAAACTGTGCTGTGTGTGTAATAATTAATATATTTTTCGGTAGCGCCTTTGATAAATAGTAGTCAATTGAATGAAATTTTATAAGTTTAGGCTTGTAATAAATATGGTCAGTTGTGGAAAATGTGAGATCAATTTTTCTAAATATTCTAACTTAAGGGCTCACGTGAAAAGGAAAGCTCCGGATAGGTATTTTATGATTTTCTTCTTGAAAATATAATATCGAGATCCATAAAATAACCATGTTTGAAAAATTTAACCTTTGGACCCCTAAGGTCAAAACTCAACGTGGAACTCATACATGCCATGAATGTAATGCTTGGCTAATTTAACGGTGTTCGTAAAACTAAAACATCCAAATAGAAAAGTGGTTAAAACATAAAATGAATTCTTTCGAATGCGTTTTAATAATTTATTTTAGAGAAGTTGGAAGAATTAGCACAGACAAAACATCAATTTTTTAAATGTTTTCCAATTAACTTACTGTTACAGAGTAAGAAGTAACCTTAACACTAATATGCATGTAGAAAGAATGCCCAAAAAAATAAAACATTCATATTTGGGTGGCAAATTTATTAAAAGTTTTAACGAGGCCATAGGTAACAGAAAAATATACTATTTATAATCATATTATAAAATGTATTGTTGGTTATCATTAATTTTCAATCATTTTATTTCTACTGGTGCCATTCCAAAATTTGTTCAAAGTTCTCGAGATGCTTATTGTTGTCTAGAAAGGGACGCTCTGCACCAAACTGAGTATTTTAAGGCAGGAAGGAATAAACTCGGTGAAAATTTTGATTTAAATTTTGTGGTGCAAGCTAATATAATGGAGTAAATTGTACCATCAAACATTATAGATAGTTGAGAGATAGATGTGGTTGGAAATATCAAGAATGGCAAAAAATATAAATAATTTTAGCAACTTTTATTAAATTTAAAAATATATATTCTAGTTAAAAGTTATTTAATAAATTTAATAAGATAACTACTATCAGAGTTTTTATCAAAAATTTAGAGTTTTTTTTTATCTGCAAAACGCGAATATAATTAGGATATTTATAATATTAATATTAAAGCCGTTTTGAAGCTTTACTAACGTAACGTTTCTTAATTTAGATGTTTAAAAATATTTTTCTCCCTGTTATTGCAGTATTGGACTATTCCAATATTTTTGATCATTTTATTGATGGTGAAGGTGCACCATAATGTTTAGTTTCAAGAATAAAAATATATTTCTTATACATCACATTCACGTCAGTTGGTTAGAAAATATTATATAAAAAAAATGTTTTTGTGTAATAAAACTTCAAATAAATACTCAGTAGGAACGTTTAGGGCAATAAGATAGAGACTGTTTCCATTTGTCTGTGTTTATTTCTTAATTTTAAGTTAACAGTTGTCTGGAAGTTCTAATTTAATTTGGAGTTCTTTTTTATAGTTGTAGTTTTTTTCTTATTAAATACCTTGATCATTGACCATAAAAGAGAATCTAAAATTATTGTATCTGCAATCAATGTCGCTGGATTATTATCTTTCCAACTAGACAAATTTTTTGAAGGACAATAAGACATTTTAGGCGCAAACTCGATAGAAGAAGTGGAATGAAATAAAAAAAAAATAGTGGCACTATTAAAATCATCATTGTAAGCTCTCAGAAGCAAAGAAGCGTATTACAAACCTGAATCCTCATCTAATCTGAACTGAATATATATATATATATATATATATATATATATATATATATATATATATATATATATATATATATATATATATATATATATATATATATATATATATATATCATCCGTTTAAACCCAGTGCTTCCATATTAAGAAGGCTCACTACTCGTTATGTACTTCTTACAAAAGGACAAAAAATTACTCATAAATAATTAGGTAAAGTCTCAAAGTGTTATTGTAAGTTAAAAGGCCTTACCTTTTCTAGTTACTTCTTCAGTATCAGATTGCTCACTATTTATGGAGAACATTTTAAAAATACATATACCTAGATTTTGAAAGTACACAGTGAAGGTAACATTTGGTAGTAATTCTTTAATTATTATGATTTGCTAAATTATCACTGTTCCTAAATTATTTTGTAGACACAACATTTACTCTGGAAATTATTCAATTATCTGCATTCTACGTGTAATACAGATACAGATATGGGTATACCAAATATATTAAAATTCTAAAAACACATTAATATTATCTTGAACAGTATTAGTTATGGAAAAATTCATTACATACTTTAAGAAACAATACAATTTTTAAACAAATACTTTCAAAGCTATGATCTAGAATAAAAATTTCGAAAATGCAGCCGTCTATTAAAAAACTACCGAGTGTTTAAAATTTTGACTCTTTAATTGGAAGTACCTAGACTGCTCAATTAAATTTTATCTTGCTATATATTTCTAAATTTATCTTATCATTTTTTTTATAAATTCATATAGTCTTTGACAGATAGCTTTTTACACTCAACGAATATTATAAATATTTTATCATTGTTAACGTTTATTTCGGATTATTTACAATATTTGTTCACCATTTTTAATCCTTGTTCTTAAAGAACTTTTTTACAAAGATAGTTTTTTTATCATTCAATTCAAATCAAAAACATGTTGGGAAAATATAACTACCCAAACAGTTAAAGATAAAAATCTTTTTATATACGTTTTACAACAAAAAGACTCAAAAATCATTAGTACATAACATGACAACCGGTTTTTTTACCTTCGAAAATCAAATAATATTTTTATAGAGAAATTGATCCGATTTCTAAAGAAACGCTGAAAAGCGATGAATAACAAAATACATTTTCATATAAAATTGAAATTTTTGAAGTTGGTGCCAAATTGATATCTGAAAAAAATGTGATTCACATAAAAAGGTTGAGAAATACTTTATTGATAATTGCTTTCTACCGGAGTTTGTATGTATCTTATATTAGTAGTTAGTTATTTCATTTGGTAATAATTTGGCGCCGACATTAAAAATTTCAATCTCATATAAAAATTTACATTGTTATTTTTCGGTTTTTAGCGATTTTTTAGAAGCTGATTCAGTTTTCTTATACTAATTTAATTTTTTGATTTTTAGTTTTGAATTGAATTGAGTTTCTAACGTCGCAAACGGTATCCATTTTCTTCTTAGTTATAGACCACATTAAATTGAACAACAAAAAAAACTTTAATTCTGAGAATTCCCCAAATATCAGTTTTGAGTGAAATTGTGCCAAACAAATATTTGGTCTACTATGGTAAATTTGATGAATTTTAAGAAATTGATTTTAGTTTTATTATGTACGATGCCTAAAATTCCCCATACTAGTTTTGGAGAATATCGGACAAAATTAATTTTTTTCCAGCCATATTATCCACACCATCTTGGATTTGACTGCACCATTTTCTGTCAAAATAATACAAGACCACCGGAGCAACTGCCTGAACATAATGCAAAAAATTTCATTTAGTTCGGTGCCGCTGAAAATATATCGTAGCGAATAAGCCTCGTGAAGTTATTTTTAATTTATTGAAGAGCAAATACAGTTTAAAAACACGATAAGGAAAATACTGAATATAATAAGATTTGAATAAACTTTGTTTTTGGAAACTACACAACGATATGTTCATTTACATGCAGATTCGTATGCAAAGAAATGACTACTATATCAATAATATCATCATATGTTTATCATCTTTAACTGCATGATAATACCACAGGTCGTTCTCATTTAAATTTTATCTTTCAGGTCGATGGAATTACATTTATTTACACTAACATCCAGCTACTAAAGCCGTAAAATTACTAACAATTATTTTAAAGACTGTATATATTATCTAGTGCAATTTAATCAGGACAAGTGTTGTAAAATCTTTTCTTTTTCTTATTCTTTAGCTGTTTTCTATTCTATGGATCCTGGACCTTTTGGTATAAGTTCAGATTTGCTATGTTTATCCATGTCTTCCTCGACTTCTCCCCTATTCCCATTGTCGTCATCTTATTATTGGGTCAGTCCATTGTTCTTTACATTTGCTATTTGCACAATTTTGTCTTTCTCATGTGTGATGTTTCTAATCCGCTCATTTGATTTTTTGTCTTTCATACTAGCTCTAAGAAGTTTTCTCTCTACTACCCTTTAAAGTAGTCCGAGTTTATGGACAGTTTCCTTGTTCATTACTCAATGTTTAGGTCCTACATCATAACTGCCATTATACATATTATTTATTGTAAATTTGTGCTTTCAATTTTAAGTCATATGTTTTTTTTCAGGATATGTTTCATTATTCCGCAGGTTGTACAATTTACTTTTATTTTTTGATCTATTAGGTCGACGAGAAATTAATTTCGGTTTTGTGGTGTAAAATAAAACTATTTTTTTATACAAAGAATAAATTTTAATTAATATGTATTTCCCATTCAATTACCATTTGTCATCTTTCTTTAAACCTCATGATTTCACGCTCATAAAAATGTTGGTCCTTATTAGCAAAAAATTAAACCAAGTGCGATTTAAAGTCATCATCATTTATAAAATTTTTTTCATTCAATATGTTTTCCAGCTTTTGAAGTAAATGGTAATCAAATGATGTCAACTCAACGCTGTATAGAGGATGTAACATCACTTCCCAACCAAGCTCCATTAATTTCCCACGAGTTACTAAACATGAGTAAGGCTTTGCATTATAATAATGGAACAAAATGTCTTTGCGATTTTCCAATTCTGGCCGCTTTTTTGGACTGCCAGTTTAATTAGTTGTTGACAGTAAATATTTGAATTGATCGTCCAGCCTCTTGGAAGCAACCTAAAATACACCTTTGTAGTCTCACCAAATTGATTTTTTTGGATGCAATTCAACTTTAGATATAGTTTGTGCAGGTTTTTGCTTCTTCGTCACTCAGTTTCCTATGCTCATGAATACGGTTAATGAATTTATTTAATTTTTGTTGAATTGTAGAAGTTGGATCAATGGTAAGTCGAACATAATAGATTTAATCTGATAAGAATTCTAATAATTTTTCAATGTAAGTATTTTTATCCAGCAAGATTGTTACATTTCCTTTGTCAACCGTAGCAACAGTCAACTCATCATTCGTTCTTAAAAATTTTTTGTTTTATTATATAATATAGGTAAAAAAAAATTTTGTCGAAGTTTTTTGATCTTATTCGTAAGAAAATTAGTAAATTTAGCTCTTAATACTCTCCTTTCTTTATTATCAGGATATTGTTTAAGTATATTTTATATATCAGTTATAAGTCTTTTAATTGAAATATCATTATTTAAGAGAGATAAGCTAAATTTATTACCTAAAGCCAAGAACTCTAATACATCACAAGGAACCGCAATACCAGACAGATTCTTAATCCAATTATCTTGAGTATTCATAGGTAATTGATGTAGGTTCTGCTTTAACGTAGTGAACTTTTTTAAATTAGTATTTTTAAGTTTAAAAAAAAAATTCTATTGAAATGACCTGTTTATTAGCAAACTCTTCAATAATAAATAGAGAAATAAGAGATTTTAGCTCATGTATAACAAAATTAAGCGAATTTTCTAATTTTTTTAAGGTTTGAATAATCATTTTAATTCCTAAATTAATAATTTTATTATTTAACTTGTTACTGCAATTTTGGATAGTTTGTAATCGAAGGTTGTCAGATATCCCGTGTGCGTGCTGAGTCCTTCTCAGGACTGTAGGGTAGCTAACGTTTCGTTGAAATCTCATTCACCATTTTCAAAGCTCATTGTATGGTATCTGTGCGTAAAATGACGCTTGCCACTCGGGTGCTGTCGGTCTCGTGTGTTCGTTGGGCATGTTCGTTGGCTGGATGATTCTGGCCAATCAGGTTGCTAGCCCTGCTGGGTGTCATCAGCCTTTTTTCCAGTGTTAGGGATCATGTTGCCGAGTAATGATCCGTTTCTTTACTACCCACTACTGGCTGATGTTTCGTAAGCAGGTTCTTCCAAATATTAGACAATGGCTGACTATTATCTTTGCTTACATACAATGAGATTTGAAAATGGTGAGTGAGATTTGGACGAGACGGTGACTCAGCACACAAACGGGATATCCGAAAACCTTCGATTACATGCCATTAAATTCATTTTTCTTCTCGACTAGCAGTTCGATTCTAATTAGGTTCTAACACTCACTGTATATAACTAAGTTCAAGTATATATGGCGGGGTATCTTAATTGAAAGGTACTCCAGCGACTCATAAAGATATACATATATTTTTAAATACCATCATGCGTATAATATTAATGATGCAATTTAGAATTTCATTACAGAAATATATTATTTAAGCAGGGTTGTAGTTTTGTCCCTAACTATACTGACAGTTGTTAATTATTTTTTTAACTTTTTAGTCAAAGTCGATTTAAGCGGTTTTTAATTATCTTTTAAATTCTTGTTATAGTTTGTGTTTAATGTTATACGAAGTGTGGAAATAATATTATTTCAATCGTATCAAAAGTTATATGTAAAAAAATGTTTTTAGACTTCTTATAAAAATTCATTGTCTTGCCCTCTTCCAATAAACATATCTTGGAAATATTAATAAGGCATCCCCTGGAAGAATCCCTTAAGACATGCTAAGAGCGCCATAACAATAGCTCACTACAATTAAAAGTTATACATAAAAAAATATTTATGGACATCTTTTTTTTAAATTAACGGCAAAGTAAAAATAATGTAGGACTTACTTTTTTCAGATGATTCTTCTATATCAAACTTTTCATCAGTATTGTAGGTCATTTTTAAAACATCAACAAAACTTGTGCACAAATAGTTTTTAAATTCACCTTTTTCTAACTTTATTACCTAGGCTTTTGTCGTAAAAATAATTTATTTTTGTTTAAAATGCATTACTCCCTGAAATGTCAACATTGTTTTATTTA
Source organism: Diaprepes abbreviatus (assembly GCA_034092305.1). NCBI lineage: Eukaryota > Metazoa > Arthropoda > Insecta > Coleoptera > Curculionidae > Diaprepes > Diaprepes abbreviatus. Next base: position 255,875 of record JASJET010000206.1, read on the forward strand.
TCGAATTAAATAAAAAGCAGTTTATAACTTGTACTCGGAGATATAACTGCAAGGAGGTATATATTGCACACCGCACAAGAATAACACAACGATTGCCATTAAAGTTTCATAAGAAATAAAAATATAATCTTTTATTGCAAAAACAATATCGTTTGTATCTATAATCGTATATCTAAACTGGTCTTAAGATGATGATAAAATAAAAGTAGCAATCATTTGACTTATCAAGGTTACCGCTTAGAATAGAATGCTGAAGAAATGCAACCCAGAGAGAAAGATGCGCGTAGTGACAATATTTTTTAAGAGTTGTTTCATTAACTGGTGTTACCTATTTGTAACATTTATTCAATAATTAATTCCAGAATTTTTTAAATACTTTTCATTCAAAATATAATGGTGGTTTTATTGTTGGTGCCGGCCGACAGAAAGTGAAATTTATTAATACACTCTTGTAACTTCTTCTGTGGCTTAATTATGTCAAGTCTACCACACTTTCCCTCTATAAAAATTTTTGAATGACTGCCGTTTCCTCTCCAAATTTTCTGAAAGACGTAAATTTGGCATTGCTTGAAAAATATATTCATACAGTTTTTTAACAAAATGTAATAGAAGGAGGAATAAATGAAAAACGCCAGTAAAAGATTGTCGGATAAATATTTTGGAACGTTAAGGCTGTCGACCAACTTAATCGTGAAAATAAAAAATTGACTTGAAAAAATTTAATGATACACACCTGATTCTTTCAGGATATCTCAAGAAAAGTATGTAGAATCACAATGTAACATCCCGATTTTCCAGTCCGATGTGTGGAAATCTTCGGTCCCACGAGGACGAAAAATTTATTAATACTTGTTGGACAAAAATAAATTTATATAGGTAAGTGTGTAAGTACTTAATATGTAGTACAAGTATCCGAGAAATATCAAGACCAATCTACTGTCGGACAAAAAATGGGACGACACAAATTTGCTTGCATTTTGGATAATACACTATATCGCAGTGAGATGCTGGGCGATGCAAGTAGACTCGCCATCCCCCCCTCCCCTCCAACTTTCCAGCAAAGTAACATTAATTTATTTTTATTTTCGACAATTTTTTATAAAAATTTTAAAATATTTATTACAACATTAATTAGTGATTGTAATTTATAGAAAATTGTACATTGATTTATATATATATATATATATATATATATATATATATATATATATTATACACAGCCCCTAAATAGTTAGTATAATCGTATTTTGTGAAAAATATAAATTAATTTTTATTAAAAAGTAGAAAGAAATTACAAAATATAATTACAAAAAAAATAATTTCGCTTTTTTATTTATTCATCATCATTATCATCACTGCCCTCAATATCTGCATCCGTATCGCTAGAAAACTCATAAACCTCGTCATCCTCGGTTTCAGTTTCAGAATCAAATATTTTTTTTAAATCGTCTTATTATTATATTTAAATTGACAGATATATATTTTACTTAAAATTCAACAGACTTTAGAACTTGTAAGGGAAAACGTGTGCATTGTCAAGAAAAAGTTATTTTTGAAAAAAAATTTTCAAATAGTTCGTTTACTTAGCTTTTAAAGTTATCCTAGATTTTGATAATAGAAAACGAAATTATATTTTAGAAACTTTGAGAAAGCATAGTACGAAAACAATTTGCAGCATTTTTTTGATTTTTAAAAACTATTGCTTTATGTATCATTAAATTAACAAAAATATAATGCAGACAACAAAAATAATTATGGATTATGAGGTATATGTAAAATTATACTATGATACCTATGATATTTGAAGATATTTCTTCAAATGAAGGGCTTTGAGGCCCTTCAAACCCACAATGTGGATACAGGTTATTGATCAATGTCTACCCGAAATTATTTAAGTTCAGTAAGACATCTTCTGTGGACGTTACACCATACATTGCATATATATATATATATATATATATATATATATATATATATATATATATATATATATATATATATATATATATATATATATATATATATATATATTCTTTCGATGGCGGCATACTTGAAGCCTCGAACCCTTTTAGCATCTTTTCCGATACTGATTCACACACATTTTTTTAACGAATGCCTTCTCAAATAGCTCAAACTGCCCAATATTGACATCGTTACTCTTTAACGAGAGAGACAAGATATTGTCAACACGTGGGTATACGTAAAAAAAAACGGTTTCTCTATAAAATTCTTGTCCGACAATCTTTTACTCGCGCTTTTCATTGATTTCTCTTTCGATACATTTTGTTAAAAAACTGTATGTATAAATTTTTCAAGCAACGCATAATTTACATCTTTAAAAAAATTGGTAGAGGAAACGGCTTTCATTTAAAAATTTTTATACAGGGAAAATGTGGTAGACTTGACATAATTAAGTCACAGAAGAAGTTACAATAGTGTATTAATAAATTTCACTTTCTGTCAGCCGGCACCAACACTAAAACCACCATTACGTTATTTGTTATATTTTAAGCGTTCTCGACTACTCTTTAAAAAACCACATTTTTATGATAGATACAGTATATTTTATAATGTAGGACCATCGTTGATTTTCTATTAAAAAGATGAGACATAAAATTGTATAAAAATAATATATTAAAACCTAGAAATCTATAAATCACAATCGAAATCTTTTTGTTTTTATTTTAATATAAAATATATAAAAATTAATAATCCACTTTATTTAATAAAGTTACTTTGATACCCTAGATTCATTTCACCATATTCAGGTAAATCTTCTTTACTATTTCTTCGTAATGTATTTTGATCCACATTATCCCACAACTGTTTCTCTCCGGAACAAAATATAATGAAAAAAATTGCAGAAGCAGTTCCTATTCCTGCTGCCAATATAAACATGGATCTCCATAAAGCTTTATCAGTCTAAAATAAAGAATACAATAAAAAAAATAGTAAAATTTATGAATTTCTTCACATCACTATTTTTTTCTAAACACAGTATACAGTATGTTCGACGACAATTTGCTGCGATTGATTTCTCAAAAAATAAACCTTGAAAAATTGTTAAAATTTGGCAGTTTACTAAAGTCGATGGGGGCAATTCGGTTAAAATATTTTCAACATGATGACACTTGCGGTGATGCCGGAAATTAATGTCTTCTTGCTTATTTTAAATAGAATACCCTATATGTTATTTCATTTTTAGATTTTACGTAAAATTATTGACATATTTTATGTACAATGTCCTATACTTATGTCTAACTATTTTGGACATACTTTAAAATGTCGAAAATGGTCTTTGCAGCCTTTATTATTTAATTAGGGTTGGTTTTCTTTTAGAGGGGGATCCACTTTAGTAGACTGTGTTAATATTTTGATAATAAATAAATATAGGGTGATCAAAAACTAACATCAGATATTAACTTGTAAAAATTGTTAAAGTAAATTTTTTAAATGTACACCTCCTATTAGCATTAAAAATAAGGATAACTTGGTAAAAAGTTGTCTATTCCAAAAATTTGCAGTTTTTGAAATATTTACACATGGAAACCAATTGTTTTAATAAATATTCAAATTTCCGCCCTGAGCTTCATAACATTTTTCGCATCTCCGAGTTAGCTCGTCATAGGTGGCCGCTCTAATTGAACCATAAACATCCATCACTGAATTACAATAAGCCATATTTTTTATCGTTCCTCATATAAAATAATTTAAGACATTCAAATCGGGAAAACGAGAAGGCCACAGAAGAGGTCCATTGTTGGCAATCCACTTGTCACAAAATGTTGCTTGTAAGAAGTTGGTAACTGAAACGGTTCTGTGTGGTGGGGCACAATCGTGTTGGTAAAAAATTTGCGTGTTTCGCCAGAGGTAAATTGCTCAAATACGAATTATCTAACTTTTCTAGAATATTAAAAAACTTTCTCTTACAGAAGTTAACACATAATTTAAAATAAAGACATAATTTGCTTTGTATTGTTAATGAATTATCATTTAAATTTTCTTCATAAAAATGTAATTTTATCTTTCCGTCATTTTTTACAGCCCAAAATATGTTAAATTGACAAGTTTCTTGAAAATTCCGCAATCTTACTGCTTGAAGATTCGAATCTTTCGAAAATTGGGAATTATGTTTGTTAAAATAGACATTTTCGTAAACTTTGCTTCATCAGACCAAATTATGTTGTCCAAAAATCGAGGGTCATCATGTGTCAATGTCAATATTAATGTAAGTTCGCAAAGTTGCACTCTTTTCAGCAAATCAATATATAATAAATGTAGATCCAAAGATATTAAATAAGGGTGAAAGTTGTGTTTCAACAGAATTCTATATATTGAGCTCTCCGAGATTCCTGTTTGTAGAGCCACTTGTTTTAACGATGCAATAGCAGTAAAATATCTTAGAATATTTTAGAATTGACATTTCGACATTTTCATCATGAAAAATAGCTTTCCTTTTATTAACGGTGACAAAATTTTTAAAATTTTCGTTTAACACTGTTCTGTGACGGATATCTATCAGCAAATGTCTAGCATGTTCTTGATAAAACTTTGTTACATTCCCTATAGATAATAAAATAAACAAATTTAAATAATCTTTGTGCATATAATTTAATCGCCCCGGCATTATTTTTATTAATAATTGTTAAATGGCAAGAAATAGTGCCATCTCTGTAGTACTCTATTGTTTTCTTTCGTCGCATTTCGCTGTCATGGCCAACTAATAACAAAACTTAAAAGCTGTATAGCGTTTTTACAATAAAAAAATATTTAATTGCCGATATTTCAAAAACTACATATTTTTTGAATAGAAAATCTTATTCTAAGTCACCCTTATTTTTAATACTATAATACCGTTATAAAAATAAGAGATTTACATGTTAAAAAATTTAGATTTTTTCAAACTAAATTTAAAATTAGTTTTTGATCACCCTATATTTATTAATTATCAAAATATAAACAGAGTATACTAAAGTAGATCTCCTTCTAGAAGGAAACCAATCCCAATTAAATAATAAATGCTTTCATATAGGAGAAATTGATAGTTATGTTTAAGCCTGCCAACACCATTCTTGACATAAAATAAAATATGTCAAAAACAGCTTTTATTATTAGATATAGGATATTATAAATGAAATATGTGTATAACTTTTCGTAGAATTTAAAAATGAAATAACACATAGGGTATTCCATTTAAAATAAGCAAGAAGATATCAACTTCTGGTGAAGTGCCATCATCTTGAAAATATTTTAATCGAATCGACTCTAAAAAACTGCTAAATTTTATAAATTTTCCAAAATCTATTTTCCAAAAAATCGATCGCGGTAATTCGTCGTGGGACAGACTGTTCTTTTAATTCACTATTATTTATATTTAAATTAATAGTTCCTTATTTAAAATGTTACCTCATCGGTTACGATAAAATGAACCAAAATGGGAGCGAAAATTGCAAAAAATTGTCCTGTTCCATTGGCAATGCCGGTTAAAATTCCTGAATATCTTGGAGATATGTCAACAAGATTTACAAAATGGCCGAGAATTACTCCAACAGAAAGACTTTGAGATACTATCATGAGTACTGCAATGGTCATTTTAGTTTCAATAAATGGTAAAAGAACTAAACCTATAGATGTTGAAAATAAACCTAAAATACAGTAACAATTATTATTTAAAATATATAAGAGTATGAAACTCATTTACCAATGCCATGAAAAATTCTCCTCGAGTTTACTTTTGAAGTATATCCTTTATTAATGGTGTATGTGGCAATTGGCCCACAACACAGTCCCGTAATTAGGGCACCCACTACCGGCACTGATGAAAATAGGCTGCTCTAAAAATTTAACAAAACAAAAAATAAAATTCTAAAAAGTATACGTTTACAACATCAACTGCTTTTTATAGACCAGAAAGAAATTTTGATCTCCATGCAAATTTTTAAGTAAAGTTTATTCATACGATTATAAAAAATTCATTATCCTTAAAATAAAATAAAATAAATATTTTAGTTCTTACGCATTGAACGTTCACAGCAAATGTTATTAGAAGGTAGAGTAAACTTACATCTTCAATATTAAGTCCAACAGCATGACTAAAATAACTAGGAAGTTCCGAAGACAAAAAAGTAGAACTCCAAGATTCACCGATTGCTGCTATAATTATAGCCCAATATGGCAAAGATTTGAATATTGCCTTCCAAGGAACCGATGCTTTATCAACCTAAAAAAAAGGATCAGTAATGATTTCTTCAATATTTTTTTAATTATATTGACATTTTCTGAAAAATTACGTTTAACATAGCTTATTATCGATTAGCTCTAACTTAGTTATCCTACAAACTAAAAAATTCGATAGTGTAGGTTATGTAAGAAGGAAGACTGCATTAATAATAACAGAAGAGTTATGTCATTATATAAATAAAGTAAATTAGGTATATTTAAGGCCCCTACACTCCTAAAAACTTAACTAAACTTCTCAACAGAGGTAAAATCCCTAGATATTACCTTTGACAGTATGTTACTGTGGAATTCCTACTTTTAAAATAAAGTAAAGAAAGCATATAGATATTAAGAACAGTGTCGCCGAACCATAGGAAGAACCTCATATATATATATATATATATATATATATATATATATATATATATATATATATATATATATATATATATATATATATATATACGCTACGAATTACTGCATGAATCTATACGGCTATCATAAGGCCAATGCTAACGTATGGAGCTATTGTATGGTGACCAAAGCAAATCAAACAACAGCTTGTCTCAATATTACAGGAACCATGGAGGTAAACCTAAGTCTCGCTTCTCTAGACATTTTTGTCAACGAGAAGGCGATGATAACTATGATCCGCCTCTGTACTGTAGGAATTGGACCAAGTGTCGGATCTGGTGTAGTACAATGTACTTGTGGAAAGAAATGCTGAATATTTCACTCCTCCAGATAAAGACAGACTCTGTTATATGAAGAGTTGTCTTCAACAAACCCGACATTATACAAGCATAGATGTTGTATATAAAATTAATATATACACAGAAGGATCATGAATTTTAATATGATAATGGGTAAATATGTAACTATAACTCGAACAGAGCTCACTCAAAATGGATATGTTGCTCGAAAGATATATATATATATATATATATATATATATATATATATATATATATATATATATATATATATATATACTGTGCGGACAGACTGTTCGTAAATTTTGCTCTCGTATTAAAAGGTGCGGAGAACTCCAAGACAATGGAGAAGCTCCGGATCCGAAAAATAACAGCGCTGTTCCGTCCTCATACAGGATTCATCAGGCCATTGCATCTGGTAAAAACCATCATCTCGTACCCGTGCCCTATCAACTATTTTTAAAATCGAAAAACAGCAAGACAAATAGCGACATATGGACGGATACGAGATGACGGGTTGTACCAGATACAATCTCCTAATGAGTCCCATATAAGGACAAAATAGCGATGTCGTTATTTTTTGGACGAAGCTTCTCCATTGTCTTGGAGTTTTTCGCACTTTTTAATACGAAAGTCAAGTTTATCAACAATCTGTCAACACAGCTCAAAATTTTCTTTTATTTTAAAATTACACAGACGACACTTATTTATTTTTTCATGTATTTGTTGGCATAAAAAACACGAAGCGCTCTCTTAGGGAGATCGTTGGTGCGTCACCTGCTTAGACTGCGAAAGCCTATGGTTAGCTTAGTTGTCGATGCTGAATGATGCGACCTCTATCATTTAAGTAGCATGCTTCGTATGTCGAGTTTCGATTTATTTCTATTTTTATCGTTGCTTCATCACATGACGTTTTTATACAATGTGGATATTTTGTGTTGCTCTTGTATTATTGAGTGATCCGTCGAGATATCGCTATAAGTATCTTGTCTGCTTTTTTTTTGATTTAAAAAATAGTTGATAGGGCACGGGTGCGAGATGACGGATTCTACTAGATGCAATGGCTTGATGAGTCCTTTATGAGGACGGAACAGCGCTATCGTCATTTTTCGGATCCGGAGCTTCTCCATTGGCTTGGAGTTCTCCGCCTTTTTTATTACGAGAGATTACCAGCAATCTGTCCGCACAGCTGAAAATTTTCTTTTATTTCAAAAGCGCACGGAAGAGTTATCTTTTATATATACTATACTATGAATGTTTTAAAATCGACACTAAAATTTCAATATTTTCTAAAATATCACCATTAAGTAGATTAGCCATTTGTCTGTATTTATACATTTTCAAAATAAGTACACAAATGTAAGTAGAAACTTATCGGTCTTAAAAAATTCGACGTAAAATACTTATACTTCTTTATATTGATAATAGCATATCTTATATTGATTTAATTTAAAGGAAAAATAAACATTCATACTCATCCACGATTGATCCAGTACAGGTACAAAGGAACTTGAGATATATCGCTTATTAATTTTTAAAATTATATTAAATAAATAAAATATTTTAACAACTGATCATCCAAATAATCAAATAAATTATTGTGCTTAACAACATATTAAACTTTAATTTTAAAAAATTATGATTTATTTTGATTTAACGAAGGTGACTGAACACGACTGTGGAATGAAAAATGTAAAAACTGTGCAGTGAAAACTAATATAGACATATAAATATAAAACATGCAAAATAATCTCAAATGCCAAGTGAACTTTTAACTCTAGCACTTCGGGTACATCTCTAAAGTTAAAGGAATGTAAAAAATATTTTAAAAATTATTTTTTTATCCATCGAAAATAGGCAAAATAGGAAAAAAACACAAGCTTTTGTACCATAAAAATCTTACCAAATGATCGCCTTCCTGACCCAGTGATTGTTCAATGTATTTTCTTTCTTCCTTTGGTATACCTTTATGTAAAGCTGGAGTTTCTGCGCTTAATATCATCCAGAAAAAACACCAGACCAGTCCCAAGGCACCGAAAGCATAAAAAGGCGTTGGCCAACCCCAGGAAGAAGCCGAGAAATACCCAGTAATTACCATAGAGAGAATAACTCCAAGTATATTTCCTAAAATAGAAAAATATTCTTTGAAAAGTATAAACCAATAAAAAATAGTTACTTTTATAGACTGCTGTTTCAAGTGTGTTCAAATTACTTTTTGAAGGTCATAGTCAATGACGTTTCTTGTGAGGTAGTGGACTTTCATTGTCTTTATTTTTTGTTGAATATCATGACGTTTCGGCTGTTAGTTATCTTCAGCCATTCTTAGATTTTTTGATTAAAAGAATGGCAGGCAAGTTCGAACCTTAGTGTACAGAAAATCCACATACAGAACAATATTTAAGCTATTCATCCAATCAATTCAACAACACCGAACATGGAATTGTAAGAAATCTCGTAGTTAGATCATTAACACTTTGCAGCTGCAATGAGGCTGAAAGAGATAGACCACATTAAAAAGGGCCTGTCAGCCAGCATATATCCAGTAAATCCGATGGATCAGATTCTGGAACAACTCAGAGATACAAAAATATCGATAATGGGTGAAGAACGAACACACATTTCATATATTAGAGGAATTTCGAAAACAGTTGGAAGAATAGAAAAACAATAAATATCAATAACTTAAAGAAACGTGCAGAACTGTATGTATCAGATACCATGTGAATGTGGCAACGCCTAGGTTGGCAATACAAAGAGACCCCTTAAAGAAAGGATCATAGTATACCAAGATAACACATCTCGTGGAGAAATAGAAAAATCTGGTACTACCAACGACGCCTGGACTCTTTAACACTACATAAAATGGTCTGAAGCTAGAATCCTACAATAAAAACCACATTTTTTAACATAGAAAGTATAGAAACTACTTTTTAGGTAATTACAAAACTAAAATTAAAAGCAGCAGAAATGGGAATGTAGCGTAGTACGCATGATTGCACTCATCTCGGTCACACTCTACTGCGTTTACTTTTACAATTTGTTCAGTTTACTTGAAAACGGTTAGAGATAATTACTAACCCAAACGTTGTGATATTCAACAAAAAATAAAAACAATTAAAGTCCCACATATATATATATATATATATATATATATATATATATATATATATATATATATATATATACGTATTATATTTGTTATAATGTAACGTTCGGGAGAAAACATTATTATTTATTATTCAGTTTATTTTTATTCCTAAGAAACAATCCAAATTAGATCATAGGACATCAAGACTAATTTTTTCTACAAATATTTTAAGGAATCTGTATACATCAAGCTTGTTTTTCTTCCATGCAACCAGATTTTTCCCTACTTAAATCGTGCTTTTAATTTTGATGTAATAACTCTAAAAGAAACTCTGCAAATATTTGAAATGCAGGAGTTTCACAAGTCAAAGAAATCGAAATTGAAAATTTTCGTTTGGGTAAATAAATATTTTATAAAAAAGATTTCAGTTGCCATGTGGACATAAAAATATAAAGAAAAGAAAATTTATGGAAAAATCAAATTTAGAAATGTTATAATTTTTAGAATACCTTAATATTTTCGTATAATAAATATTTTTAAAGAATTTTTTTTAAATTTTGTTACCTGCGTAGACTATAGTGTTAACTAATGATAACTCGTTAGGAGGAATCCATCTTCCCAATACTGCATTTAATAAAGGTAACATAAATCCTTGAAATAGTCCTTGAATTATTCGACAACCCATGACACCATTGGCTCCAAAATATTGGGCAGTAATAGGAATCTTAAAAAATGTATATTGTAATATTAATTTCAATTCCATAAACCCAAGGGATTATCGGGATTCTTCTATAAATAAAATATTTATCATTTATAGCCACTCCAACAGTCTTTGACCGATCTGCACTGGACACCTTAATGAATCAGTCAAAAAATTATATTTAAAATATCCGCTCTTATTTAATCTATAATCTACTCAAAATTTGCATACATTGTAAAAAGTAAATGCATTAAATTTAAGGTAAATGTACTGGAAGCAAATTTCATAAACCGTTTCTTAAGTTCAATTAATGAAATGCATTTAATTTATGAATTTTTGCATTAATCTAAATTAATGTAGTCCAATAAATATAATGTAATCATACATTAAATTTAAAGTTTGATCATTACTATTTAAGATGGCTATGTACATTAAATATACAGCCAGTGTTCATTGAATTTAAGATATATCATACTAAATAAAAAGTTCAATACGAGTTGCGCCATCTCCCGGAATCTCATGCAATGTACCATGAATATTAATGTAAATTGCTTCAATGTTAAGATACACGTGAATTAATTTTAATGTACAGAAATTTGAAATATCTTTTCAATTACTTTATTGAATTTTACGATACCATTTAAACAAATTTGATTGAACTGATATTTCAATGAATTTGCTTTAAATGCAAAGTAAATATATATTATTCTCGATTTAAAGTACAAAATTCATTAAAGTTAATGTAGAATGTACATTAAATTTTCAATAAATTTAAGGTTATTTTTAACAGTGTAAAGTTGAAAATTGGTAAGTCTTAAATACACTATTATAAATAAAACATTAATAGTCCCCACCGATTCTATATCTCCTAAACGGTGTTATTTTTCCTCATGATCTATATATTTCATTGGACGTTCAGTATAGGTAAAAATGACTTACAAACTTACTTACGTACAAATAATATGATTCTAAATGAATATATGTTCAGTCCCTAATTTCGCTTGCCCGTATAACCTTGAGCAACATATGTCTACCACTCCATTGTTCGAGTAGCCACGGCCGGTACTTTTTTTTTGAAGGATCTAAATGAAATATCTACTTTTAGTATTGATCGTTGTTGGTGGAGATGTTGATTAGTCAATACTACTGACTGCACGAACTATAAATGATAAGATTACTTACTTTTAAAAAACTGGCAAACCTCAAGTACAAACAAAAATCTATTCATCGAAACGTTTATCTGCATATTCAAAAGGTCAAGCTCATAATTTATTTTTAAATGCAATAACTGGTTACAACACTACATCAGCAATTTTCAAAAGGGGTCAAACAACAGTATTTAAATTGTTAGAAAAACGTAATAATTTAATTGATTACGTAGAAGTATTTAAAGAGATTGACTCTCCTCCACAAGTCATTATGAAAAAGGGGATTTGCTTTATTCTTGCTATAGAGATAGAAGAGCAATTAAATGGGGACAGTTTTAGACAATTATGTCAGTAGGTGCTTGTGAATTCTTTCTAGTTTGTTGCGTTTTTGAGATATTAATAAAATTTTTATAAAAAAACTGAACCTACTTCTAAAAGTGCGCTAAAAAGTGAAAAAATAACTATAAATTTTTACATGCAATTGAAATTTTTGAAGTCGGCGCCAAACTAACACCTAAAAAAATGTGATTCGCATAAACAGATTAAAAATACTTTATTTGTAATTGCTTTCTTAACATAATTGGTATATATTAATAGTTATTTGTTTCATTTAGAAATAATTTGGCGCCGGCAATTTCATATAAAAATTTATAGTTATTTTTCACTTTTTAACGCACTTTTAGAAGTCGGTTCAATTTTTTTATAAAAATTTTATTTTTCGATTTTTAGTTTTGAATTCATTATACCTATTAGTTATTTGAACGAAGTACTAATCGAGATTAGTGTACCTCGCAATGACTCCAAGGTGGCAAAAAAGTACCCACTTTATCCAAAGTTGTAAATCACCCTAAAATGAACCGCTAAAAATTCTTTGATTCTTTTGATTGTATCAAACAAATATTTAGCCTGTCACTGTAAATCCACTATCTTAAATTTCAAATTAATTTTAGATTGGTAATATAGGCCCCAAACCTTATAATATCCAGATTTAAATAACTTAAGACATAAATTGTTGCATGTTGAGTTTGAATACGCCAAGAATCCTGCAATATCAATATTAGACAAAATCGTAAAGTGTAGAATTTTCAGTCTGTCCCTCATATTGTATCTTATCAGCCTAATAGTTGTAAAAATTAACTTCATATTCGTAATACGTGACCCCAAAAACACCCTAATACCAAATCTGAAAAAATGCGAAAAAATTTTCAATTCAAAAAACAATTTTAACGTCTTAATCTAATTTAAATCTAAACCCTTCAAAGCCACACTAGTACCAATTTTGGATGAAATCCGGAAATTTAAGATATTTATATCCGCTATTTACATCCTCAAAAAGGATTCAGACCCAAATTTGAACAAAATCGAAGAATGTAAAATTTTTAGGACGCCATATTGAATCCACCAGATTGAGTTTTTCAAAAAATATTTTATATTCATAATTAACACCAACAAAAATCCTCCAATACTGATTTCAGACAAAATCGAAAATCTTTAATCCGTCATTTTGGATTTGCTATATTTTTTTTTTAAATAATGTCACATTCGTAATGTACGATCCCAAAAACTACCCCATATCAATTTTGAAAAAAATCGGACAAAATTAATTTTTTATCCGCCATATTAGATCCGCCATATTGAATTTTTTAAAAATAATTTTAGATTTATCATGTGTGACCCCGAAAACTCTCCCGTACCAATTTTGGAGAAAACCGGACAAAATTTATTTTATGTCCACCATATTGGATCCGCCATAATGATTTTTTTAAAAATATTCTGAATTCGTTATGTGCGACCCCAAAAACTTCCCCATACCAATTTTGGAGAAAATCGAACAAAATTGATTTTTCGTCCACTATATTGGATCTGCCAAATTGATTTTTTAAAATAATTTTAGATTCATTATGTGCGACCCCGGAAACTCCCCCGTACCAATTTTGGAGAAAATCAGACAAAATTGATTTTTTTCTCCGCCATATTGAATTTTTTTTATATATTTTGGATTCGTTACGTGCGACTCCAAAAACTCCCCAGCACCAATTTTGGAGAAAAGCGGACAAAACTAAATTTGCTTGTCCGCCGTATTGGATCCGTCATATTGAATTTTTTTAAAAATAATTTCAGATTCGTTGTGTACGACCCCGAAAATCCCTCCATACCAATTTTGGAGAAAATCTGAAAAATTTATTTTTTAGGCCGCCATATTGTCAGCGCCATTTTGGATTTTAGTGGACCAATTTCGTCAAAAAAAAATATGGGACCATGGCAGCAACTTTCTGAACATAACGTAAAAAATGTCATTCAAATCGGTGCCTTCGTTCCAGAGTAATCGGTGTACATATATAAAAAAATACATAGTCGACAAATTGAGAACCTCCTTCTTTTAGAAGTCGGTTAAAAAAATTAATTGTTATATTTTCTTAGATTGACTAAAATTTTTTTATTTCCCAATATTTTTTAAATCTGTAAATATTTTTGTGTAAGCACTTTTTACGCAGAATACGTTTATTTAGTGAAATTTTAATTACATTTCCGTTTTCTGGAACCATCAATAACTTTATTTTCCCTACGACAGCCACATTTCATTTTTTCTCATCGAAAAGTATTTAAATTTTTCTATAATACTGTGTGAAACACTAATGCAAAAAAAACGTTATAACCTAAAAATAACTAAAAACACCTTCTTAATGAAAATATAAATATCTGGCAACACTGAAATTTTAAATAATTCTTCTACTTAAGAATAAAATTAAATTAGTAACAATATTTCTTTACCCTGAGTTCATTCTAGATAAGTCATCCAACAGTATTAAAAATCCTAATAAGAAACTTACAAATTGAGCCCAACTAATTCATTAATTTGGTTATTATAATATTTTTGTTTAGTAGGCTACTCTGTCATAAATCCAACGTTTACATATGTTTTCAATATGCTTTTTGACGTTTTAATAAACACTTTTACAGTGGCAATAAATTTTTCTAACAAAGAAAAGTTTAATATGCTAGAAGGTTATATCAGAAATTAAAGAAATGCTATCACAGCTATGGATAATTATTTTGATATGTACGCCGAACGACAACAACCCTAAAAAACTTATTATCTTAATTTGGTTAGAAACTTACTTAAGTTTGATAGTTTCAAAAAATCTTGACTTAAAAATTTTATGAAAAATAACGAGAACAG
Organism: Diaprepes abbreviatus; assembly: GCA_034092305.1. Classification (NCBI taxonomy): domain Eukaryota; kingdom Metazoa; phylum Arthropoda; class Insecta; order Coleoptera; family Curculionidae; genus Diaprepes; species Diaprepes abbreviatus. The sequence continues at coordinate 270,924 of JASJET010000206.1, forward strand.
AAATATTTTTAAATATTTTAATAACAATCCGACGTCGTCTACAAGAATTGCTGACACCCAACGTAACATTTCAAAATCAACTCTTCATGATGCTTTAAAAGTTACTAAATACTCTCCTTATAAACCAACAATTGTACAAGGACTTCAAGAAAGTGATTTTGATACGAGAGTCGTTTTTTGTAATTGGTTTGTTGGTAAATGTCTAGAAAATCTCGCCTTTTCCGAATACCATTTTTACCATAGCAAACAAAGTTGATGATAGCTCCAGAAAACCGAAACGTTGTAACTAAAATTTGACTAAATAGATATATTTTGCGTAAAAAGTGCCCATACAAAAGTATTTACAGATTAAAAAAATATTGGGCAATAAAAAAATTTTAGCAGATCTAAGAAAATATAACAATTTTTTTTAATATCTCAAAAACGCAAAAATCCAGTACCAATGCATAAGCCCCAATAATCTGCTGAGATAATTGCCTAAAACTATTGTCATTTAACCACCTTTATATCTTTTATAGTTTTCGAGATTGCAACGTGATCATCACCAATTTCAGACACCCTGTATATGGAACTGCAAAAAAAAAAAATTGTGTAAGCAAATATACATATTTAAGTTTTGAAAAAAATTCGCGAAACCATAAAAGTGTACAACTGCATTGTCTTCCTCCAACATCTGCTTCTGTTTATCAACACTTATGTCTTGTATACTATCAAGTTCAAGTGTGACTAAGCAATCAACTAGACCCGGAAGACTAGGGTTGGAAATTAATAGATAACAGTTTGGAACCAGTTCAAACTTTACTCCCATTTTCTTCAAAAAAGCTTTTTAACATTATGTTTTATATTTATAGTAAAAATTGGGCGGTAAAAAAATCGCACTATTTTTTGCACCAGTAGGTATTAATTGTCAAGGCCAGTAAAATGTTGAATCAAAGACAACAGATGAGGATTTTTATGGTTTCAATGAGGCGACAACTGATGCATCTTTCTTCCTAGAACCATTTACAGAAATCCAACAAAAAGAGGAAATAGATAGCGTTACTCTTGAAATAGCATGTGAAGATTATCAGTCAAATGAGAATATTCCCGAAATCAGTAATAATCCGTTCCACTTCAATCATTACTAATACTATCATCTTTTTCAATCAGTAAAATGCTGTTATTCACAATAGGCCGTGAAGCAGGCCTGTGCAAACTTGATTGAAATAATCACAGCTATCAATACCGTCATCCACCGGAACATCTGACGAATTAGAAAATTGAAATGAAATTTGAATCGAGAAAGTTGAATTAAGCGGTTTATCAAATTTATTTAACCAATCACGTCGTTGCATTCTAGTTCAAAAATGGGTCACCCTATTTTTCCATTTCGTGAAGCCGCGTTTGTTATATCGTAGTTAGGAAAGTTTTATTGTTTTTTTTAAGCATTTTGTTTTAAATCGCAGTAAGAAAATATGGTACAGCAATAATTCGGATTAGAGTAAATCTAGAGATGGATGCGATTTTGATTTTGTTTGTTGTGATTTGTTTTTGATAATTTCCCTGATGATAAAAATTATATATATATATATATATATATATATATATATATATATATATATATATATATATATATATATAAATTCATAAATTTTCACTATTTTTTTATCGACAAAATCAAGAAAATTATCAAAAACAAATCAAAATGACACCCAACTCTAGATTTACTTTAATCAGAATTATTACCGAAACTGCTAATGATATATTTTAATTACGTTTTGGTAAGTATGAATAAAGTTTCTTAAAGATGACGATAATATTTTATGGTGTAAATCTTTTTCAGAAAAAGTAAATTAAATAATATTGTTATATTTTAACAAAACATAATTTTAACATAGTTGCGTCAATTTTAAGGTATTTACTTATTACACTAATATTATTGAACAGGAGAATTGAAAATTTAGGCTTAACATAAGAATAATAGTTTATTTTATATAAAACAATAAAATAATAATTTAAATACTTACTGGGAGATGTTAATGGTTGAGGCTATGCCCAATAAAGAATACGAGTAGTAATTTTTATAAGAGCTATAGTAACAATTTACCGATTTTAAAATAAATATACCATTTATTATTCGTATGGTACTGATATGGCACACTCATCACTTTTCCACCTTTTTGCTATATAATTAATTCCGCTTTTTTTTATTTGTTTAAGGTATTTATATATTTTTTTTGTACCCGATTTGTGATATTTAATGATTTTGTTAATGTATAAGCTTATTCTGCCCAATTTTTCTTGTGTTTTATGTTAAATGTCGATTGTGAAGTCCTTCACTTAATGAAGATCTTTACTTGCATTAGACCTATACCTTTTGATTGCGACATCCACTATGACTTTAGATTTGTGCTGTACCAAAGAAAAATTCAAGTTCCCTTGTTTCCTATTTTTAAAGATATTTTATTTTTTCTATATGGTTATTTAAAATATATTTCATATTAATATTGTGATGTTATATGGGTAAATATTTTTCCTAAAGGCAACTTGAAATTATTATGTTTTTAAAGAATTTTTTTTCTAAATTTTACTAAATGCACATGCTTTTAAAAGTAGGAATTTGAGGTAATTAGAGCAAAGTTGTGAGAATTAGTTGCGTTGCTATGGCTTTTTTGAGTTTCTATATTTAGGATCACCAGTGCATATAATAGGTGTATTAAGCCATAGACCTTATGTAAGTATTATATTTTTTCTCTTTATTATGAAACAATATTTATATTTTTGTTTTCTGTTATTGTTGATAGGTAATCTAAACAGCATAAATTAATTATAAATATATGTTATTTTTTTGAGAAACCTTATTTTTTGTTTAATGTATATTTTTGAAAAAATTATTTAATTTTGTTATATTTATATATGATCTTAAATGTGGAGATATGGGGAAAATGGAGCGTATTTGTGAATTACTCTGCTTTGTTCTGGCTATATTTATGACTTGACATTTCATATAATGTAATTTTTTTATTTAGAGGAATTCACTTTTTCATTTTTTGTAAGATAGCAAGGCATTAACATTTGTTATTTTTTTGTAAGTTATTATGAAAACCTAATAAGTTTTTTGTTTCCTTGTGTTTTTACCAAAATTAGATTGAAATTATTATTTCATTGTTCACGTACTAACAACGTTATAATGAATATTTTTTACTTAATTTTCTTAATATAACTTCAAAATGCAATATAACGAAACGATAATACATGAAATCAAAAACAATTGAAGAGAGAGTTTGTTAAATGCAAATAACAAAAATATTTTTTGATATAAATAAAATGGTAATTTTTGCAAATTTTAACCAATTCATCGGGATTGTTATTTATAAATATTGAGAAGATATAAATCTAATAAAAAACTATTTTCTGTTATTTTCCTGAATAAAAAATTTTTTCATATAATATATTAATGTTTTGACGTTTTATGCTTTTGTTGAATTTATTTCTGTTAACAAACTTTTCTAATACGACAAAAGTAAAAATGTCAAAATATTAATATTCCTTAAAAAACAAATAATAATTTACCTCGTACGCATTAGTTATAGAACCACCCTTGGGGCCGACACCATCGATTTTACGTCATAATCGTTTCGACCAACTAGCACGTACATAACGTTTCTTATTTTTTATGTTTTGTGATGCCTAGTACACGACCTCATAGGTGGTGCGGTAATGTCTATAACACGACTTCTCTAACTTTTATAATCGCGATATCTCAGAAATGATCTATAATTTTTTCTGACCTATTTTTACGATAACACCATTTACGAAAAAAGTGCGAAAAACTGATATTTTTGTCCTTTGCTCTTGAATAAAATTTTTAGCAGACGTATGATTAAAGGGGACTTTTGATATTTTTTTGCAATAGCGTATTTAAGACCTATTCCAATTTTCAGCTCTATGCGATTTTTTTTTGTCTATTTTGACTGGACTACTAGCTAAAAATTAATCACCGTCACTCTGTGAGAATGTATGAATAAGGCTTTAAACTATTCATGCCGAAACATAATGTAATTGTACAAACTTTTATATTTATTTTATAAACTTGGAATATTAATCCTTACCACTAGAGTTATCAATTTATTTGGGTTGCAGTCATATCATATCGTTAAAAAACTACACAGAACTACTTACCAGGAGTGATGATAAGGAATTCATAAATAAGCTAAGCAAGAGTAATCTTTTCGCTCCATACATTTGAGCCAAATTGCCAGCGACGAACTGAATTGGAGCGTAACTCCAATAAAACGATGATAAAATAATGTTTGAATTTTCCCAGTTATAGGTCTAAAATGAAATATATTTCAAATATTATGAATATGTCAAATTCATCTTAGAGAAAGATATAGTGTAACAAAAAAAGAAAATCTTATTTTTATAGTCAACAATCGATTTCAACAAAATTTCATCATTCACTAGTTTATCTATTTAACTAAATGTCAAATTATTTTGATAGATTATCAAAATGAGTATATGAGCCCATTTTAGATCCTTTGAAGTGCCTGAATATGATTTTTATTAAAAGATAATGGGACTGAAAGTTTTAATGGTGGAATTTTGATTCTCAGAAAAAAAGAGTCAAGTGACTCGTGCAAAATTTACTGGCTTTCAAAATTTTGACGTTAAATACTTGTGATTTCTTAGAAAAATGATAACAGATCTTATGTTGATCTCATTTTTGGGAAAAATACATGTTAATACTGATCCATGATTGGTTCAGTATTAATCAAAAAGAACTTCAAGTATCTCGTTTAGTATTTCTCGAAATTTATTTAAACAAATAAAATGTTTTAAAGCCTAATCTTTTAGATAATCAAATAATTTTATATGTTTAACAACATTTAGAACTTTAATTTTTTAAATATCATATTTATTTATGTGACAATAGTAACTCGTGACTTCATAAATGAAAAATGTATAAGGTATAGCCATCCACCCTATATGTTTTTATTTAATATTAGGAAGAAACTCTTTAGTTATACTTACAGGCACATTGACGTTACTTGAAGTATTTTTCGTGGTCATGGCGACAATAGCAACTGAGAGACAAGTCCTTATCAAAAACATAATAAACATTAAAAAGGAAAGAAGAGTAACTTGAATATATCGAACCTTCAAACAGGACCCTAAAATTAAAAATATCTATATAAATAAATGCACAGGCTGTCCAATTTTCCACAGTTTTGAAAGGTATTTCTATTATTATTAAAGATTGAGACTTGAGATTTTCGCGAACTTGTGCTACTTTTATCTTAAACTTAAACTGCAGATCTTCTTCTCGTATATATGTATATAAAAACAGGTTATTGTTGTACTTAATTTTTCTATACAGATATCAGATTTGATTTATATCCCATAGTTGATATTTGATTTCATTAAGGAATCCAAAGTTTTGATTATATATACATATATACAGGGTGTCCAAGATAAGGATCCTAAGCATGGGGATCTCGGAAACAGTTGGAGATACGAGGTCGGTTAAATTAGAGAAAAGTTGCGCAATTTAGTGCTAAATTAAACGCAGTTAAAAAAATTTAAAAATTTCAAACACTTCCGGAGATTTCCGGAAAAAAACGAAATTTGGCAAAATCGTTTTTAATTTTTGCAGGCTTTATTTAAAGAGATATCAGAAAATAAAAGGTAGATTCTCATTGCCACTTTTTATTTTTTATAATATGGTCTAAACAAAATTTAAATCCGACGTTTCGTTTCTGAGATACCATCATGAACTTTCATTTTTTATATGGAACAAAAAAAAGTATCCCATGTATTTGATAGCATTTTTTATTACAAATTCAACGATGTATCACCCTTGCATATCGAATACGTAGTTCAAGTACTTTCCATAAGAGCTCCATGAGAGCGAGAGAGAAAGGTATATCAGTTTTATAAAAGCCAATGAACTACACACTTGATATGCAAGTGTGATACACCGTTGAATTTGTAATAAAAAATGCTATCAAATACATGGGATACTTTTTTTTGTTCCATATAAAAAATGAAAGTTCATGATGGTATCTCAGAAACGAAACGTCGGATATAAATTTTGTTTAGACCAAATTATAAAAAATAAAAAGTGGCAAGAAGAATCTACCTTTTATTTTTTGATATCTCTTTAAATAAAGCCTACAAAAATTAAAAACGATTTTGCCAAAATTCGGTTTTTTCCGGAAATCTCCGGAAGTATTTTGAATTTTTAAAATTTTTAAATTGCGTTTAATTTAGCACAAAATTGCGCAACTTTCCTCTAATTTAACCGACCTCGTATCTCCAACTGTTTCCGAGATCCCCATGGTTAGGATCCTTATCTTGGACACCCTGTATATATATATATATATATATATATATATATATATATATATATATATATATATTCAATATTTATATCCTAATACGAATTTGTACCCATATATCGAGAAGAAAGTCAAAACTTACCCTCTCCGCTACAGTGTTACGGTAGAGGTACATGTTTCGTCTCTACTAGACTCATCAGGGTACCGACATGCACCTGGCTGTGTAAAGAACAGATCAGAAGGAATCATGCAAATACTGAACGCGGCTTTGCCAACCTCCCGCCGGATGGCGTATATATGTTTATGCGGCTTTCACGGATTCCTCCGTGTGAGATGCAATAGCAGTAGATACAGGTAGGTCATCATCTCGATAGCGGTGGAATAGGATAAATTGTTTTCCTTAGCAATTTGTTCAAACTGTGCAACCTCTAACACGGAACAAGGTTTGCATTTACTGTTCGCATTTTACTTTATATATATATATATATATATATATATATATATATATATATATATATATATATATATATATATATATATATATATATATATATAGTTGGTATCGCGTTTTTTTCTTAGGAACACAGATTAGGTACCGAATTAATTAGAGGGGCCTTACAGCACTCCGCTATGTAGAAATTTTAGAAGATGTAATAAATGATTTCCTAGAAAATGTTCCTTTCTGCGAAGTATAATAATATATTTCCAGCAAGATGGTGCACCGAGTCACAACTCTCATGTAATGAGATATTTTTTGGAAACTAATTTTTGTCAAAAATGGATTGGTACTAACGGACCTGTTAGTTGGCCTCTCAGATCTCCTGATATATTTGTTCTGGATTTTTTTATGGAGATTTCTATAAAATATAACTTATAGGGCTCGACCGCTTTTGGTAGAAGAACTTCGCAATGCAATAAATTTTCCTTTTTAAGTTTTGCGAAACAAACCTGTTATTATTGTAAATACTTTAGGGAAAATTGTAGAAATGTCCCAGTATCAGGGAAAATGGCAACCATTTTGAACAGTACTTTAAATAAAATGTTTAGTCTAGTTTTTTGTTTGATTGATTTATCTTTTTTTGCATAATAAGGTTAGATATTGTATTTTGAGAATATGTGAGATATATGAAAATGTTCAAGAAGTTGTAACAAGTATTATTGGGTCGGTAAGAAAGTATTTTTGATTGTCACACATAGGGAGTGTCGGTATTGTTTTGAAAGAATTCTGTCAGTGTCATGGTATTTTGACATTTGATATCAATCACATTTAGGTTACTTTAGAAGCAATTTATTCCTAATCTTTTCTGTAGTTGTTAGTTTAAGGTCAATTTTAATATGAAGTGCAGAAACGAACATTTTTGGCATATCTTACTTTTCTATTTTCTTTAAGAAAAGAAATTTGCAGAGGCTCACAAGGAACTATGTGAAGTTTATAATGATGATTACAAAACAGAACGCACGTGTCAGAACTGGTTTAACAAATTCCGTTCTCGAGATTTTTTACTCTAAGATGACCAACGTACTGAAACTAATGAAGACCAAATCAAAGCCACAATTGAAAAGAATCGTCATATAACTATTCGAGAGATTGCGAAGAGGTTTAATGTATCGCACACAAGAACTGAAAATCACTTAAAATGTCTTAAACTCGCTAAAAAGCTCAATATTTGGGTTCCGTATGAATTGAGAGACATTCATTTAACACAACGAATCAATATACGCCATATGTATCTCACGCGGAATGAAACCAACCGTTTTTTTTGAAAAAATCATTACTAGTAATGAAAAATAGGTAATCTAAATTAACAACATTTCAAAATGATCATGGTCCAAGCGTGATGAACCAGCAGACATTACATTTAAAGCTGAATTGCAACGAAGAATCGTCATACTGTTAATTTGGAGGAACTACAAAGGTGTTGTTTATTTTAAGCTACTACCAAGAGGCCAGACGATGAAATCAGATGTTTACTGTTAACTATTAATGAAATTGGATGAAGCAATAAGTGAAAAACGGCCATTCCCTTACAGCCCTGACCTAGCACCATTTGATTACCATTTATTTCGAAATTTGCCAAATTCTTTGAATGGCAAAACTTTCACAAATGATAATGACCTTAAATCGCACTTGGTTTAGATTTTTGCTGATAAGGATCAAAATTTCTATAAACGCGGAATTATCAAGCTGCATAAAAGATGGCGAAAGGTTATCGAACAATATAAAAAATATCTAATTGATTAAAATTTATTATATGTATAAAAAAATAAGTTTTATTTTACACCACAAAACCGAAATTACTGTCTTATCGACCTGATATTATTAAAACATATGTATTCATTGTTCATAGCTTACTGCGAATTTACGTCTGAATTTATTAGTGAAATAAAATATCAACTAATAAATACTTTTGAAAAGCTTGGAAGAATTAAAATTGAGCCGTCAAATAATATACAGAGTCCTATTTAAAAAAAAAAACATAAGGTTTGTCTATTACTGAAAATCTGATATATTAAAAAAAAACTAAGTAGCTAATGGATCTTACATAAGGAACTTTACAACGGCCTCTTTTTAATTTTTCATTAGCTTACACATAACCTTGCCTTCTCTCTTAAAAACAAAGATAGCTAGAAAAATTGTGTTGTTTGCATCTTTTGTTTAACAAGAATATATGTATACAATCTTTTACACCCTATGTCTATATGAGAAAAGTGAAAACGGTGAAAATAAAAATCGAACTACAATACAGATTATTCTGTTATTAATTAAACTGTTTTTTTTTCTGGGCTACTTCAACATTCACTGAAATTAACTAAAAATTATTAAATTCGAACGTTTTATCTATAAAGTGTCATTAACAACGTTACAATTATACGTAGATTTGATAATATTTATGTGAAACCTACCTTTGGTGTTTTCTTCCCCATGATTAAGTTTTTTATTGCTTTTGTCTGTCATTCTTTAGTGGTACTAAAACATAGGTATACTGATATATAATCACCGCAATTAATACTTTATATTGAGCGATATTACCTTTATGTGAGCTGATTTGTAAAAACAAATCAGCAAACGGTAGAGGAGACTGGAGAGAATAGACATGGATAGATATTGGATATATTTGAATTCCATGACAGTCGTCAAGTAATTTGCTGCTCCGACTATCTTTCAACTAGTTTTTGGTATTTGTTTTGTTTTGAATAAGTCATTTTAAAAAGTTCCTTATTTAGTAACGAGTCATTAATAATATCTCGAAATTTTTCGTTTCTCAACATTATTAAAACTTTTTTGAAATCTACCTAAAATGTTTATGGTATAATTTGGAGATAAAAAAAGAACTGAAGTTGTAGGAATACCATGTTATTATACATATGAACATATATATATATATATATATATATATATATATATATATATATATATATATACATATATATATATATATATATATATATATATATATATATATATATATATATATATATATATTCCATGACAGTCGTCAAGTAATTTGCTGCTCCGACTATCTTTCAACTAGTTTTTGGTATTTGTTTTGTTTTGAATAAGTCATTTTAAAAAGTTCCTTATTTAGTAACGAGTCATTAATAATATCTCGAAATTTTTCGTTTCTCAACATTATTAAAACTTTTTTGAAATCTACGTAAAATATTTATGGTATAATTTGGAGATAAAAAAAGAACTGAAGTTGTAGGAATACCATGTTATTATACATATGAACATATATATATATACATATATATATATATATATATATATATATATATATATATATATATATATATCATTGTTGAATAAATCACACAACCTTGCTATGTTCAGAGTACAGAATTTACTATGAAAGATGATTTAGATTTTAGTCACATAAGTATTTTTAAGACCCATTTTTTATTTTACTCCATTCTAATTCCATAATTTTGAAAATATACGACCTCAATTTATTTTTATGAAATTTGTTTATTGTTTCCCCATTCCCCCTTAAACGTACAGTACAATAACTTTTTTTTGCAAATTATAATTGAGATACAACATATCAGATTTATCGTATCATTAAAATATTTGTTAAGTATTTAATTAATGTAAATAAAATAAAAAATTTAAATTTATTCGCTTGCTAATTATATTTAATACTGGTAAAAAATTGAATGCAGCTAGGTGTGAAATCATAAATGAACTTACAAAAGTTAACTTCTCCAACTGAAGCTGCCTTCCAACCTTATAAAAAAACCAATATGTTAATGCCGATTAAAAAAGAAAATTATCAAAACAATTACCTAAAAATTTACCACTAAAGTAAAAAACAAAATACATAACTCATTTCTGTATTATGGAATTTTTTTTATAATCTAAGAATTTATTAATACGTATATTATTCGGGACTCGCTACATCATCTATTCATGATATAATTCGTAACCAAACTCTTCAAAAATTCCACCGTAAACAAAAACTCTCGAGTCGCTACGTGAACAATGTATTTGTGATATGGTTGCATAGCAAACAACAGTTCAACTGGTCTCTTGATTTCTTTAATTCTATCCACTTGGATGGTTTACTCTGGAACATTAATAAAACAATCAGTTCCCGTCCCTGGACGCCCTAGTAACCAAGACAATAAATGAACACTTGAACAGTATATCGAAAACCAACCCACACAGAAACTCACAAACAATACATGGCCATAATCTCAATATTCTTTCACCTAACGGACAACCTAGAAACAACCAAAGAAAAAGATCTATTATACATAAAAAAGCTCTTAAACAAAATCAAAATTGCTATAAACTATGAACTCTAAATAAAGCATAAAATTGCAACCAGATCCCTCATAAAAATAAAAACACCTACCGTTAATAGACAAATTACCACACTTCCATACATAAAACAGAACAGATAGAATTGGTAGATTGCTCAGAAAAAATAACATACATCACCTACAGTCTATAAACCAGACAAAACAGTCACTTTATCTCTGGGCAACCCAAAGCACAAAATTTATCTGGGAAATCAAGGAGTACATATGATCGAATGTGACACCTGAGTAGTGAATATAACCCGATCCTAATTATCCCCCCACTCCTCGACCTTGACCTGGACCTTGCCCACTCCATCTTTTGCCCCGTCCACGTGTCCTTGTCATTGACCTTGAAAGTGCACGCGTGTTTTGCCCTTGACCTTGACCTCGTGTTCAAGACTGTGTGTGCTGCCCTGACCTTGACCGAGTTCGAGGAGACCTTGACGTTATTGGCGACCATCTTGGGTATGTGACCTTGAAGTAGGTATTTGTGCATTGTAACAGTGTGTAATGATCTTGAAATGATTTTGACCTTGCAAATTCTTCTATAAAATTGTGTGAGTCTATTTACATTCATTCAGTGTGAAATGTCAGATACGGAACTATCTAAAGAATAAATTATAGAGCAAGCCGGCAGAGTAATTTATTTATATCAGAGTAATTTAAAAATTTGTGTGGTTTTGAAGAAAAGGATCTAGCATTTTTGTCTCTCGAATATTTAAAAACTTACGTTGATACGCTGAGTTTACGGCAAATTTGGGATAAGCTGCCAGCGCCATATCGGTGTGACAAGGAACTACAAATAAGCTTACCCTGTTACATTCACTATGAACAAATATATCGTCATTATATAGATGGGCCACCACCAGCGATAAAAAAGTGTCGTGAGTGTAAAAATAAGTGAATAATATTAATAGTGCTTTGCAAGAGACAGTAAAAAAATTGGGCGTTGAGTTCACTGAAACGGCAAGTACTTACTTCAATGATGCAATGAAAAGTCGAGCAGAATGGGCGTCGCGCTATTGTGATTTGGCTTTTGAATATGAAAAGGCTGCGAATGCATGTCGTAAATATTGCAGCAAAACATAAAATTTACTAGATTTTGTTCGTGAAAAAAAAATTGGGGTTTAGTGACTGTTTGGAAAAACTGATTGGTTTCATTGCAGATCCGGTTGTGTTAAGTGAAATTAGAGTGTAGGACTTAAGTTTAATGTAGTAGTAGTTAATATGGAAAGTTTAGTGAGAGAAATGTATGAAGAACTTCTAATTTCTGCAGCCTGTTCGGAATTTTACGCATATGAAATGCAAGATTCGGAGGCTCAGGATTTTAGTGTATTTTTTAAGTATATGGACCATGCTGAAGTGTGTATTTTAGCGAGTATGGTTTGTAAGAATTTTTTAAGAAATAAAAACGAACAAATATTATTGAACAAATTAAGAAATTTAGGCTTAAGCGATAATGTTACACGTATAGAAGAACGACAGAAAAATGTCAATCAATAAAGTACATAAAATGTAGTTATTTGTTTCATTATATTTTGTCATTGAAGTTATCCTTATACCAATTTAAATGTGTGACGTCATTTGACCTTGAAGACTCCTCCCACTATTTCTACCGTTAAGCTACCCCCACCATTGTTACAATTCGACCTTGAAAATTCTCTATAAAGGTTAATGAGAAAAAAAGTAACTTCAAACAGTCGCAGATATCAGTGGCATAAACAACAAATATTGTGTTCGTGTAGTGTTCCGAAAGTGCTTTTATATTCACGGTAATTTTTGGATTTATATACCATTTTTTCAATAATGAGTATTGCAAAAGAAACTCTAGATGAAATTAATGAAATGTTCAGCAAAGATTTCGAGATTTTAGAGAGAAAATGGTTACCGAAATGATTGTGGGCAAAGTGTATAAAATTGTAAAGATGGTGTCAATGACTACACGATTTGATAAAACTCTTCTAATGACTTTACACGATGACGGTGATAATAGCACATTTGAGACTTTTTTGCCAAAACGTGTGGCCGAAACACTATCTGACGATATTGTAAATATTATGAGTAAAACTAAAAGGAAATACACTCTAACGTATTTGGGGCAGGGCATTAGAGTTTTTGGAAACAATACTCGAACATTATTACGTTTGGGCTCATTAGAGTAAATTGTATGTAAATTGCTTGAAAAAAAGGATGTAATTAAATTTAAAATATAGTTGCACATGTCAGAATACTTACGCGTGTTTTTTATTTCAGTTAAAGATATCTGCTGATGCGACGACAACCGTCAACGAATGTGTAGATAGATACAAATTTTGATTGGGAAGAGAATTAAGAAATATGACTCACGATATGTTAGATAGCTCAAATGATTGGCCGCATATGAGGCAACCAAAGATCAATACAAGAACGAGATCAGGGATGCAATCAATTTTATGGCTGGGGCCCACTTGTGCGACAAATTTTTATATGGTTCCATAGACATGGCACATTTTATGCTGAAATGGTTGAAGAAGAATTAAAAGAATACCTCGTCAATATTCTACATTTACCTGGTGAGCCTGCTGCAAAATATGAAATGGTTTCTGCAACAGCAACAGCCCAAGATGTGTCGGATGGGATAGAATTTTGAGCAACGAAAATAAAGACATGGAAAATTAATTTTTTATAATTTTTGTATTTGTGCAATTAAATAACTGTAAATAAATATCTGTTAAAATCACAGTTTTGTTTTATTTCTTTTATAAACATACCAACCCAGTAGATCATAGTCAGTGTTTCTTTTTCTCAGCTGAAATATTTAGTATAAGTAGGGCAAATAAAAATAAAATAGTTTAGTAAAGATTAAAAATGAGTCGAGGAAACAACACAATTGATAAATTTGGTCGTCAGAAATGTAATGAAAAATATCATATATTATCCGGGCCACAAGGGATTGGTTTTAAACTTACAGCGGATGGGCAGTATGATATGGGTGGAAAAATCATAACCAACTTAGACGAATCTAAAGATGATGACGATGTTGTGATAAAACACTTTGTTAATAGAAAGTTTTACAATTTTGCAGTTGTAATATGTGACATATTTAACAAGGATGTCCTCTCCATGATATACCAAAATAATAGTGAGCTGAAAACAAAAATTGAAGTTATTCAGAAAATACTCTATCATCAGCCTTTAAATGACTCATTAAGCGCACTGTCGTACAGCTCGACTTAAAAAAAAAATCTAAAAAAGGGAAAGCAGGTTAAATAATAGGAGAACACACTCCGAGCGGCATAGCTTTTTCATAAAACATACAATATTGAGATGCAATATATATATATATATATATATATATATATATATATATATATATATATATATATATATATATATGAGACTGGACCAGTTACACAGTCATATACACTTCAACTCTCATACGAATAACATGAAGGAAGAAAGACCCGCAAGCAAAAATTCATGAGGTTGACGTCCTACATTGGGGCGACTTGGATGAGCCGATTCCACTGCTCTATGACCAAGATCGTGGTCTTGTGGAATTGAACGATGTGGGCGACTGGGTTCTTCAAAGACTCGACACGTCGCCGCAGCCAGAGCCGAATTCGACGGAAGATGCGGTGCTGGAAATTCCAGCATCACCGACACCCGATGATCCGCATGGCCCCTGCGATTCGTCAAGCTGGTGGTCGACCAGCGAGGATGGGGCACCATAAGCCCCACACTCTCCCCGACCCTTTTTAAGGGCACACAACAACGGTCCTTTTCAGGACTACAAAATACTTTGATCGTAGTTTTAGTTCATATTAGTACTTTGTTACTAATATTGTATGTATAGAATATACAATATTGGATACAAAGTATTAAAAGTTTAGGTGCTGGTGAAACCCAACACAATCATTCGTTCGTATTCGAAACCATAAACAACTTTGGTCTCAATACGTAATACGACATTTGTTTTCACCCGCCACCACTAATTTGTCTCTATATATACGACCAACAATGCTTCCAGGACCACAAAATACTTCGATCGTAGTTTTAGTTGGTTATACTACTGTGTAACCAATATTTTATGTTTTTTCATAAAAACATACAATATTGAAATGCAAAATATTAGAAGTTCTGGCGACAGAACTTGAACTTCTTAAACCGAACCATTTTTTAGCATAGTTGTAAATATTATCAAAAATAATTACAACTATTGGAATTACGTAGTTTTAGTGGATTATGCACTCTTTTTTTGTTACATAATATTATGTGGGAAAGATCCTATACGAAATAAAGCACCAAAAAAATATATTTTCAAGCAATATTTATTCTATATATATATATATATATATATATATATATATATATATATATATATATATATATATATATATTTGTCAAAATATAAAAAATTTGTTTTATCACATACATTTTTATTAAATTAGAAAATATATTTACAAGCTTAATACTATAACTTAAAATCCAAAACTTAAAACTATTTTATTAAACTAGAAAATATATTTACAAGCTTAATACTATAACTTAAAAACTAATACTTAAAACTAGTTAACACCTACTACAAAACCTGTCAAAATCTTCCAATTGTCTTTTGTGTAATTCACCTTTTTTTCACCGCTAATTGTTTTTGTATGTCTAATAATTGTTTTTCGAGTTCTCTTATTTCACAGTCATTTTCACTCACTTTTTTTACCAAGTCTTTTTTCATTTTATACAAGTCCGTCAATTTGTTTTTTTGCGAACTGGTAAAGTCTTCAACTCACTCCGGTTGAGAGGTCCCAGAACATTTCGAAGAAGGGTTTAGTGATGAAGGATATGAAGCATCGGAAACTTCATCACCTTCAAAACACTGCTTAAACAGCTTCTTCATAGGTTTGCGGCATCCCAATACCGGAGATAGTGGCGCTTCATTCTTCACAGATGACAACTTTACCTCCGACACTTCTTCTTCACTTACACTGGCCGGTGTTGGCGGAGTTGGTCCATCGTCGCCTTCAATTATGTTAACTTCGACGGACAATGGCTCTGTTGGTGGTGACTGTGTTAACATGAAATCGGGTAATGGTGTCGGCGTCTTTGGTTTTTTGAAACTAAATTTCTTTTTCGAGTGCCCAACATCTTTAATCGCCGAATAAAATTTTGTTTTATCGGCGATTTTTGACTTCTGCATAGTCAACAATTTCTTCAGTTTGGAATTCCTTGGAGAAGATTCCCTGTTAGGCCGCGACGCTTTTCGCACAACCACATCACTGGTAACTTTTATTTTGGACTCCTTCTCCTCACTCCAATATTCAAGAAATTGCGCAGTCGACTGTATCAACTCTTCGTCTCGACCATCATTCAGGGCTTGGTCTTTGGCATCCTCTTGCTGTCTGCTGTGCCAATTCTCGAAAACCCCTGGACTCAACACTTCCAAGCCACTCATGTTTTCCATCATGCCTTGTTGGGATCCGCAGCTCACGTCAACGGCATCCAAAAGTGAAGTTACACTTCGCGCACTTGACGACATCTTCGATACAAGAACTGTTACTATAACTTTAACTTACTACTGCACTGTTTGGTGTTCTGACGAACTGTGAAGAGCTCGAGCTAGCAAGTCTGCTTTTATGCCCATTTCCCCCACTACACCACCTTTATTTCTTTTGTTCGATGCATTAAGTATAATATTTAAACTTGTCAGATGCAAGGCCAAGACCAAGGCCGACGTAACCGGCAATACCAGGGTCGTTTTCAAGGTTGTAATTTTCATGGATATTTTATGTCCCTGTCAAGGTTATTTAAAAGAGTAACATATAAATATAGTACTAAACTTGTCAGATGCAACGCCAAGGTCAAAGTCAAAGTACCCGTCAATGCCAGGGTCGTTTTCGAGATTGTAATTTTCAAGGATTTTTTTTTTGGTCCTGTCAAGGTTATTTTAAAAAGTAACACATAAATAGAGTACAGCGGTTAAAAAGAACAACATATTCAAACATCATGTTGCCAACTGATGAACAACCTGGTGAAGCAGCCAAAACATACAGGCATATCCCAACAGCTTTTTGTTTAACTTGTCATCATTGTAAAAGACAAGGTATCTGCTGGCGGAATGATCTGACACACGATTTCAACTATATTGACTTTCTTAGGGTCAAATTTGTACAATGCAGTTTTTGTGGACTTGTTCACTACCAGGGCAAGGACATTAATGAACGCGCCATCCAGAGAAGAAATTCGGTCATATAAGAAGCTTACCTGTACAGAAAAAATTAACTTATGTATTTTATTTCTTTATTTGTTATTTTTTTTTGTTTGTTATATTTTTATTTTTTAATAATAAAAAGTAAAGTTATTTTTTTTGTTATATTTTCATTTTTTTACCAATAAAAGAATAGTAAAATGAATCTGTATGTGTATTTATTAAACATCACCTAAAATACGTTTTGCAATCCATATTTTTCTGCAGAATCTGTTTAATAATTAAATAAAACCATATATTAGGGTGAAATATAATGGTTTCAAATCAGTCTCACATAACAATGTCAGAAGTAAACACTATTGATAAGTTCGGTCGCAAAAGAAAATTTAAGGATTTTAACTTTATGCGAGGTCCTTCAGGAATAGGATTTAAACTTACACCTAATAGAGATTACGACATGAGAAGCAAAAGATTGTGCTATTTAGCGGAACCTCTTGAAGGAGACGATGCGGACACACGTAATTATGTTGATAATAACCTTGCTCAGTGTGTGCAAGATACGCAGAAAGCTTTACATGACTCAACAATTATTATTAAAGATATATTCAGAAACCAACTTGAAAGTTGAAACCGGTCAAGAACTTAGAGGATACATTGATGATACTGTTATTGCAATATATGAACTTAGGCAAGACGAACTGCGTGATGAACTTAATTCTAGAATGTTGAAAACTGAAAAGGCTATGGAGGATCTTGTCAACAAAACTGCTTCACATTAAACATTTGCTCGTAGACCTGTGCGTTTAATTTACTGTTAAACAAATTTTTCAACAATAACTTTTACCGTTTGTTATTTGTCGACACCTCATTATATTTATAATTTTAAAATAAAGGTTCAATAAAAAGCAATCAAGTAATGAATACATGTTATTTATTTAAAAAAAATACAATACTACCGTTACATATTAATGTTGTATGTTCTATAGAAATAATAAAAACAATACAAATAATGAAATAAGGATTTTCCAGATTACGTGCTGTCCTGACTTAGAAATGATTCCAACACGGTGGCTAAGTTTGTTAAGTTTTCTTCCGGGTCTGTTTTGTAAAAACCTATGTCTGCATGTCCCCAAGGTAGAGTTTTAGTTGAATTGTGAATTACATAACGTTTATCATCGCTATGTGATAATGCTACTTTATTTATTATGTCGGTATAAATGTCATGTAATTCACTTCTAAATGTCTTCATCTTTCTTAATATCAAACCACCCCGTTCAACAATTCTTTGGTAGTCTTCCTGATGAAGGTCTTTCTCGATAACACATTTTTTGATATCTTCGGCTTTTTTAAATTTATTATTAATGGATTTTACATAATAAGCCTTCGCACCGGTACCATAAAAACTCATTATCGTGTCACCAGGAAACTCATCTTTCATTCTACCAACTAGAGAATTACTTTTAATTATGTTGAAATTATTTATTTCGGGGTAATTTGATGTTTCAAATTTTTTGGGGTTTTCTGATATAGTTTAATAAAAGTTTTCCGTATACACTTTAATATAAGCGAGTCAGTATCAGTGTAAAGTAACGAAGCATCAATGCCAAACTTGGATTTAATAAAATTATAATAAAAATCGTATATTACAGTCTTTGATATATCTAATATGGAAAATCCGATATAAATTGGTTTATTGTACAATATTTTAACTTTATTCGTATGTATAACAACAAAATTCTCGGTAAATATCGAGCTAGTATTGAAATTGGGGCGGGATATTAGTGCTCTAGCTCCATTTCTGCCTACACTGTTATCCCAATATGTTACTAATTTTATATCCTTTCGATTTTCCACATTTTCTATAGTTTTACCAAAAATCGCGTTATTTTTTAATTTAAAAGTGTCCTTCGCAAATTTTGTGGTGGCCTTGTTACGTAAACTGGTATTAAAATCAATATACGATTTTAGCCATTTTGATTGCTGAAACTTTAATACTCGATGAGTTTGCATTACCACTAAGCCGTTGGCGATGGCTTGTTTTAAAGTTCTATAGCGTACAATGTATTTTCTTTTATCTTGACATTAGGAATTAATTTCGGCAACTAGGCGTTTTCTGTTGGCGGTATGATATTGTCTACTAGAAATGGAAGATCAGACCATGACCATATAGATTTGTAGCATCAAGGTATGTTATAAATGAAGAAGATTTTGTTGGGTCATAATCTGGTAAAAAAATATTATTAGCGATGTGCTTCCTTTCTGTACACTGGCTTATGCCGCCGCCTATACCTTTCTTAAAAAAATGTATCATGTCTATATCAGTTATGAGCTCTAGCTCTACCTTAGTCATACGCAACATACAATCAAATGATAAACTTGGAAGGGTACAGTACTGTGCTGGATCCAATTTATCGAATTTTAAACAATTATTCCGAAATTGCTCAAAAACATCGCACAATAACAACACATCTGATTTTAAATACACGTCCGAATAGTCCCCCAAAGTTTTACACCCAAACAAGCGCCATACTTTTTTTGCTCTTCTATAGCTTTCATCGATAATGTGTTCTTCCCGTAAATTATCATAAAATTGATCTTTACTTGGAAGACATGTATTTTTCTATAGAGTCAATAAAGCTATAGGGAAAAACATCCTTTTGACGCATCAAATTAAATTGGCCGATATTTGAAAAACGTTTCCGCGTTTCAATAAAATCGTCATCGTTTAAACCGCTGCCTAAATTTTCCAAAGACTTTGACAGAAATTTAAAACTGTCAATGAATCGCAACTTTAAATATTTCCTCTTGACTTTTCCACATTTACTATCAAAATAATCGTGCACATAAATGCTTTTGGTAAAGGATATGCACTTTTTCTTACTTTGAGCCAAAACATCAATTTTATCACCATATTTACATAACTCTTTTATAAATAAATGGCTGTCGTAGCCGTTTAAGTTATGAAATATGATAGGGATAAAAGAGGGTAATTTATAATTTAAATTACAAACGGAATGTGCAGCCCCAAATCTTTTTGCACCAGTTATGTGACATGATCTCGTATTTTAATCTCGCCGTCTTCAAAAGGGCCTTCACATATACCACATATTTTAGCATCATTAAACTCCCTTTTTTCTTCAGGCGTTAACGATTTCATAGACTTAATGTCTTTTAAATATGTGTTATATAGAGCCCTTAAATCACACTCGATACGATCCACAAAGACTTGAGCTGCATTATTCCCCCGAAATAGCTCAAATTTCGAAAGTGAGTCGTCAAAAGAGCATTTAGTTAAATAAGAAAAAGAATATGGTTCACGTTTAAAACTTTTTATAGTGTAAGAATTTTGTGGGTTTGGTTGCACTATTTCAACAGGTTTTAAAACAGATTCGAAATCTGCATAAACCACGAATGGAACTCGCATTTGCTTTTCTATACCCTCGAATTTTGAAATATTTTCCGGCACACTCTTTCCAAATTTATCGATTTTTAAATCCACTGAGGGTGTTTGCGTGAAAATGTGGTTTCAATCATAGCTTTGATGTAAAGTTAAAGCTGACGGTGTACTAAAATAAATGAGACAACCATCACAAAAATATATTTTATGTTGTTGACAACTAATTTGACTTGAAACTAAACGTGATAAATCCCTAATCCAACAATAATGACTCTTTGAACAAGTCGTATCACAAAAATGTTCACCGCCATCTTTACTACTACAGTCTTTTGTAATTAACAATAAATTTACATGTCTATCCATCTTTTTTGACGCATACCTCAGTGAACCAATAACTTCATGTATTACTTCATTATTTTCATATTTAAATTCCAGACCGTATACGTTAATGAATATGTTGTTCATTTCCTCAAATTTTTTAATGTCAGGTAATTTACTGGAAAATCCATACCTGTTAAATTTAGAACTCTAGAAAAATGGGGGAAGGATGTTTGCTGTTAAGGTGCTACTGTTGGAGGAAACAATGCTGATGTTACAGCCCACGCAAAGCAAAATTCCTCCTGGTTAATCACATTGACGACAGCCCCTTTCTTTTCAATAAAACACGGCAACTTGAAGTAGGATGAGTCACCCATAGGCGTATACTTGTTGGTCTAACTTCCAAGTATGAAATTCGCACAAGAGCCCATCCTATAACAAGAAAAATAATATATAAAAATCAGTTTAATATATCGGGTTTTGATTTTTCCATACCTGAATCTTTCTCCTGGAACTGCCTGCGTTTTTATTAATTCGGTGAAAGAATGGTAAACGGCATCCAAATCACTTTTTACACTAATTATTTGATTAGTAGTGTTGAAGGATTTTGTGACGGTTAAAAATTTATCTTAAATTTACTATGGTCAGTTTGGTTCATTTTACCTTCTTTTTGCTAATATTCACGTTTTGGGCAGTACTATATCATTGTTATTAAGCATTTCTCATTTCTCCTTCGTATAACAGCCTAATATTCGTTGCCTTTTTGAGTCCTATTGCTTTTCGAGCCATTCCAAATTTCACTCCCTTGCAAATTTTCTTCCCAACTTAATTATTTTCTTTATCTTTCAGTAATTTGCCCATAAGAAATACAGCCTAATTAAAATTCTTTCATAACTTGTATTTTTAGATCGGCCACTCTGCGTCACTGTTGTTTATATTTAAATAGAATGTTATTATTTACCTTTTTTTTTGTGCTGATTATTTTAAATTAAATTGTTATATTTACCTATTTTGGCCACAGTTTTCCGAATTTTTATTTATAGTATTTTCAAGGATTTGTTTACCTTTTGTTGGGGTTATGTGACCTTTTTCAGTTGATGTTTAAGCAAATTAGCGCCCAACGTGGCTGGCATTTTGTTCGTCAGGAAAGACAAGAAGCGTGTGGGATCAGGTAACTCTATAAACTTTATTATTACTGACATTTTGGTGAACCTAATTGTGGAAACTTATTTTTACAGAACCAAATACTTGTATAAATTTATTTGATGGACATTTTGCTTTTAAAATTTGATTGATATTTGTGTACTAGTATTACCTATTGATATTTTTTTTGTATTTGACATTTATTTGACTGATATCTTTTAATTGAACTTAATTGAATTTAGCTTTTGAAATTAATTTAGCTTTTGAAACTTAGTGACTGATATTTGGTTCATTATTTTTTACTGATTGTGCCTTTTATTGATTTTTGCTCACTCTTTTCTATTTATTTACCGAACCTTCTTTTTTTGACTGATATTTGGTGATTGTTTTTTTATACTGATTGTGACCTTTGATGATCTTTGCTTACCTTTGGTAATTTATTTATCGATATTACCCCTTTTACTTTTTAATAATTTTGATTATTTTTGAGTATTGTGTACCGATATTACCCCTGGTTGATTTTGCATATCTTAGAGTACCGAGTTATTGTTATCACCCCTTATCTTTTGATTACCTTGTTTGCCCTCGAGTACTATTTTGTCAATATTGCTTTACTTTTGTTAACTTTTACTTATTTTTGAATATTAATTACTTATTTCCGTTATACATTTTCGGTTCACTGACTTTTATTTATCGCTTAACATAAAGATGGATTACCGGTTAAGAGTGAATTACCTTAAAAAGGAAATGCTCGTGTATGAGTTAAGAGTTCGCGGTATATCTGCAGATGATTCAAGTACAGTGGATGATATGCGTGCGTCCTTGAGCCCATTGATTCAAATGGACAAGAAGAACTTATCCTTGACCTATCCTCCTTATAGCTTTGACTATCATGAAGAGTTACAGTATGTCCAGGATACCTTGAAGAAAACAATAGCTTCCATTAAGACCGTTACTGGAGAGAAGGCTTGCACGAAATTTGAGAGATCTCAAACTCTCCTCGTTCATCTTTTAAATCGAGTTGACCGAATCCCTGTAGAGAAATTAACTGCCCAAGATGCTGAAATTCGAACGAAGTTAATTATGGAAATTGTATCAGCCTTGGATAATTTGGAGTCCTTATGCAAGCAAGATCCCAATTTGAGTGCATTAAGGGAACTTGCCGAAGTCTCCGATTCTGAGACATCATCAACTGAGGATGCAATTCGTCCAATCTTTCTACTTCTCGTGTACAGTTTAATCCCGGGAAAACTCTACGAATTTAAAAATGGGGACTTAAGTTCACCGGCGAATAGAAAACTTTATGTTCATAGTTTCCTAGAATGAGTAGCAAAGCTGAAAATTGCACGCAATGTCACCGATAAAAAACTGTTTGACTCAGCAATAGATCTTCTTGCTGGAAAAGCTTTAAATTGGTATCGTGCTAATCGTACCAGAGTACATGACCGGAACAGTTTATCGCAGCTATTGTGAACACATTTTGAGCCTCCAGATTATCGCTCACGATTATTCATGAAGATTTTAGATCGTACACCTCGGAAAGTATTGTGGATTACCTGTCAAGTATGTAGGTCTTGTTTCGCCGTTATGGCTCAATGACTGAGGACATCAAGTTGGAGATTATTACCAGAAACTTAGCACCCTTTTATTCTACTCAACTTCCTTCCGTTAGCACATTAGAAGAGTTGGAAGAAGCTTGTTTGAAACTGGAAAATATAGAGCGGAACACTACGTCCCACCATCTAGAAGACGTCAAACGTTTGTGGAGTCAGATTTTGCTTTTGTTGCCGAAACCGAAGAAGTACTACCTAAGAATTCGGTTGTCAGTGAAGTCGGACCATCTGCTAGTCGAAGAGTGGTCACTTGTTGGGATTGTCAGAAGACTGGCCATGTTAATAAAGATTGTCCAAGCCCTAAGAAAACCTACTGTTATCTTTGTGGCATGCCTAATGTTACTGTCAGATCTTGCCCAAAGTGTTCTAATTCGGGAAACGTGTCCCGGGAGAATCAATAAAAGGTCGTAAGGTATCTCCCAGCTTACTTTCTAAATCGACCGATGACTGAAGTTTTCCCGCTAAAATCTTATTTGAGCATATTACAGGCCATGCCCAAGGAGACCAGCGTCCATATTTGGAAGTTTTAATTTTAGGTGTACCTTTTCAAGGATTACTGGATTCCGGCGCTACTCGTACTATAGTTGGATTACTCGGATACGAAATGCTATAGCGATTGAGCATCAGACTAATTAAGACAACAACAAATTGTACAGTCGCCAATGTACAGAGTTGTACTTCTATAGACCACATGCAAGTACCCTTCAACTTAATGGGCAAAACTAAAATTATTGACGTCCTTGTACTACCTGAACTTGCTCATATGCTCCTTTTAGGCATCGATTTTTGGAGAACCATGGATATTATTCCAGACTTAAAGCAAGACGTTTGGCATTTTGCAAGTGAGCCAAGTCCCACATATTTGGGAAGCATTCAGGATGAGTCCACGCTTACAAATAAACAACTCAAGCCAATGGACAGCTTAATTAAAGAAAAACTGGATAAAATGGGTTCTGGCCTTGGATGCTGTAAAGTAGCTGAACACGTAATCGAAATAGAACCAGAAACCAGGCCGATCGAGCAAAAATATTACCCTGTGTCTCCATTCAAACAAAGAATTATTGATGAAGAGCTAAAGAAAATGTTGGAAGATGGAGTCATTGAACCCTCAAAGAGTGCTTGGTCTAGCCCATTGTGCCTAGTGCGTAAAAAGGACGACAGCTTTAGATTTTGTGTGGACTTCAGAAAGGTTAATGACGTCACAAAGAAGGACGCCTATCCCATTCCATACATCTCCGCTATTTTAGATCGACTCCGAGTTGCCAAATATTTAAGTTCTATCGACATCAAATCTGCCTTCTGGACCGTTCCTTTAAGCGGGTCCTCGCATGAATACACTGCATTCACCGTACCAGGAAGAGGACTATACCAGTTTTGCCGTATGCCGTTTGGTTTGTCAAACGCCCCAGCTACTTGGCAACGCATAGTAGACACCATTCTCGGCGCTGATCTTGAACCTTCAGTGATGGTTTACCTGGATGATATCATACTTATTTCCCAGGACTTTGATGAACATCTACGACTTTTAAATTTGGTTCTTGATAGACTGGCTGCAGCAGGTTTGGTTGTTTCTCTAGAGAAATGCAAGTTCTGCAGACCAGAATTAAAATATTTGGGCTACGTGGTTGATAAACAAGGTCTTCCACCAGATCCAGAAAAAGTAGAAGCCATCGTGAATATACCTCCCCCTCGCAACGTTCAGGAAATACGCCGATTTATAGGGACAGCCTCTTGGTACCGCCGTTTTGTATCTAATTTCTCATCCACATTAGCTCCACTCACCCATCTTACTAAGAAGAACGTTACATGGTCATGGACTTCCGACTGTGACAGAGCTTTTAAATCCATTAAGGAGTCCCTAGTTTCTGCACCAATACTCTCTTGCCCGGACTTCAACCGTCCCTTCGTACTGCAAACGGATGCCAGCGTTTATGGACTCGGTGCTGTATTGACCCAAAGTTTTGATAACTGCGAGAAAGTGATATGCTTCCTGTCTCGTTCACTCACTAAACAGGAATTGAAGCTCACCATAACAAAAAAGGAATGTCTAGCAGTCACTTGGAGCGTAGAGAAATTAAGACATTATTTGGAGGGAGTACATTTCACAGTAATTACCGATCACCATTCTTTACTGTGGTTACATAGGCTTAAGGATCCTCAAGATCGTTTAACGCGATGGGCACTGCGTCTGCAACCATACACCATTACGTTAGTGCATCGAGCCGGAAAAGAAAATGTTGTTGCTGATTTCCTATCTCGTTCCGTTCCAATTCCTGTAGATGTAATTGATACCAGCAATGAAAGCGATTTTTCTCTCTCTGCGAAAAAGAATAAATGGTTCATTAACATGTTCAAGGGACTAAAACAACATCCAGAGAAGTTTCCAACTTGGCGAGTAGAAAACAATCTACTCTATAAATACATAAAATCCAGTCCTCCCGATTTTGCCGTTTCTCAGAGCGCTTGGAAAATAGTATTTCCCAAGGTAAAAGAAAAGAAGTTCTGACTCGTCATAATATTCCTGCTTCAGGTCATGTCGGCATATTCAAAACAGTCTGGAAGGCTTGCCAACGTTATTTCTGGCCAAAAATGAAGTGCAACATTGCCAGATATATGAAAGCATGTCGAGTTTGCGCTCAGCAAAAGGTAGAACAAAAGCCTCCAGCGGGACTAATGGGAGATCAACCTGTTGTGGATAGGCCTTGGCAGTGTATCAGCCTGGACTACATAGGGCCATTACCACGATCAAAATCAGGAAACAGTTATATTTTGGTGGGTAACGATTATTTTACCAAGTTCACACTGATATTTCCTTCTCGAGCAAGCACTGCTAAATCTCTTACAAAGCAGGTAGAAGAAGGTGTTTTCCTGATGTTTGGAGCCCCTCAATCGCTAATGTGCGATAACGGAACACAAATGAAGTCCAAGGAATTTCAAGCGCTTTGTAAACGTTATAAGACCAAAATATTCTATACATCCTCTTACTACCCACGAGCTGATCCAACTGAGCGAGCGAACCGAGTCGTGAAAACGATGCTGAGATCTAATGTACAAGATGGTAACCACCGAACTTGGGACGAAAATTTAGCCACCATTAATTCTGCTATTCGGACATCTCGCCATAAAACTACTGGATTCACTCCCTATTATCTGAATTTTGGCAGAGAACACACATTGTACGGTCAGGACTATGCTGAAGAATTTCCAACCAATGATTTGGACCCAAACGACTACGCTAAGAAGAGACAAGTTCTATTTCAAAAACTATACCACCAAGTTAAATCTAAAATACTTGCCTTTCATTCTAAAAATCAAAAGCGTTACAACTTGGGCAGAAGACCCATTGAGTACTTGCCCGGACAAACTGTTTGGCATAAGAACAAAGTCCTTTCGGATGTCGTTAACTTTTTCAGTGCCAAATTAGCTCCCGCTTATGTAGGTCATTTTGTAATAAAAATGAAAACGGGTACATGCACTTAAGAACTGTAAGACCCATAGGGGCAAAGCAAAGGCAACTGGCACGTACAAGACCTCAAACCGCACTATCCATCTGATCCAAATGCGACCGATTCTGAGTAATTAATCATACTTTGACTTATCTTTATTGCGTATCGTTTTTCTTACCTTTTCGAATTTTAGTTTTCTACCTTTTCTTTTATCTCTTTCTCGTCCTTTCTCTTTTTCCTGCTATGCAGGATGGGCAGGTTGTTGAGGGTGGGTCACCGACTTGGCGCGAAACTTGTTCGGCGGTTTACGTTCAATAACTAAAGAATAGTTCTGCACCGAGTACTGGTGGAGGTAGAAGTCCTCCAAATGCTGTGGGAAGGTTACCTTCAGTGACCTTACTTCTATTGTTTCGTCACCGCATCTGTTTTTTTTTCCCTTTCTCTTCTCAGTCAGTTATCTCGGCGGTGACCTGTACTTTCTATGTCGTTTCCTTATATCATTGGTTCTTTTGTACCTTACCTTATCGATTATCTTATGTGAGTTATCTTACTTTCTTTTTCTTGTCATGTAACTTATCCTGCTTTGCAGGATGGGCAACTAATTGTATATGGTTCGCCGACTTGGCGCGAAACTGGTTCGGCAGTTCACGTTCAATAACTAAATAATAGTTCTGCACCGAGTACTGGTGGAGGTAGAAGTCCTCCAAATGATGTGGTAAGGTTAGCTTCAGTGACCTTACTTCTATTGTTTCGTCACCGCATCTGTTTTTTTTTCCTTTCTCTTCTCAGTCAGTTATCTCGGCGGTGACCTGTACTTTCTATGTCGTTTCCTTATATCATTGGTTCTTTTGTACCTTACCTTATCGATTATCTTATGTGAGTTATCTTACCTTCTTTTTCTTGTCATGTAACTTATTATGCTCTGCAGGATGGGCAACTAATTGTATATGGTTCGCCGACTTGGCGCGAAACTTGTTCGGCGGGTCATGCTCGATTGGTAAAGAATAGTTCTGCACCGAGTACTGGTGGAGGTAGAAGTCCTCCAAATGCTGTGGTAAAGTGGACGTTCAGTCGCTTTACTTCTGTTGTTTCGTCACCTCATCTGTTTTCTTTCCCTTTTCTTCTTTTCAGTCAGTTATCTCGACGGTGACCTGTATTTTCTGTAGCATTTCCGCATATCTTTGATTCGTTTGTACCTTATCTTATCGATTACCTTATGTGAATTATTTTACCTTCTTTTCTTGTCGTATAACTTTTCCTGCTCTGCAGGATGGGCATCTGATTAAGTATGAGTCGCCGACTTGACGCGAAACTTGTTCGGTGGTTCCTGCTCAATTGGTAACTTCTTTTGCTTAGTCACCGCGCTTGTTTTTTTCCCTTCTCCTTGTTCCTTTTATATACATTCAGTCAATTGTCTCGTTGGTGACTTAAAATTTTCTTTATCGTTCTCTTGAGCCCTCGGTTCTTTTGTATCTTACCTTTTGATTCCGTGATGTACGTTTACCTTTATCTTTTTCTTCATATTGTACTGGTGTTCGGCTGGCAGCTTGTGTTTCTAACTTGGCGCGAAACGGGTTGGGAGCGCGCTCTCCGGTCGGAGACTATGTATGTTTTTTTGTTGTCGCTCTTTTATGTACCCCTTACTTATGACTAGTTCAAGAGACTAGAACAACATCCAGAGAAGTTTCCAACTTGGCGAATAGAAAACAATCTTATCTTGAATTTTGATTACCTCAATTTTGACTTTTGTCTTGTCCGTTGGACCTATTATCTTACGTTTTGCCTACATTCTGGTAGTGGTCGGCTAATTGTGTGTTTCTGACTTGGCGCGAAACGGGTTGGTGCACGCTCTCCAGTCGGGTACTGGCTATGCTTTTGGTATCGCTAATTTTGTATCTTGATTATAACTTTAACTTGTGTTCATCAGGACGTTATCTTGAATATCTCGATTTTGACCTTTTGTCCGTAAGGACGTTATCTTGTCCGTCAGGATGTTTTTTTTAGTTTTTCGTTTTGACTTTATGTTTATCCACCTGGACATTTATTTTGGATTAATTGATTTTGATTTTTGCTTTACCGTACCTTTTGTCCTTCAGGATATTTATTTTGAATTTTTTTTTGGATTACCTTTTTCTTATTTTGTGCCTTACCATATTGTCCTTCTGGACCTTGATTTTCTCGATTATGATATTTTACCGATTGTGTCTCACCTTACTACCTGATTTACCTTCTTGGTCTCGTAGTTTTTTTACAGTCTTTTTTTTTATTTTCACAGGCTGCCTGGTGTTGGGTACCACTGGATGCCGCTCAGCGCCCCCTGGTTTACCAGGGGGCAAATCAGTCGGAAGGGTTGAACATGGGGGACGGAAGTTTGAGCCCCTGGGGCCTATTCCGATAGGTTAAATCACTGTTGGCTAGCCCAACAGGCCAGGGGAGGGCCATGTTGCTGTGTTCGGCCTCAGCTCCGGCTGGTTCGTCTGTTGCGACAGGCCAGTGGCAGTGGCACCACGCAGAACACCCTTCTTAATTTTTTTTTGTTTATTGTTAAGGCTGTGGTGCGCTAGGGTAACACAAACACATCTTTTAGTTTGGTGGATTCTTATAACTCACTCCCTTTTGTTTGGCAGATCATCTGGGCTATCCCTCTTTCTCTTCTTAGTTTTTTTTGTTTGCGAGTTGGTTTATCTTTTCCTTTTTTTTTGTTATCCGCCCTTTGAGTTGTCTGCTATGGGGCGCTTGGAGGCTTCCTTGGGAGCAACTGGAGTGAGGCTAGTAAACGAGGTCCCCCACACTTTTCTCGGGTGTTACGCAATACTAGCTGACGTGTCCATCCCAGGTCGAAAGAGTGCCGAGCACCTCCGTCGGCAGCGTCGACGGACTTTTCTACACCAGATGCCTCCATGGGGGTCGCCGAGTTTCTTGTATCAGGGAGACCAAAGAGATATGTCTTTTTTTGGGTTAGTTTTCTTTTATTTGGTCAGTTCTTTATCTTATAATTACCTTTTTGAATTTTGTTATCTTTAACTTTACTCAATAATAGATCATGACGTAGCTTCGTTCTATTAAGTGTTACCTACTTAATTCATCATCGTCGGTTAATTTTTTTGAGAAATTACCCTCCTTTTGAAGGAGAGGGGGAGTTGTCACGGTTAAAAATTTATCTTAAATTTACTATGGTCAATTTGGTTCATTTTACCTTCTTTTTGCTAATATTCACGTTTTGGGCAGCACTATATCATTGTTATTAAGCATTTCTCATTTCTCTTTCGTATAACAGCCTAATATTCGTTGCATTTTTGAGTCCTATTGCTTTTCGAGCCATTCCAAATTTCACCCCCTTGCAAATTTTCTTTCCAACTTAATTATTTTCTTTATCTTTCAGTAATTTACCTATAAGAAATACAGCCTAATTAAAATTCTTTCATAACTTGTATTTTTAGGTCGGCAACTCTACGTCACTGTTTTAGGTTGTTTATATTAGAATAGAATATTATTATTTACCTTTTTTTATAAGATATCTTTTTTGTGCTGATTATTTCAAATTAAATTGTTACATTTATCTATTTTGGTCACAGTTTTCCGAATTTTTATTTGTGGTATTTTCAAGGATTTGTTTACCTTTTGTTGGGGTTATGTGACCTTTTTCGGTTGACGTTTAGACAAATTTGCATTTCTTTAGGGCGTTGCATTTTGGGAGGAAATTTGGGCGAGTAACTAATACCGTGTTGCTTAATGGGTGAGGGAAAATTCTTATTTCCTATTTTAGGAATCAACAATGAAGTCCTATTTAATTTTGAGCGTTTTAGTGTCTTGTGAATTTAGTTTTTTTCGGGTAGTTATCGAGGTACGCCCTGGAAGCAGGGATTTTGTCGACCCTTGGCATTATCTCAGGAATCGGGTAAGGAACTTTAAACTACTTACTGCTAAAACGAGCCTGCTTAGTTTTTTTAAATATTAAAAGATTTCAGCTCAAAATTGATTATTACGAGTACAATTTAAGCCTATTTTAAAGTCAACTGTAGTATGTTACTGTTAAAAAAATTTTTTGGTCCGTAAATTAACCACGTGTAATTTAATAAGTTGTGTTTTGGGGTTTTATGGCCGATTATATCTTTTTGTAAAGTTTAGTTCAGCAATTTTTTATAGTTTTGGGGTTTTTTGTAATATTTGCTGCCATGCAGTGCCTAAAAGTTATAATTTGTCATCAGTAACAGTTATTTTGAGAGCAGTTTTATCATCATTTGTAATTTGTACCATATTTTGCACTATTTTTGCCTCCTGGACGTATCACGATGTCCATATTTTTTTTTTTGGACAAATTTATTTGTTATTAGTTATATTTCAATATCTTGTCTGTATATTTTCTTTGGGCCCCATTTTGGGTTTTTGCTTAACAGTTTTAAAGTTCTTCTGCATCGTGATATGTCCATGGCCTCGTAACTTACAGTTGATTCCAGTAAAATGTTTTTTTTTGTGTATTGACTACAATATTTAGTTACTAGAAACTGACTCGTATAGTGAAATTATAACTTCCTGTAGATTTTGCAAACTTATTTATTATTTAAATGACAATGTCAAGTAGTACATCCTGACTTTTCACTTGATAGTCCAGTATTTTGTGTTTTTATCTGGAATATCTTGTTTTTTTTATCCATTATTGTTGCTGTCAAAATTTAATTTAAAAGTCTGTGTCAAATTGCAGATCATGGCTTTTCACATTTAGGCTGGTAAAATAGTGATTTTACTTTGAGTAATCCTTTTTTCTGTTGGTTGCCTTTTAATTAATTAACTGTGTATTTATTTTAGCCGGTCTGAGCATTTCTGACACATAATTATTCCTACTCAAACTCAAAGGTTAGAGCACTAAATGATTTTGCGATTTAAGTAAGTATTTTCCATCCTATTGATTTTTAGTTTACCTTAATGTTTTCAAAATTTTTTAATGTGATTTCTTGACAATTTGGCGGTAATAATTTTTTTTTCTTAAATATTTAGTCGTTCACTCTAGCTTAGATAATTAGGCATTTTCTTTTATTTTATTTAAATTAGTGTCCACCGCTGGGGATACGAACAACATATCCACCCTTTGGGGTCAAGAATATAAATCAGATCCACCCCTTGAGATACGAACATTATATCCACCCTTGGGGAGATATAGAAGCATGAAGAAGTCCGGATCAACATCAATTTAGGACTTCTCATATCATCAGAAATTTAGTATTAATAAAAACATTTTTTTCTTATTAACATCTATGAGTTGTCATTTAACTTCCACAACTTCTTGTCAGTTTTACAGGGTATTACATTTTTCATCTTTAGTATTTTGTGTAGCTAATTATTGCCCAACGTAATCATTTTTATTTTTTATTTTTTGGGTTATTTTGATATGTTGAGCAGTAAGTTATAGAGTTAGGTTGGACACTAGGCCTGGGTAACAACGTGGGGGGTTTTCCGAGTTTACCCGGCTAAAACTCGGTGGCGCCTACTCTGCGGCACAGGGGCTAGCTCGGCACTTTGCTAACTGGTGCCGCCTCTAGCTTCCAACCCTGCTCTGCCCGCTCAAGACAGCTTTTATTTCCTTTGTTTTGCGCCTCTATAAATAAATACTAATGTAGCAATTTCTCACTGAATATTTCTTGTGATGGAAGCATGTACTCGCCAACAGCTGTCATGTTAACTTTTAAAGCATGATGCACACGTAATAAAATATTAATAATTTCCACCACCGTCGATTTAATGTCTGCAAAGAACATTACGTAATCGGAATACTCCATATCACTGCTAACCCGATAGGTCGCAATTCTCCTTTTGAAGGCACATTCAACGAGTTGCATACCACGACATACCGGCAAAGATGAATTATTTTTATGTTGTTTTGTTCGTTTATGCGCTGACATATGATTTATTGGAACATCCACATTACATGTAGCGCAATTAATTACCGGAATCACCGATGTATACTCTTCAATTCGGAGCCGTTTTCCTCCAGGCACTTCATTAAATCTCGCCGCACACGATTCTCTTTTATGACGTCTCATATTATAACTATTGGTAAACTTAGAACCGCAATTTTCACAAACATATGCCATGATTTGTCAAATATTAACACATGTACTACCTATGCAAGTCAGAGACAACTGATGAGTGAAACTGCCCCATACCTTATATAGAACCATTCAAGGTCACCTCAAATCACATAACATAACTTCAAGGTCACACACCCAAAATGGCCCCCAACAAAATCAAGGTCGCCGCGAACAAGGTCAAGGTCATGGTCTCGCGTACAGCCTTGAACGCGATGTCAAAGCCGCGGGCAAAGCACACGTGCGCTTTCAAGGTCAATGACAAGGACATGTGGGCTGGGCCAAAGATGGAGCGGAGCAAGGTCAAGTTCGAGGGGTGGGGGAATAATGAGGATCGGGTTATGTTCACTACTCACCTGCAAATAAAACATATATAGGCCAAACGAAAAGAAGAATATCGGGAAGGCTAGAAGAACATAAACTCAGAATAATAAATAACCACGAAAGATCTCCTCTCTCTCTCTCTCTCTCTATATATATATATATATATATATATATATATATATATATATATATATATATATATATATATATATATGTTATGTCGGATATTCTCACGGGTGTGATGTATAATCGAAGGTGCTCGGGCATCCCGTGTATGTGCTGAGTCCCTCTCAAGACTGTAAGGCAGCTGACGTTTCAGTGAAATCTAATTCACCATTTTCAAAACTGACGCCTGCGACTCCGGTGTTGTCGGTACCGTGTGCGCGTCAGACGTGTTCGTTTTCCGAATGGTTCCGGACCATCAGGTGGCGTGACCTGCTGCGCGTCATCGGCCCTGTTGCCAGTGTTTGTGGTTGCGTCGTCGAGTTGTAATCTCTTTCGTTACTAAGTGGTACTGGTTGATGTTTTGTAAGCAGATTTTTCCAAGTATTAGGCACACGTTGGCTATCATCTCTGCTATTTAAGTTGTTGGGCCTCTTTGCAATTTCAATAGCCTCCCTTATAACTCTTGTGGACAGGCTTTCACATCTCGATAGCATTTTTGTTCCCGAGAAATTTATCTTATGTCCTGTGTTTAACCAGCGTTGGGCCAGAGCAGAAGAAGTTGTTTTTTGCTTGACAGCGTTTATATGTTCGTCTCTTCTAGCGCTTATTTTACGGTTGGTTTGGCCTACATAAGATGAGCTGCACTCTCCGCATGGAATGTCGTACACTCCCTGGTTTTCTAGAGGGATTATTTCTTTAGGCGTTGACAAGAGATCTTTTACTTTACGGTCTGTGGTGAAAATGGTTTCAATGTTGTGTCTCCTGAGAATTCTTGCGATCTTATCTGTCGTGCCTCTTACATAAGGAACAAAAGCCTTTGAGCTATTCTCTTGGTTTTCGCGATTTTTTGGGGCCAAGTGTTTGTTTTTTAGAACCTTGTCTATATGTTTTTTTTTATAACCGTTCTTTGTTAGGGCTTCCCGCAGTATGTTCATCTCTTTATGATAATTTTCTGGATCTGTAAGGGACTGCGATCGAAACGCAAGTGATTTCACTACTGCAAATAATTGGGCGGGGTGGTGATGTGAATCGGCGTTGAGGTACCTGTTGGTGTGAGTGGGCTTTCTGTAGACAGTGTGCGAAAGCAAGCCATCCTCTATTCTTTTCAGTACGATATCCAGAAACGGTAGTTCTTTTTCCTGTTCTGTCTCCATGGTGAATTTAATTTTGAGATGTATACTGTTTATGTGTTCCAGGGAACTTTTGAGATTTTCTTCCCCATGTTGCCAGATAACGAATGTGTCATCCACGTAACGTAGCCACAGTCTTGGTTTATGTGAAAAGGTCTCCAAAGCTTTTGATTCAAAATCTTCCATAAATAAGTTAGCGAGTGCAGGAGATAGCGGCGATCCCATCGGGGCTCCCTCGACTTGTTTATATCGTCGGCCTTCATAAGTAAAATAGGTGTTTTCAAGACAGTGTCTAGCTAATTCGATGATATATTTTGGCAGATTGTATTTGTTTTCTATTACAGAAAGAGCCTCTTTAACTGGTATTTGTGTGAAAAGTGATGTTACGTCAAAACTAACCAGACATTCTTTTTCTTGTAAACGTATGTTTTTGATTATTTCTCAAAAATGTTGCGAGTTTTTAACGTAGGAGGCCGTTTTTTCGACGAAGGGTTGGAGAATGGTGGCTAGATGTTTTGCTAGGGCCTGAGTTGGAGAGCCAACAGAGCTTACAATTGGTCTCAAGGGGGCTCCGGGCTTGTGTATTTTGGATAAGCCATAAAGTTTAGGACATATGGATGATTTTTCTCTTGGTGTGATCTTCTTCTTTATTTCTTCGGTAAGTGGAGATGCCCTGATCAATGTTTTGGTGGTCTTTTCTAAATAAGTGTTATGGTCTCTGTTTATCGGCTTGTAGGCAGGATCGTTTAACAGGGCGATCATCTTATCATGATAGTCTGTTTTGTTTAGGACCACTGTCGAATTTCCTTTGTCCGCCGGAAGTATTACGATCGAGGTATCTTTGCGCAGGTCTTGTAAGGCTCGATGTTCTTCTGCAGATAGATTACTTTTTGGAGGTTTTGCTTTGCGCAAAACGGCTGAAATTTCTTGGCGGATAGTTTCTGCTGTGTCGTTGTTTATGTTGTTTAGAGCTGTTTCAACTCCACATATTATGTTATCGGTTGGGATACGTGATGGTGCTATCGCGAAATTAAAACCTTTGGTTAAAACACTTTTGGCGGCTGGTGTCAAGACTTTGTCAGATAAGTTGTGTACGACTTCTGGCTCCTCCGTTAGCTGTTTCTTTAAAGGTGCCCTTGATGATTCTTTTAATCGGATAATCTTCCTTTTCTGTCTCTCTGTTCTTATTGAGAAATCTGTTTCGGCCCTAAATTCTGCTAAAGTATCTATAGTAGACCATAGTGACACGTGTATAGTGTTGCTTAAGCGGAGCCGTAATCTATATAACTGACAGTCGATGAAATTTAGATTTGTTCTTGTCTGTTGTATTCTTTCTCGAAGCAGGGCTAGACTGGTGTTCTTTAGTATTCTGTCTGTTTTAGAGTTTTTTATGTGATATTTAATCTTGCAGCAGGTCGGTATGAGGTGTTGATCTCGGCAGTTGCATAAAAAGGCGAGATCGCAAAGCAGTCTCGATTTCTTCGTCCATAGCTTTTCGAATGTTTTAGAGTCGTGGTAGGTTTCCTCCCCGTAAAGGTAAATTATGTTTTGCCGCTATCTCCTGCACTCGCTAACTTATTTATGGAAGACTTTGAATCAAAAGCTTTGGAGACCTCTTCACATAAACCAAGACTGTGGCTACGTTACGTGGATGACACATTCATTATCTGGCAACATGGGGAAGAAAATCTCACAAGTTTCCTGGAACACATAAACAGTATACATCCCAAAATTAAATTCACCGTGGAGACAAAACAGGAAAGAGAACTACCCTTTCTGGATATCCTACTGAAAAGAAAAGAGGATGGCTTGCTTTCACACACTGTCTACAGAAAGCCCACTCTCACCAACAGGTACCTCAACGCCGATTCACATCACCACCCCGCCCAATTATTTGCAGTAATGAAATCACTTGCGTTTCGATCGCGCCCTTACAGATCCAGAAAATTATCACAAAGAGATGAACATACTGCAGGAAGCCCTAACAAAGAACGGTTATAAAAAAGAACATAGAGACAAGGTTCTAAAAAACAAACACTTGGCCCCAAAAAATCGCGAAAACCAAGAAAATAGCTCCAAGGCTTTTGTTCCTTATGTAAGAGGCACCACAGACAAGATCGCAAGAATTTTCAAGAGACACAACATTGAAACCATTTTCACCACAGACCGTAAAGTAAAAGATCTCTTGCCAACACCTAAAGAAAGAATTCCTCTAGAAAACCAGGGAGTGAACGAAATTCCATGCGGAGAGTGCAGCTCATCTTATGTAGGCCAAACCAACCTTAAAATAAGCGCCAGAAGAGACGAACATATAAACGCTGTCAAGCAAAAAACAACTTCTTCTGCTCTGGCCCAACGCTGGTTAAACACAGGACATAAGATACATTTCTTGGGAACAAAAATGCTATCGAGATGTGAAAACCTGTCCACAAGAGTTATAAGGGAGGCTATTGAAATTGCAAAGAGGCCCAACAACTTATATAGCAGAGATAATAGCCAACGTGTGCCTAATACTTGGAAAAATCTGCTTACAAAACATCAACCAGTACCACTTAGTAACGAAAGAGATTACAACTCGGCAACGCAACCACAAACACTGGCAACAGGGCCGATGACGCGCAGCAGGTCACGCCACCTGATGGTCCGGAACCATTCGGAAAACGAACACGTCTGACGCGCACACGGTACCGACAACACCGGAGTCGCAGGCGTCAGTTCGCTCGTAGACGCCCTACAGTGAGCTTTGAAAATGGTGAATGAGATTTCACCGAAGGGTCAGCTGCCTTACAGTCCTGAGAGGAACTCAGCACATATACGGGATGCCCGAAAACCTTCGATTACATATATATATATATATATATATATATATATATATATATATATATATATATATATATATATATATATATTAAGAAGGCTCATTACTCGATATGTACTTCTTACAAAAGGACAAAAAATCACTAATAAATAATTAGGTAAAGTCTCAAAGTGTTTATTTAGTTACTTCTTCGGTATCAGATTGGTCACTATTTGTGGAGAACATTTTAAAAATACATATACCTAGAGTTTGAAAGTACACAGTGAAGGCAACATTTGGTAGTAATTATTTAATTATTATTATTTGCTAAATTATCACTGTTCCTAAATTATTTTGTAGACACAATATTTACTCTGGAAATTATCCAATTATCTGCATTCTACATGTAATACAGGTACAGATATGAATAAACCAAATATATAAAAATTCTAAAAACACATTTATATTATCTTGAACAATTTTAATTATGGAAAAATTCATTACATACTTTAAGAAACAATACAATTTTTAAATAAATACTTTCAAAGCTATGACCTAGAATAAGAAATTTCGAAAATGCAGCTGTCTATTAAAAAACTACCGAGTGTTTAAAATTTTGGCTCTTTAATTGGAA
Organism: Diaprepes abbreviatus; assembly: GCA_034092305.1. Lineage (NCBI taxonomy): Eukaryota > Metazoa > Arthropoda > Insecta > Coleoptera > Curculionidae > Diaprepes > Diaprepes abbreviatus. The sequence continues at coordinate 309,281 of JASJET010000206.1, forward strand.
GTACCTAGACTGCTCAATTAAATTTTATCTTGATATATAATTCTAAATTTATCTTATCATTTTTTTTTTACAAATTCATATAGTCTTTGACAGATAGCTTTTTACACTCAACGAATATTATAAATATTTTATCATTGTTAACGTTTATTTCGGATTATTTACAATATTTGTTCACCATTTGTAATCCTTGTTCTTAAAGAACTTTTCTACAAAGATACATTTTTTATCATTCAATTAGTTTTACAAAAAAATGTTGAGAAAATGTAACTACCCAAAAAGTTAAAAATAAAAATCTTTTATTTACATTTTACAACAGAAAGACTCAAAAAATTTTTGAAGTTGGTGCCAAATTGATATTTGAAAAAATGTGATTCACATAAAAAGTTTGAGAAATATTTTATTGATAATTGCTTTCTACCGTAGTTTGTATGTATCTCATATTAGTAGTTATTTATTTCATTTAGTAATAATTTGGCGCCGACTTCAAAAATTTCAATCTCATATAAAAATTTATATTGTTATTTTTCGGTTTCCAGCTATTTTTTTGAAGCTGATTCAGTTTTCTTATACTAATTTAATTTTTCGATTTTTAGTTTTGAATTGAATTGAGTTTCTAAAGTCGCAAAAGGTATCCATTTTCTTTGTAGTTATAGACCACATTAAATTGAACAACAAAAAAACCTTTGATTCTGAGAATTCCCCAAATACCAGTTTTGAGTGAAGTTGTGCCAAACAAATATTTGGTCTACTATGGTAAATTTGGTGAATTTTAAGAAATTAATTTTAGTTTTACTATGTACGATGCCTAAAAATTCCCCATACTAATTTTGTAGAATATCGGACAAAATTAGTTTTTTTCTAGCCATATTATCCACTCCATCTTGGATTTTACTGCACAATTTTCTGTCAAAATAATACAAGACCACCGGAGCAACTGCCTGAACATAATGCAAAAAATTTCATTTAGTTCGGTGTCGCCGTTCCGAAGTAATCGTCGAACACAAAAAAACTAAATTTGATTTAATAATCCTGAAAATATACCGTAGCGAATAAGTTTCGTGAACTTATTTTTAATTTATTGAAATAAATAGAGCAATTACAGTTTAAAAAAACGATAAGGAAAATACTGAATATAATAATATTTGAATAAACATTGTTTTTGGAATCTATACAACAATATGTTCATTGACATGCAGATTCATATGCAAAGAAATAACTACTATATCAATTATATCCAAATAATAACATGTTTATCATTTTTAACTGCATGATAATACCATAGGTCGTTCTTATTTAAATACTATCTTTCAGGTCGATGGAACCACCTTTATTTACACTTATATCGAGCCACTAAAGCCATAAAATTACTACCAGTTATTTTAAAAACTGTATATATTATCTAGTGCAATTTAATCAGGACAAGTATTGTAAAATCTTTTCTTTTTTTTATTGTTTAGCCGTTTTCTACTTTATGGATCCTGGACTTTTTGGTATAAGTTCAGGTATACTATGTTTATCCATGCCTTCCTCGACTCCTTCCCTATTCCCATTGTCGTCATCTTGTTATTGTATAGCTCCATTGTTCTTTATATTTGCTATTTGCGTAATTTTATCTTTCTCGTGTGTGATGTTTCTAATCCGCTCATTTGATTTTCTGTCTTTCAGACTAGCTCTAAGAAGTTTTCTCTCTACTACCCTTTAAAGTACTCCGAATTTATGGACATTTTCTTTGTTCATTACTTAATGTTTAGGCCCTACATCATAACTGTCAATATACATATTATTTATTATAAATTTGTGCTTTCAGTTTTTAGTGATATGTTTTTTTTTCTGGTTATGTTTCATTATTCCGCAGACTGTTCATTTTACTTTTATTTGTTGATCTATTGGGTCTACGAGAAAGTAATTTTGGTTTTGTGGTGTAAAATAAAACTATTTTTTTATACAAAGAATAAATTTTAATTAATTATATATTTCCCATTTTATTCAATGACCGTTTGTCATATTTCTTTAAATCTCATGATTTCACGCTCAGAAGAATGTTGGTCCTTATTAGCACAAAATTAAACCAATTGCGATTTAAGGTCATCACCATTTATAAAAAGTTTATCATTCATTGTGTTTTCAAGCTTTGAAATAAATGGTAATCAAATGGTGCCAACTCAACGCTGTATGGTGGATGTAACATCACTTCCCAATCAAGCTCCATTAATTTTCCACGAGTTACTAAACATGAGTAAGGCTTTGCATAATAATAATGGAACAAAATGTCTTTGCGATTTGCCAGTTCTGGCCACTTTTTTTAACTGTCAGTTTAATTAGTTGTTGACAGTAAATATATGAATTGATCGTCCAGCCTCTTGGAAGCAACCTAAAATACACCTTTGTAGTCTCACCAAATTGACCTTTTTTGGATACAATTCAGCTTTAGATATAGTTAGTGTAGCTTCATCACGCTTGAACCATGATCATTCTCGAATCATGTTCCTCTAGATGATACCTTTTTCCTCGCCAGTGATGACTCTTTTCAAAAAAGGGTCGATTTTATTGCGCGAGAGATGCCTATCACAAATACTGAATCGTTGTGTTAAGTAAATCTGTTTTAATTCATGCAGAATCTAAATATTGAATTTATATGCGAGTCCAAGATATTTAAAGTGATTTTTAATTCTTCTGTGTGATACATTTAACCTCTCTACAATCTCTCGAACACTTGTGTCAAGATTTTCTTCAATTATGGCTTTGATTTGATCATCCTAAATGTCAGTAGGTTGACCAGAACGTTGGTCAACTTTGAGTGAAAAATCTCATAAATCTAATTTTTTAAGTCAATTCTGACACGTGCTATCTATTATACAATCAACACCATAAAGATATGTGAAGTCTCTTTTTGAGCTTTAGCAACTTTTTTTCTTTTACAGAAATAAAAAAATAAAATATGCCAAAAATCTCTGCACTCCATATTAAAATTGACCCTAAACTAACAGCTATAAATACAATTGTGCACAAGTTGCTTCTAAAGCAAACTATATAGATGTTACTGATATCAATGGCTAAAGGAAAAATCCATAACACTGACACAAGTCCTTCAAAACAGTTGCAACGCTCTCTGTATGTTTTATTTTGAATATGTCTAGTTTTTACTGTCGTTATTTATATATTTTCGCCATATTCACTTCAATTTTAACTTTTCCTGCTTCTACTAATAGTTTTTTTTAAAATATCGTTTATTAATGTATTATTAATATACCTTTCGTCAACTCTTGCATATTTAAGAGATTTTCTAAAATTCCAATACTACAGTATTAAACGTAAATATATATAAATATATATATATATATATATATATATATATATATATATATATATACTCGTATATGTATTATTAATATATTTTTCGTCAATTTTTACATATCTTAGAGATTCTTTAACACTCCGATACTACAGTATTAAACGTCTTTCAAAAATCAACAAACGCCATGAAATTCGTTTTTCTCCTCGACTAGCATTTCGACAATAATTAAGTTCACTCACACTTACTGTTTATAACTAAGTTCAAGTATATACGGCAGGTATCTTAATTGAAAGGTACTCCAGCGACTCATAAATAAATATATATATATATATATATATATATATATATGTTTATGCGGCTTTCACGGATTACTCCGTGTGAGATGCAATAGCAGTGGATATATCCACATTATGCCGTTGTAGTGCTGAAATCACATTCAGCAAACGTACAACTATATGCAGCTCCGTGTATAGAATGAAGTAAAATACGAACAGTAAATGCAAACTTCTCTCCATCTTATCCTTTCTGTGTTAGAGGTTGCACAGTTAGAACAAATTGTTATAAAAAGCAATTTATCCTATTTTACCACCATCGAGATGATGGCCTACCTATACCACCATACCGAGAAGAAAGTCAAAAACTTACCCTCCCCGACACAGTGATACGGCAGAGATACATGTTTCGTCTCTACTAGACTCATCAGGGTACCGACATGCACCTGGCTGTGCAAAGGACAGATCGGAAGGAAGCATGCAAATACTGAACGCGGCTTCGCCGACCTCCCGCCGGATGGCGTATATATGTTTATGCGGCTTTCACGGATTACTCCGTGTGAGATGCAATAGCAGTGGATATATCCACATTATGCCGTTGTAGTGCTGAAATCACATTCAGCAAACGTACAACTATATGCAGCTCCGTGTATAGAATGAAGTAAAATACGAACAGTAAATGCAAACTTCTCTCCATCTTATCCTTTCTGTGTTAGAGGTTGCACAGTTAGAACAAATTGTTATAAAAAGCAATTTATCCTATTTTACCACCATCGAGATGATGGCCTACCTATACCACCATACCGAGAAGAAAGTCAAAAACTTACCCTCCCCGACACAGTGATACGGCAGAGATACATGTTTCGTCTCTACTAGACTCATCAGGGTACCGACATGCACCTGGCTGTGCAAAGGACAGATCGGAAGGAAGCATGCAAATACTGAACGCGGCTTCGCCGACCTCCCGCCGGATGGCGTATATATGTTTATGCGGCTTTCACGGATTACTCCGTGTGAGATGCAATAGCAGTGGATATATCCACATTATGCCGTTGTAGTGCTGAAATCACATTCAGCAAACGTACAACTATATGCAGCTCCGTGTATAGAATGAAGTAAAATACGAACAGTAAATGCAAACTTCTCTCCATCTTATCCTTTCTGTGTTAGAGGTTGCACAGTTAGAACAAATTGTTATAAACGGCATAATGTGGATATATCCACTGCTATTGCATCTCACACGGAGTAATCCGTGAAAGCCGCATAAACATATATACGCCATCCGGCGGGAGGTCGGCGAAGCCGCGTTCAGTATTTGCATGCTTCCTTCCGATCTGTCCTTTGCACAGCCAGGTGCATGTCGGTACCCTGATGAGTCTAGTAGAGACGAAACATGTATCTCTGCCGTATCACTGTGTCGGGGAGGGTAAGTTTTTGACTTTCTTCTCGGTATGGTGGTATAGGTAGGCCATCATCTCGATGGTGGTAAAATAGGATAAATTGCTTTTTATAACAATTTGTTCTAACTGTGCAACCTCTAACACAGAAAGGATAAGATGGAGAGAAGTTTGCATTTACTGTTCGTATTTTACTTCATTCTATACACGGAGCTGCATATAGTTGTACGTTTGCTGAATGTGATTTCAGCACTACAACGGCATAATGTGGATATATCCACTGCTATTGCATCTCACACGGAGTAATCCGTGAAAGCCGCATAAACATATATACGCCATCCGGCGGGAGGTCGGCGAAGCCGCGTTCAGTATTTGCATGCTTCCTTCCGATCTGTCCTTTGCACAGCCAGGTGCATGTCGGTACCCTGATGAGTCTAGTAGAGACGAAACATGTATCTCTGCCGTATCACTGTGTCGGGGAGGGTAAGTTTTTGACTTTCTTCTCGGTATGGTGGTATAGGTAGGCCATCATCTCGATGGTGGTAAAATAGGATAAATTGCTTTTTATAACAATTTGTTCTAACTGTGCAACCTCTAACACAGAAAGGATAAGATGGAGAGAAGTTTGCATTTACTGTTCGTATTTTACTTCATTCTATACACGGAGCTGCATATAGTTGTACGTTTGCTGAATGTGATTTCAGCACTACAACGGCATAATGTGGATATATCCACTGCTATTGCATCTCACACGGAGTAATCCGTGAAAGCCGCATAAACATATATACGCCATCCGGCGGGAGGTCGGCGAAGCCGCGTTCAGTATTTGCATGCTTCCTTCCGATCTGTCCTTTGCACAGCCAGGTGCATGTCGGTACCCTGATGAGTCTAGTAGAGACGAAACATGTATCTCTGCCGTATCACTGTGTCGGGAGGGTAAGTTTTTGACTTTCTTCTCGGTATGGTGGTATAGGTAGGCCATCATCTCGATGGTGGTAAAATAGGATAAATTGCTTTTTATAACAATTTGTTCTAACTGTGCAACCTCTAACACAGAAAGGATAAGATGGAGAGAAGTTTGCATTTACTGTTCGTATTTTACTTCATTCTATACACGGAGCTGCATATAGTTGTACGTTTGCTGAATGTGATTTCAGCACTACAACGGCATAATGTGGATATATCCACTGCTATTGCATCTCACACGGAGTAATCCGTGAAAGCCGCATAAACATATATACGCCATCCGGCGGGAGGTCGGCGAAGCCGCGTTCAGTATTTGCATGCTTCCTGCCGATCTGTCCTTTGCACAGCCAGGTGCATGTCGGTACCCTGATGAGTCTAGTAGAGACGAAACATGTATCTCTGCCGTATCACTGTGTCGGGAGGGTAAGTTTTTGACTTTCTTCTCGGTATGGTGGTATAGGTAGGCCATCATCTCGATGGTGGTAAAATAGGATAAATTGCTTTTTATAACAATTTGTTCTAACTGTGCAACCTCTAACACAGAAAGGATAAGATGGAGAGAAGTTTGCATTTACTGTTCGTATTTTACTTCATATATATATATATATATATATATATATATATATATATATATATATATATATATATATATATATACTCGTATATGTAACGCCATGAAATTCGTTTTTCTCCTCGACTAGCATTTCGACAGTAATTAAGTTCACTCACACTTACTGTTTATAACTAAGTTCAAGTATATACGGCAGGTATCTTAATTGAAAGGTACTCCAGCGACTCATAAATAAATAAATAAATATATATATATATATATATATATATATATATATATATATATATATATATATATGAGTTCTAAAGTCTATTGCATTTTAAGTGAAATATGTATCTTTCAATTTAAATGTAATAATAAGACGATTTTGAAAAAAAATTCAGATTGTGAAACTGAAACCGAGGATGACAAGGTATATGAGCTTTCCAGCGATAGGGATGTAGATATTGAAGACAGTGATGGTAATGATAATGATAAATAAATAAAAAAGCGAAATTATTTTTTATAATTATTTTTTGTAATTTCTTTTTATTTTTTAATAAAAATTAATTTATATTATACTAACTATTTAGGGGCTCTGTATAATATATATAAATCAGTGTACAATTTTCTGGAAATTACAATTATTAATTTTAATGCTGTAATAAATATATTAAGATTTTTATAAAAAATAGTCGAAAATAAAATAAATTAATGTTGCCTTGTTGGAAACTTGGGGGGGGGGGGAGGGGTAGGAATGTCTAGTCTACTTGTATCACCCAGCATCTCACTGCCTTGATATTTCTTGGACACTTGTACTGCATATTAAGTACGTCACATACCTATATAAATTTGTTCTTGTTCGACAAGTATTAATAAATTTTTCGTCCTCGTGGGACCGACGATTTCCACGCGTAGGACTGGCAACTCGGAAATTTTTTTTTGTCAGACAATGTTACAGTGTGAATCTACATATTTTTCTTGAGGTGTCCTGAAAAAATCAGATGTGTCTCATTAAATTTTTTCAAGTCAATTTTTTTTTTCACGATTAAGTTGATAGACAGCCTTAACGTCCCAAAATATTATTCCGAAAATCTTTTACTCGCGCTTTTCATTGATTCCTCCTTCAATTACATTTTGTTAAAAAAACTGTATGTATAAATTTTTCAAACAATGCCAAATTTACGTCTTTCCAAAAATTAGGAGAGGAAACGGCTCTTATTCAAAAATTTCTATTGAAGGAAAATGTGGTAGACTCGACATAATTAAGCCACAGAAGAAGTTACAAGAGTGTATTAATAAATTTCACTTTCTGTCGGCCGGCACCAACACTAAAACAACCTTTATATTTTGAAATCAAGAGTTTTTAAAAATTCTGGAATTAATTATTGAATAAATGTTACAAATAGGTATTACCTAACCAATTAATGAAACAACTCTTAAAAAATATTGTCACTACGCGCATCTTTCTCTCTAGGTTGTATTTCTTCAGCATTCTATTCTAAGCGGTAACTTTGATAAGTTAAATGATTGCTACTTTTATTTTATCATCATCTTAAGACCAGTTTAGATATACGATTATAGATACAAACGATATTGTTTTTGCAATAAAAGATTATATTTTTATTTCTTATGAAACTTTAATGGCAATCGTTGTGTTATTATTGTGCGGTGTGCAATATATACCTCCTTGCAGTTATATCTTCGAGTACAAGTTATAAACTGGTTTTTATTTAATTCGATAAATAAAACAATGTTGACATTTCAGAGAGTAATGCATTTTAAACAAAAATAAATTATTTTTACGACAAAAGCCTAGGTAATAAAGTTAGAAAAAGGTGAATTTAAAAACTATTTGTGCACAAGTTGTGTTGATGTTTTAAAAATGACTTACAAAACTGATGAAAAGTTTGATATAGAAGAATCATCTGAAAAAGGTAAGTCCTCCGTTATTTTCACTTTGTCATTAATTTAAGTAGTGATCTACTATCATAGGGCTTTCAGCATGTTCTAAGGGATTCTTCCAACGGATGCCTTATTAATATTTCCAAGATAAGCTTATGTGAAGAGGGCCAGACGCTAGATTTTCAGAAGTCTAAAAATTTTTTAAAAATTTTTTGCATATAACTTTTGATGCGACTGAGATATTTTTATTTGATTTTTAGAATGTTGTAGGTAATACTCGTCTGAAGGTCTCCTAAGAATATTTCCACGCTTCGTATAACATTAAACTCAATCTGAAACAAGAATAAGATTCTTAGAAAACGCTTAAGGCGACTTTGACTAAAAAGTTAAAAAATAATTGACAACTGTCAGTACCGTAAGGGACAGAACTACAACCCTGGTTAAATAATATATTTCTGTAATGAGAGTCTAAATTGCATCATTGCTATTACACGCATGATGTTATTTAATATATATATATATATATATATATATATATATATATATATATATATATATATATATTATTACCTACAACATGCTAAAAATATTTCAGTCGCATCAATAGTTATATGCAAAAAAATTTTTAGACTTCTTATAAAAATCTAGCGTCTGGCCCTCTTCACATAAACTTATCTTGGAAATATTAATAAGGCATCCGTTGGAAGAATCCCTTAGAACATACTGAAAGCCCTATAATAATAGATCAGTACGATTAAAAATTATACATGAAAAAATATTTAAAATCTTTTTTTTTAATTAAATACAAAGTGAAAATAATGGAGGACTTACCTTTTTCAGATGATTCTTTTACATCAAACTTTTCATCGGTTTTGTAGGTCATTTTTAAAACATCAACACAACTTGTGCACAAATAGTTTTTAAATTCACATTTTTCTAACTTTATTACCCAGGCTTTTGTCGTAAAAATAATTTATTTTTATTTAATATGCATTACTCCCTGAAATGTAAACATTGTCTTAGTTATCGAATTAAATAAAGCAGCTTATAACTTGTACTCGGAGATATAACTGCAAGGAGGTATATATTGCACACCGCACAAGAATAACACAACGATTGCCATTAAAGTTTCATAAGAAATAAAAATATAACCTTTTATTGCAAAAACAATATCGTTTGTATCTATAATCGTATATCTAAACTGGTCTTAAGATGATGATAAAATAAAAGTAGCAATCATTTAACTTATCAAAGTTACCGCTTAGAATAGAATGCTGAAAAAATGCAACCTAGAGAGAAAGATGCGCGTAATGACAATATTTGTTAAGAGTTGTTTCATTAATTGGTATTACCTATTTGTAACATTTATTCAATAATTAATTCCAGAATTTTTAAAAACTCTTGATTTCAAAATATAAAGGTGGTTTTAGTGTTGGTGCCGGCCGACAGAGAGTGAAATTTATTAATACACTCTTGTAACTTCTTCTGTGGCTTAATTATGTCGAGTCTGTGTTCCCTCTATAGAAATTTTTGAATAAGTGCCGTTTCCTCTCCCAATTTTTTGAAAGACGTAAATTTGGCATTGCTTGAAAAATTTATACATACAGTTTTTTTAACAAAATGTAATTGAAGGAGGAATCAATGAAAAGCGCGAGTAAAAGATTTTCGGATAAATATTTTGGGACGTTAAGGCTGTCTACCAACTTAATCGTGAAAAAAAAATTGACTTGAAAAAATTTAATGAGACACATCTGATTTTTTCAGGACATCTCAAGACAAATATGTAGATTCACACTGTAACATTGTCTGACAAAAAAAAAATTCCGAATTTCCAGTCCGACGCGTGGAAATCGTCGGTCCCACGAGGATGAAAAATTTATTAACACTTGTCGAACAAGAACAAATTTATATAGGTATGTGACGTACTTAATATGTACATAGTACAAGTGTCCAAGAAATATCAAGGCAGTGAGATGCTGGGTGATACAAGTAGACTAGACATTCCTTCCCCCCCCCCCCCCCCCACACACACACACACACAAATTTCTAACAAGGCGACATTAATTTATTTTTATTTTCGACTATTTTTTATAAAAATCTTAATATATTTATTACAGTATTAAAATTAATAATTTTAATTTCCAGAAAATTGTATACTGATTTATATATATTATACAGAGCACCTAAATAGTTAGTATAATTGTATTTTGTGAAAAAATATAAATTAATTTTTATTAGAAAATAAAAAGAAATTACAAAAAATAATTATAAAAAATAATTTCGCTTTTTTATTTATTTATCATTATCATTACCATCACTGTCTTCAATATCTACATCCCTATCGCTGGAAAGCTCATATACCTTGTCATCCTTGGTTTCAGTTTCACAATCTGAATTTTGTTTCAAAATCGTCTTATTATTACATTTAAATTAAAAGATATGTATTTCACTTAAAATGCAATAGACTTTAGTACTCGTAAGGTAAAACGTATACATTGTCAAGAAAAAATTATGGTTGAAAAATTTTTTTCAAATGGTTCGTTTTCTTAGTTTTTAAAGTTGTCCTAAATTTTAATAATAGAAAAGGAAATTATATATCAGAAACTTTGAAAAAGCATACTACCAAAACAGTTGGCAGAATTTTTTTTTGATTTTTAAAAAAACTATTGCTTTTTGTATCATCAAATTAACAAAAATATAATGCAGAGCTAGAAAAATAATTATGGATTATGACGTATATGTAAAATTATTATGAATTATTGGTACCTAAGATATTTGAAGACATTTCTTCAAATGAAGGGCTTTAAGGCCCTTCAAACCAATAATGTTAATACAGGTTATAGATCAATGTCCTCCCGAAATTTTTTCGTTTAAATTTAGTAGGATATCTCATGTGGACGTTACACCATACATTGCTTATATATATATATATATATATATATATATATATATATATATATATATATATATATATATATACATATATATATATATATATATATAATATATATATATATATATATATATATATATATAGTTCTTTTACATTGTTATAATAACTCTTCGTTCGATGGCGGTATACATGAAGCATTTTAGCGTTTTTTCCGATACTGATTTACTCAAATTTTTATTGCCGAATGCCTTCTCAAATAGCGCAAATCGAAAGAGACAAGAGATTGTTACCACGTGGGTATACGTAACTAAAAAACTTGTTTCTCTATAAAATTCTGGCCCGACAATCTTTTACTCGCGTTTTTCATTGATTTCTTTTTCGATTGCATTTTTTTAAAAACTGTATGTATAAATTTCTAAGCAATGCCAGATTTACGTCTTTCAAGAAATTGGTAGAGGAAACGGCCCTCATTTAAAAATTTTTATAGAGAGAAAGTGTGGTAGACTTAACATAATTAAGCCACAGAAGAAGTTACAAGAATGTATTAATAAATTTCACTTTCTGTCGGCCGGCACAACATTAAAACCACCATTATATTATTTCTTATATTTTAAACGTTCACGACTACTCTTAAAAAAACAACATTTTTATGATAGATACAGTATATTTTATAATGTAGGAACATCATTGATTTTTTATTAAAAAGATGAGACATAAAATTGTATAAAAATAATATATTAAAACCTAGAAATCTATAAATCACAATCGATATCTTTTTGTTTTTATTTTAATATAATATATATAAAAATTAATAATCCACTTTATTTAACAAAGTTACTTTGATGCCCTAGATTGACTTCACCATATTGAGGCAAATCTTCTTTACTATTTCTTCGTAATGTATTTTGATCCATATTATCCCACCACTGTTTCTCTCCGGAACAAAATATAATGAAAAAAATTGCTGAAACAATGCCTATTCCTGCTGCCAATATAAACATAGATCTCCATAAAGTTTTATCGGTCTAAAATAAAGAGTAAAATAAGGAAATTAATAAAATTTATGAATTTCTTCACATCATTATTTTTTTTTAAATATACAGTTTGAATTTTTTTTTTTAATTTGGCAGTTTACTAAAGTCGATAGGGGCAATTCGGCTAAAATATTTTCAACATGGTTGCACTTCCGGTGATATCGGAAGTTAATATCTTCTTGCTTAATTTAAATGGACTACCCTTATATGTTATTTCATTTTTAGACTCTACACAAAATTATAGATATATTTCATGTACAGGGTGTCCGGATTTCGTTGTTCTTGCCGGGTAGGTCCGTTATTTTTTAAGTTAGCGGAATGCGGTTTTCGAGAATAGATGCTACTTTTGCTTGAATCAAAAGTTGCCGTAGACACAATTTTCACAGAACTTTTAGTTTTTTAGATAAAGAGTTTTTTTTTAGAAAATTTGCCATCTTTGGATACCTCTCGTATTTCGGTTATCTTTTTAATTATCGAAAAGGTAAATATTGATTTAAATAAAGTTTTTCATGTAAAAGTCAGTGACGTCGTTAGTTTTTCTGTAAGTACTACTACATAAATCAAACTTGTGTTTTTTTTTAATGAAACACCCCGTATTTGACCGTTGTATTCCGCTCGCTAAGGGTTTTTCAACGATATATAACACTTAATAATTCTTTATTCATTTAAGCCATTAAATTATACTTTTTAATTTACATATTTTCATTTTTTTAGGAGGCCGTGAAAAACAAAATTCGAAAAGAAACTTTCAAAATGCGATTGTCAAAGTCTCAAATTATTATAAGGTTTTTGCTTATATATCTACTGCTGGTGTCAATTTTCAACTTATAATTACATATTATTCATAGTTCATTTATTATATTGTCAATTAGTTCTTGATATATTATTCAGTTATTGGTTTTCGTATATTATGACTGCAAATGAGCCGTTTGAAAATCCTGAAAAATATTATATTCTCTATTGTTTCATACAATGCAATGAAGATTGTGAAGAAGCTACGCAAGTATGTTTAGATAGGTATGTATATCACTAAATGTTCTATTCTTGGATTTTTATCTTCACATTATTATATATAAGTATCTAGAAAGGAAGCAGCCAAGCAGTTTACAATAAGCCACAACAAGAAATCTAGGAAATAATTGTCTTAACAAGAGTAGAAAATAACCCATCTACTTCATTGCATCGGCTTTAAAATGAAGTAGGAGTGCCATTTAAATTTAAACTCGTAAACAATTTGCATTTTGGAGATACAGAACGAAAAGTAATTTTCTGTAAATGGTATTTGCAAAATTTAAACAAAAAAGTTATATGGTCTGGAAAAGTTTTTATTAGCAGCGCAGGTAACAGATATTGGTCACAAGAGAAACCATAACATTATATTTCCTCGCGAACGACAAGGGAGATTCGGGTTCAGCGTCTCCTGTTTTTTTATTGGATCTATAATTAAATATCACATATATGAAGAAACTCTCACCGCAGATCGTTATATACAAATAATAAAAAATATTAAACAAAAAGTTCGTGAAAATGTAGCTTTGAATTAGTTAAATAGCATACTCAAGATGGCGTTCCTGCCCATAATTCCCGAATCATTCGGTCTTATTTAGAAAATAACTTTATAGGGGGCTGGATTGGTACATAAGGTCACATAAAATGGTCCGCTAGATCCCCGGATCTGTCGGTAATGGATTTTTTCTTATGGGGCTATCTAGAAAATAAAATTTATAATACTTAACATCATACAATGAAGGATCTAAGAAACGCTACAGAAAGAGAATCCAGAAATTTCGCGGGTCGACCCCTTGTTTAACTCAATGTTTTACACAGAGTAAAAAAAGTATGTCAGTACTATATTAAACATGATGGTTTATAATTTTAACAATATCTTTATTTTTTGTTATTCTTAATAATTAAAAATTAAAAATGTAATCTAAAAAGTATAATTTAATGGCTTAAACGAAAGAAGAATTATTAAATGTTTTATATCGTTGAAAAGTCCTAAATAGATGAAATGCAACGGTCTATGAATATACCGGGTGTTCTAGTAAAAAACACAAGTTTGATTTATATCTAAAAAACAGTAGTACTTAGAGAAAAACTAACGACGCCACTGAATTTCACGTGAAAAATTTTATTTGACTCAATATTTACCTTTTCGATAACTAAAAAGATAAATGACAAATTTTTTAAAAATCCCCTGTATATAAAAAACTAAAAGTGCTGTGAAAATTCTGTCTGCGGCATCTTTCATTACATGTGAAAGTAGCATTTCGCGAAAACCGCGTCCCGCGAACTTTAAAAATAACGGAGCTGCCCAGAAATCCGGACACCCTGTACAATGTCCTATACTTAAATCTAATTATTTTTGACATATTTTTAAATGTCGAAAATGGCGTTTGCACTTTAAATATAAGTACCAATTTCTCCTATATGAAAGCCTTTATTATTCAATTAGGGTTGGTTTCCTTCTAGAGGGGGATCTACTTTAGTAAACTGTGTTAATATTTTGATAATAAATAAATATACTAACATGAAATATTAACTAAAAAAATTGTTAGAGTCAATTTTTTTCAATATACACCCCCTATTTTTGAAATGTTATTTTATTAGCATTAAAAATAAGGGTATCTTTATAAAACGTTCTCTATTCCAAAAGTTTGCAGTTTTTTAAAAAGCAATTAACATTGCTGTATTGTAAAAACTTATTTTAAAAAATGTTCAAATTTCCGTCTTGAGCTTAATAGTATTTATCGCATCTCCGAGTTAGTGCGTCATAGGTGGCCGCTCTATTTGAATCTGGAGATAAACTTTAGAACGCGTCCCTTACCCTTACCATAAAGTCTTCCATCGCTGGATTATAATAAAAAATGTGTTTTTATCATATAAAATAATCTAAGACAATCAAATAAGGAGAACGAGAAGACTACAGAAAAGGTACAGTGTTGGCAATCTACTTACCACAAAATGTTGCTTGTAAGAAGTTGGTAACTAGCACAGTTCTGTGTGGAGGGACGCAATCGTGTTGGTAAAAAATTTGCGAGAAGACTACAAAAAAGGTACACTGTTGGCAATCTACTTACCACAAAATGTTGCTTGTAAGAAGTTGGTAACTAGCACAGTTCTGTGTGGAGGGGCGCAATCGTGTTGGTAAAAAATTTGCCTGTGTTTTGATTGTCTAACTTTTCTAGAATATTAAAAATCTTTCTCCTATAGAAGTTAACACGTAATTTAAAATTTTCGATCATTTTTTTACAGCACAAAAACGTTAAGATGACAAGTTTATTGAAAATTCTTCGCTCTGACTGCTTGAAAATTTGAATCATTCAAAAAATGAGAATTAAGTCTGTTAAAAATGCCATTTTTCGTAAACTTTGCTTCATCAGTCTAAATTATGTTGTCCAACAATCAAGGGTCGTCTTGTGTCATCGTTAGTGTAAATTAGCAAAATTGCACTCGTTTCGGCAAATCAATATATCTTAAATGTTGAAGCAAAGATGTTAAATAAGGGTGGAAGTTGTGTATCAAAAGAATTCTATATATGAAGCTCTTCGAGATTCCTGTTTGTAGAGCCACTTGTTTTAACGATGTCATGGGATATGCAGCAAAATATCTCAGAATTTTAATTTCGACATTTTCATCGATGATAATAAGTTTCTTTTTATACATTTTTACCTTAACGGTACCAAAATTTTTGAAATTGTCATTTAATACAGTTCTGTGACGGATATCTAGCAGCAAATGTCTGGCACGTTCTTGATAAAACTTTGTTACATTCTCCATAGATAATAAACAAATTTATATAATCTTTGTGCGTATAATTTAATCGCTGCGGCATTATTTTTATTAATAATTATCAAATGGTAAGAAACAGTGGGCGATGGGCGATTTTAACGCCAAAATAGGAGAGGGTACAGTTGAGAAGGTTGTGGGAAGATACGGTCTTGGCACAAGAAATGAGAGAGGCGAAAGGCTGATCCAGTTCTGCCAGGAGACTGACATGGTTGTCATGAATACATTTTTCAAACTGCATCCCAGAAGGCTTTACACATGGAAAGCTCCAGGAGATACTCCAGAGAGAATTATTAGGAACCAAATTGATTTTATCAACATAAACAAAAGGTTTCGAAACTCTATCACCTCAGAAAAAACATACCCAAGCGCAGATGTCTTCTCGGACCACAATCTATTAGTGGCAAATATCAAGATACGACTCAAAGTTATTCGTAAGAAAAGGACTCCCAGAAAAAACATAAGACTACTGAAAGAAAATAACATCCAAGAAAAGGTGAAAGAAGAGCTAAATAAAAACTTTGCCAAAATAGCTGAAAGCTACACCGACGATATAGAAGAACAGTGGAACGAAATGAAGACAGTTATCACTACACTAACAAACGAAAATCTGAAATCAAGAAAAGAAAAGAAACAAGAATGGATGACAGACGAAATATTACAGATGATGGAGGAACGGCGAAGATTCAAAAATAAAAATATACACGAATACAACAAGCTCCACAAGAATATACTGCGGAAAATAAAGGAAGCAAAAGAGGCATTGTTGACTGAGAAATGCATAGAAATTGAAACTCTTCAACAAAAACATGATGACTTCCATATGCACAAAAAGATCAAACAGATGCAGAACATTGATAATCAACGCAATACCGGCATAATCGTAGACAACGAGGGTCAGATCTTGATCAGGATTGAAGACAGGCTGAAAAGATGGAAGGAGTACATGCAAGAAATTTTCGAAGATGCAGTCAGAACACCATACGAAACAAACCACCCCTACGGCCCAGAAATAACAAATGAAGAAGTCAAGATGGCCATCAAACGACTTAAAGATGGAAAATCACCAGGAGCTGATGATGTTCATGGCGAAATTTTAAAGTTATTGGAGGAGTCCCAAATCGCAGCTCTTACCAAACTATTTAACAACATATATGAAACTGGACAATTACCAAAAGACTGGCTGCTATCAATATTCATCCCAATTCCTAAAAAAATCAATGCGAGGAAATGCGAGGACCACAGATTAATTAGTTTAATGAGCCACGCGCTTAAAGTACTCCTTAATATCATTCACTCTCGCATTTACACCAAATTAGAAGAACACATCAGCGAAGTGCAATTTGGATTCAGATCAGGCCTTGGAACAAGGGAAGCACTTTTCAGCCTGCAAGTGCTAATACAAAGAGCAAGGGATGTTAACTGCGATGTATTTGCATGTTTTATTGATTTTGAAAAGGCATTTGACAAGGTACCACATGGAAAATTAATTGATATTCTAAGAACATCGGGAATTGACAGTAAGGATATTAAACTTATCTCAAACCTATATTTACAACAAAAAGCAACAGTACGTCTCGAAAACGAACTATCCGATGTCTTTGAAGTCGGAAAAGGAGTTCGACAGGGATGCATACTGTCACCGACATTGTTTAACATATATTCTGAAAATCTCTTTAGAGAAGCCTTGGATGAATCGGAAGACGGCATTACAGTAAATGGTAAACCTATCAATAATATTAGATACGCGGATGACACCGTTCTGTTGGCAGACAGCGCAAATGGTCTCCAAAGAATAATAGATAATGTTGTGGAAGCATGCAGCGAATATGGATTACAACTAAACTGTAAAAAGACCAAAATAATGATCATTAGTAAGAACATCGACACTAACGCCAAATTTACTGTAAACGATACAACACTAGAAAGAGTAGAGAAAATATCCTACCTGGGATGCAATATCGGTGATACATGGGATCATAGTTACGAAATAAGGACCCGTATTGAAAAAGCCAGAAGCGCTTTTGGTCGCCACAGAAGAGTCCTTTGCAACCTCTCTCTAAATATCAATATACGCATAAGAATTCTCAGATGCTACGTCTTTACCGTTCTCCTCTACGGGGTAGAAAGCTGGAGTCTTACAGAAGCTGCCATCAAACGCTTGGAGGCATTTGAAATGTGGTGCTATCGCCGCATCTTACGAGTGTCATACACACACCACACAACTAACATCACGATTCTCGAGAGGCTCGGAAAAGACAGGGAAATTATCACCACTATAAAGAACAGGAAACTGGCTTACTTCGGCCACATTATGCGTAATGATAAGTATCGATTACTAAGATTAATTCTACAGGGCAAGATCGAGGGCAAGAGAGGCCCTGGACGTAGACGTATATCCTGGCTGGCCAATCTTAGAAAATGGACTGGCCTAACATCAACTGACCTATTCCGAACTGCAGTGAATAGGATAAGATGGGCTAACGTGGTCGCCAACATCATAAGAAGATAGGCACCTTAAGAAGAAGAAGAAGAAACAGTGTCATCTTTGTAGTGCTCTATTGTTTTCTTTCATCGCATCTTGCCGTCATGGCCAACTAATAACAAAACTTAAAATCGGTATAGCGTTTTTACAATACGAAAATATTAAATTGCCGGCATATCTTATTCAAAGCCACCCTTACTTTTAATGCTAAAATACCATTTAAAAAAATTTAGTTTTAACAATTTTTTCAAGTTAATATTTAATGCTGATTTTTGACCACCATGTATTTATTTGTTATCAAAATATGAAGAGAGTACACTAAAGTAGATCCCCTTCTAGAAGGAAACCAACCCCAATTAAATAATAATGGCTTTCATATAGGACAAGTCGATAGTTATGTTTAGGCCTGCAAACACCATTTTTGATATAAAATATAAAATATTTCAAAAACAGTTTAGATTTAGATATTATACATGAAATATGACTATACTTTTTAGTAGAATTTAAAAATTAAATAACATATAGGGTGTTCCACTTAAAATAAGCAAGTAGGCGTCAACTAATGGTATAACCATCTTGAAAATATTTTAGCCGAATTGCCCCCTTCGACTTTAAGAAACTGCCAAATTGTAAAAATTTTCGAAAATCTATTTTTCAAAAAATCGATCGCAGTATTTGGTCGTTGGACACACTGTATATTAATTCCATTCTTTTAATTAATTATTAAACTTATATTTAAAGCAATAATTCCTTATTTAAAATGTTACCTCATCGGTTACAATAAAATGAACCAAAATGGGAGCGAAAATTGCAAGAAATTGTCCTGTTCCATTGGCAATGCCGGTTAAAATTCCTGAATATCTTGGTGATATGTCAACAAGATTTACAAACTGGCCGAGAATTACTCCAACAGAAAGACTATGAGATACTATCATGAGTATTGCAATGGTCATTTTAGTTTCAATAAATGATAAAAGAAGTAAACCTATAGATAATGAAAACATACCTAAAATACGTAAACAATTATTATTTAAAATATATAAGAGTAGGAAATTCATTTACCAATGCCATGAAAAATTCTCCTCGAGTTTACTTTTGAAGTATATCCTTTATTAATGGTGTATGTGGCAATTGGCCCACAACACAGTCCCGTAATTAGGGAACCCACTACCGGCGCTGATGAAAATAGGCTGCTCTAAAAATTTACAAAACAAAAAATAAAATATTACAAAATATACGGTTACAACATCAACTGCTTTTTATAGATCAGGAAGAAATTTTGATCTCCCTGCAGATTTTTCATTTAAATTGCTTCATGTACGATTATAAAAAATTCATTATCCTTAAAATAAAACAAATAATTTAGTTTTGACGCATTCAACGTTCACAACAAAATTTACTAGAAAGGAGGGTAAACTTACATCTTCAATGCTAAGTCCAACAGCATGACTAAAATAGCTCGGAAGTTCCGAAGACAAAAAAGTAGAACTCCAAGATTCACCGATGGCTGCTATAATTATAGCCCAATATGGCAAAGATTTGAAGATTGCCTTCCAAGGAACCAATGCTTTGTCAACCTAAAAAATGAATCAGTAATGATTCCTTCAATATTTTCTTAATTATATTGACATTTTTTTGCAAAATTACGTTTGACATAGCTTATTATCGGTCATCTCTTGACTTAGGCGTTACCTAATATATAATATAGTCCCGGATAATTTAATCAAGTATCTTAACAACGAACATCACTACACCATAGCTTACACAGATAACATCCTACAAACTGAAAAATTTGAGAGTGTAGTTTATATAAGAAGGAAGACTGCATTAAGAATAATCGAAGAATTATTTTATAACAACTCATCATCCATAAATCTAAAAAAGACAACCATGATCCTTTTCACTGAGAACAGGAAATTAGGTACATCTAAAGTCCCTACACTCCTAAAAAACCAAACTAAACTTCTCTTTTAAAAACATCGATGTTTTCAGGATAAAACATCGATATTGAGAAACGTCGGCCACAGGAGCGATACATCGATATTTTTTCGATGTCTTGAAATGTTTTAGAACAATGACCGTTTTTTGTGTTTTGTGATTCTGTTACCATCACACGACTTACAGTAAGATCACAGGCCTTTAAAAACACGAACAAGAACTAGAAATATTCATATAATCATCAGAAATTTCACATAAAATGTACCTACATTAGGGATAATAGTGCAACAGTTTTCAATTTAGTTTAAACATTTTCAACCCAAAATATTGGGTGTACTGTTAACTGACTTTACTTAAACTAGACCATATTTCTTTATATTAATTTATTTAACAATTCTGAAATGGAATTAAGAAAAACAAGCTTCGATAATGTAATCCCTAGAAGCCTATTTCTTTCCTGAATGATGGTTGCTCCGGCTTCCTAAAACACATTAAAACCAAATCATGTTGGTAATCTTCGTGGTTCGCTCAATCGCGGGTTGCTACCACCCTACTAACGGTTATTTTTTTTATTAAAAACTCCGCAGTCACTGAAATGTTTTTCATCTGTTCATAAAACTTTATCGAGAAAAGCCAGATTTTCTAGACATTTACCAACATATGAAAATCACCTTCATGAAATTTTTGTACAATTGTTGGTATTTAGTAACTTTTGATTTTGGAATGTTAAGCTCAGTGCGAGCAATTCTTGTAGACGAAGTAGGATTCTCATTAAAATACTCAAAAATATTTCTATGATTGTCGTTTTTTTTTCTACGTAATGACGATGGGAAAGTATATCATTGCAATCTTTGCAAGTGTTGGAAAAAGAGATTCATATCCACTCAGATTTTGATGACATCTCTTTTTATCAGTGTGACAGGAGACGACAGATATATCTGAATCTCTGTTTCACTGAGTTGTAGAAGTTGATTTATTTTTCATATTTTTGTGTGTCAAATGTTTAAGGTATTTCCAATTATCAAATTGTGAATCTTCTTTATCAGACTCATCAGTTCTGTTCCGTTCTATTGGAGGAATTTCCTATAACCCCTTGCTTGTCAGCATCCAGTCAGTTATCCTTATCAGACTCATCAGATGTGTCATTTTTGAATATAGGTAAGATATTTTGTTCTCGTACATATGTATCTAAGTAATTAATTATTTTGCCTTTTACCGCAGCATTTTGAAATGTATGAACTTAAATCTGAGGTCAAAAGTAGTTGAATGATAGAATATTCTACGTTATCAAGCCCCCTTGCTAGTTGTTTCTTTATCTCCCCTTTAAATTTTATAACCACTTCATTTTTAGGTTTCATATTTTCTTCTTGGACGCAACTGACTGGCGGAATAACTTTGCTAACCTTTGCGTATTTATCTCCCGAAATTTCTTTTATTAACTTCTCAATGGGCATAGTAATTCCGAACCAATTATTTTTGTCACATCATACATCCCTAGAATGAATGTAGCAAGGGAGATAACTAAACAATGTCGATGGTTAGTAAATTTGTTAACACTGTTAACGACAGAACGGATATTGGAAATTAGAGCTACACCAGCCTAATTTAAAGAAAAATATTACGTATTCGATCCTGTTAATAAACATCAAAAATTGAATATCCTCTTAAACATAAAATTAAATGTATGCGTTCTTTAATTTTTTTGGGCCATTTTTAAAATATAAAAAATAAAACACACTCGCATTCCATGTATCCTAAGTACTTAAATAGACGATGTTTAAAGTTCATTTCATTAATAAATAAACAAAATGTCAAAGTATGTACTGTGTAAAATTAAATACTCTCTTAGGGAGATCGTTGGTGCATCATCTGCTTAAACTATGAAAGCCCGTGGTGAGTTTGGTTGCCGATGCTGAATGATGCTACCTCTTTCCTTTAAGTAGCATACTTCGTATGTCGAGTTTTGATTTATTTCTATTTTTACCGTCGCTCCATGACATGGTGTTTTATACAACGTGGATGGTTCGTGTTGCTCCTATGATATTGAGTGATCCGTCGAAATATCGCTATACGTATCTTGTCTGCCGTTTTTTGATTTTAAGAATAGTTGATACGGCACGGGTGCGAGATGATGGATTTTACCGGATGCAACGGCCTGATGAGTCCTTTATGTGGACGGAACAGCGCTGTCGTCATTTTTCGGATCCGGAGCTTCTCCATTGACTTGGAGTCCTCCGCTCTTTTTATTACGAGAGTTTACCAATAATCTGTCCGCACAGCCGAGAATTTGCTTTTATTTCAAAAGTACCTGGAAGAGTTATCTCATTGTATATACTATACTATGAATGTTTTTAAATCGGCACTAAAATTTCAATATTTTCTAAAATATCACGGTCAAGTAAATTAGCTATTTGTCTGTATTTATAAATTTTCAAAATAAATACACTAATGTAAGTAGAAACTTATCAGTCTTAAAAAATTTGACGTAAAATACTAATACTTCTTCATATAAATAATAGCATATCTTATATTGATTTAATTTAAAGGAAAAATAAATGTTCACGATTGATCTAGTGAAGGTAGAAAAGAACTTGAAATAGCTCACTTATTAATAAAATATTTTAACAACTAATCATCCAAGTAATCAAATAAATTATTGTGCTTAACAACATATTAAACTTTAATTTTAAAAAAGTTATGATTTATTTTGATTTGACGAAAGTGATTTCAGAAATGAAAAATGTACAAACTGGGCAGTGAAAAATAATATAGAAATATAAATATAAAACATGCAAATTAATCTCAAATTTCAAGTGAACTTTTAACCTAACACTTTGGGTACATCTCTAAAGTTAAAGAAATGTATAAATATTTTTAAAAATTTTTATCCATCGAAAATAGGCACAATTAGAAATCATCAAAAATCGAACTACTTATCAAAAGACAAATATTTGTACCATAAAAATCTTACCAAATGATCGCCTTCCTGACCCAGTGATTGTTCAATGTATTTTCTTTCTTCCTTTGATATACCTTTATGTAAAGCTGGAGTTTCTGCACTTAGTATCATCCAGAAAATACACCAGACCAATCCCAAGGCACCAAAAACATAAAAAGGGGTTGGCCAACCCCAGGAAGAAGCCGAGAAATATCCAGTAATTACCATAGAGAGAATATTCCCAAGTATATTTCCTAAAATAGAAAGATGTTCTTTGAAAATAATAAACCAATAAAAATTAGTAACTTTTATTGACTGCGGTGTGTACAAATTATTTTTTTGAAGCTCATAGTCGATGACGTTTCTTGCGAAGTAGTAGACTTCCATAGCCTTTATTTTTTGTTGAATATCACGACGTTTCGGCTCATAGTTATTTTCAACCATTCTTAGATTTTTTGATTAAAAAATGGCAGACAAATTCGAAACTTAGTCTACAGAAAATCCACATACAGAACAATATCTAAACTATTCATCCAATCAATTCAACAACACCAAACATGGAATTGTAAGAAATCTCGTAGTTAGATCATTAACTTTTTACAGCTGCAATGAGGATGAAAGAGATAGATTACATTAAAAGTGACCTGTCAGCCAGCATATCTCCAGTAATCGGATGGATCAGACTCTGGAACAACTCAGAAATACAAAAATATCGACAATGGATGAAGAACCAATACAAGTGTTGAACATTTCATATGTTAGAGGCATTTCGAAAACAGTTAGAAGAATAGAAAAACAATAAATATCAATAACTCAAAGGGATGTGAAGAACTGTGTGTATCATATACCATGTGAATGTGGCTACGCCTAGGTTGGCAATACAAAGAGACCCCTTAAAGAAAGGATCAAAGTATACCAGGACAACACATCTCGTGGAGAAATAGAAAAATCTGGTACTGCCAACGACGCCTGGACTCATTAACACTACATAAATTGGATTGAAGCTAGAATCCTATAATAAAAACAACATTTTTTGACATATGGAGTATAGAAACTATTTTCTAGGTAATTACAAAAATAAAACCAAAAACAGCCGAAATGGGAACGTAGCGTAGCATGCATGATTGCACTCATCTCGGTCACACTCCACTACGTTTACTTTAACAATTTGTTCAGTTTACTTGAAAAGGGTTAAAGATAATTACAAACACAAATGTTGTGATATTCAGCAAAAAATAAAGACAATGAAAGTCCAACATATATATACTACTTAGCACGTATTCTATTTGTTATAATGTAACGTTCGGGAGAACACATTATTATTTATTTATTATGCAGTTTATTTTTATTCCTGAGGAACAATCCAAATTAGATTATAGGAAATCAAGCCTAAATTTTTGTGCAAATATTTTCAGGAATACATCAAATTAGTTTTTCTTCCATGCAACCAGATTTTTCTCTACATAAATCGTGCTTTTAATTTTGATGTAATAACTCTAAAGAAACTCTCCAAATATTTGAAATGCAGGAGTTTCAAAACTCAAAGAAATCAAAATTGAAAATTTTCGCTTGGGTAGATAAATATTTTATAAAAAAGAATCCAGTTGCGTCGAGGATATAAAAATATAAAAGAAAGAAAATTTGTGGAAAAATAAAATTTAGAAATATGATAATTTCTAGGGTACCTTAATATTTTCGTATAATAAATATTTTTAAAAGATTTTTTTTATATTTTGTTACCTGCATAGACTATAGTGTTAACTAATGATAATTCGTTAGGAGGAATCCATCTTCCCAATACTGTATTTAATAAAGGTAACATAAATCCTTGAAATAGTCCTTGAATTAATCGGCAACCCATGACACCATTAGCTCCAAAATATTGGGCAGTAATAGGAATCTTAAAAAATATATATTCTAATATTAATTTCAATTCCATAAACCCAAGGGATTATCGAGATTCTTCTATAAATAAAATATTTATCATTTATAGCACTCTAACATTCTTTGACCGATCTGCACTGGACATCTTTATGAATCAATCAAAAAATTATATTTAAAATATCCTCTCTTTTTTAATCTATAATCTACTCAAAATTTGCATACACTGTAAAAAGGAAATGCATTAAATTTAAGGTAAATGTGTTGGAAGCAAATTTCATAAACCGTTTCTTAAATTCAATTAATGAAATGCATTTAAATTACGAATTTTTGCATTAATCTAAATTAATGTAGTCCAATAAATTTAATGTAATCATGCATTAAATTTAAAGTTTGATCATTACTTTTTAAGATGACTATGTACATTAAATATACAGCCAGTATTCAATGAATTTAAGATATGTTATCACATATTTAATCCACTAACCTATATCATACTAAATTAAAAGTTCAATACGAGTTGCGCCATCTTCCGGAATATCATACAATGTACCATAAATATTATTGTAAATTGCTTTAATGTTAAGGTACATGTGAATTAATTTTAATGTACAGAAATTTGAAATATCTTTTCAATTACTTTACTGAAATTTACGATACCATTTCATCAAATTTAATGTACAACGAACTGATATTTCAATGAATTTGCTTTAAATTCAAAGTAAATGTATATTATTCTCGATTTAGAGTACAAAATCATTAAATTTAATGTAGAATGTACATTAAATTTTCATTAAATTTAAGGTTATTTTTAACAGTGTAAAGTTGAAAATTGGTATGTCCTAAATACACTATTATAAATAAAACATTAATAGTCCCCACTGATTCTATATCTGCTAAAATTTTTATTCCTGATCAAAGATCAAAAATATCGGTTTTTCGCATTTTTTTCCTAAGCGGTGTTATTTTTCCTCATGAAATATCGTGACTTAAAACATCAAAAATACTAATATGCATTCATACACGGTCTATATATTTCATCGAACGTTTAATATAGGTAAAAATGTGGAAGTATTGGTTTAAGTGACTTACACACTTACTTATATAGAAACAATATGATTCTAAATGAATATATGTTCAGTCTCTAATTCCGCCTGCTCGTAAAACCTTGAGAAACATATGTCTACCACTCCATTGTTCGAGTGGCGACGGCCTGTGCTTTTTTTTTGAAGGATGTAAATGAAATAACTACTTTTAGTATTGATCGTTGTTGGTGGAGATGTTGATTTGTCAATACTACTGACTGCACGAACTCTATATGACAAGATTACTTAATTTTTAAAAAATGACTAAGCTCAAGTACAAACAAAAATTTATTCATCGAAACGTTTATCTGCATATTCAAAAGATCAAGCTCATCATTTATTTTTACATGCAATAACTGGCTGCAATACTATATCAGAAATTTTCAAAAGGGGTTAAACAACAGTATTTAAATTGTTAGAAAAACGTAATGATTTAATTCATTACGCTGAAGAATTTAAAGGGACTGACTCTTCTCCACAAAGCATCATTAAAAATAGGATTCACTTTCTTCTTGCTATACAGTGTGTCCAGACTTGGTGATGGCACCATTGCAATCTCGGAAATTATAAGAGATAGAAAGGCGTTTAAAGGGGAAACTTTTAGACAATAATGTCAGTAGGTTATTGGAGATTATGAATCGATTCTGGTTTCTTGTGTTTTTGACATATGAAAAAAATTTATTGTTACATTTTCTTAGACTGACTATATTTTATAATTTTTTATTTCCCAATATTTTTTAAATCTGTAAATACTTATTGGATTTTTTTCGTCATCGAAAAGTACTTAATTTTTTCTATAATACTAAGTGGAAAATGCAAAAAACAACGTTATAACCTAAAAATAACTAAAAACACTTTTTCAATGAAAATTTAAATATTTGACAACACCAAAACTTTAAATAAGTATTTTATTTAAGAATAAAGTCAAATTAGTAACAATATGTCTTTACCCTGAGTTCACTTTAGATATCCTAATAAGAAACTTAAAAATTAAGTCAAACTAATTCATTGATTCGGCTATTGTAATATTTTTGTTTAATTTGCTAGAGGTGTAACGAAGTTACTAAATTTTTGGGCAAGTGTATGTTCGCCGGGATTTAATTTATTTAATTTACATCCGAAAAATCTGATTCTTGCGGGAAAACAATGTTAAAGGTTTCAAGATTACCGGTATATAATTAGATTTAGCGCGCTTTGCCGGGAAATATCATTTTCTGAAATTTTCAGATCGTCCGACCATAGTAATCGCGCGCCGCATACAGCAGTATCGTATGCGCGATCACCGCACACCGTCTCACGTCAGCGTAGTGGGAGCTCGAGCCGTATATTTAAGTCCGAGCAGACCATTATTTCGCTGAGAACCAAACGGTCTCCACCCGGGTCAACAGTCCAAACGGACTGGACTGGTTCGCCTGCTGGACCGCGCCTTCCTGGTCTGGTGATATAGTGTATATGGTTTTTACCACACACTTCCTTCTCTACGTCCTGCCCCTCTAATGACCAGGAATGTGTTTACCGCCAGGTGCCCGCCGAGGTCCGTTGACAAGAGCACTGAACAACTGCCGCTCCGACGCCTATCGCCGCCGCCGCGTGTAAAGACCGTCGCCGTGTAGAGACACCGCCTATCGCCGATCGACGCCGTGTTGTTGTTACATACCGCGTATACCGCCGTCGGTCGAGTTTTAATACGAAGCGCCGTGAACCGGGAACGCGGATTTTAGATACGAGGCGCGATAATGTGCGTACAAGCCGTCGTGAGTAGCGTCGCGACCGAATAGTACGAGATACGTGAATGGCGTCGCGAATGATACCGCCGGATTACCGTCTTCAGCGCAACCGAACAGAATGAACTACCGTGAATAGCTCTCAAAACATACTCTTGCCCTCCAGACCGGTTGTTTGTTTATATTATTGTACATCTTAGATTGTAAGTTAGTTTTAGGCCATGTCTTTGTATAAAAGAATGGAATACAGGATACAGGATGTTTTATAACCGTTTGTCTTATTACCTAGTCCCATTTTTACCATTACATGTGACAATTGGCAGCCGGCAGCCAGCACTTATACGCACAATTTGACCCCTGGCTTGCCGTTTCTCCACTGTAACAAGCTGCCCGGTGCATAAAGTGGGCCCTCGACCACATTAAATCCCGAGGGTGGCGCCCGAGAACCGACCCCCGAGTGGATGTTTTGACCTTCAGGCAGTCAGACCCTTGATCAGTTGAGAGAGCAGGGATATCCCGAATTTACGTAGCTGCCGCTGACCCGATACCCCTGCGCTGAGCATTTGGCCGATGACTGTCTGCACGAGAAATATCCACTGACCGATGTTCCGCTGCCGTGAACGAAGAAAAGCCGTAGAGCACGACCTTGCTCCCCCGCTCCCCGCCTACGAAAACGCGTCACAGAGGGTTATATCAGAAATTAAAGAAATGCTCTCACAGTTATGGATAATTATTTTGATATGTACGCCGAACGACATCAACCCAGAAAAACTTACTTTCCTAATTTAGATAGAAACTTACTTTAGTTCGATAGTTTCAAAAAATCTCGTCCCAAAAATTATATGAAAAATAACGAGAATAGAAATATTTTTAAATATTTTAATGACAATCAGACGTCGTCCACGAGAATTGCTGGCACCCAACTTAATATTTCAAAATCAACTGTTCATGATGTTTTAAAGGTTACTAAATACTATCCTTATAAACCAACAATTGTACAAGGACTTCAAGAAGGAGAGTCGTTTTTTGTAATTAGTTTGTCGGTAGATGTCTAGAAAATCTAGCCTTTTCCGATCAAATTTTTTGGGCAGATAAAACACATTTCAATAACTGCGGAGTATTTAATAAAAATAATAATCATTACTAGGCTCTTAAAAACCCACAATTAAGCGAACTACGAAGATTGCAGGGACAACTTGGTTTTAATGATCGGTAATAAATAACCCATTTAGGTTTAAATCATTAGAATTTTTGTGAAATGCTTTAATTATTTATCCTCAAAATGTATATTATGTGTTTATTAATATTGTAATTATTACGATTTATCTTTTTTAATATTTTCCATTATTTTTAGCAAATTGTTGGACTGGTACATTTATTGATAACCAAACATTGACAGGTCAATGCCAAATGATCAATTCGATAATGTGTAGTTTCAGCAAAATGATTGTCTCGCATATAATTCCAGAGAAATATAAACATTTTTAACGGAGACTTTTGGTGCAAAATAATCTCAAACAGTTGTCCTGTGCGCTGGCCTGCTAGGTCTCCGGACCTAACACTTTTAGACTTTTATTTATAGGGATATGTCAAAAATGAGGTATACAAATTTGCTCTCCTTGAAAGCATCGAAGTTCAGAGAACTCGCAGTATTCTTGGTAATATCAATCGAAATACCATTCATTGTATAACCAGAGCCGTTTCAAAAAAACAGTGTATTGAAAAAATGGTAGACGTTTTGAATCTTATTATGACTATGTAGTTTAAAATTATTAAATAACTTTTTTACAATAGGGAACGCAGTTATGGGGAGGTGTTGTTATTAGTTTGAACTTATTCTGAAGTAAAAGAATTATTTAAAATTTCGGTGTTGTCAAATATTCAAATTTTTATAAAAGAAAGTGTTTTTAGTTAATTTTAGGTTATAAGGTTGTTTTTTCCATTAGTCTTCACATAATATTATAGAAAAAATTAAGTACTTTTCGATGAATTGATAATCCAATATGGCGGTCATAAGAAAAACAATGTTGATGATAGTTCTAGTAAACCGAAACTGTGTAACTAAAATTTGACTAAATAGATATATTTTGCATAAATACTGGCCATACAAAAGTATTTAAAGATTATCAGTCAGACTAAAATATTCCCGAAATCAGTAATAATTTGTTTCACTTTAATCATTACCAATAGTACCAACTTTTTCAATGAGTAAAATGCTGTTTACTAAAAATTATTCACAATAGATCGTGGAGCATGCCTAGCAGGCCTATGTAACCTTGATTGAAATAATCACAGCTGTCATTACTGTCATCCACCGGAATATCTGACCAATTAGAAAATGCAAATGAAATTTAGATAGAGGAATTTGAATTAAATGGTTTATCAAATTTATTTAACCAATGATGCCTTTGCATTCTAATTCAAAGATGGGTCACCCTTTTTTCCCATTTTGGGAATCCTTGTTTGTTATGTCGTAGTTAGGAAAGTTTTATTGTTTTTTTCAGCAATTTGTTTGTGTTATGGTTTATGGTAAGAAAATATGATAGAAACTGCCGTTGTAATTCGGATTAGAATAAATCTAGATTTACTCTAATCTTAACTATTACCGAAACGGCTAATAAGATATTTTTATTATGTTTTATTAAGTATGAATGATTTATTTTGTGTATTCGTGGTGAATATTATTTACATGTAAAGCTTCTCAAACATAACGATAATAATTTTGTTAAGAAGAAATAACTTAAATTATGTTGTTATATTCTAACACAATATAATTTTAACATAGTAGTGTCAATGTTAAGGTATTTACTTAATACACTAATATTGCAAATCGGTCTATTATTGAACAGGATAGTTAAAAATTTAGACTCAACGTAAGAATAATAGTTTATTTCATATAAAACCATAAAAATTATTATTAATTTAGTTACTTGCTGGGAGATTTTAATGGTTGGGGCTATGCCCAATAAAGTATACGAGCAGTAATATTTATAAGAGCTAATTTACCGATTTTTAAAATAAATATACTACTTATTATTCGAATGCTTCGGTTCTGGTACATCCACCACTTTTCCACCTTTTTGCTATATAATTAATTCAGTTTTTTTTTTATTTATTTTAGGTATTTATATTTTGACTTTTGTACCCGATTTGTGATATTTAATCATTTGTTAATGTATAAGATTATTCTATCCAATTTTTTTTTGTTTCATATTAAAAAGTCCACCCTGATCTAATGACCTGTACCTAATGAAGATATTTACCTGCATTAGACCTGTACCCTGATTGCGACATTCACTATGATTTTACGTTTGTACTGTGCCAAAGAAAAATTCAAGTTCCATTTTATTTTAAAAGATATTTTATTTTTTCTATATAGTTATTTAAAATATATTTTATATTATTATTATGTTGGTATATGGGAAAATATTTTTCCTAAAGGTAACTAGAAATTATTATTATGTTTTTAAAGAATTTTTTTATTAAATTTTGCTAAATACATATGCTTTTAAAAGTGCAGATTTGAGGTAATTACAGCAAAGTAGGGAGAATTAGTTGTCTTACTCTGGCTTTTTTGAGTTTCGTTATTTAGGATCAACAGTGCATATAATATGTTTATTAAGGCATATACCTTATGTAATTATTCTATTTTTTCTCTTTATTATGAAATAATATGTCCCTTAAAATTTATATATTTTTTTCTGTTATTGATGAAAGGTAACCTAAAATTAATTATAAATATTTGTTATTTTTTTGAGATGACTTATTTTTTATTTAATGTATATTTTTGAAAATATTGTTTAATTTTGTTTTATTTATATGTGATTTTAAATGTCGAGATATGGGGAAATTAGGGCAAAGTTGTGAATTACTCTGCTTTGCTCTACCTGTATTTATGACTCTACACTTCATATAATGTGATTTTTATATTTAAAAAATCCAGTTTTTCTTTTTTTGCAAGATAGCAAGGAATTAGCACTTATTATTTTTTTTTGTAAGTTATTAAGAAAACTTAATAAGTTATTTGTTGCCTTGTATTTGAACCAAAACTAGATTGAAATTATTATTTCATCGCTCACGTACTAACATCGTTATAAGGAATATTTTGTATTTGTATAAAGACATTTTGTATATATATAACAAAGTATGTTTAAATTTATAGAACCCTCCTACCGATTTGTTTCGGCTATATATTTTTTTTTCTGTTTAACATACTATATTTTCTCAATAAATTTTATAAAGCATACCCTGACCTTTACAAAAATACCGTGATATGATAATCTTTACCCTTTCAAACTATCAATTTCAACAATTTAAATAGTTTTAAATATTAAGATGGCTTTAATATTCTTAATATAACTTCAAAATGCAATATAAAGAAACAGTGATATATAAAACCAAAAACAATTCAACAAAGAGTTTGTTAAATGCACATAACTAAAATATTTCTTTTATAATAATTGAAAAGTTAATTTTCGCAAGTTTGGACCGGTTCATTATGACTGTTATTTACAAATATTTAGAAAATATAAATCTAATAAAAAACCATTTTTTGTTATTTTCCTGAATATGTAATTTTTTCATGTAATATATTAATATTTTGACATTTTATGTTTTTGTTGTATTTATTTTTGTTAACAAATTTTTTAATATGACTTTGAAGTAAAACCATCAAAATATTAATATTTCTTAAAAATAAATAATAATTTCGCTCGTACACATTAGTTCCGGCACCACCGCTGGGGCCGACACCATCGATTTTACGTCATAGCCATTTCGATCAATTTGCACGTATATAACGTTCCTTATTTTTCATTTTTTGTGATGCCTAGTACACTACCTCATAGGTGGTTCTGTAATGCATGCATATTATGTATAATTCGACTTCTCCAACTTTTGGAATCGCGATATCTCAGGAATAGACTATAGACTTTTGTCTGGTCTATTTTTACGATAATACCGTTAACGAGAAAAATGCGAAAAACTGATATTTTTATTTTTTGATGTTGAATAAAATTTTTGGCAGACTTAGGATCATGGGGATTTTTGATATTTAATTTGCAATAGTATATTTAAGACCTAGAGCAGCTCTATGCGAATTTTTACCACTTTTTTGTCTATTTTGACTTTAACTATTCATCCCAAAATAATGTAATTGTGCAAACTTTTATATTTATTTTATAAACTGGAAATATTAAATCTTACTATTAGATTTATTAATTTATTTGGGTTGCAGTCATGTCACATCGTTAAAAAACTACACAGAACTACTTACCAGGAGTGATGATAAGGAATTCATAAATAAGCTAAGTAACAATAATCTTTTCGCTCCATACATTTGAGCCAAATTGCCAGCGACGAACTGAATGGGAGCGTAACTCCAATAAAACGATGATAAAATAATGTTTGAATTTTCCCAGTTATAGGTCTAAAAGGAAATATATTTCAAATATAATGAATATGTCAAATTCAGCTTAGAGAAGGATATAGCGTTACAAAAGAAGATAATATTATTTTTATAGTCAACAATCCACTTCAACAAAATTTCACCACTCAGTAGTATATGTATTTAGCTAAATGTCAAATTATTTTGATAGGTAGCATATGAGCCCATTTTAGATCCTTTGAAGTGCCTGTATATGAATTTTAATAAAACATGATGGGGCTGAAAGTAGTATTAATGGTGGGATTTTGATTCCAAGTGACACGTGAAAACTTATTGGCTTTAAAATTTTGACGTTAAGTACTTGTATTTTCTTAGAAAAATAATAACATATCTTATATTGATCTCATTTAAGGAAAAATACATGTTCATACTGATCCATGATTGGTACAGTTTTAATCAAAAAGAACTTCAAGTATCTCATTTAGTATTTCTCGAAATTTAATTAAACAAATAAAATGTTTTAAAGCCTAATCTTTTAGGTCATCAAATAATTTTATATGTTTAACAATATTTAGAACTTTAATTTTTAAAATATCATATTTACTTATGTAGCAGTAGTAACTTGAATAAAAAATGTATGTGGTATAGCGATCTACCCAATATGCATTTATTTAATATTAGAAAGAAACTCTTTAGTTATACTTACAGGCACATTGGCATTACTTGAAGTATTTTTCGTGGTCATGGCTACAATAGCAACTGAGAGACAAGTCCTTATCAGAAACAAAATAAACAATAAAACGAAAATAAGAGCAACTTGAATATATCGAACCTTCAAACCAAACCCTAAAATTAAAAATATCTATATAAATAAACAGGCTGTCCAATTTTCAACAATTTTGAAAGGTATTTCTATTATTATTAAAGATTGAGATTTGAGATTTTCGCGAACCTGTGCTACTTTTATGTTAAACCTAAACTACAGATGTCTTTCTCGTATCTTAGTTAATATGTAAGTTACTGAAAAAATAAAAACAGGTTATTGTTGTACTTAATTTTTCTCTAAGGATATCAGATTTGACTTATTCAATTTTATTCAAGTTTTTCACAGATATCTCAAAGTCGATATTTGATTTCATTAAGAAATCCAAATTCGCATTGCATATATATATATATATATATATATATATATATATATATATATATATATATATATATATATATATATATATACGTATGTAATCGAACGTTTTCGAGTATCCCGTGTATGTGTGGAAATCACATTCAGCTTAATGTGGATATAATCACTGTTATTGCATCTCACAGGAAGGAATCCGTGAAAGCCGCGTAAACATATATACGCCATCCGGCGGGAGGTCGGCAAAGCCGCATTCAGTGTTGCATGCTTTCTTCTGATCTGTCCTTTGCACAAACAGGTGCATACAGTACGTTTATATCGACAGCTCCAAGCGCCTTCTGCAAGCGGCTTAGAAATAACGAATTAAACGGGTGATATTATACTTGAAGCCGGCTTGGATTTGTTAAGTCAAGCCAGAAACGATTTAGGGTTGACTTGACCCAAGCGCGCTTCGAGTGTGAAATAAACACCTCAAGCGCGCTTGAAATCAGCTGTTGACTTATGAACGATTACGTCATGCGTCAAATGGGCGGTAATGTATTATTTCGAATTATTTTTAATTTTTAAGAACACCCAAGTTAAAGGCCAAATGCAGAATAAAACATTCTACCCCTCACAATAGTCAACAGTTGGTTTTTAAATAAAAAATATCAAAACAAGGCGTTATTTTGAGGTTAGGTACAGACAAGACATCAAACTTTTGCGAAAATAACTTGAAGCCAAGGTCAAGTCATGTTTAAGTTTGTGAAATAACCGCCTAGATTTCAAGTAAGATATGAGGTAGCTTCCGTTTGAAGCTGGCTCGAAAAACATCGATTTAAACGAAGTCATATTCACGCGTCAATTTAACGTTTCGGCTGGAACTTCCATAGCCTTTTTCAAACATTTTACATTCAAATACTGCAAGAAAATATTACATTTGAACACCCTGCTATTATAGATATTAATTAAAAGTTAATCCTACCCTAATTTGAACTGTCATAACATTATAATAAAACAAACTGGTATGATGATGATATTCAACAAAAATAAAGACAATGGAAGTCCAACAGCAATCTACTACTTCGCAAGAAACATCATTATCTATGACCTTCAAACAAGCACAAGGATAATATACTTACAAGTGACAAAAGGGTGGCTGTTTGCTAAAACATGTGGATAGTTTGTATTTAAATAAGTTATTATATATTTTACTTAATTGTCTTGAGTTTACAGCGTTTTTATTATTTTGGATT
This sequence comes from Diaprepes abbreviatus, assembly GCA_034092305.1. NCBI lineage: Eukaryota > Metazoa > Arthropoda > Insecta > Coleoptera > Curculionidae > Diaprepes > Diaprepes abbreviatus. Next base: position 345,192 of record JASJET010000206.1, read on the forward strand.
TCTACCATCTCATAGAATTCTCGTTTTTTTATTATGAGTTTCGGTTTTTAAAATTTTGGTTTTCTCAAAGTTAAATTTATGATTAGTTTCCGTCATGTGGTTAGTAAGGGTTGTTTTATTTTTTTTTTTGTCAAATTTATCTCCATTGACTCTATTTTTTATATATTTTCTTTTTAATTTGGAAAAATAATTTTTCAACAAGTTATGAGCTTTGTGGAATATATATATATATATATATATATATATATATATATATATATACATATATATATATATATATATATATATATATATATATATATATATATATATACATATATTTTTGCTGAAATTCTAAATTACTGTATATAAAAAACGATGCGCTCCTACTGTGAGAAAGAAAAGCTTTATAAATTCCATCAGAATTTGACAGTTAAGAATTTAATTAGGTTTGAATTAGTACTGTAAAGAGATTTTCTCATCCGCTGAGTATTTTTTTAAGTTTTAATAATCAATGACTGTCCAAAATTATGGAAATTATTCAGGACTGCAATGAAATACAGAAAAATCTTTTGCATTGCATTTGCATCCAGACATCTTTTTTAAATTAAAGAACAACTTAATAGAAGAAAAACCTTGACGCAGCCACGAATCAAAATGTATGACAAGGGAAACAGAGAGAGAGAGAGAGAGAGAGAGAGAGAGAGAGAGAGGGGGGGACAAAGTGAATATTTTGACTTGTATAGAAGCAGCGCCTGCAACCTCACCGAAACGTATAGAAATGAAAACTAGAGACAAAGTCGTGCACAAACAAAATTAAAAAAATAAAGTAACAGTTCTTTAAATTTCATATTGTGCAAAATTTACGTCGCGGTGAAGCAAAGCTCCGAATAATGTTCTGCAATTGCTATATGTAACAAGTTAGAGCCAGAAGCAGTATTGGAAGATTGAGAATCTGGTGCGATGAATATTATTTTACAGGTGCTGGTATTTTTAACAGATGCAATACCAGACATTTCATTTACGAAAGGGAGCAATAAAGGCGCTTCGAATTTGGGATCGCTTTTTTATCTTAGGAATACAGATTAGGTACCGAATTAATGGAAGGGGCCTCACAGCACACCGCTATCTAGAAATTTTAGAAAACGTAATACTTGATTTGCTAGAAAATATTCCTTCGGCCAAGTATAATAATATATATTTCCAGCAAGATGGTGTACCGAGTCACAATTTTTAGGTAGTGTGATATCTTTTGGAAACTAATTTTCGTCGAAGATGGATTGGTTCCAACGGGAATGTTAGTTGGCCTCTCAGATAACTTGATCTATTTGTTCTGGATTTTTTTATGGGGCTTTTTATAAAACATAATTTATAACACTCGATAGCTTTTGGTAGAAGAATATCCCAGTTCTGTATCAGGGAAAATGGCAACCATTTTGAACAGTACTTAAAATAAAATTTTTAATCTGGTCTTTCCTTTGGTTGATTTATCTCTTTTTTTTTGCATAATACTGTTAGATATTATATTTTGAGAATGTTCAAGAAGTTGTAACAAAGGTATTATTGGGTCGGTAAGAAAGTATTTTTGATTGTCACACTTAGAGGGTTTTTCTTAAAGAAAAGAAAATTTATAATGTTGATTACATAACAGAACACATGTCAGAATTGTTTAAAAAATTCCGTTCTCGAGATTTTTCAATCCAAGGCGACCAACATTCTGGTCGACGTACTGAAACTGATGATGACCAAATCAAAGCTATAATTGAAAAGAATCGTCATATAACTGTTCGGGAGATTGCGAAGAGGTTTTATGTATCGCACACAATAAGTAAAAATCACTTAAAATATTTTGAACTAGTTAAAAAGCTCAATATTTGGGTTCCGTATGAATTGATACGACGGATCAATATATGCCATATGCATCTCACGCGGAATGAAACCGACCGTTTTTTTGAAAAGAATCATCACAGATGATATAAAATAGGTCATCTAAATTAACATCATTTGAAAATGGTCATGGTCCAAGCGTGATCAATCAGCAGACATTACATCTAAAGCTGAATTGCATCCAAGAATCGTCATGTTGTTAATTTGGTGAAACTACAAAAGTGTTGTTTATTTTAAGTTGCTACCAAGAAGCCGAGCGATGAAATCAGATGTTTACTGTTAACAATTAATGAAATGGGATGAACCAATCAATGGAAAATTTATTTCGAAATTTGTAAAATTCTTTGAAAGGTAAAACACAAATGATAATGACTTTAAATCAAATCAGATTTTTGCTGATAAGAATCAAAATTTTTATGAGCGAAGAATCATGAAGCGACATGAAAAATAGCAAAGGATCGTTAAACAAAATGAAAAATATCCTACTGATTAAAATTTATTTTGTATATAAAAAAAAAAGTTTTATTTCACACTACAAAACTGAAATTACTGTTTTATCGATCTGATATTATTAATAAGATATGTATGTTCATACCCTACTCCAAATTTAAGTCTCTTTATTAGTGAAATAAAATATCAACTAATAAGCATTTTGGAAAACTTGAAAGAATTGAAATCAAGCTATCAAATAATATACAGGGTGTTCTATTTAAAAAACATAAGTTCGGTCTATTACTCAAAATCTGATAGATTTAAAAACAAAATACTCTAAGGATTTTACGTAAAGAATTTCACTATGGCCTCTTTTTGAGGTTTCATTACTTTACACATTAATTAAGATACAACGAAGGATTTATATGGAAAATCTACAATCTTGCCTTCTATCTTAAAAACAAAGAGGGCTAGAAAAGTTGTGTTGACTGCACCTTTTGTTTAACAAAAAATTAGTACAAGTTTACGAAAATCTCAAGTCTCTATCTTTAATAATAATAAAGATACATGAAAAAATGTAGAAAGTCTGTGCAGTAAAAAACCCAAATAGGGAACTGTTTGGTTATTGTCTTGGTAAAAAAAAACTGTCAATTTCTATAGTTAATGCCTATGACTTAACATTGGTCTAAAAAAAATTTACAACTAACCATCCCTAGGAATAATAAATTATTTATGTTACCCTAATTGGATTTTAATTAAAATTTATTCAGTTTGTATAAAAATGGCAATATCACTATTATTATAAGGAGCAAAAATTGATTACTAGATAAAGTTATTATTTTCCGATGATACGTATATTATTCAATCTTAAATATTTCAAAAATGGTTATATTTCTTCATTTGAAAGACCAGAAATTGTTCATGTTCACCAAAACCGCCTCTTACTCATTATACAGATCTACAGAGTTCAGCGTTTTAAAAAGTGTTTTGAAATAGTTTTATGTAGAATTCTAATCATAATTTACTAATCATGTCTGGATTTCGAGATAAGTTTAGCTCATTTCTTCTGGTTGAATCATCCAGTACTACATTTTCCCTAAAAATTGATTTTTTGATTGCCTATCTTCCAATTTGATGTACTAATAGAAATATTTTTAACAGTCATTAAATGAATATCATGGCTTTTTGAGTTTGATGAAGTACAGTTATTATACGCATAGGCTCTTAAATCGTACACCATCAATCCGTTAACTTTATGACCAAGATTCCATAATTCAGTACCCCATCGTATAAAACCCACGTCTCTGAGAAGTTATAACTTCAGTAAAAAAATGTAGCTGGACATTTGAAAACTCATTTTAAAGGAGATAGGTAGTATCAAACGATACATTCAACAGAAATGGGCTAAAAATATTTTTGATCATTAACAATAAAATATCTGGAAATTTTGACGTTATTTATGATTCTGATGCTATAATGGGTTTCTACGAAAATAACTACGTAGAGTATGATTAAAAGTTATCAAACAGCTTGTATGACCTTTCAATTTGCAGACCTATGGTTATTAATTGATTTCTTACATGAACCATACAATTTTAAGCATGTCATAGATGTTCGAAATTTCATTAAAATTGCTTTTCATTACTAGCTGAAGTACAGGGTGAGTCAACGATTGGATGAAGTAGGTTTGTGCCTTTTCGGTGAAATTTACAAATAAACTATATTTATTGTTTGATACAGTTTATTTTTACGCAGATTTTAAAAATATTTAGGACTCTACAGGGTGAGCCAAAAAACTAGGACAGCATAAAGTTGTATTTTTTTAAATAGAACACCCTATATACGAATCGTATTTTCGATTTAGCTTATAATTTTAAATCTTTTTTATTAAGGGTTTACTATAACAAAACTTTATAGTTTCTGAGATAATTAAGTTTAAAGAAAAAAAGTCACATTTTCAAGCATCAATTCAATCCTAAATAACGTTTTCAATTTTTTTACAAATATATTCAAATTTAGAATTTAGCAAGGCCAAGGACAAGTTAACATAATTTTTACCTAATATTTGCAATAAATCTACAGGGTGTTGAACACATCGGCTCAAATTTGAACAAGTTTAAATGAATAAATATCTTTTTTTTAAATGGTACACCCTGTATATTTTCATGTTATTTAATACAGTAATAAAAACCCTAAAAGTTTTGTTCAATATATCCTATACCTATTTATAATAGTTTTTGAGATATTTGAGTTTTTCTTATTTTCCATACTTTTTTACAGAAATAGTCTTCATTATCATAGTAGCCATGGCAAAAACAATGTAAAAGAACATTTTTCTGTGTGTCAAATTTGTAACCGCAATCGCTTCTTTTGGTTTTTATGTAGTGTAGTTTGGTTTTTTTTGCATTCATCTTATATTGTAAAATGAATTTTCCCAAGAATGAGTTAATAGATATGATTTATACAATAGGAGAGGCTCAAAAAAATTGCCTTCTTGCTCAAAGAATTTACAAAATGAAGTATCCTGATCGACGCCAGCCTAATACCCATACTTTTCAAAACTTAATGCAAAGATTTGATTCTTCTGGTACTGTTGATTATCCAAAACGTAAAGTGGTCAACAAACCAGTAACTAATGAAGAAAAAGAACTACAAGTATTGTTAAATGTTCAGGAAAATCCTTATATTGGTAGCCGTCAGTTAGCAGCATTATGTGGAACATCACAATCCACCGCTAATCGTACTACCAAGAAATATAGGTATCATTCATATCACATGGAATTACACCAAGAATTGCATGGACAGGATTTTGAAAGTCGTGTAAACTTTTGTCGTACAATAAATGCGGAGATTCAATTAAATCAAAATTTATTATGCAAGGTAATGTTTAGTGATGAAGCTACTTTTAGAAGTAACGGTGCCGTAAATAGACGCAACATGCATTATTATGCCACAGAAATCCCATTTTGGATTAGAGAGGTGCAACATCAAAACCACTGGTCATTAAATGTTTGGTGTGGTATTCATCATAATCGAATTATTGGACCCCACTTTTTTAATAAACCACTAAATGGCCATAGTTACCTGAACTTTCTACAAGAAGAACTACCCCAACTGCTTCAAGGTCTCGATAGGGATGAGCTCGACAGTATGTGGTTCCAGCACGATGGTGCGCCTCCGCATTACCATCGTGAAGTTCGTGCGTTTTTGGACCAACGATATCCGCAAAAATGGATTGGACGTGGGGGTTTCATTGAGTGGCCACCAAGGTCTTGCGACATCACCCCATTAGATTTCTTCCTATGGGGTTATATTAAAAATAAGGTGTATGTTAATCCACCAACAACAGTGGAAGATATGCGAAACAGGATTAGGGATACCTGTAGAACAATAACGCCACTAATTTTGTCCAGGGTCCGAGAAAATCTGCAAAAAAGACTAAATTTGTGCATTGCACAAGAGGGTCGTTTATTCGAACACTTATTAAAATGAAATAATTAATCTCAGTATTTAATAGGTAATTTTTTTGTTTCAATTTAGTATAAAAGTAAATATGTATTTGCCTTTTCGTTATTGTTGTGTTAATTTTTTCACATTATGTTTAATTAAACTATTGCCGTTGTAATATAACGAATAATGTATTTCATCATATTTAACCACATTCTGTTTGTTTCTGTAGTTTCTTTTTATTATTTTACATGGCTACTATGATAATGAAGACTATTTCTGTAAAAAAGTATGGAAAATAAGAAAAACTGAAATATCTCAAAAACTATTATAAATAGGTATAAGATATATTGAACAAAACTTTTAGGGTTTTTATTACTCTATTAAATAACATGAAAATATACAGGGTGTACCATTTAAAAAAAAGATATTTATTCATTTAAACTTGTTCAAATTTGAGCCTATGTGTTCAATACCCTGTAGCTTTTATTGCAAATATTAGGTAAAAATTATATTAACTTGTCCTTGGCCTTGCTAAATTCCAAATTTGAATATATTTGTCACAAAATTGAAAACGTTATTTAGAATTGAATTGATGCTTGAAAATGTGACTTTTTTTCTTTAAACTTAATTATCTCAGAAACTATAAAGTTTTGTTATAGTAAACCCTTAATAAAAAAGATTTAAAATTATAAGCTAAATCGAAAATACGATTCGTATATAGGGTGTTCTATTTAAAAAAATACAACTTTATGCTATCCTAGTTTTTTGGCTCACCCTGTAGAGTCCTAAATATTTTTAAAATCTGCGTAAAAATAAACTGTATCAAACAATAAATATAGTTTCTTTGTTAATTTCACCGAAAAGGCACAAACCTACTTCATCCAATCGTTGACTCACCCTGTACAAGAAACATATTTTTCATTTTAATTTGCCTAAAACTCAATTTGTAAACTATATTTATATAAACTTTCATTCTTTTTAATTAATAATATATATTCTAAATATATGTATCCAATCTTTTACACCCTATGTATATATAGGGAAAGCGAAAACGGTGAAAGTAAAAATCGTACTTCAATACAGATTATTCTGTTATTAAATAAACTGTTTTTTTTGGAGCTTCTTCAACGTTCACTCAGATTAACTAAAAATTATTAAATTCGAACCTTTTACCTATAAAGTGTATTTAATAACTTTACAATTATACATAGATTTGATAATATTTATGTGAAACCTACCTTTGGTGTTTTCTTCCCCATGATTAAGTTTTTTATTGCTTTTGTCTGTCATTCTTTAATGGAACTAAAAACACAGGTATACTGATATACAATCTCAGCAGCTGATACTTTATATTGAGCGATATTACCTTTATGTTAGCTGATTTATAAAAACAAATCAGCAAACGGTAGAGGAGACTGGAGAGAATAGACACGGATAGATAATGGCAGTCATCAAGTAATTTGCTACTTTGACTGTCTTTCGACTACTTTTTGGTATTTGTTTTGTTTTGAACAAGTCATTTTAAAGAGTTCCTTATTCAGTAATGAGTCATTAATAATTGGAAGATTACACTGCAGTATGGGCAAAAAATATTTAAGTTAAAACAAAAAAAAGTTATTTACTTTTAGATTTAATTTCTGAAGAGAATCCTCATATGTTTCGTTTCTCGTCTCGTCTCGATTTTTCGTGACTATAAATCATTTTCTTTTTCTCAAATTTAATTTCTATATCGAAATTTCTCATTTTTAAAATTTTTTTGAAATCTATGTAAAATTTCTATGGTATGCCTTGGAGATTAAAAAACAATAAGTTGTAGGGTTACCGTGTTATTATACGCATAAATAAATAAATGTTTGGAACGAAGTTTACATTTACTGTTAGCATATATATATATATATATATATATATATATATATATATATAGCTCAGAGTTCTCACAAGGGTCCTGACGGGACACCTCAAGAAACTCGGACTGATAGAAAGAGAGGAGTGTAGATTCTTTGAGCAGGACTAAACCTCTATTAATATCCTTGCAGAGTGCAGCACTCTAGCAAATCCTAGGATGCGGTTCTTGCGAACATACCGAATCGAAAAGGGGAGCTACCCCCCTTGAAACCGTCCAACAACCTCAGATTCCTAAAGGAAATAGGACTGGAGGACCTGCTCTGGCCGATTAGATAACTCTTACGACTGGGCAGTAGTAGAGGAGCACAATAGATCTACCAGGTCGCTGTATACAGACCTCTAACTCTACGCACATACATACATATATATATATATATATATATATATATATATATATATATTGTAATATACATTTTCACGGATGGTGTAATGTGCACGGCCGAGCAGTCGTCGAGGAAGCATCACTTAAAAATGCCAGCTGCGATATTGGCAAAACTTCGTGAGGATTTTTCTACTGACGAACGGATTGAAAACCGGAAAAACTTCAGTGCATATATATATATATATATATATATATATATATATATATATATATATATATATATATATATATATGCTCAGAATACAGAATGTAGGATTTAAATTTTAGTTGCATAGGTAGTTTTAAGACATATTTTTTTACTTTTACTCTATCCTAATTTCACAATTTAGAAAATATACGACTTCAATCTATTTTTATGAAATTTGTTTATTGTTTCCCCATTCTCCCTTAAACGTACAGTACAATAACTTTTTTTTTGCAAATTATAATTGAGATACAACATATCAGATTTATCCTACCATTAAAATATTTGTTAAGTATTTAATTAATGTCAATAAAATAAAAAAATTTAAATTTATTCGTACGTCCGCTTGCTAATTATATTTAATACGCATAAAAAATTGAATGCAACTAGGTGTGAAATCATAAATGAACTTATAAAAGTTAACTTCTCCAATTGAAGCTGCCTCCCAACCTTATAAAACAACAATATATTAATATCGATTAAAAAAAACTATCAAAACAATTACCTAAAAATATATATCCCCTCTACTACTAAAGTAAAAAACAAAATGCATAACTCATTTCTGTATTATGGAAATTTTTTTATGACCTAATAATTTATTATTACGTATATTATTCGGGACTTGCCTCATCATTTATTCATGATATAATTCTTAACCAAAGTTCTTCAAAAATTCCACCTTAAACAAAAACTCTCAAGTCGCTACGTGAACAACAATGTATTTGTGATATGGTTGCATAGCCAACAACAGTTCAACTGGTCTCTTGATTTCTTTAATTCTATCCTCTTGAAGCTACAGTTTACTCTGGTACATTAATAAAACAATCAGCTTTCGTCTCTGGACGCCCAAGTGACCAAGACAATAAATTGACACTTGAACAGTATATAGAAAACCAACCCACACAGAAAGATAGTTCAACTCACAAACAATACATGACCATAATCTGAATATTCTTTCACCTAACCGACAACTTAGTAAAAGAAAAAAATCTATTACACATAAAAAAACTGTCAAGCTAAATCAAAATTGCTATAAACCATAAACTCTAACTAAAGCATAAAGTTGCACCCAAATCCCCCATAAAAATAAAACCACCTACCGGTAATAGACAAATCACCATACTTCCATACATAAAAAACATAACAGATAGAATTGGTAGATTGCTCCGAAATAACATTTCTACAGTCTACAAACTACACAAAACAATAAGTTCATCCCTAGGCAACACAAAGCACAAAATCTATATGGGAAATCAAGGAGTATATTTTATCCCATGTGATACCTGCAAATAAAACATTTATAGGCTAAACCAAGAGAAGAATATCGGGAAGGTTAGAAGAACATAAACTCAGAATAATAAATAAATATGAAAGATCTCTTCTTTTCCCGCACCAGCTCTAGACCGACCAGGTACAAAATTGATTTTGATAACTGTCAGCAAATTGTCAAGATAGTATAAAGTAAGATTGATTCGCGAATCCATTCTCTAGAAAAAGGCGCACAGCCAATACCAACTAACCTGAACTAAGAGCTATGACCACGTACAAAGCACGCTTCTTCAGTTGATCTTTAACCGGCAAGCCCAGAAGATGCCAAATAGGGTTTTGTATTTACAGATTAATACTGCATCATATAAATTAATATTATTTTTTTATCGTGAATTCTACTCGTTAAACGAATCTTTTGACTCTTAAATATCAGGTCAGCAAGAAAGAATTTCGGTATTGTAATCTCAAATAAAACTCCTTTTTTTATACAAGGAATTAACTTTATTCAGTTATACATTTTCTATTTTATTCAAAGATCTTTCGCCATCTTCAGCTTAATAATTCAGCGCTTATAGAAATTTTATCAGCAAAAAACCTGAACTAAGTGCGATTTAAGGTCATCATCATTTATGAAAAGTTTACCATTGAAAATGTTTTGCAAACTTGCAAATAAATGGTAATTAGATGGTGCCAGGTCAGGACTCTATGGGGGATACGACATCATTTCCCATCCTAGCTCCAATAATTTCCCACGAATTACTGAAGCTGAGTGAGGCTTTACATTATCATGATGGAACACAATTGCTTTGCAATTGGCCAATTCTGGCCGCTTTTCTTTGATTGCTTCATCCGAGTTCATTATTTTTTTTTTATATTAAATGTCTGAATTGATCCTCCGGCCTTTTGGAAGCAGCTCAACATACACAACACCTTTGTAGTCCAACCAAATTAACAGCATGCCCTTTTTTGAATGCTACGTCATGCTTGCATCATAATCGTTTTCGAATCGTTACTGTAGGTGACCAATTTTTTACATTATTGATTATTATTTTCAAAAAGGGTCGATTTCATTGGGTGTGAGATGCATATGGCAAATATTGAATCGTTGTTTTAAGTGAATCTCTTTCAATTCATACGAAACTGAAATATCGAGCTTCTTAACAAGTCCAAGACAGTTTAAGTGACTTTCAATTGATCTGTGTGATACATTGAACCTCTCTGTAATAGTTTGAACAGTTCAATTATAGCTTTGATTTGGTCATTATCAGTTACAGTAGGTCGACCAGAACTTTGATCATCTTTGAGTGAAAAATCTCCAAAACATAGCTTTTCAAACCTGTTCTGAAACGTGAGTAGTGAACATAACCCGATTCGCTCGATCCCCCCACTCCTCGACCTTGACATTGACCTTGCTTCACCCCTCTTTGGCCCCGCCCACATGTCCTTGAAAATGCACGTGTGCTTTGGCCTTGGCCTTGTGTTCAAGGTTGTGTGTGACCTTGACCTTGACCTTGGTCGAGACGACCTTGACTTTGTTGAAGGTCACCTTGCGTGTGTGACCTTGAAGATATGTTACGTGGTTGGGGGTGACCTTGAATGGTTTTATATAAGGTATGGGGCAGTTTCATTCATCAGTTGGCTCTGACTTGTATAGGTAGTACATGTGTTAATATTTGACAAATCATGGCATATGTTTGTGAAAATTGCGGTTCTAAGTTTACTAATATTTATAATATGAGACGTCATCAAAGAGAATCGTGTGCGGCGAGATTTAATGAAGTGCCTGGAGGAAAACGGCTCCGAATTGAAGAGTATACATCGACGATTCCGCTAATTAATTGCGCCACATGTAATGTAGATGTTCCAATAAATCATATGTCGGTGCATAAACGAACACAACAACATAAAAATAATTCATGTTTGCCGGTATGTCATGGTGTGCAACTCGTTGAATGTGCCTTCAAAAGGAGAATTGCAACCTATCGGGTTAGCAGTGATATGGAGCATTCCGATTACGTAATGTTCTTTGCAGACATTAAATCCAAGGTGGTGGAACTTGTTAATAATTTATTGCGTGTGCATCATGCTTTAAAAGTTAACATGACAGCTGTTGGCGAGTACATGCTTCCATCACAAGAAATATTCAGTGAAAAATCCTTCAACACTGCTAATCAAATAATTAGTGTAGAAAGTGATTTGGATGCCGTTTACCATTCTTTCACCGAATTAATAAAAACGCAGGCGACAGAGTTCCAGGAGAAAGATTCAGGTATGGAAAAATCAAAACCCGATATATTAAACTGATTTTTATATATTATTTTTCTTGTTATAGGATGGGCTCTTGTGCGAATTTTATACTTGGAAGTTGGTATCAACAAGTATATGCCTATGGGTGGCTCATCATACATCAAGTTGCCGTGTTCTATTGAAAAGAAAGGAGCTGTCGTCAATGTGATTAACCAGGACGAATTTTGCTTTGCGTGGGCTGTAACATCAGCATTGTTTCCTCCAACAGCAGAGCCTTCACAGAAGACATCCTACCCCCATTTTTCTAGAGTGCTAAATGTAACAGGTATGGATTTTCCAGTAAAATTACGTGACATTAAAAAATTTGAGGAAATGAACAACATATCAATTAACGTATACGGTCTGGAATCTAAATATGAAAATAATGAAGTAATACATGAAGTTATTGGTCCACTGAGGTATGCGTCAAAAAAGTTGGATAGGCATGTAAATTTATTGTTAATTACAAAAGACTGTAGTAGTAAAGATGGCGGTGAACATTTTTGTGATACGACTTGTTCAAAGAGTCATTATTGTTGGATTCGGGATTTATCACGTTTAGTTTCAAGTCAAATTAGTTGTCAACAACATAAAATATATTTCTGTGATGGTTGCCTCATTTATTTTAGTACACCGTCAGCTTTAACTTTACATCAAAGCTACGATTGTAACCACATTTTCACGCAAACACCCTCAGTGGATTTAAAAATCGATAAATTTGGAAAGAGTGTGCCGGAAAATATTTTAAAATTCGAGGGTATAGAAAAGGAAATGCGCGTTCCATTCGTGGTTTATGCAGATTTCGAATCTGTTTTAAAACCCGTTGAAACGGTACAACCAAACCCACAAAATTCTTACACTGTAAAAAGTTTTAAACATGAACCATATTCTTTTGCTTATTTAATTAAATGCTCTTTTGACGACTCACTTTCGAAATTTGAGCTATTTCGGGGGAATAATGCAGCTCAAGTCTTTGTGGATCGTATCGAGTGTGATTTAAGGGCTCTATACAACACATATTTAAAAGACATTAAGCCTATGAAACCGTTAACGCCTGAAGAAAAAAGGGAGTTTAATGATGCTAAAATATGTGGTATATGTGAAGGCCCTTTTGAAGAGGGTGAGATTAAAGTACGAGACCACTGTCACATAACTGGTGCAAAAAGATTTGGTGCTGCACATTCCGTTTGTAATTTAAATTATAAATTACCCTCTTTTATCCCTATCATATTTCATAACTTAAGCGGCTACGACAGCCATTTATTTATAAAAGAGTTATGTAAATATGGGGATAAAATTGGTGTTTTGGCTCAAAGTAAGGAAAAGTACATATCATTTACCAAAAGCATTTATGTGCACGATTATTTTGATAGTAAATGTGGAAAAGTCAAGAGGAAATATTTAAAGTTGCGATTTATTGATAGTTTTAAATTTCTGTCAACGTCTTTGGAAAATTTAGGCAGCGGTTTAAACGACGACGATTTTATTGAAACGCGGAAACATTTTTCAAATATCAACCAATTTAATTTGATGCGTCAAAAGGGTGTTTTTCCCTATAGCTTTATTGACTCTATAGAAAAAATGGAAAATACATGTCTTCCAAGTAAAGATGAATTTTATGATAATTTACGGGAAGAACATATTAGCGATGAAAGCTATAGAAGAGCAAAAGAAGTATGGCGCTTGTTTGGGTGTAAAACTTTGGGGGACTATTCGGACGTGTATTTAAAATCAGATGTGTTGCTATTGTGTGATGTTTTTGAGCAATTTCGGAATAATTGTTTAAAATTCGATAAACTTGATCCAGCACATTACTATACCCTTCCAAGTTTATCATTTGATTGTATGCTACGTATGACTAAGGTAGAGTTAGAGCTCTTAACTGATATAGACATGATACATTTTTTTAAGAAAGGTATACGCGGCGGCATAAGCCAGTGTACAGAAAGGAAGCACATCGCTAATAATATTTTTTTACCAGACTATGACCCAACAAAACCTTCTTCATTTATAACATACCTTGATGCTACAAATCTATATGGTCATGGTATGTCACAAGCATTACCATATGGTGGTTTTCGATGGTTAAGCGAGCGCGAAATTCTGGATTTAAATATTATGGCTGTTGGTGATGATAGTTTACATGGCTACGTTTTGGAAGTGGATGTGCATTATCCGACTGAGTTGCATGATGCACATTCTGATCTTCCATTTCTAGTAGAAAATATCATACCGCCAACAGAAAACGCTAAATTACCGAAATTAATTCCTAATTTACAAGATAAAAAAAAATACATTGTACTCTATAGAACTTTAAAACAAGCCATCGCCAACGGCTTAGTGGTAATGCAAACCCATCGAGTATTACAGTTTGAGCAATCAAAATGGCTAAAATCGTATATTGATTTTAATACCAATTTACGTAACAAGGCCACCACAAAATTTGCGAAGGACACTTTTAAATTAAAAAATAACGCGATATTTGGTAAAACTATGGAAAATGTGGAAAATCGAAAGGATATAAAATTAGTAACACATTGGGAGAACAGTGTAGGCAGAAATGGAGCTAGAGCACTAATATCCCGCCCCAATTTCAATAGTAGCTCGATATTTACCGAGAACTTTGTTGCTATACATATGAATAAAGTTAAAATATTGTACAATAAACCAATTTATATCGGTTTTTCCATATTAGATATATCAAAGACAGTAATATACGATTTTTATTATAATTTTATTAAATCCAAGTTTGGCGATGATGCTTCGTTACTTTACACCGATACTGACTCGCTTATATTAAAAGTGTATACGGAAAACTTTTATCAAACTATATCAGAAAACCCCGAAAAATTCGATACATCAAATTACCCCGAAATTAATAATTTCAACATAATTAAAAGTAATTCTGTAGTTGGTAGAATGAAAGATGAGTTTCCTGGTGATCCGATAATAAGTTTTTATGGTACCGGCGCGAAGGCTTATTATGTAAAGTCCATTAATAATGAATTAAAAAAAGCCAAAGGTATCAAAAAATGTGTTATCGAGAAAGACCTTCATCAGGAAGACTACCAAAGAATTGTTGAACGGGGTGGTTTGATATTAAGAAAGATGAAGACATTTAGAAGTGAATTACATAACATTTATACCAACATAATAAATAAAGTAGCATTGTCACATAGCGATGATAAACGTTATGTAATTCCCAGTTCAACCAAAACTCTACCTTGGGGGCATGCAGACATAGATTTTTACAAAACAGACCCGGAAGAAAACTTAGCAAATTTAGTCACCGTGTTGGAATCATTTCTAAGTCAGGACAGCACGTAATCTGGAAAATCCATATTTCATTATTTGTATTGTTTTTATTATTTCTATTAAACATACAACATTAATATGTAACGATAGTATTGTAATTTTTTTTTTTTTTTTTTTTTTTTTTTAAATAAAAAACATGTATTCATTACTTGATTGCTTTTTTATTGAACCTTTATTTTAAAATTATAAATATAATGAAGTGTCGACAATAACAAACTGTAAAAGTTATTGTTGAAAAATTTGTCTAATAGTAAATTAAACGCACAGGTCTACGAGTAAATGTTTAATGTGAAACAGGTTTTGCTGACAAGATCCTCCATAGTCTTTTCAATTTTCAACATTCTAGAGTTAAGTTCATCACGCAGTTCGTCTTGCCTAAGTTCATATATTGCAATAACAAGTATCATCAATGTATCCTCTAAGTTCTTGACCGGTTTCAATTAATTTCTTGCGTACGTAACCTTCATGTTGGTTTCTGAATATATCTTTAATAACAATTGTTGAGTCATGTAAAGCTTTCTGCGTATCTTGCACACACTGAGCAAGGTTATTATCAACATAATTTCGTGTGGTCGCATCGTCTCCTTCAAGAGGTTCTGCTAAATAGCACAACCTTTTGCCTTCCCATGTCGTAATCTCCATTAGGTGTAAGTTTAAAACCTATTCCTGAAGGACCTCGCATAAAGTTAAAATCCTTAAATTTTCTTTGCGACCGAACTTATCAATAGTGTTTTACTTCTGACATTGTTATGCGAGACTGATTTGAAACCATTAGATTTCACCCCTAATATATGGTTCTATTTCATTAATAAACGGACTCTGCAGAAAAATATGGATTGCAAAACGTATTTAGGTGATGTTTAATAAATACACATACAGATTCATTTTACTATTGTTTTATTGAAAAAAAAATTAAAATATAACAAAAGATTGAGTTTACTTTTTATTATTAAAAAAAATAAAAAAAAAATTAACAAACAAAAAAATTAAAAATTAAGAAATAAAATACATGTTAATTTCTTCTGTATAGGTAAGCTTCTTCTATGACCCAATTTCTTCTCTGGATGGCACGTTCATTAATGTCCTTGAACTGGTAGTAAACTAGTCCACAAAAAGCCGCATTGTACAAATTTAACCCTGAAAAGGTCAATGTAGTTGAAGTCGTACGTAAGATCATTTCGCCAGCAGATACCTAGTCTTTTACAATGATGACAAGTTAAATAAAAAGCTTTTGGTATATGACTGTATGTTTTGGCTGCTTCACTAGGTTGTTCATCGGTTTGGCAACATGATGTTTGAATATGTTGTTACTTTTCAATCGCGGTACTCTAATTATGTATTACTTTTTAAAATAACCTTGACAGGACCAAAAAAAATCCTTGAAAATTACAACCTCGAAAACGACCCTGACATTGACGGGTACTTTGACCTTGGCCTTGGCCTCGCATCTAACAAGTTTAGTACTATATTTAAATGCTTCTTTAAAATAACCCTTGACAGGGACAAAAAAAAATCCATGAAAATTACAACCTTGAAAACGACCCTGGTATTGCCGGTTACGTCGGCCTTGGCCTTGGCCTTGCATCTGACAAGTTTAAATATTATACTTAATGCATCGAACAAAAGGAATAAAGGTGGTGTAGTGGGGAAATGGCATAAAAGCAGACTTGCTGGCTCGAGCTCTTCACAGTTCGTCAGAACACCAAACAGTACAGTGCTAAGAAAAAGTTAATTGTGTGAGTTTTAATATCGAAAATGTCGAGTGTACGGTCTCTTTTAGATGCTCTTGACGTGAGCTGCGGTTCGCAGCAAGGCATGCTGGATAACATGAGTGGTTTGGAAGTGTTAAGTCCGGGGGTATTCGAGAATTGGAATGGCGTGGAGCATGAAGATGCCGAAGACCGAGCCCTCAATGATGGTCGCGACGAAGAGTTAGTTCAGTCGGCAGCGCAATTCCTCGAATGCTGGACGGAGGAGAAGGAGCCAAAGATAAATGTGATTAGTGATGTGGTTGTGCGAAAAGCAATCGCGGCCTAGGGAATCTTCTCCGAAAGCTTCGAAACTGAAAAAGCTCTTGACTATGCGGAAGTCGGAAATCGCCGATAAAAAAAACATTTTATTCGGCGATTAAAGGTGTGGGACAAGGGAAGAAGAAAAAGTTTAACTTTAAGCGTCCCTCCACCCCTGTTCCATTACCCGACTTCCTAAAAACAGCACCAAAAGAGCCATTGTCAGTAGAAGTGGAAGTCATAGAAGGCCCCGATGGACCAACACCACCAACGCCACCAACAACCGGCCAGCGTAGAGAATGAAATAGTGTCGGAGGTGAAGTCTTCCCCAGCGCCAGCGCCACTGTCGCCGATATTGGGGTGCCGAAACCCATGAAGAAGCGTTTAAGCGTTGTTTTGAAGGCGATGAAGTTTCCGCTGCTTCGTCGTCGTCGTCGTCGTCATCGTCTTCACCAAATAAAAACCGCGTCTTCTTCCGAGCCATCACAACCGGAGTGGGTCGAAGACTTCACCAACTCTCAGAAGACCAAATTGACAGACATTTACGAAATGAAAAAACGCTTAGTGAAAGAAGTGGACGAGTGTGACAGTGACATTATAGAACTTGAAAAACAATTAGAGATAAAAAAAGGTGAAATCTGCGCGGTTAAAAAGACAATTAGAGGACTTTAATAAATTATGTAGTAGGTGTTAGGTAGTTGTAGATATTAGCTTTTAATTTATAGTATTAAGTTTTGTAAATATATATATATATATATATATATTTATATATATATATATATATATATATATATATATATATATATTGTAGTTAATAAAAAAGTGTTTGATCAAATTTTTTATATTTTATAATGAGAATAAAAATGACTTGAAAATTTATTTTTGTGTGTTATTTCATATAGGCCCTGTCCACATAATATTAGGTAATAAAAAAAAAAAGAGTGAATAATCCACTAAAACTACGCAATAGCAATAGTTGTAAATATTTTCTGATAATATTTACAAGTATGCTAAAACATGGTTCGGTTTATGAAGTTAAGGTTCTGTCGCCAGAACTTCTAATACTTTGTATCTCAATATTGTATGTTTTTATGAAAAAATACATAAAATATTGGTTACAAAGTATTATAACCAACTAAAACTACGATCAAATTATTTTGTGGTCCTGAAAAGGACCGTTTGGTTGTAAAACATGCGACTCTTTTATTGAGTTGTGGAGTCGCACGGCCCGTTATCATCAGCGGGGGTGGTGTGTTGTCCTCTGTATATGCGATGTATGAACCGCCAAAGTTCATCCCATCTAGGATCGTTCGGCTCCCACTCCAAACAATTCTCTGTGGACTTAGAAAAAAAAAAAAAAAAAACCCTCCCTTACAACTTCCACATACTCCCGTTCGGCGGCCCTAGCCTCCTAACTCAAGAATTTCAATTTTTCATCTAAATTTTTTGTCATTTTTAAGATTTTCCAAATTTTTTTTTTCAACCATTGTTATTCTACTCAAAATTCTAGGTAATTAAAGTGCTTTTATTTCTTTCTCTATCTTGAACGGTTCCCGAGCTACAGCGCTTTAAAGAATTCAAATTACTAACTTTCTATAACCCTTTTTTTTCAAATTTCATTTTTTCGAATTTTCCAAAATACTACAATATGTAGAAAAAATTCTCTCTTTAATTTCCCAATACCGTTTTTTCTCTAAATCTTCAACTTTAGCGCGTATTCAGCATTTTCAAAAAAAAAAAAAATTATAATTTTTTTTACACCAATCGCATTCTCCTCAAAATTTTGGGCTATCAAAGTGCTTTTATTTTTTTTCTATCTTGAACGGTTCCCGAGCTACAGCGCTTTAAAAAATCCAAATTACTAACTTACTATAACCCTTTTCTTAAAATTTCATCTTTCCGAATTTTGAAAAGTACTACCATATGTAGAAAAAAATTCTCTTTTCTAATTTCCTAATATCATTTTGCTCCAAAACTTCAACTTTGGCGCGCATTCACCATTTTTCAATTTTTTTTTGAAAAAAATTTTTTTTTACGTTTTTACTATCGAGAAAAATGCTTGCTTATAGTACTCGATTTCCTCTATAATTTTTTTTTATAACTTTTTTCCCTATTCCTAACCGTTACTTTCCTACAAATTTTCTAAATCGTTGTTTTCATATTTTGCCTTAAAAATTTTTTCTTGTGTTATTTAAGCTCTTTTTTCACTTAATAAACCACCATTTTCTAAATTCCCGTACTATTTTCTTAATGAGCGGGCTTTTCCGCCAGCTTTTTTTTTTGGTTGGGTTTCAAATAAAATATAAAACTACTACTTCACTCATTACAAATTTATTGATTCAAGAACATTATTTTGTGTTACATATAATAGATACATTAAAATATAGATTTATTGGTCACCGAACCGTTTAATACATTATAACTAAAAAATGAGTCGTGAATAACTAATGCGTACACTTTAGTGTCTTTGGGGAATTTATTCTTTCTCGTTTGGAACTCCAATTTTACATCCACTGTCGATGAGTTAATCGCCTCTGGTTGATGACTGCAATTGATAATAAAAACGGGGTTTTTCATATATTCCGCGAACGTTATCATCGGATCGTTTATCTCGCGCCCGTAGTAGCTGCTTTGGAAGTTTTCGTAATTGTAATAGGCTGCTGCGTACAGTTTCTTGGCGAAATCTAAATTCCATCTTTCGTATGGATAAACGGTTGAATTCAGATACAGTCTAATGTCGCATACGTCGGCGTGAGTAAACTGGGTTGCGTTTTTTTCTTTCTTGTCGCAATTATTGCTGTCTTGAAACCGACGATTATATAGCGCGGTCTTTCCAGACTTGTACTCGTTCTCAAGGCCCCACACGTCGGAAGATGTTTGCCTTAAAGCTGGTAATTCGTACAGATCCCATTTACGATATGCCATTTGAATACTGGCATTGTTTCCTCCTTTATTAATGCGAGACAGTATTTTTCAATTTTGCTTGTCGTCTGGAATGATGTGACGAATTTTCCATTCCATTTTGTCGATACTAATTTCTGCCTCTACTTCGCCGACCGTAACAATTTGTAAAAGTGCGAGCTATAATCATA
The DNA here is from genome assembly GCA_034092305.1 of Diaprepes abbreviatus. NCBI lineage: Eukaryota > Metazoa > Arthropoda > Insecta > Coleoptera > Curculionidae > Diaprepes > Diaprepes abbreviatus. The sequence continues at coordinate 365,382 of JASJET010000206.1, forward strand.
ATAAGCTCTTGTTTTACGTTGAAAACACCTTTTGCGTAATCTTCGGCGAATCCATAAGATATTTTAAGGGTAATTTCCCGGAGAATACGTTACTTGCCGTGTCTACGATATCTTGGTTTGCTTCGTCGAGACCCCATCCGCACGTCATGAGAGAGCTTTGTTGCAAACTTCCGAATGAAACCATGGTTTTTAATGTCGTCGTAACTCCAGGTTTACGAACCACGGCGACCTGCTCACCTCCCATCTCGTAGCGAATTTCATCGAACAAAAATGCGAGGGCATTATTTGATAAAAAAACATCTTTTCGTTGCGTCTATGGGTTTAAATTTTCCTTCGATATATATGTAACTTTCGGCGATATCCAGTATAATATCTTGAAAATTAATGGGGATACGGACTTCATCCGAATTGTTGAATGATGGAGATCCGTATGGTTTATACGTATGCTCTTCTAGACTAATAATGGAATTGTCCAAGATGGGCTCGGAGAAAACCTCTATTTTATCGCTGGTGGTGGAAATCATTTTCGCACTTTTAAGACCGATTGATTTTAAAAATTTATAGTCTTCGGCAGATAACTGTTGAGATGTTTGTGATCTAACGTCTGGACGACGACTAACCTTGACGTTAACTCTTCTTTTACTTTTATTATGTTTCGGCGGTTCCCCCCATCTTAGTCGACAGCACACACAATTGACGATTGAAGCAAAAAACCCATTTCTATGAAAGTTTCTTCAGTTCCAATTTCACGATTATTTTCTCGCCTTGAAATTGATTAGATCACGCTATCGTCCAAGATGCGAAGAGTAATGTTGTCGATAAACTGACGTCCTGCCGGCATTAACGGCATATAAATATTATTTTGTGGTTCTTTACTGATTTTGTAACCGGGCTCCACGTCGATATCGAATTCGAACAAGGTATGACCTTCCACCGAATTCATATATGCTCCGGAAATTATATTACAATCTACGCGTATGATGCGTACTTTCATTATTTCCACCATCTCGGTTGATTCGTGCTTTTGTCTCTTTTTAACACTGTATGATTAAATCCTAACATTTTACCGATACTCGCCTCTCCCCGGAAATCTATAGTTAATTGGGATTTCAGTTCACATTTCAGCGTATTATTATTAGCGACCAAGTAAAAGATTCCATCGTTCTTTTCTTCAGTTGAAATCCTCAAAGCCCCTCCGACATAGCTTTACCTATCTCATCTATTTCATAGGCCCAGATGGAATCTGCAATTGTATCGGCTCGGTGGTGTAAACCCTCCTTCATGTAGGCAAACTTATTGTTGCTTTCGTCCACATTAAAAATTGAATTGTATGTGTAAAATCCCAGCAATGCCAGACCATATTTGTTTTCTCTATTTAATTCGACTGGTGGATAAAAATCGGCGCTTAAGACGCTCGAGTGTCCTGTTAGTGTGAACGTATAAGACATGACTAACCATTAAAACATCACACATCTCGGTTTTATTCTTAGCGGCAACATTTAAAAAGATTCATCTTCACACCTTTTCTCACTGCATTAGATAGTGATGTTTTTATGCTATTTTCTGCTTTTATTGCGCACATCGCTGATTTTGCAATAACAACAAAATATTTTTCTAGCCGTAAAATCCTCATCAGTCATAACCTCGTTTAAATTGCTGCTGCTGCTGAAATAATGTTTGCAACCGCACTGATATTTTAATATATCGATATCGCTTTTGAGGTGCTCGGGCAACTTTTCCCAAACGAATGGAATTTCATTTGGGGCTAATGCAATCATTACTTCCTTGGGCATGTTTTCTAACTGTTTCACGGTCATTTTCCTTAATCCATCGGCTAGATGAAATGCTTTCAGTGATTGCAACATTTTAGTATAGTTATTGCGATCCATTTGCGGTGTTAATGGTGACGATGATGATGATGACATCTTTTACGCTGATGATTCGACAAGAAACTTTAAGCACAAATGTCCACACCAGACTGTTCCAAAATCCTGCTGACGATCGTATGTATAGTAAATAATTTTTGATGGTTCCGATCCCGTTTGTAGATATCGTACCAATTCGATCGGTGGGGGTAAATCGCCGAAGCTGTCATAATATGTTACTTTAGAATTATTTTTTCTATAAGCTACCCAATGAGTCCCTGCACCACGCGTACTATCCAAATTCACTATTGCTGCTTCGTAACGTCGAGGACCTTGTCTAGGTAATAAATCCTCATATAAACGCCTCGAAAGTGTCCTATTCTTTTCTTTTTGGCATATTTTTCTATATCGATGTTAGATAGTGGTCTTCGAGGTAGGGATTCAATTAGTTTTTTGATCTACGATTTAAAAATAATCCCATACCTTTACGATATGGCTTTAGAAACAAACCATTTCCTTTCGATTTTAAATACAGGCCGGCACCGGTTTTATCTTCGCTGCTTTTTTTTACTGCTTTTATGGCGCGCACAATTCCCGCTGCCCCACCGGCTAATGAACCCAAAGCTGATAACCCGGCAAAAATTGGTATTAATGGTAATATTCCACCAGTTTTAGGAATCGGTATTATTCTCGGTGTACGAACCTTCCTTTTGCCACCTGCCGCTTTTACCGATCTACGTGCTGCCGGACAGAGCTATTTTAGATATGCATTCATGACATTTTTTTCCAACACATTTTTACTTCCGGCTTTTAATAATTCCCTTCGAACTGCTTGTCGAATAGCTGTTCCGAAACTGGCTTTCCGAACATGTCGATTTTTATTAACACCTTTCCTTTTTGTATGACGCGTGCCTTTACTAGATGTTTTTTTTGTTGATAATGATGATGGTACACACATACCAAAACGTTGTTTTCCTTTCATAATGTTTGTAACTAACCAAGCTGCTGTTTTTTCACCTAAACTGGAATCTTTCGATTTTACTCTATTCCAAGCACTTTGTTCGAGCTCGTAATCCGCTCGATGTCTCGCACTTATGTTGTCTTTATTATGTAAATAGGCTAAATCGTGTTTTTTGCATGCGGCATCCAAAGGATTAATGCCTGGATCACCTCTTGTTACACGTTTTATTACTTTTGTTCCGGGTCCGCAATATTGATAACCAGGAATGTGTACCTCGAATGGTAATTTATTTATTAACGAATTCACAATACCGTATCCAGTTTTGTTGGAAACGTGAGACCGTCCACTTCGTTTGACGCTCGGCATCTGAATGACAGTTTTTGTGAAAAATTGCCTATAAAATATCAAATTTTCCTAAGATGCGCGTTATCGATCTTAAACAAAAACTTCCTATTGACAATCTCGATGAAAAAGTCGGACTTGGATTTGAAAAGAAGATAATGAAGAGACACGGTCCTCTATTTCCTTCCTCTATTCGCGGCCTGTTAATTGGTCCATCCAATTGTGGAAAAACTAATGTCATGATTTCGCTGCTTACACACCCCCTTGGGCTACGTTTCGAAAATGTCTATATTTACTCGAAATCTCTGTATCAACCGAAATATGAGTATTTAAGGAAAATTTTAGCGCCCATCAAAGGTTTAGGATACTATGCCTTTAGTGATTCCAGTAATATTGTGGAACCGTCCGATGCAAAACCAAACTCTATATTTATCTTTGATGACGTTATATGTGAAAAACAAGATGTTATAAGATCGTACTTTAGCATGGGACGTCATAAAAATATCGACTCCTTTTACCTAGCGCAAACATATTCGCGAGTGCCTAAACAGCTTGTGCGAGACAACGCCAATTTTATTATTATGTTTAAACAAGATGAGTTGAATATGAAACACATATTTTCCGACCACGTTTCACCGGATCTAACTTTTACTCAATTTCAAGAAATGTGCTCAAAATGTTGGGATAATAAGTATGGATTTTTAGTAATTGATAAAGACAGTGATGTGAAATCGGGAAGATACCGTAAAGGATTTGATAGCTATATATTACTGTAATAATAAGAGAAAACGCTCATTTGATTGTTGAAACGTCCTTTGTTAACATCATGAATAACGCGATTGACTTAAAACGTAAACTAGTGGAAGCTACCAATGCCGTCAGAAAAAAATTTAAACAAATTAAAGCGGCTAAAGAGTTTAATGTTGTGGAATTGGAAAAGTTTTACGAACCCATTTCTAAGCCGTTGACAACTATATCTGATGTGGTTAAGCAACGTCAGCAGCAGCAGCAACAACAACATCAACAACAACAACAACAACAACAACAGCAACAACATTATCCAGCTACAAAGCCACATAGTCTCAGTACATCAGTGCAGTCGACTCAAATATCAGGTTTTCCCCAACCTACACATTCCTTTCAAACCTCCACACCTATTCAGCAGCAGCAGCAGCAGCATCACATTTCAAAAGAAGATATTAGCCAATCGGTGTTTGATACACCCTCGACATCAACTAATACATCTCTCGCATCCGCTGACACCACAACTTCCGATACTTTAAACGCACACCTGAAAGGATTACGTTCGAAACCATCTCTATACGATACTGTATATGGTGTACGTTTTGGTTCAAAAACAGATCATAACAAAAATTTTATTGGTAATTTAGAGGTGCGTTTTCGAAATGGAAATATTGTCTTATACAAAAAAGAGAAAAATATTGCAGAATATGGTGGATCACCGGCACTTTATGATTTGTTATTTCTTAAAACACCCCCAAGTGTAGGCAAGGAACAACAACAATTAAGTGATAATGTACTTTCAACGTACAAGGAAATTTTGGAAACAACGAGTGCTGTCTACAACAATTTTAAAAAAAGTGATGGTTTACGGGAGACCAGATGGAACAAATATTTACGAATTATTAAACCTCTGATAATGGGCACAAAATTAGGTGGTACTATTACAAGAAAAAATCTCTCGGAAAAACTACAGTTACCCACAAAAAAGAAATTATCTTCGAAAAAATTTCAATATGTCTACTGGAACAAAGCTAAAGAGTTGGTGGATCGTTTACGTTTGTTGTGGAGTTCCAAAATGGCCGGTCACACTGGACACGAAAATGAAATTATGTCAATCATAGAGGAATTACGAGAAGAAGATATAATATATTAAGCTCAATATTTAATGATATTATTCAGTTCTTCCTTCGATCTGAAACCTTTAGTATTACTAATAATATGGAGCCCAGTTTAGAAAAAATCAAGATTGTTAATGAACTACATAGAACGGCTAGAAAAAATTTTGTAAGACGGCGCACGATAATAAAAGGATACAGAGATTTGTGGCAAATTGATTTGGCTGAAATGCAACAGTATGCTGATGAAAACGATGGTTATTGTTATATTTTGGTCTGTATAAATTGTTACTCGAAATTTGTCTATACCAAAGCCATAAAAAACAAGACTGGTATAGAAGTTACTAATGCGATGAAAAGCATCATTGAAGAGGCATCATATACACCAACAAATCTGCAAAGTGATCAAGGAAAGGAGTTCTATAATACAAACTTTCAAGCCCTGATGAAAAAATATAATATAAATCATTATTCCACTTACAGCACAAAGAAAGCTGCAATTGTTGAGCGAGTCATAAGGACTTTAAAAAATAATTTATATAAACAATTCTCGACAAGAGGATCTTACAAATGGATACATATATTATCGGCAGTAACAAAAACCTATAACCATTCGAAACATCGCACCATTGGAATGAAACCTGCAGACGTGCAAGAAAAAACACATATTAAAGCATATGATTATTTAAAAATTGTACCTAAAAAATTTAAGTTTTCCATGGGTGACATTGTGCGTATTAGCAAGTACAAAAGCTTATTCGAGAAAGGATATACGCCCTCTTGGTCAACCGAATTGTTTAAAGTTGTAAAAGTTAACGTTACAAATCCACCTACTCACTTGTTGGAATCGTTAGAAGGTCAGCCTATAAGAGGGTGTTTTTACGAATCAGAACTACAAAAAACAAGCAGTCCTGACGTTTATCTAGTAGAAAAGGTCCTTAGACAACGCAAGAAAAATCACATCGAACAATTATTTGTCAAATGGCTAGGATTTCCCAACCACTTCAACTCTTGGATAGATAAAGCTAATATTGTTTAAATAACATATTGTATGACTATATTTTTTATTTAAAATGTAAAATAAATAAACAATATATTGTAAAATAAAGTTTTTTATTTCAATCTTCATTATTAAAAACAATGACAATAAAACATCATACACATAAATAACATTTCAATATTCTTGGAGGGAAGGTCCAATTCACCGACGACTACGACGTTATCTTCAAGGCTATGCCACTCGGAGTGCGTTCTCCTATTCTTTAACCTGCTTTCCCTTTTTTAGATTTTTTTTGAAGTCGAGTCGTACGACAGTGCGCTTAATGAGTCATTTAAAGGCTGATGATAGAGTATTTTCTGCATAACTTCAATTTTTGTTTTAAGCTCACTATTATTTTTGTATATCATGGGGAGGACATCCTTGTTAAATATGTCACATATTACAACTGCAAAATTGTAAAACTTTCTATTAACAAAGTGTTTTGTCACAGCATCGTCATCATCTTTAGGTTCGCCTAAGTTGGTTATGATTTTTCCACCCATATCATACTGCCCATCCGCTGTAAGTTTAAAACCAATCCCTTGTGGCCCAGATAATATATGATATTTTTCATTATATTTCTGACGACCAAATTTATCAATTGTGTTGTTTCCTCGATTCATTTTCAAGCTTTACTAAACTATTTTATTTTTATTTGCCCTACTTATATTAAATATTTCAGCTGAGAAAAAGAAACACTGCCTATGATCTACTGGGTTGGTATGTTTATAAAAGAAATAAAATAAAACTGTGATTGTAACAGATATTTATTTACAGTTATTTAATTGCACAAATACAAAAATTATAAAAAATTAATTTTCCATGTCTTCGTTTTCGTTGCTCAAAATTCTATCCCATCCGACACTATTTCGATCGTCAACGTCTTGGGCTGTTGCTGTTGCAGAAACCAATTCATATTTTGCAGCAAGCTCACCTGGTAAATGTGGAATATTGACGAGGTATTCTTTTAATTCTTCTTCAACCATTTCAGCACAAAATGTATCCATGTCTATGGAACCATATAAAAATTTGTCGCACAAGTGTGCCCCAGCCATAAAATTGATTGTATCCCTGATCTCGTTCTTATATTGATCTTTGGTTACATCAATATGCGACCAATCATTTACGCTATCTAACATATCGTGAGCCCTATTTCTTAATTCTCTCCCCAACCAAAATATGTATCTATCTACACATTCGTTGGCGGTCGTCGTCGTCGTCGTCGCATCAGCAGACATCTTTAACAGAAATAATGAACACGCGTAAGTATTCTGACATGTGCAACTATATTTTAAATTTAATTACATCCTTTTTTTCAAACAATTTACATACAATTTACTCCAATGAGCCAAAACGTAATAATGTTCGAGTATTGTTTCCAAAAACTCTAGTGCCCTGCCCCAAATAAGTTAGAGTGTATTTATCTTTAGTTTTACTCATAATATCTACAATATCGTCAGATAGTGTTTCGGCCACACGTTTTGGTAAAAAAGTCTCAAATGTGCTATTATCACCGTCATCGTGTAAAGCCACTAAAAGAGTTTTACCAAATCGTGTAGTCATTGAAACCATCTTTACAATTTTATACACTTTGCCTACAATCATTTCGGTAACCTTTTTTTTCTCTAAAACCTCGAAATCTTTGCTAAACATTTCATTAATTTCATCTAGAGTTTCTTTTGCAATACTCATTATTGAAAAAAATGGTATATAAATCCAAAAATTACCGTGAATATAAAAGCACTTTCAGAACACTACACGAACACAATATTTGATGTTTATGCCACTGATATCTGCGACTGTTTGAAGTCACTTCTTCTCCCACGAACCTTTATAGCGGGGTTTCAAGGTCGAATTGTAACAATGGTGGGGGTAGCTTAACGATAGAAATAGTGGGAGGAGTATTGAAGGTCAAATGACGTCACACATTTAAATTGGTATAAGGATAACTTCAAGGACAAAATATAATGAAACAAATAACTACATTTTATGTACTTTATTCATTGATTTTTTTCTGCCATTCTTCTATGCGTTTAACATTATCACCTAAACCTAATTTCCTTAATTTGTTCAATAATAATTGTTTGTTTTTATATCTAAGAAAATTCTTACAAACTATACTAGCTAAAAGACACACTTCGGCATGGTCCATATACTTAAAAAATACACTAAAGTCCTGAGCCTCCGAATCTTGCATTTCATATGCGTAAAATTCCGAACAGGCTGCAGAAATTAGAAATTCCTCGTACATTTCTCGCACTAAACTTTCCATATTAACTACTACTACGTTAAACTTAAGTCCTACACTCTAATTTCATCTAACACAACCGGATCTGCAATGAACCTAATCAGTTTTTCCAAACAGTCACTAAACCCCAACTTTTTTATCTCACGAACAAAGTCTTGTAAATTTATTGTTTTGCTGCAATATTTACGACATGCATTCTCAGCCTTTTCATATTCATAAGTCAAATCACAATAGCGCGACGCCCATTCTGCTAGACTTTTCATTGCATCATTGAAATAATTATTAGCCGTTTCAGTGAACTCATCACCCAATTTTTTTACTGTCTCTTGCAAAGCACTATTCATATTATTCACTCATTTTTACATTCACGACACTTTTTTATTGCTGGTGGTGGCCCATCTATATGATGACGATATATTTGTTCATAGTGAATGTAACAGGGTAAGCTTAACTGTAGTTCCTTGTTACACCGATATGACGCTGGCAGCTTATCCCAAATTTTCCGTAAACTCAGCGTATCAACGCAAGTTTTTAAATATTCGAGAGGAAAAAATGCTAGATCCTTCTCTTCAAAATCACACAAACTTTTTAAATTACTCTGATATAAACAAATTACTCTGCCGACTTGCTCTATAATTTTTTCTTTAGATAGTTCCGTATCTGACATTTCACACTGAATGAATGCAAGTAGACTCACACAATTTATAGAACAATTTGCAAGGTCGAAATCATTTCAAGATCATCCCACACTATTACAATGCACAAATAACTACTTCAAGGTCACACACCCAAGATGACCTTCAACAAAGTCAAGGTCGTCTCGACCAAGGTCAAGGTCAAGGTCACACGCACAACCTTGAACACAAGGCCAAGGCCAAAGCACACGTGCACTTTCAAGGTCAATGACAAGGACATGTGGGCGGGGCCAAAGAGGGGTGAAGCAAGGTCAAGGTCAAGGTCGAGGAGTGGGGGGATCGAGCGAATCGGGTTATGTTCACTACTAACGTGCATTCTATTATACAAACAACACTTTAATTCACATCTCATTGTGAACCTCAGCAACTGTTTATTTCTACACTTAATGTTAAAATTGATCCTACACTAACAGCTAGAAAGAAAATTAGATATAAATTGGTTCTAAAGTAGCCTAAACGAAACAAATATCAAATGTAAAAAAGCAAAAAACCATAACACTAACAGAAATCCTTCAAAACAATTACAACCCTCTCTATACAGGGTGATTCAAAAATCGATCACGAAACTTAAGGGGGTGATTCTACTTGACAAAATAAGGGTAGAGCTTCATATAATTTTTTTTCAAAATGTCATTCGTTTTCGAGTTACAAGCCGTCCAAGTTCAAGTTTTTATTTTTTGTTTTTTGAATTACTCGCTTACAGGAAAACCGATTTGACTAATATTTGAAAGATAGGCTAAGTCTTCTGCGCTTCATCATTTTAGTAACAATTCACATTGATTGTTTGCCGCTAGAGGGCACTTTACCTACATTGAAAATTGTTTTTTTGTCATAATTTTTTAGTGTTGACAGCTACAGTAATTTTTGGCATAATTTCTGAAAGACTGATGCCAGGCCTTTAAAAAAGGTGCTCTTTATTTACATCGCTAAACCCAACGGTTTAGACGTAAATCACCCTTAAAAATTAAGTGGTAAATTTACTTTTCTCATTTCATTACCACCAGCTACCAGGTAAATAGCTATCAAAGTATACTAGAGCTGTCAGTTTAACATCAAATAAATTCGCTTTTTAAACTATTTAATTTATAATCTTAAAATAACTAATAATGGCTAATCACCAATATTCAAATATCGAATATTGTGATATCCATTTTTGTTATGGAAAAGCAAATGGTAATGCAGAGTTGGCAAGAAGATATTATATGGAGAGTTATCCGGAACGAAATATCCCTCATGCTCAAACATTTTCCAGTGTGCACAGGAGGCTTGCGGAATGTGGTTCCTTTAAAAGTTATAATGGAAATAGGGGAAAACCTAGAACTGCTAGAAACGTGCAACAAGAAGAAAGAGTGCTTGAAATTATTGAAGATAATCCAGGTATTAGTACTAGAAAAATTGGGAATGAAGTGCGGCTCTGTCAGGCTAGTTCATGGAGGATACTAAGAGAAGAACAACTCTACCCGTTTCATTCAAAAAAGGTGCAGGCTCTTTATGACGATGATCGGCCGAGACGGTTGGAAATGTGCAATCAGATCCTAGCTAAGTATGAACACGATAATCGATTAATTGGCGTCATATTATTCACTGACGAAGCTGGTTTCACTCGTGATGGCATAACAAATCTACACAACATCCACACATATGCTTACGAGAACCCAAACAATGTGGTAGAAACGAAACATCAGGGTAGATTTTCACTAAATGTGTGGGCAGGGATAATAGGAGATTACCTTATTGGTCCTCATTTCTTTGATGGCCCATTAACTGGTGACGTATACTTAGATTTTATCCAAAATCGTCTCCCATTGTATCTGGAAGATGTGCCATTGGAAGTAAGGGCCAACATGTGGATCCTCCAAGACGGAGCTCCGCCCCACTTTAGTATACGTGTCCGACAGTATTTGAATGCAACGTATCCTGAGCGATGGATAGGACGAAGTGGACCATTGGCATGGGCAGCGAGGTCACCAGACCTTAATCCTATGGATTTTTTCTTTTGGGGTCATTTGAAACAATTGGTGTACGATATTCCAGTAATCAACGTCGAGGATCTTCGCTTCAGGATAATCGAAAAGTGCCAAATTATTAAAGAAACACCAGGAATTTTTCATCGAGTTAGGCGACATTTTTTGAAGAGTGTTAGGAAATGTATGGAAGAAAATGGGGGACATTTTGAGAATCTTTTTTAGTTTGTTTAGTACTGTTTCATTAATTTTTATCAATTAAATGTATATCGCAATAATCCATAATATGAATATTTACTGATTAGCCATTATTAGTTATTTTAAGATTATAAATTAAATAGTTTAATAAGCGAATTTATTTGATGTTAAACTGACAGCTCTAGTATACTTTGATAGCTATTTACCTGGTAGCTGGTGGTAATGAAATGAGAAAAGTAAATTTACCACTTAATTTTTAAGGGTGATTTACGTCTAAACCGTTGGGTTTAGCGATGTAAATAAAGAGCACCTTTTTTAAAGGCCTGGCATCAGTCTTTCAGAAATTATGCCAAAAACTACTGTAGCTGTCAACACTAAAAAATTATGACAAAAAAACAATTTTCAATGTAGGTAAAGTGCCCTCTAGCGGCAAACAATCAATGTGAATTGTTACTAAAATGATGAAGCGCAGAAGACTTAGCCTTTCTTTCAAATATTAGTCAAATCGGTTTTCCTGTAAGCGAGTAATTCAAAAAACAAAAAATAAAAACTTGAACTTGGACGGCTTGTAACTCGAAAACGAATGACATTTTGAAAAAAAATTATATGAAGCTCTACCCTTATTTTGTCAAGTAGAATCACCCCCTTAAGTTTCGTGATCGATTTTTGAATCACCCTGTATATGACAATCAAAAATATGTTTAAATGTGTTTAAATTTTTAATGGTTCTAGTTCTTTTACTATATTTATTTTCCTTATTTTATTTATTTCTTGCTCTATTAATTAAATATAGCACAGTAAAATTGAGGATATCGATTTAAAAGTACCCCCTTCACCCAATATTGACTATCCTTTTAAAACTTTTAACTTAAACTGCAAAGAAGTTAAGAATAAGAAAATTATCATACAAGGCATTCTCCATCTGCTTCAAAGCAACTTTGTACTCATCATTAATTATTTCCGTATCAAATCCCTCAATCAGTTTTAACATAAAATAACAAAATTGCTTTAAAATTGCGTTGCATTACTAGCTTTTTTAAAACGCAATTGCAAGATTACTTACGACCACAAAATTTTTATTTTTGATTTTGTTTAGTATTTTTTACTTTAAACGTTTTTTACAATATTTTATATACGCATTAAAGGTAAAACTAAAGTTAAAAACGCTCACATGCACTTTTTAAAATCACATTCTTGGAATAAACTGACCAAAAAACTCAACTCAAATGTGAATAATATCATATTGTGTTGAAAGCGAACAATGGTTAATAACAATAACTGCTATTAAACTACAACTATAATCACCATAAATGTTAAACTGCTTGACAACACCTACAACGTTTCGTATACTGTAGCGAATACTTTATAATATGTTTTATAATAATTTAAAATGTGTAAATCGTGCTTTAAAAATTATATGTTGCTTGTAAAAAAGTATCTGTGGCTAATTTTTCTTTTGTTTCAGGGTAAACTATAAATTGGAAGACGATTTAACCATCTACAAGGCCAGCTACACATTTTCGATTTCCCAAGGTAAATACTTATGTAAATTAACTCTTATCTATGTAAAATTGTATTTTATTGAAATAAATAAAAAATATATTAAAAACAACACATTCCACAATAACAATACGCAAAACTATATTTTGTTCTAATTAAGTATTAATTTTGTATAGAATTTTAACTTTATTGTACAGATTGTCTGATTAGTATATGTCAAAAACTCTCGACAGTGTACAAAAGACATCAAAATAATCCTAGTATTTTTCCCAAGATATCTCATATCGAGCATATGGGACCCTTGAGCCCAAACCGAATATCCAGTGATTTACCTCTTAGACTGTAGGTTTTGAGCAGTCAGGGGCAGTCTAAACTTAACTTTCTCACTCCTGAACTATATTTTTTAGATGTTATAAACAATTGTCTAAAAAAGGAAATCTATTTTCATTTCAAAACCATCGATCATTTTCCGGAAAAATAAATTTGTTTGCGACCAACAAAAGCAAGAAATCCATCTTTTACTAGAACTATTTTATTTACGCATGAAGCTGGCTGGCGTCAGAAAGAACTGCGTTATAATTTCTCATAATTTACACATTTAATATGAAAAAAATTCTCATACCGCAATACAGACTAGGCACTAACTTATATTAATGCTTAAAGTTTGGGCGATTATCATTGAGAATCATACTGAATCAAGTTCAATACCAACCGTAACATAGCCCAATACATATCACTGCCGAAAAATGTCTCGACACGCTAAAACGAATACTCTCCATTACTGCAGGAGGTTTAAAGGGATATAAAGCCAGCAACAACTGAAAACGAAACAATGCCCATGCTAAGTGATCGGAAAGGGAAAACATGAAAAGTAACAAATGCCCGAATTAAAACCTTAAATTTTAGTTTATTTGTTGTTTCTTGCATGAAAAGTTAATTTTTTTGTTAATTTTGGGGCGTTAAACACAAATATTTTATTTTTAACAAAATAATAAAAAATACGTACTTTTACACTTGTAGAGACACTAGATATCCTGTCTTTTTGCTTTTCTTTTATGAATTGTTTCTGGAGCATCTCTAACAACTCAACAGTAGTCGCAAAACATGGAAGCATTCCACTTTCCCTGGTACCTTTTGTCCATTGTTCGCCGTGCTTATCACTTACAGCTATTCAGTTATCAGGAAAAAAGTCCAGATGGGAGTGTATGAAATGGATCTTTAGAGACATATTGCAAGCCATTTTTTGATACTATGACAGCATATTTTCAACAAGAGTAACGTAGTTGTTTTTTATTCCGAAGACATTATTGATCACAAGGCGAAAGTCATTCCAAGTATTTTTTCAATATCTGAGTGCTGTCAAAATGGTTTTCTTTCAGAATATTCCGAATCTGTGGCCCAACAAAAATACCTTCTTTAATTTTTTCTTCACTTGGCCTTGGGAATTTCTGACTGTACTATACTGAAAATCTATAATCAATGCGTTAACACTTAAGTTTTTTATTAGGCAATGGTGGTAACAAAATTTTTTTGGGGCCTACCAATGGCATATGTTGTACATTCCTTTCACCTGGTTCTATTGATTGTCGAACGAACCAGTCTTTTCTCCTGTAATGGAGTGCCTTTACCGACCGCCCCATTCACACAAAAAACAGGTGTAGCCTATTCAACCCAAATTAAAGTGCAATCACCTTTCAATCGCCATAGATCTACCATTGATGCTCATCGTATTTTATACTTGTCAATAAGTACTTCATATTGCATGATTCTTTCATGTGAACTGCATTTTCCACAGGAATAGGCGGTAAAATATTTCCCACATGCAATAGTACTACTTTCAAACTCAGTGTTGAACTGTCTATAAACAATCTTCATTCCTGTGGCTTGTACTTTACATTTAAAACCGCCAATTAACCGCTAATGTTATGGCAGAAAACCAAGTTTTTTTCATGTTAAAAAATGATGCTACGTCTTTATGGCATATGCGAAAAATACATAATGAAACATCGTCTTCTAATAAGTTCCACCGCTGCAATCTTGATCCTAGTAAACCGCATAGATCGTTTTTTTACTATTTAACCAGTTTTTCAAACTTGAAATGCATGCATTACAGCAGGTATGTGGTGTCCACTCTTTGTTTTGATCCCCAATATTGCAACCAAAACAAAGCTGATATGCCTTTTTTATCAATGGGGTAATAGACCGCTTCTAAGACGAATAAGTCCCCTCACCACAAACATAACAGAAATTATCTGGATTGTTTACACACTTTTGAGACATCTTACAAACTCAACTATTCGATGCAACTCACTAAGTGCGACTGTCCAACTTTTCCGCTTTGCATAGATTTAAACGGCTTCCTGATTTTAAACCTCGTAGGATTATTACTTTGTATATGGGGGAGTCATTCCTGGAGATTGCCATCCTAGAGAAAGCGTATATTTGGCAACGTCGCCCCCCCCCCCACCCTATTGCTATAATAATACAAATATACCGCATGCATTCCTGCGGTTACATTGTTAATATATAGAGAGACATGATATCACATATCTCTAAAACTTAAACAACTATTAAAAAGATAAGTTTAGTTTCGATTTTAGCACACCAATGGTAAAATTTAGTCGATTTTATTTTAGATACATTTTGGGTGTTATCCAGTGTCATAGATACCTGAATACAAAACACCTAAAAAATTCTGATGAAGTAAACTAGCTACAATCACTACTATCTGAACATTAGCTGGATCAGTGAAGAACATGAAGTCTGCCAAGATTACAGTCAGATGCAAGTCGAATCCTTCACCACTGAGGAAATCACTAATATCTTCAAAGGTCTTCATAATTGGGAAGTGTCGGGTCCTGATCATGTCCAGGAATACTGACTTAAAATGTTTTGGAATATGCGACAACAACTCACTGTTCTCATAAATGATGCTTTGCTTGACCCACCTTATATGCCATTGTTTCTTACAGAAGGAACCACGTGTCTCTCACTAAAAGATAAGTATAATACCTAAGATCCAGCCAAATATCGACCAATCGTCAGACTTTACACGCTGTATAAGGTGATCAATCCTGCTTGATACCACGCCATGCCATGCATAATGCGAGCAAAAGAATATTGCCAGAGGCACAACGGATCATAAGAAGCAACTTATTGTGGACTCAGTCATCTGCAATCAGGCCTATACCAAACGAAGAACCTTTTCGCCGCCTACGTTGACTACCAAAAAACCTTCGACTCACAAGGAAGATACCTGAATTGTCCTCCGATTTTAATGAAAATTCAGTATATTGTAAAGGGTGCAAAAATAAGAGAATATATTTTTTTTTCTGCGAAGATTCATTATAACGGGGTGGAAACTGCCCTAAAATACAGTATTTTTGAAATATCTCAGGTTCTAAGTGAGATATTTTTACAAAACGAAATGAAAGTTACCTGTTATTCGAAATGGTATTAAACTCTGGTATTTTCACCCCCAAGGATATCATCTCTTGTTTTTTATTAGGATAAATTTAGGCACGTAATTTAATTTCAAAAAGTCGAAATTTAATGGAATTGTTTGAAAATATTTTTTCTCGAATACCACAAGTAACTTAAGCTGACGGGTTTCGATATTTCTAAGAATAAACTAGTAAAAGAGGGTGAGCCACCCCCAAATACGACTTTTTAAATTTCAAGTTCCAATTGAGATATCTTTAGAAAACAAAATGGAAATTACTTATTATTTGAAATGATGCTGAATTATAGTATTTTCACCTCCAAGGACATCATCTCTTATTTTTTTATTAGGGTAAATTTATGCACGTAATTTAATTCTAGAAATTGCAAAATTAATGGAGTTGTTTGAAAATATTTTTTTCTCGAATACCTCAACTATCTTAAGTTGACGGGTTTCGGGGTTTCTAAAAATAAACTAGTAAAAGATAGTGAGCCACCCCCAAATACGCTTTTTTAAATTTCAAGTTCTAATTAAGATATCTTTACAAAACGAAATGGAAATTACTTGTTATTTGAAATGATGTAGAATTATAGTATTTTCACCCCCAAAGATATCATCCCTTATTTCTTATAACGGTCAGCCATCTATTAGCGCACGTAATAAACAGAAATTTAATGAATTTGTTTCAAAGTGTGGTTCACGAATACCATAATTAACTCACGTTGACATGTTCTGGGGTTTTAAAAAATAAAGAAGTAAAAGACGGCAAGTAACCCCAAAATAGATTTTTTTCAAATCTCAAATTATAATTGAGATATCTCTACAAAACAACGTGGAAATTACTTGTTAGTTGAAGTGCGGATATACCATGTTCCTTTATCCTCGTAGATATCATCCTCTACCTTTTATGAGGGTTAATCTTGTAATTCATTTACATAATTTAATTCTGGGCATTACAAAATGATATCAAATTTGTTAATAATATTTTCTTTATGAATACAATAAGTAATATCTCCAATTCTAATTAAGATATCTCTACAAAACAAAATTAAAATTACTTATTCGAAATGGTGTTAAACTATAATATTTTCACTCCCAAGGATATTATTCCTCATTTTTTATAAAAGTAAACCGTCATTTCACACATATGTTATTATTCTTAAAATTGTTAAATTTTAATATAAATTAATGTTGTAGAATTAGAAATCACTATTTGTCATGAATTATAATAATTTCCAGACATCATGAAATCAATGAAATAAGTTTATATTTTCTTATTAATTAAAAAAAAATCAGTAAGATCTGGAACGTTCATATCAACTAAAATTTGGCAATTTTAAGAACAATCATACATGTATTAAATTACATCCTTCGAATGATAACCTTGAGGGTTAAAACACTATAGTTTATATAATTTCCAATTTGTTTCGTAAAGTTATCTTAATAAGAGAACTTAAGATGTAGACAAAGTATTTGGGGGTGGCTCACTCTCTTTTACTAGTTTATTTTTAGAAATCCCGAAACACGACATCTTAAGTGGTATCCGTGAAAAAAAAATTTCAAACAATTCTTAAATTTCAAAATTTTTATAATTAAATTACATGCACAAATATAAGGTTAACTCTAATAAAAAATAAGGGGGTGAAAATACCATAATTTAATATGATTTCGAATAAAAAATAATTTTCATTTTGTTTTGTAGAGTTATCTTCATTAGAATTTGAGATATTAAAAAAAAAAGTATTTAGGGGTGTCTCACCGTCTTTTACTAGTTTATTTTTGGAAACCCTGAAAAATGTTAACTTGATTTAATTATGGTATTCGTGAAAAAATTATTTGTTAAATTTCGTACCTTTTAGAATTAAATTAGATGCGCCAATAGATTTTATTCACTTACAAAACAAAAGGGGTGATATTCTTGGGGATGAAAATACCTTAGTTCAACATTATTTCAAATAACAAGTAATTTCCATTTTATTTTGTAAATATATCTCAATTAAAATTTGTGATTTAAGAAAAAAGTATTTAGGGGTGGCTCATCCTCTTTTGTTAGTTATTTTTAGAAACTCCTGAAACCCGTCAACTTAAGTTACTTATAGTAGTTGTGAAAAAAATATTTTCAAATTATTATATTAAATTTCATAATTTTTAGAATTAAATTACGTACGCGAATAGATTTATTACCTTTACAAAAAATAAGAAATGATATTCTTGGGGATGAAAATACCTTACGTCAACATTATTTTAAATAACAAGTAATTTCCATCTTATTTTGTAAAGATATCTCAGTTAGAACTTGAAATTAATTTTTAGAAACCAGTCAACTTAAGTTACTTATGGTATTCGTGAAAAAAATATTTCTAAATAATTATATTAAATTTAGTAATTTTTAGAATTAAATTACGTGCTCGAAAAGAACGTTTAAACTTATATAAAAATAAGGGATAATATTCTTGGTGATGAAAATACAACATCATTTTAAATAGTGAATAATTTTCATTTTGTTTTGTAAAAATATATCACTTAGAATCTAAGATATTTCAAAAATACTGTTTTTAGAGGTGAACTTTAGGGGCGTTTTTCACCCCGTTAAAATGAATCTCCGCAGATAAAAAAAATACAAGTCTTTTATTTTTGTACTCTCTACATCATATTGAAATTTCATTAAAATCAAAGCCAGATACTTCACGTACCTTCCTTGGCAGTGCCACAAGACTGGCACAACACTGAGACTGACAGAATCCCAATACAAAGGGAAATATTTCAAGAAGATTCTTTAAGACCATTATGGTTCTGCTTTACCATGAACCCACTATCACGTTGTTTAAATTTCACCAGATCTGGTTTTAGTCTCAAGAACAATCGTGAATAAGTGGTAAGAATAAATCATCTTTTATATATAAATAATTATAAATTGATGACTGCCATCAGAAATCAGCTGGAACAAATGTTCAGAATTGTGGAGAAGTTTTCTCTGGATGAAGAAATGCTGTTCGGCTGTGATAAATGTCGCATTTTAAACAAAACTAGAGGAAAGGTACAACCGGGAGCATTTGAGATGCAGAACGTTCAAACAATTGTGGCAATGGAGAGGATAGACCAATGCATGCTGGGAATGGAACAGGGACAATGAATTGATCAATGAAATATTACGTACCAAATTAAACAACGAGTTGTTATTATCAAAGAATTGGGTCTTAGCGAACACCTGTATAAGGTTATGAAAAAAGCCATGCTACTTGGGACAGCAATAATGGCGTTTCTGTTGTGTATACTTTCTCTCCAAGTATATTTGTAGATATCTGTATGTTTAAAATATCCATTCATTATTCTTAGTTTCCGTTGTGGATAAATTAATCGTTCAAATTATTTTAGACTTTTAAAGACTTATCCAGCCATACTCCACGCGATAGAGTAAACGAAGGATTTTCTTTCCCCTACTTTTCACAAAGGGGCAGTACCCTTAATTTTTTTATTAATTTTGCCTCCCGCCAATTTTTCAGTTGCACCAAAATGAACCTAAAAACATTTGCCCGCATAATTTAATTGTACAAGATAAAAACGAGCGAACCTGTAAAACCGTGACGCACAGATGAACAGATTTTTTTCTATAATTTCCTGTAAATAGACTTAATGACATTGATAATGACAATATTAAAGCACATAGAGATAAGAGAACTACAAAATATTATCGATAGTTATCTTTCATATTTGAATGCATAACATTTCACCAACATACGGAAATACACAAGTCATCATTATTAAACCCAAACTTTAGCATCGAATTACTTTAAACTCATACATATATTACGAGTATTTTCCCAACCCCAAGGCAAATCGTCCGATGTCCTTCATACTTTAAAATTTCATGTTTCAGCTCTGTGAAGATTTAAAAGTATCTATTTTTAAACTAGTTTTAATTGTGCAGTACCAGTCACTAACAAATTAACATTCTTTTCGGAACACAACAATAGTTTTATTTTAACGAAAATATCAGAAGTTAATATTTTTTCGGATAACGTTAGAACAACGTTATTTTTAATCGACTTCTAAAAGAAGGAGGTTCTCAATTCGTCGACTATGTATTTTTTTTTTTTTTTTATGTATGTACACCGATTACTCCGGAACGGCTGCACCGATTTGAAAGAAATTTTTTACGTTATATAAAGGAAGTTGCTGCGGTGGTCCCATATTTTTTTAGATGAAATTGGTGCAGTAAAATTCAAGATGGCGCTTACAATATGGCGGCCAAAAAAATTAATTTTGTCCGATTTTCTCCAAAATTGGTATGGAGGAATTTTCGGGGTTGTACCCAACGAATCTGAAGTTATTTTTCAAAAATTAAAAATGGCGGATCCAATATGGCGGACAAAAAAATTTAATTTAGTCCGATTTTTTCCAAAATTGGTATGGGGGAGTTTTAAAGATGCCACATAACGAATCTAATATTATTTTTTAAAAATTCAATATGGCGGATCCAATATGGCGGACGAAAAAATTAATTTTGTCCGATTTTCACCAAAATTGGTACGGGAGAATTTTCTGGGTCGCATATGACGAATTTAAAATAATTTAAAAAAAAATCAATATGGCGGATCCAATATGGCGGATAAAAAAATCAATTTTGTTCGATTTTCTCCAAAATTGGTACAGGAGAGGTTTCGGGGTCGCATGTGACGAATCTAAAATAATTTTTAAAAAATCCAATATGGCGGATCCAATATGGCCGATAAAAAAATTAATTTTGTTCGATTTTCTCCAAAATTGGTATGGATAAGTTTTCGGGGCCTCACATAAAGAATCAGAAATTATTTCTAAAAAAAATTCAATATGGCCGACAAAAAAAATCTTTTTTGTTCGATTTTCTCCAAAATTGGTACGGGGGAGTTTTCGGAGTCGCATATGACGAATTTAAAATAATTTTTAAAAAATTCAATATGGCGGACGAAAAAATCAATTTTGTCCGATTTTAACCAAAATTGGTACAGGAGAGTTTTCGGGGTCACACATGACGAATCTAAAATTATTTTAAAAAAAATTAATATGGCGTATCTAATATGGTGGATAAAAAGTTCATTTATTTTCTTTAAATATCGATATTGGAAGGTGTTGGGGCCTATATTACCAATCTAAAATTAATTTCAAATTTAAAATAGTGGATTTTCTATGACAGACTAAATATTCGTTTGACCCCATTTGATTGGTATTTGGAAAACTTTAAGAACTAAAGAATTTTTAGTGGTTCATTTTAGGGTGATTTACAACTTTGGATAAAATTTGTACTTTTTTGCCACTTTGGAGTCATTGCGAAGTACACTAATTTCGATTAGTTCTTAGTTCAAATAATTTATGAATATCAAAATGAATACTAAAACTAAAAATAGAAAAATAAAATTTTTATAAAAAAAATTGAACCGACTTCTAAAAGTGCCCTAAAAAGTAAAAAATAACTATAAATTTTTATATGAAATTGAACTTTTTGAAGTCGGCGCCAAATTATTTGTAAATGAAATAAATAACTACTAATATATACAAATTATGGTAAGAAAGCAATTACAAAAAAAGTATTTTAAATCTGTTTATGCAAATCACATTTGTTCAAGTATTAGTTTGGCGCCGACTTCAAAAAGTTCAATTTCATATAAAAATTTATAGTTATTTTTTACTTTTTAGGGCACTTTTAGAAGTCGGTTCAATTTTTTTTATAAAAATTTTATTAACTCTTTTTAAGATGAAGCAATTCAACGAGGCAATTATTCCTTTATATTGTACTTTAAAACTATGTATTTATAAATAAAAATATTGTTTAACTTGAAATATAAATTAAATATTCCAAAAGTGAAATTTTCATTATTTAAAAATAGATGTACAGAATTGAAATACTTTTAAATATTTTCCCAAAAAAAATTTTTAGTGAACATGAAAGCAAAGATAAATTTGTAGAGTTACTTAATGTCCAATAAACATTTCTGGGCTTAATTAATGATGCCCAGGGGCAAAAGAAAAAAATAGAAGCAGAGAGTACCGAATGACTTTTAAGAATATAATAAATAAGCCGCGATTTCAGGACAGTCTTTTTTACGCATATATGGCGTATCCAAAATAATTTGTTGTATGGGGATATTTAAAGAATCCACAGAAATCAAGAAGACTTAGAAAAACAATATGGACCAATGCACAGCGGGGAAGTCTGCAGCAGACACAATTTTCATGGATCTGGATAATTTTTTTTAAAACTTACTCATTCTGACGGTGCACCTGCGACAATACCCTAATCCATGAACCCTAAACCTGTGGACCCCACTCGCGAGTGCCCGAACTTTCTTTTCGTTTAACGAAATTGAGGTTTATGAGTTTAGGCTTTACAGGTATGAAGTTCATAGGTTTGGAGTTTATGGATTTATGGGTATGGGGTTTTAGGTTCACGGGTTCAAAGTTGACGGGATTGGGGTTTGCCGAATGGGGATCTATGGATTTAGGATTTATAGGTTTGGGCTTTATTGGTATGGAGTACATAGGTTTAGGGTTCATGAATTAGGGTATTATCGCAGGTGTACCGTTGGGATACGTTGCCATGAGTAATTTAAAGAAATTATCCAGATCCTTTAAATTGTGTGTCTAATGGAGTTGTCCATTTTTCGCCACGGGCGCATTAAAAATTCCAGAAGTTATTGTTCACCCTCAAACAGCTCTGAACAGGTTACTTGACATAGAACAGTTTAGATGCCCGACTAAAAAGTCCTTTATTAATAGACTTCTAAAAAAACAAGGTTCTAAATTCCATCACTATGCATTTTTTAATGTACGTACATCGATTGCTCCGGAACGGCGGTACCGATTTTAATGAAATTTTTTGCATTTTATTGTAGTAAATAAAATATATAAACTATCATAATTAGAGATAAAGCATTCTCATTTATTCTTAAGAACTGACATTCTGTGCATGGTCCCAGAAATAATAAAATTGCAATATATCTAAGCCAAAAGAGTTTAAAAAATTAGCATTAAAGGAATTGCTTTGAATAGAAAAAATATAATTTTTAGGAAACTTAAAACTGAGAAATTCAAATTAAATATATTGTTTTACAAAAACATTCAATTTTCCTGGTATTTTTTTATTGAATATTTTCAATTAACCTGTCACCTAAAATAAGAAAGAACGATTTATTGTTTAGATATACTGTAGAAAGACGCAGTTATTGCCTAAACTTGTTATTTAGAATAATAAAATTGACTTTTATTCACAGTACATTCACGCCAATATAAGAAACTGCAAAATGCTGTTTTGGGCCTGGTTATGACTCATGGATAGTAGAAGAAGGCACTTTGTCAAGACTAGAAAAAAGAAACGGCAATACTACCTGTTTTTGACCTGATACAAATCCCATTGACAATGTATGGGGTTTAGTGAAGGTTAAAGGTTGTAAAAAACGTATATGAACTTTAAAGCAACGAAATGTAGGACCATAGAAAAATTTATCACTGAATTATACGAAGAAGTTGGCTAGCAGCATGCTTCGATGATGTGAGGTAGTAACCGGATCCTATATATAAGTTATCGCGTCTTGAATTAAAAACTTGTATATCCAAAAACATAAAGGTCTTTTACCATGACTTTTTAGGTAATTATATTTTGTCGAAACGTTTTTGTGGAAATAATTGTACATGGCTCAACGAATTGAAATAATGTTGCTAGTTGCCGCTGCCATGGCCATGTTTTCTTCAATATGATTGTCACAAGACATATTGCTATTCAAATCTATATTTAGTAAACTGTTTAATACTGATACTGTTTGTTGTACGGAATGAGTTGAAAATTTTGATTGTTTTCTTTATTTTTAAATATAAAGTTACTCAAAGATATAAAAAAAATAATAAAAACCTATAGACTTATCAGTTACAATTAAGATCATTAGGAATATTATAATTATTTCTTGTTACTATTTGGAGTAATCAGCATGACTATTGAAATTATAAATGATTTTACAAAAGTAACATTTTATCGTCAAAATGAATGCAATGGATGGAACTGCTTGTAACTACCTATTGCGCCTCACTAATGATTAAATTAAAATACTTTTAGGAGGAGATGAAATCTACACTACGTAACAACTTTTATTGGAACCAAGTCAGCAAGATTTTTGGCTTCCAGTATCTTGATGCTGAAGATCAGTAGAAGATTCAAATCTGCGTTATCAAAAAAACTTGATAAAATGGACTGAAATTTTAAATTTCACATTTCTATGCCTTTCAGTTTCTAAGTTAATTAAATGCCAAGTTTTGCTACTTAAACATTAACTTACTCATGCACTCGCACATCGATACTTACAGCACTAGAAATTTAAAAATGGGGAGAAAATTCAGCAATCCCAATGTTTAAAAACGAATAAATCTGCTAGATTCAATACTTAAACTTACAACAAAAATTGTCACGAAAAAACTATTTTGCTATTATAGATCAACAACAGGGATGTGATTGCGGCTGATCTCGTACCAACCCTATATTCGTTTTAATATTGGTGGTAAATAAATCAGTAGTAAGAGTTTGAAAGAATACCAACTAACAATATTAAGACTGTAAAATCTCCTAGATATGAAAAAAAACACGTGAAAGGATATTACAAGTTCATATAAACTTTTTTCGTGTAGGCCTCATTTTCGGAGATATGGGCCCCCAAAAAACTGCAATGGAATCAAGTTTTTTTACACCAGATATATTTAACTTTTTTTTTAATATGATATATATCAGGTAAGACCTTTCAAATTACTATCCGAGAAAGTGTTATGATTATTCACAATTGCAGGGACGGACTAGCTGTCACACTAACGACCTAATTTTTTTAAGCCTTGTATGATAAAAACTTTGGACAAAGTTTTTTACATACCTTTAACTATTGACTAACAATTAAGTACTCTTCATTCATGTGGCTCATTCTAACTGTTTTCAAAAAAACGTCATTTTATTTACACTGTTTTCCACTAACTGTTGTTGAATAGGTTGAATAGAAAAAAAAGGAATTTTCCCCTGTCGTCATAGTTTTAATAAAAAAAAAATCTGTTTCGCTATAAATTTCGTAAGAGGGTTCAACATGGGCTGGCGTGTATGATGAATTGAGGACTGCTCAGTTAATGTGGCTGATTAATTCAGCTTAATTCCTTATTTGATTACAATGAAACACGATTCTCCGTAGAAGTTCCTCCCTACTATCGACCGGAGTGGAATACACCAAGGTTTTGAAGTGTCCTTGCAGGTAAAAATCCAATGGTGTTAGGTCGAGTGATCGAGGAGTCCAGGCAATAGATCCTCCTCTACCTATCCAACGGTTTGGATAGACGTTATTTAGGTGCTCCCGCACAGCAACGCTGAAATGCGGTGGTGCCCCATCGTGCACGAAGTACATGTTTCGGAAGGTTTCAAGTGGTAAGTGCTCTACTAAATCGTGAAAAGCGTTCTGGAGAAACTCCAAATAAAATTTTTCATTCAGTCGTGCCGGCATTACGAATGGTCCAATCAAAAAATTGCCAATGATTCCTGCCCAGACATTATTTGATTGGAAATGATGTTGATGATGCGAGACAATAGTTTCATGAGGATTTTTTTATCAGCCCATACATGTGAGTTGTGTAAATTTATGATACCATAGTAGTTATGAGGGCGGGGTACTGTGACACCCGGATGGCATCTGTCCCTTTTCAGCCCTTTACCATCCGAAGAAGTGCTGAAACCCTCCTGAAACCCTAATCAAAAAGACCTTATTGCCAAAGAACGTGACGTAATAGCCTAAGAAGTGCCTGAAATTCTCCTGAAACCCTAACTAAAAAGGCCTTATTGCCGAAGAAGTCCTGAAAAATCCCTATCCAAAAAGGCTTTATTGCCGAAGAAGTCCTGAAAAAATCCCTATCCAAAAAGGCCTTATTGCCAAAGAAGGGTTGTCCTAGTAGCTTAAGAAGGACCAAAAGAGTCCTTAGCCAAAAAGGCCTTATTGCTGAAGAAGTATCGACAATGACGTCATTTACCAGAGGCTGTTGTTTCGTAAAGTAGTTAGTAAAAAATAAATTAGAGTGGAATATCGGGTAAAATAAAACAAAATTTTATATATTTGAGTGGTATATTGGGTAAATAAATTACAAAAATAATTAAATATGTTATGCTACAATACTTTTTTGCCTGTTTTATTTTTACGTTTTCTGCAGGAGGTTAGCTTGACAACATATCGATTCTTCTGGTCTAGAAGAAATTCTTCTCTTTCCAAGCAGGCATTGAGATTATCAAAGAGTTTATTTTGATGTCTTAAGCTTTGTATAAAATTGTCATTACATTGGTCCAACGATAAATTTAATTTATTAATATCCAATAGAAAATAACTGATATTATTTTTTGCATTTGCCAATTCTTGTTTAGTTTCTCCAAGTAGTGTGTAGGCTGTAATTTTTTTGGTTTCACATACATTGGTTTTTTTCATTTCAAGAAGTAAATTTGCTTCCAATTCAACGTTTTTTCTTGAAAAGTTGAGAATATTGGTGTAATTAATTGAAGATGATAGATTAGCTGCTTTATTTTCACACTCTTTAATATTTTTTGTATATAATTCGTTGAGATTTGATTCGGTTTCATATAAATTCATATAGTTATCAAGTTCTTTTGAACATAGTAGGTATAGGCTTAAACTTGTATTATACAGAACGTCATAGTCATCTTGTAGGTATTCACAATACTCAGTTTTATTGTTTTTGTTTAAGGTGTTATTTTCAACAGAAATAACACTACAAAATGATAAAATTATGAATAAAAAATATGACATGTTTCCCGTTGAGAGGTTTCAAACGTACTAAATATGTATTATAGATAAAGTGGGTTTTTATATAATGTTTGTTCTATTAATCCAACTATTGTGCTTATCAGTGAACTCAAACCATTTAACGAATACTTGGTCTTTATGTCTTTTTAGAATTTTTTCAACTAAATATACATTATGATTGAGAGTTTTTTGTAATTGCTCTTTGTAGAACGCTCCAAGTACATTTTCGTTTTGCATATCCTTCAAGAGATAAGTGGTTGGGTTTGTTAACTGAACTTTGCGTATAATAAATACCTCAGGAGACCAATTTGGATTGTATTTTTTATCGAAAACACCTCTTACTTTAGAAATACGTACATAGTCACCAACTTTAAGATTAACGTTTAAATCACTCATTTTTATTTTGTTGTAAACAGTTTGAAGTAATTTTTTTTCATTTTTGATAGTGACATCTGCTGGTTTCATTTTAATGGTTCTGTGTTTTGTGTGATTATATTTATAAACAATTTTACCAAGTAAATTAATCCATTTGTAGTTTCCTTGTATATTAAATTCCTTCCACATCCAGTTTTTTAAAGTCCTATTAACTCTCTCGACTATGGATGCCTTTTTTTCACTGAATACACTGTAGTGGTTAATATTGTATTTCTTTGTGAGTTTCTCAAATTCTTTACCCATGTCTGTTTGAATGTTTTGTGGAGTTTGTATTTTAAAAACTTTTTCCATATTTTTGCTTACTTCTATAGCTGATTTGTTTTTTAACGGAAAAGCCCATACAAACTTTGAAAAGCAATTAATAACAATAAGTATATATTTGTAACCATTGTTCATTTTAGCATAAGGAATCATTTCAACTAAATCTGCTTGAAATAGATCATTTAGAGATTTAATAATTATTTTTCGCCTTTTAAAATTGATTCTTGCTGGCTTGTGAATTTCTTCAACAAGTTGTCGTTTTTTATCTGTAACAAATTTATTCATTTTTTTGTTTTGTTTTTTCACTCAATAATTTGAGCTTCTCTTAGTTCCTCTACTATGGAATTGATTTCGTTGTGATGTCCTGTGTGTCCAGCTTGTTGAGAGGCTAGCAGTAAACGTAATCTATCAACTAGTTCATTAGGATTATCCCAATGTACATAATCTATGGGATGATCAGTAACATTCATGTATAAACCGTCTCCCGTTATGTAAGGTGCTATAATTTTTTTGTATTTCATTGATCTACTACCATCAACTTGTTGATTGGACTGATAGTAGCGACGATGTGCATTTGTTTTAAATATAATTTGTCTATAGTTTGTTTCATCCTCTTTGGAGAAATTTGTGGGGTGTTTTTTAAATAGTAGTTCATAGAGACCATGTGTCCCTTTGTAGCGTTTGTTTTTCACTATAATATCTTTACCATCAATATTCAGATTAGAATCACCAATGTGAAATTTCTCAGTGTCAACGTTAAATCGAACACCATATTTGTGATCAAACTTGTTTTGAGAATCATGATGCAAATCGCTGATATATTTTCTAGGTAATGGATCATATTGTTTTAAAAGATTTGTTAAGGATTTGTCTTCCAGTTGTTGTTGTTGTTGTTTTCGGAAAACAGATGAATTACCTTCGTTCTCGTTTTCATCATCATCATCATCATCATCATCATTATCAGTTTCATTTATTGTATCTAGTGTCTTATTTGCATCATCATCATCATCATCATTTTCATTTTCAACTAGAAAAGGATATTCTAAAGATGTATCATCAGTTTTTATTTCAGATTGTTCTTTAGTTTTTGGTGGTGGTGCTGCTGCTGCAACTGTAGCTTTTGTGCTTAATTCACTTTGAATATTTTGTAAACGTTTGGTTATTGGTAAAAATACTTGTTCCTGTACAATTTCACTATGTTTTAATAGGTTTAGTTTATTTTTAACGTTTTTTCGTTTACGAATTAAATTTTTTTTAAGTTCTTTTTCACTAAATTTCATTTTTTTTAATCTGCTTAGTCAACAGGTTTTGATCAGCTTTTAATCAGCTTTGAAACAGCTTATAAACAGCTTAGAAACAGCTTATAAACAGCTTTTAATCAGCTTTAAACAGCCTCTGATCCGTTTGGAACAGGTCTGATCTGGTTGTAAACAGGTTTAATCAGGTTGTAAACAGGTTTAATCAGGTTGAAAATACAGCAATCCGCTTATAATAAAGTATCGATCTTGACTAAGCTATTTTAGGAGATATCATGCTATTATAAAATGATCAAATCCCAGTCGATAACGTCCGTTGTTGAGATCGTAATCTTTAAAAATAGTTAAAAATCCATATGGTTTCTTCCAACAATACGAGCATATATTTTTAAACTTATCGAATGACATATCTGAACCCACATGGTCATTAAAAACATGTTTTAAATTTAAATCATCTTGTTTGAAGAGAATAAGTACATTGGCATTATCTCGTATTAGATGTTTGGGAATCTTTGCGTACGTTTGACACAAATAAAACGAGTCAATATTATTGTGTCTCCCCATACTAAAATACTCTCGAATAATATCTTGATTGTCACATGCCACATCATCAAAAATAAATATGGAATTAGGTTTTGCTTCAGGTGGATGTACAATATTTTCACTAGCACTAAATGCATAATAATTTATTCCTTTTATAGGAGTCAGTAATTCATTTAAATATAAATATTTTGGCTGGTATAGCGAACGTGAATACACATAAACATTTTCAAATTTCAATCCATTTTCATGTTCTATCAGTGAGATCATAACATTAGTTTTTCCACAGTTTGATGGACCAACAATGATACATCGTATTGTAAAAAGAAATAAAATTCCATGTTTTCTGTACGAATTTTGTGGTTTAAACTCATCAGCGTTCTCAACAGGTAAACTGGTTTTTTGTTTTAAAATTTTCATAATTTCAATAGATATGTATACATAGATAACTTAGAAGAGAGAACTAAAAGAGAAATGACTTAAATTAGTATGTTACATATCATTTATAGTCAGTTGTTGATTAATTGTCAACATGAAATTTTATACAGGTTCAGGATTTGTAAACAATATGATAAATAAATTACCGTTTGAATTGCATTTGCCTGGTTACAATTTTTGTGGACCGGGTACAAAACTTCAGACTCGTTTATCACGTGGTGATCGTGGAGTGAATCAGTTGGATGAAAGTTGTCGTGCTCATGACATTGCATATTCTCAAAATAAAGATTTAACATTCCGCCATCAAGCTGACAATATATTAGCAAAGAATGCAATGAAACGATTCAGATCGAGAGACGCGTCTACAGGAGAAAGATTAAGTGCATTGGAAGTAGCTGGTATAATGAAGGCAAAAGTAAAACTTGGAATGGGTGTACAACAAAAACAACAACAACAACAACAAAGTATTAAAAAGTGTCTTACAATATTGGAAAAAGTCAAACATACTTCACAAAACTTATTAAATGACATTCGAAAAAGTATTGAAGAATTGAAAAGAAATCAGTCATTGGTAAAAACTAAAAATAATACTAAAAATAATACTAAAAATAATACTAAAAACAATACCAAAAATACCAAGAAAAAAATCCCTAAAGTTCGTAATTATTCCACAAAAAAGAGGAAAAATGTGAAAAAACAAAAAGAAGACGAAGCAGAACCAATGGATATTGATACTGAAAGTATAAATTTACCATTACCAAAACCAATTAGACTTAAAGCAAAAAGAAAACTTGATACTAGAAATGTTGATGATGATAGAAATGGTCAAAATAAGATGTTAAAATTGGATTTAAATGAACCAATACATTATCCACCATCATCATCATCATTAAGGAATGAGAACAATAAGAAACGTAAAATGGTTGATGATGTTGATGATGATAATGATGCTGATGTTGATACTATAAGTATAGAAAAAAGACAACGATTGATTTAGTAGCTTTCAAATTGTAAAAATGGTTAGAACTAAACGTAAGCAAAAACCAAAGCAACGAAAATTGAGAAAAAATAAACAAAGAAAATTAAGAAAAAATAAACAACAACAACAACGACAAAAAGGACAACGAAAAAGTGCTGGTATAAAAAAAGTTAAATTTGAAAAAGTGTTAAAACAAATTAAACAGCATATTTTAAAAACTAAACCCCATAATTTGGGAAATGCTATTTCAGTAGCTTTGAATGCAGCAAAACAAATTAAAAAAAATTTCAAACAACAACCAAGTTTCAATCGTGTTCGTGTCATTAAAATTCCCAAAGTTGGTGGTGTATTACCTCTTATACCAATATTTGCTGCCTTGTCTGCATTAGGCTCTTTGGGTGGAGCAGCTGCCGGTGTAGCAAAAGCCATCAATGATGCACGAGCTGCTCGAAAACAATTGGAGGAATCACAACGTCATAACCGTTCTATGGAAAGTATAGCTTTAGGTAAAGGTCTATTTTTAAAACCATATAAAAAGGGGTTGGGTGTTTTTTTATACCCACCACCAATGCAACCACGAATCAGTTAATAAATTTACCAAATAGACCATTAACCAATATTGATTTGGTTATGTATGCCAAACAATTTTGTATTCCTCATTTTCGTGGTGTATTTATGCGTGATGCCTTACCAAAGAAAATTAAATCCAACAATGAAAGAGGTATAATAAATTTGGATAATCTAAATGGACATGGAACACATTGGACAGCCTATAAGAAATTTAGAAATAAAGTTGTATATTTTGACAGTTTTGACAATCTTCGACCACCCTTGGAAGTTATCGATTATTTTCGTTCAAATGGACCAGTAGACATTATTTATAATTATGATATTTATCAGAAATTTAATACATTTAATTGTGGACATTTATGTTTAGAATTTTTAAATAAATAAATAGATATTATACAAATATATTTTAGTTTTATTTCAACCTTTAAATAAAGAACATGAGTTATATATTTACCTTATCGGGTAGACAATCCTTTTTATCTCTAAAATTGCATCCACCAATAATATTACAAGAATCTAAAAATTATGAATTGGGTTTAATTAATTTTGTTACCTACAACTCAATTCCAAATGTTGACAAAACAAACAATAAATTCTATTTTGATGAATCTGTAATTGAAATACCCGAAGAGACATACGAGATCAATGATATTTCTCGTACAATAAATAATTCTCTTAGAGGTGTTAAAAAATTACAACAACCACAACAAAAGGAGCCAATACTACCACAACAGCAAAAACAAAGATTAGTAGAAAATGAGAGCATTGATGATGATGATGATGATGATGATAATGGTAATCAGGATGATGCTAGAAATCAAATTGTAAAATTAAACGATCCTCCTATTCCATCGAAGAAGAAAAAGAAAAGAGACAGTCCTACTAATTTAAAAGAAGCCAGTGATTTAGTTAAAATTCGCGTAAATTATAATACTTTAAGGTGTGAGATAAAATCAACAAAGGATATTCATTTTGAAAAACCGTACTCTATCAATACTATTCTAGGTTTTAAAAACCGAACATTGACGGCACAAAAACTTCATGTATCCGATTACCTCATTAATATAACCAAAGTTAATGCTATATGTTGTGAATGTAATTTAGTGACCAATTCCTTCAATAATGATAAACCGTCTCATATTTTACACATGTTTTATCCAACTGTACCGCCAGGTTATAAAATTGTGGAAACCCCCACCAATGTAATTTATTTACCTATAAATACTCACTATTTGGATGAAATCATTATAAAAATAACCGATCAAGAGGGTGATTTAGTTAATTTCAATCGGGAATTGATAACAGTCAGAGTTCATCTGAAAGAAGTGCCAACATAGAAAAAAAATGGTATTTAGATATAATTACCATCTTTATTACTCTGATTCTCTAAATGACAACAACAACAGTAGTAGTAGTAGCAGCAGTATAAATAAAACCACAATGTATGATAAAACTAGTGTACGAAAGAACTTGAAACGGTTAACATCACAAAATCGCAAATTTTTACAGTCTTTGGGATTTAGATTGTTACATTAAGAAAGAAAAAATTGCTCGAAGAAAGAAAATTAAAAAGGAAAACTTTTGGTACAGATTTAAATTGAATTTTAGATCTGGTGTACGAAGACTCTTTATAGGTTGTTTTTGTAAAAAGGAAATTGTTAGTAGTAGTAGTAGTAGTAGTAGTAGTAGTAGTAGTAGTAGCAATAATGAATATTTTGAACGTGAGTGAAAGAACCATCAGCGATAATTCAATTACCAGTAAAGAATACCATAGTTATTTACCCTATGCCAATACAAGTTTAAATAAATCCGATGAAATTCGCATTCCTATTCAGACTCAAGATATTTATACATATCCAGCAGAAAGTTTCCTCGAACTTGAAGGTGTTGTTGTAGATGAACATGGGAAAGCAAGTGATACCATTGAATTGACAAATAATGCTTTTGCATTTTTATTTGATGAAATTCGCTATGAATTGGGTGGAACTGTTGTGGACCGTGTAAGAAATCCAGGTATTACATCTCTCCTAAAAGGTTATGTCAGTTTTACAGAACAAGACTGTTTACGTTATCACAATGCCGGTTGGAATCATCTTGAAAAGCCGAAAATGTTGTCAAAAGGACATTTTAATATTTGTATTCCTCTAAAAATTCTTATGGGTGTTTTTGAAGATTTTCGAAAAATCATCATAAATATTAAACAAGAATTAACACTTATACGAAGTTTTTCCGATGGCAATTCAGTCACTACAAATAAGGCAGGTGAAAAACCAAACATTCGTCTCGATAAAATAACATGGAAAATTGAACATATTAGAGTGGATGATGAAGCAAAATTGAAACTTTTAAGTTACATTGAAAAAGGAAGAGATTTAACGGTGGCATTTCGAGGATGGGAATTGCATGAGTATCCGCTTTTGCAACAATCCACACAACATACTTGGAATGTAAAATCAATAAATCAGTTAGAAAAGCCACGTTATCTCATTTTCGGTTTTCAAACGAAACGACGAAATCAATTATCAAAGGATATTAGTCACTTTGATCATTGTAACTTAACCAATTTCAAAGCCTATCTCAATTCAGAAATTTATCCATACGATAATTTAAATGTTCATTTTGATAGACAACAAGTGAGCATTTTGTATGAAATGTATGCCAGATTTCAACAGTCCTATTACTATAGAAATGTTGGACAACCTTGTTTGACATTTAAAAAATTTATCGAAATTGCACCTTTAGTAGTGATAGATTGCTGTTATCAAGTGGACACATTGAAAAATGGCACTGTTGACATCAGATTGGAATTTGAAACCAGTGAAAATATTCCAGCAGACACATGTGCCTATGTATTAATTTTACACGATAAAAAACTTAAATATAATCCTCTAACAAGTATTGTCAAAATACAAACTGATTAAATATATCCCCACTCCAAACAATGTATATAAATTGGTCTGAAATTGTATCCCACAATTATTTCAGCATTTTGTTTAAAGTCAACAAGAACAATACTAGTAGCAGCAGCAGCAGCAGCAAACAAACAAAAATGGCATTTGAAAACAAAACAAAAGTGTTGTGTGAAAACAAAACAAACATTCTCTTTGTTGATGTTCAAGGATTTCAGTATGATGTTTTACCATTTATGTGTCAGGAAATAGCTATTTACAATTCATTAACCAAAGAGCATGTACACAGGTTAGTGAAATTACCAATAAATGTGGGAGAATTTAGTGACAAGGTACAAAGTTTTATCAATTATACCACTAATACTATACATGGAATCGAAAATAATTTTTGGGGTGAAAATGTTGATGATGCTACTGATGCCTACCACGCTAAACTTAAACCAGAAGAAATGTCTGCGTTTTTAAATGCTTATATTGGTTCTACGAATATGACAGTTATGGTGAATGGTAAAGAAAAGATGGACTGGTTGTTGAAATACCTAAATGGTTCCAGTCTCATTATTAATGTTGCAGATGATCCAAAATATGAAACAGTTGATAAAATGAAAGAATTATTTAAATCACACCACTGTCATATGCATGATTATAATAATAATGTATACTGTGCTTTAGAAAATGTATATAATTTGTATCACTGGTTTATGGTGTATTGTTTTAAATAAATAAATAAAAAACTAAAGAAATACTTATGTGTGTGTGTTTTATTTATTCAATTAATGTATAAATTTAGAAAAATTATTTTTTACATATTGCTCCTTAACTTCGTTTTCACACACTTTTGGTAACTGCAAACGAGATACGTCTTCGATTTTTTTTAATTGGAGACTTACCCTATTTGCAGCTACCTCATAAAGTTTCGGCGGAGACAAGCAACCATTCCGATATTCTGGTGTCACACAGCAAGGATAATCTTGCTCCTGTTGTTGTTGTTGCATTTGTGTTCCTGCTGTTGTTGTTGTTGTTGTTGTTGTTGTAGTTGATTTTACTAAACTAACCTATGAGGGTTCCGAAATAAAAAAAAAAAACAATTGAAAAAAATATGTATATCTATTAAAAAAAAAGTTACAAAAATAAAAAAAAAATGGTTTTTTACCACTTTTGAGAAAAAATTAAATCATCATCTTCATCACTAGCACCACCACCACGACCACGACCACCACCTACCTCTTGTTCTGCTGCTGAAGCTGCTGCTGCTGCTGCTGCTGCTGCTGTGGATGCAGTTGATGCTGCTGCCTTTGAAGTTGATGCTGCTGCTGCTGGTAGTGGTGGTGGTGGTGATAGTGGTGGTAGAAGGAGTGGATTCATTTTTTTATTTTTTTTCCTGGGTGGTTCTTCTTCTTCTTCATCATCCTCATCAGTACCACCATCAATGGTAATTGATGCTGCTGCTGGGGCTGTTGCTGATGATGATGACGCTATTGTTTGTAAATATTGAGGGTAATACGATGAAGGTAAAATTTTTTTAATGGGCCCCGTTTCAATGGGGACATCTTCCGCTACAAGATTAAACTTGTAGCGTCGAACCACTTGTTCCAATATTTTAAACTCTTCATCGTTGTTGATCTGTACCCTCATGAAACGCACTGGCAGTTGCCCAAACTTTTGTTTCAAACTCTTGGCTGCCGGTGTATAATGTAAATGGATAAAAATTTTATCCCTCTTTATCTTTATTTCTTTAAGGCCCCATCTGAAAATCAAAAAAGAAATAAATAAATATTTTATCATAAATTTTGTTTGTTAAAGTTAAAAGACCATGTTTTATTCATAACAGCTAAAAAAATTACATTTAAAACAATAGTGCCCTTTTTACGCTATATACATAGGTAAAATGAGGCTCAAAATCACTTTAAAATACTCTATTTCGAATTCTCCAGACCTAAATTTTACGAAAACAGCAAAAAAAAATTTTTTTTCAAAGTGCGCAGTTGACCAAAAGGCGTTTTCTGACGAAACCAAAAGAGTGAGACGTGCGCAAATAGCAAAAAAAGTGACTACGTCATCCCGGCTGATAACGATCTTTCAAGAAAATCGAACTTATGGTCATTATTATTATTATTGGTTAGATCGAAAAATTTCATATTTTTGACATTTGTTCAAAGTTGATTGGAAAATTCGGAAAATGTTCTATAGAAACAAAGGTAAAATAAATATAATTAAAAAAAAATAGTCAAAAAATAAACTTACGGGAATAATTGCTTAACTACCACAGCTAACCATTTTAGCGGTAAATTAACTGGGTCCTCGGTCAGTACAACAATGGTTGAAGGCATCACCAATGGATTAGAAGCCATTTTTTTTCTTTTTTCTTTTCTTCGTTTACTTGAATCTCGTTCTGGTTTGTCGATTGACTATGCTGCTAAGCGAATTTCTGCTCGTATTTAAACACATTTTGAAAAAAATACCCAACGTCATGTTTGATAAAACGAAAATTTCCTAACATAGAAATAGCATTAAACATGTGGAGTGACACGTGAATCTTTTGGAAATTTTTGGTGTAGTTGCAATTTTAGTATCACGTATGCTATGTTTGATCGTGCATGTTTTTCTTGATAAAATTTATCTATTACACATGTTTTACATTAAGTTATAACGTTGCATTTTTTTCCAAAAAATATATAAAAGCGCTCGATTTGCTTAGTCGAGCACACAGTACAAAAACGAAAGTAATAACAGTCACTTGAAGAAGAAGAAAAAGACGAACTAGAACCATTGGTAAGTTTTTTTATTATTATTATTTTTAATTTTAAGAAGTGAAGTGAAGTGAAAAAAAATTTAGATTCGCGACCCAAGGAACAGTGAGTAACATCACCCTACCATACAGGGTGTATGTGTATAAATTCGCTGTTCGCGGAAGGTTTAACGCTAGGAATATTTTATTAGATTCGTGACCCAAGGAACAGTGAGTAACATCACCCTACCATACAGGGTGTATGTGTATAAATTCGCTGTTCGCGGAAAGTTTAACGCTAGGAATATTTTATTAGATTCGTGACCCAAGGAACAGTGAGTAACATCACCCTACCATACAGGGTGTATGTGTATAAATTCGCTGTTCGCGGAAGGTTCAACGATAGGGATATTTTAGATTGTTTTTTGCTATTTATTATTATTATTAGTTTAAAGTCTCATGCATGTTTTTTTTTAATGTTTGTAGTAACAAACATGAGTTCATACAAGAACACTGACACATCCTCCTCATCCTCTTCCACCACCACCACTAGTATCAACGAGAACAAAAACAACAACAACAATTTCCTTTTCCTCGATGAAGTCTCAACTGAGACAATAAAAAAAATTGAACAAGTTAGTAGAATTATTAAAACAAGGGGGGAAAATCTAAGATTTATAGTACATATAAAAAAAATTATTTTAAACTTGAAAAAAGCTATTAAATCTAAAGATAGAAAATGTGTAAAAAATTTTTCAAGAATTGAATCTAATTTAAGCATTTTGAAAAACTATCTAATTAACTTTCGAATTAAAGCAAATGGTGTCAAAAATAACAAAAATAAAAATTTAGTTTGGCAAGACATTGATTCTTGTTTCAGTGGAAGAATAAAAACCGGACTTATTTCAAATTTAAATATTAAAGATCCAATAGAATTTTTAGAGAAATGTTTTAGAAGTTTTTCAATAAAAATTAAAAAAGAATTAAAAAAATCCTTGTTAAAAGTAAACGCTTCTTTTGCTGGTCTTTTTATAAAACCTCAAACCAATGAGACTGCATTTAAATTTTTTTCAAGTAAAAATGAGTGCATTGATCATACAACTAATTTGGTTTCATGGTATCAAGAAAATATAATTGCTAAAATTCTCGTTAAACTTGAGGAGTTTCAAGAACGTGACTCTGGTTGGAGTTTACTTCAAATATTATACCTCAAAGTAAACGTTAACTCTTACAATCCCATTAGAGGTGGGATTTCAACTTATATTCCTTTACCTGATTTCATCCAAAAAACTAAAAGTGTTTTAAATATTAAAAATAAGGACGAATTTTGTTTTCTGTATGCTGTTACAGCAGCTTTATACCCAGCTCCTCTTGATAAAAATCCAAACCGCATCTCATCATATCCCGATGTAAGACAAGTTTTAAAATTTGACGGTATTGAATTTCCCATTGCCCTTAAAGATATTCCAAAATTTGAAAAAAATGAATAATCTAGGAATTAACATTTTCACAGTTCTTGACAATAATAATAATGGTAAAGAAATCCTTCCATTAGTTTTAAGCAAAACTGAGTTTGCACCACGGATCAATTTACTTATGATATCTTGTGATTATTATAACAACTTCAAAGATGGTGATGATGATGATGATGATGATGATAACCTACAAAAAAAATCATATTTTCATTTTACTTACATTAAAAACTTATCTCGCTTAGTAAATAATCAGGTGGGAAATTTGAAAAACCGTAAATGGTTTTGCGAAAGATGTCTTAACCATTTTAAGACTGAATCAATCTTAAATAGACATTTAGTTGATTGTAAAATGCTAAATAGTTCTAAAATTAATTTCCCTAAAGACAAAATTCTAAAATTTAAAAATATCAAAAATCAAAATCTCATCCCATTTGTAATATACGCAGATATCGAAAGCCTGCTTACCACTAATAATTTATCTAATACTACTACGGGAAAATCACAACGGGTGCAAAGACATGAAGCTTTTAGCGTTGCATTTTATCTAAAATGTTCATATAATGACTCACTTTCAAAATTTGACATGTTTACTGGAAAAAATTGTGAAATTTGGTTTGTTCAACAACTTTTCAAAATTGCCCACGACATCAATAATATTCTTCTAAATCCTGTTTCCATGCAACCGTTAACTAGTGAGGAAAAAAATAGCTTCTATTACGCGGGCAAATGTTACTTGTGTGCAAAACCATTTTGTTCCAATGACATCAAAGTACGAGATCATTGTCATCTAACAGGAAAATACCGTGGAGCCGCTCATAATTATTGTAATTTACAATTTCAAGATTCTCATGTTATTCCTGTAGTGTTTCACAATTTATCAGGCTACGATAGTCACTTTTTGATTAAACGTTTGTGTACTAAAATTAAAGGTTCAATATCTTTACTTCCCCTTAACAAGGAAAAATATATATCTTTTACGAAACACATAGAAAATACCAAAATTCAGTTTCGTTTTCTGGATTCTTTTAGATTTATGGCTAGTAGTCTTGACAAATTGGCATCATACTTAAATGATTCGCAAAAAACAGTTTGTTGAAAATTTTTTAACGATGATGAAAAATTTAAATTGGTGACGCGTAAAGGAGTCTTCCCCTATGAATATCTTGATTGTTGGGAAAAATTAAACGATAAATCTTTACCACCTTTGGAAAAGTTTTATAGTAAAATCAATAATAGAGATATTTCTGGAGAGGATTATAAACACGCTTGTAATGTTTGGCATACATTTTCACTAAAAACACTACGGGAATATGCAGAATTATATCTAAAAACCGATGTTATCCTTTTGGCTGATATCTTTGAAAACTTTCGTAAAACATGCCTTAAGCATTATGAGTTGGACAGTCTTCATTATTATACTGCTCCAGGACTTGCATTTGATGCTATGTTAAAAATGACTGACGTAGAATTGGAACTATTGGATGACATTGACATGATTTATTTTATTGAACGTGGAATCAGGGGAGGTATTTCCCAGTGTTCTAATCGTTATGGCAAAGCCAACAATAGATACATGGGTAACGATTATAATCCTGAAATTCCAGAATCATACCTCGTATATTTTGATGTTAACAATCTGTATGGAACAGCAATGAGTTTTGCTTTACCCACAGGTGAATTCGAATGGTTGGAATTAAAAAATTCCAATGACGAAGCTGCTTTTCAAAATTATTTACTAAGTATTAATTCAAATAACACGCATGGGTATATTCTCGAGGTTGATCTTCATTACCCCCAAGAACTTTTTGAGACTCATAAAGATCTTCCATTGTGTCCGGAACATTTAGTACCACCTAATTCAGAATCGAATATTCCAAAACTTCTAACAACTTTTTTCGACAAAAAGCGCTATGTATTACATTATTTAAATTTACAACAAGCCATAAAGTTTGGTTTAAAAGTTACCAAAATTCATAGATGTTTACAATTCAAACAATCGGCTTGGTTGAAAAAATACATAGATTTAAATATAAAATTACGTCAGGCAGCAACTAACGATTTTGAAAAAAACAATCCTAAATTAATGGTTAATGCCTGCTTTGGTAAAACTATGGAAAACATTAGAAAATACAAAGACGTGAAAATTGTTACTAAATGGTCTGGAAAATATGGTGCAAATTACTATATAGCACAACCCAATTTTCACAGTTGTGAAATATTCGATGAAAATATGATTATTATTGAAATGAAAAGACTGAAGTTAAAATTTAATAAACCGATTTACTTGGGTATGTGCATTTTGGACATTTCAAAAACGTTTTTGTACAATTTTCATTATGATTTCATTTTACCAAAATTTGGTCCCAATGTTAAGTTATTATACACGGACACTGATAGTCTAATTTATCATTTTAAAACCGATAACATTTATACTTTCATTAAAAACAACATAGATAAATTTGATACATCAGACTATCCTCTTAATAATATATATAATATCCCGTTAAAAAATAAAAAAGTATTGGGGCTAATGAAGGATGAAAATAACGGGACAATTATGACAGAATTTATCGGTTTACGTTCAAAATTATATACTATTAAAGTTTTATCAAATGAAACTGAAAAAAGAGAGAAAATTTAAAAAAATGATTACTCTTGAACATACCCAACGTGAAATAAACAGTTTTATATCGAATTTTGGAATAACAAAAAGGGCTAAAGGTATCAGTAAATCAGTCGTAAAAGATATAACTTTTGAAGATTATTACAATGCACTATTTAACTATCAAAAAACCCACATTATTCAAAATCAGATAGTTTCCATGAAACATGAGGTTTTTACTGTCCAGCAAGAGAAAATTGCATTAAATCCGCGAGATGACAAACGGTACATAAATTATTCTTTCACTGATACTCTACCGTGGGGATATAGGTTTTAAAAAACTCATTCTAAATTTACTTGTTTAATTTTTTTTATTTCTGAATGGGAAGAAGAAAAAGAAGGAAAAGAATGAAAAAAAACAAGAGAAGAAGAAAAATAATAACAAGAAGAAAGAAAAAAAGGAAAAAGACGAACAAGAAAAAAAAGATGGAGAAGAGAAAAAATATGGCATCCTCCAGATCTCCGACTACGAAGATGACGATGATGACAATTTTTTCTTTAATTACGTCAGGCATCCAGACGATCATGATGATGATGATGATAATGATGATAATGATGATGAGGACTCGGAATGTGAAGAGGTTGGACCGCTTCTTATAACACGAAGTGGTACAATATATGTTAAATGAAAAAAAAAACGTAAATATACACTTTTTTAAATTTTTTTGACTTTTTTTTATTTCACTATACCTGATTTATTGAATTTTTCCCTTATAATAGTACATATATCAAATAAAACCATTTAAATTGATACAAAATTTTTTTTTTTAATTTTTAAATATATAAATTTTATAATCATCTTCTTGAATTAGACGGTCCCTGTCCATTTTGACGATCATTGCCTCTGTTTTCTTGACTATTTAAATAATGCGATGGTAAATGTTTGGCACCATGAATTTCTTTAAGGTATTCACGTACTTCACAAGCCACACATTTATGATTGTATAAATCGGTTTCACCCTTACATTTAGGGCACTTTACTCTTTCTGGTACTGGCATTTTTTTTCTTGAATCAAATGATGCAATTTTAATGAAATCAATGTTTTTATACCTTCTGATCCTCCTCCTCCTCCTCCTCCTCATATCCCTTCTCCTTTACCATTTATAAAACCAGTTGATATTGAGGAAAAAGGTTCATTCCATCAGTGATACAGTCATGACTTACAGTTATGCAATTAAATTGTTTTGGTTCAAAGACGGTAAAATAGTCAGAACTGAAAATTTATCATCCCATAAAGGAGAAAGTTTATATGAAAAATTTTATTTTAATGAAAATGAAAATTATGACTATATAGAAGTTTATTTCTATAACAGCGATAAAAAAGGAGAAGAGGCAGAAGAAGAAATTACTTCAGAAGACGACGACGACGACGAAGACGAAGACGATGACGATGATGATGACAGTGATGATGATGATGAT
The DNA here is from genome assembly GCA_034092305.1 of Diaprepes abbreviatus. Lineage (NCBI taxonomy): Eukaryota > Metazoa > Arthropoda > Insecta > Coleoptera > Curculionidae > Diaprepes > Diaprepes abbreviatus. The sequence goes on from JASJET010000206.1 coordinate 407,967, forward strand.
TAAAAATCCAGTTTGTAGGTTTGGCAGTTGTAAAAATGGTACCTATTATAAAATTCAAGTAGCAAGAAGAGGTTTTCGTCGTTTATGTAAAACTCATAGTGTGTGTAAATTATGCAAAAAACTTTTAATTGGTTACAAAGTTAAGGCACATTATAAATGCGGGAAATATCTTTGTCTCAAATGTTACAAAGAAGAACGAAAAAATACACAACCTCATTTTGCTAAGACTATTTTACATTTTTTTTCTAGTGTTAAAACGTAATAACATGTTATGTTGTCAAGCTAACCTCCTGCAGAAAACGTAAAAATAAAACAGGCAAAAAAGTATTGTAGCATAACATATTTAATTATTTTTGTAATTTATTTACCCAATATACCACTCAAATATATAAAATTTTGTTTTATTTTACCCGATATTCCACTCTAATTTATTTTTTACTAACTACTTTACGAAACAACAGCCTCTGGTAAATGACGTCATTGTCGATACTTCTTCAGCAATAAGGCCTTTTTGGCTAAGGACTCTTTTGGTCCTTCTTAAGCTACTAGGACAACCCTTCTTTGGCAATAAGGCCTTTTTGGATAGGGATTTTTTCAGGACTTCTTCGGCAATAAAGCCTTTTTGGATAGGGATTTTTCAGGACTTCTTCGGCAATAAGGCCTTTTTAGTTAGGGTTTCAGGAGAATTTCAGGCACTTCTTAGGCTATTACGTCACGTTCTTTGGCAATAAGGTCTTTTTGATTAGGGTTTCAGGAGGGTTTCAGCACTTCTTCGGATTGTAAAGGGCTGAAAAGGGACAGATGCCATCCGGGTGTCACAGTACCCCGCCCTCATAACTACTTACCATTTTTGTTAAACCTTGCTTCACCAGTAAAGAGAGTAGTGCTAATGAAGTTTACATTATTTCGTTGCTAATACAATAGCCAGTTTGCAAACTGCATTCTACGGGGAGAATCTTCAGGAATCAGTTCATGCATTTCTTTCAAATGATATGCTGTTCTTGAAGGACTTTTCGATGTATTAAACTGCGCTGATAATTTCTGAGTGCTCGTTGAAGGAGTGTCATCTACAGCATTTAAAATATTTTCATCTAATTATGGAGTACGTACTGTTTTCCCCGACCAGCATCATTACTTTTTTTCCCAAAATTTCCTAAAATTAGGAATAAATTTAATAATATTACCTTATTAAATGGAATCGTCTACCATTCTCCATTAAACGTTGGTCAACTCGTTGGAATGTTTTCTAATCTGGAAGAGTACGATTAGGATATCCTTCGTGATATAACTTCCTGGCTTCTAAAGCATTGCAAGATGCAAGACTGTACATATCTGCATACTCAATAAACGTGAATTACATATCCCGAATTAATTCACAATTAATTTCACCACGAAATCCAAAAATCAGTAAATTAGTATCTAAGCAAAAAGTCAATGTGTTAGCGACGTGAAAGTTGACAAGTTATAAAATGCAGGATATTTGTTTCTTTCGTACCTAGCAACGTTAGCGACAACATTACTGTGTTTTTGGTACCGATAAAATAAAATGTAGATTTTTTGCGAACCTAGGTTGAAATGCAATTCACAAAATTAGACGTTTTTAACTAAAGAGGTAAACTATAATTTTGGATCGAACTTTTTTTTATCATAAGGTTGAAGGGTGAACATTTGATAGGAACAAAGATGTAGCTTTTGTCGAAATACGCTAAATACATGTTGTAAATAAAATGACCTTTTTTCGAAAATGATTGGGATTAGCGACATGAATGAAAAGTACTTAATTTTTAATCAATAGTTAAAGGTACGTAAAAAATGTTTTCCAAAGTTTTTATTATACAGGGCGTAAAAAAATCCAGTATACATCATATTTTAAAAAATTGAAAAATACCTCGTGGTTCAATAATTATGTGTAAAAAACTTGATTCCATTGCAGCTCTTTGGGAGAATATATCTCCGAAGAGGAGGCCTGTGCGAAAAAAGTTTATTTGAACTTATAGTATTCTTTTAACGTGTTTTTTTCATATCTGGGATATTTTACACATTTTTCCGGACACCCTGTATAAGCGAAGTTCGACAACATGTAATTCCGCTTAAACCCTTAAGAGTTAAGCTCTCAAATTGCGAAAATTCTGATAACAAAGTAAAAGAAAAAGTACAGGTAAATAATATTGCCAATCTGGCGAAATAAACATCTACAAAAAGCAACTGGAAGGCCAACAATAACGTACACGGTAGAAACTAGACTTGATATAAAAACAAACTCAAATACTATTAGAGACTGCCTAAAAGAAAGTATTCAGGATAATTACAGGAAAGATCTTATTTGATAAAAAGAGAAGCGAAATCATTAGAATACAATGAAACATTGAGAAAAGTAATGAATGGACGCACAGTACAAAACTAGAATTGAACTAACATATGGATAGAATGACTAACGTCAGAATCATCAAAATGGCAAAAAATAAATTTTCAATGGGCAGAAAAAATGTAGAGCGACCAAAGAAACATAATAATTAATTAAAATTACCTTAGCATAGTCTAGTTCAAAAATTAGAGCTGTCATCGAATAACTGTTTTCAAAAAGAAATTATGAAAATCTAAAAATATTATTTGTTAAAATAGTACTCTTTATTCATATGGAAGAAATAAAAAGTATTACATAAAATTGAATTTAGTTTATGAATTAATAAAATCAGATTTTCAACCCACCATATTGGGTTGAAAATTTTACGGTGTTCACATTTTTCCAAAATGGTTTTAAGGGAGTTTCAGAATCGTAGGTTACGAATCAAGACTTAATTTTTTACAATTTAATATAGCGGATCCAATATGAGAAACTAAAATTTCACATTTTTCTGATTTTATCGGATTTATATAGCAGACTAAATATTTGTTTGTTATAATTTCATTTAAAACTGGTATTTGGATAATTCTCAGAATAAAAAAAAGTTTTTGTTGTTGAGTTTAGTGTAGTCTACAACTTTAAATGGGCATTTTATTGCGACCTTAAGAATTCAACTCAATTCGCAACTAAAAATCGAAAAACAAGATTTTTATAAAAGAAATTAAACAGACTAAAAAGCGAAAAATGGCAATAAAATTTTTTAAATGAAATTGAAAGTTTTGATGTCGGCGCCAGTTTATCACTAAAGGAAACAAATCACACGAGATACATACAAACTACGGTAAGAAAGCAATTACAAATAAAGTATTTCTCAATTTTTTTATGTGAGTCACATTTTATCAAGTTTTATTTCGGCTCCAATTTCAAAAATTTCAATTTTCTATTCAATTTTATATTGTAATTTCCCTCACTTTTTGAGAAGTCCGTTCGATAAATATTTTATTTTAATTTTGATAGTTTGTTGTAGAGTTTTTTGTTTCAAAGTTAATAATTTATAACAACAAAACCAACAAAACTTTTTCACAAGTCCTCTACTACGCTATACAGAAAACTACTTTACTTGATTACATTTTTAGTTTGTACAAAGTTACAGTACATTACCCCGTTTGTTTACTCTTCAGATTAAACTTTACTGAGATTATGAAAATCAATTTCTAAAATTATAAAATCATTTATAAAGTTTTTGGCGGGTTGAAACTAAACATGAAAAGTTGGATTGCTACTTACAATGAAGCTGGAGTTTTGCAAAGAAAAATAAAGTTTCCAAGAATATTTCATCTGTTCATGACAGTTTTGCGTTGGTATTGTTAAATTTACAAAGAATACTATCTGATCTTATTAATTCATAAACTAAATTCAATTTTGTGTAATACTTTTTATTTCTTCCATATAAATAAAGAATACTATTTTAACAAATAATATTTTTAGATTTTCATAATTTCTTTTTGAAAACAGTTATTCGGTGACAGCTCTAATTTTTGAACTAGGTCATGCTAAGGTAATTTTAATTAATTATTAAATTTTTTTCTTGGTCGCTCTACATTTTTTCTGCCCATTGAAAATTTATTTTTTGCCATTTTGATGATTCTGACGTTAGTCATTCTATATATATATACATATATATATATATATATATATATATATATATATATATATATATGTATATATATATATATATATATATATATATATATATATATATATATATATATATTAGTTCAATTCTAGTTTTGTACTGTGCGTCCATTCATTACTTTTCTCAATGTTTCATTGTATTCTAATGATTTCGCTTCTCTTTTTATCAAATAAGATCTTTCCTGTAATTATCCTGAATACTTTCCTTTAGGCAGTCTCTAATAGTATTTGAGTTTGCTTTTATATCGAGTCTAGTTTCTACCGAGTACATTATTGTTGGCCTTCCAGTTGCTTTTTGTAGATGTTTATTTCGCTAGATTTGCAATATTATTTACCTGTACTCTGTCCTTTACTTTATCAGAATTTTCGCAATTTGAGAGCTTAACTCTTAAGGGTTTAAGCGGAATTACGTGTTGTCAAACTTCGCTTATACAGGGTGTCCGGGAAAATGTATAAATCTCCCCGATATGAAAAAAACACGTGAAAGGAATACTATAAGTTCATATGAACTTTTTTCGCACAGGCCTCCTCTTCGGCGATATGTTCTCCCAAAAAGCTGCAATGGAATCAAGTTTTTTACACATAATTACTGAAGTACGAGGTATTTTTCAAATTTTTAAAACATGATGTATACTTAATTTTTTTACGCCCTGTATAATAAAAACTTTGGAAAACATTTTTTTCGTACCTTTAACTATTGATTAAAAATTAAGTACTGTTCATTCATGTCGCTAATCCCAACCATTTTCGAAAAAGGGTCATTTTATTTACAACATGTATTTAGCGTATTTCGACAAAAGCTACATCTTTGTTCCTATCAAATGTTCACCCTTGAACCTTATGATAAAAAAAAGTTCGATCCAAAATTATAATTTACCTCTTTAGTTAAAAACGTCTAATTTTGTGAATTGCATTTCAACCTAGGTTCTCAAAAAATCTACATTTTATTTTATCGGCACCAAAAACAAAGTAATGTTGTCGCAAACGTTGCTAGGTACGAAAGAAACAAATATCCTGCATTTTATACTTGTCAACTTTCACGTCGCTAACACATTGACTTTTTGCTTAGATACTAATTTACTGATTTTTGGATTTCGTGGTGAAATTAATTGTGAATTAATTCGGAATATGTAATTCACTTTTATTGAGTATGCAGATATGTACCGTAATATTACTAAATTTATTCCTAATTTTAGGAAATTTTGGGAAAAAAGTAATGATGCTGGTCGGGGAAAACAGTACGTACTCCATAATTAGATGAAAATATTTTAAATGCTGTAGATAACACTCCTTCAACGAGCACTCAGAAATTATCAGCGCAGTTTAATACATCGAAAACTTCTTCAAGAACAGCATATCATTTGAAAAAATGCATGAATTGATTCCTGAAGATTCTCCCCGTAGAATGCAGTTTACAAACTAGCTATTGTATCAGCAACGAAATAATGTAAACTTCATTAGCACTATTCTCTTTACGGATGAAGCAGGGTTTACCAAAAATGGTATCATAAATTTACACAACTCACATGTATGGGCTGATAAAAAAATCCTCATGCAACTATTGCCTCGCATCATCAACATCTCTTCCAATCAAATAATGTCTGGGCAGGAATCATTGGCAATTTTTTGATTGGACCATTCGTAATGCCGACTGAATGAAAAATTTTATTTGGAGTTCCTCCAGAACGCTTTTCACGATTTAGTAGAGCACTTACCACTTGAAACCTTCCGAAACATGTACTACGTGCACGATGGGGCACCACCGCATTTCAGCGTTGCTGTGCGGGAGCACCTGAATAACGTCTATCCAAACCGTTGGATAGGTAGAGGAGGATCTATTGCCTGGACTCCTCGATCACTCGACCTAACACCGTTGGATTTTTACCTGCAGGGACACTTCAAAACCTTGGTGTATTCCACTCCGGTCGATAGTAGGGAGGAACTTCTACGGAGAATCGTGTTTCATTGTAATCAAAAAAGGAATAAAGTTGAATTAATCAGCCACATTAAGTGAGCAGTCCTCAATTCATCATGCACGCCAGCCCATGTTGCAGATTTTTTTTTTATTAAAACTATGACGACAGGGGAAAATTCCTCTTTTTCCTATTCAACCTATTCAACAACAGTTAGTGGAAAATAAAATGACGTTTTTTTTTGAAAACAGTTAGGATTAGCGACATGAATGAAGAGTACTTAATTGTTAGTCAATAGTTAAAGGTATGTAAAAAACTTTGTCCAAAGTTTTTATCATACAAGGCTTAAAAAATTAGGTCGTTAGTGTCACAGCTAGTCCGTCCCTAAAACTGTGAATAGTCATAACACTTTCTCGGATAGTAATTTGAAAGGTCTTACCTGATATATATCATATTAAGAAAAAAGTTAAATATATCTGGTGTAAAAAAACTTGATTCCATTGCAGTTTTTTGGGAGCCCATATCTCCGAAAATGAGGCCTACACGAAAAAAGTTTATATGAACTTGTAATAATCTTTCACGTGTTTTTTTCATATCTAGGAGATTTTACAGTCTTAAAATTGTCATTTCGTATTCTGTCAAACTCTTACTACTGATTTATTTACCACCAATATTAAAACGACTACAGGGTTGGTACGAGATCAGCCGCAATCACATCCCGGTTGTTGATCTATAATAGCAAAATAGTTTTTTCGTGACAATTTTTGTTGTAATTTTAAGTATTGAATCTAGCAGATTTTAAACATTGGGATTGCTGTATTTTCTCCCCATTTTTCTATTATTGGGTATAAATATATCTACACTAAACACCATTTCCATACAAATTTTCATATTTCTAGTGCTGTAGGGATCGATGAGCGAGTGCATGAGTAAGTTAGTGTTTAAGTAGCAAAACTTGGCATTTAATTAACTTAGAAACTGAAAGGCATAGAAATGTGAAATTTAAAATTTCAGTCCATTTTATCAAGTTTTTTTTATAACGCAGGTCTCTGATCTTCAGTATCAAGATACTGGATGCCAAAAATTTTGCTGACTTGGTTCCAATAAAAGTTGTTACGTAGTGTAGATTTCATCTCCTCCTAAAAGTATTTTAATTTAATCATCAGTGAGGCGCAGTAGATAGTCACAAGCAGTTCCATCCATTGCATTCATTTTGATGATAAAATGTTACTTTTGTAAAATCATTTATAATATCAATAGTCATGCAGATTACTCCAAATAGTAACAAAAAATAATTATAATATTCCTAATGATCTTATTTGTTACTGATAAGCCTATAGGCTTTTATTATTTTTTTTATATCTTTGAGTAGATTTATATTTAAAGATAAAGAAAACAATCAAAATTTACAATTCATTCGGTACTACAAACAATATCAGTATTATACAGTTTACTAAATATAGCAATATATCTTGTGGCAGCGGAAACTAGAAACATTATTTCAATTCGTTGAGTCATGTACAATTATTTCCACAAAAACGTTTTGACAAAATATAATTACCTAAATAGTCATGGTAAAAGATCTTTATGTTTTTGGAGATACTAGTTTTTGGTTTAAGACGCGATAACTTAAATATAGGATCCAGTTACTATCTCATATCATCGAAGCATGCTGCTAGCCAACTTCTTCGTATAATTCAGTGATAAATTTTTCCATGTTCCAACATTTCATTGCTTTAAAATTCATATACGTTTTTTACAACGTTGAACCTTCACTAAACCCCATACATTGTCAATGGAATTTGTATTAGGCGAAAAGCGGGTAGTAATGCCGTTTCTTTTTTCTAGTCTTGACAAAGATGACTATCATGCCTTCTTCTAGTATCCATGAGTCATAACCAGGCTCAAAACAGCATTTTGCAGTTTTTTATATTGGCGTGAATATATTGTGAATAAAAGTCAATTTTATAACTGCCTCTTTCTACAGTATATCTAAAACAATAAATCGTTCTTTCTTATTTTAGGTGACAGGTTAATTGAAAATATTCAATAAAAAATACCAGGAAAATTGAATGTTTTTGTAAGACAATATATTTAATTTGAATTTCTCAGTTTTAAGCTTCCTAAAAATTATATTTTTTCTATTCAAAGCAATTCCAGTAAAGCTAATTTTTTTAACTCTTTTGGCTTAGATATGTTGCAGTGTTATTATTTCTGGGAACATGCACAGAATGTCAGCTCTTAAGAATAAATGAAAATGCTTTATCTCTAATTATGATAGTGTAAATATTTTATTTATTTCAATAAAACGATCATTTAGCCGAATAGCTATATTGTGAAATATGCTCCAAAAGTGAATTGAAACTAGTTTTATTTTTTAAATATCTGTTTTGAAAAAGATCCTGAAAAATCAGTGGGTATTTTTATAAATAAAATTTGTATAATCTACAATCTACATCCCATCTTTGGACTTAGAGTGTATGAAGTCAATAATAAAAAGTATCAAAGCATTTATTTTCAAAAATTTTCTATCATGAATTAACACAAACAAATATTTGTTTGAAGAATGTAGACAATATTGAAGCTTGAATAAAATGTGGTTTTCGGACTTGCGTTGTCTTTATTTTTGTTTATTTGTACGACGTTTCGATTAAGTGATATCTCTAATTGCTATCAAGTATAAACTACAAAATTTTTTTTGTTTTAAGGCTACACGCTTATATGAGGACTGTGTCCATTGAAGCGCAAATGTTCACTTCACTGTACACACCTCAATGATTTGATGTTACAATATGGTGGTTGCCAGAGATTAGGTATAGCAACACTGAGTTTACTAAAGATTCTGTTATTATTTTTAATGTAAGCTGCCCCACATATTTTCATTTTTCATGATCAGACCATTTTATATAGTGTTATTTATCCCAGGCGTGTTCTGCAATACCAGATCTTGACGTTTCCCCTTTTTGTGGTTAAGTTTTATATTTCTTAATACTAACTTCTAGTGAACGCTTGATTTCTCCACTATACATTTCACCACACTCCCATGGAACTTAGTAAACTCATTCTTGCTTATCGGTAGATCACTGAATAGCAAGAAACATATTACTTCTTTAAAATTTCATATATCAAGGGAACCTCCGTCAGCTTGCAAATCATGAAATACACTTAGAACTCATTTAACAAAAACAAAACCATAAACTAGAGTTACTAGCAATTTTTAAATTTGACGCTATCTTAAACTTTTCATTTTCGTAACTGTTTGAGGATCCGGAATAAAACTTTCTAAGAATTCAATTTTTGAAAGGGCAATCAAACATCACAGTTTCTCCCTACTTTGACACGACACACATATTCTTACTATCTGAGCTAAAATCAATATTTTTTGTTTAATTTGCTTAAACTAATAAGTAATTAATTAAATATAAATTTACTTTCAATTAATAACATATTCAACTAAAAGATTATTATTTTTTCTAGACGTGCTTAATAATATTGAAACATTTCATATTATATGCAAGCATTTATTTTAAATATAGCATGTTAGTTTTTAAATGTATAATCATTTCAAATTATAACAGCATACCTACTTCGATGATCAGCTTTTGATGTTAATGGAACATTAACTCGATGGTAAAACAATATTACTGACGTTGCTCCAAGATGTTTATATCAAAACATGCTTTATAGCTTTTCTCATGCAGTTTATTTGTAGGAAGCACACCATGAACAATTTTTTACTCATCTCTTTCCAAAAAATGTTATCAACATACTTACTCATTTGGTATAAAATAATTACCATCATGACTAATTTGCTTCAAAAGTTGAATTTGAAGTTCTTTATCTTTTAGAAAACTAAAATATTGGTAACATTTAAGAATTTTTACATATCAAATCCATAAAGTTAAACTTTTTCTCGATTCACGATTTAAATCTAGGGTAAAATTTTAAATATATATTATTAAATGCTTTAAAACCTACCGATGATTATGAATAACTTATAATTTACCAGATGAGGTATTTTCACATCCTGCTGTGAAGAACGACCTTTTTTTGAAATACCAAAGAAAAACTTTAAAATTTACATCCCTGTTTGAAATTCCTAATAAAACATTAAATAAAATGCATAAAACCAAAAAGCAAAAAGAAAACCCTATCAAAATGAAAGATATTCAGTCAATGTCAAAAATACGCTTTCATCAATCGAATACATATGGAAGGAATTTTTTATTTGCAAACCAATATTTGCACGTAATGGCACCGAGCATAAAGGGAACATTGTTGGTATAAGAGAGATATTATATATAAATGAACAGTCCAGTTTTATATGTCAAATTTATGATTTAAGTTTTCAATCACACCGACCTAAATTTATGGAGAGAGAAGCATTCCCAAATATGCACTTTAACAGAATGTTTGACTGTTTTATGAATAATTCTGTGTAGTGCGATCAACTAAGCTTTCTTAACATGACTTCAGGCCTAAATTGAAGATTGGTCAGTAAAAATAACATTTTACCAATCTCTGTCGATGTTCTCTTGTACTTAAGCTAAAAGTAGTTTTCAGCAAATAAAAGTTTTCCCACGTTTTCCGTACTCAATGCTATTTTCACCGAATCGCCGTCGAATAGTATTTAAGCTAACACATGTTCCCTCTCCAGTTAAAAATACTTTATCCTTGTCATAGATTTAGATATTGATTTTTTGAAACACTTAAATAATTACTTTATCTTGATTTCTGTAATCACCGCGATTTGAAACATCATCGACATTTTTTCTCGATCACACCTATTCACCCACCGCTGTACGAAAGGTACAGACTATTTCATATATTTTGCAGCGGCAGTATAATTCAGTTTAGGACCTTTTCTTGTCTATACAAAAAAAACTGCTTCGAATCTTTTATGATATTTCGCTCTTCTTATGAAAATTATGAAAATGTTGATAGACTTCACGAGTATCAAGCAACTGATTATCAATGAACAGTGAAGTAATTTAGAATGTTGGGCATACCAAACAATTAAGCCCAAAAAAGTAAGCACGGTTTTATGGAACTAATTGTTTATAGATAGTGAAGCATATGAAGGGACTCTGAGAATTGAAACATAAATTAACAAATGTTTTATATTCCAATTAATTTGTTGAAGGAACTTTTAAAATTTATTCTTGGTATTTTTTCCATATTGTTAGTATATTGTATAGCTTTTAATTTATGTTCCATTTTTTTTATTTAGTTAAGAGAGTCTTTGAGTTGTTTACAGATTTTTTTCTAAATTTTTGAATTTGATGCCGACTTGAAAAAGTATATAACTTAATCCACAATTGTTATCGATAGAAATTGACAATGTGAAGAAATTTCATGGGGATAAGGTAAAGGGGCGATGGTTCAAAAAGAGACACAGAAACAATACAAAATAAATTCGCTAACCAACAATTTCTTTTCATTTATTTTTCTTGCTTTACATAATTAATACCACCATAGAAATATTATTCATCGCTCTGTACATTTCCCATCAGAGATTAGACAAAAGTCATTTGGTACTCTGAAAACCTACAAATTTTGATTTTAAGTTGAATAAATGGTAATATGTCGCCTCTATTAACCCCAGTAACATCCAGAAGGCACCAAAAACACACAAATGCCGATTTTTAAGAAAAAACGGGCCATAAATATTCTTGTCTTCTCGTCCGTTATCTTGGAACAGCCATTTTGATTTTATTAAGGGGTTACATGGGTGTCATACTATTTTTGACTCCTGACTAACTTATCCTGTAAAACAATTAACAAAAATAAAGTAAAATTTAAGATCATTAAATTAAAAGCAAAAAACGCATTATGACTTGTAGCGTCTCCCTTTTTACAGGGTAAAGCAACGGATGCGTACGGCAGCTCAATATGTCAGAGGCTAGGTCCGTATCTCTTTTAGAGATAGTTGTGCTTTGCTTTGATTATCCAATTGGCGCCACCTGTCTTACATTGTCTGTGTTACTTACCTAGTGATAAAACAGGAAAACACATAGGTATCAGGAATGATGTTAATTTACTGACTGCTGATGTATAGCTTCATAATAAAACGACTTATTTAAACAAAATAACAATTTCATTTTATTCCAAAAAATTATATACATAAAAAAAATGATATAACCTTATATTTTTAATACTGAAATGGAATGTAAATAAATGAGAATTTATTAAAAATAAAATATTTTATGACTTCTAAATTCAAACCAAATAATGTGATATATAAACTACAGCAATTTACAAACTCTGTTAAGAAGAAAGAGTGATAAGTTATAAGACCAAAAGAGGTGTGAACCAAAAAAAAAAATAAATTTCATGTTTACAATTTTAAATTACAGGAAAATAATTAAATTTAATCAGGTAAAAAAATACGAATTATATAATGTTACTAAAAACGTGTAGCATTGATGCAAACTGGTAAATTTAATAACATTTAAAACTATTACTTTTATCACAAAAACTTATTAAAGTATTTCAATCTAGATTAAAATTAAGTGCTTTAAAATGTATTTATAAAATTGCAAGCTCGAAACTTTAAAAAAACTAAACTAGTTATAAATAGTTTTATTGATAACTTTGATAAGAAGCTACTTTAATAACTAGTAAAAACCATAGCTTATTAAAACTGAAAAATAGTTTTAAAATATAATACAAGAAATGTATATATATATATATATATATATATATATATATATATATATATATATATATACTCCTATATACTAAGTTACTCAAAGTTGCTACCATTCAATTATAAAAAACAGATGGACAAAATTAACTATCGAAAAGTTGCTATTAGCTTCAGAGGAGGGGGCATAATACTATCGAGAGATATAAGTTAAGAGGGAAGCACAAAACTCGTAAAAGTAACTGGTGAATGACTAGTGAACTTTACGAGTATATCGAAGACAATCTACAAGAATATGTTTTGCCATATGTAGGCCATATTGAATACGAAAGATTCATATAAACGCATGATAATGACCGATCATTTACAACTGGCATAGTAATTAATTACCTGAAAGTAGTCCTAATTTAAAAATTAGCTTGGCCACCTTATAGGCCAGACTTAAATCCAATAAAGGATATGTGGTGGGAGCAGAAAACGCCGCAAAACGCGATGAATTCCAATTCTAAATACAACAGAGGAAGTTCGGTTTGCAGCACAATATTATAAAATTTATAAAATATACTGTTTATTCTGGAATCTGTGCTTCTAGTTCAAAGTTTTTTGCTTAATTTACTAATCTTTTCTAAAAGAAAGAGTAAATATTTGTAAATTTTCCGTACTTTTTTTTATGAGAGTAATTGCAGAAAAGTTGCGACCCATTTTTATCCTGAGTATATTTATAACTTGATTCGGTCGAAAACGAATATATCGTTGTTTCGCCTCTTGCCACTTTATTGTTATACTAATCTATACTGTGTCCTAAATGATTCACTAACATATCAACGTAAAACCCTAACTATTAAAGACATAATCATGAAATTTTGGGAAAAGATTGGTAACACCATGTAGAAAGAATTTTTCAAAATTCACATTCCGAAAGGGTTTTTTTCAATATTCGCATTTTAAAAGAAAAAAAGGGGTAATACGTTGTTTTTAGGATTGCTCATTAAAAAGTAATTTTCTCTGTGAAAAATTACGAAATCAACAAGATTTTTAGCTTCACATTCTATATATGATTATCTAAAAATTATTTCTGCATTTTTCGAAATTACTTTTTTGATGCTGAAAAGCGATAAAATGTTTATTTTTACTATTTCACGGAATCACGCTAAGATTATTGTATAGACTATATACAAACTCCTTTACTACGCTGCGGAAATATGCGAAAAGTGTATAAAATTTATTTCACATTATGTAATGGAGCAATCACTAGTTATTTTATGCTGATCAACGTAAATATAATCTACTAAAATGAGTAATTAAATAATTACTCTTTAGGTAAATTTTAACCATGGGAACGAGATATAGTTTATATTATCACCCAAAGATCTAAATCCATTCACAAACTTAGCAATTTTACTACTTTTGAGTCATTTAAATGTTTTCTTAAAATATATAAACCCTGACAATTTATGAGAACATAAACTAAAAAAGATTATACCCTCTTTTAATATTTATAAATAAATCTGTCAATGAAATTCTACCCCAGTTATGTAATTAAAACCGTAGAGATAAGTGTCACAGGAGATCTCACATGTGGTATCTGCAAATACCGATAGAGTGTATTAAAATATTGAACGATTTTCCCATTATTAGAAATCAAAAGAATAATCAAATAAACTCATTATAATGTGATATATTGTTTAACAACATGTAAAAAGAATTCGTATAATTACTGTTTTTTTCTATTCACAAGAAATATAGAGTTAGATGTTTACTTCCAAAACAGCTAAGAGTGAATAGTTTTTTTACCAGGTGTTATCGTTTACTTAGTTATAAGAAGACGTAGATTAGTTTGATTAACTGTTTTTTTTATATAAAAAATAAGATAAAGCCTCTCAGAGGCCAATTCCGGAATTAAGTATCCGGTATAGAATAGCTAACGACGAGAAGACTGAAATTACTCCAACTTTAGGGAATGAAATTGACGGATATAGGGTTACATGGGGTAAATAGGAAGGGACCAGCGGGGTACAAGTTTGGCCTTGTAAGAAATAATAAATTTCAGTTACGATCTGGGATTCGTTAAGGGCAGTACGATATGGGAAACAGGTCTTGGAAAATTACGTGTCATGTATATTCGGCGGTAATGAGGGTTTTCTTCATTTTTTTTTTATTTAACTGGATAAAAGGGCGAATTTTGTACCATTTGTTTAAACAATTTAAATCGCTATTTTTTCGTGTTTTTATTCTTTTTTCAACTATTTTTTTTAAAAGCTATATATACATTTCTTCTTCTAAATTGTGTTGTTAGTTTTTCTTTGATAATAGAACGGCCAATGGGATCAACTAATGTAATACTTTGAAATTGTTAAAGTTTCTCATTGTAAATATTTTCGTTTTCTATTTATTTTTCTGAATAGATTTTAGTATTTTGAGAAACTTGGTTTGTTTAATTTATAAAAAATCTTCACACAAATAAATTCGCGGGCACACCGTAGTGAGAGCTTCAATTCGAGAGACGACATCTGACCAGCTAGACAGCAGCTTTTCGGAGTCCTGAACTTGCTTATGTTTGATGGTACTGGTAAGCCCTAAATAACCTGTAGTTGTTTGTAAGAGCCAAAAAGAATGACCAGATTTCCAGAGAGCCTTTGTCTTTGTGATAATTATTTATAGGAGTTTAAAATACCTACAAATTAATATGTCACAGCAGGAGATACGCGACCAAAATATATCATTTGCAGGAGTCTATGATCAAATGCTGTCGCAAATGATATAAATAGAAACAGAATAATAACGAAAAAAGTAAATTAATTATTGCGGCGTAATTTATTAGCCTCGTAAGTCGTTCCTCATTACCCCCCTTTTTCTTTCTCTTTCCTTAAGTAGCTGGGCACAAAAATGTCAGCTATTTCGGGTATATATCGTTAATTGCGTAAAGGCACGTATATGCACCACAGAGGGCTAAGGACTCATTGCTTTTATTGATCAGATGTAGTTCATTATTTTTACGATTCTTTAATAATCTGAAATAATATAATAATCTATAATGAAGTTAATATTTGAAAAGTGAATTAAGTAACGACTATATTAAATTTCAAATAACCCTAACTGGATTATTTTTGCTTAATTGCTTATAGTACAGGAGGTAGCGCTGCATTTGAACGAGATATTTCATACCGAATGAAAATCATAACAACAATATTTTACCCTAGTACATTAGCGATCTGAACATCAGCTACTCAAGTAGCTGTAGAGCTAAAGATGACAGCATGTTAAAGTTGTTAAAAAAAAAATATGCTACGAGTGTTTTCATACCGTGCCAAAAGTTAAGGGATAATTTTTTAGATTATTTTCAACGAAAAAATAATAATCAGCTGTATTGGAGAAGGGGGATTATACGTCAGTCACGTATATGAATCATGTTGAAAATATTCAAGTATAAAGTTATTTTATGCCTTATAAGATTTTTACAGCTGAATTTTTATACTTTTACAATAATAAAGAAAATCGTCAGCTGTATGTATAACGATGTAAGACCGTCAGTAATTATCATAAACATACTACGCGTTCAGTGCATCGGAGTGTTGTATAGTCACTTTGACCAATTACTGTCGATCTTTCCACCCACAGATATTCAACTTATGGCAATTTTTATTTTTGTTAATAATATGATTACCCTATTTTTGAATTTTATTCAGTATTATCTCAATTTCATTTAATTTATGCCACTTTATGCTATGAATAACGAGTTTTTGATACATTTTTCATATTAATGAAGTCCGTGTCAGTTTTAAATTATATAATTATCTTCTGTAAAACCAAAAAATCTTGAGCTCCGAATGTGCCACTACTCTGTCACCCCTCCCAAAGATTTTATTTGAAAGCCCTCTGGTAGAATTTACCATAGTGAATTTTGCCTAATCGAGAGAAAGTGAAAATGCACAACGTTACATTAATGTCACTCAATTCCATCAAGCATTAGGACCTAGCTTGAGCTTATCGTTTTTGGGATTTCATGTCTTTACAGGAGACCATTTCAATCCCCCATTCTATAGAAAAGGAATAAGATTTTTCGACATTTTAAAACGATCAGAATCCCATATTAAAACATTTACAGACATTACAAATATACACGACTGTAATATAGATGAACTTGGGGAAAATTGAACAATTTGTGTGCAGAATATATGGTCTAAACTCAATCGACAATATAAATATAGCACGTAGAGCAACATCCATTAAAGCTTATAAAATGAATGAAAAAAGAGATAGATTTATCCTTAAAAATATAATTGACAGAGCAATATTTCCTCGATGTCAATCTCAACTGTATCAACACATACTATGCGCATCTTATCTAGCATATCTTGGGAGTCATGCTCATCAATCAGTCCCATCAGTGTTACCACGCTATGGATGGAAGGAAAAAAAATAAATACATTTTTAAGTGGTTTGATGGTGATCAAGTTCCACCGATAATAACTGGCGTGACGATCATCGACGAGAATCATGCAGGTAATTTATTTCTTATATATTTTTAAATTACATTGAAATTGAATATAAAGGAATGTCGATATAGTTTTAAGATTTGTACCATCAGAAAATGCCGAAGAAGATGATGCAGAGGAATTTGAGTATGAAAGAAATGTCATAATAGACAGCTTCAATGATAGTTGCGAGGAAGATGATGACTATGAAACAGAAACCAGAGAAGAGTTAAACGAGGAAATAGATGACTAATTTTTGTACATGTAGCTTATGTATTGTTCAAATTTATTATTAAAACAAAAATTAAAATATCTAGTATTGGAAGACTCCGGAATATTGGTTTTTTATGAATATATATTTTTATATATAATTCAAAACCGATACGAAATTGATTCCCATGAAAAATGAATTAGTCTCGTTATTTTCAGCTTAAAGTGGCATCATTTAGATGAAATTGATATAATACTGATAGAAATTGAAAGCTAAGTGTTTGTGGGCGGAAAGATCGTTAGTTTGTTGGCAAAAGTAAATATGAAACGCTCAGATTCACTGAAATGGCAGCATGTTTAAAACGCTGACTGATGGTCTTACCCCCGTTATACATACAGTGGATGATTTTCTTTATTATTTTAAAATAATAATAATAATAATAGCTAAATAATAATAAGTCTGTATGGCCGGCCGTGTACTGCAGCCAGCAGTATACTTGTCGCTACTGTAATGCGTAGACAGTACAGCCAGCAACGCCAGCTCTCCGCTGACCTTTAATCATATCCTTTCTCTATCTTTTAAAGATCCCTCTGTCTTGATCCACCTACCCACAATTCATATTCAATCCCTTAGGAACACATTCTTTCAGCTTTCCGACTGGATCCGGCTACGAATAGATCCAGGGGTTCCCTCAACCAATCGTAGGAGGCGATTAAATGGGGAGAAATTTCAGATTTTTAATATGAATATGTCGACTATAAAACATAAATTACCCCAGGTGGGTAGGACTAATAGTCCAGAATCCCACACCGCAAAAGCGGTCTGCCCCACGGATTCTGGGGGGGGGGGCAATATTTCGACATCTCCAACTTTAAGTGGCAGGGTGTTGAGGAGGCGGACCCCTGTTGCACAAGAAACTGCTGCCCAACCACAACAACATAAGAGCCAAACAACAGCAAGAGTTCCACCCTCCGAAGGTGCTGCGCAGGAACCACAGCCAGCGCTCAATCAGGCGGGACTTCCAACACAGCGCATGAAATGGACAACATCCATGAATGAAACAATAATGCACATTTTTTATAGGGTGACTGAACTAGGACGAGAAACGGTCGGCTATAGAAAACCGCTTCATGCCGAATTTTGTAGGGAATATCCACATCTACAAGTGTCACAACAGAGAATAGCAGATCAATACAGAGCAGCTTCATGCCGAATTTTGTAGGGAATATCCACACCTACAAGTGTCACAACAGAGAATAGCAGATCAATACAGAGCTATTCTCCGAAACAAACTAATCCCAGAAGCGCGACTTAACATCATCAAAATGGAAATCGAAGGAAAGATAAGACGCATCGACGATATTAATGACTAAATCGTAGAACCTGCACCACAGCCAGACCCCGAGATTGAAGAGCAACCAAACAACGACACTAGAGCGGACATCGCTGAAGACCAACAACAACAACAACTACATCAGCATGCAGGTCAAACAACTCCAAGAGCTACACCCGCTGAAGATGCTGCGCGGGAACTTCGACCAGAGCTCACTCAAGCAGGACGACCAAGACAACGCATGAAATGGACTACGCCCATGAACGAATCAATAATACCCATCTTTTACAGGATAACTCATCTAGGACGAGAAATGATCGGCTACAGGCAACAACTTCACGCCGCATTCTGCAGGGAGTATCCACACATATAAGTGTCACAACAGAGAATAGCTGACCAATATAGAGTTATTCTCCGAAACAGCCAAATTCCTGTAACACGGCTTAATACCATCAGGGCGGAGGTTGAGCGTGAGATCGGGAACACTGACGGTGGCGATCCGATTGCTGGGCCTGGGCCGGGGCCAGAACCCGAGGTCCAAGAACAGCAAGAACAGCTGAATGACGATACCCAACAGGACAACGCTGAACTCCTTTATCAGAAACTATCAACAGAA
The DNA here is from genome assembly GCA_034092305.1 of Diaprepes abbreviatus. Taxonomy (NCBI): domain Eukaryota; kingdom Metazoa; phylum Arthropoda; class Insecta; order Coleoptera; family Curculionidae; genus Diaprepes; species Diaprepes abbreviatus. The sequence goes on from JASJET010000206.1 coordinate 427,200, forward strand.
ATGAGTACTGCGATATTGGAGTATACTGGAACCAATCCGTTATACAGACCGGCACTGCCAAAAATTAGTTCATCTAAAAAACTGGGTATCATATTGGATATCATGAACAATCGGATTTTACCAGCTTATGTTTCAGAGTCCTTACATACAACAATCTGTTTTGCCACGATTGCGATAGCCAGAGCTTTAGAAATTAAAATTACAACAGAGCTCCGATCAGCAAGAACGGAACCCAACACTCCACAATGGGAAAGACGTCTAAATCACAAAATCGAAGATCTTCGAAAAGATATAGGACATCTATGCACATTGTGAAAAAAATAACATCATCGCAACTCAACAGAGAGGATGCATTAGGGGAACAATGGGATGCAAGGAACAATTGATTGTTGACTCTGTCATATGTAGCCAGGCCTGTACCAACCGAAGAAACCTCTTTGCTGCCCATGTGAATTATAAGAAGGCCTTCGACTCAGTGCCACATGAATGGCTCAAAACTATATTGAGAATGTATAGGGTCGATGATCATTTTGTTTCCTTTTTAGAACGCATCATGTCAACCTGGAGAACTAGGATCCAACTGCAAGGTCCATCCAGCGATACCATCAAAACTAGTACAATCCCAATACGAAGAGGAATATTTCAGGGCGATTCACTAAGCCCATTGTGGTTCTGCCTTGCAATGAACTCTCTGTCACGCCGTTTGAACTCCACCAGATACGGCTTTAGTATTAGAAAAAACAACGAAGGGGTAGCAAGATTGAATCATCTTCTATACATGGATGATCTTAAACTGATGACTGCTACCAAAAACCAGCTACAGTAAATGCTCAAAATTGTCGAGGAGTTCTCCGGGGATATCGGAATGCAGTTTTGACTTGACAAGTGCCGTATTTTGAACATCGTTAAAGGAAAGATACAACAGGGAGCATTTGAGATGCAGAACGGTGAAACCATTGCTGCAATGGAAGCAGAACAAACATACAAATACCTAGGTATGAAACAAGCTAAACGAATTGACCATCGCACTATGAAGGCCGAATTGACAACCGAATTTGTCAAGAGGGTAAGACGGGTGTTACGAACTAGTCTAAATAGTAGAAATTTGTTTAAGGCGCTCAACACGTACGCATGATCTGCGCTTAGCTACTCTTTTGGAATAGTAAAATGGAGCAGGACGGACATCGAAGGCCTGCAAAGAGAAATAAGAACACTCCTAACAAAAGCACACAAACACCACCCTCGGTGTGCTATTGGACGTACAATGCTTCCAAGACACCAAGGAGGAAGAGGATTGGTCGATATTGGTAAGCAGCTCGATCAACAAATAATAAACTTACGTTCTTATTTCCATAGGTTAGCGGACTCTTCCACACTACATCGAGCAATATGCGAGGCAGACGATTCAACGCCACTACAGCTGAGGGAACGGGATATTGCTTCTCACCACCGAACAGACCAAGAGAAGTTACAAGCCTCGCTACAGATGCCACTTCATGGACGGTATCCAAATGAGGTCAACTAGGACAATATCGATAACTTATCGTCGAACTACTGGTTGATTTCAGGACAGATGTTTCCGGAAACGGAGGGCTTCTTGTTAGCTATCCAAGACCAGGTTATTCCAACGAAGAACTATCGGAAATTCATTATCAGAGATCCCTCAATAGAAAATGACCAATGTAGATATGGCTGTCGAACATCAGAGACGATCCAGCACATAACTGGAGGATGCCAAGCGTTTGCCGCAACCGAGTATAAGGAAAGACACGATTCAGCCGCTAAGACACTCCACCAAGAGTTAGCAGATAAGTTAAAACTATTGCAGGTAGGAAAGGTGCCTTACTACAAATATAATCCAGAGCCTATTCTTGAAAACAACGAGTTCAAGTTATACTGGGATCGAACGGTCCTAACAGATCAAACAGTCGCTCATAACAGGCCAGACATTATACTAATAGATAAAATTTCCAGGCGAACTACACTAATCGACATCGCGACATACAGAAATCTGGAGGTCCAAATCCGAAGAGAATAGGGAATGAACAGCGTCCAAACGATTCCCATAATACGGTCAACAACTGGAGTGATACCAAAGAACCTCCCGCAGAACATCAAGGGAATGGGCCTTAGTGAGCATCTGTATAAACCTATGCAGAAAGCAGTTCTTCTTGCAACCGCGAGAACCGTCCGAAAGTTCGTAGGAAATACAGCAGACCACGTCACATAGGACCCGATAACATGGAAAGGGTTACCACAGAGCTTCATACTTTTGGTGTCTTTGTATGCTTGGTGTGAGTGAATAATCCCTGGAGGGAGTGCGAAGCCGTTTGGCTTGTAAATCTGAAAATAATAATAATAATAATGTATTTTTATTAGCATTAAAAATATAAACTGAACAAATACAATAATGGATGGCGAGATCTAGCATAGCTACTCATCTAACCGTCCGTTTTCTTAAATTAAATCTAAGATACATGTAAATTAAAAGTAAATATAATCTAAGAAACAATCCAAGATACAAAAATGATTTGAGAAAAAATAAAAATACAAATTCTAAAACATTCACCGCACCCGACCATGCGTACTAACAATAAATAATTTAACAGCTCTTTTGAAGCTAGCGACATTCTTAAGGGCTACGACATCCCTAGGAAGTGAGTTATAAATTTTAGCACTGCATTATATCCGAAAGATCTCTGAAAAAGGGTAGTTCTATGTTTTGGGACAGTGAACCTGGAACTATAACGTGTTTGTCTGCCATGAATATCACTGCCACGAATCAATTTATTAGATAGATAAGAAGGTGCTTCTATCAACACAATCCTATAAACAAGGGTTGCTAAATGTATAAAGAACCTTTCCTCTAAATTAAACTATCCGGATGCCCGAAATAAAGATGTCACATGACTATTCCTCTCACGTAATGTAAGTGCTGGCCAATATACAACGTCACAGTATGACACCAAAGACAATATCAAAGAATCGCAGAGTCTCAACTTGATATCAGTAGTTAAGACATCTTTATGCATATAAAGAATTTTTAGCTTATAATAACACCTTTGCAATAAATTTGAGGTATATGCCTTAAAGCGAAGTTGTGCGTCAAACATTACCCCTAGGTTCCTGGCAGAGTCCGACGGCGTCAACATTGTATCACCAATTTTGATTTTAAAAATATTACTCTCTACAATTTATTGGCTGTGCAAACCAAAAAGAAAAAGTTTCGACTTATTACCATTCAGACACAGTCCATGACCTCTGTATATCTCCAAAATGATCTGTAAATCATCATTAATCTGCTGCGCAGCCTGTGCCATACCGACTAAATTAAACGAGCAGTAAATTTGCAAATCATCAGCGTATTGGTGAGAACGACAAGTTTTTATAAATTTACAGAAATCAGCTATATACAGCGAAAATAACAGCAACCCAAGAATGCTGCCCTGTGGTACACCCCTATTGAAAGTCACAAATTCAGATCTCTCATTGCCAATGCACACGCTTTACTTTCTATCGCCAAGATGACTCCTAACCCACTCCATCGCACTCTTCCCCAAGCCAAAGTATTGCAAAAAACATCGCATGATCCAAAGTGTCGAATGCCCTACTAAAATCCAGTAATATAAGAGATTGACTAAAATGTGGTCGAACTTCCATTATCTTTATTTATTTTTATTTTTAAAAATAAAAATAAAAATAGATAAAGACAATGCAAGTCCGACCATATTTTAGTCAATCTTGAACATTGTCTACAACCTTCAAACAAATATAAGAGATGTCGCCAAACTGCTATCACTTGCACCAAACACATCATGGCTCACTTTAAAAAGTGCAGTAGTTATACTATGTGAAGGGCGAAATCTCGACTGTGTAGATGGCAAAATGCCTCTCGAATTCACAAAGTTGCTTATCTGATCATAGACAATCCTCTCGAGCACCTTAGACAATGTCGGTAAAATACTAATAGGACAAAACTCAGAAATGGTAGTGGGATTAGAAACCTGAAACCTTAGGAACTGGTAATATATTAGCACATTTCCACTTTAATGGAAAGAAGGAAGTAGAAAGGCACTTATTAATTATGAAAGTTAAATAAGAAGTAAGACAAGGGGTGATCAACAACAGCATCTTACGATCTATCTCATCAGCTCCCAGAGCATTTGACTTTATCTTAGAGATAACCTCATTCACGCGGTCATCGTCAACTTCGGCAGAAACAAAAGCGTCGGTTACATCCTGGAAATGCGAATTCCTGTACTCATCCAAAAACATATTGTTAGATGTTATATCTATCTGTCAAAGGAATACAGTTGAGAAAATGATGATTATAATCCGAAGAGGAACCCATATTTGAAAGCAACGATCTAGTTAATGTGCCAATATTAAGTATCTTTAAAGTACGCCAAAAAGTTCTTGGATCCACCCCATACTTCTGTTGTAGGTACGCCTTTTTTTCATTTCGGACAACCATCGTAATGTAATTGTGAAGACCCCTATATTCTTTCCAAGCAGCATCTGTCTTTGTTTTTTTGAACTTCGATAGAGCCTTTTTACGCAGTTTTATCATAAATTTGAGGTTTTCCGTCAACCATGGAGCAGGTGCTTTGGTAAAGCGCGATCTTTTGATAAGCGCGTGAATGTCAAATACCGATCAAACATTCTCGTTTAAAAACAAAACCATGTCATCCAGTCTCTGCATATCATAAATCACATTCCAATTAACAGCATGCAAATCATTCAGAAAATCATTATAATTAAAGTGTGTATAATCGCGATATGTTCGAAAAGTTATTGAAGGACGAGGCTTATTAACTTTTAATTTAGTATATACTAAGCTGTGATCTGAAATACCTTCCATTTTGATGACATGAGTATTTAAAGACAGATTTTTTAAAGAAGTTACTATAACATCTATGAGAGTTTGTGTATTCGGTGTCACACGTGTAGGGGAAAGAACTAATTGACTAAGAGAATATTTATGAAAAAACTTGTTCAATGTCCTATATCCATTTGAATTTAAATTAAGCAAATTCACATTCAAATCCCCACCAAACACTAAATAATCACATGAAGGTAAAAATGATATCAAGCAAGTTTCTAATTCATCTATTAATCAAATTCACATCTGACGGCCTATACAACGACCCAAAACACAATCTGGTCCCATTAATTTTAACATCAATCCAAATTTGTTCAAGTAAACCTACCATTGGCGGTATAGGTAAAATTTCAAACGTCAAAGATTTTTTTATATAAAAAGCTACATCGCTACCTTTACGATCTCTATCCCTTCTAACCAGAACATAGCAGAAATAGCTAAACCTTCATTGGCAATACCAGTATTCAACCAGGTTTCAGACACCCAAGGATGTTGTATCCCTCAGATTCTACAAGTTCTGAAAATACATCAAAGTGTGAACAAACTGACCTAACATTAATATGAGCAAACGTCAAATGCCCTGATCCATCAGTCATTCTTACGCTAACAGGCTAGAAACAACCCCGTATATTTATTATAAAACATTAAACACTAAAACGAATTAAATAAACGAAAAAAAACCTAATCGAAATGTATTCTGTTTCAACACCAAAAAAAATATAAAATGCCATAAATATATATATATATATATATATATATATATATATATATATATATATATATATAAACAGAAATAAAATAAAATCTTTTTTTTATATTACACGGACAAGAACTTTATTTATTTATTGTATATATATATATATATATATATATATATATATATATATATATATATATTAATTTTGTAGATTCTCTTCTCTCAGATACAAATTACCTTCTCTTTTTGCAAAGAATGAATTTATTTATTAAACGATCTCGAAAACAATGACATGTACCTCGGTCTTTCGCAGTCGGCCAAGAAGGAACCTGAGTTCATGATTTCAGTCTCCCACTATAGAGAGACCTTCAAACAAAAGATATTTGACAGATTTTCAAATTTGGCGGCAGAACAAAGCTACTGAATAGTACAGGTAACTTAAAACTAACAAAATTAATATAAAAGTCTTTTAAACTAAATAAAATAAGTTATAAAGAAATAATTACCTTTTTTTCTTTTTCAGTAGAACATTCTTTTGAACACAAAATCCTGAAAATATGAAATAATGGTTCAATGAACTGATTTTTACTTTCGATCGAGAATCATTCACGAAATTATATTAACTCATTATGGGACACCAGAACTACTTCGTACGGACTTATAACAGGTGTTAAAAAAAATTCGTAACATATATTAGCATGTTTTAATAAATTCGCAGTCATGCTAGAGACTGATCCAGTAGTTCAAGATGCATTATTTTCGTGAATTAGTGCTCTTTGAAATATTCACACGGAATGAATTACTTTGATTTTATTGCATTATTGATAAATTGCAGGAGGTGTAATTAACTATATCTGATCTTTTTGCGCTGAGGCTATTAAAGTAAGAGTATTTCATTGGAAATAATGCACGAAAAGTCACCTAAGAATGGAGTTCAATAAAATTTCATTGCCTTTCTTTTTCTAAATCCTCCGGGGTCATGAGTGCGAGCAAAGGCGCCACTGGTAGCTGGTCTTCTATATAGATTTACCGAATCACTTGATCAAATAGAGGGTATCCGATATAAACATAATAGATGTGTATAAATAAGTATTAGTTTTGTATGAAGGAATGCAAAAAAAATACAATGTCATCATGTTTTTCTATAATAAAAGCTTTAATTATTATTTTGCAATAGAAAATGAGTATTTACACTATTGCGAAATGCGTTTAATATTAGCTTACAGAATAAATACCAACGAAACATTAAAACCATAATATTTCAACAATTATTTTTATAATATAGAGCAATATTTATCCTATACAATAAAATTTAAAGAGGGTAATAACTGATAAATTTACACATATCATAGTTAATAATAATAGAATTATACTAAAATAAACTGATTTAATATTATTGATTATTAAAATTAAAGGCTAAATGCATCTTTATATAACTTTAGCAATTGTGAATTCTACAAAATTTTTTTGTTATTATTAAGGGGATTAAAAAAAAGTTGCAATGTATTATTATATGTGTTTGCTTTAGCTTTCAGTTAATCCGTCTTACAGCTTAAGACTTCAAACTTACTTAAAGTTTTAAAGAAAACAACACTTCAGACGAGAAGTTTAGATACTAATTTAGATAAAGGGGGAGTTAGAGTAAACCAATGTATACCCTTGAGAAACCACGTTTAAAATTTAAGAGTACATGCAGATTTAATGAAGTTTTTAGATATATGGGCTTTTTCTTGTTTCTTTAGTGACTATCGCATTGATGGTAACACAAAATCTGAAAATAAAAGTACATAATTTGGTAAGAAAGAAAATATAGCTATAAAAACCCTATTCCCTATTGTTGAACTACTGAATAATTAAAATTATATATTTAATAAAATTTTAGGACTTTTTCAATGATATTATTCATCTTTTCCTAATTTAAATTGCTTCATGTTTTTTACACTGATGAACAAAATCATCTAATACCTTTTTCTTGAGAATAATCCTAAGGTAATTGTATTGGCACTGCTCTTGGTGGAACTGTATCTGTTGTTTCATTCGTACTAATAGATAATAGGAATGTTGACCTTAATTCAAATAAAAATATAATTTTGCCGCGAAACGGTATTTTCCGTAATAGAAATCCTAAAAAATACAATATTTTTCTTTATTTTTAAGGAATTTAATTTTTCTTTAATAATGAAAATGTAATTAATTCTCCTTCAAGTCACGTGACAATGAACACCAATCAAAGTGAATGACGTCACTGCGTTCTAAGGTCATCGCTATCAAAGTCTAAGTTGTTAGGTTAATAATATTTTATAGAAATTTTCGTGCAATTTCTTCGAAACTTGCTTACTACTTGGAAAATAATAACTTTTAATATAAGAACAATAAACAAATATTATCAAAACTTACATCAAAATGATCTTCACATAAATAAATTTTAGATTGTGTAGGTACAAGTGCCGGGTCCCGGTGGGCTAGCTGAAGCCATATTTTCCTATTATTTTCCAAAGGTGGAACGTGAAAAAAATAACTTTTCAGGTGTTTTATTTGTAGTACTTGTACACTGAGGCACCGCACAACACTTATAAAACTTAAAACTAATCTTTTATTACAAAAATTACGAAAAAACTACGCCTACCGTCTCAACAACAAATTAGACAATAAAATTTGGAAGATTAAGTGCTTAATTTCCTGGTATTCTAAAATATTTCGCTATGATGTTGTACCTAGTCGAAAAATTAGAAACCGTAAAGCATAAGTTATAGACAAATAGTCCTAAATAAAAATCCGTACGTATTAAGATATAAAAGGTGCTAGCAAAGAACAGTGGGTTAATAATGAAATATGCAATATTCACGAGGAACGCTTCGAATCTACAACTCGGAAATATTTTTCAAAAACCTCCATTATATTGAAGAAAATAGAAAACACTATAAGAACTCTCAACAGCCTATAAGAGTTGAGATAGAAAGTTAAGAATGCCAGCCACGGAGAGTTTTATATTTTTTCAGGGATTATTTGAAAATAACCGTTGACATGATTACAACTACAATATATTACAAAAGAAAATAAAGACGAAGTTTGGATGGAACGTAGCGGATAGTATATTTTAAAAAAATAGGCTAGACCCTGAAATAAATTCCAGCCTGTAAATTGTGAATACAATATCAGTTTCCTTCGTTAACAATAAGATAAAATTAATGCAGCAGAAAACTGGAGATAAAAATACTTTGGTCAAGTTCTACCAACTTGAGCTAACGTTGAAATAGATGTAATAATCTATATACTTATTTTGTCGCCTTAGATTAAGCCAGGCACTACTCCGTCACAACTGTTTTTTCGGCTTCCATCGTCCAAGTCGATTTAAACAAGTTTGTTTGGTTTTTGTCTAAGGTGGGTGAGGGAGCAACTGTTTTGATGTTATAAATATTTCTTCTTAATTTTGCTTCCTTCTTTTTTAGCTTGTCGTAACTTTCTTGTGTATTTTTAAAGGTGTATGTGGGCCACCATTTTTGCTAATATACAATTAGTTCAAATGTTTATACTAGAGGTCGCCTCTATGTAGAACAGAAGTAATAAAATTATTTTAAAAAATAAGCTATTAGGTGTTAAAAATTACCATACAATCTGCCAAGTTTACTGTTAATCTAAACCTAACTAAAGAGGATTTAAAGAATTTTTTTTATTATAGATTATTTATATAATAATTTAGATAATCAAAAATTCATACTTTTATAGTATTGCCTGGGTACTTTATTGACCAGTTGATGTATTGATTAGCAGGTTATCCTGATTATGCAATTAGGAAAAAACGGCATTTATTGGCGTGTGTTTCAAGAAATTAAAGAACTACCACTATTTGTCAACACCTATCCAAATAAAAATAAAAATATTTTCTTGTGAGTCACTGACTACACAACCGGCACTAATTCTGACGATATATTAATTCTACGGGAAATTTGTAGATTCCTGGCTTTTATTACTGATCTTAGTAATATAAATCTTATTTCCATTCCAACACTCCTATCAGATCTTTTAAAAATCACATGCATTCTTATTGAAAACTATTCTATCGGATTGACTAATCAATATTTCAGATTTGAAATAAAATTGAAAAGAAACTGTAAATTACTTCAGGTAGTTGACTAATGTTTAGAAGGGAAGAAAGAAGTTAGATAGGGCCGTCGATTTGCTAGGAATAATTAACTCAGCCAATAATTTTGCTAGAAATGCTATCATCCAGTGATTTATCAGGAATTGATCTCTATTATGCAGATACGGGTATACATACATACATATATATATATATATATATATATATATATATATATATATATATATATATATATATATATATATATATGTTTATGCGGCTTTCATGGAGTCCTCCGTGTGAGATGCAATAGCAGTGGATATATCCACATTATGCCGTTGTAGTGCTGAAATCACATTCAGCAAACGTACAACTATATGCAGCTCCGTGTATAGAATGAAGTAACGTACCAACAGTAAATGCAAACTTCTCTCCATCTTGTCCTTTCTGTGTTAGAGGTTGCACAGTTAGAACAAATTGTTATAAAACGCAATTTATCCTATTCCACCACCATCGAAATGATGGCCTACCTGTACCACCATACCGAGAAGAAAGTTAAAACTTACCCACCCCGCTACAGTGATACGGCAGAGATACATGTTTCGTCTCTACTAGACTCATCAGGGTACCGACATGCATCTGGCTGTGCAAAGGACAGATCGGAAGGAAGCATGCAAATACTGAACGCGACTATCCGGCGGGAGGTCGGCAAAGTATATATATATATATATATATATATATATATATATATATATATATATATATATATATATATATATATATTAGCAATGAAAATCGATAAGACTTCCCATCTCTAAAATCGTATCTCTACTTTCTCTTTTTTATGTTCTGTTCGATGAATTTCCTGTGGCCTCTTGCTTGTCAGCATCCAGCCAGTTAGCTGCTCTTTTTTACTTTTGACATGTAGTACGTATACCATTTAAACTTTCAAGATAAACTTGTTTTAGTTTAACATTTAGTAAAACTGAGCAGGTTAAAAAATTGTTCATTAAATCTCGAATCGACACTTTTATTTGGTTGTCGGTTCCAATTTACTTTTTGTTGTCGACTGAATTCGTTTTTCATTATGTTTTTTCTTTAACTACTCTTTCGTGTTCTGTACTTAATCGACAAATATTACTATAGTATAAGACGCATATTGCTTGGTTATTATTTCGATTAAGTGAAATTTGGGAAAACGATGTATTTTTTGAAAAAAAAAAGACATTTATCCCCTATTTCGATATCGTAGAATACGATATCAAAAACGTCTTCCTAGATTTCACTTAATAGAAAAATTATCAACTACTTAAAAATATCTTCCTAGATTTTGCTTACTCAAAAAATTACCAAATACTTAAAAGTTTCGGCAATATCGGCAATGAAGGTGAACAATGTCGTACAAATATGAAGTTTTGTGCGATGATATCGATACGTTATTTATTCTTAAATTAGTGTTGGGATAAATAGTTAAAAACTCTTTTACTATAAATTATTAAAAATAATAAAAATGTTATTTAAAATTATATTTACTTTTAAGGATTCATCAACTGTGTGTCAAGCATGTAAGGAAAGGATCTACCGCAGACAAAGAAAAAATACGTGCATGCATTCTGATTGGAAAATGAGAAATTTAAAGATCTAAGAATCTAATAAAAAAATAAAGATGGCCATTTTGAATATATATATATATATATATATATATATATATATATATATATATATATATATATATATATATATATATATATATATATGTTGTAAAGAATATAGGGTAGTTGAAAACGAATTTGGTGTATATAAATCCACAACCAGTAAAGTTATACAAAAATTTGTATATGCTATATATATAAATTTAACTACAACATTTGTTATAACTTCCAAGTTCAACCCATTTCATTAAACAGCCAGACCGATGGCCAGATATAGCAATATTATTCATATTAAGTTTCTGTAAGAAAATCTATAGAATTATGTCAGAGGTGAGTTGTAGACTTGAAGTTTTCTTTGTAAAAATTGCATATTTCTATATTGATCCATTGCCCGTCGCTGGCAGTTTCTACTCTGTATCTAAACTCCTACGGGTTTTTTACAGTTCTTATAGGGTGGGTAATTTTCTTCAATAGAGTAGTCGTTTTCGGAAAATATTTCCACGTAGTAGACTCGACGCTTCCCTGGTGAAAATTGCATATTTCTTTATTAACCCTCTGTCCGTTGCTGGCACATTTTATATCTTAACTCGTATGGGCTTTTGGTTAGAACTAGTTGTACATGCTTCACGGCTCTTAATTTTTCGACTAGGTACAATATCGTAGTGAAATATTTTAGAATACCGCGAAATCAAGCACTTAATCTTCCAAATTTTATTGTCTAATCTGTTGTTCAGACGCGGTGACGTCACAGCGGTTTTGGAGCGAAATTTGGAACGGAATTTACAATATATGATTTTTAAAATACTAGTTGTATTAAAAACAATATTAAATATTTTGAACTACATTAGATAATTATACATAGTTTTAAACACTTTCCCAATAATAGTAGACATTCTAGTTATCACAATTACTTGATTTTATAAATAACATACATGCCAACATTAAATTCACGATAGAAAAAGAAATTGATACTAGTAAATTCCTTATATTTAATAATATCACAAGAAAAAACATGTACGTCTACTTCATATATTACAAACCAATACATACAAAGACTAAAGTATATAATTCATCATGTCACCTTATTCAATTTAAACTAGCAGTATTACACAGTATGTTACATGCTCCATTAAATAGAACTAGTGTGTGGGCAAAAAAGTATTTTTATTTATTACACATAGAGAGTGTTGTAAATATTTTGAAGCGCTTCTGTCACCTTATACAATTTAAACTAGCAGTATTCCACAGTATGTTACATGCTCCATTAAATGAAACTAGTGTGTGGCCAAAAAAGTATTTTTGGTTACCACACATAGGTAGCGTTGTAAATTTTTGAAGCGCATCTGTCAGTGTTCTGGCTTTTTCTTTTTGACATTTAATATCAGTCACATTTTTGTTTGTAACTATTAGTTTAGGGTCAATTTGAACATGAAGAAACGAACATTTTCGGCATATTTTACTTTTTTATATACGTAAAGGGAAGAAAGCTGCTAAAGCTCACAAAGAAATATGTGAAATGTTGATTGCATTAAAGAACGCACGTATCAGAATTGGTTTAAAAAATTTCATTCTATAAATTTTTCACTCAAAGATAACCAACGTTCTGGTCGACCTACTGAAATTGATGATGATCAAATCAAAACCATAACTGAAGAGAATCGTCATATAATTGTTTAAGAGATTACAGGAACGTTAAATTCATGGCACACAATGATTAAAAATCACTTAAATTATCTTGGAGGTGCTAAAAGGTTCGATATTTGAATTCCATATGAATTAAAGGAGTTTCACTTAACCCAACGAATTAACGTTTGCAATATGCATTTCACGCGCAATGAAATTGACTTTTATAGAAATTTTGATAATTTACATATCTCATTTTGGAGTATTACTATTGTTATATTGTTAATCTTAATTGAATAAATTTAATAATTGGGAATTATTAAGATCCAATTGTTCGTTGAGCAAAATATTTGTTTTTTTAGTTTATTTATCTTCAAGGACTCCAGAAGTTTTCATTTTTTGCAATTTTAGAATATTTTTGAAATTATCGTCAAAATCATATTTTTTGAATTTTAAATGATTGGCGTGGGCTATCTGTTGTGTCTTTATTGAAATTATTTTTATACTTTGATACCCATTTATGAAAACTATTTATACTTTATTAAAATAACCACAAGATCTTTGATAGACCTCTGAGTTGTGTTTAGTATTTTTGTTCTCGTTTTTTTAACATTTACTAAAGAACTATTGGTTCTAAAAGCTATATTAATATCTTGATTTAAAAATAATTAAAATAATTTATCTTTAGGTTTATTTATTTTATTGATGGAATAAACTAAGTTTATTGCTTTTTTGTGTGATTTTTTGTTAACGATATTAACTATTAGTTTCGATTCAAATTCATTATTAATTACTATCTTTTTTTTTTAAATTTAATTATTTCTCATAGTTTTGTTTTGAAAGTGGTAAGTTTAATAATCTATAAGATAACTGAAAAATCATATCTATTATTCATTTTAGATACAGTAATGTCACGAAAATTAATAGATTTGTTCAGGAGATTGGAAAGAGGTTAAGTGTATCGCAAACAAAAATTAAAAATCACGTAAAATGACTCGGACTTGCTAAGATACTCGATATTTGGGTTCCGTATGATTTAATAGAGTTTCATTTAATACAACTAATCAACATTTCTCATATGCATTTCACGCGCAAAACATTCATCACTGGGTCATGTACAGGGTGAGTCAACGATTGGATGAAGTAAGTTTGTGCCTTTTCGGTAAAATTAACAAAGAAACTATATTTATTGTTTGATATAGTTTATTTTTACGCAGATTTGAAAAATATTTAGGACTCTACAGGGTGAACCAAAAAACTAGGACAGCATAAAGTTGTATTTTTTTAAATAGAACACCCTATATACGAATCGTATTTTCGATTTAGCTTATAATTTTAAATCTTTTTTATTAAGGGTTTACTATAATAAAACTTTATAGTTTCTGAGATAATTAAGTTTAAAGAAAAAAAGTCACATTTTCAAGCATCAATTCAATCCTAAATAACATTTTCAATTTTGTGACAAATATATTCAAATTTGGAATTTAGCAAGGCCAAGGAAGAGTTAACATAATTTTTATCTAATATTTGCAATAAAAGCTACAGGGTGTTGAGCACATCGGCTCAAATTTGAACAAGTTTAAATGAATAAATATCTTTTTTTTTAATGGTACACCCTGTATATTTTCATGTTATTTAATAGAGTAATAAAAACCCTAAAAGTTTTGTTCAATATATCCTATACCTATTTATAATAGTTTTTGAGATATTTCAGTTTTTCTTATTTTCCATACTTTTTTACAGAAATAGTCTTCATTATCATAGTAGCCATGTAAAATAATAAAAAGAAACTACAGAAACAAACAGAATGTGGTTAAATATGATGAAATACATTATTCGTTACATTACAACGGCAATAGTTTAATTAAACATAATGTGAAAAAATTAACACAACAATAACGACAAGGCAAATTCATATTTACTTTTATACTAAATTGAAACAAAAAAATTACCTATTAAATACTGAGATTAATTATTTCTTTTTAATAAGTGTTCGAATAAACGACCCTCTTGTGCAATGCACAAATTTAGTCTTTTTTGCAGATTTTCTCGGACTCTGGACAAAATTAGTGGCGTTATTGTTCTACAGGTATCCCTAATCCTGTTTCGCATATCTTCCACTGTTGTTGGTGGATTAATATACACCTTATTTTTAATATAACCCCATAGGAAGAAATCTAATGGGGTGATGTCGCAAGACCTTGGTGGCTACTCAATGAAACCCCCACGTCCAATCCATTTTTACGGATATCGTTGGTCCAAAAACGCACGAACTTCACGATGGTAATGCGGAGGCGCACCATCGTGCTGGAACCACATACTGTCGAGCTCATCCCTATCGAGACCTTGAAGCAGTTGGGGTAGTTCTTCTTGTAGAAAGTTCAGATAACTATGGCCATTTAGTGGTTCATTTAAAAAGTGGGGTCCAATAATTCGATTATGATGAATACCACACCAAACATTTAATGACCAGTGGTTTTGATGTTGCACCTCTCTAATCCAAAATGGGTTTTCTGTGGCATAATAATGCATGTTGCGTCTATTTACGGCACCGTTACTTTTAAAAGTAGCTTCATCACTAAACATTACCTTGCATAATAAATTTGGATTTAATTGAATCTCCGCATTTATTGTTTACACGACTTTCAAAATCCTGTCCATGCAATTCTTGGTGTAATTCCATGTGATATGGATGATACCTATATTTCTTGGTAGTACAATTAGCGGTGGATTGTGATGTTTCACATAATGCTGCTAACTGACGGCTACCAATATAAGGATTTTCCTGAACATTTAACAATACTTGTAGTTCTTTTTCTTCATTAGTTACTGGTTTGTTGACCACTTTACGTTTTGGATAATCAACAGTACCAGAAGAATCAAATCTTTGCATTAAGTTTTGAAAAGTATGGGTATTAGGCTGGCGTCGATCAGGATACTTCATTTTGTAAATTCTTTGAGCAAGAAGGCAATTTTTTGAGCCTCTCCTATTGTATAAATCATATCTATTAACTCATTCTTTGGAAAATTCATTTTACAATATAAGATGAATGCAAAAAAAACCAAACTACACTACATAAAAACCAAAAGAAGCGATTGCGGTTATAAATTTGACACACAGAAAAATGTTCTTTTACATTGTTTTTGCCATGGCTACTATGATAATGAAGACTATTTCTGTAAAAAATATGGAAAATAAGAAAAACTGAAATATCTCAAAACCTATTATAAATAGGTATAGGATATATTGAACAAAGCTTTTAGGGTTTTATTACTCTATTAAATAACATGAAAATATACAGGGTGTACCATTAAAAAAAAAAGATAGTTATTCATTTAAACTTGTTCAAATTTGAGCCGATGTGTTCAACACCCTGTAGCTTTTATTGCAAATATTAGGTAAAAATTATGTTAACTTGTCTTTGGCCTTGCTAAATTCCAAATTTGAATATATTGAAATTGAAAACGTTATTTAGGATTGAATTGATGCTTGAAAATGTGACTTTTTTTCTTTAAACTTAATTATCTCAGAAACTATAAAGTTTTGTTATAGTAAACCCTTAATAAAAAAGATTTAAAATTATAAGCTAAATCGAAAATACGATTCGTATATAGGGTGTTCTATCTAAAAAAATACAACTTTATGCTGTCCTAGTTTTTTGGCTCACCCTGTAGAGTCCTAAATATTTTTAAAATCTGCGTAAGAATAAACTGTATCAAACAATAAATATAGTTTCTTTGTTAATTTCACCGAAAAGGTACAAACCTACTTCATCCAATCGTTGACTCACCCTGTACAGTTACATTATTCGAAAACGAACATAATTTAAGTGTGACAAATCAGCACAAACCGCATCTAAAGCAAAATTTCATGCAAAAAATACCTTGCTGTCAATTTAGTAGGACTACAAAGGTGTGTATTTTGAGTTGTTTCCAAGAGACCACACAATCATGTCAGATGTTTACTGTCAACAACTAATGAAACTGGATGAAGTAATGAAATGAAAACGGCCAGAATTAACCAGTCGCAGAGAAATTGTGTCCCATCATTATAATGCAAAGCTTTACTTATTTTTAGTAACTCATAGGAAATTTTCAACTGATTATAATTTATTTTGAGGTTTGCAAAACTCTTTGAATGGCAAAACTTTCACAAATGATGTTGACTTTAAATCGCATTTGGATTAGTTTTTTGATGATAAGGGCCAAAATGTCTATGAGCGCGGAACTATGAAGCTGCAAGAAAATTGGCAAAAGGTCATTGAACAAAATGGAAAATATATAATTGATTAAAGTTTATTTTTTGTATAAAAAAAAGAATTTTATTCCACACTACAAAAACGAGATTACTTTCTTGCCTACCTGATATATCAAATTTATTTTTTCAAAAAGAAATTGTGAAAATTTATAAATATCCAAAAATTTTGTCGGTGAGTGTATGTTAATAAAACCTTAAACAAGCCTTCACTTTGTTTCAGATTGTTATCTCTATTTGATCCCTGAGTCAACTACAATAAGTCAATCTGACCTTCCCCATTTTCCCGACTGCCGGATTTGGTTTCCTTCCCCCGACGATGGACATGGGCTTGTGGTAGAGCTTAATCGTCTTAATGTTCCTTGTTCGAAGGGGCACATACACTTCGCAGGAGTAAATGGGAGCTTGCACCAACATGACAAAGGACACAACAAACTTTGTGGTAAGAAATAGTTTACTCAGTAATTAATAAAATCGGAAGTAATTTATTAAAATCATCATAACAAACATTTTCATAAAAATATAATATTCTAGCCCGCATTACAAGACAGAGAAAATTAATTGTACGAGCTACATGACAGGCTGTCACAAAGATTAAACTTGTGCCTTAATTTAATTTCCAAATATTATGTTTACAAACAAATTTGTATTCAGCAGTCAACTTGGACTTCATAACAAATTAGAACAAATAATAATATTATGCGTTACCAAGTAAGTTAACAAATATGTTATATTTGTTGGTAAAGCTTTCTTACCCGATTTAATAGTGTCTACAACAAAAACTTGAATCACGCACCATTTTCGTCTGTCAGTTGTTCAGTGGGCCATATTAGCTTTTCTTTTAATTTAAACATAAATATATATATATATATATATATATATATATATATATATATATATATACATATATATATATATATATATATTGTCGCAGTTAGGCCGGCCCCTGGCGGCTCTAAATTGCGCTTCGTGGGAAAATACTTTAAGTGTTTCGTCCCGGTGCCAGTCGTAGGACTCGTCAGTGGGATTCCGACTGACACCTTCCCAGACACCCGTCGTTACGTTCGAATCTCTTATTTGAAGTTAAATCTAACCGAAAGATGGAGGTAAGATGTTGAATAATAGGACACCCCCTCCTTTAGGTCAGACAACTTCGTCGTTCTTTGAGATTTCATTAGTCCTGATCTCGAACGAACGCCGAACGTTGGAAGCCCAGGAACTGCGGGGACTAACACCCCGAATTACGTATTATTCAACGTCGTCTTTGTCACATCTGTCGTGGGCTCAGCATTAACTTAATGCCTTTCCATGCAGGGATCATATTATCTTAGACTTCATCAGGGCCGTCGGGCACCCTTCACCCCTATCGTTTAAGTTACTTTTCGGATATCCTATCAGGGCTGTCAGGAAATGCTTCACCCCTATCATTTAAGTTGCTCCCGTGAATCCCATCAGGGTCGTCCAGGTAATGCATCACCCCTGTCATTTACGTCTCTGCGTATCGAGGCCGATCAGCATCCCCTTTCCCCCATCACACAGTTGAAACCGAAAGTCTTATCAAGGCCGATCCACACTTTCATCGCCCCATCACACAGTGATACCGAGAGTACTTATCAAAGCCGATCCGGTAGTACCGTCCCCCCATCACACGAATGTCGAGACTCTATGACCCGCTGCAATCGTCCTCTACAGGGATGCTATGTCGCAGTTAGGTCGACTCCTACCGGCTCTAATTTGCGCTTCGTGGAAAAATTCTTTGGGTGTTTCGTCCTGGTGCCAGTCGTAGAACTCGTCAGTGGGATTCCGACTGACACCTTCCCAGACATCCGTCGTCGTACTTATTATGTTCGGATCTCTTATTTGAAGTTAAATCTGACCGGAGGATATATATATATATATATATACAAAAATGTGGCGTTACAATTTAAAATAATAGAGAAAAGTTTGCAATATGGGTTCGCAGGTAACGAGATTATTTTAATGTGAATAATCGACCGTAAGTAAAATGATCTCGTTACTTGCCAACCGAAATTGTATATATATATATATATATATATATATATATATATATATATATATATATATATATATATATATATATATATATATATATATAAGAATTTGCAGTCATATTTTGGTACCCGTTTTAATATCAGAAAAAATGGTTCCTCGTTAAGCTCCTTCTATTAAAAAACATTTCAAATTACCTCAATTCTACATCTCTTGTTGAATTTTATTAAGATCAAAGTAACAGAATTTTTCCAGTTACGGAACAAGTATTCCCAGAAAATTTAAAAAATCAGGGAGCAGTAGGGGTCAAAAGAATGGTTTTTAAAAAGATTAAAAGGCATTTCATCTCATAACTACATTATTAGATTTAAAACTCATAACATTCCATCATTGGTGGTATTTGTTTCGAATCCACCATTATATCTCTTCCCTTTAACATGTTTCTTATATCAGAAATTTGGGCATTCAGTAAATAGATAACCCAGTGCTCTCATATGTGCGTCGTATTGTCACGTAACCCTCGAGGAAATTAACTTTAATTCACCATCAATTTGCCCTAATTGCAAGCGGAACCACTATTTAGATTTAAAGGATGTAAACACCACAAAAATAATCTGTCATTCAAAAACTTCACACCGTAGAAAATAGCTTCGGAAGCTAAAACAAAACTGTTATTCCTTCTTTTGCTGCTAGAGCTAAAAACTTTGTGAACAATTCCTCACATATAGAATCTACCAAGGAAAGGAAATCGGTCTCAACTTAGTGTGAATAAGACCTAACAAGGAATGCAGACCCAAAAAACATTCTCTTCCCCACCCTTATCTCTTCATTATTTTTCCAATCCTCCTCCCAAATATTTCCTCCTCCTCATCCTCGTCCAAACGTTCCTGCATTTCTCATTCAATACCTTCTCAATATCGCTCCAACTTCTCCCTAGCTACAAACTCAGCCAAGAAAGCACTTTCGCAATCTAGTAAACCTAATTCAAGTTCAAGAATTTATTTTCTAAATCATCTTCCAAATTCAAAAATAAGTCTTCTTCTTCTTGTTCAAAAGACCTTTCATAGGACATGGTGATAGATGAATTATTCGAGCAGAACTCAAAGAAGCTCTTGTCCTTCTATAATAGAAAATAGTAATAATAAAAGTCACAACCTCAATCGACTACACCTTAAATTATACTATCACATTTTCTCGTCATTCGTTCATTTTAACATGTTAGGATTATGCAATAACTATGAAAACCTCAAATTAATTATATCAAAGTGTAGTCCTTCGATTTTATTACTATAGGAGACCAATTTATCGCCTGAAAAAGATTTTAGAATAAACTATTTTTGTGTGATCAGAACAAATAGATTAAAAAATCTAAATAGCATCTGGAGGAGTGGCTATTCTCATTAAAAAAATACATTCAATTCTTAATATTAAATCTCAGCACAGAACTAGAGACTGTGGCAATTGAAATAGACGATTCTAATTTAATCTTCTGTTCAGTGTACGTTCTAAACTCCACTAGCCTTTCTCGTAATCAGGTTTCCGAATTATTGTCTCAACTTCCTTCTCCACTTTTCCTGGCAGGCGATATTAACGCGCACAACATTTTACAGATATGAGAGGGCAACTAATACAATCCCTAACTGAAGATCACTCCTTCATCCTACTAAACGACGGTTCTAACACCTTTGTAACAAATTAAATTTACAAAAGCAGTACCCCTATACAGTAAAATGTGATTTTGATCTATCAACCTAATTATAATTAGAAACTGTCAACTCTACGCTAAACAGTCATTGATACTGACGGGTCAATAATCAAAAAGTCTCTCTCTCTTTTTACAAAATGTGTGCACCATCATGCTTATAATATCAGGCTGATACAAGACCTTCAACCTACTGACCACGGATAACGAAGAAATTCACCAACCACTAGTTGATGAAAAACAAAAACACCTTTAGTGACAGTTTGGAGTGCCATGTGAAAGAAAAAGATCATCGGAGCAAAATTTTTTCAAAATAATGAAGGTACCTCCATGACTGTTAATGGCGATAGTTGTCGTGACATATTAAAAAGCTTTTTTGCCAAGAATTGAATGAAACTGGCTTAACTGAGATGTGGTTTTAATACTTATCACAACGTACGTGAAACAATGCCGTTGTTGCAAATGAAATTCCTAGGTTGTAGAGATAGGCGACACGATACGATATTTTAGAGTAATCGATAGTTTTGCTGTCGATACTTGGTAGTTTCTATAGATATTTTTAATGCGATATATTGTTTGAGTAACGTAGCCGATCCAAAAAGCATCGTATTATCACTAGAGCAAAGCATATTTACAGAAATTTTTAAGAAATTTACAGATATTCTGAAACACAACTGGTAGGTTGTATTTTAATAGATTTTATTTTCATTTTGTTTTGCTTTATTTCTACCTATGTACGTATTAGTTAAAGTTTGAACAGTATAACTTAGAATAATTTGTGTATTCTTTTGTATTTTCGATAAAAGAAGAATGTCAAATGTGTCATTTATTTAT
Organism: Diaprepes abbreviatus; assembly: GCA_034092305.1. Classification (NCBI taxonomy): domain Eukaryota; kingdom Metazoa; phylum Arthropoda; class Insecta; order Coleoptera; family Curculionidae; genus Diaprepes; species Diaprepes abbreviatus. The sequence continues at coordinate 448,936 of JASJET010000206.1, forward strand.
TGGTAAATGTCGTTTATTTTTGCTTTGTTTTTAGTTACATGTTAATTATTTTTTTAAATTTTCGTTTTGTTAAAAATGGAAAAGTTATTACAAATTTTTTACATAATCTCAGTTATTATATTTATATTCCTGTACAATAACCAGATGGTTTTTTTTCTATAATATTGCATGCCAATAGATGTTATACTACTTTTTTGTATATACTTACAATATTACCATATTTTAAATAGCTATTGGATTTCTGAATATTTCTGCATCTGTTTTGTATGTATTTGATTGAGAAACTCGGAATTTATTTATTGTAATAATAATTAGTTGAATTCTGGTGGTATCGATACTCTAGTTATAGTTTCTTTTGACAACGATATTTTTCGGTATCGATATTATTTTTTATGATAGAGATTGATACCATATATTTTTAAGAGTATAGCACATACTTACCAAGTCGAATCATCTTTCCTTGTAGAGTTATTTAAAATAAGGTCTTTGCCAATCATCATGAGATGATTCATAAAACTGACACTATTTCATATTTAATGTAAACAGTTATTCGATAGAATAATAAATTATATTTGGTTTTGTTTAATTAATTGCTACAAATAATCTCTTAAATTTATTTCTTTTCTTCTAAACCCACTCACAAACTGATTTTTGATGAAATAAAACTTGTAATAAAGTTTTTTCCCTGAAAACAGAAATAGCAATTTTTTGTTAAAGCAAACTTTTACTTAATGTCTAATCAACAAAATTATCTGTCGCAATTTTGACAGACATATATAACTTCCGTATCCGCTTCAGTCGAATGTGGAAAAAGAGTAGATAATTGAAAGTGAAATTTACTAGTGAACGGCATATGTTGCCGACCACATATACTAACAAATCTACGTAGACGATGGTTTTTATTTTAAATTTATATTTGTAAGAATTAAATCAGGCAATTACAAAAGCTAATCTTTTGAGATTTTTTTAAAGTGTTCTTACCAATTTCTCTGTAAAAGAGAAGTATCATATCACACGTTCAATTGCATCGTAACTTGCATTCTAAAAAGAAGCGTGAAGAAACTAGAAGTATAATATGGTTTGCATGAACTCTGAGGGTGTAGGCGATCAAAATAATTCCCAGTTACTCTAACATAATTCCTAAACTAAGTTTGCACAATCAACCCAAGTAAATAGTCTCTAGGTATGGGCCGCCTCAAGGGACTTAGATTTAAAGGCTTAGCCGTCCCAAATATACCCACCTGAGATTTACGTTATTATTATTTATTGTATAAAACTTTCCGAAATGCCAAACGAACAAAGTTAGTTGCAATGTTAAATTTGACAAGCAAATAACTTTCCGACCACACCAACAATAACACTATGTTAAATATGCACATTAGTTTAATATTATGTCGGCATTACAGACGAGATAGTGCGATAAAGCTGCTCACAGTTGCCGTTTCGTTTCGCAGGTGAACTGAAAGAACTTCCTGAATTTCAGCCAGGCATCCATTTCATGTCATGCAAGGTCCCGTTCTGGTTGCTGATAAACGCGTGTGTTTCCTTTTTCAGTTCTGTTTGTCACGAAACTAATGTAATTTCAACAAAATATATTTTTTAATGTGAGTTTTTCAATGAAGTTTTTTCACTTTTCACGGAATAATATAAAACGCAGTCTTCCACGACATCTATCTGTCTGTTTATTTGTTTGTGCACGATTTTTTTAGTAACTACTGAACTGATTTTATTACAGTTTTCATAAGAAAGATTGATGTGAATAATTTACGAGTTAAACGTCTCTTAGTTAAGAAAGAAAAACAACTAATTAAATTACATGACATTGAAAACAATACACTAAATGCTCAACCAGGGCGAGATTTAAATTTATTGGCTACTTTTACATTTATTCGTGGGTGGCTACACAGTCATATAAATAAAAAACTAACAGTGATAGACAAAATAGCTTCATTGTAGAAATTTCTGCAATATTATAATTTACACCTTATAATTTATAAAGGTAATGATGCATTTCACTAGACAATGTAGCTTCGTCAAACTTACTTATGCAAGTAAACAATTTGTTTCCACATTTAAATTTTTATGACATACAGTGCCTTCATTTCAAAACGAACCATCCTTAATAACTTTCTTAAATAGAAAAATTTTAAAAAAAAAAGAAAAAACACGTCAATTTAGATATACAGGGGGAAGTTTAATTTTGCATTTGTTAAAAGTCTGTCAATCACCTCCTCAACTCCAGCTAACCTCACTTTGATATGTCAAATGGGAACCCCCACCTTGTGACACATCATTGTAAGCAGCATAAAATTGTCTATCCAACCGTATAAAAAAAATTAAATCGGTTGACGTACAAGCGAATAGTGTGCAAAAATGTCTTGTAATAATGCATAATATATCGGCCTCGAACTTTGGTATGTCAAATGATTACCCTATAGTGTGATACATCATTTTAAAGGACGTACGATCTGCTATCCAACGATGTCAAAAAAAATTAAGTTAATAGACGTTATAGGCAATTAGGATGCAAAAATGTGTGTTAAATATAAGCAGTTTATTCAGTTTTATTCAGTTGAAGAAAATTATTTTATTAAATGTTCAAAATGTGCGCCGTTATTAGCGAGACAATAAAAAAGCCTATTTTGAAATTCCCCACGAACATTGGCAAGGGTTTCTCTGCTAATTCCTCTACATTCCCGAACAATTCGATCTTTTAAATCGTCAATATTTTCAGGTGGGGTTTTATAAACCTTGCTTTTTAAATACCCCCAAAGAAAAAAGTCTAGAGGGGTTAGGTCTGGAGACCGTGCTGGCCATTCAATTGCACCACGTCTGCCAATCCACGTCCCTGGAAAATGTTCATCAAGCCACTCTCGAATTGCCAAAGCGTAGTGCGGGGGAGCTCCATCTTGCTGGAAATGCAAATTATTTTCATTTAGTACCATAACAGCATTTTCATCCACTTGATTTTCTAAAGATTGCACAATGGCAGGGTATATTGTGTTTTCTAAAAGGTTTAAATAAATTTGCCCAGTTAAATTATCTTCCAAAAAAAATGGCCCGATGATTTCATTGCCATAAATTCCTGCCCACACGTTAATTTTTTCGGGATATTGAGTATGCCCTTCTCGGAAAAGGTGCGGATTTTCATTATCCCAGTATCTGCAGTTATGTCTGTTAACCAGTCCATTTAGAAAAAAAGTTGATTCATCACTAAAGCAGATATTCTTAGGTAAATGGGGGTCCTCGTCAATTCGTTGGCACATTAATTCGCAAAATTGAATTCTCCTATCAAAATCGTCTTCTCCGAGTTCTTGAAGAATTTGAATTTTGTAGGGAAAAAACTTATTTTGTTTTAAAACTTTATGCACAGAGCCAGCAGAAATGTTGGTTAAATCTGCGACCTTTGAGATGGATAAAGTTGGATCTATTGCAAACTGTCCTAGTACCTCGATTTGGCATGCTTCATCTACAACCCTTTTCTCAATATATTTTTTATTACAAACGGATCCCGTTTCTTCAAACTTTCGTACCAATTCGAGTACATATTTATGGCCCACGTTTTTGTCTTGATGCCTCTCGTTAAATGCTCTGGCGGTTCTACGAGCGCACCGATCTTCAGCTCCTTAGAGAAAAATTATTTCTATTCTTTCGGCTAGCGTATACACCATTTATATTCACGTTTCAACTAGGCGTCACAATGACAATTTTAACAATAATAAACAACTGGTGTTTAAAGATCTTAAAAATTTTATTTATTGCAGTGATTTTTTGTACCTATCAGGTACCGCAAAAAATATCATTGAAATAAATACACTAGATTGATTAGACTGCAATGAATTTTGCGATGAATTTTAAAACAGGCTTAGTTTTTTTCTCGCAAATATTTTAACTGGTTATTATTTTTAAAAAATATTTATTTTAAAAATCGTTGGATGGCAGATCGTACGTCCTTTAAAATGATGTATCACACTATAGGGTAATCATTTGACATACCAAAGTTCGAGGCCGATATATTATGCATTATTACAAGACATTTTTGCACACTATTCGCTTGTACGTCAACCGATTTAATTTTTTTTATACGGTTGGATAGACAATTTTATGCTGCTTACAATGATGTGTCACAAGGTGGGGGTTCCCATTTGACATATCAAAGTGAGGTTAGCTGGAGTTAAGGAGGTGATTGACAGACCTTTAACAAATGCAAAATTAAACTTCCCCCTGTATATCTAAATTGACGTGTTTTTTCTTTTTTTAAAATTTTTCTATTTAACAAAGTTATTAAGGATGGTTCGTTTTGAAATGAAGGCACTGTATATTAATCACGGGTAACAATTTTCCCGGAAATACCTCTACTTAGGAAATCCCCAAGATCCCTTACCTATACCTGTAAACAAAAAGGTTTAATAAATGGGAAAAGTTTGTTTCTAATTGATTTAGAGTATACCAGAGTTTTATATTTTTTTAATTTTTAGACTTTTTAATAGATTAAGTTTAATACACCGTCCACACGATTTCCATAATACTATCAACAACTGGAGTGATACCAAAGAACCTCCTGCAGAACATCAAGCAACTGGGCCTTAGTGAGCGTCTGTATAAACCGATTCAGAAAGCAGTTCTCCTTGCAACCGCGCGGATCATCCGAAAGTTTGTAGAAAACACACAGGACCCGATAGCATGGCAAGGCTCCCCACTGAACTTCGTACTTTTGGTATCTTTGTATACCTAGTATGAGTCTATAATCCCTGGAGGGAGTGCGAAGTCGTTTGGCTTGTAAATCTGATAGAAGCAACAATAATTCCATTTAGGGGATATGCAGCACAGTATAAACAAGCAATGCATGTTTATTCAAAGTTTTAAAGTTATCTTTTATTATATATATATATATATATATATATATATATATATATATATATATATATATATATATATATATATATATATATATATATATATATATATATATAGCGGGGTTTACTTCCTTGTGAAGTATAAACTCACCCACATGATGTTCTGTGGGAAAGAACTCAAATTCAACTGAGTGTCGTCTGGGTAAGCCCAACTCTCTATACTCCTGACTGTCTTAAGCCTATAGGCAATAAATATGAGAGGCTCCAAAACTAAACCTTGAGATACGCTTGATGTAACAGGTCTCAACAATGAAGACTCCCCATTCAACACAACTTTTTAGCTACAACCACTCAAAAAGGATTAAAAAACGCACTGCTGGCCCTAAAAACGGTAATATCAGAACTTTAAGCACAGAAAATTATGGCTAATAGTATCAAAGGCCTTCAAAAAGTCAAGCAGTAGCTATGCAGATACTTTACTATCATCCAAGTCTCTCCCAATCATATCCAAAACTCCCGAAAGATCAGCAACGGTACTATATTTTTTTTCTGGGATCAAACTGTGCTTCATAATGTTATTGTCATTGAGATTACACAATTTTTTCAAGAACTTTGAACACCATAGGAACTAAACTTAATAAACTTACTTCCTTAATTATTGAATGGTAATAAGTTAATAACGTAGATTATGTAAAGTTGCTAATTTAAATTCTTTGAAAATTCCAGTGCCTGAGTTGGCTAGGTCTTATTGTCGTAGCAATTGTAAATAACCGAAGTTTAATGGTACACTTGCTGCAAAATGCAAAACAGCAATTTCTGAAGTCACTCCTACCGAGAGATCAGATTGAAGGCGCTATCTGTAGGGTAAAATTGATAAAATGTTAACTCGAAATCGAAATGGATAAAGCTTCAAAAAAAGCGATAAAGCTTGCAGAAAATAGGATAAAGATTCAAGAAAATGAGATAAAACTGGCCCCTAAAACAAAAAGAAACGTCTTAAATTTTTGAAGGTTATGGTGTGCATGAAATGGAAATAATTCAATTTACTGGAATCGACGATTATAACGAAAAATAAAACTAAAGTTACCTGATTTTGGTGTAGACAAATCAAATCAAATAAAATAGAACACAGATGATTAACGATTTTGTTCTTTAACAATTCTACACGTCCGCAAGTTCGGCCAGTTGCGAAGAAAATGACTGAATTAGCAAAATTTAACAATTAGATTTTTAAACAGTCATTTTAATCGATAAAGGATGCTAATAAAAAAACTTCACAAAATCACGACTCCAATTAAGAACGAAGCCGATAGATGGCGAAATGCATACAGTCTCCTGCGAAATTTCAAATTTGAATAAAACAGGCATAAAAATAAGAAACGACTAGTACAACTTATTAGACTGAAGTCAGAGTTCGTGGCTTTTGGAATGGACTGAATAATGGACATTTTCTAGGCATGAGGGAAGTAGCTGCGCTTCAAACCACAATGTGCGTGATGAAGTGATAAATAAACGATTAGCAGGAATGTTGTCAGATCCACAGAGTTCGTGGCTTTTGGAATGGACTGAATAATGGACACTTTCCAAGCATGAGGGAAGTAGCTGCGCTTCAAACCACAATGTGCGTGATGAAGTGATAAATAAACGATTAGCAGTAATGTTGTCAGATCCAAAATCACTTGATGTAATATCTTATATGGCTTGACTAATTTCAAGACAACTCGTAAGTACAAAATTAAAACTCTTATTAAAAGGTGAATCCAAATTATCAAACTCTTGTATCCCTTCTCGGCCACCTATATATATATATATATATATATATATATATATATATATATATATATATATATATATATATATATATATATATATATATATAGAATATATAGAAACAGGTTATTTTCTGCAAATAGAACTCTGATCCTCTCTCCATACGCGTTTCGCATACCTCATGATCTCGTCAGTGGATCTGAATCGAACCGAGAACAACATTCAACAACAACTCTTATATAAAACATAAATTCAGAGACCTGTCGGCAGGATAATAAAAACCTGCCGATTTCAATTTCAGACTGAAAAATATCGCCAGTCAAACGACATTCACCGGAGTAGTCCGAAATTTTAAAAAATCAAAATGTCTCGGTTCGATATAGTTCCACTGACGAGATCATGAGGTGGTCGAAACTCATATGGAGAAAAGAGTTGAATTGGCAGGAAATATAATGTTTCTATATTTTATTTCCTTTTTCTCTCCTTCTTACTGACATTTTGATTTTTTTAAAATTTCGCACTACTCCTCTGAATGTATAGATGTCGTTCGACTAGTGATATTTTTAAGTCTGACATCGAAGTCAGCAGAAAGCGAAGATTCGTGTTAATATAGCTTCGTAAAAAATTTTTATAAAAAAATTAAACCGACTTCTAAAAGGGCCCTAAAAATGGAAAATAACTAGGAATTTTTATATGAAATTGAAATTTTTGAAGTCAGCGCCAAATTAATATCTAACAAAATGTGATTCGCCTAAACAGATTAAAAATACTTTCTTTGTAACTGCTTTCTTACCATTACCAATTTGTATATATTAGTAGTTATTTATTTCATTTAGAAATAATTTGGCGCCGACTTCAAAAATTTCAATTTCATATAAAAATTCCTAGTTATTTTCCATTTTTAGGGCACTTTTAGAAGTCGGTTTAATTTTTTTATAAAAATTTTATTTTTCGATTTTTAGTTTTGAATTCATTGATATTCATAAATTATTGGGACTAAATGCCAATCGAGATTAGTGTACCTCGCAATGACTCCAAGATGGCAAAAAAGTACTCATTTTATCCAGAATTGTAAATCATCCTAGAATGAACTAGTAAAAATTCTTTGATTCTTAGAGTTCTCTAAATACCAATGAAATTGTGTCAAACAACTATTTAGTCTGTCAGAGTAAATCCACTATCTAAAATTTCAAATTAATTTTAGATTGGTAATATAGGCCCCAAAACCTTCCAATATAGATAATTAAAGAACTTGAGACGTAAACTTCTTAGCCCGGTATATTTTATATTGCATATTGAATTTGTACTTCATATTCGTAACACACCAACCCCAATCCCCTAATACCAAATCTGAAAAAATGAGAATAAGGTAAAATTTTCAACTCACCATATTGGATCCGCCATACTGAATTTCAAAAAAATAATTTTAATGTCTTAATCTAATCTAAATCTAAACCCTTCAAAGCCCCGTAGTACCAATTTTAGATGAAATCTAGAAATTTAAAATTTCTAAACGGTCATATTGCATACGACATATTAGATTTTCTTAAAATAATTTTATATTTGCTACTTACATCCTCAAAAATGATTCAGTTCCACATTTGAACAAAATCAAAAAATATAAAATGTTTAGTGAGCTATATTGTATTCGCCATACTGAATCCTGAAAAAAATACTACTAAATTCAAAATTTACGCCCTCAAGAACCCTCTATATCAGTTTTGGAGAAGGTCGAAAAATGTAAAATTTTTAGGACGCCATATTGAATCCGCCAGATTGAGCTTTCCAAAAAATATTTTAATTTCGTAATTAACACTAACTAAAATCTCCCAATACTGATTTAGACAAAATCAAGAGATGTAAAATTTTTAGTCCGCCATCTTAGATCCGCCATATTCATTTTTTTTTAAATATCAGTTTCGTAATGTGCTATCCCAAAAACTTCCTCATATCAATTTTGAAAAAAATCAGACAAAATTAATTTTTTATCCATCATATTGGATATGCCATATTGAATTTTTTAAAAATAATTTTAGATTCGATATGTGAGACCCCGAAAACTCCTCCATACCAATTTTGGAGAAAATCGGACAAAATGGATTTTTTCGTCCGCCATATTGGATCCGCCATACTGAATTTTTAAAAAATACTTTGAATTAGTTATGTGCGTCCTCGAAAACTCCCCCATACCAATTTTTGAGAATATCGGACAAAATTAAAATTTTTGTCCGCCATATTAGATCTGCCATATTGATTTTTTAAAAATAATTTTAGATTCGTTCTGTGAGATCCCAAGAACTCCTTCTTACCAATTTTGGAGAAAATCGGACAAAATTGATTTTTTCGTCCGCCATATTAGAACCGCCAAATTGAATTTTTTAAAAATAATTTTATATTCGTCATGTGCAATCCCGAAAACTCCCCCGTACCAATTTTGGAGAAAATCGGACAAAATTAATTTTTTTGTCCGCCATATTGTAAGCGCCATCTTGGATTTTACTGCACCAATTTCATCTAAAAAAATATGGGACCACCGCAGCAACTTCCTGAACACAACGTAAAAAATTTCATTCAAATCGGTACAGCCGTTCCGGAGTAATCGGTGTACATACATAAAAAAAATACATAGTCGACGAATTGAGAACCTCCTTCTTTTAGAAGTCGGTTAAAAAAATACACGCTTTAATGTCTACGCACTTAAAAGCTAAAAATAGCTTATTTTTATACTGGTTCACTCACTTACTCTTTAAAACGTATTTGTTATTTTCTAAAAAATCTAAAAATTACAATTTTTCTACCTTCCGTTTTGCTTTATATAATTTTTCCCGGATTATAATAAAAAAAAGCAATTTTTTAGTGTTAAAAATGTGTAAATTTGAAAAGATTTTTATACGTATCAAAGAATCGGTAGTCTTTATATTATTACGAATTAAGAACTCGACCTTACAATCGAATATTACCGTTGCTTTTTTGCTCTCTCCGCAACTCCAAAAAATATAGAAATTGCTTTGCTTTTTCAGAAAAATCTTATAAACCATTCATAATATGAGAGTAACATATCATATATAATAATTAAAATTAATGGAATTCGACTCCCAAGAGAGTTAGTCTTCCATTTTCTTTGGCAATTCGTAGGAATAGAAGATAGCTTTATTGTTAATTAATTTGGTCAACTTTTCCAATTAACTTATTGCCACTAAAACTTTCCTGCTCTTACACTTTGTTGGGAAACTTGTTTATTGATTTCGTTGTATCGTTTGGATTTGTTTACAATCCAGACATTCTTGTCGTCGAGTATCACTGCCCACATTACTCAGAAATTTATAAGTTTTATATAAGGTGTGGTTGAAAATATAAAGTCATTTAGGTCTAGTTGTTTGAGATCATGCCCTTTTGATGTTATACTTTTTTGGAAGATTGTCATTTGGAATATGGTATATAAGGAAAATAAATCAAGAGCATAGAGGCAATAAATAATTACTCCCAATATGAAGGGAAGTTTTATAAACAAATAAATGTATGTTTGAAGGTTGTAGACAATGTTGAAGATTGACTAAAATGTGATTCTTGGACTTACATTGTTTTTATTTTTATTTATTTTTATTTTTACAACGTTTCGATTAGGTTGTATCTCTAATCGTTATCAAGTATAAACTGAATGTTTTGTCTTAAGACTATGCGCTTATATAGGGACTGTGTCCATTGAAGCGCAAAGTTTCGCTTCACTCTACACACCTCAAAGATTTGATGTTACAAAGTAGTGGTTGTCAAAGATTAGGTATCTTAACACTCGGTTTACTGAAGATTCCATAATTGTTTTTAATGTATGCTGCTTCTATAAATTTTCTTTTTTTCATATTGGGTTCCATATATATTGCCGCAGCCTCGGACCATTTTATATGGTGTTGTTCATCCCAGGAGTGTTCTGCAATACCGGATCTCGACGTTTCCTCTTTTTGTGTATGAGTTTTATGTTCCTTAATTCTAACCTCTAGTGGTCGTTTGGTTTCTCCAATATACATTTCACCACACTCACATGGAACTTTGTAAATACATTCTTTCTTATCGGCAGTTTTAGATTTTCTTTTTGTTAAATGAGCTCTAAGTGTATTTCCTGATTTAAAGGCTGTTTTTATATTATAGCTACTGGCAATTCATCTTGTACCCTTAATGTACGGAATTGTGAAGAAGGAGTGTGTTTCTTGCTGTCCAATGTTCGTGGTTCTAAAGTTATTTATAACATCGTCAATTAGTTTTAAAGGATAACCGTTCTGTTGTAAATCGGATTTAATATTTGCTACCTCTTTTTCCAATGATTCGGCATTATTACATATAGATATAGCGCGATTATAGAGGTTTCGTATAATTCCTCGTTTTGTTACAACAGAATGATTAGAACTATGATTAAGATATTGTCCAGTATGTGTTGGCTTTCTGTATACTGAAGTTTTAATAGTTTCGTTTGAACGGTTCACCATGACATCTAGGAAGGGCAATTGATCATTTACCCCTTTTTCAATGGTAAACTTAATTGTGGATCGAATAGTATTTAGATGTTTCAGGAAATCATTAAGTTCTTGATTATTGCCCTTCCAAACGATGAAAGTATCATCGACATATCTCAACCAGACTTTCGGTTTTACTGTTGCCGTTTCTATGGCATGAGATTCGAACCATTCCATATATATATTGGCGATGACTGGAGAGAGTGAAGAACCCATCGGCAGCCCGTCGTCCTGAGCGTAGAACTTGTTCTTTACTTGAAAGTAAGCACTACGCAGGCAACATCCCAAAAGGTCCATCACCCCGTGCAGTGGTAACGTGGTTCGATCTGATAAAGTAGTATCTAGTTTTGATTATGTCTAGTGATTCCCCTAATGGTACATTAGTATACAATCTTTCCACATCAAAGCTTAGTAGTCTGTCGTCTGGCTCTAGATTGATGCTACTAATAATGTTCACGAAATGTGTAGAATTTTTAACATATGTGTTTGTCTTACCTTCTAAAGGTTGTATGATTTTTAAGAGAAACTTCGCCAGTGCATGTGTTGGGGATCCTCTGGAGCAGGTTATTGGCCTCAATGGTACGTGCGTTTTATGAATTTTTGGAAGTCCGTAAAGATGTAGTGGCTTACTGTAGTGTGGTGTGAGCGCCGATCGTAGGTTGTCAGGTATATTGTTTTGGTATTTCCTGAGTGTTCTGTAGATTTTTTGACTCTATGGATTTTGTGGGGTCACGGGCTAATTGTCTATATTTTCCTTTTTCCAGGATATCTTCGATTTTTTGGTCGTACGTTACAATGTCCATTATCACTGTTGCATTTCCCTTGTCGGCAGGTAAAATCTTTATGGACTCATCCCTACGAAGTTCTTTTAAGGCTCATGCTTTTAATTTGGAAAGATTTTGAACTGGATTTTTCTTGTCTTCCAACGTTGATCTTACTTTTGACCTAAACTCGCCGGAATGGTTTTCGTCTACTTGTATAGATTCTTCAGAGCTTATTATATCTAAAACGGGCATGCTTTTTGGTGTTACTGCGAAATTAAGCCCCTTGCTTAGTAGTTGTTCTTCTGCAGTTGAAAGTATTCTTGAAGATAAGTTTATGATGATTTTTCTTGAAGTTGCTTCAGGTAGAGTCGGTTGTTGATGTGATTTTAATTTCTCTAGTTTATTTCGATGTTTCCTCGCCATATATAGATAATATATGCAACAAATTGAAAGAAAATATGGCGAGGAAACACCGAAATAAACTTTACAGTGTCATTTTAAAAATGACACTGTAAAGTTCAAATATCAAAAAAATCGAGAAAAAATTTTGACATAAAAGTAGAATGGCTGATATTTAAAAACCCCACAAAAAATTTCATTTCAAATAAAGATGTTTAAAATCACATTTCTTGACAAAAGCAAATATACTGTTCCTAGGTATGTATGTGAAATTTATTTACTGTTCTACCATAGGCGAGCGGAATTAGTATCTGGAAAAAATTTATTGTTATTAGACTTCTGACTACGTAGAAACCTTTCTTTTTTTGGGGAAAATTTTTTATTTGACAATTAAAACGTGAAAAAAAAACAGTTTTTCCAGTTCCAGAAAAAGATATTGTTTTTCAGTAAAAAAATTTCAAACGAAATTTGTGCGCTTTTAAAAATCGGATATTTTACTTGTTAGTTATTGCAAAAAAACTTGCTAAAATAGGTATTTATTCAATTGTTAATAAACAATAGAAAAATATGTTGCATTAACTTTATTCTACACTGAAAGGAGTCTTTTATTGTCTACAACAAGTATGCAAAATTCCAAGTAAAAATATTCAATTATTTTTGCACAGTAAATTGTTTATAACATTTTATGTTTTTTTTTAATTGTTTATTCTCAGCGATCTAGAGATCGTACAGTAATCTGCGGGTGCGTAAATGAAAGCTCGAGACTTATATTAACAATAACAGAAAAGAACCAAATTAATTGTTGAAAAAGTTGTGGTTAATTTTTAATATTCCTAATTAATAGTTATTATATTATACTGTTGACCACTGAAACAAATTTTCGCAATTTGAAAAGCACGTCAGTACGATAAAATTATAATTATGCATAAAATGTATAAAAGTACAATAATTTGTTTATTGCTATGTTTAACAATAAGTTGATTACAAAAACATATAATCCATTATTCGAATTTGAAGCGTCCGCGTCACATTTGTGTCCGCGCACCTCAAGCTGAAAAAACGCCACCCACCACTGCTTACTTTCTGACTCTCGGACTTTAAACTATTGCTATATCAACAATTTTGAAATAATTTAGTTGAAAACTCTGCATACAATAGTTTGCCCATCTCCCTATGAGTTCCTACTTAAATAATCCCTTAATGTTAATAAACAACTCCGCAGCAATTTTTTGAAAAAAAAAACTCTATATCAGTTTCTAGTGATCGTACACAATTTTTTTTTAAAGTACGTCAAAATCTCAGCTATCACGCCCACTTATCGGCATTTCGATATTATCGAAGAGTTATTCTATTTGTTTGTAACGAAAAAACGAACCCCAATTTTGTTTATTTGTTTCAACAATTTAATATCAACGATTCATTTCGTTATTTTTTGTTATTGTTAGTATAAGTCTGGAACTTTCATTTGCTTACCCGCAGACCTCTGTACAGCCTCTAGATCGCTGAGAATAAACAAGCAAACGAAAAATATAAAATATTATAAACAAATTCACTGTGCAAAAAATTACCGAAAATTTTTATTTGAAATTATGCACATTTGTTGTATACAACAAGAGGCTCCTTTAGTTGCAGTATAAAGTTAATGCAATCTATTTTTCTACTGTTTATGAAGAACTGAAATTTTAGCAGGTTTTTTTTCAATAATTAACGAATAAATTATCCAATTCGGATGGTATCTTCAATGCGCATACTTTTGCTAGAACACGAAAAAACTGTTTTTTCACGTCTTAATTGTTAAATAACAAAATTTCCCTAAAAAGAAAATGGGACATAAGATATCACATATTTATTATTATCATTCTGAAGGTTTCCACGTAATCAGAAGTCTATTAACAATAAATTACAAAATCACCTCTGAGGCCAACTACACCGGCCTGCTATGTACATATCGTGAATTGGCTTTATACTATATTGTTAACTTTTTATAAATGAATTTTAGAAATAAAATTAACTTGAAAATGCTCAACACAATGAGCGAAACTTCGTCAAATTAACATAAAAAAGAAAATGATGTTATAATAAAAAAACCTAGAGTCAAGAAAAAAGTGGTTAAACATTTCTTTCGTATTAAAAAGTGCGAAGAACATAATGGAGAAGCACTGTTTCATCCATATTTAGGACTCACCAGGCCATTACATCCTTTACATTATCTCGCACTCGTACCCTATCTAGTGTTTTTTAAAATGAAAAAAAAAAGTAGACAAGACACGAATAACGACATCTCGACGGATCAGGCAATAACATAAAGGCAACATACACACTAACAATATTGTATAAAACAGCCATGTGAGGGTGCGATGGTAAAGTAAAAATAGTTTATTCCACGGAACAAAAAGAGCAGATTATTAAGTGGTACTATTCTGGTAAAGGGATGGATGAGATAATCGGCAGATTTGCATTTACGTGCGAAAATGATCCTGTTCCTTGAAAATTTAGAATTTCGGAAGTTATTAAAAAATTTGAGGCAACCGGTTGTCTAAGAATTTGTAAAAAATACACTGATAATAATGAAGAGCAACCGGTTCCTCAAATTACTGAAGAACAGCAAATCGGGAGACTGACGTTTGTAGTTTAGCAGAAATTAATTTTCCTTGCAATAGTACCGTAATTGCCGAAGAACTTGATATGAACGCGCGAACAGTTCGGAATATTTTAAAGCGGAACAAATATCGCTGTTACAAATTGCGAATAACTCAAGAAATTTTTTCGGAAGACCAGGAAACACGTATGGTGTTTTGTGAGGACATGATGGAAAGGGATAATAGGGATATAACCCCTGAAATTTTGGAAAATACGCGAACCGTATTTTACAATAGACTGGGTTATTGTCTCGCTCAAAGTGAAGGCCTGTTTGAACACCTCTTGTAGACTTTTAGGTGTTTTTGTTGATTTAAATTGAATTTTATTATTTGTTTATTTATTTACAATTACTGAACGTGTTTTTAAAGTGGTCTATTAACTTATTTACTTAGAAATTACCGTTGCGTTTCACTAGTATTTTTATTAGAATAAATGTTTATTTTGTAACAAAAATATCAATATTCTTTACGCTCGACGGCCAACAAAAACTACTTTTTTTGTATTTCGACTATTTGATGTATTTAAAACAATCAATGTATCAAATAATCATTAAATATTCCAAATTCCGTCGATTACGTTATAAATTTAGACGAAAAGTAAATACACCCTGTCATTCGTTTCAAGGTACTGCTCGTCTACGTGTCGCACGGAAGTTAGAGGGGGTAATATTGCGCGTAGGCGTTCCCTACGATTTTCTGTCCCGAACTAACCTGAAAGAAGTTAGACGGGTTTAGTGGGTCAGAATTTGAGAAAACGGGCCAAAATAATTTCTAGTTAGGAAATTTAAAATAGAAGGTTGGCTATAGTAACGTTTCTATTAAACCTCTGTAATATGGACGGCCAGTCTTTTCTTTCTAAAGTTTCGTCTCAGGTCAAAGGCAACAGTGTTGTGGTTGCGTCGCGCCCAGTTACATTTGTGCGCCGCTCTTCTATTTGACATTGGATTGTCGAGAAACAAATGTCAGCGATTACAAAATTTGGCTAAACAGAAAGGCAGTAATATATTTTCGCCGATGTTAAATTCCAAGGCTTACTGGATCACACAGTGGATCGAATTATATTGCTTCAATTAGACGCCCTTGAACAAATCGACAAATTAGATTTGTAGATATGAGTTTCATTTGCTAATGGGGCTTCGATGGAACGTCAGGTCACAGCCAGTACAAAATGAAATTCCTCACCTCCCTCATTCCACTTCAATTAGCAGGTATTAACACGCAAACTCAACAAGAACAGATTGTGTTGTACAAATCCAAACCCTCCTCTACTATGAATTGCGGGCCTCTGAAATTTGGATTTATTAAGGAAACCGAACAGAAGTCTTTAAAGAAAATGAAAAATTATGGACTCGAACCAGACAACTTGCACTATATAACCCGAGCTTCAGTATAGTACAACTGATCTATGACGATGATAGATAGCTAGGTGAATGCTTTGGCTGCAGCGAAACCGGTCCAATGTTGCTACCTCTGCCAAACAACATCTCAGTTCAACAACATTGATACTGTGTCCCAGTAAATACAGAGTATTTCAAGCTACAACTGATAACTCTACACGCATGTATTAGATTCTTTCAATACTGCTTGTATTGGTCGTATCAACGTGACACACAGCAGCGGCAAGCCCGTAAGCAGAAAGACATAGAGGTGAAAGCATAGACAACGGCTACTATCTAACAGGCATTTAAGGAGGGAGATTAGGACTTCTTGTTGACATGCCCAAGAAAGGATTAGGAAGCCCTAACGATGGCAACATAGCTCGACATTTCTTCGGGAACAGTGATGAGTCAGCCATTATAACAAGAGTAAAGCGAAAACTGATCCTCCGGTTTCCCATCATTTAGCGAACTATTGGAAGCGGATATTAAACTGCATAGAGAAGATTTGGAAATACAAACTTCAAACAGCAATTTTATTCTTCAAAGGATATTCTTGGTACAACATGCAAATAGGAATCCATAAATTACTTACTCCATTGACCAGACATCATAGCATTTGCCATATTACCGATAGGTAAACTATCGAAAGATGCACAGAAATCAACGGACAAGTTAATAAGAAACTATCGCCTAGAATTTGCCCTAAAATCTTCTTAAGAAAATATGGAGGATGTGTTCCAAAACTTTTGGCGTCATTTTTTGACATCGTAAGGATTCGGACAAGTCGGACGTATTGGAGAATGAGAAAAGAGCTGTTAATAAAGAAGGCAATGATTAAAAACTTCTTTTTATTATTTTTATCACAGTCGTATTATTTATTCATTTCAAATTAATTCCATTGGTATTTGTTAAGAAGTCCTAAGAATAGAGGAAAAAATACTTTTGCCTTTTTAACGGTTATCGATATCCACGTATTTATTAGTATATTATTATTTTTAAAATGCACCTTTGACTCAAACGCAATATTTTGTTCATGGAAATACAATTATTCTTATTATCTGTTTTTAAATTGCATATTCAATAGCTATTGAACCACACTTCTTTTTATTATTTTTATCACAGTCGTATTATTTATTCATTTCAAATTATTTCCATTGGTATTTGTTAAGAAGTCCTAAGAATAGAGGAAAAAATACTTTTGCCTTTTTAACGGTTATCGATATCCACGTATTTATTAGTATATTATTATTTTTAAAATGCACCTTTGACTCAAACGCAATATTTTGTTCATGGAAATACAATTATTCTTATTATCTGTTTTTAAATTGCATATTCAATAGCTATTGAACCACATTAGACATTTTTCGAATTTATTTTCATGATTTTAAAGATTCAGTCTGCTATGTTGGATCCAATTTTTACTTTTAATATTAAATCCGTGCTTTCAACCCACTGTGTTTTGACGACCCCCCCCCCCAACCATCTTTGCTGGAAACCAGAAAGCAAGCTACGATACAACAGTATGCTTTATTTCACTTCTTCAACATGGCTAAACGGGTTGTCCGTCTCTTTCTGTTACATTTCCATTATTTAGAGGTTCTGTCTACACCTGTATGTTTATTTATATATATATATATATATATATATATATATATATATATATATATATATATTAATGATTTAATCTAAAATAAAAAACGCATATTTAAAAATATATTACTAGCATAATATATAATATAGAAAAATATCGGTTTATCCAGACGTCGATATTTCGTTATTGAGTATAACAATATAAAAATTCGCGATTTAGTTATATTTATCGCACAGTTATATGATTCTCAGGTTAAAGAAATATTTCTTTTAAAAAACTTACAAGTGTTAAATTAAATAAATACCGTAACGTATTCTTCGATTATATAATTTTATATCATTCAAATAATACTTAATAAATATTACATAAGAATCATTGATTAATTGACCCTTCTTCACAACCAATGCAAGGAATTATAAGAAATACGCCACTCCCTTCCCCCTAAACCCTTACGTATTTTATGAAGCTCTCTATAATAAAAATTCGTAACTGGCTACGGAATTCTAAAAATCCTGAACAAACTACTTTGCATTTGTTATTAAAATCCAAAGTATAAATTACGAATTTATTGGAGCCACCAGTGTGCAAAAGTTTATTTTTATATATTTCCAAGAAAATCGTTTATTGACTTTTTTTCTGAGCCGTAAACATGTTATCGTTTAGCATCAGTCACTATAAAGAGACTCTTAAGACCCATTTATATTCAAAAGCTTTAAAGGATTGACGCGATTCTATCTTCGATTTTATCGGAGACTTTAGCATTTGAAAATTCAGATAAATTTCAAAGAATGATATTTGTTTAGGGTATATAATTGTTATGTTTCATTGTTGTCGTTAATTTTTATTGGTTATTTATAATTTCGTTCAGAATTAGTTATATAACTGGTTGACATTTAGAAAAAAATTCGGAAGTAATATACATAACCTATTTCAGTTCTTCCATATTCAGTATAGCTGACATATAGCCTAACATGATCTTGCCGAATAATACATCCCCAATGCGTATAGCGCATTTTCGTGGCACCAAAGCAAAGTCGCGGGGTTTTGAACTAAAATTAATCTAAAGAACTTTCTCAATAAACATGTTCGATATATTTTTTTTTCAGCATTCCACTGCTATGCTCAGATTCTTAAAAATTTGGCTTTGTGAAATTAAAAAACTACAAAACGTCTTATATCTCTAAAAGTGCCTTTTCAATATTTTTTTGGTAGATACATTTTTAAAAGTTCAGGGCTTTGACCTAGAGATATAAACGTATATATATATATATATATATATATATATATATATATATATATATATATATATATATATATATATATATATATATATATATATATATATATATATATCTATATATATATATATATATATATATATATATATATATATTTGGAAGGTGTTTATCGGGTTGCGGTCTGTAGGATAAGAATAATTAACTCATTTTTCTTTTAATACTCAATATTTCGACATTTATTTTATGCCTTCTTCAGGAGTAAAAAAAAAATTAGAGTTTTCTTCTAAGAAATCAACCCTAAACAGACTCAACATCGTACGAAGTGTATATTATTTAGACTTCGTATGATGTTGAGTGTGTTTAGGGTTGATTTCTTAGAAGAAAACTCTAATTTTTTTTACTCCTGAAGAAGGCATAAAATAAATGTCGAAATATTGAGTATTAAAAGAAAAATGAGTTAATTATTCTTATCCTAAAGACCGCAACCCGATAAACTCCTTCCAAAATTATTAAGGTACGGTATATATATATATATATATATATATATATATATATATATATATATATTGTGTGTGATTTAGGATTAAATAAAGTTTATTAAAATATACTAGTATTACTATAGCGTCACTATCTAGTGAAAAGTCCTTAGTCAGGTATAAATGTCACAATTTCAGAATATGTCACAACTAAGAGTTAATGTCATAATCATTTAAGTTTAATAAAAATTTTGTTAACAAACACGAAGCCAAAACGTGCAGTTCAAAATTGCACCTAATTTCATTAATAAGTATCTAAAATCCACCAAATTAATAAATATTTTTCTGCCACCCTCATATATCCAGTTTAGAATTATTGTTTCAAACTTATTGAATGTTTTTATTAATCTTGTTTTTTTGGGTAGAATATTGTACAACCGTGGGGCAAAATATTTCGTTGTTCTGTGTCCATAAGTTTGCGTAGCTATCGCATATGCTAATTTCTTTGTTTTTATCTAATGTGTTGGCATTTCAAGAGAAATTTTGTTTGTTTTTGTAAACCTCGAAACAATATAACTGACATATATCCAACAACTTGCACTCCTGGAGAACAAGGCTTCCTATCATGCGTGATTTTAACAAAAGATTTTTGTACAGTATTTAAGTTTTTTATATGGCTCTCCGAAGCTTCCCCCCATGCTAGTATTCCATAAAAGACTTTGTATTAAAGAAGAGTATATAATTTTCATATGCTTAGGGGTGAGAAAGTCCTTAAGGTACAGAAATTTTGGCAGAAAACCTCTAGTTTTTTTAACTAGACTTCTAACGTGTGTACCCCAGTCTAATTGGTTATCAGTAATTATCCCGAGGTATTTGATATTTTCCGTCTCTAGAATCTCACCTTCCTCAATCTTCTCTCTCTCTCTCTCTCTCTCTCTCTCTCTCCCTCTCTCTCTCTCTCTCTCTCTTCATTTGCAACATTGTCAATCTCCACTCTTTGTTTTCTTTTAACAAATAACTTTTTATTATTTGTAAATTTTACCTATATTTTACAAATATATATATATATATATATATATATATATATATATATATATATATATATATATATATATAAATATATATATATATATATATATATATACATATACATATATATATATATATATATATATATATATATATATATATATATATATTGGTTTTTTTGTGTTTTTTCTTCTTGGGATAATTTATTTTATAATAAGAGAACTAAATAATCACATTTTTACTATTAACAAGATGAAAGTATTCTCCATTCAAAGCCGTTGAAACTACTAAAATGCAAAAACTTTCAAGGAAAATATGGAATCTAAAACTTTATCAAATGATCTGATATTAAATATTAAACAACATTACTTTCGCGAGCAGTGATAGGTTTGGCTCTTTCCTTCAATTGTTTAATGCGCGCTTCGAAACAAAAACAAGGAACGAAACATAAACCAATACCTACCTATACACAACACTTTGTCACCAGCGAATACATGAGTCAGAGGCATCAATTATTCTGAAGGTTATGACATAAGCACTGGGTTTTCGCGTTCTATCATTCTCTAAAGTAAGTTAAGTTGTTAATTCAATGAAATATTACGTATCGGAAATAGGTGTAATGTCTATAAATCAAGCAAAAATATGATTATGACTACTCAAAATGACATTGTATTTTGAGATGACGCAAAACTGTTAGATATCACAGCTGCCTTTCCGAAAATTTGATTAGCAAATTACATAAGAGATTTTGTGTAAACAGAACGTGAACTTAAATTTAAAGGTCATTTAGAGGTCAAGGAAGACGTTTTCGAAAATAGTTTTTTAAACAAATGTTTCATATTTTGTGGCATAGAATCCGATTCCGTTATAGAAATGTATTTATTCCCTTTAAAAAATGAACCTCTGGTCTGAAAAACCCAATTCCGGTCGGAACCGGAGATTGTAAGTACCACCAATTGAAAGATTGTACCCGACATAGTTTTACAAATTTTTGAAATTCTCAAAAAACCCATTTAACTACATTTTAAAAAGGGTGGGTGGATGGTCTGGGACACCCTGTATATATATATATATATATATATATATATATATATATATATATATATATATATATATATAGTTCTCAGTTATTTCTTTAAAAGTAACACCCACTAAAAGATTATACACAAAGATATTCAGTCCTATTTCTTTATCTTTTTAGCTTTGCGTCAGATTATCCTATACAAGAGTAGACCTCATTCACGATCATAATCTCTCGAAACAACTTATGTACCCTAACCTAAGCTAGGTTATACCCGTTTTACTAGAGTTAAGCCCAAAAACATTTTAATTACAACTTTTAAGTCCAAGTGGGATGGCATCTTTAGAGACGTCGGTAATTTTGTTTGTGAATTAATCCTTCGTATAATAAACTAAGGCTTAAAGTTTATTTTTAATATTATATACAATGTTTAAAAAAATAGAGAGGTCAATTAAGTGATGCTTTGTTCTAATTAAAACTTCGTTCAAAGCTATTAGACATAAAGTGTATTTTTAAAACTGAAAATACTTGACATTAGGCACCTTCTCTGGTAGAATTTTAAAAAGAATAAATGAAGAATTATGCAAAATGTATGAAAAATTATTTTAAATGAGAAAAAACTAATTGAACCCATGGAATTAATATCTATATATATATATATATATATATATATATATATATATATATATATATATATATATATATATATATATATATATATATATATATATATGTATGTATTGATTTTCTTGAACCGTTAATATTTATTTTTATTTTTAATTTTTTCTTGGGAATAGGTTCATATTTAAAATACAGTTTTCATTGCTCTGACGTTTCGTTCTTTATTTAGAACATTTTCAAAAATAATCGTCTAAAATTTAAAACGAATTATGAATATAATAAAGATACAGACTTAAAATTCAACATCCAAGATAATAACATTTAAAACAATATCAGAAATTAAAATGATGATTATTTAAAAGGATTATTTTTAGTCAAATTTTACGTACCTTGAGATTTCGTCAAAACTACAAAACTACAAAACCGACAAACTACCAAGGATTTGTATTTTATATTCGGGGACATGATAAATAAAAAATTAAAGGAATTTGTTTTTGCTTTTAAGATGATATAGACATTTTTGATGTTATTAAGGGAATATCTGTCTTAATTATATTGTTGTAAATTTGAGTTAGATTGTTTATGTCAGTTCTGTCATGTACTGTATGTGTTTCCTTTTTGATGGCTATCATTTCTTTTATTATTAATTTATGACAATTTTTGTTCCTATCGACTATTTTGGTATTTTCAAAGTTAAAAGAGTGTTTTTCATTCTTGTCAATGCTGTAGTAGCATTTTTGGTATATTTATGTCCATTTAGTCGATTTTTTAGTAATTGGCTTGTCATTCCTATATATTGTTTTTGGGCAGTTTGCACACGGAACTGAATATACAATATTGGAAGTTTTCATAGTTGGTGCTTTGCTTTTCAATTTTGTAAAGATTGAGTTTAGCTGGTTGTAACTCTTGGGGCATGCTACAAAATTTTGAGTTTTTTTTTTTAAAAAGAACATACAAACACTACAACAACCTAAGAACCAAAAACAAGGATGATTCACAACAGGAAATACAACAACAATACATAGCATTACCTTATGCAACAGACCTTTTAGAAAAATTAAAATAAATTAAAAAAAAACACAATATTGTAGCATGCCACAAGAGTTACAACCACCTAAACTCAATCTTTACAAAATTGAAAAGCAAAACACCAACTATAAAGACTTCCATTATTGTATATTCAGTTCCCTGTGCAAACTGTCCAAAACAATATATAGGAATGACAAGCCAATTACTAAAAAATCGACTAAATGGACATAAATATACCAAAAATGCTACTACAGCATTGACAAAACATAAAAAGAATGAAAACACTCTTTTAATTTTGAAAATACTAAAATACTCGATAGGGACAAAAATTATCATAAATTAATAATAAAAGAAATGATAGTTCTCAAAAAGGAAACACATACAGTAAATGACAGAACTGACATAAACAATCTATGTCAAATTTACAACAATATAATTTAGATACAGATATTCCCTTAATAACATCAAAAATATCTATATCACCTTAAAAGCAAAAACAAATTCCTTTAATTTTTTATTTATCATGTGCCCGAATATAAAGTACAAATCCTTGGTGGTTTGTCGGTGTTAGTGATAGTTTTGACGAAATTTCAAGGTACGTAAAATTTTACTAAAAATAATCCTTTGAAATAATCATCATTTTAATTTTTGTTTTAAATGTTATTGTCTTGAATGTTGAATTTTAAGTCTGTATTATAGGTGTATTTATATTATATTCATAATTCGTTTTAAATTTTAGACGATTATTTTTGAAAATGTTCTAAATAAAGAACGAAACGTCAGAGCAATGAAAACTGTATTTTAAATATGAACCTAATCCCAAGAAAAAATCAAAAATAAAAAAAAAAAAATATATATATATATATATATATATATATATATATATATATATATATATATATACATATATGTGAGACAGTACCCTCTATCCCTTATATTATAAAAATTTGAAAAAATGTATTGAAACATTTTTATTGGGGAACCCGATATGCATTTGCATATTTGGATTCCCCATAGGAACTATCTGTATAGCATATCTGGTTTTAAATTTTATTACGAAGTTGCCAATGTTATCGAAAAATTCACTAAATTTTGAAAAAAAATAAGGTTCTCTATGTTCTACTACATATTGCAATCTACAGTAATTATAATACACAAAATTGATATTGAGAAGAATAAATGTACTATTAAAGGTCTAATATAACGCCTAAGCAATTATCTCAAACAGGGTGTTTGCCATTTGATGAAATATTAATCAATTTTTCTTTGATTTTTTAAAGGGAATACCCTTTATCATGTAGCGTTATTGTTTGTCTATCACTTTTCTTAAAACTTTACTATACCCATCAACGCTAGTTTTTCTGGTACATTCATTTTTATTAATTGTATACAAAAATCGGTTAACCTTTGGATATCGTGTTAACCATGAGTATTAAATGAAAAAAGTAAACGTCAAAGCAATATTTATCGTTAATATGTCACTGGTAAAGTATATTATTGAAAATTTTCTGTGAAATATTTAAGTTTTTAAACTAAGTAATGGATTTAATTCTAGATCTGAAATAAATACAAAATTGTGTTAATTGTTCGCCTAAAAATACGTTAAACCTTATATTGTTGCTATTATTGTTCTAGGAAATGAAATTACAAATCATGTAAAAAAAACGAGTTTGATTATTTACTTATACCGAAAACAAATGGTTAAAGAGCAAATCTAAAAATTACTCCATTTCAAGTAAAGATAAACCTTAAACCACTATATACTTAAGATAGTTAATTAAAAAAACACTATTTAACTAGTTGTTCAAAATGTCTTCTACATTCTGGAATAAACAATTCGATAAGTTTCTCAAATTCATTACGCAAACTGCGACACATTTCAATGTTAATATCTTGAAAATAGTTTCTTATTTTAACCCTCATTTT
The DNA here is from genome assembly GCA_034092305.1 of Diaprepes abbreviatus. NCBI lineage: Eukaryota > Metazoa > Arthropoda > Insecta > Coleoptera > Curculionidae > Diaprepes > Diaprepes abbreviatus. The sequence continues at coordinate 474,179 of JASJET010000206.1, forward strand.
TTTCTTTGTTGTAGGCGATATTTTATAAACTTGTTCGTTAACAAATCCCCTATGCTAATGTCCATTTTAGTTAGATCTAAATCTAGCGGACCATGAAACAGGTCCTCTCCTTTCAATCCAAAGATCTCGGTATGTGGCATTTAAAAAAGTTATGATAATCCCTGAATGATGGACTGGGGCATCATCATGAAGAAACCACATTTCTTCTCGAGTTTCATTTGGCACTTGAGCCTATAGGTCAGGTAAATGGTTTTGTATATATATATATATATATATATATATATATATATATATATATATATATATATATATATATATATATATATATATGGATTATATTTTGTTTTCTTTAAAACACTTTTTAAAAAAATTTTATTTTATTTATTCAACAATTATTTTATTCTTTCAAAATTAAATATAAATTAAATCTTAAATCAAAACTTAAACTAGCAGAGTAACAACATTAATTGCTTTATTTACTATTACTAACTTACAATAAAAAAGGGGAATATATTTATACTTTCCTTATAGCAACATCAGCAAGTTTGCATGATTAAAAGTCAAGTAGTCACGTATTGCAACATTGCTGATTTTGCTTAATTGGAAAACAGTCTGGTTGTCATTGCGAAATCTGACACCTGCGGTCAATGAACAATTATTATTTATAACATGGGCGTAGATTCGCATGTAACAACTCTCCCTTTTAAATAAAAGTTGGTGCCTTGCAGCAACTTTTTAATCTTCTTATCGGAGTTCCATTTCCTCTTCGTGTAGGGATTGGTCCAGGCGGATGCTGGGTCTTCTTCTTGAGAGAATACTGCAAAGGCCGGAGGCATTTTCCGGTTCGCTCGTCTTGGTCCTGAAGGGGAATCATCGTCGGAGGGGCTTAAGGTAATCATCGGCAGTCTTCCGCGACGACATTTGGATAGGGCATAAGATGTAGTCAGGGGAACGACTATGACTATTGTCGAGACTGTAAACCAGTGTAGTAGTGAACATAACCCGATCCTCTCTATCCCCCCACTCCTCGACCTTGACCTTGACCTTGCCTCGCCCCTCTTTGGCCCCGCCCACATGTCCTTGTCATTGACCTTGAAAGTGCACGTGTGTTTTGGCCTTGGCCTTGTGTTCAAGGTTGTGTGTGTGACCTTGACCTTGACCTTGACCTTGGTCGCGACGACCTTGACTTTGTTGAAGGTCATCTTGGGTGTGTGACCTTGAAGTAGTTATTTGTGCATTGTAATAGTGTGGGATGATCTTGAAATGATTTTGACCTTGCAAATTGTTCTATAAATTGTGTGAGTCTATTTGCATTCATTCAGTGTGAAATGTCAGATACGGAACTATCTAAAGAAAAAATTATAGAGCAAGTCGGCAGAGTAATTTGTTTATATCAGAGTAATTTAAAAAGTTTGTGTGATTTTGAAGAGAAGGATCTAGCATTTTTTCCTCTCGAATATTTAAAAACTTGCGTTGATACGCTGAGTTTACGGCAAATTTGGGATAAGCTGCCAGCGCCATATCGGTGTGACAAGGAACTACAGTTAAGCTTACCCTGTTACATTCACTATGAACAAATATATCGTCATTATATAGATGGGCCACCACCAGCAATAAAAAAGTGTCGTGAATGTAAAAATGAGTGAATAATATGAATAGTGCTTTGCAAGAGACAGTAAAAAAATTGGGCGATGAGTTCACTGAAACGGCTAGTAATTATTTCAATGATGCAATGAAAAGTCGAGCAGAATGGGCGTCGCGCTATTGTGATTTGGCTTATGAATATGAAAAGGCTGCGAATGCATGTCGTAAATATTGCAGCAAAACAATAAATTTACAAGACTTTGTTCGTGAGATAAAAAAGTTGGGGTTTAGTGACTGCTTGGAAAAACTGATTAGGTTCATTGCAGATCCGGTTGTGTTAGATGAAATTAGAGTGTAGGACTTAAGTTTAACGTAGTAGTAGTTAATATGGAAAGTTTAGTGCGAGAAATGTACGAAGAATTTCTAATTTCTGCAGCCTGTTCGGAATTTTACGCATATGAAATGCAAGATTTGTGAGGCTCAGGACTTTAGTGTATTTTTTAAGTATATGGACCATGCCGAAGTGTGTCTTTTAGCTAGTATAGTTTGTAAGAATTTTCTAAGAAATAAAAACAAACAATTATTATTGAACAAATTAAGGAAATTAGGTTTAGGTGATAATGTTACACGCATAGAAGAATGGCAGAAAAAAATCAATGAATAAAGTACATAAAATGTAGTTATTTGTTTCATTATATTTTGTCCTTGAAGTTATCCTTATACCAATTTAAATGTGTGACGTCATTTGACCTTGAATACTCCTCCCACTATTTCTATCGTTAAGCTACCCCCACCATTGTTACAATTCGACCTTGAAACCCCGCTATAAAGGTTCGTGGGAAAAGAAGTGACTTCAAACAGTCGCAGATATCAGTGGCATAAACATCAAATATTGTGTTCGTGTAGGGTTCTGAAAGTGCTTTTATATTCACGGTAATTTTTGGATTTATATACCATTTTTTTCAATAATGAGTATTGCAAAAGAAACTCTAGATGAAATTAATGAAATGTTTAGCAAAGATTTCGAGGTTTTAGAGAGAAAAAAGGTTACCGAAATGATTGTAGGCAAAGTGTATAAAATTGTAAAGATGGTTTCAATGACTACACGATTTGGTAAAACTCTTTTAGTGGCTTTACACGATGACGGTGATAATAGCACATTTGAGACTTTTTTACCAAAACGTGTGGCCGAAACACTATCTGACGATATTGTAGATATTATGAGTAAAACTAAAGATAAATACACTCTAACTTATTTGGGGCAGGGCACTAGAGTTTTTGGAAACAATACTCGAACATTATTACGTTTTGGCTCATTGGAGTAAATTGTATGTAAATTGTTTGAAAAAAAGGATGTAATTAAATTTAAAATATAGTTGCACATGTCAGAATACTTACGCGTGTTCATTATTTCTGTTAAAGATGTCTGCTGATGCGACGACGACGACGACGACCGCCAACGAATGTGTAGATAGATACATATTTTGGTTGGGGAGAGAATTAAGAAATAGGGCTCACGATATGTTAGATAGCGTAAATGATTGGTCGCATATTGATGTAACCAAAGATCAATATAAGAACGAGATCAGGGATACAATCAATTTTATGGCTGGGGCACACTTGTGCGACAAATTTTTATATGGTTCCATAGATATGGATACATTTTGTGCTGAAATGGTTGAAGAAGAATTAAAAGAATACCTCGTCAATATTCCACATTTACCAGGTGAGCTTGCTGCAAAATATGAATTGGTTTCTGCAACAGCAACAGCCCAAGACGTTGACGATCGAAATAGTGTCGGATGGGATAGAATTTTGAGCAACGAAAACGAAGACATGGAAAATTAATTTTTTATAATTTTTGTATTTGTGCAATTAAATAACTGTAAATAAATATCTGTTACAATCACAGTTTTATTTTATTTCTTTTATAAACATACCAACCCAGTAGATCATAGTCAGTGTTTCTTTTTCTCAGCTGAAATATTTAATATAAGTAGGGCAAATAAAAATAAAATAGTTTAGTAAAGATTGAAAATGAGTCGAGGAAACAACACAATTGATAAATTTGGTCGTCAGAAATATAATGAAAAATATCATATATTATCTGGGCCACAAGGGATTGGTTTTAAACTTACAGCGGGTGGAAAAATCATAACCAACTTAGGCGAACCTAAAGATGATGACGATGCTGTGACAACACACTTTGTTAATAGAAAGTTTTACAATTTTGCAGTTGTAATATGTGACATATTTAACAAGGATGTCCTCCCCATGATATACAAAAATAATAGTGAGCTTAAAACAAAAATTGAAGTTATGCAGAAAATACTCTATCATCAGCCTTTAAATGACTCATTAAGCGCACAGTCGTACGGCTCGACTTCAAAAAAAATCTAAAAAAAGCAGGTTAAAGAATAGGAGAACGCACTCCGAGTGGCATAGCCTTGAAGATAACGTCGTAGTCGTCGGTGAATTGGACCTTCCCTCCAAGAATATTGAAATGTTATTTATGTGTATGATGTTTTATTATCACTGTTTTTAATGATGAAGATTGAAATAAAAAACTTTATTTTACAATATATTGTTTATTTATTTTACATTTTAAATAAAAAATATAGTCATACAATATGTTATTTAAACAATATTAGCTTTATCTATCCAAGAGTTGAAGTGGTTGGGAAATCCTAGCCATTTGACAAATAATTGTTCGATGTGATTTTTCTTGCGTTGTCTAAGGACCTTTTCTACTAGATAAACGTCAGGACTGCTTGTTTTTTGTAGTTCTGATTCGTAAAAACATCCTCTTATAGGCTGACCTTCTAACGATTCCAACAAGTAAGTAGGTGGATTTGTAACGTTAACTTTTACAACTTTAAACAATTCGGTTGACCAAGAGGGCGTATATCCTTTCTCGAATAAGCTTTTGTACTTGCTAATACGCACAATGTCACCCATGGAAAACTTAAATTTTTTAGGTACAATTTTTAAATAATCATATGCTTCAATATGTGTTTTTTCTTGCACGTCTGCAGGCTTCATTCCAATGGTGCGATGTTTCGAATGGTTATAGGTTTTTGTTACTGCCGATAATATATGGATCCATTTGTAAGATCCTCTTGTCGAGAATTGTTTATATAAATTATTTTTTAAAGTCCTTATGACTCGCTCAACAATTGCAGCTTTCTTTGTGCTGTAAGTGGAATAATGATTTATATTATATTTTTTCATCAGGACTTGAAAGTTTGTATTATAGAACTCCTTTCCTTGATCACTTTGCAGATTTGTTGGTGTATATGATGCCTCTTCAATGATGCTTTTCATCGCATTAGTAACTTCTATACCAGTCTTGTTTTTTATGGCTTTGGTATAGACAAATTTAGAGTAACAATTTATACAGACCAAAATATAACGATAACCATCGTTTTCATCAGCATACTGTTGCATTTCAGCCAAATCAATTTGCCACAAATCTCTGTATCCTTTTATTATCGTGCGCCGTCTTACAAAATTTTTTCTAGCCGTTCTATGTAGTTCATTAACAATCTTGATTTTTTCTAGACTGGGTTCCATATTATTAGTAATACTAAAGGTTTCAGATCGAAGGAAGAACTGAATAATATCATTAAATATTGAGCTTAATATATTATATCTTCTTCTCGTAATTCCTCTATGATTGACATAATTTCATTTTCGTGTCCAGTGTGACCGGCCATTTTGGAACTCCACAACAAACGTAAACGATCCACCAACTCTTTAGCTTTGTTCCAGTAGACATATTGAAATTTTTTCGAAGATAATTTCTTTTTTGTGGGTAACTGTAGTTTTTCCGAGAGATTTTTTCTTGTAATAGTACCACCTAATTTTGTGCCCATTATCAGAGGTTTAATAATTCGTAAATATTTGTTCCATCTGGTCTCCCGTAAACCATCACTTTTTTTAAAATTGTTGTAGACAGCACTCGTTGATTACAAAATTTCCTTGTACGTTGAAAGTACATTATCACTTAATTGTTGTTGTTCCTTGCCTACACTTGGGGGTGTTTTAAGAAATAAAAAATCATAAAGTGCCGGTGATCCACCATATTCTGCAATATTTTTCCCTTTTTTGTATAAGACAATATTTCCATTTCGAAAACGCACCTCTAAATTACCAATAAAATTTTTGTTATAATCTGTTTTTGAACCAAAACGTACACCATATACAGTATCGTATAGAGATGGTTTCGAACGTAATCCTTTCGGGTGTGCGTTTAAAGTATCGGAAGTTGTGGTGTCAGCGGATGCGAGAGATGTATTAGTTGATGTCGAGGGTGTATCAAACACCGATTGGCTAATATCTTCTTTTGAAATGCGATGCTGCTGCTGCTGAATAGGTGTGGAGGTTTGAAAGGAATGTGTAGGTTGGGGAAAACCTGATATTTGAGTCGACTGCACCGATGTACTGAGACTATGTGGCTTTGTAGCTGGATAATGTTGTTGCTGTTGTTGTTGTTGTTGTTGTTGTTGTTGCTGCTGCTGCTGACGTTGCTTAACCACATCAGATATAGTTGTCAACGGCTTAGAAATGGGTTCGTAAAACTTTTCCAATTCCACAACATTAAACTCTTTAGCCGCTTTAATTTGTTTAAATTTTTTTCTGACGGCATTGGTAGCTTCCACTAGTTTACGTTTTAAGTCGATCGCGTTATTCATGATGTTAACAAAGGACGTTTCAACAATCAAATGAGCGTTTTCTCTTATTATTACAGTAATATATAGCTATCAAATCCTTTGCGGTATCTTCCCGATTTCACATCACTGTCTTTATCAATTACTAAAAGTCCATACTTATTATCCCAACATTTTGAGCACATTTCTTGAAATTGAGTAAAAGTTAGATCCGGTAAAACGTGGTCGGAAAATATGTGTTTCATATTCAACTCATCTTGTTTAAACATAATAATAAAATTGGCGTTGTCTCGCACAAGCTGTTTAGGCACTCGCGAAAATGTTTGCGCTAGGTAAAAGGAGTCGATATTTTTATGACGTCCCATGCTAAAGTACGATCTTATAACATCTTGTTTTTCACATATAACATCATCAAAGATAAATATAGAGTTTGGTTTTGCATCGGACGGTTCCACAATATTACTGGAATCACTAAAGGCATAGTAGCCTAAACCTTTGATGGGCGCTAAAATTTTCCCTAAATACTCATATTTCGGTTGATACAGAGATTTCGAGTAAATATAGACATTTTCGAAACGTAGCCCAAGGGGGTGTGTAAGCAGCGAAATCATGACATTAGTTTTTCCACAATTGGATGGACCAATTAACAGGCCGCGAATAGAGGAAGGAAGTAGAGGACCGTGTCTCTTCATTATCTTCTTTTCAAATCCAAGTCCGACTTTTTCATCGAGATTGTCAATAGGAAGTTTTTGTTTAAGATCGATAACGCGCATCTTAGGAAAATTTGATATTTTATAGGCAATTTTTCACAAAAACTGTCATTCAGATGCCGAGCGTCAAACGAAGTGGACGGTCTCACGTTTCCAACAAAACTGGATACGGTATTGTGAATTCGTTAATAAATAAATTACCATTCGAGGTACACATTCCTGGTTATCAATATTGCGGACCCGGAACAAAAGTAATAAAACGTGTAACAAGAGGTGATCCAGGCATTAATCCTTTGGATGCCGCATGCAAAAAACACGATTTAGCCTATTTACATAATAAAGACAACATAAGTGCGAGACATCGAGCGGATTACGAGCTCGAACAAAGTGCTTGGAATAGAGTAAAATCGAAAGATTCCCGTTTAGGTGAAAAAACAGCAGCTTGGTTAGTTACAAACATTATGAAAGGAAAACAACGTTTTGGTATGGGTGTACCATCATCATTATCAACAAAAAAAACATCTAGTAAAGGCACGCGTCATACAAAAAGGAAAGGTGTTAATAAAAATCGACATGTTCGGAAAGCCAGTTTCGGAACAGCTATTCGACAAGCAGTTCGAAGGGAATTATTAAAAGCCGGAAGTAAAAATGTGTTGGAAAAAAATGTCATGAATGCATCTAAAATAGCTCTGTCGGCAGCACGTAGATCGGTAAAAGCGGCAGGTGGCAAAAGGAAGGTTCGTACACCGAGAATAATACCGATTCCTAAAACTGGTGGAATATTACCATTAATACCAATTTTTGCCGGGTTATCAGCTTTGGGTTCATTAGCCGGTGGGGCAGCGGGAATTGTGCGCGCCATAAAAGCAGTAAAAAAAAAGCAGCGAAGATAAAACCGGTGCCGGCCTGTATTTAAAATCGAAAGGAAATGGTTTGTTTCTAAAGCCATATCGTAAAGGTATGGGATTACTTTTAAATCGTAGATCAAAAAACTAATTGAATCCCTACCTCGAAGACCACTATCTAACATCGATATAGAAAAATATGCCAAAAAGAAAAGAATAGGACACTTTCGAAGCGTTTATATGAGGGATTTATTACCTAGACAAGGTCCTCGACGTTACGAAGCAGCAATAGTGAATTTGGATAGTACGCGTGGTGCAGGGACTCATTGGGTAGCTTATAGAAAAAATAATTCTAAAGTAACATATTATGACAGCTTCGGCGATTTACCCCCACCGATCGAATTGGTACGATATCTACAAACGGGATCGGAACCATCAAAAATTATTTACTATACATACGATCGTCAGCAGGATTTTGGAACAGTCTGGTGTGGACATTTGTGCTTAAAGTTTCTTGTTGAATCATCAGCGTAAAAGATGTCATCATCATCATCGTCACCATTAACACCGCAAATGGATCGCAATAACTATACTAAAATGTTGCAATCACTGAAAGCATTTCATCTAGCCGGTGGATTAAGGAAAATGACCGTGAAACAGTTAGAAAACATGCCCAAGGAAGTAATGATTGCATTAGCCCCAAATGAAATTCCATTCGTTTGGGAAAAGTTGCCCGAGCACCTCAAAAGCGATATCGATATATTAAAATATCAGTGCGGTTGCAAACATTATTTCAGCAGCAGCAGCAATTTAAACGAGGTTACGACTGATGAGGATCTTACAGCTAGAAAAATATTTTGTTGTTATTGCAAAATCAGCGATGTGCGCATAAAAGCAGAAAATAGCATAAAAACATCACTATCTAATGCAGTGAGAAAAGGTGTGAAGATGAATCTTTTTAAATGTTGCCGCTAAGAATAAAACCGAGATGTGTGATGTTTTAATGGTTAGTCATGTCTTATACGTTCACACTAACAGGACAGTCGAGCGTCTTAAGCGCCGATTTTTATCCACCAGTCGAATTAAATAGAGAAAACAAATATGGTCTGGCATTGCTGGGATTTTACACATACAATTGAATTTTTAATGTGGACGAAAGCAACAATAAGTTTGCCTACATGAAGGAGGGTTACACCACCGAGTCGATACAATTGCAGATTCCACCTGGGGCCTATGAAATAGATGAGATAGGTAAAGCTATGTTGGAGGCTTTGAGGATTTCAACTGAAGAAAAGAACGATGGAATCTTTTACTTGGTCGCTAATAATAATACGCTGAAATGTGAACTGAAATCCCAATATACTATAGATTTCCGGGGAGAGGCGAGTATCGGTAAAATGTTAGGATTTAATCATACAGTGTTAAAAAGAGACAAAAAGCACGAATCAACCGAGATGGTGGAAATAATGAAAGTACGCATCATACGCGTAGATTGTAATATAATTTCCGGAGCATATATGAATTCGGTGGAAGGTCATACCTTGTTCGAATTCGATATCGACGTGGAGCCCGGTTACAAAATCAGTAAAGAACCACAAAATAATATTTATATGCCGTTAATGCCGGCAGGACGTCAGTTTATCGACAACATTACTCTTCGCATCTTGGACGATAGCGGTGATCTAATCAATTTTCAAGGCGAGAAAATAATCGTGAAATTGGAACTGAAGAAACTTTCATAGAAATGGGTTTTTGCTTCAATCGTCAATTGTGTGTGCTGTCGACTAAGATGGGGGAACCGCCGAAACATAATAAAAGTAAAAGAAGAGTTAACGTCAAGGTTATTCGTCGTCCAGACGTTAGATCACAAACATCTCAACAGTTATCTGCCGAAGACTATAAATTTTTAAAATCAATCGGTCTTAAAGTGCGAAAATGATTTCCACCACCAGCGATAAAATAGAGGTTTTCTCCGAGCCCATCTTGGACAATTCCATTATTAGTCTAGAAGAGCATACGTATAAACCATACGGATCTCCATCATTCAACAATTCGGATGAAGTCCGTATCCCCATTAATTTTCAAGATATTATACTGGATATCGCCGAAAGTTACATATATATCGAAGGAAAATTTAAACCCATAGACGCAACGAAAAGATGTTTTTTATCAAATAATGCCCTCGCATTTTTGTTCGATGAAATTCGCTACGAGATGGGAGGTGAGCAGGTCGCCGTGGTTCGTAAACCTGGAGTTACGACGACATTAAAAACCATGGTTTCATTCGGAAGTTTGCAACAAAGATCTCTCATGACGTGCGGATGGGGTCTCGACGAAGCAAACCAAGATATCGTAGACACGGCAAGTAACGTATTCTCCGGGAAATTACCCTTAAAATATCTTATGGGATTCGCCGAAGATTACGCAAAAGGTGTTTTCAACGTAAAACAAGAGCTTATTATGATTATAGCTCGCACTTTTACCAATTGTTACGTCGGCGAAGTAGAGGCAGAAATTAGTATCGACAAAATCGAATGGAAAATTCGTCACATCATTCCAGACGACAAGCAAAAATTGAAAATACTGTCTCGCATTAATAAAGGAGGAAACAATGCCAGTATTCAAATGGCATATCGTAAATGGGATCTGTACGAATTACCAGCTTTAAGGCAAACATCTTCCGACGTGTGGGCCTTGAGAACGAGTACAAGTCTGGAAAGACCGCGCTATATAATCGTCGGGTTTCAAGACAGCAATAATTGCGACAAGAAAGAAAAAAACGCAACCCAGTTTACCCACGCCAACGTATGCGACATAAGACTGTATCTGAATTCAACCGTTTATCCATACGAAAGATGGAATTTAGATTTCGCCAAGAAACTGTACGCAGCAGCCTATTACAATTACGAAAACTTCCAAAGCAGCTACTACGGGCGCGAAATAAACGATCCGATGATAACGTTCGCGGAATATATGAAAAACCCCGTTTTTATTATCAATTGCAGTCATCAACCAGAGGCGATTAACTTATCGACAGTGGATGTAAAATTGGAGTTCCAAACGAGAAAGAATAAATTCCCCAAAGACACTAAAGTGTACGCATTAGTTATTCACGACTCATTTTTTAGTTATAATGTATTAAACGGTTCGGTGACCAATAAATCTATATTTTAATGTATCTATTATATGTAACACAAAATAATGTTCTTGAATCAATAAATTTGTAATGAGTGAAGTAGTAGTTTTATATTTATTTGAAACCCAACCAAAAAAAAGCTGGCGGAAAAGCCCGCTCTTTAAGAAGAGAGTACGGGAATTTAGAAAATGGTGGTTTATTAAGTGGAAAAAAGAGCTTAAATAACACAAGAAAAAATTTTTAAGGCAAAATATGAAAACAACGATTTAGAAAATTTGTAGGAAAGTAACGGTTAGGAATAGGGAAAAAAGTTATAAGAAAAAATTATAGAGGAAATCGAGTACTATAAGCAAGCATTTTGTCGATAGTAAAAACGTAAAAAAAAAATTTCAAAAAAAAATTGAAAAATGGTGAATGCGCGCCAAAGTTGAAGTTTTGGAGCAAAATGATATTAGGAAATTAGAAAGAGAATTTTTTTCTACATATGGTAGTACTTTTCAAAATTCGGAAAGATGAAATTTTAAGAAAAGGGTTATAGTAAGTTAGTAATTTGGATTTTTTAAAGCGCTGTAGCTCGGGAACCGTTCAAGATAGAAAAAAAATAAAAGCACTTCGATAGCCCAAAATTTTGAGGAGAATGCGATGGTGTAAAAAAAATTATAATTTTTTTTTTTTTTGAAAATGCTGAATACGCGCTAAAGTTGAAGATTTAGAGAAAAACGGTATTGGGAAATTAAAGAGAGAATTTTTTTCTACATATTGTAGTATTTTTGAAAATTCGAAAAAATGAAATTTGAAAAAAAGGGTTATAGAAAGTTAGTAATTTGAATTCTTTAAAGCGCTGTAGCTGGGGAACCGTTCAAGATAGAGAAAAAATAAAAGCACTTTAATTACCTAGAATTTTGAGTAGAATACAATGGTGAAAAAAAATTTGGAAAATCTTAAAAATGACAAAAAAATTAGACGAAAAAATTGAAATTCTTGAGTTAGGAGGCTAGGGCCGCCGAACGGGAGTATGTGGAAGTTGTAGGGGAGGGTTTTTTTTTTTTTTTTCCTAAGTCCATTTTCAAAATTTTCCTTACCTTGCCTGAAAATAATTAAAATATATGCATAATTTGCATTTTTTGTAAATATGTAGCAAAGTAATGGTTAGAAATATCAAAAAAATTTATTTGAAAAAAATGTAGAGAAAGTCTAGTACTATATGCTAGAAAAGTGGAGGGGGGTAGTTTGTGTCCATAACAGAGATACGGTGAGTTATAAAATCATATTATTCTCAAACTTATATAATGCATATATGCACTCCACCTTACCCCCTCCAACTTTTTGAATGTATATAGAGGCCGGTATTAGAATTATTTCATCATTACACATTCGATCGGCAAGATGGAAGATATACCAAAAAGGATCATTGGCATTGTCAGGCCATTCGTGCCCGGCAAAATATGCAAGTGTGAGGAGTGCGGGGATACCGCACCAGGAGCGGCACCTTCGGCACCGCCTGCAACGCCGACACCACCAGCGACGACGACGGTGCCGCCAATGAGAAGACCAAGGGCTGCACCTAGGTCGGTGTTAATATCGTTGGGTATTACTCCACGGTAGGCACCCCACCCTCCCCCCAGGCCCTTTTAGGGCCACAAAAACGGTCCTTTTCAGGACCACATTATATTTTGATCGTAGTTTAGTAATCGTCACTTATGGGGCGAGATATTCGTTTAACGATGATTTGTCTCGTAGCTAAAGTGCCAAGTTATATGCTTGAGAACCTATGAAAATGTTAACAGTTCAAACAAGGTTTCTATTATTTTTTTTGTAATGTATTCTTCACAAAATATTAAGAATAAGTCTTATTGTCTAAACAAATCTAATTCCTTATTTAAAGTTTTTGAAAAAATCAATAATTCTATAAGCTCTCACCAATACATAACATTTAGAATCCGTTGGTGGGGTGGGGGTAGTTCTATATATATATGAGACTGGGCCAGTTACACAGTCATATATTCATCAACCCTCATACGATGAACATGGAGGAAGAAAGACCCGCCAGCCGAGGCTCATCCATCTTTAGTGATGACACCGTAGCCGACAACGTTGGAGACCTGCAAGTCTTCGACGACGACGACGAGGTGGATTTTGAAATTGACGTCCTACGTTGGGACGACTTGGATGAGCCGATTCCGCTAGTATATGACCATGATCCGGGTCTAGTGGAATTAGACGATGCGGGCGATTGGGTCTTACAAAGACTCGAAACTCCGTCGCCGCAGCCAGAGCCGGACTCGACGGAAGATGCGGTGCTGGAAATTCCAGCATCACCAACACCCGACGACCCACAAGGCCCCTGCGATTCGTCAAGCTGGTGGTCGACCAGCGAGGATGGGGCACCATAAGCCCCACACTCTCCCTGGCCCTTTTTTAAGGGCACACAACAACGGTCCTTTTCAGGACCACAAAATACTTTGATCGTAGTTTTAGTACATATTAGTACTTTGTTACTAATATTGTATGTATAGAATATACAATATTAGATACAAAGTATTAAAACTTTAAGTGCTGGTGGAACCCAGCTAAATCGTTCGTTCGTATTTGAGACCGCAAACAACTTTTGGTCTCAATACGTAATACGACATTTGTTTTCACCCCCCACCATTAATTTGTCTCTATATATATGACCACCAATACTTATTACAATCATTTTAGTTCAACATGTCTGCGACTCAACAACAACAACCCATCCAATGCCCTGTGGTAGATTCTACCACAGAGAATTGTCTGGAGTGGGAGTTGAACGATCCCAGATGGGATGAACTTTGGCGGTTCATCATCGAATATACAGAGGACAGCACCACCGCCACCACCCCCGCTGATGATGACGGGCCGTACGACTCCACAACACAATAAAAGAGTCGCATGTTTTACAACCAAACGGTCCTTTTCAGGACCACAAAATAATTTGATCGTAGTTTTAGTTGGTTATAATACTTTGTAACCAATATTTTATGTTTTTTTCATAAAAACATACAATATTGAGATACAAAGTATTAGAAGTTCTGGCGACAGAACCTTAACTTCATAAACCGAACCATGTTTTAGCATACTTGTAAATATTATCAGAAAATATTTACAACTATTGCTATTGCGTAGTTTTAGTGGATTATTCACTCTTTTTTTTTTATTACCTAATATTATGTGAATAACACACAAAAATAAATTTTCAAGTCATTTTTATTCTCATTATAAAATATAAATATTTGATCAAACACTTTTTTTTATTAACTACAATATATATATATATATATATATATATATATATATATATATATATATATATATATATATATATATATATATATTTACAAACTTAATACTATAAATTAAAAGCTAATATCTACAACTACCTAACACCTACTACATAATTTATTAAAGTCCTCTAATTGTCTTTTTAACCGCGCAGATTTCACCTTTTTTATCTCTAATTGTCTTTCAAGTTCTAAAATGTCACTGTCACACTCGTTCACTTCTTTCACTAAGCGTTTTTTCATTTCATAAATGTCTGTCAATTTGCTCTTCTGAGAGTTGGTGAAGTCTTCGACCCACTCCGGTTGCGATGGCTCGGAATATATTAACGAAGAAGAAGCGGTTTTATTTGGTGAAGACGATGACGACGACGACGACGAAGCAGCGGAAACTTCATCGCCTTCAAAACACCGCTTAAACCGCTTCTTCATGGGTTTCCGACACCCCAATATCGGCGACAGTGGCGCTGGGGAAGACTTCACCTCCGACACTATTTCCTTCTCTACGCTGGCCGGTGTTGGTGGCGTTGGTGGTGTTGGTCCATCGGGGCCTTCTATCACTTCCACTTCTACCGACAATGGCTCTTTTGGTGCTGTTTTTAGGAAGTCGGGCAATGGAACAGGGGTGGAGGGACGCTTAAAGTTAAACTTTTTCTTCTTCCCTTGTCCCACACCTTTAATCGCCGAATAAAATGTTTTTTTATCGGCGATTTCCGACTTCCGCATAATCAAGAGCTTTTTCAATTTCGAAGCTTTCGGAGAAGATTCCCTAGGCCGCGATGCTTTTCGCACAACCACATCACTTATCACATTTATCTTTGGCTCCTTCTCCTCCGTCCAGGATTCGAGGAATTGCGCTGCCGACTGAACTATCTCTTCGTCGCGACCATCATTGAGGGCTCTGTCTTCGGCATCTTCATGCTCCATGCCATTCCAGTTCTCGAATACCCCCGGACTTAACACTTCCAAACCACTCATGTTATCCAGCATGCCTTGCTGCGAACCGCAGCTCACGTCAAGAGCATCTAAAAGAGACCGTACACTCGACATCTTCGATATTAAAACTCACACAATTAACTTTATCTTAGCACTGTACTGTTTGGTGTTCTGACGAACTGTGAAGAGCTCGAGCCAGCAAGTCTGCTTTTATGCCCATTTCCCCCACTACACCACCTTTATTCCTTTTGTTCGATGCATTAAGTATAATATTTAAACTTGTCAGATGCAAGGCCAAGGCCAAGGCCGACGTAACCGGCAATACCAGGGTCGTTTTCAAGGTTGTAATTTTCATGGATTTTTTTTTGTCCCTGTCAAGGTTATTTTAAAGAAGCATATAAATATAGTACTAAACTTGTCAGATGCGAGGCCAAGGCCAAGGTCAAAGTACCCGTCAATGTCAGGGTCGTTTTCGAGGTTGTAATTTTCAAGGATTTTTTTTTTGGTCCTGTCAAGGTTATTTTAAAAAGTAATACATAATTAGAGTACCGCGATTGAAAAGTACAACATATTCAAACATCATGTTGCCAACTGATGAACAACCTAGTGAAGCAGCCAAAAGATACAGTCATATACCAAAAGCTTTTTATTTAACTTGTCATCATTGTAAAAGACTAGGTATCTGCTGGCGAAATGATCTTACGTACGACTTCAACTACATTGACCTTTTCAGGGTTAAATTTGTACAATGCGGCTTTTGTGGACTAGTTTACTACCAGTTCAAGGACATTAATGAACGTGCCATCCAGAGAAGAAATTGGGTCATAGAAGAAGCTTACCTGTACAGAAGAAATTAACATGTATTTTATTTCTTAATTTTTAATTTTTTTGTTTGTTATATTTTTTATTTTTTTTAATAATAAAAAGTAAACTCAATCTTTTGTTCTATTTTAATTTTTTTTTTTCAATAAAACAATAGTAAAATGAATCTGTACGTGTATTTATTAAACATCACCTAAAATACGTTTTGCAATCCATATTTTTCTGCAGAGTCCGTTTATTAATGAAATAGAACCATATATTAGGGTGAAATCTAATGGTTTCAAATCAGTCTCACATAACAATGTCAGAAGTAAACACTATTGATAAGTTCGGTCGCAAAAGAAAATTTAAGGATTTTAACTTTATGCGAGGTCCTTCAGGAATAGGTTTTAAACTTACACCTAATGGAGATTACGACATGGGAAGCAAAAGATTGTGCTATTTAGCAGAACCTCTTGAAGGAGACGATGCGACCACACGAAATTATGTTGATAATAACCTTGCTCAGTGTGTGCAAGATACGCAGAAAGCTTTACATGACTCAACAATTGTTATTAAAGATATATTCAGAAACCAACTTGAAGGTTACGTACGCAAGAAATTAATTGAAACCGGTCAAGAACTTAGAGGATACATTGATGATACTGTTATTGCAATATATGAACTTAGGCAAGACGAACTGCGTAATGAACTTAACTCTAGAATGTTGAAAATTGAAAAGACTATGGAGGATCTTGTCAGCAAACCTGTTTCACATTAAACATTTACTCGTAGACCTATGCGTTTTAGACAAATTTTTCAACAATAACTTTTACAGTTTGTTATTTGTCGACACTTCATTATATTTATAATTTTAAAATAAAGGTTCAATAAAAAAAGCAATCAAGTAATGAATACATGTTTTTTATTTAAAAAAAAAAAAAAAAAATACAATACTATCGTTACAAATTAATGTTGTATGTTTAATAGAAATAATAAAAACAATACAAATAATGAAATATGGATTTTCCAGATTACGTGCTGTCCTGACTTAGAAATGATTCCAACACGGTGACTAAATTTGCTAAGTTTTCTTCCGGGTCTGTTTTGTAAAAATCTATGTCTGCATGCCCCCAAGGTAGAGTTTTGGTTGAACTGGGAATTACATAACGTTTATCATCGCTATGTGACAATGCTACTTTATTTATTATGTTGGTATAAATGTTATGTAATTCACTTCTAAATGTCTTCATCTTTCTTAATATCAAACCACCCCGTTCAACAATTCTTTGGTAGTCTTCCTGATGAAGGTCTTTCTCGATAACACATTTTTTGATACCTTTGGCTTTTTTTAATTCATTATTAATGGACTTTACATAATAAGCCTTCGCGCCGGTACCATAAAAACTTATTATCGGATCACCAGGAAACTCATCTTTCATTCTACCAACTACAGAATTACTTTTAATTATGTTGAAATTATTAATTTCGGGGTAATTTGATGTATCAAATTTTTCGGGGTGTTCTGATATAGTTTGATAAAAGTTTTCCGTATACACTTTTAATATAAGCGAGTCAGTATCGGTGTAAAGTAACGAAGCATCATCGCCAAACTTGGATTTAATAAAAATTATAATAAAAATCGTATATTACAGTCTTTGATATATCTAATATGGAAAAACCGATATAAATTGGTTTATTGTACAATATTTTAACTTTATTCATATGTATAGCAACAAAGTTCTCGGTAAATATCGAGCTACTATTGAAATTGGGGCGGGATATTAGTGCTCTAGCTCCATTTCTGCCTACACTGTTATCCCAATGTGTTACTAATTTTATATCCTTTCGATTTTCCACATTTTCCATAGTTTTACCAAATATCGCGTTATTTTTTAATTTAAAAGTGTCCTTCGCAAATTTTGTGGTGGCCTTGTTACGTAAATTGGTATTAAAATCAATATACGATTTTAGCCATTTTGATTGCTTAAACTGTAATACTCGATGGGTTTGCATTACCACTAAGCCGTTGGCGATGGCTTGTTTTAAAGTTCTATAGTGTACAATGTATTTTTTTTTATCTTGTAAATTAGGAATTAATTTCGGTAATTTAGCGTTTTCTGTTGGCGGTATGATATTTTCTACTAGAAATGGAAGATCAGAATGTGCATCATGCAACTCAGTCGGATAATGCACATCCACTTCCAAAACGTAGCCATGTAAACTATCATCACCAACAGCCATAATATTTAAATCCAGAATTTCGCGCTCGCTTAACCATCGAAAACCACCATATGGTAATGCTTGTGACATACTATGACCATATAGATTTGTAGCATCAAGGTATGTTATAAATGAAGAAGGTTTTGTTGGGTCATAGTCTGGTAAAAAAATATTATTAGCGATGTGCTTCCTTTCTGTACACTGGCTTATGCCGCCGCGTATACCTTTCTTAAAAAAATGTATCATGTCTATATCAGTTAAGAGCTCTAACTCTACCTTAGTCATACGTAGCATACAATCAAATGATAAACTTGGAAGGGTATAGTAATGTGCTGGATCAAGTTTATCGAATTTTAAACAATTATTCCGAAATTGCTCAAAAACATCACACAATAGCAACACATCTGATTTTAAATACACGTCCGAATAGTCCCCCAAAGTTTTACACCCAAACAAGCGCCATACTTCTTTTGCTCTTCTATAGCTTTCATCGCTAATATGTTCTTCCCGTAAATTATCATAAAATTCATCTTTACTTGGAAGACATGTATTTTCCATTTTTTCTATAGAGTCAATAAAGCTATAGGGAAAAACACCCTTTTGACGCATCAAATTAAATTGGTTGATATTTGAAAAATGTTTCCGCGTTTCAATAAAATCGTCGTCGTTTAAACCGCTGCCTAAATTTTCCAAAGACGTTGACTGAAATTTAAAACTATCAATAAATCGCAACTTTAAATATTTCCTCTTGACTTTTCCACATTTACTATCAAAATAATCATGCACATAAATGCTTTTGGTAAATGATATGTACTTTTCCTTACTTTGAGCCAAAACACCAATTTTATCCCCATATTTACATAACTCTTTTATAAATAAATGGCTGTCGTAGCCGCTTAAGTTATGAAATATGATAGGGATAAAAGAGGGTAATTTATAATTTAAATTACAAACGGAATGTGCAGAACCAAATCTTTTTGCACCAGTTATGTGACAGTGGTCTCGTACTTTAATCTCACCCTCTTCAAAAGGGCCTTCACATATACCACATATTTTAGCATCATTAAACTCCCTTTTTTCTTCAGGCGTTAACGGTTTCATAGGCTTAATGTCTTTTAAATATGTGTTGTATAGAGGCCTTAAATCACACTCGATACGATCCACAAAGACTTGAGCTGCATTATTCCCCCGAAATAGCTCAAATTTCGAAAGTGAGTCGTCAAAAGAGCATTTAATTAAATAAGCAAAAGAATATGGTTCATGTTTAAAACTTTTTACAGTGTAAGAATTTTGTGGGTTTGGTTGTACCGTTTCAACGGGTTTTAAAACAGATTCGAAATCTGCATAAACCACGAATGGAACGCGCATTTGCTTTTCTATACCCTCGAATTTTAAAATATTTTCCGGCACACTCTTTCCAAATTTATCGATTTTTAAATCCACTGAGGGTGTTTGCGTGAAAATGTGGTTACAATCGTAGCTTTGATGTAAAGTTAAACCTGACGGTGTACTAAAATAAATGAGGCAACCATCACAGAAATATATTTTATGTTGTTGACAACTAATTTGACTTGAAACTAAACGTGATAAATCCCGAATCCAACAATAATGACTCTTTGAACAAGTCGTATCACAAAAATGTTCACCGCCATCTTTACTACTACAGTCTTTTGTAATTAACAATAAATTTACATGCCTATCCAACTTTTTTGACGCATACCTCAGTGGACCAATAACTTCATGTATTACTTCATTATTTTCATATTTAGATTCCAGACCGTATACGTTAATTGATATGTTGTTCATTTCCTCAAATTTTTTAATGTCACGTAATTTTACTGGAAAATCCATACCTGTTACATTTAGCACTCTAGAAAAATGGGGGTAGGATGTCTTCTGTGAAGGCTCTGCTGTTGGAGGAAACAATGCTGATGTTACAGCCCACGCAAAGCAAAATTCGTCCTGGTTAATCACATTGACGACAGCTCCTTTCTTTTCAATAGAACACGGCAACTTGATGTATGATGAGCCACCCATAGGCATATACTTGTTGATACCAACTTCCAAGTATAAAATTCGCACAAGAACCCATCCTATAACAAGAAAAATAATATATAAAAATCAGTTTAATATATCGGGTTTTGATTTTTCCATACCTGAATCTTTCTCCTGGAACTCTGTCACCTGTGTTTTTATTAATTCGGTGAAAGAATGGTAAACGGCATCCAAATCACTTTCTACACTAATTATTTGATTAGCAGTGTTGAAGGATTTTTCACTGAATATTTCTTGTGATGGAAGCATGTACTCGCCAACAGCTGTCATGTTAACTTTTAAAGCATGATGCACACGCAATAAATTATTAACAAGTTCCACCACCTTGGATTTAATGTCTGCAAAGAACATTACGTAATCGGAATGCTCCATATCACTGCTAACCCGATAGGTTGCAATTCTCCTTTTGAAGGCACATTCAACGAGTTGCACACCATGACATACCGGCAAACATGAATTATTTTTATGTTGTTGTGTTCGTTTATGCGCTGACATATGATTTATTGGAACATCTACATTACATGTAGCGCAATTAATTACCGGAATCGTCGATGTATACTCTTCAATTCGGAGCCGTTTTCCTCCAGGCACTTCATTAAATCTCGCCGCACACGATTCTCTTTGATGACGTCTCATATTATAACTATTAGTAAACTTAGAACCGCAATTTTCACAAACATATGCCATGATTTGTCAAATATTAACACATGTACTACCTATACAAGTCAGAGCCAACTGATGAATGAAACTGCCCCATACCTTATATAAAACCATTCAAGGTCACCCCCAACCACGTAACACATCTTCAAGGTCACGCACCCAAGATGACCTTCAACAAAGTCAAGGTCGTCTCGACCAAGGTCAAGGTCAAGGTCACACACACAACCTTGAGCACAAGGCCAAGGCCAAAGCACACGTGCACTTTCAAGGTCAATGACAAGGACATGTGGGCGGGGCCAAAGAGGGGTGAAGCAAGGTCAAGGTCAAGGTCGAGGAGTGGGGGGATAGAGAGGATCGGGTTATGTTCACTACTCAGTGTAGATGCTTGTTTACGAAAGGTTGGGAGATGATTTTATCCAACTCTTCCGAATATTGGTTTAGCTTATTTTGACCAATGTTGAGGTCATCAGTGTCAATTTTGTTCAACTTCACGGGATTGACGTCGGGTACGGATGGCTTCCTTGGAAGGTGTTCGCAACACTTGTATGAAATTTCGATTGGAACATTCCTGTAGGTGACGTTTTAGTATACATCTATCAGACGCTTTCCATGAACTCTGGTGTTTCCAATGAATGCACTGTAGTCTGGTTGAAAACGTGGAAAGGTGTTGACTTGGACGACCTTCGTATTGAGTGGCTTCCCGTCGCATTTCACAGTGATAGGTAGTGGATCTGACACTGAAGTTAACCAAAGGTTTTGGTCAATTTGTTGGACATTGTATCCCTTTGCTAACAGCAAACTTGATTGGCAGGTTCCTGGTAACAGGTGGATTGGTCGCTTCAGAAGTTGTGCTTCGCAGATGGAATCACTATCTATTGGGTGTGGAAGTACTTCAGAGCCGATTTTCGGGTGGAAGTTAAGTACTTTGCAAGTCTCAAGGCTTTGAAGTGAAACCTAGAGCATCGAATCATCATCTCTCGCAATATATTTTTGAGTGGTAGAGATGATATGATGAAACCCTGTACGGTTATCCGATATTGGTATGGGATAAAGGCGATACATAGTGTATGTTTCGGGATCAACCAGAGGAATTTTTAAGGCAAACAATACTCCAGAGTCTGATTGATATGCTTCTAGCTCGATAATGTCAATATATGTAGCGAGGCTAAAGGAATAAACCGATAGTGGTAAATTTTTTTTGTGTAGAGCTTGAGAAATTTCTTTAAGCGACTCGATCAGATCTAATAAGGTAATAATGGAGCTATGTAAAATTCTTAAGCGAGCTAATGTTATAGCGTTTAGGATATCGTTAAGATAATTTTCTATGAAAGAGTAGCTCTCCATAAGGGATTCGCACAAATCCAAAGTGTCTAGTTTTGCGTTATAAAAGGCTAAATAGTCTGATATGTCCATTATTACCGTTTGTATGTTCCGTACGTCGTCGTTAAGTTTCTTCCTCGATTCTTAATTTTTCGATGGTAGAATTAAAACTTTTTATTACTGAAGTTGTCACTGAAATTTCATTTTTCATTAGATTCTCAATTTGTCTTTCGTCCCGCGTGATTTTATCTATACAGTCATTGAAGTATTCGTGGTCCGACGCGTCTATGTTACCTGTAATTGTTTTCCATATCGTTCCAATTCCGTTAATTATTCCGCGTTTATTCCTATAGGCATAGTTTTGTGTGTCCGCGATTATGTCTTTGTATTTAAGATTAACGGAGTCAGAGATTTGTCCGAGTAGGTTGACGTGAGTTTGTACTTCTCCTTTAAAGGCTATTAGTCTTGGTGGTGTTATTTCCGGAGAAATCAGGTTATCTAGCATCGAATTTAAGATCTTATCGTTATGTAGAATAGCTTCCTTTATGGGCAGCAATTCTTTATAAATGAGAAGTGTGCATTAGTTGTTTGATATCTTTATGGTGCCTTCCTCGTGGAAGAAGATTCCAACGGTATTGTTTATGGGTGTTATAAAGTATTGAGAAGACGTAGTTAATCTTTGTAGGTTGATTCGTTTTTGGATTAATTAGGGTGGTTGAATTTAGGAAAATTTCAGTAATTTCGAACAGGCCGTTAAATAGGTTTTCGGCTTTAGTTTTAATTTGAGATTCCTTTACATATACTCTGTCTCCGACTTTATATTCATAGGGATTTTTTGCGACTCTTTGGTCGTATCTTTCTTTTGATTTTTGTTTTTGTATTTCTGTTCTGTCCCTTGCGACCTTATAATAATGCTCCATTCTGTTATTGAGATCTCTAACGTATTTAGAGATAAGTTCTTTTTGATTATATAATTTTTCGGGACATCTGATTGCGGAGTGTCCAAATAATAGTTCGTAAGGGGTGAATCCGTGGGTTTTGTTTTTCGTATTATTATTATAACATATTACCGCATAGGGTAAAGCGTTGAACGGGTGTTCTTGGGGGTTTTCTATGAGATTTGCACAGATTATTTCAGGTAGTGTGGCGTAAAATCTTTCTAGTGTTGGAAAAACACTAGGAGAGTATTTACATTCGACTTGGCTGACTTGTCCTCGATAGGGTAAGCTTGTGTAAATTTTGTTAGCTCGTCTCTTATGACGAGTGCATGGTTTTTGGTGGGGTATTCAAAAATGTCTATATTAATTTTTTCGAATTATACTCTCGGTGTTTCCGTTATGACTAAAGGTCTGTTCAGGTTTTCCCGCATATTTTGATCTTTTGACATATTTCACAGACCTTTATTAATTTTTCGACGTCCTTAATAAGATTTGGCCATGTATATTTTTCTCTTATGCGTCGTACCATTTCATTTATTCCCCTGTGTAAATTAGTTTTTCCTCGGTGGTAACGATCTAGAATTTGTTGGATTTCGTCCTCTGAGAGTGTCTTGACCATATCTTGGCAAATTTTTAGTTTTAACTCTTTGTCTGAGAATATATAGGATAAAGTTTCTAGAACTGGGAGTTCGAGGTTATTTTTGATACAATATGTTTTTGAGACTTCAAATTCGTTTTGAGCTTTATAAAGAACATAAAATAAATGTTGAACTACAGTTGATCGAATGGGAATGGTATGATGTAATACTTTCTATTTTTAACGGACTTGCTGTTAACTATGTTAACGGTTGTTGTTTGATATTCGAAGTTTTCCTCGAATATATCGTCTAATATTTTGTGGTGTAATTCTTGTAGTTTATCTTGCCAAAAGAAGGCAACTACGTTTCTATGAGCTTTGTTCAAAAGTTGCGTATTTGATGTTTCTATTTTTGAGTAATCAATCTTGTTTTATAGAGCTCCACAAATTTGTTAAATTCTTTCGTCATTTGATCGTCGTTAAGAAGATCTTCATCTTATTTAGAAGTGTTTGTGGCTTCGTCTTCTGGCTCGTCATCTTGATCGTTTGATGCAAAGATCTTAATTTTCGATTGTAGGTTTGCGCACTCCTTGAAATGATTTCTTTTTATTCTGAAGAGTGCATCGGCATTTTTATTTATCTTGCCGGGTTTGTGTTCGATCTTATAGTTGTATTCCTCGACTTTAAGACGCCATCTTGCTAGTCTACTTCCGGGATCCTTTATGGAAAATAGCCAGGTCAAGGGTCTATAGTCTGTAATAAGAGTAAATTTTCTACCAAAAAGGTAAGGGCGAAAGTGCTTAACGGCCCAGACTATGGCAAGTAGTTCTCTTTCAATCGTAGAGTACTTAGTCTCTGCGCTGCAAAGAGTCCTAAATGCGAAGGCTATGGGGAGATCTCTTCCTACAGGTCACTGGGAGAGAACGGCACCAATTGCAAACGCGCTTGCGTCTGTTGTAAGAAGGAATGGCTCTTCGAAATCGGGGTAGATTAAAATCGGGTCAGAGATTAGAGCATGTTTAAGATTGTCGAATGATGCCTTACAATCTGCATTGAAATTAAATTCAGCATCTTTTTTTGGAGAAGCATTGTGAGTGGTTTAGAGATTTCGGCGAAGTTAGGTATGAAACGGCGGTAGTAGCCTACTAGTCCAAGGAAAGATTTTATTTCCTTTGGTGTTTTAGGTTCGGGAAATTCCTGAATACATTCTACCTTGGAGGGATTGAGTTTTACACCGTCTTTAATAACAAGGTGTCCGAGATAGGCGACTTCTTTTCGTAAGAATTCGCATTTGTCGGGCTGAATTTTGAGCTTGGCTTTACGGAGTCTTTTGAAAACTTCTTTAAGGCGATCCATATGTTCATGGATAGTAGGAGAGTATATAATGATGTCGTCCATGTAAACAAGGCAACGCTCGTTTTGAATTCGTAGTAAAATATTGTCCATGACTCTTTGGAAAGTGGACGGGGCATTCTTCAAGCCGAAAGGCATACGAACGAATTCGTAGTGGCCATTGTCAACAGAAAAAAGAGTTTTAGGGATATCGTCGGGACTTATTTCAATCTGGTGAAATCCAGATGCGAGATCAAGCGTAGAAAAGTATTGGCACTTGCCAAGTTGATCTAAGAGGTCGGAGATGTTGGGGAGTGGATACTTATCGTCCACGGTCAACTCGTTTAGCTTGCGATAGTCAATAATCACACGCCATTTCTGTTTTCCCGATGCGTCGTTTCTTCGGTACAACCAAGGTGACACAGATGGTTGGATGATGTTTTGCTCTAACATTTTTCTGATTTGGATTTTTACTTCCTCTTTATACACCTGTGGGTACCTATAAGATTTAGTAGAGATAGGCCTGGAATTATCTGTCTCGATAATGTGTTTGATTTCATTTGTAAAAGTTAATTTGTCATCCTCTATGTAAAATATGTCGGCATAATCTAGACAGAGTTGTGTAACAGCTTCTTTCTCTTCTGCATTTAGGTGCTCAGTTCTCAACTGATCCCTAATTATTTTTATCCTGTCTATTGGTTCCATGTCTTTATATTAGCGGCTATTAAAGTTTAGAATAGTTTCGGTGTTTCCTATTAGTTCAATAGAAAAGTCGGAAAAATCAACCGTTTTTTGTATTGCGTTTACATTAATAACAGTTGTTAAAATTCTCCGTTGTTGTTCACGCAAACAAGAGCATGAGGAAGCCTAACTTTTTTCTTTCCTTGACCGATTAATATTGCGTCTGTGTTTGATAAACAGCATTAAAGATTAAATACTTGTTCTGTACGACCCTGTATAGAAATTGTATTCCGGGTGTTATTATTAGTCTCTTGCATTTGTCGTGTAAAATTGGAATCCGCTTTGTGTAGTACAATTGTTTTAAAATTTGTAATAAGCGTTTTGGAATGTAGGTCTATTACACATTGATAGTGTTCCAGAAAATCTAGGCCTAGTATTCCGTCAAATTCTATGTCGAGATCGTATATAAAAACTTTGTGGAGATCATCTGTATTGAAAGGAACCAGGGTGGATTCGGTTATAAGTAGTTTTTGATCGGTTATTCTTTGGATCGTGCTATTTTCTGGAGTCCTATTGCAAAAATTTTGGGCTGTATTTTTTTTGAAAATGGATATGCCTGCTCCGGTATCGATAAGTAATTTGAATTTGTTAGATGCGTCATGGATATAGTATAAGTTTTTTGGGTTGACAGCAAGAAGTGGGCTTAAAGGAATAACTGTTCTTGGAAATTTAAATTTGGGTTCGTGTCGTCCAGATTCAAATTGTTGATTTGATCCTGAATAATTTCCAAAGGGTTCGTGACCGATGTAGTCTCGTTCGGGGGGTGATTCTGGTTCGGGAGAGAGCAAAAATTTGTGTTTGGCATCGCTCGGTGGTAAAGTAAGATCACCAGGATAATTATCATAATAATTATTTTCAAAACTCTGATCATATTCGTAGTAATCGTGAGGGTTTTCGTCATATTGTGAGGAATAATCTTCATATGGTTGCGTATTGTAATTCATATAGTGGGTTTTGGATTGGTACTGAGGATTTGGGTTTCGTTGGACCGTTGAAGGGCGAAACTGCGACTGATGTTGACCTTGTTGTGAGTACATAGAAAGCCTTGCTTGATTTTGTTGTGAAAACATGGGAGGTCTGAAATGGGGTTGAGAAAAGCTAGAATTTTGTGGCGGCTTTTGGAAATCTTGATTCTTTTGATAGTAATTAAGTATCTGCAACACTTGGGTTCGACACTCGTTTGTTATGTGTCCTAAACGTCCACAGTTGAGACATTTCGGGGCTTGGTTTGGAAATTTCCTGGGTTGTATTGGGAGTCTAGAAATTGTTGGTTGTTTGTTGATCTTTTGATTTTCGAAATAAGAAAGTTGAAGTTCTCGCCGGATTCGAACTTGGGCATCTAAAAGATCTTTGGGATTTTCAGCACGAATGATTTGACTAAGGCATGGTTCTAAACCAGTTAAAAGGGTGTTAAGGGCCATGGTGTCGATTAAGTTGGTTTGTGCTTTCTTTTCATTAGCACTTAGATTCGATTTTTGGATATTCGCGTGCATCTTGGAATTAAGCACTTGTAATCTATTGAAAAAGGTCAAAGGTGATTCATTTTAAATTTGCTTTAGACGCTGAAGATCTTGAATGAGAGACGATAGATCTTTCGAATCGCCGAAATGAAGGTTTAACAGGGTTTTTATTTCCGCATATGATTGTGGATTGCGCGAGTTTATTATTTGGGAGGCTCTTCCTCTTAGTTTGTTTTTAATATGAATAACTAAAAGAATCTTCTGATTATCTATCGCCATATCATTGGCATAATCGCATGCGAAAGTCTGGTTGTCATGGCGAAATCTGACACCTGCGGTCAATGAACAATTATTATTTATAACATGGGCGTAGATTCGCATGTAACATATATATATATATATATATATATATATATATATATATATATATATATATACTTCTCTTGATACTCTTGGCTCAAAAAGGTATGGTTCAATTACATGGTTATCGACAATGCCTTCCCAAACGTTTAAGGACCACCTAGTTTGGCAATTGTATCTTACAAGATGAGGATTTTCCTTTGCATTATAATGAAAATTATGTTTATTAACACTTCTGTTCCTACGCCTCATCTCCAAATAGCATCAAATCAGCAACATTGAATTGTTCATTTATTCGATTTTGAGCCCACAGACAAAATTCCAATCTTCTTTGAGAATCTTCAAAGGACAATTCTTGAAATAACTCAATGTGATAGGGGTGCATTGTAGGAAACTTAAATATTAGCTAAACCGTTCTTCTTTCAACATCAACCTATCGAGGAAGCGGCCGCTGTCCAATATGTGGATTTTCTGTGACTGTTAAAAATACGTTTAATTGATTTACCTCAGTATGAGAAAAATTTTCTTCGAATATTCTTGTTGTATGCCATGCTGCCAGTTGTTTGAAAATGCTCTAAAACTTTTTCAAATGTCCTTCTTCAGACTTTAAAATTGTATTTTTTATAAAACAAGTTAGAACAATATTCTCTACGAGTGACAGATAAACAATAAATATTAGTTTGACGTTTGCTTCTTTCGTTTAATAATCATGGATAACTAGACATTAATAGGTTAAAGTATTTTTATATACATTTAATAAAAATGAATGTACCGTAAAAACTAGCGCTGATAGGTTTAGAAAAACTTTAAGAAAAGTTATAAAGTTATGATAAAGTAGTTATATGAAGGGTGTTCCATTTAAAATATTCAAAGAGAAATAAATTTGCATTAAATGAAATGGGCAAAATTTTAACAAACACCCTGAATGAGATAATTGCCTAAGTGTTCTATTAGAGCTTTAATAGTACATTTATCTTTCTTAGTGTCAATCTTGTGTACTATAATTTCTGCAGATAGCAAGATATAGTAGATTATAGATGACCATGTTTTTTTCAAAACTTGAAGAATTTTTAAAAAAGTTGGCAACTTCGCAATAAAATTAAAAACCAGATATGCTATTATATGGATAGTTCTTGGGGGAATCCAAATATGTAAAGATATACAGGATATCCCATTAAAAAACATTTTTTAGCGTCATGCTGTCAGGGAACACCATGTATGATTTAAAATACTTTTAGGTTGTAGAAATTTTCAGATTATATAGCTTTTATAAAAACATTTTTTCAAATTTTTGAAAAATAATGGAGATCGGGTAATTTTTTCCACTATTGCGCCACCCTGCATTATATATATATATATATATATATATATATATATATATATATATATATATATATATATATATTTGTTGTACACATAAATTATCTCTTCTATCACCTCCTAGAGTTTAAATTATAACTTATACGGGAATCAGTATTCTTTTATACGCAGATTAAATTGAAAATCGAGGTCATTTACTGTATATCCGATTAACAATATTACCAGAAACAACCACTGAATCGAAATTCCACGGTTTAAACCACACAGTTTAGTTTGCAAAGCCAATTTAATATCCGTAGTTGCATGCATAGCTGCCAGACAATAAATGAGCCCCTCAACAATTCCAAACATTTTGTGACGTAGGCGTTAACGATAATAAACACGAAAATATGTATATATATATATATATATATATATATATATATATATGAAGTAAAATACGAACAGTAGTTGCAAACTTCGTTCCATCATATCCTTTCCGTGTTAGAGGTTGCACAATTTGAATGAATTGCTACAGAACACAATTCATCCCATGACACCACCATCGAGATGATGGCCTACCTGTACCACCATACCGAGAAGAAAGTATGAACTTACCCTCCCCGCCATAGTGATACGGCAGAGGTACATGTTTCGTCTCTACTAGACTCATCACGGTACCGACATGCACCTGCTTGTGCAAAGGACAGGTCGGAAGGAAGTATGCAACACTGAACGCGGCTTCGCCGACCTCCCGCCGGATGGCGTATATATGTTTATGAGGCTTTCACGGACTCCTCCGTGTGAGATGCAATAGCAGTGGATATGAATGTGATTTCAGCACTACAACGGCATAATGTGGATATATATATATATATATATATATATATATATATATATATATATATATATATATATATATATATATAATTTTGCGTAGAATCTAAAAATGAAAGAGCATATAGAGTGTTCCATTTAAAATAAATAAGAATGCAACAACTCCCGGTATAATCGAAAGTGTCACCATCTTGAAAATATTGTAGCCGAATGGTCCCCATCGACTTAAGTAAATTGACAATTTTAAAAATTCTTCAATATCTATTTTCCGAGAAATCGATCGCGGCAGTTCGTCGTGGGACGACTGGTGTATGGTATTTCTTTATGTTATAGTTTTTATTTTATATTTGTCGATTTCCTTTTAGTCAATTTATCATATTTTTCACTACTAGTCAGGTATGATCGAAGTAAACATCTAACTAATGTCTATTGTTAGCAATAAGTATTTTTTTAATTTATGTGTATTTTGCCTATCGCAATTTGGCCTAACAAATATTATTATTATTATTATTGTTACATGAAGGAAAACCCTGTAAATAGAACAGCAGCAGGATTACAATTTTAAAATGTTATTTAACAACAAGGAAAATTAAAATTAATATATTTTAATGCAAATGATTTAAATAAAATGTTTTAAAATTAAATATTTTTTACAGGTAAACTAGAAGAACTCCCCGAATCAGAGCGAAACGTTTACTTTCCAGAAACTAGCAAGTCACAACCGTTTATGCACGTACACGGGAACCCCACATTTTCAGTGTCCTATCGCTTGGTCGATTACTGCTATAATATTACCTTTGTCAGCAGGGATGATTCGATAGAACTGAAGCCGACTGGACCGTTACATTGTACGTTCAGGATATATTTGCCATATGGAAACAGGGTCACCCTTAAATTGCAGATCGGGGACAGCTCAGCAGAAGGTATAACGTTTAGTTTACTTAGCCTAATTTTAGTTGGATAAAAATACGTAGTTACTTTTTTTTATAAAAATCAAATTTAATGTTGAAATTTCCTTAAAATTTATATTAAACAAGGGTCTAGTGTGAAATAATGTGAATTAAAACTCTTTAAATTTCGACTTATTATTATGTAAAAATGCTAATAAAAGGACCCACATGTAAATTAGAAAACCGGATTTCACTTTAAGTGTTATGCCCTGATTTTATATTTCATAATAGATATCACAATATTGCTCCTAAGATATTATAAACAGTTGCTAACAATGAATCTATTATTACACCATATTGGTATAACTATTATTGTTCGTTAATAAACGCAGAGGCGGATCGAAGGGGGGACCGGTGGGGTGTTCACCCACCCCCCAAGACCTTCAAATTGAAAAAAATTGGCTCTCCTACCAACTGCATTAGACCAATTAATAACGAAAAAAAAAAGTGATTAATTTGTTATAAACAATTAAGGCCAAAAAATTGTGTTTTTTTTTCGTTTTTTTTTTTAATAAATCAAAATCAATGAAGCAATCTCAATGATGTAAACAGATGAACTGTGGAGAATATAACAACAAAATGAGCCTAGGATCGACTCAATAGGATTATTAGTAACGAAGAAAAACTGAAAAACCCCGAAAACTCCACGTTTTTTCGAATCTCCCTCATTTCTCAAGTTATACCGCTGATTCTTTACGACATATTAGTAATTTATATGGACTTTACGTGTGCTTAAACCAGGGGCTATCTGTTCATTTTAGTGACGACCGCCTAGATGCATTATAGATTGTCGATTTTAATTTTGTAAAAAGATTTTGAAAGTAGAAGTATCATTCTAAAAACCTATATTTTCATTTGGCATCAAAAAGTCTGTGAAATACGTCAAAAATGCTAACAAAGTAGACGAGTAGTGTAGGCCGCGAGACTGCCGAGGGAGGTCGTATTTTATGGTACCTACGACGCCCTCATCAGCAGCTACTCTTCTACTTTCAAATGACAATTGTGCAAACACTAATGAACCGAAGGCGCCTGTTTTTGGCACATATAAAGCCTACAACTTGAAAAATGAGATATCAATTTTTGAAAAAAAGGCTACATTTTCCAGTTTTTTGTATTTTCCAATTCTTCATATTTATATAGGACAGCTCATATCGAAATCCAAAGTCTTATTACAAAATTAAAATCGGACGCACGCGTACTGAAAAATAGTGCACCAAAAATTTCAAATGGCAACCGTGCAAAAGCTAATGAACCGGCAACACCTGATTTTGGCACGCATAAACTACATAAACTAAATATAAAATTGCTATTGTTTCTCGAACAATCAATGCTATTACTTGAAAAATGATGGAGATATGAATTTTTAAATAAAACGCTGAATTGCTTCATTATTTTTGATTTTATAAAAAAAAACGCCTTCATTGTTTATAATAAAATAATGAATCATAGTAGAGAATGGAAAACATAACAAACTATCACTATGGATCGTTTTTAGTGTAATGGCATAGTCAGTATCCTGATAGTATTTTTGTCGTGAAAAAATCTCTTTTGATAAGCCTACATTGCTACCCCCTCCCCACTTTGAATTAATTTTGTCAATTCGCTTTCGCTTGTCATACTGCACTATTTTGTATATAAATGTGGTGGGGGCATTTTCGATGTTTTTTAGGTTGCAGTTTTCCTTTTGACAGAGAGCTCAACAAAGTAAACAAATTTGATTATTGAAAAAAATTGAAAATATATACTGCCACAGTCTAACCCCCATCTAAGTCTAGTGTATTCTTCTTTTCAAAATCTTCCATTATCCTTCTTACTCCTTTATTCCACATTCTTGTCCTTAGGCAGTCAACTATTTGTTAATTATCTTAGGCCATCTATGTTCTTTTATTCAAAGGACATGACCATACCATCTAAGAACTCTCTCCTCTATTCTGTCCATTATGATATGTTAGGTATCTATTTTTCCTCTGAAGTATTCGTTTCTTACTCTGGCTCAATGTAGTGAGTTTCAAATAGAGTCTGGATGGTATCTATTAATTGTTTTTGTTCAGCCTTAAGATTCCAATCTTTGCATCCATATGTGACCATATGTTTCTTTTGTTTTTAGTCTTATTTGTCTCTTCCACACTACAATATTAAGGGACACCTGCGCTGTCACATCTACGTCAGATTATATTTTTAAATTCATCTGCATCTATACTGCTTTCAATATCGCTGCATTTTATTTCCTACATTTTTACTTTTTTCTTCCGTTATATTTTGCATTCCTTCTCTTAGCAAGTTTTTGTACTTGGACCATTTCTCATAAATTGAATTTCCTGACCAGTTATTTTGTGCTGTATTTTTTTCCTAATTCTTCTTTTAAATTTATCTATCAATAATAAATGTGGTTATTTACTTACTTAGCTTTTCAATACCTAAAACTTCTAGTGCCGCTTAATGTACAACTGATATTAATCGTCTAAAATATAATTCAGTCAAAATCGACATTTAACTTCGCAAAAATTCGCGTAGAACTGAAAACTGGTCTTAGATACACTATTACAAGTTAAATATCCAAAGTTTCCACCGATTATACCAAAAATTTTATTCGAGGTCAAGGGTCGAAAATATCGGTTTTTCGCATTTTCATTGAAAACAGTAAGAATTATCGTAAAAATATGTTAAACAAAAGTTGGAGACCATGCAATTCTCTACAAAAATTGTTCTCCCACTTTTTTCTCACAAATCACAATTGCTGAGAAATCGCGATTTCAAACATCGAAAATACTAATATGAACTCTTAAGCGAGCTGTATATGTCATCGGATGTTCAATATAAGTAAAAATATGGAAATATTGATTTGTGTAACTCACACACTAAAATACGTACAAATTATATGATTCTGAATGAATATACAATCCCTAATTCCGTTCGTCCGTATAATCTTGAGCTTGAGAGAAATATTAAAGTTACAGAACAACGTCGTCGGACTACAAAATCATCTTTATTATCTAATGTTTTTTTATCAATTTATGACAGTTACAACAAACCAACAAAAATTCCTTCCAAATACTAACAACAAGTGTTACTTCATTCCAATGTTATATGAAAAATTTACAACCACAAACATTTTAATGAAAAAAGTTGATAATGAGGCTGATGTCCTTGATAAATTAGGGCTAATTCTACCCGATTTTCTTAGAAAACTGCCACACTTTCTTTCAGATAAATGATTTTATTTTGCTTTATTATTTGGTCAATTATGTAAATATTGATATTGTTTGTTGTCCTATTTATTCTCAATGTCCCAATACAACGACTCGATTCTAATAAAGTTTTATTCAGGCTATAATTTTTATTTTCAGTTTCTTCAGTATTATTATACTCACAAATTAGGCAACATAAAAGAGAATTTAA
This sequence comes from Diaprepes abbreviatus, assembly GCA_034092305.1. Taxonomy (NCBI): domain Eukaryota; kingdom Metazoa; phylum Arthropoda; class Insecta; order Coleoptera; family Curculionidae; genus Diaprepes; species Diaprepes abbreviatus. The sequence goes on from JASJET010000206.1 coordinate 508,311, forward strand.
TGTGACGTCTACAGTTTCCCGGACTATATTTTAAATTGAAAATTGTAGCTGTTCATCGCCGAATCCAATTGGCGACAACTCGGCTATGGTTCACTCGTTTAATTAAATTTATGGTGTTTAACTTTTGGAACAGAATATCCGGATACTGTGTAGGTTGTAGGTATTTTATATGTTGTCCAGTGTGGTTAGGAAAATTGTGTATTTTGAAGCACTTAACAATATTTCTTATTGATCTGGATAAATTTAGCTTTACAAAATTGTTGTGCAACGAAAAATAAATTTATATGAAGAGGAAATAATGAATATCAACAATTTATTTTACTCTTACCTATTACTGTTTTATCGCTAATAGCTTTCTAACTGCTCTAATTACTTTTAATCGTAAACTCACTACACTAAATTGTTTGGAGTCTTTATATATCATTTTTGTTTATTTCACAAATTCCTGCAATACTGCAGAACAATTTATATGTTACATGAGGTATATAGAATAAGTTATGAAGCTTAGGAGTAGTTTTGATGGTAATGGTTAGTCAGGGAGCCCAGAGGTTTTCGTAATCGATGAGGAGACATGGCTTCACCAAAGTTTTTTATATGTATTTCGACCCCAAGAAATGGTCAAGTATTTTGTTATCAACAAAAAAATTGTTAATAATTAAAAAAATTATTTTTTTTTGTAAAATAAAAAATATTTTCGTGTCATTTGCCCAATTCTAAGCAAAAAGTATCTTTTATGATTTTTCTGTCCGATGCGTAGTCTTTGAGTTAAGTCATGGCGAAGGGTAGGGTCGACACAACAATGGCACTCAGAAAGCCATACGGCAGCTTCACAGAGAGCGAGGAAAGAGTAAGCATAGTAATCCGAATGATGTGGTGGAATAGCGCGAAAGGTTCACTAGAGAAGCTACAGCAATGACCAGGCACATATGCAGTAGCGGTAGTTTAAAATGGACAATGAATACTTTTCAACCATTTAAAATCCCAGGAGTTGATGCAATAATCCCGGTCCTGCTCCAACGAGGGCAGAAAGAGATTTTACCGCTCATAGTACGCATCAGTCAAAACAACCTGCAACTGGGCTATATACCAGAAATATGGAGAAGAGCCAAGATCATCTTCATTTCGCAAGCGGGGAAAAAAGACACTACATAGCCTACATCGCTGCGATCCATCAATATCACATCATTTATTTTAAAAACGATGGAGAAAGCAGTAGTTCAAAGTTCAAAAATTGGCCTATGCATGTATAACTGGGGCAATGAAAACCTGCCCGATGGCCGCCGTGGAAGTAATCCTAAATCTCACACCTCTACATGTATTTCTAGAGAACATGGCTAAGAAGACGATTTATAGGGTGATGAGAGATGAATTCATAAAACGAAGGCCCAATCTCTCATCCAGAAATCAACAAATCTGGGACATGCTCCAAGATGAAATGAAAAAGAAATTCAACTTTGTGAAAAACTTTGGCACAAAATTGAGTCGCAAGAGTGAATGGGACAGAAACACTATTGAAAAGCTCGGCAAGAAATCCACTATATGGTATACAGATGGCTCCAAAACAACGGAGAGAACTGGAGTAGGAGTGTATGGATCCGGCACCAGACACTACGAAAGCTTAGGTGAGTCACCAAGCATTTTCCAGGCAGAAATATATGCCATTAGGATGTGTATTCGATTTAACAAGGAACAAAACTATCACGGCCGAGAAATTATCATCATGACGGATAGTCAAGCAGCCAACAGTGCGCTGCGCTCTCAAGTTATCAATTCCAAGATAGTCTGGGAATACCTAGAGGAACTGAATGATTTGTGTAAGAATAATAAAGTCACCCTCATGTGAGTACCGGGGCTTACCGGAATAGAAGGGAATGAAATAGTAGATAAGCTCGAGAGGAAAGGAGCTCAGACATCTTTTCTGGAACTCGAGCCTTTTTGTAGAATCAGTAGAAGCATAATGCTGGAAGAACTAAAAATAGGAGAAGAAAGCAGGAGATACAATTATTGGACGAAGCTTCAAGGACTGAGATAAGCGATACTTCTGGGGAACTACGACCAGAAGAAATTCAAAGAATGCATAAGCTTGAGTAAAAACCAGCTCAGAGTTCTGACTGGGGTCCTGACGGGGCATTGGAGGACCTGCTCTAACCAATGGGTTAACTCTTACGACTGGACAGCAGTAGGGGACACAATAGATCTGCTAGATCGCAGTGTCCAGACCCCAACTCTACGTACATACATACATACATAGTCGTTGAGTTAAAAATCGTTAAACATTTGAAAAATGGTATTATTTTCCACTTTTAGAATTCGATTATATAAATATTCTCAAATTCTGCTTCCAGATATTGATAATTCAAGTCAATAACCATAAGCTCCGATTAATCGCAATGCGAAAATGTAATGTTTTTATTGCTTTTTAACTCTATAAACAAATAGCGTTTCATCAATTACAACATACGCACTGGCGTGTAGGGAAATGGAAGTTTATTTAAAGGCTCTCGCCTCTCCCTTTATAGCTTTCGCTGATGGTTGCATTAATATTTTAAACAGATTTTAATTTATACCCATCTGTATTCATTAATTATAAACAACTAATCATAAAATAAAGACTACAATAGTATAAGAAACTTCTCTTATTATAACTATTTTTGCACGTGTTGGTGCGCTGCTTAATTTTTATTTTTAATACTTTCCATATATTTTCTATTATATCATATAAAGCCTGGAAAGTGATGCTTGATCTTCAAAGTTAATAAACTCTCTGGTGAAAAAATTAACAGAGTTTTGTTGTAAAAGTGATCTTTAATTAATCGGGAAACTGTATACAGTTTTTCAGCACGTGCTTATGATTCCAACTGATGTAGTTGAGAATTTCCTTTGTACGATGTTTTCTCGCAAATAATGCATTTGTTGGTATCTACCACATAACTATTAGAACGTCTCGTTGATAATTGCGTTTATATTGATTCTTGACTAAGCTTAATTTTTAAATCTTCAATATTATTTTTACTTAGGGCACTATTTTCTCTTTTAGATTTTCAGTTTTAAACTATACAAGGTTTTTTATGTGTATATTTTTTATAGCATTCATTGATCATATGGTGCTTAAACAAATCTAAAAATTACAATCAGATCCTATATTGAATTAATATTTATTTAAAATAATTTGAAATTAAATTAAATGTTTGAAGTCTAGAATTATATGCATAAAGTTTGCTATAAAGTAACAGAAAAGAAGGTAATTCGTTGGCGGTTACATCCAAACAAAAAGTTTAATGTCTCCATACAAATCAACAGGGTCGCCCATTCGACACGATTCTTGATCAGTACTGGCGAATAATGTAATAATCGATATTAAAAAATAATCTTTTTCTGATTGACTCATGTTGCTACCCTCAACAACTTGTCTATTCAGAATATAACACTCAACAGTGCGCGTAAATGAAAGTACAGCAACGACATTAAACAGTTGCAACCTGATTAGTTATTAGCTCACGAAGACATTAGTGCAATCATAACTAATTGTTCTAATCGCTGAATCTCAGCTTAAAAATACTGTCTAACTGATGTTCTATTAATAAAATATGTACAATTTATATTCTAAGTGCCATATTGTATTTTATTCAGTATACCACATTTTAAACAGGGATTGTAATTATTATGCCAAATAGACTTTAACCTGTCTGTTCTCAAATATAGTTATAACTGAAGTTCTTTATTCTGTGTATATCTTATTACTAGATGCTTATATTTAATAAATAAATATATATATATATATATATATATATATATATATATATATATATATATATATATATATATATTAAAATATGTTTAAAGTATTAATGCAATGATTAGTGAAAGCTATATTGGATTATGTGCACTAGAATAGCACCTGTAAGTAGGCTTCCACTTCCCTTCAAACGCGACGGCGCTTACGTTATACTTGATGAAATGCTACTTGCTTATGGCGTTAAAAAGCAATAAAAAGATTACATTTTCGCTGTGATTAATCTCAGCTTGTAATTCTTGATTTGAACTATTAATTGCTGGGTGCAGATTTTGAAAATATTTATTTAATCGAAAATTATTCATGATGAAAAGAGGCAAAAAATAAAATTTTTCGAATGTTTAACGATATTTAACTGAAAAACTATTCGCCGGACGAAAAAATCACAAGAGATACTTTTTGCTTAGAATCGGGGGAGAAATAAGGAAATATTTTTTATTTTCCAAAAAAAGCATTTTTTTTTTAATTATTAACAATTTTTTTATTTATAACAAATTATGTGATTATTTTTCGGGAATGGACCCTCGATAGTGGTTATCAGGGGATCAAAATACATATAAAAAAACTTTGGGCAGCCATGTCTCTTCATCGCCTACAAAAACCAACTGGGCTCCCGGACTGGGTGGTGAATTTGATTTTAATGCTATTCAAGTTTAAATAGTATTTTTAGCAAAACGAGCAAAGTTCCTTTTAATTTGTTTTCTAGTATTGTACCAAACATCAGCTTAGCTAAACATGTACTAAAAACATCCACAATTTTGATTTTAATGACATCGACATTTTAGACAAAGAGAATAACCGGAGAGCAATCAGAGAAATGGTCAATATTGTACAAAAAGTTACAATTTAAGTCAGATATCAATGACTTAGGTAGTATTTATAACAACCCTATAGTACCATAAATTCCAGATGTCCACATAAAAGGCTCTGGCTTTTCTAGTTTTACAAATTCAGTATGGAGTTTACACTAAAAACAATTAAAATGTCCAAGGGTCTTTCAACAACCTTTCGCAATTTTAACTATTTTTCGATTTTAGCGAGACGTTAACGCACCTCGCCATTATTCGCTATTTTTGTACTTATCTCCGAGAATATGGACCCATTTACGCATTTACGGGGTTTGTTAAAATAATCTTATTCTCCAGGAAACGCGGAAGTCCTTTTCATATATATATATATATATATATATATATATATATATATATATATATATATATATATATATATGATAAATTAAGATATGTTAATGCAAAAGAAATAAAAATAATAAATCCTGTATTACGCCGATGAAGGTGGCAGAAAATGAAGATGACCTACAACGACTACTACAATCATTTAACCGAACAGCAAAATCTCTTAATATGATCATGCTTCTAAAACAAAATGCATGACCACCTCAAAGTCACTGATAAGATGTAAGTTTATGGTTGACGGGAAAATCATTCAACAGGAGAGAATATTTAAGTACCCGGGAATAGAAATATTCGGCTAGGAAGATGTCGAAGCAGAGATTCGAGAACAAAGCAGCTAGGATAGCACATATCGGAATAAAAATGAAGGCCAGAATCTATAAAACTACAATTAGGCCAATAACGACATATACTGCAGAAATACGACCTGACACAACAAAAACACAGATGATGGAGAAAACGGAAATGAATGTACTACGAAAGAGCTGAAAAAACGCTAAAGAACAGAGAGCGAAGCGGGAACATTAGAGACCTGGGTAAAGTGGATAATGTAAACGATTGGATATTGAAGAGAAATATGGAATAGAACAACTACATCAGTCGCATGGACGACTCGTGTGTAGTTAGAGTGACAAATTACCCTTAGGTCGCAGAAGATTAGGGCAACCTGGAAAAAAGTGAAGCGACAATTTAAAAGTCAATTGGCCGAAGAGACGAAGAAAAAAACAGGCATTTTATGCTTAAGCTAAAGAAAGAAGAGGAAGAAGAAATTTTAAAACATATAAAGATTGTTATTACATTTAATTCCATTTTGGTGCAATTCTGACGATGGGTTAAGGAATGAATAAACCCAAACGACAATAAACTCAATATGTACTAAAAATTTCTAATTTAAAAAATATATCAATAGCTCAAATAAATAAAACTTAATACTTTTTAATATTTTACCATTTATTTAGCTTAAAAAATTACTTATCAGAACTACCGCTAAAAGTCGTAAATTATTTTATTTTGTCATAATTGAATCGCAGTGAGTTCTATCACGATTGTACAATTTACAATTACAATTGCTGACTATTTGCTATTTGTGTACTTGGATATTCCTCATAAACCCCAGGAAATCGGTCATGATTAGCAGGATTTTGTTTTGAAAATCCTGGAATTTGCAATGAATAGGTGAGGTCTGGTTTAATGAAGATCTTGTAAATACTCCACTTGTTTTTTAACGAGATCTCACTTGACTTGAACCTCGTGTAAAATTTGGAGAGTATGATACTTTCTTTCTTACTTTCTGCCGCCAAGTAAGTTTCTTTTCTTATCATAATCATTGGTACTTGAACAGGATTGGAGTGGTATAAATTGGCAAGGTTAGAAATGTCTTGCCCTTTTCGTGAATAAAATAGCCCGTATCATGTGTTGTTGATATAGTGGGTCAGAAGATCCTTGGGGATTTCCTACCTCTTGCTCCTCCTCCTTCTCCTCCCCTTCAAGTCACAGAGGCTATCACCGACTTTCACTTTGAAAGTTCTATCCTTGATAAAGAATTTGAAGACACCTCGATATCTATGTTGTGTAGCTTGACTCACGTCTGACCTTATCGAAGGCATCTAACATGTCCAGCATTACTGCTCCCATTTCTTGAATTGCGCCATGATATCTGGTGCCAGTTTAGATAGCGGACTACCGAGATAAAATTTTTAATTTCCCGTGATTTGTGCTTTAAAATATCCAACTTCAGTCTATAGATTTAAAAGTAACGTACCCTTTTTGTACAAAAATGTTCCATACTTTTCGAGTTATAAATTATAATTGCACGACAGGTTTAAAATAAAAAAGCTCGCATACAAAATATCCCAAATACCCCCCCCCCCTCCCAAAAAAATTACCTCCAGCTCATCATTATCAATTTTTTATTAATTCCGTTAAATTCTAAATAATAATTTTAATATGTGCATGTGCAATATTTCAATTTAAACTGCTTGTCATTACATTTTAAAAATATTCATTCAAACAGCTATAACTTTCTTAAAACATATTTTCATGATTGCTTATTTTGATGAAGCACTATAATTTTCTATACAAGGTATATATTTTGTTATTTTTCTCGTTATACTCGTAAAATAATGTCTAAAACTGTACAAGTCACAAACACAAACCTAAATTTCAGTCTCCTGATAAAGTCTACCTAGCGTTTATAGCAAAAATTACAAGAAAAGCGGACACTGTAGTTTTCTCGTAAAGCATTCTACCTATAAATTAGACAAATTACTCATTAAGAATTGGTTTAAGCGTTTTCCCCGCATTGTTAATTAGAAATTTATTGTACGTGTTTATGAGATATTTAAATTTATGAACATGTGTTTTATACTGAACTTTAAACTTTGAAACCCTAATTAAAACAGAGCCCGACCGTGATAACAGTAAAATAGCAAAGGCTGAAATATTGACTTTGTTATGCACCGGCTATGCTGAAAGGCTAAAATCCCATTTATAATGTTTTAGACTGCGGTATTTCAAGCCACAAGGATTAAATATTACTTAAAAGAATAAAAGGAATATATATATATATATATATATATATATATATATATATATATATATATATATATATATATATAATATACATAAACTTAGTTAGTGCCACAGGACTTTCAAATTGCGCTATACAGTTTCAGTTCTTTGGAAAGGCTTTACATCCTTCCTTGTAAATAAGACATCACTTTAAATGTTGTTTTCTTCCATTAAATATGTAACTTTTTTCGTAAAAATATATCTGTATCATATTTTCCTCCCCAATATTCCAGCTACGAAAATATAATCATGTCATTTTTCCTACTGTAGGGTTACAATTTGGGTAGCTTCAGCTTTATCACTAGTTTTGTTTTAAAGCTTGGGTGAATCCCTGTCACTCACTTATTCCACTGAAAATTACTCAATTCACTCCATTTCTTCAACTTATTATGATTTAACTGCGCGAAAGTCAAGAAAAGCTATTAATATAACTTAACGTTTAACATTTTTAAAACAAGTTAATATATTTGCCCAGAAAGTGCATAACATCAGCACAAAAGAACTGTTGAGTCGAACATGTTTTTTATTTTAGGAGCAGATATCCCCGATTTAAACGTCTACGTTTATTTCAGCTTTGTGAAAGCTCCACGAACGTCATTTTTTGAACATTTTATGCCCATTGTTTAATTTTATATTCATTTTTATTCTTTTTGCTAATAGTATGACCTTTTACCTGAATTCTGACTGAAATTCGAATATAAAAGCAAGCAAACAGACAATCAGAGATTTATTTTTAAATAATAACTTTTTATTGATAACTTCAACAATGCTATGCAAGCTATTGTTTATTATTTTTATTAAAAAGGTTGTTTTGAAGTATAGATTTATTTCATTTTTAAAACCTAAAAGCATTTAATAAAAATAATACTAACAGAGATTAATTACACTAAACTAGAAACTACTAAACAACGTATATACAAAATATCAAATCAAATTGTAAAGGTCGCGCTGTATAAGGAAAACACTATTAATTTTCTAGATCACCGTTAATATCGCTACATATATTTGCTAGGATTCGCAAAAACTAATATACTAGATCTATAAGAAACTGTTAAAACAAATTATTTAATTTAAGAAACAAACCTAATGTAACATTTTCTTCATGTTTGCCATAAATATTTTTGATAAACCAAGAATAAAATTTAATTCTTATCAATCAATCAATTAAACAATATTTATTCATGAATGTACATGCACATAACACTCAATATATTCCCAGTCTGATCCATATATGACACCCGTGTTGACACACTCATGTGATTTCTAGATAGTACTAACCTTCAATTAATAGGTCTCAAAATTTAATGACAGTACGACCATTAGTTTACAAGCGACAGTGTTTGAGTGAAACAACTTTTTTATTTTTAAAACAATGGATAAAAAAGAATTATGTGTATTGATCAAAAATGGTTTTTTGATGAGAAAAAAATATTGTTGAAGCCAAACAGTGGCCTAATAATTACGGGAAACTCTGCACCAGGGAAATTGTCTATTATTGACTCGTATGCTGAATTTAAACGCGGTCGTACAAACACCGATGATGATCAACGCTCTGGTCGCCCAAAATGTCCCAGAAAGCATAAAAAAATTGTTTTTCTTAGGCCGAAAACTTATTGAGTGGGTTAACAATAGTAATTTCACAAATCAACAAAATAAAACAATTACAAATAGTACCATAAAATTTCCAAAAATTTAAATATAGCTTTTTGTAATATATAATTTTAATATATAAACATATAAAACAAATAGATATGCACAAGGTAACCAAGAATATATATTAGATGCATGACAAAGTAAGGACAATGAGAAATGAGAATCTCTTTCTACAGCATTCAGTGTATTCCAAGCCCACAATCACTCTCACGCAGCGTCTTTGCATAGCAAATACAACAACCGCATAGAGAATATCCCGAGCACATAATAGGATAGGATAGGTGAGCATTTATATAACAGAAGTATGTTTTCATAAGGACGTGGAGGGAGACAATATTTTTTAGGTTGTGAATAGTGTAAAACATTTTTACTCATTTTATTCATAAGTTGAGCCACATGCTCCTCCCATGTCAACATTGCGTTAAGGTACACTTCTAAAAATTTGTAGAGATGTCGTCGATTACTGGTCTTAGTGCATAGTTTAAAGTTTTTGATTCGGATGCATTAATACTCAGTCAGTTTTTTTATTGAACCAAGTCTATATGTCCATGTGAGTTGACATTTTCATTTAACTAAACTTCTCGAGGTTAAAATTATTTAGAGTAGTTGTATCATCCACAAACAACAAGATAGTTGTAGCATTACTCGATAAACAGGCATCAGTGTCATCCTGGCCCAGGGCCTTGAGGGACTCCATGGATAATCAGCCGTTTGTCTGAAATGTGATTATTATTGGATACATACTGGAAACGATTAGACAAACATGATTCGATCAAACCAACACCGTTGCTGCCAATATGATAATTGGAGACCGTTTTCACTAGCCAAGTATGGAACACTCCTGAATACAAAATGTCAATGGAACAAGTATCGAAAAATGAACTATGCAACTCAACCTTAAATAAAGCAAAATCTTAACAAAACGAAGTTAATAGTACTGCTATCTTTTCTTCATATATGTTGTGCTTACCGAATAAAAACTTACTTTCCTTTGTTCAGTGATACATTATGCAACAAATTTTAGTTTACTTTTTGTATCTTGAATGAAGGATGCATTTTTGGTTAATTTTGGGCGAAAAACACAAAAATGACAATGAAATTAAAAACTTAGTTGCAATTTTCAAAAACAAGATTTTTTTATTTAATTTTTAACAAAATAATAAAAAAATATTTACTTTTACACTTCTGAAGACACTAAATATCGTGCTTTTGCTTTTCTTTTGTGAATTATTTCTGGAGCACCTCTAACAAGAGTTCAACAGTAGTCGGCAAGCATGGAAGCATTCCACTTTCTCTGCTAGCTTTTCTCCATTGTTGATATATCCTGGTGGAAGCGTTCACCATACTCATTACTTACAGCTCCGCAGTTGCCAGAAAGCAAGTTCAGATGTGAGTGTGGGACATATTGCAATCCATTTCTTGATCAGATGACAACATATTTTCAACAAGAGTAATGTACTTGTCAGCTTTTTTCCGAAGAAATTAATGACCACGAAGTGAAAGCCAAGTATTTTTTTCAATGTCTGATTATGTGCTGTCAAAATGTTTGTCTTTCAGAATTTTTCGAATCTGTGGTGCAACAAAAATACCTTCTTTAATTTTTGCTTCACTTTGCCTTGAGAATTTCTGACGCAGGTACTGAAAACCTGGCCCATCTGTATTCAGTGCCTTAACAAACTTTTTCATTAGGCCAAATTTGATATGCAGTAGTGGCAACAAAATCATTTTGGGGTTTATCGATGGCATATATTGTACATTCTTCTCATCTAGGTCTAATGGGTGTCGAACGGACCAGTCTTTACTCTTGTAATGAAGTGCCTCTGCCCGACTATCCCACTGACACAAAAAACAGCGTATCCTAGTTGCAACCCAAGTAAAAGTGCAGTCACCTTTAAGTCGCCGCAGATCTGCTATTGGTGCTCATTGTATTTTATATTTATCAATAGGTACTTCATATTGTCGTATGATTCTTCGAATAGAAAAAGACGGTAAAATATTTCCCATATGCAATATTACTGCCTTTAAACTCAATATTGAACTGTCTATAAGCAATCTCTATTCCTCTGGCTAGTAGTTTATATTTCAAACAGCCAATAAACCGCTAATATTATTGCAGAAAATCCAAATTCTTTTCCATGTTAAAAAATGATGATAAGCCTTTATGGCGTTTACGCGAATCATATACTGAAACATCGTCTTCTAATAAGTTCCACTACTGCAATCTTGATCCTAATAACTCTGCTTTACTTTTTGGAAGCTCTAAGTCTCTCAAAAGATTATGTAATTCAAATTCGGTTATTTTGTGCAGTTGCCGATATAACGTGCTGGATGTGAAATCAGGATATCTTCGTCTTGAGAAATCGTTGTATCGTTATTATCTGATTCGTTAAGTGATTGTTTCTGGGAGTTCTGGAATAGGAAGTTTGTCACTATGAGGCGTAGGTCTCATAGCAAATGGTATATTTGGATAGTTGATAATCGACTTTTTCTTCTTGGATATACCTGTGCCTTGCCCAACACGAGGTATGATGCAGACATAGCAATCGTTAACATGATTTGAAGGCTCTCTCCAGATCATTGAGACAGCAAACCGCATAGATCGTTTTTTGCTATTTAACCAGTTTTTTAGACTTGAAGCTCATGCATTACAGCAGATATCTGGTGCCCACTGTTTGCAACCGAAATAAAACTGATATGCCTTTTTTATTAATGGGGTAATAGACCGCTTCTGAGATGCAAAAGTCACCTCACCACAAGTATAACAGAAGTGATCTGGATTATGTATACACTTTCGAGACATCTTACAATCTCAACTATTCGATCCGACTCACTAACTTCGACTGACTAAACCCACCGCTTTGCAGCTGCTTATGTACCCAAATAAGGCTTCTACATTTTAGAGAATATTCAAGAATTTTCTGTTCAATTTCATAATATTCGCAATAGTGGCGTTTGTTATTTGTTTGTATCCAGAGGCTGTTCAATACAAAGCAGATATAAAAGTCGATTTACATGGGTTCAAATAGCCTCTCCCTTATCTTAAGCCCTGAGGTGTTGGGACTTCATATATAATGGTCATCCCTGAAGAACCCCCATACGGTGTTGCCAAATCGTGTAAAATTTTCTTAACGTAGGGAATATTTGGCAACATCGCAACCTTCTATTGTTATTACAATACAAATATACCACGTGCACTCTTGCAGTGTCATTGTTAATATATAGGGAGACATGACATCACGTATCTGTATAACTAATATTAAAAAGATAAGTTTAGTTTCATTTTTAGTACACCAAAAATGATAAGATTTAATCGATTTTATTTTAGATACATTTTGGCTATTGTCCAGTGTAATCGGTTGCTTAATATTCGAAAAGATTATCAGACATATTCCTAATGAGTGCGAAATATCATAAATCATTTGAAATAGTTTTTCTGTGTAGATACGAAATAGACCATCACTTTTGCTGCCACTGCAAGATATATAAAAAAAAGTCTGTATCTTTCGTGAGTGACAAACTGAAAATTACTTTTTGCCAGAATGCAAGATAATTTTCTTAGTACTTTTCAGCAAACTACAAACGTTTAATTTTATTTACTTTACTGTTCCATAATTTTCTTTTAACTACCCAGGTATTTAATTTGTACTTCTGTAATATATTTCGAATAATTTGAGAACATGGTTTTATAAATATTTATCCATTAATTTCGCTAAACTAACAAATATTGTTCATATTTACCGTAGATATTTTTTCATTAACAGAAAAAACGGTATCTAATTTCATCCTTCTTTTGCTACAATTTATACAAGGAACAAAGATCGATAAATAACGATGCAACTCAACGTCAGTTGAAGTAAAATCTCTATAAAACCAATACAAATTTATTCCCATCCTTGCCACATGTACATATGTTGATAGTAGAGATGGAATAACTTTGTGTTTACCCAATAGAAACATCTTATAAATATTTCACCGATATAACGCGAAATAAGTTTAAAATAAGAGATACATTTTCCGTTTAAATGTAATGTTAGCTTAGAATATAAATTTATTTGAAACTCTTTCAGTCATGTTTGTTCTAAAATGTCTCTAATGCTTTAATAAAATAAATATTTTTTTAAGAAAAACGATTTTATTTTTATCAAAGTCGTCCACTGAATGATATAAAATAACTTTTTATTTCACATATTGTCATATATATATATATATAAGTTAAAGTTTAAGAGGTTGAGTCACCCTATAAAAAATGCGCACTATTGTCTCGTTCATAGATGTTTTCCATTTCATGCGCTGTTTTGGAAGTAAGTGTGAGCCGAATTTCTTCTATAGGATCCACAGTCTATATTAAATAATATTAATTTATGTATATCACTATTTTTTTTCGTATATTTTTTACCATATTTTTGTTATGAAGAGTTCGAAATATTTCTTTTATTAATGTATTAACGCCCACTATGAGCAATCAACTGAAAACAGTATAAATTATATTTGTACTGTTAGCAATGCCGCTTTCATAAGGTAGTCATGTTTCTGATACTCGAGAGTAAGCGTGTCTTTTTATTTAATCTCCAAAATCCTACATTTTACCAGGTTATGGTCCCAGAGAACGCGATATTCCGCGAGTATTCTTTGTTTGGTTGTTGATTAATTAAACTTACCGCAGTTTTATTCAGTTTCGAGTGAAAATGGCCGTGAATTACCTAAGTTAAGTAAAATTAAAAAGCTTTATGAAGACACTGGCATTACCAGAAAGAAAGGATGCTTATTTCATTAAGATTATATAATTGTGATTCCATGGAAATCTATGTAAGTCAAGTAGTGGAAACAGCTCAGAAGTTAAGAAAAACTGGTTTCAGCATAAACGACGAATGGATTGGTTCTTTGTTATTGGCGGGCTTACCGGAAAAGTTTGGTCCGATGCTAATGGCTATCGAACATGCAGGGATCTCAATAACCGAAGATTCAATAAAAAGTAAGTTGCTGGATATATCAACAGAAGGCTCTAGTAGTGGTGCAAGGGCATTAAGTGCAAGCACAAAAGGAATTTTCAAAAGATCGTTCAAAGATGGCTCAGCAAAGCAAAACAATCAAAAATCAGCAGATTTTAGTAAACAAAAGGATAAAAGTGAAGTTATTTGCTATAAATGTAAACAATCTGATCATTATATGTCAAAATGTCCTGGTTTGAAAAGCCACAATCAAAAAAATGCGTTTAATGCCGAATTTTTAAGTGGAAACTATAATAAAAGTGACTTTTATTTAGACTCTAGCGCAAGTAGACATATCACTCTAAACGAAGGTTGGATTAAGAACTCTACAAAATCAAGAATTCATGAAATTGTAGTGGCTAATCATGAAAAGCTTTCCGTAAAGTGTTCAGGGAACGTTGCAATTGTTACAGATTGTAATGGGCAGTTCAATGACATCGCTGTGGAAAATATTTTATGTGTTCCAAGTTTGACAACAAATCATCTAAGCATCAGTCAACTAATATCAAAAAGTAATCGAGTTTCTTTTAACAAAACTGGTTGTTCTGTTTATAACCAAGGAAACAAGTTCTTAGTTACAGCAGATTTAATTGATGGAGTTTATAAACTGAACTTAAAAAAGAAAAATTGTATGTTAAGTGTTTCAGGTGAAACATGGCACAGAAGATTAGGGCATATAAATAGCCAAGATTTAAACAGATTGAAAGATTGTGTAGATGGCACGATGTTTCAAGGAAATGTTATTATTAACAAAAGTAACTGTGTTGTTTGTTGCGAAGGCAAACAATCAAAGCTGCCTTTCTCAAATACATGGTATGGATAATACTCAAATATTGGACGTTATCCATGCAGATATTTGTGGACCCATGGAAAAAACGTCCATAGGTGGATCAAAATATTTTTTACTGTTTGTTAATGATTGTAGTAGAGTGTCTAGTAGTTGTTTCTTTTTTAGAAGCAAAAAGTGAAGCCTTTGAAAAATTTAAAAAATTTAAATTATTGGTGGAAAATCAGAAAAGTAGTAAAATTAAGATTTTCAGAACTGACCAGGGAGGTGAATTTTGCAGTAATGAATTTGAAAATTACTTTAAGCAACATGGAATAATTCATCAAATGACAAATGCTTATACTCCAGAGCAAAATTGCTTAGTTGAAAGACTAAATGGTACAATAGTTGAAAGAGCAAGAGAGCACTGGTCTAAAAAAGAAATTTTGGGCAGAAGCTGTGAATACATCCAATTATTTGTGAAATAGATGTATTGCTAGTAGTTTATCGAACAAAACACCGTTTGAGAGATGGAATGGTAAAAAGCCAGATTTATCAGGTTTAGTGTTTTTGGGAGCACTGTCAGGATACACTTACCTAAAGAAAAGAGACTTAAATTTGATAAAAAATTCAAAATGCATATTTTAGTAGGATATTCAGATAATACAAGAGTTATAGAATTAACGATCCTAAAAGTAATGACGTCACAACAAGTAGAAATGTTATCATTCATGAAAACTCGGTAACTCAGAACTTAAACATAGGGAGTGAGAAGAACATAAAGAAGGAGAGTTATCAGTTCTAGTGGGGGACAATGATAATAGTCTGACAGAAATTGAAGTTGCAGAGACACAAAGTAACATATTTACTGATATGTCACAGACAGATTCAATGACAGAGTATACAAAAGATCCAGACTTTGTTGTAGATAATTTTCACAAAGAAAGTCTTATAAACAGAGAAGTCATACCAAGAAGGTCTGAGAGACAGAAAAAAGAAAAAAACATTTGAGGACTATGTAACTTACATGACAACTGTAGAGGAAGTGTCCGAGGAGGTTCCAACAACAGTAGGAGAAGCTTTGAATAGATCTGATGGCAACAAATGGAAAGAAGCGATGCAAGTTGAAATGAAAAGTCTACAAGACAATGAAACATGGGATCTTGTGGATTTGCCAAAAGGAAGTACAGTGGTAAATTGTAAGTAGGTATATAAAATAAAATGTGATAGTGATATCGAAAAAGTTATCGTGCTAGGTTAGTAGCAATAGGTTTTACACAAAAAGAAAGTATAGACTATACAGAAACTTTTTCACCAGTTGTAAGACACTCTACCCTGATTGTTAATTTCTTTAGCCGTAAATTTTAGTTTTGATATCTATCATTTAGATGTAATAACCGCTTTTTTACATGGTAAATTAGAGGAAACGGTTTATATTGAACAACCTGAAAGTTTCACGATAGCAGGTCAAGAAAATAAAGTCTTAAAATGAAACCGTGCGATATATCGTTTAAAACAATCTTCATGAGTTTGGTATAAAAGAATTTTCAAGAATTTTTTTAAATAACTTGAATTATAAGAAATCTAAATATGAATCATGTATTTTTATAAAGCATAATAATGATTTAATAACAATTATAGCTTTGTACGTGGATGATTTCTTGATTTTCTCTAACGATGCTTGTGAAACAAATAATCTGAAGCAAGAATTAGCTGCAAATTTTAAGTTAAAAATGAATATTTGTATTGATAAAGTTAATAATATTATAACTTTAGATCAAAAGCGATACATTGACATGTTATTGTAAAATTTAATATGATTCAATGTAAAACTGTTGATACACCCATGGAGAAAAATTTGAATCTTGTGAAAGGTGAAAATTCAACTTTTTCAGCTCCTTATCAGCAATTGATTGATAGTTTAATGTATTTATCTGTCATGACAAGACCTGACATTTCTTATAGTCTTAGTTATCTTAGTCAGTTCAACAATTGTTATGATGAAAGTCATTGGCAGAAGGTAAAAAGATTACTGAGATATTTACAAAAAACTAAAGATTTTTGTATGAAATTTGAGAAATGTTCCAATCAGTTAATAGGCTTTGTAGATGCCGATTGGAACAGTGATTCACTAGACAGAAGGTCTTATACAGGTTTTTGTTTGAAACTCTCTAGAAATATTATTTCATGGGAAAGTACTGAGCAAAAAACAGTAGCACTTTCCAGCACAGAAGCAGAATATATGGCCTTGTCAGAAGCTTCCAAAGAAGCTATTTAATTAAGAAATTTACTAGATGAATTAACAGGTTCTCTTGACTCTGTTTTGTTATACAGTGACAGTCAAAGTGCTTTAAAATTAACTTCTAACCCTATGTATCATAAGAGAACAAAGCGCATTGATGTCCGTCACCATTTTATAAGAGAAGCTGTTGAAAACAAATTCATTAGCATAGAGTATTTGCAGACAAACGATATGCCTGCAGATATTTTGACTAAAGCGTTAGGTTCTAATAAACATTATAAGTTTATGGAAGACGTTGGTATGGTTTCTGCGTTGTGAACTATTGTTAATATTTCAAACTAGTGGGGGTGTTATGAGGAGTTCGAAATATTCCTTTTATTAATGTATTAACGCCCTCTATGAGCAACCAACTAAAAATAGTGTAAATTATATTTGTACTGTTGGCAATGCCGCTTTAATAAAGTAGTCATGTTTCGGATACTCGAGAGTAAGCGTGTTTTTTTTTTATTTAATCTCCAAAATTCTACATTTTAACAATTTTTATATTGGTTAACATAATATACTATAACTTTGACTTTTATTATTTATACAATGATAATATAGTATGAAATAGAAAATTATTTTATACCGTTTAATGTACGACTTTCACAAAAATAAAATCGTTTTTCTTAAAAAAAAAATTTATTCTTGTTTAACGAAGGGATTATTTACGGTTACACTGTAGAAAAGTAAAATTATGTTCGTGTCTAAATGTTCCCAAACTTATTTATTTTTTCATTAATAAATTCATGAAAAGAATCCGACATAAAACCCCTTATATGACAGATGTTATACATAAAATTGAGCATTTCGGTTGACGTCCTGAAATTCATGCATTTATTCATAACAAAATTAATAAATGTAAAGCCCGCTTTGTATACAGAATTCCTTTTCTTTCTCAGCCCCTGAACTTTCTGCTGATGTTCAGATTTAAATGTCATAAATATACAACGTGTTTAGATTTATGCAAATGCTGATAAATCAAAAACCTGTAATCTGATTGTTAAAAGATTTATTTGACGCAAGTAGTAAGGTTGTGTCGATTTAAAACAGATAGCAGAAATATCATCTTGCATTTAATAATGAAAATACTGCACCTATATATTACGTAATATTTATCTATAGTTAAAGTGGCGCACTATGGGGTATATTGAAAAAATAAAGGACTAAATTTTATATCTCTTAATAGAAATGAGTTACCGGAGTGAATCTTCTGTCTATCTGGAAAGTAGATCCGTCATACATCCTCATATTGGCAACTGAACGATTCCCCAAAGACGCCTGTTGGGCAAAGTAAAAGGCTTTCCGAACCATATGAAATCAAAAAATAATTTAAAATAATATTTGTTGACTAGATAGCATGCATTTATCAATTGAAAGTGCAAGTTGGCGATCTATTAGAATTAATGCAATTTTAAAATTACTAAAAAGTTTTCTATGTTTTTTAGTTTTGAATATCAAATCGTGTTATATTAAAATTTGCAGCGAGCATCTGCAATGTTTTCATTTCCTTAACTGTTTTTCTTACTCTAGCTTAAAAGTGCAAAATGAGTGTTTCAGAACCTTCCATTGAAGTGAGTTTACAAGATATTTGAATTATTTTAGTTAAATAAATCTTCCAATTAATTATTAAAGAAGATTGATTAGATACCTAAAAGAAAGTAATAACATAAAGTAGAGGCTGTCCGATGTTATAACGGTGTCGAGATTGCAATATAATTAAACAGCTGAAGGCTCCACCACAGCACTGGATGGACTTTTATCACCACGAGAACTCCGTGAAGGATAATTCTTTTACCGACAATGCCCATACATTTGCCAAGTTTCGCGCCAATGCAAACATCTAAGCACCACCGAAGTTAAGTTAAGATTAACTCCGTTGACTTCAGCTATCTTAACTTCGTTACCTTTCGTTATCTTTTGATTTTTGATTTAATTTATCCTTTTCTCTTCGCTATATTATGTCATTTTGTTATTCACTTCCGTTGTCTTAACTTATTATTTCAAATTCTCGTTACCTTTCATTGCCTTAACTTTTGCTTTTAGTTTTAATTTATTCTTTTACTCTTCAATGTCATATTCATCTTCGCCCTGGCGCGAAACGGGACGAATGTGAGTGTGTTACGTGAGGATATCTGTTACCTTTTGTCATTTTGTTATTCTGAATATTATAAATATATCATCTTTATTCTGTGCATTTGTCTTGGTACGAAACGGAATGAATGTGCTTGTGTCACTGGTGTTTGATTATCCTACAGGTTGCGGTAATATATTCTTTTCTTTCTCCCTATTATGTTTGTATCTTTTATTTTCAAAGATTACCTTTTCATTTGAAACTAATTACCTCTGCTTTTGATCAATACGGTCGTAATTTTTCTCTATATTTGACGTTATTTTGATTGTTACTACCTGGATTTAACTTTTGGTAGTTTACCTCGTTATTTGCTTATTAGAACTAATAGACCATATTGTGTGAGGTTTATTGCCAACCATTTGTATTTATTTCTTTTTTCTTCTTTATGTATTTAATCAAGTTTGATATTCTTTTGATATTTTGCTACATCTAGCTTTCGTTGCAATTTAATCTTTTAATTAAAAATTTTATTATAACGAACTACGGCCGAGTTTTATCTGGATCACCTACTGCTTGCTATTGTATCTTTTCTTGTTTCGTTGTGCTTGCTGTAGTTTATAGTTAAAAGCTAGTTCTTAACAACACCGTGGAAGGCTTTTGCATTCAGCCTAGCTTTTGATGCAGTGGCGTCCTTTCTCTTCGGCATAAGAGATTAGCTCAGCATTTTCGCTCGCTGGTACTGTTCCTAGCCTTCAACTGTACTTTAGTGTTTTTCTTTATTTTTTTAATTAAATTAACTCTCCCTTTCACCTCATTGTGAGGTATAGCGCCTTAAAAAGAAAGTGTAGAAACGGATAGTAGACATAGTAATATGTTTTAAAATCACCCGACTTATCCAATTCGTGATAGGTGACGTGGTCTCCTGTATTTCCTACGAACTTTCGGACGGTTCGCGCGGTTGCAAGAAGAATTGCTTTCTGCATTGGCTTATACAGATGCTCACTAAGGCCTGGTCCCTTGATGTTCTGCAGGAGGTTCTTTGATATCACTCCAGTTGTGGACAGTATTATGGGAATCGTTTGGACGCTGTTCATTGCCCTTTGTCTTCGGATTTACACCTCCAGATCTCTGTATTTGGCGATCTTCTCGTTGTATTTTGGCCTTAGGTTGTTGTTATTAGGTACAGCAATGTCGATTAGTGTAGTTCGCCTAGAAATTTGATCTATTAGTATAATATCTGGTCTATTATGAGCAACTGTCTGATCCGTCAGAAACTTTCAGTCCCAATATAACTTGAACTGATTGTTCTCAAGAATAGGCTCCAGATTGTATTTGTAATAAGGCATTTTTCCTATCTGCAGTAGGTTTAACTTTTCTGCTAGCTCTTGGTGGAATATCTTAACGGCTAAATCGTGTCTTTCCTTATACTCGATTGCGACAAACGCTTGACATCCTCCGGTTATGTGCTGGATTGTCTCTGATGTTCGACAGTCATATCTGCGTTGGTCATTTTCTATTGAGGGATCTCTAATGATGAACTTCCGGTAGTTCTACGTGGGCATAACCTGGTCTTGGATAGCTAACAAAAACCCTCCGTTTCCAGAAACATCTGTCCTGAAATCAACCAACCGACGCTGAGTTGTCGACATTATCCTGATTAACCTCATTTGGATGGCGTCCATGAAGTGGCTTCTATACTCAGGTTTGTAACTTCTCTTGGTCTGTTTGGTGGTGAAAAGTAATATCTTGTTTCCCCTGTAGCGGCGTTGTCGTCTGCCTCGCATATCGCTCGATGTAGTGTGGAAGATTCTGCTAACCTGTGGAAATATGAACGTAAGTTTATTATTTGTTAGTCGAGCTGCTTACCAATATCCACCAATCCTCTTCCTCCTTGGTATCTTGGAAGCATTGTACGTTCAATGGCACTCCGAGGGTGATGTTTTTGTGCTTTTGTTAGGAGTGTCCTTATTTTTCTTTGCAGGTTTTGGATGTCCGTCCTGCTCCATTTTACAATTCGAAAAAAACAGCTCAGCGCAGAGCAAGCATACGTGCTGAGCACCTTAAACAAATTTCTACCATTTAAATTAGTTCATAATACCCGCCTTGCCCTCCTGACAAATTCGGTTGTCAATTCTATTGCAGCTATAGTTTCAGCGTTCTGCATTTCAAAAGTCCCTGGTTATATCTTCCCTTTAATGATGTTCAAAATACGGCACTTGTCAAGTCCAAATTGCATTCCGATATCTCCGGAGACCTCCCCCTACAATATGAAGCATTTGCTCCAGTTGGTTTCTGGTAGCAGCCATCAGTTTAAGATCATCCATGTATAGAAGATGATTCACTCTTACTATCTCTTCGTTGTTATTTCTAATACTAAAGCCGTGATAGTGATTTAATTGCAATGCAGAACCACAATGGTCTAAGTGAATCGCCCTGAAATATTCCCCTTCGTATCGGAATGGTGTTAGTTTCGATGGTGTCGCTGGATGGTACTTACAATTGGATCCTAGTTCTCCAGGTTGACATGATGGGTTCTAAAAAGGAAACAAAATTATTATCGACTCTATATATTCTCAATATAGTTTTGAGCCACTCATGTGGTACCGAGTGGAAAGCCTTCTTATAATCCACGTAGGGAGCAAAGAGATTTCTTCGGTTGGTACAGGCTTGGTTACATATGACAGAGTCAACAATCAATTGTTCCTTGCATCCCATTGCTCCCCTCGTGCATCCTTTCTGTTGAGTTGCAATGATGTTATTTTGCTCACAATGTGCATAGACGCGTTGGGTCAAGCAGAAGGTGATCTCCTTATACAGTGTGGGTAAGCAGGTGATCGGCCTATACTTAGCTGGGTCATGTGTGTTGTGTTGGTCCTTTGGTAGGAGGTACGTAATACCTTCGGTCAAGAACAATGGCATTTTTGCTAGGTTAAGAAAAACATCATTAATAAGATTAGCCAGCTGACGGTGCATACACCTGAACTTTTTGACCCAGTATTTCTGGACCCCGTCGAGACCTGGAGCTTCCCAGTTATGGGCTTCCTTGATTATTCTTGAAATTTCCTCGGTGTAAATGGCTCAAACTGCATCTGGCTGTAATTAAATAAATATTGTTATCATTATAATTTATTAGGACATATAAATATGAACCCTACAGGCTAACGAACGAGGTCCTTCAGTATAAAAACCTTATTTAGAGTACATTTGATCTTCAAATCTTTACAAAATAAAAAAATATATTAAAGATTGAATGTGAGATCTGCCAGTATCATAAATGCATGTCTTCTAGCTGGCCTTTGGTTTCGGTCCCTGGTATTACACAAGTTCCCTATTATTAATCAAGGTTCAGGTTTTCTTTCAAACTTCGTTGTCAGAACAGAAAGTCTTGCAGTAAGAAGCTGGATATTTAGTGAATTCATATAATGATTGGATGGTTTATGTGGTGAATTGCTAGGATGATGGAATTTTAGTCATACTACGTAGAGCTGCGTTTCCTCTTTTTTCATTGATGATGACTTTCTGCAATAAATGTATATAAAAGGCACATATTCCAATTTACGTCGGCATATTGTTTTTTATATAAGTTGCTATTTTTCGTTTTTCTTTATTACTTACATTACTAAAATATTGGCTCATTGTATTAATTTTTGTTTAAAAGTTCTGGAGTGCAAATTTCAGATAATTTTGTGACCAATATTTACACCTAAATATTTGACTGATGGCTTAGTGTGTGTTACTTGGTTGTTAATTTATATAACATAAATTTAATCCAGGGAAAGGATATTTTAATAGCAATCAATAACTTCACAACAAAACAACAGAAATGATCATATTTTTTTGACTTTTGATGGTTAATTTGACGCACCAAAACTTCATTTTTCCACAATATGGCGACAACCATACTCCGGATATTTTTAGTCTGACCGCTCAATTCAATCTGTCATACATTTTATTTTTTGAAATCCCCGGCCAATACTCGCCTAACATAGATCCTATTTTTAGTGAAAGAGCAGGACAGTCAGATAGAATACGTTCTACAATTTCATTCTCTGTTTCACAACCAAACGAATGAATCTTAGTTAAGATTGAAGCTTGATTAATTATCTATATAGAGAAAAAAGCCCTAATGCAGCACTGGAAAATGTGATCTTGAAATTCCAAGATCAAATGGGGGTCTTAAAAATATTTTTGACAGACAAGCACAGTGAGTGATATCAATAACCACAAATCCAAGCTCCAAATCCCATATACTTGAACTGCAGCAAATTCAATCTAACTAATATAGTCATAGTATCACTGATCTATTGAAACTATACGACTATATAAGAAATCATAATAATAATAATAATTTTGAATTCAGCATGTTGATATTTACAACATTATTTGTACAAAATATAATTTTGAATTCAGCATGTTGATATTTACAACATTATTTGTACAAAATGTATTAAGAACAGTGTTTAGGGGTGTTCTATGGTCCAGAATGCTTTTTTCAAGAATCCTCATTTGACATTGGAATTCAAGGTCATATTTTTCAAAACCACTTTTAGGGTATATTTTTAAATAGTTAACACAAGTTCCAAAGTTTCTATTGTTGGGCATCTGGGGGTCATTTCCAGAGTAATTTGCTACGTAGAATCCTAATCCAAGGTCAGGAGGTCAAAACTGGCCGATTATGTCAGGATTTTGAGATATTTGAAGTTATGTACTCGAAGAATGGGTTTTTTGGCCACTTTTGAAGTTATATACGAACTTTTTTGGTCTTTTTTTTCTAATTGCATCACTAAGTACTACATTTTCCATTCAAAATAACCTACTTAGCGGTCACCTACGATTTTTTCTTACCAAGTTAGGGCCATTTTAAGTTATGAAATACATCCAAACAACGTCATAAGTACTAACCCTTTGACGCATAAGCTGAGTACGAATATGAAGTCAGAATATTGAAATTTAAATTTCCAAAATGGCGCATCAAAATTTACAAACAATGATATTGGTATAAAAAAAACACTTGGAGGTTTTCGGAGTCGCTGATTACAAATAATGTCAGAAAATAGCAATTTTTATTTTTAAGATGATGGAATCAACATTGCAGATCAAAAATTGCAAAAAAACGATATTGATCTTTAAAAACTACTAACATGTATTTAGAATAGCCGTAACTTTGCGAGTGAAAGCCCTTGGTAACAGCACAATAGCTTATTTTGAAAGGTAAGAGTAAAAAAAGACCTGTTAATTCTGCACATAACCTCAAAAGCAGCCAAAAAACATTTTGCGAGTACATAACCTCAAAATGCTGACGTGCAGCAAACTATTTCGGATATGAATCGCAGCTGCCCAACAATAATCAAGACCCCACTTTTGTAAACCTATGTAATTCAAACATTTATCAATTTTCATGATATTAATTTTAAAATTATAATTTTAATTATTTCTTTCCATTATAGATAACTTCGAAACGTTTCTCAACTTCCAAGACGTAAAAAACGGCAACGGTCCATGCAATGGTCTCTTAACCCAACTGAACGACGGAGATTTCCATTGGTCTCACTGCACCAAACCAGGAGATCCAGAACGCCAAATTGAAATCGTATCCAAGGAAAACAAAGTTACTCTAAAAGTGTCACGGAGTGCCGAAAATTTCGAGGGTGCCTTAGGTCTCCGGATGTCGTACAGGGCCGAACCGATCGATGAAATAGTAGGAATGTGCGAATTCGGATGGGTAGCTTTACGACAATTTTGCATAACGGTCGTGGAAAACGTGAGGTTGTCGTGGGCGCATGCGGAAGCCGAGTGTGTAAAACGCGGTGGACATTTGGTGAGTGTTAGGAGTGAAAGGGACCAAAAAATCGTGGATAACTTGCTGATTAACAGGTAAATATTTAAAATTTACATTTGCTCAATATTTTTATTATTTAGGGCACCTTAGGGACCATAGTTTAATTTATAAATATATTAGTGTGAAGATTTTAAGTTTATTAAATTGAAATTAATGCAGATATAAGCTTTCTAGATGTACTGGATGTCCAATTATCGATACTTTTGCAGGGAATTGTTAACGAAATAAACTTATGTTAACGGAAAAAAACCTATGTTTGGTGAATAAACCTAGTCATTTGGGAGGAATGGGTATGTGTATGCTCGGCTAGCTCGGTCGGTATAGCAGAGAGCAACGGGATGGTAAATGATCAGCAGCACACAACACGAAATATAAGAAACCTTATTATACGTGCTTAGTGATCGAAACCTCTATGACGTAAAATCGATGATATCGGCACCAACTAATGCGTACGAGAGAAATTATTACTTAATCTTTAAGGAATATTAATATTTTGACGTTTTTATTTTTGTCGTATTAAAAAAGTTAGTTAACAGAAATAAATACAACCAAAGCATAGCTCGTCAAAATATTAATATATCACATGAAAAAATTTCATATTCAGGAAAATAACACGAATTAATTTTTTATTAGATTTATATTTTCTGAATATTTGTAAATAACAAACCTGATGAATCGGTCAAAACTTGCAAAAATTTACATTTCAATTATTACAAATAAAATCTTTTTGCTATATGCATTTAACAAACTCTCTCTTGAATTGTTTTTGATTTCAAATATTATTGTTTCGTTATATTGTATTTTGACGTTATATTAAGAAAATCAAAACCATCTTAATATTAAAACTAATTAGTTTGTTCAAATTGTAAAGATTATAATATCGTTGTATTTTTGTAAAGGTCAGGGTATGTTTTATAAAATTTATTAGGAAAATGTGATAATAAACAGAAAAAAAAACAATAATATATAGCCGAAACAAATCAGTAGGAGGATTCTATAAATTTCAAAAAGTATGCTTTGTTACCTATACAAAATATGCCTGTATAAAAATACAAAATATTCTTTATAACAATATTAGTACGTGAACAATGAAATGATAATTTCAATCTATTTATGGTAAAAACATCAGGCAAAAAATAACATATTAGGTTTTCTTAATAATCTACAATAAATAACAAATGTTAATGCCTTGCTATCTTGCAAAAAATTAAAAACTGAATTCCATTAAATAAAAAAATCTCATTATATGAAGTCTCAAGTCATAAATGCAGTCAAGGCAAAGCAGCATTAAACCAAAAATACGTTTTCTCAAAAAAACAACAAATATTTATAATTAACATAAGCTTTTTAGGTTACCTATAAATAATAATAGAAAACAAAAATATAAATTTTAAGGGACATATTGTTTCATATTAAAGAGAAAAACCAGAATAATTACATAAGGTCTATTGTTTAATCCACATATTATATGCACTATTGATCCTGAATACAGAAACTCAAAAAAGCCAGAGCGATGCAACTAATTATCACAACTTTGTACTAATTACCTCAAATCTCCACATTTAAAAGCATATGCATTTATCAAAATTTTAAAAAAGTTTTTTAAAAACATAATAATAATTTCTATTGCCTTTAGGAAAAATATTTTCCCATATAACAACATCATAATAATATAAAATATATTTATATAATATAATACCAAAATACAAAAAAAAATACAATGAGAAGATCGCCAAATACACAGATCTAGAGGTGCAAATCCTCAGAAAGTGGGCAATGAACAGCATCCACACGATTCCCATAGTACTATCAACAACTGGAGTGATATCAAAGAACCTCCTGCAGAACATCAAGAAACTGAGCAATTCTCCTTGCAACGGCGCGGACCGTCCAAAGATTATAGGAAGTATAAAAGACCACGCCAACTAAGACCCGATAACATGGAAAGGGTCCCCACAGAGCTTCCTACTTTTGGTGTCTTTGTATACCTGATATGAGTCAGTAATCCCTGGAGGGATTGTGAAGCCGTAAATCTGACTTTTAAATAAATCACATAAGAATAAACATTATCGCAACTCAACAGAGAGGATGCACCAGAGGAGCAATGGAATGCAAGGAACAATTGATTGTTAATTCTGTCATATGTAACCAAGCTTATACCAACCGAAGAAATCTCTTCGCTACCTGGATTATAAGGTATTTGACTCAGAATGGCAAAATTATAGCTGCAATGGAAGCAGAAGAAACATACAAATACCTAAGTATGAAACAGGCTAAACGAATTAACCATCGCACTATGAAGGCCGAATTGACAACCTAATTTGTCAGAAGGGTGAGACGGGTGTTATGAATTAGTCTAAATAGTAGAAATTTGTTTAAGATGCTCAACACGTACGCATGCTCTGCTCTGAGCTAGTCTTTTGGAATTGTAAAATGGGGCAGGACGAACATCGAAAATCTGAAAAGGAAAATAAGAACACTCTTAACAAAAGCACACAAGCATTCTCGGAGTGCTATTGAACGTATAATGCTTTCAAGACACCAAGAAGAAAGAAGATTGGTCGATATTTGTAAGCAGCTCCATCAACAAATAATAAACTTACGTTCTTATTTCCCCAGGTTAGCGGACTCTTCCACATTACATCGAGCAATATGCGAGGACGACGATTCAACGCCGCTACAGCTGAGGTACCGGAACATTGCTTCTCACCACCGAACAGGCCAAAAAAGTTACAAGCCTGGCTACAGAAACCACTTAATAGACGGTATTCAAATGAGGTCGTCATCCAGGACAATGTCGAGGACTCAACTTCGAACTACTGGTTGATTTCAGGACAGATGTTTCCGGAAATGGAGGGTTTCTTGTTAGCTATCCAAGACCAGGTTATTCCGACGAAGAACTATCGAAAGTTCATCATCAGAGATCCCTCAATAGAAAATGACCAATGTAGATATGGCTGTCGAACATTAAGGGACTGGGCCTTAGTGAGCATCTGTATAAACCGATTCAGAGATTTGTTCTCGTTGCAACCGCGCGGACCGTCCGAAAGTTTGCAGGAAGTACAGAAGACCACCCACCTAGGACATCACAACATGGAAAGGGTCCCCACAGAGCTTCATACTTGTATACCTGATATGAGTCACTAATCCCTGGAGAGAGTGCGAAGCAGTTTGGCTTGTAAATTTTAAATAACTATATAGAAAGAATAAAATATATTTAAAAATAAAAAGGAACATAAATTTTTCTTTGGCACAGCACAAATGTAAAGTCATAGTGGATGTCGTAATCAGCGTAAAAGTCTCATACAGGTAAAGATCTTCATTAGGTGGAGGACTTATTCAGGTGCAGGTCATTAGATCATGGTAAGCTTCAGTCGACATTTAACATGAAACAAAAGAAAAATTGGGCAGTATTATCTGATACATTAACAAAATGATTAAATATCACAAATTGGGTACAAAACCCAATATATAAGTACCTAGAGCAAATTTTAAAAAATCTGAATTAATTATATAGTAAAAAGGTCGAAAAGTGGTAGATGTGCCACATGCCCCTTTTAGTTTTTACATTTTCCTATTCTATACCATGCGAATAATAAATAATGTATTTATTTTAAAAATCGGTAAATTGTTGCTGTAACTTTTATAAACCCTACTACTTGTATACATTATTGGGCATAGCTCTAACCACCAAAATTTCCCTGCAAGTACCTAAATTACCATTTTTATGGTTTTATATAAAATAAACTATTATTCTTGATAAACAATTTTGCAGGTTTTTAGGTTGAGCCTAAATTTTCAACTCTTCTGCTCAATAATAGACTGACTTGTGATATTAGTGTAATAAATAACTACCTTAAAATTGACACTTTTTTGTTAACATTATATTATGTTATAATATAGCAATATTATTTAACTTATTTTTTCTAAAAAAAAATTATAAACCACAAAATATTACCGCCATGTTTAAGAAATTTCATATGCAAACACTGTTCACCACGAGTACACAAAATAAATGATTCCTACTTACCAAAACGTAATTAAAATATCTTACTAGCAGTTTCTACCATATTTTTCATACCACAGTACAAATTGTTGAAAAAAAAACAATAAAACTTTCTTAACTACGACATAACAAACGCGGCTTCACGAATAGGAAAAAAAGGATGGCCCGTCTTTGAGCTGGAATGCAACGACGTGATTGGTTAAATAAATTTAATAAACCGCTTAATTTAATTTCCTCGATTTAAAGCTAAAAAGAAACTCATCCGAAAGATTAATTCTGATAAATGTTTATCGATGATTAAACGTACTCCAGCAGATTTTTGGTGTAGATACGTGACTGTGGACGAGACCTAAATCCATCACTACACCCGTCCGATGAGAATTCGCCAAAAAAAAGGCGAAAGTTGTTTTACCGGCCGGAAACGTTATGGCAACTGTTTTTTGGGATTCTCAAGCCATAATATTTATTGACTATTTAAAAAAAGGTCAAACAGTTACAGAGGATTACTATACAACATATGCCATTTGAATGAAGAGTTGAGAAAAAATGTCCAAGACTACAACGCAACAAAGTTTCTTTTCATCAAGACAATGCTCGAATTCATAGTTGTGCAGTTGCAATGTCAAAATTAAATGAATTACGGTTTGAATTGGTATCTCATCCACCTTATTCTCCAGATTTAGCACCTAGTGACTTTTTCCTCTTTCCTAATGATAGATTTTCATCAGATGAAACGGTCATTAGGACTGTAGAAGACCATTTTGATGATTTAGATACTTCCTACTTTTCAGAAGGCATAAAAAAGTTGGAATACTACTGGCTGTGTGTACGGAGCTTCAAAGAGACTATGTTGAAAAATAAAAAAATAAACAATAACGTTGTTTTAATTCTTTTCTGCTTTACTTATTGAACCACCCTCACATATTCTAGGTTAAAGGATAAATTAGTAAAACATCGAACATTTACGTAGCACCAATTTGGAACGAAATTGAAAAAACCTAAAATTTTTAGTCCGGTATATTGGATCCGCCATATTGAATATTTAAAAATAATTTTAAATTCATAACTTACACCCTCAAGAACCTCCTGTAGCACTTTTGAACAAAAGCAACACATGTAAAAATTTCGGGACGCCATATTGGAACCGCCATATTGAATTTTTGAAAAATAATTTTAAATTCGTAATTGTCACTCCCAAAAATCCCCCAATACCGATTATGGACAAAATCGGGGGATATAAAATTATTAATCTGCCATATTTCATATTTTAAAAATAATTTCCGATTTGTTATGTGCGACCTCGAAAACTCTCCCATACCGATTTTGAAAACAATCGGACGAAATCAATTTTTTATCCACCATATTGCATCCGCCATATTGAATTTTTTAAAATAATTTCAAATTCGGTTTGCGTGATTCCGAAAAAATTTATTTTTTTTTGTTCGCCATATTCAATTTTTTCAAAATAATTTCAGATTCGTTATGTGCGACCCCAAAAACCACCCCATTCCAGTTTTGAAGAAAATCGGGCAAAATTAATTTTTATGTCCACCATATTATCAGCGACATCTTGGTCTTTACTGCACCAATTTCATCCAAAATATTACTAGACCACTACAGCAATTTTCTGAATATAACATTAACAAATGTATGCAAATCGGTGCCACCGTTCCGGACTAATGGACGTATGTACATACATAAAAAAATACATAGCGGTCGAATTTTAGAAGTAGGTTCAAAAGTATTTGTCTGATATATCATGTGAATATGAAGGAACATCAGACTCTACTTTAAGCTTTTTTTTTCACTTACCCTCACTTTATTTTTAACTCCGGTACAAATTCAAATTAAAAGTTAAGAACTCATTTTTACAAATATTGAATTATTCGAATAATATTTATTATTTTTGTTACTCTCTACAAAATCCTTTATCCCAAGAGAACGAATCAATTACGTTTATAATTTGAAAATCGTGCTTTCCCGTAAATCAACTCGAAATAAAGGATAACTTGAGAACTTTTGCAATTTTAACTTTGTTCTCTATGCCGCGAAACGTCTCTGAATTTTAAAGGGATTTTGATGAATTGTGCTTCTTGAAGTGATATAAAATACATTAAAATATAGTTGGGTTGGTTTATGAGAAAATTTTATGAAGAGGTCATTTAAACTTTTTGTAACCTTCGAAAAATTGTTTTGTTGTTTGTTACATTTTCTTAAAGTACAATATTTCAAAAATATACTTTTCTCTATCCATATTACAATATGTCATCATGAGATTGCACCTTTCTGTGTTAGTTACTCATTTGAGGTTTCTACATCACCTATGCAGATAAACAGAACTACAGTGTAGCCATCATAATTTCCGATCTGAGGTGATAATTTATGATTCCTAAACGCCCAGCGGTGTAATATCGAGGATAAAGCCAGTATACCCCTATTTGATATTTTTCTATAAAACACAATGAGATCCCATGCCTTTGCTCCATTTATTTTAACGTCAATATGGATCTTCTCTTTTTAACAATTCGTGGTCATCTCGGAACCATTAGTTTCACTTGTTCTCCCGGCTGTCTGTATGTCATAGGCATCAACAAAATAAAATCGCGATTGAAAGCTTTAAATCCTTCCAGTTGCTCGGAAAAGACGGAAATTTTGAAGCTCTACTACAAAAGGTTCTGAAAATAATATACCCCTCTGCTGAAGGAGCTGTTCAAGTCCAGCTGCGTCTTAGGTTATATACCTCAAAGATGGAGAGAGATTAGGATGACGTTCACACCGAAAACGAGGAGACTCCACAGGATGAACCAAAATCGGATCTCCGAATCAGCCCCACATCTTTCTCCTAAAAATAATGGAGGAACTTATCGATCGACACCTAAGAAGTGAAACATTGAAACAGAAACCGTTTCACAAAAAACAATTTGTTTATCAGACCGGAAAATCCACAATCAGCGCTCTGCTCTGCCTAGGGGATAATCTGGAAAAAAAACACTCATGGCAAAAGAATTCTCTTTGAGTGGTTTCGTTGATATAAAAGGAGCTTTTGGCAACGCCTCACATGAATCCATAGTCAGAGCCCAAAAGGCAAGACAAACGGAGCCTCCTCAGACAAAACGGATTCAATCAATACTGAAAAGCAGAATTATCTCTGCATCTATCGGCTAGGAAGCGACGACGACCACCGCAGTTTGAGAATGAATCCAAAGAATAGTTTTATTACTTCTACTATGGTCCATGGTCATGGACAGTCTGCTAAATCAACTAACGACTCAGGTTCACAACACAAGGTTATGCCGATGACTTAGTTATCACTCTCAGAAGCAAGAATGAAGAAACTATTATAAGTCTTATTCAAACTGCCTTAAACCAAATCAGCAACTGGTTCACAAAGTTACAAGTTAATCGCAACAAAATAGTCCTCGTGTCATTTACAAGGAGATGAAAGACATCAACTTAAAATAAAACTATACTGACCTTTTTGAAAAATCTGGGAATAATAATAGACCAGAAACTGACCTATAACTGTCATATTGAAAATATTCTATAAAACTACAATCTTTTGGAAAACCTGAGGTTTGATCATCAAATCTATAGTCACATATGCCTCCTTAGTAGGTGACCTAAGTTACAACAAGTTACAGGTCAAAAAAACTGTAAAAAAACAGAGGTTAGTCCGTATAGGAGTTACAGGAGCCATGTCATTTCGACTTACTACAACAATAGAGGCAATGCTGAACCTCTTTCCACAGAAATGAATGTTTTCAAGCGGTTGCATCCCTAAGAGAAATCCCCATCAGCAGAAATGCTTAAAATCTAAATCTGGACTGCCGAGTGTCTCAATATAAAAATTAAAAGGTCAAAATATACGTATTGTCAGCAGTGACGACTAGTGCGTCAAAAAAGTAGGGGTTGCAATTCCAATGGTACCTTAAAAACTTAGATATATATAAAACTTACCATAGGCACCGATGGATAGAAAAATAAAAGCTTTTAAAAATTGAGTCAGTATGAAACAAAGCAGTGTATTTTAAATAACTAAACACAAAAAAGGCAGTAAAACAAAAGGCAGGTATAACTTACTATGTGAATTATTTATAAAGAAAATCCAAACGTCGATTTTTGGCATCAACAAACCTATCAATAACCCACTGATTGAAATCAGACATGATTTCGATAAGATCACTTTCTTTCGAAATCATTGCCAGAGCAGAAAGTCTTTCTTGGCTCATAATATTCGATAAAAACGTTTTTATTCGATTCAGGGTAGAAAAGCACCGTTCCGCTTCAGCCGATGCCATCGGGATATTAACTAAAATTTTTAAAAGTTTTGGAACTTCACTAAATGTCTCACTTAGCTTGATTTTTTGCGAAAGATAGTCATAAAGTACCAGAAGTCCCGAAATCGATCTAAATTCTTCAGTTTCATATATGACGGTCAGTTCTGTACGGAGTTTTTGTTCGATAAAAAGGGGTAAATTTTAATCGTATCCAGATTAAACGTCCTAGTAAAAGGCCTTTTTTGCCAGGCACGAATTGTTGTATTTTTAAATTCAGAGCAGGCCTTCCAAGCCTTTTTATATCAGCCTTATCACTTAATGACCGACCACAGAATGGCTCTGAAGTTAAACTCTGAACGGAATTCATTTTTGTTTTTACCAAAACCAGAACGCAAAACGTAAAAAAATACAATAGCGTACCGCACGATAAACTAAAACACCTACAACTACGAAATCGACGGGCAAACTAAACACAGGTGTGCAGTCGACTTGCAACCTACATGAAGCTTATGAGACGGAATTAATCTCCACGTCTTAGATAGGCAACTCCATATACACTCCAATGGATTAGCTTGGATTGCATTAAAATTGTAAACTAGCAAAGCGATAATGTTTACAGGCGTAATACTGTAATTCAGATAAATTATTAATGATATTTAAACGAAATAAGTTAAATTATTTCAATAATTGACTGCTCTTTGCATATAATCTAGGCAAAATATTGATTTAAATTTAATCAATAAATCATCAGTAGAAATTTAAAAAAAAAATTACTTATATTTATTAGCTTCTTTTATTTTTATTTACAATTTTTTTGTGGGTTGTGCAAACCTGCAAACCTAAGGAAAAGCCACCACTGACTGTCAGATAGCCAAGCAGAGCTAAAAACTGTCAACACCTACGAGTCTAAGTTGACTTGAGACTGCAGGCAAGCCCTGAAGCAATTGATAAGGAACAACAGGGTAACCCTGATGTGGGTGCTAGGGCACAAGGGAAACGAGAAAGCAGACAGCCTCACAAAAGAAGGGGCACAAACTTCTTTTCTTCGACCGGGACCTTTCTGTGAACTACGAAAAAACACATAAAGGAGGAGCCCCGGAGCTGTGAACAAAACAAATAAAATTAAGGTGGGATAAGACGCCTTGTCTCAAACAAGCTTCGATTCCCAATAAGAGATATTCGAACAATAACCATTTATCTTCATAGAACACTGCCTTCTGAGTTATCATCTCAAAAAAATGGGCGAAGTTGAGAGTGATATTTGCCGTTTCCGCCATCGGGCAGCCACGAGAACAGAACACCTCATATGTGAATGAATGACACTGTTCTGCAAAAGACTTAAATTCCTAAAAGGCGTTACCTTGAATCCTAAAAAAGTAAAGCACCTACCTCCCAGAACAATAACAGACTTCATGAAAAGTTTGAATATCCGGGATTATATTAGATTAGGGTTATATCTCGAAATACAATAGAACATCAAAGAAAATCTTAGTGATCTACTCGTAATCTACAATCTACATTCTACAGTTTCATTTGTTCGTTCTCCTGTATGTCATAGTCTTATAACTGGGCCAATTTTTCATCTTTTACAGTGACATGCTTTCAATTAACCCTAACACAAACTTGAGGCGAAAGAGAAAATTTGGGGTACCTCCCCCTGTGTGAAAAGTAGTGATGAAAATCAATGAATATCTCTCCTAAAATGTAAATAAACATGTCATATAACATTTATTTATTTAGTCGCTTGATTCACAAACTATGAGCCTTCAAAGTGACTTTTAAAATGGATAATCTCATTGCAAATTCAGAAACGCTACCTTAAATGACGATTTCAATCAAATCTTGTCGGAGTTAAATGTAACGCATCCAATCAATCTCATATTAATAATGTTCTTCAACAACATTACTCAAATAACATGTCAAGTCTAATCCCTACAGTCCAGAATGACTTAAGCAAACGGTCGTTGCAAACCGCCCCGAGCACACTCATATATAAGAATTATTAGGGGGCAGGATTATATTACGTTGCAGTAAACGTTGTGGCTTTGCTCGCCTGTGTGTTCCAACTAGCTATTACTGCAGACACCAATTTAAATTATAAACGGACATACTAGATTAAACCGCTCCGTATAATGCAGAAACATCATCAAAATTAAATTCTGCGGAATTATTGTTTACCTTGGTTAGATCTAATTATCCAATGTTGATTTTAGGGAGTTATTGGAAAGCGTGCGTAAATATGTCACCTAAAACGCAGTCGGGCCAATAAATTTGCAAAAGCTTGGTGAGAAGTTATTATGTGCTTTTCGTCCTATCAGGATTTATTCCCCTTATTAAAATATTTGTTCTGGCACACGATTGTATGGCGGCTAAGTTCGGGAACAAATGGGCAGGCGCACGGCATGTGTCTATTTACATAAATCGTTTCACGAAGTACGAGAGTACGGAGTTGGTTATCATTTTTGTTGTATTGTAATTTATTTCCAAACCCAACTTATAAGCGACTCGACGAAGGCAATCTTTGATGACATCTGCTTTCAGGAAAATATCCCAACAGGGTGTTTTTTCGCCAACATCAATTTCCTTTTTTCCTATAAACACCATTAGTAAAAATTAAGGTCCTTTGGTTTAAACAGTCTCAAATTGGAACTATTATCCGACGTTTCGCCTATTATTAAATGATGCACCTTCAGGGACCTTTACTCCGCGAGAACATTGTTCTAATCTCGCGGAGTTAAGATCCCTGAAGATACTTCGTGCAATAGTGGGCATAGCGTCGAAAAATAATTCCAATTTGAGACCATGATTTTCAACTTGAGCAAAGCCGTAAAAGTTTTTGTTCTTTATTACCATTAGTAAAACTTTGTAAAAAGTAACGACATCGCACCAACTACGCTATAAGTTCTCTAATATTTCGATTGGTTGTGGTGACACATCTAAACGGATGGCAAGTTCTGTTCCAAAAGAAGTTGTCAAAATAACGAAACTAGGCGAAGTTCCAAATATTCAAAAAAAAAACAATGCGTAGTGTGGTCTTCTTTTTAGCAGGGCAAAGGAAGGAACTGGATGACCTTTGTTTTTTACAAAGATACACAAATTGTACCGAACATAGGGTGCTTTATCAGAACAAAAAATAAAGATTATAGGTCGAATATAAAAAATTCAAAACAAACCTATTATAGAGATAAAATCAATAACACAAGCAACAAAACGAAAGAAATATTTGAAGATTTGAGCGGTGATCCTCAGGAGCTTTCTAAGCTCTTCATTGAATATTTTAATTCTGTTACCAAGTTCAAACTGCTTGAGGCCTATGGTTAAAACATATCCTTGCCCGCAACAAACAATACAATCAGTTCCTCAAACAATAGTTGCATTTGCGGTAGTTCAGGAAAGGATAGTATCAATTCATTGAAGAACAAATGTTCCTCTGCTTTCGATAGCAAAAGTCCTCCAGTTTTAAAATTAATTTCGAAATAAGTTGTATTTTCTTTGACATATTTAATAAACAGGTCACTTTTGGAGATTATTTTTCCTGAAAAACTAAAAAAAGGCAACAGTGACGTCAATACATAAGAGGGATGATCCTCACAGCCCAGCCAGTTATAGGCAAATATCAATACTGAATGTATTGTCCCAGGTATTCAACAAAATAATATACGAAAATTTGGTAAGTTTTCTTAACCAAAATTTAAGTATAACTTCTTGCCAAGATGGCTTCAGAAGGAACAAATCCATTCAAACAGCATGCTGTAATTTACTTAATTTTGAATCCAGAAAACTCCACAAGGGCAAGTATGTGATGTGTTTAATGTTTGACTTAACAAAGGCGTTTGATACTATGAGTAGAAAATTATTACTCAAAAATTATTTACTTCGGGTATAAGAGGAAATATCCTGAATCCTATTGATTCGCATATGTTCAATAGAAGTATGTTTGTCCGATACCAAAGAAATGAATAAGGTCACAGAAAAGTCACCTTAGGTGTGCCTCAAGAGTCGGGATCTCACTAGTTTATGGTTTACGTTAATGTTCTTCCTAGATTCATGAGTAGAAGAAAGTTGGTTACGTTTTCTGATGATACAATAATGCTATGTCTGTAGATGCCCCGTAGGAGTTGTTATGTGCTTCAAGAAGCTTGTGTGATAAGTTGAAGATTTGGTATTGTATTGAAACCTCAGCTAATGTTAATTTTTTAGGTATATGTCTCCATGAATCATTGCAGCTTCTTTTCCAAACTGAACATATTTATAAAAGCTTAAATTGTGCCTTTTTGTCATTTTACAGGTGAATTTATCTCCAGGTCGAGTTGACATTTCGATCTTTATAAAATTTTCTGACTCTTTTACAATAATAAATATCAAATTATATTAAAAGAGTAATGACATATCTCAATAGCACCACCTACTGGTCGTTTGTGATTCAATACAACTCGACTGATGAGACTATAAAGTAATCAAATTGGGATCATTATCCGGCGTGACGAAAGAACCGAAGTGGAACTCTATAGAAATAAACTGTCCTAAGGAGAAAAGATACTTTTGTAGATAACCCTTTTCCTGTTTGCTTAAAACATGTATAATATAAATAGTAAAACTCTTCCAAAACAAGTTACTAATTATCCAAGTACAACAATTTTGTGTGATTTGGGTAAGAACTGTTAACTTAAGTGTAAAATTGTATTATCCATTTATTATTTTTTTAAAATAATTTTGAGAACTACAATACTTTACCTACTTCTACATTCCTGTGAACGATTTAAATTATAATTTAATTTAACTCGCCATTTCGTCAAGGTAACAAGTTGAACACCGTAAACCCTGCTTTATAGTCTACCCATAAAAACCCATAAAACAGTTTTAAAAGAAAT
The DNA here is from genome assembly GCA_034092305.1 of Diaprepes abbreviatus. Taxonomy (NCBI): domain Eukaryota; kingdom Metazoa; phylum Arthropoda; class Insecta; order Coleoptera; family Curculionidae; genus Diaprepes; species Diaprepes abbreviatus. The sequence goes on from JASJET010000206.1 coordinate 546,620, forward strand.
TTACATCACAAATTACATTCAATAAAACTTTTCCACTTTATTTTTTTAGTGAAAATTGAACCGAAAAGGTTTGTGAATAAAGTTGTGGGGCGGTATATAATGTTTATTAATAATGTAAACCTATTATCAATTCTTTCCGCGAGTACACAATAGTAGCATATGATAAATTATGTATATTCACGTACAAAAAATTAATGTTTGTTAACTCATAACTTTTGATACAAGTGGTTTTTCGAAGGGATATCATAAAAATACACTCTTAGACAAAATTATCAAATATTCTTTGCTACTAATACAGTCAAAATAGACATTTAACTGTGCAATTACAAATAAAATCTCAGAAGTTCTCACCGATTGTACGTCTGCTGAAAAGTTTATTAAAGTCATAGGACAAAAATACCGGTTTTCGCATTTTTTCCTAAACGGTAAATGTTATCATAAAAATAGGTTAGTTAAGAGTTGTATATAATGCAATTCTGTATACTAAAACTTTTATAAAAAATTGAACCGACTTCTAAAGAAAGGCGAAAAATAACTATATAAATTTTTATATGAAATTGAAATTTTTAAGGTCGGCGCCAAACTGACAAAGTATGATTCGCATAAAAAGATTAAAAAATATTTTATTTATAATTGCTTTCTCATCGTAGTTTGTATATATCTCATGTTAGTAGTTATTTGTTTCATTTAGATAGTATTTGGTGCCCATTTCAAAAATTTCAATTTCATATTTAAATTTATATTGTTTTATTTTGCTTTTTAATGTATTTTTATTATAAGTCGGTTCAATTTTTTTGTAAAAATTTCAATTTTCAAGTTCAAGAAATTATTTAAACTAAATACTAGGCGAAATTAGTATACCTCGCAATGATTCCAAGATCACAAAAAAATACCCATTTTATCCAAAGTTGTAACCACACTCAAATTTTTTTTGATTCTAAAAATGCTCTAAATATCAATTTAGAAAGAAATTGCATCAAGCAAATATTTAGTCTGCCATAGTAAATCGTCTATCTTGAATCCTAAATTAATTCTGGATTTTGGTTCGACATATTTTATCTTGCATATTGAGTTTGTATACGCCTCAAGAACATCCAATATCAATTTTGGATAAAATCAAAAAATTGTAGTCTCCCATATTGTATCTGGTAAATTAAGTCGTAAAAAGTAACTTCAGATTCGTAATCTACAACCTCGCAAACCCCTAATACCAAATTTGAGAAAATATGAATAACGTAAATTTCTCAACCCGCCATATGGAATCCGCCATATTGAATTTCATAAAAATTATTTTAACCTCTTAATCTAATCTAAATTTACACCCTCGAAAACCTCTTATAGCCATTTTGGAGAAAATCCGGAAATGTAAAATTATTAAACCGCCATATTGTATATGACATGTTAAATTTTCTGAAAATAATTTTAAATTTGCTATTTACATCGTCAAAAACTTAATTTTGAACAAAATCGAAAAATGTCAAATATTCAGTCCGCCATATTGGATTGGCCATATTGAATAATTTAAAAATTATTTTATATTCGTAATTTACATCCTCAAGAACCCCTTTGTACCAATTTTGGAGAAAATCGGAACATGTAAAATTTTTACAACATTATAATTTTATCCGCCATATTGTATTTTTCAAAAATAATTTCAGGTTCGTCATGTGTGACCCCAAAAATTCTCCCAATTCTGGAGAAACCCTAACAAAATTAATTTTTTGTCTATTATATTTTACTGACCAATTTCATTCAAATGATATTAGACCGCGGAACATCCTGAACATAATGTAAAAAATTTCATTGAACTCGTTGCTGCCATTCCGGAGTAATCGATGTACATAGATGAAGAAATATCTAACCATTTCTAACATATCGCCATTTCAAACATCGGAAACACTAATAGGCACTCTTACGCAAACTGTGTGCGTCATTGTATATTCAGTATAAATAAAAGTTTGAAAGTATTGGTTTGTATAACTCACAAACTAAAATACGTACTAAATATATTATTCTGAATGAATTCTCTCAGTCTCTAATTCCGTTCGCTCGCATAACCTGATGCACCGTCTGTCTGCTACTTCTTTATACGAGAGACGATGGTCTTATACCTGCCTCTGTTTTGAAAAACGTATATGAAATAACTACTTTTAGTATTGAACGTGTCTTGGCAGTGAACAGACATGCTTACTGATCTTATCTTTGATTTCAATTTGTGTCGTTAAATGATTTTTAAAAAATGGCGCAATTTGGCTTTATTTGTAGTATACCTCGATCGAGAAGAAACATTTAATGTTATTTTTGATAAATACATTCAGTATGTACATAGACATTTTGGTCATACCATGACTAGAGTTATATATAACGGTTTCAGCAAAATTTCTTGCAAATACTCACAACAAGTCTCGATTCATTTCAGGAGCTCCCCTCCACGATTCAATAATTATGCTTTCCAACAACAATTTTAATTCTTTTTTGCAAACGGCAATTGAGACAGATAGAATTGGTTGGGGTCCGTATGGTTCAGTACGGAACCCAACTTTGACATTCATTCATTCCCACGTGTGCCCGAGTGACCCGGGACCCACACGTTATCATGGGGCGGTTTACCATAGTGTATATCCAAAATAGCACCCCATGTGTCAGCCCCTATGTACATCCAAAGACTCGTTTACAGGCCCAAAAAGCACATATGGCCTTCTTGGTTCTAGCCTCATTTTGATCATTCCAGCTCAGTCGTGAGTCCAGAATTACTTCCAAGTTTTTAACTGTCCCCTTGTATTGAAAAATCCTTCCTGACTTTGTAATTGTGGGAAGTCTTCCCATTTTCCTCTTTTTTGTAACGAGTACCAACTCGGCCTTATCCGGGTTTATTTCGACCCCTTTCCTATGGCACCAACCTTCCGCGATCCGGAGGGCTCACATCATTGGTCCCTCCAAGTCCTAAAGATCGAGACCAGGGTACAAAATGACCAAGTCATCAGCGTAGGCCTCTGTATACAAACCTACGTCATTCAGTTCATTCGGCAGGCTATCCACCACAAGACTCCACAGCAAAAGCGATAGAACTCCTCCCTGTGAACAGACCCTACTTGACAGTGCTTTAACAGTTACATTGTTAAGGTCAGCATATATTATTTTCTGTGTTAACATTGTTTCCCTCCACGCCATTGGTATGCACCCCAAGCTTAAACATGAGCCAGGTGGCTTATTAGACTATCGGAGGAATTTTGTAAAAATCCTTTCATATGTCACTCTCGTTTTAACTAACTTGTAGTCATGATGCGCTAAGCGGAGCCTTAATTCTGTAAATTCGCCATCATATTGATTTAAGCCTGGAAAGTGCACTCCTATTAGCTCCACTAGGATCCCCCCCCCCCCCACCAGGATCTCTAAATAGTATTTTGCAGAGGCGGGATGCTGAGGGCATACTTTCTATGCTCACACAATATCTCTTCCACACGTTCTTCTGTGAGCCCTTATAAGCTCCTTGTATTCTCTCTGGCAGTTTTATATTCTTCCAAGTTTATTTCAATTCGGTATTTTAGGGCTTTTTTAAAAAGCTTCATTTTTCCGGTGATTCTAGATTTAAGAGTTCCGCCAGGATATTTTGGAGTTTATGAGCCTTCGTCTTATTTGGCAGATAGCCTGAAACGGACTCATCCTCGAATGTTCGTAATTAGAGAGTCAAAATATATATAAAAACTTTGGTGGAGCCATGTCCCTTCATCAACTACAAAAACCCATTAGGCACCCCAACTATCACCACTTTTTGACCAATAGGATGTATGTTATTTGGAGCTAACATATCAATACCATAAGTAAGAAAAACTCTATGGGAGACATGATTTTTTAAACATTCTATATATCACTACTTTTGTTTGTTTTATCTTTTTCTCTCAAATATTTAAATCTTGTGTTTTATTTCCTCTTAAAAAATAATAAGGCACTTTATATTCACAACGCTTATCTGAAGACATATTTCATTTTTATAAAGTTTTAAACTTTTTTGTTATTAACTCAACTGGTAGTATACTCCTGGGGGCTTTTTTGGTTTTATTTTTATTTCGAGGATACGAACTTTTTTACATACGTAATACTGCTGCTGATAATAATTCAGTAGCAGTTTCAGAATATTAATTTGTTTTAAAGATATCTCGCAATTAGATGAAAAATAGCTTAGTCAAGAATCAATATCAACGCAAATTTTCAAGGAAATATCGTCTAAAGAAAAATATCAACTACACCTGATGGAATAATAGGTACCTAGTGAAAAATTATATACAACTTCCCGATTATTTAAGCATCACATTTACAACAAAACTGTGATAATTTTTTCACCCGAAAGTTTACCAACTTTGAAAATAAAGTATCATGCTTAATACTTTGTATCTTATGAGAGAAAATATATGAAAAGTAACCAAAACATTATCTGAAGTTTCTTATAAATAATAGATACTATATATTCATGGTGTCCAAAAAGTCTTTTCAGTTTGTTTTATCCATTGTGCGAATGCAACCGACGGGAGGGCGCGAAATGTATATCAGTAGCTAGCCCCGTTCTTGGGAATTTAGTCACTATGGAGCATTTTACAGGAGCGGAGCATATGTGATGCGTACGCTAGTTTTATAAAGACAACAATTCTGCCCTTATAGCATCTTCATCGATTGGATCGCATACGTGAAACACCGTGTATTAATCTCATCAAAATATGAGTACAACAATTTGAGACTTATTTGACTTTGAGCAAACCTCAGACGGGGCGATTAAAGTCATCAAGAAGCAAGGAAAATGTGGAAAGCGTATGCCAGTCAGTTAGAGCGATTTCCGCGCTCTCTGTTCGCAAAACTGCACGTGTCTTAAATCTTAAAGTTCTCTATAGTGCATAATGCATAACAACTTGTATCTCCACCCCTACAAGATACAGTTGGTTCAAGAATTAAAGCCAACTGATGGTGATGAGAGGCTACGCTAACCATTGATCAATTTTCGTCCTTCAACATTTTATTCTCGGATGAGGCACACTCTTACTTTAATGGCCACGTTCACAAGCAAAACTGCCATTATTGAAGTCCAGCGAATCCAAAATATAAACATTAATGGCCACTTTATTCACCAAAAATCACTGTTTTGCTTCGAACATCCCCTTATAGAATTAGCATAACGTCAAAACTAGGGCCCGGTTGTTTGAACGCTAAATGTAATAATACTTTTATTAATATTTGAAAAAGTGTTGATAAACAGCAGATATTTAATTTCTTGGTACACACATGCCAATTTTATGCTATCCTTTTCTAATTGCATTATTTAAACGAGTATCATATTATAATCGGTACGTCAATTCTGAATACATAAAAGTATGAATATATGGTTGTCTAAAAAAACATTGAAAAGAGCCACGACAAGAAATTAAACTGAAAGAAAAAATGAATAAACATGTTTATGTCTGTCAAACATCAAAAAAGGGGTCTCCTCCACCGACCATAAACAGGCTTCAAACAAATCGATTGTTGTTTAAATCTGTAGGATATGATCGAAGCTGCTTGGACTGCAACGGCGCCAGAAATAATCGGCCCGTACCTTTTCGAAGATCAAAAAGGTCGCACAGTAACTGTTAATTCGAAGCGATATGACTGAAGATTTTTTTACATCAGCTTTACAAGATTTTGTTGGTTTTAATCGAAACACATGGTTCCAGAATATTGTTCTCCCAATTGCCCCGATTTATCACCAATAGATTTTTTTCTTTTGGGGCTACCTTAAATCAAAGGTATATAGCAACAATCCTACCTCTCTAGATCAATTGATACAAAATATCAGAGAAGAAATTGCAGCGATCAAGGTGAACACGTGCCGAGCAGTTCTCAGAATTTTTGTCTCACTTTTAAAAGTGTGTCAGCGAAATAACGGAACACATTTAGATGATTTTGTTGTTCGCGGGTCACTTACCGAACCGATTCAGAACTAGTACGGGATTAGTTCAGGACTGTCGTACAACGCACGCTCAGTTATTAACCCGTCAGGATTTTTTTTACCACGAACGATTTTGGAACTTTGAATCGCCCACTGTGGGATGAGTCTCATTATTTAACATACGGTGTTAAATGCTGATTAAACTAGTTGTTTTTTGTTTTAAATAACTTAAAACTGTTTTGTATTAGGTTTTATTATTTGTATTATTTTAAAGAAATATTGAATTATAATTGTTATTCTTCTATAATATAAAGTCTGGCAGTTCCTTTTAGAATAAGTCGTCTTGTTTTTTGCTGAATAGAATTTTTGATTAAAAAATATATATTTTAACCGAGATCTATTGTTTGCTCTTTATTTTGTGTTATGTTCATATTTCGGGAGCCTCAAAATAAATCTATTCTAAACATACGCCTAATAAAAAGATGTGGGTTTTTCTAAACAAAAAATAAAACGCAATAGTTTTAGGTCCATTTCTTTTTGATTCAAAAAACATCTTTTAACAAAACTAAAAACCAGTCTGATATGTGCCTATACGATGCAACTTCATCTATCACAAACCATAGTACACTTTAAAATGTAACTTTTTTAGACTCTCCTTCCTGAGAATATAAAACTCGTAAGTTAGTGAAGCGATGCGCCAGTTCTTGTACCATTTCTCGGCTTAACTGAAAATGGAGGCAAAATTTCCTCAAAATAATTAGCTCTTTTAGGAATTTTGAATAACTCTAAAATTTCTTTTAAGTCGTTATCGCTGGACGATAAATGATTTAATATAATGGGAGTATTCACAAAAGATATATTTTTTTTAGGTTTAAAGTAAAAGGTAAAAAACATTTTTTTAACTTATTAATTAAGATAAGGTAGATTAACATAAATTAAAGTAAAACCAATATAATTTAATTAAATATATACTGGAACATCAAATACAACAAATGACATAAACGAAAGAAAAACCTAAAATAAAATAAAAACAATTTTCAAGTAGTTGCACATTGCGGCCGCAGCATGAAAGCTGGCACTGCATAAAATTCCGAATTTACAGTTCTTCTTCAATCCTTAGAACCGGTAGAACTGGTTCAGAATCGGTTTCGAACTGAATTATTTTCTCCCGAATATGGGACTGTAACTAAAAATTCAGAACTTTGTTATCTGCGAACGCTACTATTTTAACTGCACATGCGTATTAGTTCAGAATCAGTTCTAAATCCTTTCCGCAAACAAAACTATTGGCTATATTCTTTTGAGTAATTATCAATTGATCAAAGTGAGCAAAGTGAAACTGATAACTTCATGTTCTTTTGAATATGCATTTACTTGTCATTGGGTCGAAGTGATCATGATTACTTCAAGTGGCAGAACTGAAAGTGATAATTATTCAAAAGAATATACCTATTATCTTTAGGAAATAAATTCCTAGGGACTGTACTTTGTTACAAAATTCTTTTACAGTTTGTTTTACCCGTTGTGCGAATGTAACTGACGGGAGGACGCGAGAGTTATACCAATGGCTAGCCCGGTTCTTGGAAATTAATGAGACGATAAGGGAAAGCTATAATGAATTATGGGCACTAGATGAACGCCTGTAAGCACACTTCCAATTCCCTTCTAATGAAGCGATATTTGTTTATAGCGTTAAAGAGTAATAAAAACATTACATTTTCGCATTGCATTTAATCTCAGGTTGTAGTTTTTGACTTGACTATCAATTGCTGGTCGCAGAATTTGAAAATATTAATTTAATTAAAGGTTATTCATGTTGAAAAGTGGGAAGAAATGCCATTTTTCAAATGTTGATTGATTTTTAACTAAAAAACTATGCGTCGAACAGAAAAATCATAAGAGGCACTTTTTGCTTAGAATCGACCAAGAAACATGCGAGTATTTTAATACAAAACAATTTTTTTAAATAATTAACAATTTTTTTGTTTATAAAAAATTACTTGATAATTTTTTGAGAATCCCCATTTTATGCTTTGAATACACCATTGAATAAGTACTATGCAAAAAATCATTTGAAGATCTTTTTCTAGAATTTATCTAGCCCTCTATTTTGATAACGAAGTCATTTTGGGAACTTCTAACATTAAATTTTAATATAGCCTATCTCGTTGTATATGACGTCGTCTAATGCAACATGTTAAATGTAATTTCTAATAAAAAAGTTATACATGAAACTGTGTGTGTAATAGTTGAAACTGTTGTAGTATCATAGTTTCTCGACGAAATGGTGAGGTTAACTTATTTAACATGGATGTGTGGGTGTCATATTTATTGAAAATACAATAAGCTTTCTAAATTTTGTATGTATTTTTTTAATATAAAAATATTAGCGCTTGATTTTTATTAACAACCAGCAACCCATTGACTGTTATCACCAGCACAATATTGTTCATAGGTAGTCCAAGCTTTAAATCCCGGTATTTGGCTTATATGTTCTGTTTCATCAAAAATTATTTTTATGCAAGCAATATCGTTTGTTATATCGTTGTCTAGTAAACTACTGCAAGTAATTCCACATCCTTTTCCTAAAAACAGAAAAAACAAAAATTATAAATATTATATTTATGTTTATTACAACTTTATTGGGTGTTATGAAGACAAATAATCCAGTCAAAATATACTACATTTAGTGTATAGGGCTTACATATGCTATTACAAATAAGATATTAAAAGTCCCCATCGATCCTACGTCTGCAAAAAATTTTATTCAACGGCAAAAGGCAAAATATCGAGTTTTCATATTTTTTTCCTGGCCATTTCTAACATATTGCGATTTCAAACATCAAAAATACTAATATGCACTCTTACGCATCCTATATACCACATCGGACGTTCGGTATCAGTAAGAATATGGAGTATTGATTTGTGTGACTCACACACTAAAATACGTACAAATTATATGATTCTGAATGAATATATATTCGGTGCCTAATTCCGTTCGCTCTTACAACCTTATATACAAAAAATGAAGCCCGCATTTTATTTTCGACATGCAATAATTGGCCGTGATACTGTATCAGCAATTTTTAAAAAGAGTAAGACAGTACATAAATGGTTAGAAAAACGTAATGATTTAATTGATTGAGCAGAAGTATTTAAAAAGATTGACTCTTCTCCACAAGTCATCATCACAAATAGAATTCGCTTTTTTCCGGCTATGTATGCAGCTCCAAAAAAAAATAAGTTTATAGACAAATATAGATATTTCAATTTTATACAAAATACACAGAACAATAGAACAGAACAGTACAGAAATAGAACAAGCTTCTACTTATCAACACTTATATCGTGTATACTATTAAGTTCAAGTGTGGCTAAGCAATCAATTCGATCCAGAAGATTGGTATTTGGAAATTATTCGATAACAGTTTGGAGCCAATTAAAATTTTTCGCTCCCATGCTCCAAAAAAATCTTAACACTATTTTTCGTAATTGCAAGATGGGTTGCAGTAAAAATTGTTGTTATAAAAGAGTCGGATCATTTTGTTCACCAGTAGGTACCAATTGTCAAGGCCAGTCTTGCTCCAATATTGAATCAAGTACAATGGACTGGGATTCTTATGGTATCCATGAGGAGATAACTATCTTCTTAGAAAAATCTACAGAAATTCAGCAAGAAGGGAAAGAAGAAATCGAAGATGAAGCATTTGAAGATTCTCAGTCAGACTAAAATTTTACCGAAATTAACAATAATTTATTTCGCTTTACCAATAGTGCCATTTTTCAATCAATAGGACACTGTCCAATAAAACTTAATCGCAATATATCGTGGAGTTTACCTACTGGGAAAAACATAAATGGCGCGGAAATGTGTGAATATTATGCAGAATATAACTTCTCCAACTTTTGGATATCTCAAGAATGGTAACTGGTAGGAAAAAAGTATTAGAGCAATTTATGTGCAGAATTGCATGATCTATTTTTACGGTAACACTTACCGTTTACGAAAAAATGCGAAAAATCGATAATTTAGACCTTTGGCCTTAAATAGATGTAGAGACCTTTGATACGGAGGTGGTTCAATAAGTAAACTAAAAAAAATAATAAAAACAACAACTTTCTTTTTATTTTTCAGCATAGTCTCCTTACAGTTTTGTACACTTTGTCCAATAGTATTCCAACTTCGTTATGCTTTCCAAAAAGTAGGAGTATCCAAATCCTCCAAATAGTCTTCTATAGCATTAATAACCGCTTCATCTGATGAAAATATCTGTCCTCCGAGACACTTTTTTAGGTTAGGAAGGAGGAAAAAGTCACTAGGTGCCAAATCTGGTGAATAAGGTGGATTTAATTTTGACATTGCAATTACACAAGTGTAAACTCGAGCACTGTGTTGATGAAAAAGAACTTTTTTGCTTTGTAATCTTGGAAGCTTTTTTTCAATTTTTCATCCAAATGGCCAAAAAGTGTTGCATAGTAGTATCCTGTGATTTTTGACCTTTTTTTAAATAGTCAATAAATATTGTGCCTTGAGAATTCCAAAAGACAGTGGCTATAACCCTTCCAGCTGACAAAACAACTTCGGACGTCCTTCACTGTTTTGACAGCTGTTTCGACTCAGGCGTGTACCCAGTTCTTATCCCCAGTAATGTATCCATGCCAAAAATCTTCTAGATTACGATTAATCATCGATAAACACTGCTCAGAATTGATCTTTCAAGTGAGTTTGTTGTCAGTTGTCAACAGTCGCGGCACCCTTCTGGCACACAATTTTTTAATACACAAATGTTGGTAGAGAATTATTTTCTACAATACCAATTGATATGCCTAAACATTCAGCTATATGACGAACCTTTATTCGTCGATCGTTATCAACAATACGATATATTTTTTCAATAATTTCTGGTGTAATGATTTTCGACCACGTTTAAATTCATTTATCCAAAAATAAATAGATTTTAAAGTTGATATTGAACAACATTCAGCTAAGTTTTAATCCGAACAGCTGTTCATTTTTTCATATAGAAATATTTAAACACTGCTCGAAACTCATCTTTTTCCATTATTAGTAGCAATGGTGTGATGACCTGCTTCAAATGTCTGCCACATATAAACTAAGATTCGGATCGTACTGAAACTTTGTAGATATTCCTCCGAAGAGTACAGCTACATAATCGTATGCCTTTAAAAGTGATAGTGGCGCTATCTATGACTAATTTACCTTACTTATTGAACAATCCTCGTATTTTATTTGTAACAGTATATTTAAGACCTATACCAATTTTCAGCTCTACGCAAATTTTCAAAATCGCCACTTTTTTTTATGTATTTGACTAGACTAAAATTGGAAATCCTGATAATTGGACCCACAATAATATTATTCGTGGGTGACTCACATTTAAATTACCTTTTATTGACTACTCGGCCACGTAGCAGAGAATAATTTTCACATACCACTTACTCTTTAGAATTGGCTCTCATTGACTTACCTGGCTGGTCCGAATTATTACACCAGTAAATTTGACTTATCTGAAAAATGCCATAATCCCATGTATTTGTGTTAACTGCAGTTGTATCAAAATGAGATTCTGCGTTTGCAATACAAACCCAAGTTGAAACTTGCCATTCCGGTACTCCGTTATTTCTTAAGGCTCTACCTACATCGCATTTGTCGTAAACAATTGCTTCAGTTGGAACAACCATGAAAACTATTTAAAAAAGATATTATAGCCTGTGGAAAAAATAATAATTCGAATTGCAATTCACTTTTAATTTGAATTACTTATTAAAAAAATTAATTCTGATTTTCCAATTGTTTTTTTAATGATTTGGCGTTTCAGTTACTAATATTTCAGTTTCTCTAAAGTGAAAAAACTTCAAATTCAACGGCTGAAGCAAATTGGTCATGGTCGTAATTATTTTATACCAAATCTTTTTAGAACACTTTCTAGAAATAGTTTTATACAAGAAGATGGGCAAAAAATTGTTTATAGTGTGCTTCCTATAAATAAACTGTCTGAGAAAAGCTATGAAGAAATGTTTGACGTCAACATTTTGTAGCAAATAAATTTGAATATAATATCATACACTGAATCTAAAAAAACTTCTGTTATAATTTAAAGTGATAATACATTTAAAAACCAATATGCCATAATAAAAAAGAAATGATATAATATGAAATGTTTCAATATTATTAAACACGTCTAGAAATTACATAAATTTCATTGTTATGTATTTGCTTTTGCTAAAAATAAAACATTAACCATTTCTTTGTACATGTTATTAATTGAAAATAAATTTATATTTAATTAATTACTTATTATTTTAAGAAAATAAAACAAAAATTATTGATTTTAACTCCGGTATAAGAAAATTTGTGTCGTGAAAATCTCCTGTCAAAGTTGTGAGAAGCTATGTTGTTTGATTGTCCTGTCAAAGTAGTGTGAAAAATTCAACTCTAAGAAAGTTTTATTTGAGATAATTATGTGAAAAAAAAGTTTAAACCAGTGTAAAAATAAAAAATTGCTAGTAAATCTTTATGTATATATTTAGATTAAAAATGATTGTTAATGTAAGAATCCCATTCTTAAATTTACAATCTTTTTTATATATAAAATGTCTTAATAAAAGTTGTTTTATTTAGATAGATTATCTTTTAAATATAGACTACATTGATACTTTCTTTATCCACTTTGGAGTTGAAATTTTTTATAATTTAGTACATGATATTATTTTTCTTTTTTGAAATTAAAGCTGGGTTAATATAAAGGAAATATCAATACATCACAATTATTATTATGAATATTATTTAAAAAATAAAATTATTCTCGATTCATTTTTGGGATATATTTTACATTAGAACTATTTGGCTAATGGCAGTTTCATTGTAAATAATAAAATAAACGAATATAAACTATCATAATCATACAAAAAGCATGCCCCTTTGTTCCTAAAAACTGACATTCCGTGTTTGTTATCAAAAAATAACATAAACGCAACTTATTTTCGCTCTTCCAAAGGAGTTCAAAATTGCAATTTTGAGGAACCTCAAAACTATTAAATTCAGGTTAAATATATCGTTCAGGTTTAACATGTTGTTATTATTGTTTAAATCTTTCAGCGTTAACTCTTAAGACAAATTATCTTTAATACAATATAAATAGAAAACATGTAGAATTTTTATAAAATTTCTCGTACTTTTATTAAAATGCACTTAAAGGGGAAAAATAACATTTTTGTTACATGTGCAGATTCAGTTATTACTGCGATAATACAGCTTCCTACTCTAAATAAAGAAGACACAATTTTAAACAAATAAGTAATTCGTTGACAAACTTGGCAAGAACAGCGATTTTGTAGTTGAATCAATATTTGGCTCCATTTCAGCATTTTACTCGTGCTGTCATGATACTGTTTCTTTTTCTCGGGTAACTATTTTTTATTTAAATTCCATGAGCATAATAAAATTAAATTTTGTATAAAATTTATTTAATTCTGTTAAAACTTTACTTTTATTTTAATTAAAAGAGATTCTAGATATACAATTTTTAATTTAGGACTAATTTTTTCAAAACAATTCTTTATAAAATTCCTGTTTTTTCTTCAGTTTCATAATAAGGTAACATAATTTTTTTTAATCGACTCGAATGATAATAAAAGCTTCAAAACATTCTTATTGTTAAACACTACCATATTTTTTAATACTTTCAAATAAAAGTTTTTTTACCAGCTAGGATAACAAAAAATACAGTGAACATTGTAACTGATTCACTTGAAGTTCCACTAAATATGAGGGCTTTTATACAAAAAGAAACATATAAATTATTAATTTTTTGATAAAAGTTAATTATTATTGATATATTTATCTTTAATAATTAGCCTATTACTTTAAAATACACATCAAAACATACCTTAAGACTGATTTGTCACTTTCACGACAACGAAGTACGAAAATTAAATTTTGAAATAAAAAAAATCAGAAACCATACTTTTTTACACTTTTAATTTCGTTTGTATTAGAATGATTCAAGCATTAAAGGAAACTTTTTTTCCAATTATTACTAAAAAAATTTTGATTTCTCATTTAAAATTAAATAAAATATTATTTTCAAACTTCCATTTAATTTATTTATTTATTTATTTCAGTGCCAAAAACATTATAAGTCCAATTAAATCAATTGACACGTTAGTTGTTACTTACATACTAAATAAATCACTAATTTCAGTTTAAATTTCCACTATATTAAGTATTTTACTTAATTATAGTATATAACTGACGAAATCTAAACCATATGATTTGTGTCATCTCATCTCAAGCTTTCGGAAGCCAAGGTGGACGATTTTCTGATTTATCTAACTAAATCTGTATAAAGCAAAACACGCCCCTATGGGCTAGGAAAATGTCCTTAATCTAATATTTATATAACTAAGTTTTACAAGTCTTAGTTATAATTATTATCGGTAAATTCTGGATGTATTACAGGATTTTGATTAAATGTGGCTTTCTAACTTCTACATTCTTATTAACTTAAATTCTTATAATAAGTCCAATAAAAAACTGCACCACTTAATTCAAAACTTCGTTTTGATAGGTATTATTACAATAGTTACGCAGCCGACTGATATAACACCTATATACAGAAAAAAAAAACAGAAACAAACCAATTACCAACCATTATTCTGTATTGTTTTTAATTTGTATAAAAATGCGTCACATTATCTTACTGTACAAACAAACACGATATGTTATATTTAGATGCGAGTAAAGGTCATAAATAATAACACGTTATAATGTTATCAAGAGTAGAGCTAGAAAACATAATTCTACAATAGTGGTAAAATAGCGGGGTTTCACGGACGAATAATATTCCATTCACACATTTCAGTATTGTTGGAGTAAGTTTGTAGTCACAGAACATGAACAGGTTACTTCAGGTTCGTTCCTTGTAGTAAAACCTTTTCTCTTTATTCAGAGCTAAGCGATATGTCATGTCAAATTGATCGTTTAATTCCGCTTTCGAGTTATTTACACGTAAACCAGTCGCACCGGATCGAAATTGTAACTAGAGGCCTCAAATCGATTGCTTCATCCATCTGTATATCATCTCGGGTGATCAGTATTTATTATAGCTATTTTTATTTTTGATATTGCCGTACTGAACAAGTCAGAGGAACTATATTTATACTACTTTCTCAAGGTATTGAACAGGGAAATGAGTGTTCTTCTGATATCTTACCCTGCAACAAATACCTCTTTTCTCTGATTATAATGGCTCAGATATAATTTTTTTAATTGTAATTATTATTTCTTTTTCTTCTTCATCATTCTCACCAACTCAACATTTGTTCATCTATGCACTCAACTTACTCTTTATATCCCTATAAAATAAACGGGTTTTCATTATACAAAATTTTTATCAAAAAAAGTTATGATATTTTGTAAATATTTGATCATTTTCTTCAAGAGCCTATAACAATCATTAGCAAGAAATACCGTCATTTCAAACAATACCCCACACCCAAAATTCTAAAACTTTTAGTAACTTCGAGAATTAAAATTTAAGATTTAGTAGAATTTTTTCTGATTTTTTCCCTTGGATTCCTAAAATAAGTGTAGCATTCTGATAAATGGAAATCGAAAATTGCTTTTAGCGCAAAAAACAAGCCGACGCAACGACTTTGTTCAAATTTTATAAATGAAGCTTCATTATTGACCCTATAGGCCTCCATCATTTATTTTCCCTGACAAAGTCTCGAAAGGGTAATTTACTGATCGAAAATCCTAATTTCCTTGAAGACCTTTCCGACAATTTTATTCAAAATTGATACATGACTCGAGAAAACAATTGTCTGAATGTTTTTTACCCTTTTTTTTTTTAACTGTTTTAGGTTTGAATCGATAAAGCAATGTTACAATGAATCTTAAAATCGTTTTTATTGTGGAGGAAAGATAATATTAGAATATCGTTTTTTATGGCTTTTTCCAGTGAAATTCTAAAGGAAATTCGAGATTCGGAAGCACGTCATTCGGAGAAATAAAGAAACTTTTGATAATATTCCGGTTTATTTTATGAAAGCATAAGAGGGATTGATTGTGAGGGCAACATGAAATATAATGACCTAAAAAGTATTCTTGAGAATTTGTAATCAAAATTAATCCTTAAAATGAACATGGTTTACGTAAAAAAAAACTTTTATATATGCTCTTTCAAACTTAATTATTTTTCTCAAAAATTTTTCTTATAGTATTATATCTCATTATGGTGTTTTATTTTGTACTACTTCAAGAAAGATCAGATTACACTAGTATGTAGGTACATATGTAGACACATAATCTGTTGCAAAGTAATAAAATTTCATCATTTAAAAATGGCTTTAATTAGATCTTCAGTAACATTATTTTCTTCTAGATCCTTTTGGGGTACTGATATACGTTATATATTTATATACAGTTAACAACATTCATAATAATAATTGTGATATGTTGACGTTTCCTTCCTAATAACGTAGCTTTAAAAGAAGTGAAATAATACCATGTACTTTTCAACTTCAAAGTGGATAAAGAAAGTGTTAATACAGTCTATTTTTAAAAGCTAATCTATCTAAACACAACAACATTCATTAAGACACTGCAAATATAAAAAAGATTATAAATTCAGGAATGATGTTTACATGGAACTGTGATTCATAGCTTTTCTCTGGCCGTTCATTTGTAAGAAACACACCATAAACAATTTTTTCTTATCTTCTCGTAAAAAACTATTTCCACAAAAATACTTTAAACAGGCGTACTTATTTCGTACACAATAATTATGCTTATACCTCAGTCGTTAAATTTGACGTTTCGTGCCTTTTGAAAAACTAAAATATTCGCAATATTTAATAATTTTCATACAGACGCGGATCCAGGGTGAGCGATCCCCCCCCCCCTCAAGAGCTTTAAGATCAGGAAAATTGACCCGATTCTGTGTCTTATACTAGGAGTCTATGCTGCTAGCATCTCCTCCCCCGTCAAAAAGTTATTTTTTCTTGCAATCGCTCCCCCCCCCCAACAGCTTCAAATTACGAAAAACACACCCGACCCTGCCTTTTTACACTAGAAATGGGAATGTTCCTGGAATCTCCCCCTTCCCCCCCCGTCGATAACTTGAATCTAAGGTTAAATTTTAAATAAATATTATTATATGGTCTAAAACTGACTAATGATAATGAAATAAATTACAATTTACGATATGGGTTTTTGCACGCCCTATGATGAAGAACCGCATTTTTTGAGAAATACCAAAAAAAATCAAGTTTCTGTTTGAAATTCTTAGTAAAACTTTACACAAAATGCATAAAATAAGCAGAAGCTTAAAGAAACCTTTCACCAATATAATAAAAAAAGCATAGTGGGGAAAAAAGCATAGTGGGGACATTTTTGTTATAAGGGAGATGTTATTCAATAACAGTCCAGTTTTATATGTCAAATTCGTGATCCAGTTAGTCCTTATACTTACAAAGGTGTTTATTTTGTTCGATATAAGTTGCTCAAAGGATTCACTTTCCTGTGGTTGAGTGAATTTGTCTAGCCTGAACTAATGAAAGCCAATAAGTTCTAAAGTAATTTGCAGATAGCAGAGCACTGCCTTAGCAAAAGTATCCAACTTTTTTCTGATGGTTCGTTCCAATTTGAGTTAGGGCTCCGTCTCTAGTCGTATTACAATAGAGCATATCTGCTCCGATAGTACAAGTCCTTTCTGGTAGTTGAAAACTATATAATTTTTCTAATATCGAATAAGCTCACGTATTGTTACCAGTAAACACTCGAATACCTTGCCCCAAATAAGTAAAAGTATAGTACCCATTGGACCCAATCATAATATCTATAATATTATCCGGCTTCAACTATACGTTTTGGTAAAAATACATCAAATGTCACGTTATAACTTGCATTATGTAAACATACGAGGATAGATTTTTCAAAATGTGTATTTATTAAAAGAATTTTTTTAATAGCATATTTAGCAAAATTTGAATTTTTTGAAAAATTGTTTGAATATATTGACTTCGTTTTTTTGGTACGAATTATTTATATTAAAATGTATTATATGATACAGGGCAGGCGCGGATCCAAGGGGGGGCGGTGGGGGCGATCGCCTCCCCCCCCCCCCCCCAAGACCTTTGAGTTCAGGAAAATATACCCGATTTTGCCTCTTATTCTATAGTTTAATCAAGAACTAGAGAGAATAATAAATAATTTTTTACCCTTTTTCTCTTCGCAAACTACTTGTGTTCTTTAGTCCAATGTCCTTGGCAAAATCTGTCAGACACATATATTTTTCATAGGAATGGGTTAGAAATATATTTGGATGTGTGAAGTGTTAAAAAGGATTTTAATCCTTGTCATAGGCGTCGGAAGAAGGTTTATTTAATCACTAAGTATTTATGACACAGAATATTATTTCGGTAATAAACTTAAAATAAGAAAATAAGTTTTTATAATGTTATTTTATTTTTTATAATTTCTTAATAATTTACAAACACTAGAAAATATAGAGAATTTTGACATATTTAACATAAATCACAACTGTATTTTTATTATTTTTAATTTTGGCATAGAAACCGTTTTAGGCACATTCAGACTAAAACATAGCTTTTTTATCTCAAAAAATTCGAAATTATAATTTATATACTTACAAAATACCCATCGTCAAGAAGTTAAACATATATAAAAAAATAAATTTGTCCATATAATATTAAATTTTTTTGGGGCTATCGATCATTTTATTATTAATTAAAAACATTTTTAGGATATTTGACGTTTCAGTTTATTTATTTCTTAAACCAACTGCAGAATTAAAATTAAATACTAAAAAGGGATTCAAATGTAATCAATTTTTATATATTACAGAAAATTTAAGTAATAAATTGTGTTTACGCTGGTAAACATTATGTAATAACTCATAATCAAAGTCAGTAAAGCTCTCTTCGCTTAAATTAATTATAATTGGTTCCTCTATCTCACCGATCATGAGATCGAGTTTCCACATTTTCTTATATTATTTTATTATTTGGATTTTTCCAAATTATCTGCACTAATTTTATTCAAAAAAATCTTTCAAAAGTTCAGTTAAATTACTAATTTTGTAAGTTGTGTTAGTTCTAGCAACTCTAAATTTTACTTGAGAGAGATATTTCTTTTTCCAACAGACATTTTCCGGACGATCTATAAGAACAGATTTCCTATCTGACTTTTCCCAGTAAAAATTAAGTTCTCTGAGCAATTTCCAGAGCTCAGTTCTTTTAATTTCAGGTAAATGCCGATCTTCATTGATTTTAGTTAGAATTTTGTTGCAGTTTACATCTCTTCTTCCAACGAGGCTTTTCATCTGCCTGTGATCGAATGTAGCTTGGGAGTACTAACAATTTTAGTCTTTTTTTTCTCTTTCAGTATTTATTACATAGTAGATTTTCCAACTCCTGTCATGTTGGAACACATCTCAACAGAGCTTTTAACATTATTATCTAGATATTGATATCTGAAGGCATCATAAACGTTCAAGTTTTCCGTTGAGAAAAAAAATGCCATGGTTTAGCGATTTTGGAATTAATATAGATGTGGAAGCCATATGTTTTAGATATCTCACTAATCTCAAATAATAAATAAAAACTAGCACAAACATGATAAATCACTAAGGACACACTGTAAGGTGTACTTTGCTCACTGCGAGAAATTAAATTGAACTATCAGAAATTTTATTGTTGCAGTAAATTTATAAAAGCTTATAATATTTAAATATAATTAAATATAATTAGATTTACGGTAGTAGGTTGGAGATTTCGGTAACAGTTTCATTACTCTCTCTAGTTCTTATATTGAGTATAGGAATGTGTATGCTTGCGATCGCCCCTCCCCTTCCCAAGAGCTTTGAGTTCATGAAAATAGAACCGATTCTGCATTTTATATTAGGAATGTGTATGCTGCTGGCAGTACCCCCCCCCCCGTTGACAACTTTTTCTCATACGTGGAATGTGTATGCTGCTCGCATCGTCCCCCCTGTCGGTAACTTGTTTTTTCTTGTGATGGCCTTCTCTCCAAGAGCTTCAAATTCAGAAAAATAGACCCAACCCAGTTTTTTACACTAGAAATGAGAATGTTACGAGTGCACCCCCCCCCCGTCGACAACTTGCTTTCGCTGGTCATACTGTACTTTTGTGATATCACCGCCCCCCCCCCAAAGAGAGAGGCTGGATCCGCCCCTGATACGGGGTGACCCCGAATAAACTGTGCTATAATTAACTTTTATTTTTTAAATTGTGGACTTCATCTTTTATACACTTTTAGTCTCCCAACAAAATTCTGAACATTTTTTTGTATTACATGTCCTATACCTAAACGTATCTGTTTTCGCTTTACCGACAGAAAAATATAATATTTATTTGTCAACATAACTGATTCATTGACTCTTCATTTGTCACATTTTGTCAAATTATCACTTTGAGTTAATTTTAACTGAAAATCAAACTTACTGATGCACAGAGGTTAGAAATTCTTATATGGGGATAGTATAAGAACCCAGAAAAAGTATGTCAGTTTTTTCCAGAAAAATATCCCAGTCTTCCGGCAATTTCACAATCGACAGTGAGTAATATTAAGCAGAACTTTCATCTGATTGGACATGTTCCAGATGCCTCAAGAAGCGGTCGATCAGCAACTAGTGGTACCAAAAAAATAAACATATTATTAAGTGTCCACGATACTCATCAAATTAATTGGAAGGAGATAGCTACAGACTTGGATACTGCGAAAACAAGGGTAATAAACCTATGGAATACTAATAACTATCATTCTTTACAAATGCAGGTCGTTCAAGAACTTTATGAAGCAACACTTTTAGGTAATGAATTTATTTCAGACTTTCTGTCCTCATTATATGTACAGACTATTTTTTATATTTAGCACCATATCTACAGGCTTTTTTATACGAGATGGAAAAAACTTTAAATATCAAAGTTAGAGGATTTTTTCTATATTATTTCTTTTATTCAATTAATAAAACAATGTCACTGTTTTATCGTAAAGTTAAGAAACACCTTACACAGGGTGTGGCATTTATCTTGTGACAAGTGACCTTGAAAATGACTGACCTTTCCTTCAAGGTCATTTGAAGCTAAACTTCAGAATTTTAAATGGAACCCCCCAATTTCGATCCCAGGAATGAAAAGGATGAGAAATTTTACCATCGAATAAGATCTTAACCTCAAATAACGAGGTCGTTTGAAGGTGAAAACAAAAATCATCGTATTTCGTGAAATGTTTCGTACAAAAGTTGGTGGGTGGCACGGGGACTAAGTCGTAGTGACCTTAAAAATAACCTTAACCTTTAAGGTCATTTGAATGTTAATTTTAAAATTTGAAAAGGAAACCCCCAATTTGACTCCCGGAAATAGAATAACCGATTAATTTCACAGTAATTTCCTCATCAGATATCACCTTGACATCAAGGTTAAGGTCTAATATCAAGATCATTTTAAGGTGAAGCGAGGATTTTCAACGTCATTGTTTTCTAAAATGTTTCATACTAAAACTATAAGAGTGCAAAGTTGCAATAACATTACCTTGATCTCGATTTTTAGGGCTATTTGAAGAACTTCATTCGTTCAGAACTGTTAGCAAAAACTGTACTTAGTACGACTATGTGCATAATTAACTACTTTTAGCACTACCCAGGAACAACGATGCGGAAGTAGTAGTTTTTGTTCTCTTCAGGGTGCTTGTTTCTTACCATCGAGGTACTTGTTTTTGATGAGTCCTTTCGTCTCTCATGATCGGGTGCCTGTTTTCGGTTAGTTCTGTCGCCTCTCACCATCGAAGTGCTTGTTTTCTATAAGTCTATAAGAATTTATTTCAATAATTACTCAAGTAATTACCTTCAACCCTAATATACTTATTGATCTGCACTTCAAAAGATTGCACACAACTGCGGAGCATTTTAGGTGTTATTTAGGCACAAACGTTTCTGATTTTCTACTTCGTTTTCGCGAGTTGTTGGCAAGTCTTTATAAACTTCCCTCTTCAAATAACTCCATAAACAAAGATCTGGTGACGTAAGGTCTAGTAATCTTGCAAGCCAATTTACTGGATCTCTTCTACAATCCACCGTCCGTAGATTTCGCGATCCAACATTTGACAGGGTTATTGAGAATAATTCGCTGAACATCCATTGTGTTGAAACCACATTTGTTGACGTATATCTATATATCACGATTTTTGCGCCGTTCAAATTACCTTCAGGAAAGAATGAACCCACAAACTTGTCATAAATTATTCCACATCAAATGAGCGTGAAACTCAAGTTCAAGGTTATTCTCAAAGTCACTACCACTTACCCCCCATGCCACCCAACATTTTTTGCACGAAATATTTCACAAAATATTGTAATCTTTTTGTTTTAACCTTGAAATGACCTTGATGTTGAACGCTCCCCTTGAGGTGAAGGTCATATCCGATAGTAAAATTTCCCGCCTCTTTCATTGCTGGGGTCCTATTTAATATTCTAAAGTTAACCTCCAAATAACATTGAGGAGCAATGAGAAGGTCATTTTCAAGGTCACTAATAGTTAGCTCCTTTGCCACCCAATAATTTTTGAAAATAACATCTTTCGAAAAAATATAATCCAACCAAAATATTCCGTTGTCTCAATATAAATGTCGCCCCTGTATATTCTCTGCTAGAATGAAAGTTGACCTGACTTCAAAAATGTATAATAATTTAGCATTCGGACTGTTATTTAAATATTTATGTTAGAATTATGAATAAATTGATATAAAAAACAAGGTGGTCTGGAAAACAAATGCTTTACTTTAATTTGCGTTATGATGTTTTAATATGGTTTCGGAGACTTATTATATTGACTAATATACGTTTTTAAACTGGCGCAAAAAACGTTTAAAGATGGATTATTCTGAAGAGGAAAACATCAGATAATTTGTCTTAAAGATAAAATAGACGTAAGAGAAATTAATATAGACTATTGATCCTATGGAAGAACGTTGGCTCACTCCTAAATAAAGACGGAGCCTTTTCGATGAGTAGTACCTCCCTTTCTAATTTCGGTCAGGTGACGGAGATATTCAATGACGTTTGGAGTATCTGCTTAGCTACGCGATTAGAAAGACAGGTATTACTCATCGAAAAGGTGAGCCAACTTTCTTCTATAGGAGTCGCAGTCTATATTAAATAATAATAATTGTGTTACGTCTTATGGAAAATAATTATAATAATAGGAGTAATAGTAATAAAATCAACAAATAGTTATTTTTCAGGATAATAAAATATTGGGCACCCAATAATACTAACACAAAAAATAAATTAAGAAATTCTCTATACATTTTCAACATATTCACTATGCTTATAAACATATTTAAAAATAATTTCTTTCCTTTTTTGATTAATAGAGTTTGAAATAAAGGCTATGTGGTCTTTGTTAAGCAATATTACGATGCATTCAATTTTTTCCCTTAATATTTCTTTCATGTGGGGGCTTTCATTATTTTTTAAAAACCCCATAAAAAAGATCTAATGGCCTCAAATCTGGGCTATTAGCCAGAAACCTTATTGTGCTATGCCTTCTAATCCAAAAGTTATATCGGTTCTTAAGGTACTTAGTAACTGACATCCCCTTGTGCGGCGGTGCGCCATCTTGTTGCCAGATCAGATTATTGTTTTGCTAAACTGGAATATTCTTTAAACGATCTTTTACATTATTTTCAATTAAATTTAAATATCCCTAACCATTTAAATTTCCGTTTAAAATAATTGGCTGAATAATCTTATTTGCCAACATGCCACACTAAACATAAATTTATTGACTTTATTTGTGGGGGGTTTCAACTGCCCAATAATGCTTAGTCTTTCTATTGAACATCTCAGAAGTAGTAAATATTGCTTCATCTGTGAAAATAATTTTATTTAGAAACTCCTTACCTTGTCCAATATGGCGGACTATTTCTAAACAATATTGCAACCACTGCATTATATTTTCTTCAATTAAATTCTACACTGGCATAAATTTATAAGGATCATATTTATAGAACTGTAGTGTGGTGTAAATTTTATACCAAGATTTCCTGAAATATTATACGACATTAGGAACGAAGTTTCGCGAATCGTCTAAAAATTACATTATCTAATAATAATTTGCTTTACAATAATAAAGTGAAAAATTACCTTGAAAAAAGAGTAAAATATTTATATCATCATCTTCGTTTCTAACTACGGTTCTGATTTTTCGCCTAATACTTTTCATTTCATAAAATTTTTTGACAGTTGTACTAGTAAATAGTACTCAACGACCAGGATATACGGGTATCCGGTAAGTAGCTCCTAATTTCTCGGGAGCATACAAGCAACCCTAGTTAGCCATAGAAAAAAATCCTAAGGTGCCCCTTGTCGGAGATACAGCGCCCTAAAAGAGTACCCAGCTTTTTATCTTATCGGCTCTAAGTTTTTAGCCGACTTGTATAATTTAATGAAATTTTAATATTTTATAGAGGCCGTACAGACTCATTAATCCATACTACAGCAGATGTTTTAGATCATCAGAGAAGTCAGGAACGGACTTGCAGCCACACTCATTGAGCCTAATTTTTGACAGAGCTAAAAACTAATTTTTTAAATACTTTGGTCATTCGTCTTCAAACAGGTACTCTTAATTTATTTCGATAAAACTGGCGGTTTTCAAGATAAATCGGTTTTTATGCGAAAAATTCGAAAATTGCCAATGCTAAACACAGACAGGCGAAAATAAAATACGTAGGGTGTGCTGATATGCTTTAATTTATGGGGAAGCTCTGTCTCACTCTTCGAAGGCAAGAAGACTTTGTGCTGAAAGATTTCCAGCTCGAACATTGTCAACTCCGAAAACCTTTCAAAGGGTTGATCGAAGCCTAAGGGAAACCGGTAAAAGATGATTAGAAAATAATTATTTATCCCGCTACAATGGAAATTAAAATAAAGCATTTGTTTTCCAGGCCTTCCCTTTTTTTGTATATTAGTTAGTTAAACTTAAGTATTTAACTAAAAGCTATTAACTTTTTATATATTTTTGAAGAAGAAGAAAAGAAGTTTCATTCTAGCAGAGAATATACAGGGTTTTCTATTTCAAAAATTAAAATTCCTTTGTTTCTCAACTTTACGACGCGTGATTGTTTTTGTAAACAAATCTAAAAAATAATATCGAAGAAATCGTACAACGGTCGTATCTAAAATTTTTTTCCATTTTTCCAGCTTCTAGATATGGTTCTATATTAAAAAAAATACTGTACATATTGTAATTAAAGGGAAGAATAGTAAAATCTCTGCGTCATAAGACCCACGAATTAGAAAAAAATCCTTTTTCCCTTTACTTGCTCATTTTCCACAAATCGAAGCAAAAAGGTTCAAGGTAAATGACGTTTAAAATAGATATTATATATAAATATTTAAGATAATATTATCAGAAAGATTTACATTTTCATTTACATAAAAATACAAAAAATTAATTAACAACCAAACTTCATTTAATAATCCTGAATATTTTTTGATCGAGCTACCTGAACTCAACATAAATACTTATCTAAAAATAATATGCTCACATCTGTTAGCAGTAAAGAAATTAAAAATAGATTAAATAGTTAGGGTTTAACCCATACAACATTTTTAACATTATATGAATGCTTTTAATGCAAAGGGTAAATAGTTGTGATTATTTGTTTGATAAGTAGCGCCAATATTTAGCTCTTAAATAACCAACAATTTGTACCTTTTTAAATTTTTATATCAATGAGAAATTTTTGCACCAGCCAAGTTCTTACCGGATGATGATGTTAACCGGGCAGATTTTTACGAACCCTTTATATATTTTTCCCATAAATTTATTCGCAACAAAAAATTTCGAATATTGAAAAATTATGCGGTTATAAAATAAAATTAACCAAATAAAATGTATTTAGGACGGTTAAATTGTGATAAACTCCCGCGTGAAAGTCAAAAGGACCCTACTGACATGTAATTTTCCGGAAAAAATTCTGAATTTATGACTTTACATATGGGTTTTAAAAATATTTTAATAAAAAAATAATTTCAGAAGTATTCTTGTTTTATATTGCATTTTCTTTCACAAAATAGACCCAAAACTCTTGAAATTTCTTTAAACCAAACTTCAAAATTTTGTTTATAAATTATTTAATCCTAAAACCGTGTAACAAACTTCTAGAAAGTTAGTTTTAAAGAAGTTAGAGTATTCAGATAATATATATTTTTACGCCCTGTATTTATAGGGAACGTGACAGCAATTGTGTGAAGAAATAACAAAAATCGCTAAGTCGAAAATGTCCATTTTTCTCCAAACATTACACTTTTAAAGAGTGTAAAAAAATCGAATGTACCGCCCTAGATATATAAAACAATATCGAAGTATTGGTGTAAACACATTTTATTAAAGAAAATATTTAGGATAGTTGATTCATTTTTGCCACTCTGTTTAAATGTCAGTGTTGCTAATTATTATCGAGGATGTCTCAGTACGTACTCCGAAATTTGCTATTTAAATAAAACTAATAACTTTTAAAAAATTACATGTAGGGTTCTTCGCACGTTTTTCACACAGCCAATAAAAAAGCTAGGGGGATTAGATCGCATGATCTCACAGGCCAGTTGATGTCAATATCCGATAAGTCACACGGCCATCAAAAAAACGTGCCCATAAGAAAACCAAGGTTTTCTTAGTCGTGGCACCATCTTGCTAAAAACATATTGTCAAGATTAGGGGCGCATCCAGCCTCTCTTTTTTTTTTTGGGGGGGGGGGGCGGTAATATCACTAAGTACAGTATAGCAATCGAAAGCAAGTGTCGACGGAGGGTAGGGGAGACACCAGCAACATTCCCATTTCTAGTGTAAAAGGCGGTGTCGGGTCTGTTTTTCTGAATTTGAAAATCTTGGAGAGTTGGGGGGCGGTCACAAGAAAAACCAAGTTGCCGATAGGGGGAGGGGAGGATGCGAGCAGCATACACATTCCGAGTATAAGAAGCAGAATCGGGTCTATTTTCCTGAACTCAAAAATCTGGGGGGAGGGCTATCGCAAGAAAAATAAATTGCCAACGAGGGGGAGTGCTAGCAGCATACACATTCCTAATATAAAAGACAGAATCGGTTTTATTTTTCTGAACTCAAAGCTCTTGGGAAGGGGAAGGGCAATCGCAAGCATACATATTCCTATACTCTATTCAAGAGAGTAATAAAACTGTTACCGAAACCTTCAAAGTACCTGCTCCAGTACTGCAGGTTACTGAGGACTGCTGTAAATCTAATTATATTTAATTGTGTTTAAATATTATAAGCTTTTATAAATTTACTGCAACAATAAAATTTCTGATAGTTCAATTTAATTTCTGTCAGTGAGCAAAGTACACAGTGTGTCCTTAGTAATTTATCTTGTTTATGCTTGTTTTTATATATTACTTGAGATTGGTGTGATACCCAAAAGATATGGCTTCCACATCTATATTTATTCCAAAATAGTTAAACCATGGCATTTTTTCCTCAACGAAAAACTTATTACGATCAATGTTTATGATGCCTTAAGATATCAATATCTAGATAATAATGTTAAAAGCTCTATTGAGATGTGTTCCATCATGACAGGAGTTTATAAATCTACTATGTACCGAATGCTGAACGAGAAAAAAACTACTGGAATTGTTAGTACTCCCAAGCCCCCATTCGACCACAGGCAGACGAAAAACCTCGTTGGGAGAAGAGAGGTAAACTGCAATAAAAGAAGTTATACATACATTTTATTATGAGAAGCAGATCCCAACACTCGACAAAATTCTAACTAAAATCAATGAAGATCGGGATTTACCTGAAATTAAAAGAACTAAGCTCTGGAAATTGCTCAGAGAGCTTAATTTTTGCTGGGAAAAACCAAATAAGAAATCTGTCCTTATAGATCGTCCGGAAAATGTCCGTTGGAGAAGGAAATATCTCTCTCAAGTAAAAGGTAAAGTTGCTGAAAATAACACAA
Source organism: Diaprepes abbreviatus (assembly GCA_034092305.1). NCBI lineage: Eukaryota > Metazoa > Arthropoda > Insecta > Coleoptera > Curculionidae > Diaprepes > Diaprepes abbreviatus. The sequence goes on from JASJET010000206.1 coordinate 574,582, forward strand.
CTTACAAAATTAGTAATTTAATTGAACTTTTGGATGATTTTTTTGAATAAAGTTACTGCAGAAAATTGGGAAAAATCCATATAATAAAAGAATAAAAGAAAATGTGAAAACTCGATCTGATGATCGGTGAGATAGATAGATAGATAGATAGATTAATTTGAGCGAAAATAGCTTCACTGACTTTGATTACGAATTAGATACGTAATGTTTACCAGCGTAAACACAATTTATTATTTAAATTTTCTGGAACATATAAAAATTAATTACATTTGAATCCATTTTTAGTGTTTAATTGTAATTCTGCAGATGGTTTAAGAAATAAATAAACTGAAACGTCAAATGTCCTAAAAATGTTTTTAATTAATAATAAGATGACCCATAGCACCAAAAAAAATTTAATATTATATGGACGAATTTATTTTTTTATATATGTTTAACTTTTTGTATTTTTGACAATGGGTATTTTGTAAGTATTTAAATTATAACTTAGAATTTTTTTGAGAGAAAAAGGCTACATTTTAGTCTGAATGAGCCTAAAACGATTTCTATGCCAAAATTAAAAATAATAAAAATTCAGTTGTGATTTGTGTTAAATATGTCAAAATAATCTATATTTTCTAATGTATGTGAATTAAAAACAATAAAATAAAAACTTTTTATTTTAAGTTTATTACCGCCGTTTTCGGTCCTATGTGTTAGCATTTTTCACGTATTTCAAAGACTTTTTGATACATAATGGAAGTATAGACTTGTAGAATGATATTAATACTTTCAAGATCTTTGTATAAAATTAAAATCGAACCATCCATGACGCGTCCACGCGCGCTGAATGATCGTGCACTAAAAATTTCAAACCAGTTGTGCAAAAACTAATTAGCCGACAACGTCTGGTTTTGGGGCGAATAAAGTACATATAAATTAATGTAATTTCGCGAGGGGCCAGCGCTGCTGCTTGGAAAATGACGGAGATATGAGTTTTTGAAAAAAAGCTGAATTTTCCAGTTTTTCCTGTTTTTTCCGTTACTAATGATGCGATTGAGTCGATCCAAATCTCATTTTGTTGGCATTTTTATTTTCTGCAATTTAGTCTGCCTACATCTGTGAAATTTTTCATTATTTTCTATTTTATAACCAAAGAATAAAAAACGCAATTTTTTAGTTATAATATCCTGCTAGTATTTTTATAACGAAAAAGTCTCTTTTGATTAATATAATTGAATAGTACAAATTTTCTAATAAGATTGCGAATTGCGTTGTTACATGGCACATGATTACGCCTAAATAAGGGCTATTTTTTTGAGTCATTATCACTTTCACTTCTATCACTTGAAGTAATCATGATCACTTCAGCCCAATGACAAGTAAATGCATATTCAAAAGAACATGAAGTTACCAGTTTCACTTTGTTCACTTTGATCAACTGATAATTACTCAAAAGAATATAGCCATAGTAAGCGAAGTTTATGAAAGAATGCAAATATCCCTAAAAGATCTTATTACGTTATTTTGACGTAAAACAGTCCATTATTTGCGGGGTTACTAGATAGCACGTGAAATATACATAAATTATTTAAATTAAGTTGTTCAAAAATTTCGCAGTATAATTAGGACAACCTTTATAAAAATAAGTTTTATAGTTGTCAAAATAATAATTACAGCAAAAAAACATGATAACAACAGCAGTCGTGGCCGAGCGGTTAAGGCGTCTGACTAGAAATCAGATTCCCTCTGGGAGCGTAGGTTCGAATCCTACCGACTGCGACTTTTTTATATAATATTCTAATTCAATCTAGGTAGCCGTTAAGCGACTATTTACAATTTTACCAGAGTATTTAACATTTTTTTACGATTTTCTATTTAGTACTAACTAAAAGCTATTTTACTTTTTAGCTATAATTGTATATAAATATGTATGTACTAGTTAAGTATAAAGCTTTTTAATTTTATTATTAGTTACGTGTACTAACCTTTTAAAAAGGACAATGTGAAAAATCCCTGATTTTTTGCTTTTCCCAAGAATGGAGAAAACTTGTCCCAGTCTATCTCTAGATTATCATAGAGTGAACAAATACAATTTTTGCCAGAAAGTCCTGGGAAAAAAATTTTACGCATGAATGTAAATGCCAAAAATCGTACTTCTAATGGGTTTTTCTAAAAATATCAAGGTTTCAAATAACTTGGAAATTTTCAGACTCGCGAAGCAAATCCTTCATATTCCTATGAACGCTGAATACGAATCCGAATTCCAAAAATCCTGCATCCCTAAAATAATTTTTTATTTTAATGATTTGAATTAAATAGGTAGCGTCTATTCAATGAAATTTAAAACACTTCCCCTTGGGGTGGAAACTCCCGTCATATTTTTCCAAACTGGACAAAAATAATAGTGATTGCTAAAAAAGCTAGAAGTGGCAAAAAACTGCTATAGGTTTGTGGTAGTACTCGAAAACGGCCCCATATGTTTGCGAAAAATCACCCCTAAATTCGAACAGTGAAGTTGAAACTGAATAAAATTTTTATAAAAAAATTGAACCGACTTCTAAAAGTGCGCTAAAAAGTAAAAAATAACCATAAATTTTGTATGAAATTGAACTTTTTGAAGTCGACGCCAAACTAATACCTGCCAAAATGTGATTTGCATAAACAGATTAAAAATACTTTATTTGTAATTGCTTTTTTACCATAATTTGTATATATTAGTAGATATTTATTTCGTGTACAAATAATTTGGCGCCGACTTCAAAAAGTTCAATTTCATATAAAAATTTATGGTTATTTTTTACTTTTTAGCGCACTCTTAGAAGTCGATTCAATTTTTTTATAAAGATTTTATTTTTCTATTTTTAGTTTTAGAATTCATTATGACATTCATAAATTATTTGAACTAAGTACTAATCGAGATTAGTGTACCTCGCAATAACTCCAAACTGGCAAAAAAGTACCCATTTTATCCAAAGTTGTAAATCACCCTAAAATGAACCACTAAAAATTCTTTAGTTCTAAGAGGTTTCCAAATACCAATCAAATTGGGTCAAAGGAATATTTAGTCTGTCATAGAAAATTCACTATCCTAAATTTCAAATTAATTTTAGATTGGTAATATAGGCCCCAAAACCTTCCAATATCGATATTTAAAGAAATTAAATTAATTTTTTATCCACCATATTGGATACGCCATATTGAATTTATTTTAAATAATTTTAGATTCGTCATGTGTGACCCCGAAAACTCTCCCGTACCAATTTTGGTGAAAATCGGACAAAACTGATTTTTTTGTCCGCCATATTGAATCCGCCAAATTGAATTTTTTTTAAATTATTTTAGATTCGTCATATGCGACCCCTAAGACTCCCCCATACCAATTTTGGAGAAAATCGGACAAAATTGGATTTTTAGTCCTCCATATTAGATCCGCTATATTTAATTTTTTAAAAATTATTTTAGATTCGTCATATGCGACCCCGAAAACTCCTCTGTACCAATTTGGGTGAAAATCGGACAAAATTAATTTTTTTTGTCGGCCATATTGGATCCGCCATATTGAATTTTTTTTAATTAGTTTAGATTCATCATATGCGACTCCTAAGACTCTCCCATACCAATTTTGGAGAAAATCAGACAAAGTTGATTTTTTAGTCCGCCATATTGGATCCGCCATATTGAATTTTTTAAAAATTATTTTAGATTTGTCATATGCGACCCCGTAAACTCCTCCTTACCAATTTTGGTAAAAATCGGACAAAATTGATTTTTTCGTCTGCCATATTGGATCCGCCATATTGAATTTTTTAAAAGTAATATCAGATTCGTTATGTGCAACCTCGAAAACTCCCCCATACAAATTTCGGAGAAAATCGGACTAAATTAAATTTTTTGTCCGCCATATTGGATCCGCCATTTTGAATTTTTTTAAAATAATTTTAGATTCTTTGGGTACAACCCCTAAAATTCCTCCATACTAGTTTTGGAGAAAATCGGACAAAATTAATTTTTTTGGCCGCCATATTGTAAGCGCCATCTTGGATTTTACTGCACCAATATCATCTAAAAAAAATATGGAACCACCGCAGCAACTTCCTTTACACAACGTAAAAAATTTCATTCAAATCGGTGCAGCCGTTCTGGAGTAATCCGTGTACATACATAAAAAAAATACATAGTCGACGAATTTAGAACTTCCTTCTTATAGAAGTCGGTTAAAAAAGAATAAACCTAAAGGGATAACCATTTTTTCCTAGGATTAGCCAAAATAGTGCATTAGTATGACCTGGATGTAAATACTCTCGTAACACCAATGTTGCCCCATTACTTTCCCCAAGGAGATGAGACTACCCCCATAGAAATTCACCATTCAAAAAAAACTGCAGTCACTGCTAAAAAGTTTTGAAACAACTGAATTTTGCGGATGTAAGAAGAAACTACAGTAGATTTAAAGTTGTACTTAACCACCACCCCTAAGTTAAGATTATGTAGGAGAAACAGGGAACAATCATTGAACCTAATAGTATTTTTATTTAAGCCAATCGGCAGTTCATATTGCCGTATGTAGAATTATCTGACGTAATTTTAGCATCTATAAAAATGGCAGTCCTGTTAGATTGAAAGTTTTTTCTCAGTTTTTACTACACTAAGAGATGGTTTTCGAATACTACCACAAACTACTGCAGTTTCTTGCCACTTCTCGAAACTAAGACGTTTCCAGCGTTTTTTAGCAGTCATTGTTGTTTTTAATCAGTTTGGTAAAATATGAGGGTAGTTTTCATCTCCTAAGGGGATGTGTTTCAAAACCATTGAATAAACTTACTCTTAATTTATGCGTGATGAAACTTAAAATTCATATAATTCGATTCATTAAGATAAAACTGCTATTCTAGGAGCTTAGTCCCATTTTTCACCCTATTTAGAGGGTGTACTCTAAGCACTAGAAAATTCGTTTGGGGATGTACGATTTATTGGATCTCGGATTCCTGTTCACAGTCGAAAAATACATAGGAATATGATGGATGTGGTTCGCTGGTACCTGGAAATTTTTAAGTTATTTTAAACCTTGACATTTTTAGATAAACCCATTTGAAATTGGATTTTTGGCATTTGCACTAAAGCCTAAATTTTTTCCCCAGTATTTTCTTGCAAAAATCTATTTTTCCACTCTATGGTAATGTAGAAATAAACTGGGACAGATCATTCATTCTTCAGAAAGGCCAAAATCGGCGATTTTTCAGATTGTCTTTAGAAATCATTTCGAAGTCAATAAAAATTATAATATTACTAAATTATGAAATTGTAATTAAAAACAGGTACATAAAAGTGCCAGATTTAATTATAAGGAACCTATAAACTTTTCTGCAGATGAAATTTTGGCTCCGTTTGTACGCACATATTTTCGAAGGAATTTGGTTTATTAAAAATTCAAAACAATAGCTCTAAACAAGCTAAATTCAAACTTAACAACTACGAGACTAGGTCCAGTTTCAATCATTCATATCTCCGTAATCACCTATATGAGTAAAAACTCAGATTGAACAGTGATAAATTAGAAATGATCATATTTGTATCACACTGTTGCATTCACCAAGCTATTTACTATACTAATCCATTTCTATAAAAAAAAAACTGAGAACTACTCACACTTACATTTGTCTTTTTCCTTTTAAAGTAATTTAAACTTTTTGTTTCAGTCCGGGTTACCGAGATCACAACGCTTACTGGATCGGAGCTTCTGATAAAACACACGAAAGTGATTTCCGATGGTCTGATGGACTTACATTTTCTTACACAAGTAAGTTCGAACATTTGGATTGTCTTAGTTTTATTTGTAGGGGAAGCGAGAATAATGTGAGCCAAGTTGTAAAGTAACGAGCATATTACATTGTATTTTCAATTAATTGAGTATTCAAATAATTTACTGTATGTTTTGAAAATACATTGGGAAAATTTTACATTTTTACTAATGGGGACGTCCCGTACCACTTGTATGAGTTTAAGTTGTTTTAATAGATTAGAAATCCACTAAAATGTAAAAAATGTTAGTATAATCAAGGTTAGCGGTACAACGCAGTAAAACGTAAAATGTATGATATTATGTAGCCTTCTGAGTGCATTAAAGTAAGAAAAAGATTAAGGTTATTTTTACAAGTTTAGATCGATTTACCTTTTTTATTTTTAATCGCCCTTTTTGTCGAATATGAAACTGTATATATATATATATATATATATATATATATATATATATATATATATATATATATATATATATATATTGATTTTCTTGAACAAGTTCATATTTATTTTTATTTTTTCTTTTTATTTTCTTGAGATTAGGTTTACATTAAAATATATTTTTCATTGCTTTGTTCTTTATTCAGAACATCTTCAAAAAACAATCGTCTAAAATTTAAAGCGAATTATGAATACAATAAAAATACAACAATGACACACACATTAAAAATATTATTCTCAGAAATAACGGTGTAAAATTTAAAATTCAACATTTAAAACATTAATTTAACAATAAACAACGAAAACTGAAACAATAATTATTTAAAAGGTTCTCTTTAATAAATTTTACTCACCTTGAGATTTCGTCATAACTATTGCTAAATCAATACACTACCAAAGACTTGCATCTAATATTCGGGGACATGACGAACAAAAAATGGAAAGAATTGGTTTTTGCTTTCACGGAGATATATACATTTTTGATGTTATTAAGGAAATACACTGTGTTTAAATTATATTGTTGTAGATTTGACTAAGGTCGTTTATATCAGTTCTGCCATTTGCTGTATGTGTTTCCTTTTTGATGGCTACCATTTGCTTTATTATTAATTTCTGATAATTTTTGCCCCAATCGACAATTTTGGTATCTTTAAAGTTCGAAGAGTGCTTTTCATTTTTTTCATGTTTTGTCAATATGGTAGTAGCGTTTTTGGTATATTTATGTCCATTTAACCGATTTTTCAATAATTGGCTTGTCATTCCTATATATTTGTTGGGCAGTGTGCACACGGATCTCAAAATACAGTATTGGAAGTTTTCATAGTTGGTGTTTTGGTTTTCATCTTGGTAAAGATTGAGTTTAGTTGGTTGTAACTCTTGTGGCATGCGACAATATTGTGTTTTTTTTTCATGTATCGCAACTTTTCTGAAAGATCTGTTGTATAAGATAATGATGTGTATCGTTTTTGTGTTTCCAGTTATAAAACGTCCTTGTTTTTGGTTCTCAGGTTGTTGTAGTATTTATGTATTAGTTTTTTTAAAATAATTTCTTCGATATCCTTACTATTAAAATTGTTTTGTGTAAGCGTTTTTTAACTTTTCTTAGAGTCCAGGGTCTGAAGATAGGGGACCTTAATAAAATAACTCGGTCAACCAAGCTCACGATTACACTTCTTTGGTTTCTTGAATGGTTTGAAAAGTTGTTCAGATATCTTCCCAACCAGGTTGATTTGGTATACCACTGCGTTAGAATTTTATCATTTGTGTGTATTAGAGTTATATCTAGGAAGTTTATTTTCCCGTTTACCTCAGATTCTGATGTAAATTTTAATTTGCTATGGAAATTATTAAATTGTTGTACCACGTAATTTATTTTGTCATGAGGAATTTCCTTTAAGCAATCGTCAACAAAACATTTAAAGAAAATCAAGTCTAAATTTAGATTTTGAATGACTCTTTTCTCTCCATGACTAGCTGGGTGATCGAGGTTGAAATAGGTGAACCCACTGCACAACCATCAACTTGCCTGTAAAATTTATTATTATAATAAAAGTAGTTTGTTGATAATGTCAAACTTACGGCTTCTATAAAACTATTCTTGAACAAAGTTGTGTACTTTTTAGCTCTTCCTATTTTTTAGATAATTTATATATATATATATATATATATATATATATATATATATATATATATATATATATATATATGAAGTAAAATGCGAACAGTGATTGCAAACTTCGCTCCATCATGTCCTTTCAGTGTTAGAGGTTGCACAGTTTGGATGAATTGCTACAAAACACAATTCACCCTATTACACCACCATCGAGATGGTGGCCTACCTGTACCACCACACCGAGAAGAAAGTAAAAACTTACCTCCTCTGTTACAGTGATACGGCAGAGGCACATGTTTCGTCTCTTACTAGACTCATCAGGGTACCGACATGCACCTGTCTGTGCAAAGGACAGATCGGAAGGAAGCATGCAACACTGAACGCGGCTTCGCCGACCTCCCGCCGGATGGCGTATATACGTTTATGCGGCTTTCACGGATTCCTCCGTGTGAGATGCAATAGCAGTGGTCATATCCACATTATGCCGTTGTAGTGCTGAAATCACATTCAGCAAACATACAACTAAATGCATCTCCGCATGTAAATGAAGTAAAATGCGAACAGTGATTGCAAACTTCGCTCCATCATGTCCTTTCAGTGTTAGAGGTTGCACAGTTTGGATGAATTGCTACAAAACACAATTCACCCTATTACACCACCATCGAGATGGTAGCCTACCTGTACCACCACACCGAGAAGAAAGTAAAAACTTACCTCCTCTGTTACAGTGATACGGCAGAGGCACATGTTTCGTCTCTTACTAGACTCATCAGGGTACCGACATGCACCTGTCTGTGCAAAGGACAGATCGGAAGGAAGCATGCAACACTGAACGCGGCTTCGCCGACCTCCCGCCGGATGGCGTATATACGTTTATGCGGCTTTCACGGATTCCTCCGTGTGAGATGCAATAGCAGTGGTCATATCCACATTATGCCGTTGTAGTGCTGAAATCACATTCAGCAAACATACAACTAAATGCATCTCCGCATGTAAATGAAGTAAAATGCGAACAGTGATTGCAAACTTCGCTCCATCATGTCCTTTCAGTGTTAGAGGTTGCACAGTTTGGATGAATTGCTACAAAACACAATTCACCCTATTACACCACCATCGAGATGGTGGCCTACCTGTACCACCACACCGAGAAGAAAGTAAAAACTTACCTCCTCTGTTACAGTGATACGGCAGAGGCACATGTTTCGTCTCTTACTAGACTCATCAGGGTACCGACATGCACCTGTCTGTGCAAAGGACAGATCGGAAGGAAGCATAAACGTATATACGCCATCCGGCGGGAGGTCGGCGAAGCCGCGTTCAGTGTTGCATGCTTCCTTCCGATCTGTCCTTTGCACAGACAGGTGCATGTCGGTACCCTGATGAGTCTAGTAAGAGACGAAACATGTGCCTCTGCCGTATCACTGTAACAGAGGAGGTAAGTTTTTACTTTCTTCTCGGTGTGGTGGTACAGGTAGGCCACCATCTCGATGGTGGTGTAATAGGGTGAATTGTGTTTTGTAGCAATTCATCCAAACTGTGCAACCTCTAACACTGAAAGGACATGATGGAGCGAAGTTTGCAATCACTGTTCGCATTTTACTTCATTTACATGCGGAGATGCATTTAGTTGTATGTTTGCTGAATGTGATTTCAGCACTACAACGGCATAATGTGGATATGACCACTGCTATTGCATCTCACACGGAGGAATCCGTGAAAGCCGCATAAACGTATATACGCCATCCGGCGGGAGGTCGGCGAAGCCGCGTTCAGTGTTGCATGCTTCCTTCCGATCTGTCCTTTGCACAGACAGGTGCATGTCGGTACCCTGATGAGTCTAGTAAGAGACGAAACATGTGCCTCTGCCGTATCACTGTAACAGAGGAGGTAAGTTTTTACTTTCTTCTCGGTGTGGTGGTACAGGTAGGCCACCATCTCGATGGTGGTGTAATAGGGTGAATTGTGTTTTGTAGCAATTCATCCAAACTGTGCAACCTCTAACACTGAAAGGACATGATGGAGCGAAGTTTGCAATCACTGTTCGCATTTTACTTCATTTACATGCGGAGATGCATTTAGTTGTATGTTTGCTGAATGTGATTTCAGCACTACAACGGCACAATGTGGATATGACCACTGCTATTGCATCTCACACGGAGGAATCCGTGAAAGCCGCATAAACATATATATATATATATATATATATATATATATATATATATATATATATATATATATATAACAGTAGTTATTCCAAGGATCAGGAGTCTTGACCCAGTAAAACCCACTTAATGCGATCACGTTTAACACGATTTTCCGCTTAATAAGCCATCTTACGTCGGTTGGTGCAACTCAAGACATATTTTCATACATTTTGTCACGCTTAATAAGATTCGACTTCCCTCTTAATACGCCATCTGTCACCCGCTACTCTGAACACCCCCTATGTGTTATCTCATGCGGCAGCGGCCAGCGATTGATTAAAAGTTTTGGATGATCACTTTCAGATGATATTACTATTCACTGATAACTGCTCTGCTCGTTTCAAAGATATTGAGTTAAGGAATATTAAGCTGATTTGCTTACATCCATATGCGATGAGCAAATTGCCACCGATAGATCAGGACATTACCAAAGTCCTCAAGCATGATTGTAGAATACGACTGGAAGAAATGGACGACTCTGTTTACACAAGATCCCTGAATGTGTATGATGAAATAATAAACCTAGCAGCGGCATGGGAGGAAATTAAGCCCGAAACTAAACCAAATTGTTTCAAAAAAGCAGGTTTCCGAAATAACGAAGATAATATCGTGTTGGGTTGGAAAAAACAGAATTGAATATTCATCCTTCTATCACATTGTTGCAACCTACAAAGTCCGTTTAATCAAAGATCTTATTAAATATACGAATAACACCCAAAAAACGATCCTACTTCATTCTTTTTTCTTTCCAGCTTAATACGCTTTCCCGCTTAAGACACGTTTCTTGCCGGGTCTCTCAGAATCGCTTTAGGCGGGTTTTACTGTATATGTCAAATCCCTTCGTTTTCATTCTTCTCATCCACCCTTGTTTTTTTTTTGGTAAAAACACCATAACGAACATTTTTTCTTTAAATTTAAACAGTCAATGTCCTTTTCGGACAGTGCTCGTATTTCCCCTATATTTACCCAGTTGCAAGTAAACTTTTAGCAACTTTTATCTTTGGTCAGCTAGTTAGTTCGATAGATTTTTCATTAGTATAACTTTTAAACCAATTTTATTGGCTATTTTAAAGAAACTTTCAGGGTTAAACTCATTAAAATAAACTTCCGTTCATATCTCAGTTAAGTTTGAAAAATTTATGTTTTTATATTAAAATAGGGTCGATAAATCAGAGCAGAAAGAAAACAAAGAATGAGGAAAAAAGAAATAAATTACACGACTGATAATAGTGAAATTATGATATAATCTCAGCTTAAAAAACTAACCAATATATTCATTAACTTTTAATTTAGATAGAAATATTTAAAACTATGTTTTGGCCTAACTGAACTTACTGAATCCAATCCAATGATTTTTTCTTTTATTTCGCAAGTCAAATTTCAAAAAACTTGTAGCAACACTCACTACACGGTTAATTACAAAATTACCATATATATATATATATATATATATATATATATATATATATATATATATATATATATATATATATATATAGCGAGAAGAAAGTCAAAACTTACCCTCCCCGTACATGAAGAGTCTAGTAGAGACGAAGCCGCGTTCAGTGTTGCTTACTTCCTTCCGATCTGTCCTGTGCACAAACAGGTGCATGTCGGTACCCTGATGAGTATAGTAAGAGACGAGACATATACATCTGGCGGGTAGGGTAGGTTTTGACTTTCTTCTCGGTATGGTGGTACAGGTAGGCCATCATCTCGATGGTGGTGGAATAGGATAAATTGTGATCTGTAGCAATTTATTCAAACTGTGCAACCTCTAACACGGAAAGGATATGATGGAACGAAGTTTGCATTTACTGTTCGCATTTTACTTCATATATATATATATATATATATATATATATATATATATATATATATATATATATATATATATATATATATATATATTAAGTATTAAAAGTAGATATATCAAGATTATCAAATATATAAACATGGAGTCAAGCCGCACTTATATTTTATGGTGGAAGGCATAGAGGTTTAAAACATACTTTTTTGTTTATTTAATAATTTAAACATAGATGAGCGATGTAATTAGTTTATAATTATTTTCTCATTGTTTTTAATAAACATTGACATTACAAAATTGTAATAATATTAGTAAATAAGAAGAAATTATTGGCCATAATCGTAAAACGCATATCGAAAAAAGCCATTTGGGGGATGAGGGAATGTGATTGAAAATTTCACTTTTTTTTTAATTTAAATAAAACCGCAACGGTTGAATATTTTTGCACAAAAAAATAAAGCTTATTTGGGGCATCAAGAGGTACACTTTCACCAAATTCGAGCTTAATCGAGGAATTTTTCTCGGAAAATTTTTGAGGTTGATTAAAAATAGTTTCTACGAAAATTTTAGATCTTTTTATTACCTGCAATTTCTATATTCGACTTTTTTCGATATAATGCGTGGTTTAGCGGCAAATCGCAAAAAAACTGTTTTGCACCCCTAAAAATCACCCCTATTCCATCCCAGTGGGTCGGCGGTGATTCGGATTATTTTTCCTTCATTAATTATGATATTATCTACAATATTCCACTTCAGTTTATTGTAACGAATTATTTTTTTTCCAAATCTTATTTTGACTGGTGTATCAGTGTATTTCAGTTTGCTGCTACGAATTATTTTTTTTACCCCCTGTCTTACAGTTACGCAGCCTGGTTTGTAACTTTTATTATTTATTGATTTTTAAAAATTAGTATGATGTATGTAGACTTCTGTAATTGACTGCAGATACTCTATTCCAAAAGGAAACAAATTATCAGATCGACAAGAAATGTTTTTTGCAGCTTTATGATTCCACACTCAAATAAATTTTAGTCCTTATCAGAAAAAAAACTGAACCAAGTGCAATTTAATGTCATCATTATTTGTGAAAATTATACCAATTAAAGAATTTTGCTAACTTCAAAATAAATGGTAATCAGATGATGTCAAATTAGGGCTATATGGGGGATGCAACATCACTTCTCAATACAGTTTCAATAATTTCGCACGACGTTTTGCATTATCATAATGGAACACTCAGGTTTTTTAGTTGTTGACAGTAAATATCTGAATTGCTGGTACGGACTGGAAGCGGCTTAAAATACAAAACACTGCAATTCAGTTTTGGATGTGGTTGGTGCTGGTTCATCACGTTTGAATCATGATCATTTTCAAATTATGTTATTGTAGATAACCCACTTTTCCACTTTTCATCACCACAGATGATTATTATTCTTTCCAAAAAATGGCTGGTTTCATTGCATAAGATGCATGTATGTATGTATGTGCGTAGAGTTAAGGGGCTGTACACTGCGACCTGGTAGATCTATTGTGCCCCCCTACTGCTGCCCAGTCGTAAGAGTTACCTCATCGTCTAGAACAGGTCCTCCAATCCTATTTCCCTAAGGAATCTCAGGATGTTGGACGGCTTCAAGGTGGGTAGCTCCCCTTCTTCGATTTGGTGTACTCCCAAGAACCGCATCCTAGGGTTTTCTAGAGCGCTGCACTCTGCAAGAATATGAGTAGAGGTTTCGTTCTCCTCCTCACAGAATCTGCACTCTTCTCTTTCTACCAGTCCAAGTTTCTTGAGGTGTGTCTTCAGGTTAGTCAGTTAGTCAAAACTCTATGTTGGTTTTTACTCAAGCTTATGTATTCTTTGAATCTCCTCTGGTCGTAGTTCTTCCGAAGTATGTTCGCTTGTCTCAATCCTTGCAGCTCCGTCCAATAATTTGACCTCCTGCTTTCTTCTTCTATTTTTACTTCTTCCAGCATTATGCTGCTACTGATTCCACAGTACGTCTCTGGCCCCAGAAATGGTATCTCAGCCCTTTTCCTCGCGAGCCTGTCTACTATTTCATTCCTCTCTATGCCGATATATCCCGGTACATATCTGAGGGCAACTTCCCTTCCCACATAAATCATTCGGTTCTTCTAGGCATTCCCAACCCATCTTGAAACTGATAACTTGTAGTTCAGCACACTGATGGCTGATTGCATCATAATGATAATCTCTTGACCGTGATAGTTTTTCTCCTGGCTAAATTGAATAAACATCCTAAGGGCATCTATTTCTGCCTGGAAAATGCTTGGTGACTTACCCAAAATTTCGTAGTGTCTGGTGCCGGGTCCATGGATTTTTTGCTGAGTTTTTCAATGGTATTTCTGTCCCATTTGCTCTTGCGACTCAACTTTGCGCTGAAATTTTTCACAAAATTGAATTTCTTTTTCATTTCATCTTGGAGCATGTTCCAGATTTGTTGATTTCTGGATGAAAGATTGGGCCCTCATTTTATGACCTCATCTCCCATTATCCTATAAATCTTGTATTGTAAATTGTATCAGTGCGGTTTCCGTAGATCTACCCGCTTGATACGCATGTTGATGGGGATGCAGTGGCGCCTGTTCTAGAATTTCTGTTCTTGATAGGTTGCAGGGATTTAGGGTGTGTAATGTCCTTTTTCCACCTTCGGAATGAAGGTGACTCCGCGTAAGATGCATATAATAATAATAATTTTTATTTCGCAAAATAAAAACAACACATTACATATTTTAGATTAACAATAATATTTACTTTATACCATTGCAACAAAGAAGCTGAAAACAATTAACAGCAGTTCAAAGCTTGGTAAAAAAATTTTTTTAACCAGTATGTTCACAGAGAATAAAAAATAATTAAATAATTCAAGAAAAAATAAGGAGAGAGAAGAGAAGCGCATATAAACGGCAAGAGGCGAGCAACGCCAAATACACTTTTTTTATTCATTGAGATATTTGTTATCCTTTTTTAAAAATTAGAGGTGTAAGGGTTTTTAAGAAAATAGAAATGCTATTATAAATCTTATAAGAAAAAATAGTATAAGAAAAGCTTCTTTTGAAAAGCGCTATTTTATGAGTTAGTGGAGAGATAAGATCCTTAAATCTAAGATTCAAATTGAACATCTGTTCTATAATTAATTTTATTTGTCACGTATGGAGAGCAGTTATTATAAATACTGTTATGAAAAAATACCAAACGATGTAATTTACGTCTCTTCTGCATATTCAACCGTTTTGCAATTTTTAATTTGTGAGATACGGGATCAAACTTCCTAATACCATATCGCGAACAATTCTTGTGTTATTTCTCGATTCTGTTTATATCTAAACAAGGACCATACAAAATATCGCAATAATTAAAATGACTTACTACAAGAGAGTCTGCTAATTTTATTTTAAGAGTGGCAAATAATAATTCCTTTTGTTAAGTGAATGTCTGTGTCCGAAATATTTCAAGTGATATTTTATTGTTGTGTGTAATACATTTAACCTCTCTGCAATCTCTTGATGATTATATGATGACTCCTTTCAATTTTGGGATTTAATTATCATCAATTTCAGTAATGGACCATAACATTGGTCATCATTGAATGAAAAATGTCCAGAACGGAATTTTTTAAACCAATTCTAACACGAGAGTTCTGTAATAATACAATCAGTACCATAAACTTCACATATCTTTTTGTGAACCTCAACAGCTTTCTTGCCTTTACGGAAATGTAAAATTAAAAAGGCCGAAAATGTTCGTTTCTGCATTCGACATTAAAAATCTCTTGAACAACTTACACACACGGATTATATTTCTCTTTTAACCCAAAAAGGTCACATATCAGATGTCACCGTTAGATACTTCCAAGAATGCCTTTCACTACCTATGAATTTATATTATAGGCTTCGATAAAAGTCAACCTATGTAGGTGTAAAAAAGTTCTATTAGATTAAATTTCTATCACGAAAAGTGCTGTGAAATATACACTTTCGGTGACAACACAGCAACATAGTTCCCTATTTCATAAAATCCCATTTGTCAGTTCTCTATTAACCTCGCGTTTTTAAAAACACAATACGTTATTTTGAGGCTTTTAAGTGCTTTTGTAATGGCTTTCGATATGTTGGTGCTAGATAAAGCAAACATAAATTTCCTCCACGGTGAAAATTTCACGCCAGCCAAGGTAAATAAATTCCTTTTAGAAAATTTAAAAAGCTTTGTTCCGCGAAGGTTTTATTTTTGCAGCTGAATTTTCAGAAAGTTAGCCTTTTTAGTCGAAAGAATATTAAATTTACATAAAGCGTTTTGTTATAATTGAAAAATGGGTGGACGACAATGCGGGAACAATTTTAAATTTAATAAACTTTTTCCAGATACGCCGAAAGCGTATTATAGATGGTAGCGAACACTCAAGTTCACTTATTGTTATTTTTGAAAATTGTAAAAAGAGTAAATTGAGAATAGTTTCTATAAAGCATTAAGTAAATAAATAATGCTTATATTATATTGATGGTGGTTACAAAAAGCATTACGATTAAATTTGTGGCGAATAACATTCCTCCAGAATAAGTGCAGTGAAAAAAATCTTTCGAGAAAAAAGCTGCGAAGAAAATTACACCAGTTACTGTGTCGTCGAAAAAATCCCTCTTAAAAATTGTGCGGCTGAGAAAACCCTCTCATGAAAGGAATAAATTCTAGATAATGAGCAGTGAAGAAAATCCTTTCGCTTTTTGTGAAACTTTGTGGAGTTAAATAACTATCTAACGAATATACTATTCTGATACTAATATGGTGCTACATGCTAGGATAATTTTTTATCAAGAAGTTGATTTTTTTGTTATAACTGTTTTATTCCGTTGCAAATAAAGATAATTTTTATTCTAGAAGTTGAATTTTTTATAATAATTATTTTATTCGTTGCAAATGCCTTACAGCAATTCTAATTAAAATCCGGGTTGTTCAATATACTTTTCTATAAGCGACTTATAATATTGATAAAAAAAAATAGACCTGTCAGTTCGAATTGAAATAGTTACACAACATCATCATAAAAATTTTAAAAAAAGCGTAAACTTGTTTTCAAATTGCCCCCTAGCTAAGGCTCGTTACAACGGAGTTTCTTAAAATTTGAATACAACGACAAAAAATGTAAATATTTTTTTCATGTAAATTCTTTTCACTTAACTTTATACAGAGTCCGATTAGAATTCTTGCCTAATAATATAATTTAGTTATAATGTACTGTAAGAATATGTTCAATGCTTCTAAGATATCAAGGAGGAAGAGGATTGGTAGATATTGGTAACCAGCTCAACCAACAAATAATAAACTTGTGTTCTTATTTCCACAAGTTATCAGGCTCTTCCACTCTACATAGAGCAATATGCGAGGCAGACGATTCAACGCCGCTAGAAGTTATAAGCCTGGCTATGGAAGCCACCTTATACACGGCATTCAAATCAGGTCAATCACGACAATGTCGACAACTCAGCGTCGAACTACTGGTTGATTTCAGGACAGATATCGCCGGAAACGGAGGGCTTTTTGTTAGCTATCCAAGACCAGGTTATTCCGATGAAAAACTATAGGAAGTTTATCATCAAAGATCCTTCAATAGAAAACGACCAATGTAGATACGGCTGTCAAACATTAGAAACAATCCAGCAAATAACTGGAGGATGCCAAGCATTTACCGCAACGGAATACATGGAGAGATATGACTCAGCCGCTAAGATAATCCACCAAGAGTTAGCAGATAGGTTAAATCTGTTGCAAGTTCGAAACGTGTCTTATTACAAGTACAATCCGGAGCCTACTCTTGAGAACAACGAGTTCAAGTTATATTAGGACCGACAGTTCTACCGGATCAAACAATTGCTCATAATAGACCAGACACCATTATACTAACAGATAAAATTTCTAGGCGAACTACACTAATCTACATTGCTGTACCTAACAACAACAACCTGAGGCGAACATACAACGAGAAGGTCGCCACAGAGATCTGGAGGTGCAAATTCGAAGATAATGGGCAATGAATAGCGTCCAAACGATTCCCATAATTTTATCAACAACTGGACTGGTACCAAAGAACCTCCTGCAGCACATCAAAGAGCTGGGCCTGAGTGAGCGTCTGTATAAGCCGATTCAGAAAGCAGTTCTCCTTGCAGCCGCGGAGATAGTCCGAATGTTTGTAGGATATATAGCAGACCACGTCACCTAGGACCCAATAACATGGAAAGGATTCCCACAGAGCTTCATACTTTTTTTTTTGTATACCTGGTATGAGTCAACATTCCCTGAAGGAAGTGCGAAGCCATTTGGCTTGAAGTCAGAGATGTACTATAGTATAACTAATAAAGTTCAATATTGTATAATACAATGGGGAAATCCCCACCCAGATTATGGTAGGAAATCCCGTAAACGTATAGCTTTTGAGGTAATATAAAAGAGATTTTTTACGTCACTCTTACTGTCGTGTGATTATTTATACGGCACTGAGAAGAAGGGATTTTTGTCGCCGCAATTTTAACGAAGGAATTTTTTTCGGCGCTTCTGATAGGGGTGAGATATTTTGATGGAATTTTCAGTATGTACTAAGAGGTAGGTATATTGTAATGGCGTTAAAAACTAAAGAAATTGTTTGTCAGCGAACTCTTTAAGCGATTTCATTCGAATAAAACTTTTAATTGACGTTTTTTATTTTGATAAAACTTTCATAATCTGAGAAATTTTTTGAAACTCTCGTCAAAACATTAGCAAGATAAGCTTATTAACAGGTGATTTAAAAAGTCTCGAATCTAATCTATAAAAACACAGTTTTAGTCTCCTTGTAGTGATATAATTATTCCAGTACTGGTCTAGCATTTCGAAAAAACCTTCAAAATACTCTTCAGTTTCGGCGATCACCTCTTCATTGGAGCCATATCTCTTTCCGGTGAGCATTTTTTTGAGGGTTGCGAATAGCTAATAGTCGCTGGGGGTCAAATCTTGAGAATACGGTGAATGCGGAACCAATTCGAAGTGCGAATCATGCAGTTTTGCCATCGTTGCGATCGACTTATGACACAGTGCATTGTCTTGGTGAAAAAGCACTTTCTAATTCGTCATTTGAGGCCATTTCATCGCAATTTATTCCTTCAAACGCAGTAATACCACCATACAATATTCGCCATTGATGGTTTTTCCCTTTTCAAGATAGTCGAACAAAATTATATCATGCATATCTCAAAATACGGACGCCATAAGCTTGCTAGGCGAACGTTGCGTTTTTATTCATTTTGGTTGATTTTCGTCCTTCATTGTCCACTCAACTGACTGCTGATTTAACTCCAAAGTGTAGTAAAGTGTCTATGTTTTATCCATTGTCACATGCATCATAAAAAATCCTCTTAATTTCTCTTAAACAGCTCCAAACACCTCTCTAAATTATCCATACGCTGTTGTTTTTGGTCAGTTATGAACGAACGCGGTTCGCACTCCGAACAGAGCTTGCGCACACCTAAAACTAGTGCAAAATATGTCGTATACGGTCTATTGATACGATGTCAGCTATCTAAGGTACTTGCACTTTGTGTTTGTTCAAAACGATTTTGTGGATTTTTTTTTACGTCCCGTATAATACCCTAATTGGACGCTCAGAGTGTTCAGCGTCACATGTGCCTGTATGACTACGTCCGAATTCAGCAAATCAACGACAAATGATTGCTTTTGACGAAGCAGATTCCTTATAGCACTTTTCAAGCCATTGTTGAGTTTTTACAGCATTTTTTCCATCATAACAGTGTTTTATCAATGTACAAAACTCGTTTTTTTTCCATAGTTTCGAAAATATCAAAATGAGTCACTAAAACTTCAATATCTCGATGACTACTGATCGAAATGCCATCAAATTTGGATATGTATTATTTGTAGGTTGGTACTAACTAAAAATCGTCGTTATCTATGTACCAATCTTCGGACTTTTCGAACCACCTGTTACATATTAGTTTAAAACAAAAAAAAATTGTTGGTTATCCAAATTTTTAACAGAATTTATTCTTTTGTTAAGAGTGAGATATTTTGATCAAATTTGCAGTAGAGGTTCTACGAAATCGTCTCATAACAATATGTTCGAAATACATTTATTTCAACGGAGTTAAATTATTAAAAAAATTGTTGCTTAGTAAACTTTTTAATCGACTTTATGAGCTATATTGATGTAGTTTTCAGTAGATTATCGAAGATATTTCCAAGAGGATCCCATACAAATATTTGTACGATAGGTTTCTGCTATGAGGCTAAAACTTGAATAACTTTTGATAGAACTGAGATAATTTAATATAGTTCCAGGACGGTATAAGAGCTATTGTCCAGGAGAGTCTTTCTACGAGATAGTTTTATTACAAAGAGATTAAAAAACAAAAACAAAATTGTTGGTTATCGAATTTTTTGTCTCTTTGAATCCTCACTTTTTTCACATTATCTAAATAAAATTGCGTCTCATTTTCACATTCTTACGCTTACTTTTATGCATTCGTGTAGGATTATTATTAGGGCTACTCATGTTAACGATTAATTTTAACTAAAAAGAACAAAATACGCTATTATTTTACTTTGTAGTGAAATTTTTAAAGGCAGTTTGGTTTTTGAAGAGAATTATTTATTACATGCACAGAAAACACTTGATTTTGTAAACAAGATCGCTTGAAAACTTTTATTTTATTTGTAGTATATATATATATATATAATATATATATATATATATATATATATATATATATATATATATATGTATATATATATATATATATATATATATATATATATATATATATATATATATATATATATATATATATATATATATATATATATATATATATATATATATTTATATATTTATATATATAGTAGTCTGGTGAAAATTTTCCCATTCTTTTTGGATTTATATTGCTCAGGCCAAATCTAACAACTCAGCCTACTGGGAGAAAAAATCTTCTGTTTTCCAAATTTATCGAACTATACACACGAATATCGAATAACCTCAAATCTCCTTATTTTTCCCTTAAAACCAAAAAAGCTGGTGCAAACCGTGTTGCTACTAAATTTACGGCGACGCCTTGCCGGGCAGACGTAACAAAAACTATTTTAGGAGTTACATTTTGCACATAAGAAGAGGAAAACTGATTCTCCGTTTTTTATTGTTTTAAACTTGAAGGCATTAAGATTTTATTAAACTTTTTATTACAGGAAGTGATATTAAAGAAGTAAATTTAAATATTTACAATGTGTCGCTATATTTTTTGACTAGTACGTGTGCCTCTTATAACCAAGGAGAGAAAATTTATCTAGATGAATCAGGAATATTAAATATATATATATATATATATATATATATATATATATATATATATATATATATATATATATATATATATATATATATATATATATATATATATATATATATGTGATTCTCCGAGAAATTTATCTATGGATTGTGGGAAAACTATAATTAGGAAGAATCTAAAAATTTGATAGTGTACTAACGTGTATGGGGGACAGCCGCCTAAAGTATTTTCAAGATGGCGGCGCTTCCGGTTATATCGGAAGTAGATGTTAACTTGCTTAGTTTAACTAGAATATCCCATATATTATTGCATTTTTGATTTCTACGTAAAATTCTAGATATATTCCATATATAGTATTCTATTCTTAAGTCTCACCGTTTTGGAAATATTTAAATTTGTATGTCAAAAATGACGTTTGCGAACCAAAACTTAAGTATAAATTTTTCCTATAAGTAAGTCTTTATTATTTAATTTGGGTTAGTTTTCTGGTAGACAAAAATCGACTTTAGTAGTCTTTTTATGATATTTTGAAAAATATTAGTACAGAGTGGTCGAAAAAGAAGAATAAAAATTATATTTAAAGAATCGTCAAAAGTCAATTTTTTCAAATAGAAAGCATCTATTCTTGTATGTATAAGGTTTTCTATTCCGAAAATTTGTAGTTTTCAAAATATTGGCAATTCAACATTTTTCTATTGCAAAAATGCTATACGGCTTTTAAGTTTTTTATTAGTTGGCCATGACGTCGAGGCGTGGCGAAAATAAAACAATCTAATCCTACAGAATTGTCATTATTTCTTTCCATTTGACATTCATTAATAATAATCATGCCAGGGCGATTAAATTACACGCACGAGATTATTTAAACTTATTTATTATTTATGGACAATTAGGCTTATTTATATTTCTTTTTGGATCAAAAGTTCTTGAAGTTTTCTATAATCCTTTTAACAGTTGGTGGTGTTGGTTTCTGTTTCTGCGAATAGCGAATGTATCGTATGTTCTTGAAATACATATATATATATATATATATATATATATATACATATATATATATATATATATATATATATATATATATATATACCGAATAAATATTATACGGGATAACCATATCAAAATAATTCACATCTATCAAAAGTTATATACAAATGAAGTCGATTAAAAAGTTCACTAACCAACAGTTAGTTTTCCACTCCTTGGAATTAGGGAAATACTCTAGAGAACCCTCTAGAACATTCTAAAAATTTCTCCAAAAATTTCACTCCTACTAAAAGTTGCATGCTAATGATATAAACATTTTTTCCAAGCCTATATTTTTTTTAGGTTTTAACCCCCTCTGCAACAAAACTGTCTTGGAAATACGTGAATAGGATTGCCCGGAATTTTTTTTTAAATATACATCCAAATTTCGCTAGGCAACAATTTTTTTCAGTTTTTTCGGTTTTTGACATCTTTAAAATAAAGTTATATTAGAAAATTTTTATTATATACCACCAAGAATCCCTTACAATATCTTAAAAATGTAATCAAAACATCTCGCTCCGATCAACACATTGTTTGTGAACAAACATTAAAAAATAAATAAGTAACTGCACACATCGAATTGATAAACTCCTTTTTTTGAAGTCGTTAAAAAAATGTACTTGCTTAATTTATGTTTCTTTCTTTTTTAAAGTATCTTAATTGTGAATGAAAAAAAGAAGAAGCTTTTAGTATAGTTTCAAATTTCTATTTCATTAAATAAAAGGATTTTAATCCACAATTGTTTTAAAAGTTAAATAACCATAGTAGAAAAAGCTTAACACGAACGATATTTAACATTAACTTCATTTACCTCATTTAAAGCTCCAAGTCCTCTTTAATTTCTAAAAAGAGCAAAATGTTTAAAGTGTCTAAGCTTAGCGTGATACCGAGCTTGTTACCTTATAAGCTGGTCCATTCTAATAATAGGTCTCGGGCTCCGTCGAATAGTGTAAATATTACAGAATACCTAGTTTTCGTATTCATAGCCAGAGATCCTTAAGCTCGGGCAGTTATTTTCATCAAGTTAAAAATAACTTCAGTGACGGATATTTTTGTGTACACACAATCTCCCACATGGGAAGTTGCATGTACTTATTAAGTCACTGTTACGCTGACTTCCAGAAAAGGAAATCTTGCTATATTTAGATTCTTTTTGGGTTAGATTTGAATTTGTTTTATCTTTGGCAATTTTATGCTTTTATTACTCTTGCACGTGTTGCCGCCTGTATTTTCTTATTGATATTTTAGTCCTAGTCCCTATTTTTGTGCAAGAGTGTTATTTTTTTTTCTGAAATATATTTTTGAATGATTTATTTTTAGTTTTAATGAAATAGGATATGAATTTAAATGCCAAAAATACTAACCCAAAAAATTTATTAAAAAAATTACATAATATAACATAATAATAACATCAAAGTCGTTGGTATATTTACTTAAGTAGGAAATAAAAGGCAGGCTTATTACTAGATAGGTTTTATTGACCTGCCTCGTAATAAAATTATAATTACAATAGTAAACATTAACAAATAAAGTAAATATTCAAAAGATGTTAAATATATACAAGATGTTTTTTGTAAGTATAAAGTCTGTCTGGCAGTACAACCACGGTCGCATTAACGAAGCTGCAGATGGAATGCAGCAGAAACAACATGTCAAATAAGTTACAAAAGCAATTAAATTGCTTAGAAGCACTTGCGGTGAACGATTCCAGGGCCGGATTCGTCGTATTCTTGTTTGGAGATCCACATCTGTTGGAAGGTGGAGAGGGAAGCCAAGATGGATCCTCCGATCCATACGGAGTATTTCCTTTCTGGGGGAGCGATGATCTTGATCTTGATGGTTGATGGAGCAAGGGCGGTGATTTCCTTTTGCATACGGTCAGCAATACCAGGGTACATGGTGGTACCTCCGGAGAGTACAGTGTTGGCGTACAAGTCTTTCCTGATGTCAACGTCGCACTTCATGATGGAGTTGTAGACGGTTTCATGGATACCGCAAGATTCCATACCCAAGAAGGAAGGTTGGAAGAGGGCTTCTGGGCAACGGAATCTTTCGTTACCGATGGTGATGACCTGTCCATCAGGCAATTCGTAGCTCTTCTCGAGGGAAGTGGAGGCGGCGGCGGTGGCCATTTCTTGCTCGAAGTCGAGGGCAACATAGCAAAGTTTTTCCTTGATGTCACGAACAATTTCCCTTTCAGCCGTGGTGGTGAATGAGTAACCTCTTTCAGTCAAGATCTTCATGAGGTAGTCAGTCAAGTCACGACCGGCCAAGTCCAAACGGAGGATGGCGTGAGGAAGAGCATAACCTTCATAGATTGGTACAGTGTGGGTTACACCATCTCCAGAGTCCAATACAATACCGGTGGTACGACCGGAAGCGTACAAGGAAAGTACAGCTTGGATGGCTACATACATGGCTGGGGTGTTGAAAGTTTCAAACATGATTTGGGTCATCTTTTCTCTGTTGGCTTTGGGGTTGAGGGGAGCTTCAGTAAGAAGGACTGGGTGTTCTTCTGGGGCGACACGAAGTTCATTGTAGAAGGTGTGATGCCAGATCTTTTCCATATCATCCCAGTTGGTGATGATACCGTGTTCAATGGGATATTTCAAAGTGAGGATACCTCTTTTGCTTTGGGCTTCATCTCCTACGTATGAGTCTTTTTGTCCCATACCGACCATGACACCTTGATGCCTGGGGCGACCAACGATGGATGGGAAGACGGCACGGGGTGCGTCATCCCCAGCGAAACCGGCTTTGCACATACCGGAACCGTTGTCAACGACAAGAGCCGCAACATCGTCGTCACACATGTTGTCTGTTGTGGTTGATCACTGCTCACTAGACAGAAATTTAACAGCGATAAAGCTGAATGCGACTGAGGTTTGAAAAGCTCCACAAATGTTTTTATAGGATCCGTCGCCAGTGGCGCCGTCTTCCCTATCCAAAACAAAAATTCTATTCCTACACACAGCTCAATATTACATATTTTCATACACAGATCAATGGGTGTGCGACCAGAAATGGCAATTATTCGAAAAATATAATTAAAAAAAAAAAACATAAACTTAAAATAATCTTTTATTCTGAATATAATAAAAGACTTTAAAATTATTACATAATTTTTTCTAAAAATTACAAATATGTGAAAATATTTATTAACATATTATAACTTTAGAGTTTACACATTTTTCAAAAATAAATTTAGTGACTATTAATTTGACGTCCAAAAAAGGGACGTTAATTTTTTTGCCACAATTAAAAACTGTTTAATATTTTCCAAAAAAAAAACTGCATTGCTAATATTTTTTCCTGATACAAGCATCTTTTTCTTTATTTTTTTATTACTTTTTTTTTACTATTTTTGGAACTAAACGTTATTTAAAAAATAGCAAAAACATGATTTTTTGCTGTTAATACACCTCTGCCCTTAAGAAAGGAAATTTATCTTTAAAAAGTTATGGAAAAAAAGAAAAGCTTCTTAAGGTTTTTTCTCAAAATTTTTATAAACGTTATAAAATATATACCTAATATTAAAACTGCCTACACACTTCCGAATCCGTATTATTCAATTTGTAAGGAGCCGACAAATCGGGTAACGAAACATTTTTTATAATAAAATTTGTGCAAGATGGAAGCTTTGTTGTTACCTTAATCATAATGGGACATATAAGAAAGGTTTAAGTCCAAAATACAAATTGTTAATCCAATTAGAAAGATGAAAAAAACATGATTGCCCGAAAATTTCTTGAAAAGGAAACTCTTGTGTTACTTTTTAAGAATTTTGATATTTATTTATATATGTGTACAATTTTTTTTTTTGCAAAATGACAGACATGTCGCGATGTCTTTTCGGCAGATCTCTGGACGGGGAATTTTAACCCCATGTTATACTAATGGTCAACAATGTCCTATTTCTTATTATTTACATTTATAGTTTATAATTCTAACAAAAGTTTTAAAAAAGTGAATATTGAAAAACTTATATGTTTTTGTAAATAAAATTTCAATTTTCAACGGCTGCATAATAAAAAAATAAGTCATTTATTTGAATTTTAAAATATTAAAATAATTGAATTCATATAGAAGATGAGTGAGTCGTCCCGACAAAAATGACTTTTTATAGACGTTAAATAACATACTAAATATGTTATTTCAACATAAGTATTTACGGAACTTAATCTAAGTTTTAAGACCGACTTCAGCTTATGAACCAAATCTCAACTAATCTTTGCTGAAGAATTATAACTGTGAGTCATAAATTGTTTCAAGTTTTATGGATAACAACGTATTCGGAAAACATATGTTTCATCAAATATAAAAAGTTCACTCTTTTCAATTAAAAAACAAAGTCAGTTAGACATAATTGCACGCCATTTTTTTATAAGTGACAGTTTTTAGCATTATTTTGCTTCTGCTGCAGTTTAACTACAAGTTTTATCTTTAATTCTAGTGGTTCTTCATTTTAATTGCCCGCCTATGTTAGGTACGTTTACTATTCATTTTAAAGAATTAATAATACTTGTTCATGTCATACTATTTCTCAAGTTCTTTTTCTATATATTTCCCATTATTTACTAAATAAAAATATCGATACAGTTATCAAATTATAATCAATGTTTTTTTTATTACATTAGTTTTTTTTGTCAACAATTTTTCGTACCCGCGAAATTAATTAAACTCCTCTATGCGCCGCCTATGTCTAGTGGCGGCTACTCGAAATAGCACGTACCATCCATGTATGGCTTGGCTGATAGGGCGACGCAGTCGCAAGCGTCTCCCAAAATAAGACATCGGCATCTTAGATAGTGGGAGGCCAAGAAGCGCGTCTCGACGCTGATTTCACAAACGTGGCAATGTGGACGCCGCGCGCCTAAAATAGTACCGAGAACCAAAAATGCATGCCGATGCCGATCTCTGCTGAACTTTCGGCTAAGTTGAACAATTTGCTCGGGCTTTTCATTTTTCGAAAAGTTTTTACATTAGATGTAGCAACTAGACGTTTTGATTTTCTTTCATTATAGATTTTAGTATTTTCTTTTGTCAAGTATTCATTATTTTTAAAGTTTAATTTTCCTGTAAAGAATTATTAGAATTCATGCTTATTTTTAAAAAAAAGTATTCCTTAGAAAAATTATTCTAACCACATAGAACAGTTCGTTTTTTCTAAACAAAAACATTTCTTTCTTCATAATTATTAAAAAATATATTAATTATTGTATTTACACGTAAGTATAAATATTTTTTTAATATTAAATACTAAACAATACATTGTTAATGACAATTGACAGCCATTTAATCAAGTATCTATATACCCTTAGAAGCTATATAAGAGTAAATTTTTAATGTATCAAACAAGTTAAAACTCCAAACATATTTTTAAGTAAATGGTGTCAAACTCATCAATAATGTTGTGCAATATCATTAACCACTTAGTAGTGGTTAGTTCAAAAATTAACATATTTTTGTAAAAATCAATATTAATCAATATTGTCTACTTCTGACATTAAAATTGAACTTTTAATTGCTTGTCTGAGTATTTTGTATGAGATCAGTTTTTTTTTGTCATTTAATAAAAAACAGTAAGTAGACATAATTTATTGGCTTCAAAAAACCACCAAAACTGTCAGTAAAACTGCTTTTACTAGAACTATCGAATTTAATCTCTATATTCTTAATTTTAAAGTATTTTTCTCTTTTTTAGCTGTTAATAATAGGTATAATAATAAATGTCAACTGACAACTTTAAGAATATATTTATCATTTCTCATATCAAATTTATTTCATATGAATTTAATATAATAACACAAAAAATTGTCGACTATTACCAAGTAAATTGAACGAAATTTTATGTTCAAATTATATATTTGACGTTACATTTTTTAAACTTTTATTTTTATTATCCACGTTACGTATCCTAACTGACGTATATGTCGAAATTTTCAATCTTGAAGTTATCGTCATGACGTCATTCAACTCAGCCCAGTAACCATCAAAACTAAACCCGTGATGTTAAAGTTTTAGTATACACAAAAAAAAATCATTCTAAGTATTATTTTGGTTTTTAGTGGTTCTCTTTCTTATTGATTTTTAACAAATGATTGCATATATTGTGTATAAGGCTTAGATTTATTAACACATTAATTAAGACGTCCATGTATAATTAATTAACCGATAATAAATTATCTTCTATAAGTTTTCCTAACTAAAAATAATTAAACTCGACATTAGTTGTCTAGAATTAAAATTAAAAAACGACTTCTGAAGGTCACAGCTTCGTAACTTCATTACTTTTTCTTCTTTTTCAATGAGATTTCACCAGCATCTTATATTAACTCAAAAACAGGAGTAAAACGAAATTACAAAGAAAAATTCGGAGACTTCCCCATATTCAGAAAGTTGGTTTGGAATTTTTTTTCGGTCACCCCATAATTAAATATGTCATATTACATTTTTTGTTTAACAGTCTCATTCGCCAAATATAAACCTCAAAATTTTTTTATATAGTACGATTACAAATATGATTTTAAAAAAGCATTTCTTGAATGAAGATAGGTTGTGGATTATTTAATGAAAGTGACAATATTGTTTATTTTAGAAAATTTGTACCTATTTGAGGAGTTTCTCAGGGATCCATTTTACGACCCTTATTTTAAATTACAAGACATGTTCATGATTTCAAAGTATTTTTACCTATTAATAACATTAAGGGTGGTCAAGTCTGTTAAAATGTTTTTTAACTAATTTCATTCTTCTTAGATTAAATTAATTTTTAATATTTAACGACCCTTATTTTAAATTACATAAACAAGACATGTTCATGATTTCAAAGTATTTTTACCTATTAATAACATTAAGGGTGGTCAAGTCTGTTAAAATGTTTTTTAACTAATTTCATTCTTCTTAGATTAAATTAATTGTTAATATGAGTAGTCCTACTAATGATGTTGCATAAGATATTTAAAAGAAAGTAAAAATAACAAGAAATTTTGTTATACTACAGTTTTTTCCGCTTTAAATTTTTCTGCAATAAACCCAAAGTGCCAATATTTTAACAGGACTTCTTTGTCAATATCCCTTACATGGCGAATCAAAAAAACTCTTTCCTATCAGAATTTATCCTTAACCAACAAGTTTTTCCATTTTTTAACCCCTTACATAAACCTGTCGTGAAAATATTTTTTGGAGACTATCCTAGAGAACCCCTTGGAGTATTTCGCGAATTTCATCAGAATATATCATTTCTATCAAAAGTTATATACTGATGAAGTCAGTTAAAAATTTTGCTAACGAATATATTTTTTCAGTTTATATATATATATATATATATATATATATATATATATATATATATATATATATATATATATATACAAAATTTGAAATTACGCTAAGAGTAAAATACCCCTACTTTTCACTTTAGAAAATATTTTTATTAAGAAATATCGTTTACATTTCAGAGTTATATGAAATTATGAAATTTTGTTTACTTTGGACAAAAAATATGATTTAACCGTTTTTTTTTAATAACCCTGTATAAAAAGTAAATCGCAACCATATAGTACATAAATCCTATTTTTTGTTGACTTTGTTAGACAATAGTGTAATATTATGTCAGATTAATCCGTTTCAGAAACAGTATGGTCTTTGAAAATAAAAACAGAAAAATATTAAATATTTTTGCTTCACACCGTATTTTATTTTTGGACGAACCTCGATCGGCATAAAAAAAAGGAAAATAAAAATTTTTTTGTACGTAATTTTTTGCCACTAAAGTAAAGCTCAATATAATTTTACACACACAAATTAAAAAAATACATATTTTTCATCTGAAGTACATACGAATTTATGTTTATATCATCTCATAAACAATGTAACTATAAGAATTTAACTAACTGATAATTATAAATGGACAGTGAACAAAACAAGTAAATAAAACTATTTACATTAACAATGATAATTTTACATTTCAACGTGTTCTTCTCCATTTTCTATACATTTTCTAGTTCTTGTGTTGAACTCTCTTGTTGCGTTCCTTACAAAAGTAGGATTGATTCGACCTATCCGGCGTCTAACATTTTCCAAATGGTCCAAATTTCTTAAAGGTCGATATTTGTTCACTTAATGTTTTAAGTAACCTCAGAAAAAAAATCCATTGGGGTAATGCCCGGTGATTTTGAAGATCAAGGATTTTCTGAAACTCGTCCAATCCATTTGTTAGGGAATTGTTCATTTTGCCATTCCCATACTATGAATAGAAGCATCATCTTGTTGAAAATGAAAATTTTCTCTCAAATTTAAAGGCAGATCATCCAGAAGATGCTCAATTCATTGAGGAAGAATTCTAAATATGCAGCGGCATTGAAATTTTCCCAGAAGAAATATGGCCGCACTATTTGAATTTATAATATAGATATTACACCAAACGCTGGTTTTAAAGGAATATTGATTTTTACATTGAATTTATAAAGTCAGGGTTTTGATCAGCCCACCACCTGCAATTCTGGAAACTTACCACACTATTGCTTGTCAAGGTTACTTCCTCCGTAAGTAATATGCGTTTTCCAAATATGAAATCTCCTCCTTTTGGCTTTGAAACAAAAAGCAAAAGAATCCAAGCATCTAAATGCCTTTCTGAAAGCGTATGAATAAATTTGGACGTCTATCGTAGGGACCTATCTTTTTAAGATTTATTCTGATTGATTTCTCTGAAAAATTTACTTCTTCTCTTTCAGAAGAAGGCATCGTAGGAACTTCACTTACTGATTATAAAACATTTTCTTTTATTTTCTTCAGTAGTTTTAGTTTTTCGATGGAAAATCTTGTATTTATTTTTCACCGATCCATTCTGTTTAAATTTATTCACAATCGTCAATACAGTATAATTGTGAATATTTTAATATGTATATTGTTAAAAATATCTGCTATTTCACGAAAACTGTGACAACTTTTCAGCTTCCATTTCAAAAATGAATACAACTAAATAAATCGCATCTACTTAATTCCATTTTTCACTTATTTTCATTATTCATTATTATTATTTATGCTTCAGATTTGGATATAAAGTTAAATTCGTACGTATTATAAATGAAAAATACGTGTTTCTTCGATTTTCGTCGAAAATTATATTGAGATTTATTTTGATGATAAATAAAATACGCACAAAATATATTTTTCATTTTTATGACGAGTACCATCTGAATTAAAAAAAAATTATTCTTAGGAATAAGTATAACTTCTAAAAGATGGCTTAAGTATAAGTATATCACAAAATTTCAGTTAAATTAAATTCTTTTGATTCTTAAAAAAATAAAATATGGTGTGCAGCAAAAATATCTAATATTTTTGGGTTAATATTTTCAAAGACCATAATATTTCTGAAACTGACTAATCTGATACAATATTTACGATTTTCTATAACATGGTCTACTGAAAATAGGATTTGCTCATTATAAGGTTGCGATCTACTTTCTTATTCAGGGTAATCTAGAAAAAAAAAAGCATAAATCATATTTTTTATCAAAAGTGAGCAAAATTTTATAATTGGGTATATTTTTTAAATATCTCGTTACAAAAATATTTTCAAAAATGAAAATGGGGTACTATACTCTTAGCGTAATTAAAAATTCCTCGTATATTAAAAGACACCAGATTTGATGAGTGTTATTTTGATGGGATATGCAAAACTTTTTCAAGATAAAATAAATTTATTAAATTCAAAGAGTACTTTATGTTGGTCACTTTGACTCTGGCAACAATTTCTGCTTCGATCAAGATGACAATGAACCAAAAAAATAGTAGTCACGTGATTAGCAATATCTGTCGAATTTTGGTTTTTTCCAAAAAAAAGTCAAAAATGGAGTAATATCTCAAAATATCGAAAAAAGTTATTTGAAAAACTTTTGGCTATATAAGGTAATTTAGATTTTTTGCCGATTTATTGTTAATTGCACCACTGTTGCAAAATATGACTCAACGAAACCTACATAAAATTTCTTAGTTTTGACAATATTCCAGACATATTTTGTTTAAAGTAACACCATATTAAATGTGTGTTTTTCTAGAAAATTCAATTAGGGCTATTAAAATTAGGTCACATGTGATGCAAAGTTTATTTGTTTTTGACCCTGTACAAGGTAACTTCATAAAGTAACTATTTTTGAAAACTTAGTTTATGTCTAAAACTAATATACATTAATATTAATAAAATAGTTAAAAAGACTCAAGTTTTCTAAAAAAAAAATCATAAAATAAAAATTAAACCCGTTTAAAATTGATTTTCCACCTAATGCAGACTTTAATGATGACACTGTGTACTTATTTGTCTTAATTATAATGTGTATTACTTTTAGACACAAACTACGTTTAAAAAAATAGTAATGTTATGAAGTTACCATATACAGGGTCAAAAACAAATAAACTTTGCATCACATCTGACCAAATTTTAATAGCCCTATTTGGATTTTGTAGAACACACACATTTAATGTGGCACTACCTTAAATAAAATATATCTGGGATGAAGCATTGTCAACACTAAAAGGTTTTATGTAGGTTGCTTTGAGTCTTATTTTGCAACAGTGTTGCAATTTACAAAAAATGGGCAAAAAATGTAAATTTCTTATACAGCTGAAATTTTGCATTAGGCTAAAAGTCTCATTTTTTTTTACTTTTTTCGATATATTGAGATATAACCCCAATTTTGAATTTTGCTAATGCTAATCACGTAACTACTATTTTTTTTTGGTTAATTTTCATTTCGATGGAAGCAGAAATTAATGCCAAAGTCAAATTTCAAATATAGATATTTATAAAAAAAAATCCCACATGATGCGGACTTTACTGGTCACACTGTATATATATATATATATATATATATATATATATATATATATATATATATATATATATATATATATATATATATGAAGTAAATTGCGATTATATACGGAGTTGCATATAGTTGTACGTTTGCTGATTGTGATTTCAACACTACAACGGCATAATGTGGATATATCCACTGCTATTGCATCTCACACGTGAAAGCCGCATAAGCATATATATATATATATATATATATATATATATATATATATATATATATATATATATATATATATAAATGAGCAAACCCGACCTTCGAACTACCCTGTAATCATGATTTATCTCGAATTCGCTAAGAGCACTTTTTACCCCAATAAAGTTATTTAAGAAGCTTTTAAAGTAGATATTATCCACATTAACTATTTCTTATCGTTATCGTATAAATCATTTTACACAAAAGCCAAGAACTCTCCCGAATGAGGAAATTAAAGAGAAATTTAATATAACGACAGAACCCAAATTTTATAATTTCCTTCTGAAATGCTTTTACAAATTACAGTTATTAGAAAGTTCTTAGATACGCGGGAGTATCTTCTAAATAAAATTATAAATTTTAATTTGAATTTTCTCTTATGCGGTATTATAGGTCTCCAAAGTTTTTTTCAAGTATTAATCCGTTAAGTTCATATCTTTTAAGTGAACATAAATCTTTTTTCACTCCTAAAAAGACCATTTGTTTTTATCAATATTTAGAGTACTACTACTAGAGAAATCAGTGTTCTGTAATCATTGTATAACACTAAAAATAGATCGAAGCGGGTTTGAACTAATCGCCTACATTTATATATCCATTGTGAACATTTTTAGCATTTTTCAAAACTGAAATAAACACTTTTCCAAAATATTTTTTTTATTCAGGATTGGAATGAGTCATTACAACTTTTTTTAGAAATTTGTATTAATGACAAAGGAAAGGGTAGACAAAAAGTTTGGTTAGAAATGCATTTGATAATTATTTTTATACGTAAACGTACTTCAGCAAATCATATGGACACTATATCCCCTACCGTAAGTAGGAAGGTGCGGTAAATATACAGCCTAATAGTGCAAAGAGGGAACTTCTAATATATTTGTTTCTTCTTTTAACCGTGCAGAATTAATAGGTTTGTTTTTTTTTGGGATAATCGCTCATTTTTTATTAAATTAAAAATAGTTTTAGGGCATTTAACGTTTCGGTTCATTTATTTCTTAAATTATCTTCACATTTACAGTTAAAAATAAAAAGGGAATTAAAATACAATTATTTTTATATGTTAAACTTAAAACTAGACTTACTTATTTTCATTTATATTGCACTGACATCTTAACTTATTATATGGAAATAATTGTTTTTTTATTTTTACATTACGTACTTATATATTTTTGTTGTTTTAATGTAAGTGTAGTAGACATATCGAATTTCTTTAAAAAAAAAAATAGAAAAAAAAAGTGATGAATTGGTCCATTACTTTGTAACAGTATGACATTTTAAAATGTGATATTAACAAGATTATACTTTGTTTTTTGTCACATGAATTATTTTTTTTTGGCATGATGGTTGTTTCATAGTAACATCCACATCTTCAGACGCTATAATTAACCAACTAAGTTAGTGCTTATATATGATTTTATTGGTTTACAATGGGGATATTTCCAAATTCCAGTGGAATGTTGAGAAGGTTTGTATTTTGGTCTTTTTTATGTTTACATGTTTCAATATTTTCTACTATGTTTTCTATTCTTTCAGTTCAAAGTGTAATATTTATAAGCTATTTAAATCTTCAAATTCACGGTTCGTGTCTAAAAAATTATTTGCAATATCAGAAGTTCATTTCTTAGGCCTACAACAGGATTTGTGTTCATTAAATCTAGTTTCAAAATTTCTTCCGGTGTGTCCAATGTAGCAGGTATTGCATTCATCACATTTCAACTTATAAACGCTCAGTTTTTCATATTTATTATGTCTGTCTTTAATATTAAAGATTAAATTAGATAATCAGTTAGACGATTTGAAGGCAATGTCATATTTGTTCTTGAAAAGGATGTTTGATATTCCCTAGAAATTTCCTCAAGAAACTTTTAGAATTACCTAGTATTTTGTTCTCTGGTCTGCGGATAGATTAAAGTCAAAGTAATATTTTTTTGGAAATGATTGCATTTATTTCGGACAATGAATAATCATTGTTATGTGTTATTTCTCTGACTGTTTCGAATTCTTTCTCTATAGTTTCTTTGGAAAGTGGTTTAGAAAACGTACAATATATCATTGCTCTGTATACTACCATTTTATGTACTTTGGGGTGAAGGGAGTCGTAAAGCCACTGGTTCGGTTCGGTTCAGACCGCTCGGCTCCGCACAATGGGCCCGTTTTGGTTTACACGTAAATAAATGAGAGCACGCTCACTGGTTCCAACCGGCCAGAACACTTCCGCGCTTTCAGCATCGGAACCAGTGCGCGGGCTCTGATTTATTTACCTGTAAACCAAAACGGGCCGATTGTGCAGAGCCGAGCGGTCTGAACCGAACCGAACCAGTGGGCGCGCTGCTTAAGGGTTCGTACTGTCAGTTTAAGTTGGTTTTCTGTATATATTCAATTGTATCATTTTTGTGGTTGTGTAAATTTGGTCTTGGGATGTATGGAGTTTAAATGGTTGAGGGTTTGTTTTTTATCTTCCTTGCTGCATTCCAGGATATCGTCGACATATCTATACCAAAAGAAAAATTTTCCCAATATTTTAAATTCACTGTTGATTCTTCCATCTCTAACATAAATATTTTGGCCAGCAGTGGACTTACTGGGGAGCCCATCGCTAGACTATCTGTTTGTTTATAAAATTGATTATTATATTGAAAATAGTTTTTGTTTATCTATAATTGCAGCAGTTGTAAAACTGCTTGAAGTATGACGGGATTAACAATTTTATTTTTTAATTTTCTTGTTATAATGTTGCGACATTCATTAGATGCAGCTTCTCTCTTTGGGGGGGGGGGCGATATCACAAAAAGGGGACAGGGAGGAGTGCGTCTATTTTTCTGAATTTGAAGCTCTTGGAGGGAGGGCGTTCGGACAATATGGCAAGCAAGAATACAAAACTACTGGTCTTACTGGGGCACATTCTTTATAGATTTTTACTAGGCCGTATAAGTTAGGTGGTGTTAGGTTTTTATTTAGTAAATGATATTTTTCTTTATCTGAGAAGAAACGGCGTAATGACAAAAAATTAATATATATGACAAATAACAAAGTATATTCTTTGGAATAATACATTTTAAAAAAATAAAAAATCAATAGCCTTTTATTTGAACATCTGGAATTAATAGTACTATAAGGTTAATATAAATACTACCTACATAAGTCATTTATATTCTACCTAAAGTGTATATATAGTATTGGGAGTTTTTAAATATGGACCATTTCTTTGTTTGTTCTCTGTTTATAATTATTCTCTCTGTCTAAAATTCTGACGTTATTAAACAATAATGGAGGTTTGTTTAGTTTTTCAGTTGTTGAAATGTTGTATAGTTTTAATATTTTTTTAATAGGATTTATTATTTCAGGTATGTATAGAAGGGATGCATATTTTTGTGGTGGTGTATTACTATTATTTTGTTCAGTGTTACTGTTGTAATGTTTCTTTTATTCGATTATTAACGATATGTTCAAAAAAGCTGTTGGGTTAATTACTATCGATTACGATGTTTTTAATTTTCTTTGAACTTTGTGGTCTAAAATGTAGGGGAGAGAATTTGATAATTATATCCGTTAAGATAATGACAACAGTAACACAGTAAAATAATAGGAACACACCTCTATAAAAATATATATCTCCTCCAAATATACCTGGAATAAGAAATCCTATTAAAAAATATTAAAACCTACAACATTTAAAAGCTGAAAAACCAAAGAAGGCATCCAAACAATATTTTACTAAATTAAAACCTAAAGTCATCAAAGAAAAGCAAACTAATACTGCATAAAAAATAATAAAAATAATTAACTAGACTGTAATCATATATATATATATATATATATATATATATATATATATATATATATATATATATATATATGTATATATGTATTTATAACAAACAAACTAATACTGCATAAAAAATAATAAAAATAATTAACTAGACTGTAATCATATATATATATATATATATATATATATATATATATATATATATATATATATATATATGTATATATGTATTTATAACAAACAAAATCTAAAAAATAAATTTGAAAATCATAAAATTAGCATCAGATATCTTAATACTGCCA
This sequence comes from Diaprepes abbreviatus, assembly GCA_034092305.1. NCBI lineage: Eukaryota > Metazoa > Arthropoda > Insecta > Coleoptera > Curculionidae > Diaprepes > Diaprepes abbreviatus. Next base: position 611,935 of record JASJET010000206.1, read on the forward strand.
CTTTAGCTAAACATGCAATAGAAACCCACAATATTGATTTTAATAGCGTCGAAATTTTAGACCAAGAGAATAAATATAAAAAAAGAACAATCAAAGAAACGGTCCACATTAAAAAACGCACTATATTGCAAATAAGTCGAATACAAATGACTTAGGTAGTATTTGTGATAACCTTATAATACCCTAAATTCCAGATGTTCACAAAAAATGATCTTGGTTTTCTAGTTTTTGCTAAGAAATTCAGTATGTCTCTACGCTTACATTAACACAACGAAAATGTATAAGTGCATAAAATAAAAATAATAAAAAAATATTTCCACATAATAAGTTGTCAGTGCAATAGATATAAAAATAAGTATAATTTTAATTATAACATATAAAATATAATTATTATTTCCCGTTTTAATATTTAATTGTATTTGTGAGGATGATTTAAGAAACAAGTGATCCGAAACGCCAAATGTCCTAAAAATGTTTTTAGCTTAATCAAAAAATGACCGATAACCCCCAAAAAATAATACAAAGGTCTTAAAAACAACTGAACTTGACCAGTGACTAAATAAAAAAAATTTCTTTAACATTCAAGAAAATCTAGTTACACCACTGAGCATTTCATATTATTTAAATTAAATCTTAAATTTTATATTATTTTCAAAATTAAATTCTTAAATTGTTACATTGACCACAAAAAGTATCACATAACTTAATTTTGTAGAACAAGACACAAACGAAGTTCTTGTTCTGGGGCAAAATTCCAGACCAATACCTTTTTTGAAGATAGTCCAAGACTTGTTCGATAGGATTAATATTCTGGCTTACAGAAGACCAATGGAAAACCGGGATACCAACTTTTTGAAGACATTCGCGAAGATTTCCTGCTATGTGAGGGTGTACATTATCATGCCTTAAGAAAAGTTCCTCTCGGCACGAACGTCCTTATATACCTTTTTGCAGTTAATATTCCTCTACTTACTTTAAACAGCTCTGTACGACTTCGTTCACAGATACCTCTCCAGGCCATAATTAGGACACCTTTAAAATTAAGACTGGGCCTGATATTTACTAGAAAATATCGTTCACCGTCTCGTCTGTATACTGGTACACGTCATCTATAAAAAGTGTGTTGACCCAATCATTCACATGCTGATTGACGTGCTCCCTTGCAAATCCTAGTTTAGCCACCTAGTGACACTAAAAGCAGTTACGGCTACGCTGGCTCAGTAACGGGTATTTCTGGCTCTAGCTCTCATTCTACAACTGTTATTATGTATCTCCTATATAAGGCTTGCAGTCTTAACTAACAATCATCTTGTGGGAGTATTACACCTGGAACTACCTGGTACTAGTCTTCTAGTATACCAGCCACTTTCCCTGAATCTGATTTGTGCTCGAAAAACCTTTGCCAGGCGATGTAAGTTTCAGATCGTCCATCTTCCATTAGAGCAAGGATTCTAGCGACTTGGTTTGGAGTTAACTTACTAATAAATCACCACACATCCCAAATAATAAAATTTATCCACCCAGCAACCGTTTCAGCAAATCACTTACCAAATTCTCAAATCCATTTTATTACGATTTTATATTGTAGTTAGCAAAAACATAGAGAAAGCTCCGCTGATAATAAAAATTATTTTACAATTTATACTCTACTTTTTTTATTTTTTCATAAATTTTTATATTGTTCACCCCTCTCTGTCCTAGAAAGGAAAGGTTTATTTTATTTTTTCATAAATTGTTCATATGTGATTAGTTTTTCTTGGAAAATAAGATACATTTCAGCATTTTTTATGTTCATGACAGAGCAAATATTAAACGTGATCATCTAAAAATATATGTATCAAAGGCAACAATATGATTGCTTCGATTTAATAATACTATTATGTTTAATTACCAGGAATTAATAATTTTATTTCAGTACGATATATTTATTTACATATCAGATATTTCAATTGAATTTAGTTTCACTTTATGTGAAGTTTCCCATGGAAAAATATATTATACATTATCTGGAATATGTTCTATGTCACTGCACTATGTTGGTTTATTTCATTAACATATTAAATTATTTTAAACTCAATGAACAATTTCGAAGAACAAACGTCGTTCATTTAAAGTTCATTATAAATTAACAAATTTTAAATTTAATTACATTTATGAAATTCATAGTTTTAACTGTCATTTATTTCTTTGACCTTCAGAAATATATTTTTTATTTGTTTGTTTTTTTGGGATTATGAAAAAATTCTGCATGTCCCCAAATCAAAATTGGACACTTCAAACTCTGTGAAAGTCTTATAGTGTACAAGCACGGGTCAAAAATTTTAAATTGCACTAAGATAAAGTTCCTCTATTTTTCACTTTAGAAAATATTCTTATTAAGAAATGTGTATATTTAAAAGTTATATGCAGTTATGTTCACTTTGGAAAAAAAAATAGAATTTAATAGTTTTTGCTGAGTAACCCTTTATAAAAAATAGTTCGCAACCATGTGATACGCAAATCCTATTTCCTATTGACTTTGTTAGACAAAACTGGAAATATATGTCAGATTAATCAATTTCAGAACCAGTATGGCTTTTGAAAATAAAAACTATATATATATATATATATATATATATATATATATATATATATATATATATATATATATTATAGTTAGATTAAGTTCTTTTTATTTCTCGCAGTTTATATATATATATATATATATATATATATATATATATATATATATATATATATATATATATATCCAAAACGCCAATTTTTTTTATTCAGGTCTTAATTGTGATCAACATAAAAAAAAACGAATTTATTTACCACTAAAATAAATCTCAATATAATTTTGGACACAAATAAAAAATGCATATTTTTTATCTAAAATATCTATATACCAATTTATCTTTATATCATCTCATAAACAATATGACTGTAATAATTTTTTTTATCAAATTAATTTTAAGGGCAATTTAGTTGATAACTTTAAATGGACAATAAACAGAACTATTAAATATGTGTAAAACTATTTAAATTAGCAATGATAACTTTACATTTAAACGTGTACTTCTTCGTTTTCTATATATTCTATAGTTCTTGTGCTGAATTATCTTGTTACATTTCTTAAAAAAACATGATTGATTCGAGCGATGCAGTCTCTAACAATATTTTCCAAATGGTATAAATTTCAAAAAAGGTCAATATTTATACACTTGATTTTTTAAGTAAACCAGAAAAAATCCATTGGGATAATGTCCGGCGATATTGAAGGCCAAGAATTTTCTGAAAATTGTGTGATCCATTTATTGGGAAATTGTTGATTTAGCCATTCCTGCACTTATAAGGTAATATAAATAGCAGCACCATATTGTTCAAAATGAATATTTTCTCTTAAATTTAAAACTTAAATGGCAGATCGTCGAAAAAATCGCTAAATTCATTGCGCAAGAATTCTAGATATATAGCAGCATTTAAATTTTTCCGAAAGAAATATGGCTCCAGTATTTGAGTATTTAATATGCCACAGTAAACGTTGGTTTTAAATTAATTGAATTATAAAGTTAGGATTTTGGTCAGCCCACGATCTGCAATTCTGGGAACTTATAACACCGTTACTTGTGAAGGTTGCTTCATTCGTAAATAATATGCAATTTCCCAAACGTGAATCTTCCTTTTTATCGCCTTGAAACCAAAAGCAAAATCAATTCTAGCATTTAAATAGCTATATCGATCATGAAAATAATATTACATTCTTCTTCATCTTTCAGCAGCCCTGTCATCCACTCCTGAATGTAGGCCTTCTCTCTTCTTTTCCACTCCATTCTGTCTTTAGCTATTTGGTGTAGTACGTGCTATTGCTCGTTGGGTAGTTCGAAACTTATTAGCTGTCTTCACAATTAGTGTTGTTGTTTCTAGCCCATACATCATTACATGGAGAATGCATGTGTTAAAAACTTTTGTTTTAAGGTTGATCGGGACTCTAGGACGTAGCTCAGTCTCCCGGTGGCTGCTCATGTCATTCTAATCCTCTTACTCAATTTGGCACCTTGATTCTCTTTACCTAGTTTTATTTCATAACGTAGGTAGATGTACTTTACTAGTTTCTCAATTTTATTGTTTCCAACGTAAATTGGTGTTTCATCTGGAGTCAGGACTTTAGTTTTTGTTAGATTTATAGTCAACCAAACTTTTTCTAACGCTATTTTCAGGTCTTGGACCATCCTCTGTATCTCCCGCAAACTGTTACCGAATAGCCACCGAAGGTGGCTCAGGTATCTTCCTTCTACGTTTATGCCTTTTTTCTCAATTCAGCTTTTTGAAGACATCCTCTAATGTCAGCGTAAAAAGTTTCGGCGAGATGGTGTCTCCTCGTCTTATTCCCCGTTGTTAAGCTATTTTATTGGTTGTTAGTTCATCATTGATACTAATTTGGATTGTAACCTTTTAATATACGTATTTAAGAATGTCTCGGCATCTTGAACGTATTCTGGCATTACCCATAGCCTGAAATATGGCCCGCAGCTCTACATAATCGAACGCTTTGTTGTAGTCGATAAAAACTAAAAGAATTGGACATAGTATTAATTGCATTTCTTAAATAGAATTTTGATGTTCTGTATTTACTCGATGGTACTGTAACCTTTACGAAACCCCACTTGTTCATGTGGTTCATAATTTGTTTGTAAGCCTCTTGGTTATTACTTTTTTTGATACTTTGTATGGGTGCAAGAGTAGACTTATTGGGCGATAGTTCTCTATATTTAATTTCTCTCCTTTTTTGTATAAAAAAGTAACCCGAGTATTTAACCAATTATCGGAGACCTTGCTGCTTTGTAAACATTTATTTAAAAGAATTTCCGTGGATTTTACTGTGGGTAGGCCACCAAGTTGTATCATCTCTCTGGTGATTTCGTCTACTCCGAGAGCTCTGTCTGTGTGTATATATATATATATATATATATATATATATATATATATATATATATATATATATATATATATAATGATCAGGAAATACATCCGTTTGTTAAATTTAATTTCTTGTGAAAACTGTCAGACGTTTCGCCGAAATCTCATTTGGCATCGGTGCTTGGCTTGATGGTTAAATATCAGTTATTATATGATGTTATATGATATATTTAAATAACGTTTTAAAGACGCATTTAATAAGATAAGCAAAAAAAGTATAAATTCACCTCACTCATCTCTTTTGGACTTGAATGAAAATCTACGCCCGCAAAAGTTTATCCCAGTAGAATGAAAAAATAACGAAGTTACATATCGACGGAAGAACAGACGGACCTTAAGACTCTCAAAAGATAGAAAGTATCAAAATTTCAGGTCGCTCAAACACTTTTGTCGAATTCAAAGCTTGAACGTAGACAACATTATATTTTCAAATATACCTAAAATGAAACGATCTTTATTTTTTATATTAAAAATGTATCTATTTCCTATTTATTGTTTTATAAAAATACTACTCAAGGACGTGGCATGAGCCGACTAAAATTAAATCCATCTGTTAAAAATGCTTGGCATGCAAACGTTTGGCTACCATATTTCGTTCGAGGTATGATATTATAGCTTTAATTCACTAATTAGCTTGTTTAGTGTTGTATAGGCTATCAAATTTTTACTGTATCGAACAGTAAATGTTTTAGCTTTGCAATTTGGTATTTAATTTGCTCCAATAACATGCCGTATTAAACGCAACGGCACACATGAATAATCAATCATCTAGGCTCGATTTTTTAACTTTAATCACAAGGAAACGAAACAAATTTTTTAAATTTTCAAACTATAATATATATATATATATATATATATATATATATATATATATATATATATATATATATATATATATATTATAGTTTGAAAATATATATAGTTTGAATATATATATAGTTTGAATATATATATATATATATATATATATATATATATATTTACACCAGTCTATGGTAAAAGGATATTTGACCTTTAAATAACCTCTAGATGTGACTTTACCTCCTATGTTATTTATAATTTTGAATAGAAAATTTCTCTCGCTTTCCATTGCTGAAATAAAAAATAGTCGTTCCTTTTTAAAGAACTCAACTTCAAATGACTTTTTAGGTCAAAATCAAGATCACCATCAGATGCACCGTTCAATTTGCTGAAGCTTTTGTAAAAATAGTTTTTTCTAGCGCTCTTAATTGCTGATATTTTCAGGTGTGTCCATACTTTTGGGACATCTTATATATATATATATATATATATATATATATATATATATATATATATATATATATATATATATATCAGATACGTCAGTTATTTTCTAAGAATAAGGCTAAATATTTTATTCTACTAAATAATTAGTAAAAACACTAATAAAAATTATTTTAAAAGTAAAATTCATTCTAAATAATTACCGAAATAAATATATACTGTGATTTAAAGGTTATTTTAGGAGGCAACTGGATCACATTTGGACTGCGTAATACTTACTGGACTCCACAGGCTAAGAGGAATATGGGTAAAAATGAAAAATCTTAAACCACTTTTGATATAGCAAATTTTTTACATATATTTTTATTCAATTTCAATGATTATAGTGAATTTAAAAGGTTTCTATGTTACGTTTTATAAAATTTCTGTTTATTTGTTATTTTAGACAACATAATTATATACAATTACAAATGTTTTTCTCTTTTAACACCATATATGTATAAAGATAATTTTTATACTAATTTAATATCATTTCACAGGCAAGTTGTATACCAATGTTATGTCAGTTTTTTAATATCAGACATAAATTTTACGACATTTTCTTAACACTATATGTGATCTATTTTCATCCAGATCATTTAATGTCAATTTATTGATCATTTTACATTGAGTCGATTCTAAATTAATACCAAATGTTATCCAATAATCTTAAATTATCACCGAACTGAACATAGATATAATATGGTGTAAAATTTACGAAGTTTCTAATGGTGATTGAATTATTAGTAAGTGAATTTTTTGTTGAATTGATAAAAGAGCCTGTATACACTTTTTTTCTTTCATAAAATAAAAGACTTTAATATCATTAGCATTATTATTTTCACCACACCCCACACTACTTCTTAGAATCCAATCTAGTATTTTGGATAAAATGGAAATTTCATATCTGGCCTATTAGTTTGTGTTGCTTTTTAGCCCTTTTCATTTAAGCATGTGTTAGAAATTTTTTCTTACAAATTGTAAAAAATAGGAAGCTAAAATAAATGTCTCAAATTTTTCTAATAATTTTCAAGGAAAGATTACCTTCTATATTTCTAAAAATAGTGGACTAAATACCGGGCAAACTAAGGAGGTCAAAATAAAAATTTTAATTTTGGCAAAAAGATATTCTGAAAAAAACTATTTTTATTTCCTGGGTAAGATATACCTTAAATACATTTATTCAAGCCAGCACCGCAACCCTATATAATCGCAAATTACTTAATGTAGGCTATTAAAAGCATAAGAATATTTATTCGAAGAAACCATTAGCAAAACTTGGCAACTTCGGGCTGTATACTGACCACACCTACATTTTTTTTACTGTTATTCATGTAATTGGTAAACCAAAATATTCTATTGCATTTAATAAATTACTACTAACAAAATAATAACCTTTTCTCAAAGTAATATCTATTTTAATCATCATCCTATTAAAATCGTTCAGGAATACCAGATCTATTTATCCGACTTTATGTTTAGTGACATCAAAACAACACATTTATAAATTCTGATTTCAAGGCTCTTAACTTCCCGAACGTTTACATTTTCTCTCAATTGATTTTACGTTCAATGTTTGAAAATAAATCTAGGTCAACACTTTCAGAAATAAAACCTATATATATATATATATATATATATATATATATATATATATATATATATATATATATATATATATATATATATATATATAAAGGGGAGAAATAGTCGCGATTTCAGAACTAGGGGTATTGAGGGTGCAGTCTGTTAATAAAATTCTAGGCGTTGATAAGGAAAAATCCCTTGTTTGATTCTGTCAAGCTTTCGAGAATTTTTTTTTCTTTGGGACATCTCTACAAAATTAATTACAAATATAGAATTTAACCTAACCTATAATTATTAAGAAATCATCAATGTGGGTTGAATATAAAACAAACAAATATATGAAAACAGAGAAAGAATTCTTAGTTAAAACTTTTTGATTATATCTACGTCCACAATACAATAGGATTGTTCGAATTGAACACGAAATATATATATATATATATATATATATATATATATATATATATATATATATATATATATATATATATATATATATATATATGACCAATAAAGCCCGCATCATATGGTTTTTTTATTAATAACTTTATTCGAAATTTGACTTTGGCATCAATTTCTGCTGTTATTAGAATAAGTTTTTATAAATACAAATTTAATCTATATGTAAAATTTCGGCTGTATAAGGTACTTTAAATCTTTTGCCCATTTTTTGTAAATTGCACCACTGTTGCAAAATAAGACTAAACGCAATCTACATAAAACTTCTTAGTTTTAATAATGCTTCATCCCAGACATATTTTGTTTAAAGTAGCGCCATATTAAATGTGTGTTTTTCTACAAAATTCAAATAGGTCTATTAAAATTTGGTCACATGTGATGCAAAGTTTATAAAATAATTATTTTTGAAAACGTAGTTTGTATCTAAAAGTAATACACATTATAATTAATAATTAATACACGGTGTCATCAGTAAAGTCTGCATTAGGTGGAAAATAAATTTTTATTTAACTTTACTTAAAGTAATATCAGAAACTCCATTAAAGATATGTCAAGAGGAATAATTGTTTGTAATGAACGCAATGGAAGCCACACAGAAATGTAATTTTAAATTTTATGTTTTTGAATTGTTTTTAATTTAATATTCAAATACCGAAAATAGTTTGTTATCAATTGAAAAGGTGAAATTTTAAATGCGTTTATTATTTATTTTATGAATTTTTATTAGGAAATTTGAGTCGTTTCAATTAATCTATTTTCTTAATATTAATGTGTATTGCTTTTAGACACAAACTATATTTTCAAAAATAGTTATTTTATAAAGTTCTTATAATGAGTCAAGAATAAATAAACTTTGCATCACATGTGACCAACTGTTAATAGCACTAGATTTTATAGAAAAACACACATTTAATATGGCGCTACTTTAAACAAAATATGTCTGGAATGAAGCATTGTCAAAGCTAAGAAGTTTTATCTAGGTTGCGTTGAGTTTTATTTTGCAACAGTGGTGCAATTTACAAAAAATGGGCAAAAATCTAAATTATCTTTTAATACTGCACACTGCATGTGGGCTAAAAATTTTATTTAAAAAAATTTTTCTAATAACTTTTTTCGATATTTTGAGATATAACTCCACTTTTAAATTTGTTTGAAAAAAAATTAAAATTTGATAGAAAATTCGAATCACGTGACTACTATATTTTTGGTTCATTTTCATCTCTATCGAAGCAGAAATTGATGCCAAAGTCAAGTTTCTAATAAAGGTATTAATAAAAAAATCCCATATGATGCGGACGTTACTCGTCACACTATATATATATATATATATATATATATATATATATATATATATATATATATATATATATATATATATACTAAAAATAAATAATGTCATGGTCTATGTACTTCGAAAAGTTTTTTTTCCTTCCTAAGACCGTTAAGAAAGACAAAAAACTTTCGTCGGCATTTCTTAATGGTCTTAAGGAGAAAAAAATAACTTTCCAAGAAAACAAACTGTCGATTCTCTTTTTAATATCCGTGAAAAGAAAAAGGAAACAACTTTTTCCAAATACGTAAACCGTAAAATTATTTATTTTTAATAATAAAATTCTTTAATCAATTCTAATTAAAATTAAATTGTACAATATATAACACACCCCTCTAACTATCAAAATACTTTTGAATACTGTAAAAGCTTTTGGATATTAAATAATTATTTTAATGGTATCACTTTAAAGTCATTTGTAAATTTATTGTATATCTTAGCACGAGTCTAATAAATATTATTCTCAGTAACAGTGAAAGATCCAAACGACTACGCATCTCATAATTATGAAAATCGTAATTCTAATGAAATTCTTAAAAATATTTTCTGACGAAAACAAATACCTCAAAAATAAATAACGATGATAACGTAAGGATTCTATATTGTCGAAATAGTGTTCTACATGTAGCTAATCTATACACTCCAGGAATTGTTCAAAGTATACGTTTTTGTATTTCAAATACACGGATCAAGTAAGAAAGGTTACCCCAGAAAACCAAACCATATTTTATACGGCTATAAAACTGAGCATAATAGTAGGAAAAAATAATATCCATTGTTGAAATTTGCATCAGCCGATATATAGCTTAGGCTGAGGTGGTTAATTTCTTGTTAAGCTCATCAACATGCACATTCCAGCAAAGCTTGTCGTCCGGGTGAATGCCCAATAACGTTGTACTTGGTGTACTGATGTGATTTACAAGCCAAACGGCTTCGCACTCCCTCCAGAGAATATTGACTCATACCAGGTACACAAAGATACCAAAAGTATGAAGCTCTGTGGGAACCCTTTCCATGTTATCGGGTCCTAGGTGACGTGGTCTGCTATATTTCCTACAAACTTTAGGACGGTTCGCGCGGAGAGTTGCTTTCTGCATCGGTTTATACAGATTCTCACCAAGGCCCAGTCCCTTGATGTTCTGCAGGAGGTTTTTTGGTATCGCTCCAGTTGTTGACAGTATTATGGGAATCGTTTGATCGCTGTTCATTGCCCATTGTCTTCGGATTTGCATCTCCAGATCTCTGTATTTAGCGATCTTCTCGTTGTACTTTGGCCTTAGGTTTTTGTTGTTAGATACAGCAATGTCGATTAGTGTAGTTCACCTAGAAATTTTATCTATTAGTATAATGTCTGGTCTATTATGAGCAACTGTCTGATCCGTCAGAACCGTTCGGTCTCAATATAACTTGAATTGGTTTTTCTCAAGAATAGGCTCCGGATTATATTTGTAATAAGGCACTTTTCCTACCTGTAATAGGTTTAACTTTTCTGCTAACTCTTGGTGAAGTATCTTAGCAGCTGAGTCGTGTCTTTCCTTATACTCGGTTGCGGCAAATGCTTGTTATCCTCCAGTTACGTGCTGGATTGTCTCTGATGTTCAACAGCCATATCTGCATTGGTTATTTTCTATTGAGAGATCTCTAACGATGAACTTCCGATAGTTCTTCGTTGGAATAACCTGGTCTTGGACAGCTAACAAGAAGCCCTCCGTTTCCGGAAACATCTGTCCTGATATCAACTAGTATTTCGACGCTGAGTTGTCGACATTGTCCTGATTGACCTCATTTCGATGCCGTCCATGAAGTGACTTCTGTAGCCAGGCTTGTAACTTCTCTTGGTCTGTTTGGTGGTGAGAAGCAACATCCTGTTCCCTCAACTGTATTGGCGTTGAATCGTCTGCCTCGCATATTGCTTGATGTAGTGTGGAAGAGTCCGCCAACCTGTGGAAATATGAACGTAAGTTTATTATTTGTTGGTCGAGCTACTTACCAATATCCACCAATCATCTTCCTCCTTGGTGTCTTGGAAGCATTGTACGTTCAATAGCACTCCGAGGTTGATGTTTTTGTCCTTTTGTTAGGAGTGTCCTTATTTTTCTTTGCAGGTTTTGGATGCCCATCCTGCTCCATTTTAAAATTCCAAAAGAGTAGCTCAGCGCAGAGCAAACATACGTGTTGAGCGCCTTAAACAAGTTTCTACTATTTAAATTAGTTCGTAATATCCGCCTTACCCTCCTGACAAATTCTGCTGTCAATTCGGCTTTCATAGTGCCATGGTCAATTCTTTTAGCCTGTTTCATACCTAAATATTTGTATGTATGGTCTGCTTCCATTGCAGATATAGTTTCACCGTTCTGCATTTCAAAAGCCCCCGGATGTATCTTCCCTTAAACGACGTTCAAAATACGGCACTTGTCAAGTCCAAACCGCATTCCGATATCCCTGGAGAACTTCTTTACAATTTTAAGCATTTGTTCCAGGTGGTCCCTGGTAGCAGCCATCAGTTTAACATCATCCATGTATAGAAGATGATTCACTCTTACTATTTCTTCGTTGTTATTTCTAATACTAAAGCCGTATATGGTGGAGTTCAAACGGCGTGACAGTGGGTTCATTGCAACGCAAAACCACAATGAGCTAAGTGAATCGCCCTGAAATATTCCCCTTCGTATCGGAATGGTGTTAGTTTCGATGGTGGTGCTCGATGGCACTTGCAATTAGATCCTAGTTCTCCAAGTTGACATGATGCGTTCTAAAAAGGATACAAAATTATTATCGACCCTGTACATTCTCAATATAGTTTTGAGCCACTCATGTAGCACTAAGTCGAAGGTCTTCTTATAATCCACGTAGGCAGCAAAGACGTTTCTTCGGTTGGTACAGGCTTGGTTACATATGACAGCGTCAACAATCAAATGTTCCTTGCATCCCATTACTCCCCTCGTGCATCCTTTCTCTTGAGTTGTTAGATGCGTTGGGTCATGCAGGAGGTGATCACCTTATACAGTGTGAGTAGGCAGGTGATTGCCCTATACTTAGCTAAGTCATGTGTGTTGTGTTGGTCCTTTGGTAGGAGGTACGTAATACCTTCGGACAAGAACAATGGCATTTTTGCTGGGTTAAGGAAAACATCATTAATTAGATTAGCCAGCTGACGGTGCATGCACCAGATCTTTTTGAGCCAGTAGTTCTGGATCCCGTCGAGACCTGGAGCTTTCCAGTTATAGGATTCCTTGATTATTCTTGAAATTTCCTTGGTGTACTGATTATTATTATGATATTATTAATTGAAAACGCGAGTTTGAGGGATAAAGCACACAAAACTTGTTTACATCAAATCAAATGTAAAATTTGTTAAGCATTTCTTGAGCCATCCGAACAATTTGTTCTATATTGTCACAAAGGGAATAACATAAAAATATAATATTTCATAAAATAGCGTTTCCAAATTTTAATAATATTTTATTTTAAATTAAAGCAGTAACAAATCGCGTTACCTTTAATAATTTTATAACCTTCCAATTATGAAATGTTATGTTTATTTATTGGTCGTCGATAGTGCAAATTCACCAAGTCAGCAAGGACGCTTTCCGGATCATGATGAACCGAAGTTGTAAGGAGGCGATTTGTTCGCTTGATGAAAATTAACAAAACAGTATAAAAAGGACACGCTTGGGTTGGGGACCAATCGAACCATCAATCAATCAGTCAATCAGTCATTAGTCATAAAGGTCCGTCGATCCGATGTAAGTCAATCAGTTATGAACTAGTTGATTGCCCAGAAAATTGGAGAACTCGTGTGAAGAAACCAACGAAAATCCCAAGAATGTCTCCAGTCCAGAGCAGATTGACGAGTAGCAAAAATCCTTGTAACAACCCCGTCAAAAGTGCCGACTTGAATCTAATTTTAATATAAATCAAAAAATTAATCTTAATAATTTACAGTTCAAGAAAGTTAATGTTGTTTATTTTGAATAAACTATTTTTTTATCTAAGCCGAAGTCGAAGAGTTAATTTAGAGTGTAAACTCTGAACTCCAAATTCCCGAATCCTACATCCCTAGTCATACCTCAAAACTGGGCGTGATAATATAATTATTTGCCACTAGATAACTGCTCCGCAAACAAAGTCACATTCTTATTATCGCAGATATCGAACAAATCGTTAATAAATATCAAAAAAAAAGAGGGCTCAGGACGGATCCTTCAAGCACTCCGCAGCTGATTCTTAGCTTATCAGATTTCAACTGATCAACATCAACAAACTAACGACGCCGATAGATTTATTTATATTATTTAAATTTTTATATACATTATCTAAAAATTCAGAAATCATGGAGCACGTAGACCGGTCACTGTAGAAGCCCTGTTGACAACGCTTAAGAATATTAAATTGTTGAAGAAAAGTTACAATCTAGTCATATGCATTACATTCTATTAATTTGAAAACACGGGTAAAATAGCTATACGCTTATAATTTTCAAGCAAAAGCTTATTTCCGTTCTTGACCAAAGGAATCACTATCCCTAATTTCAAGATATCTGGGAAAACCTCACTCATAATCGACCAGTTAATCAAATACGTCAGCGGAAATAATAAAACATGGGCATTTTTTTTAAATACTGTTGTCGCTATATCCATGCCAACAGAAGTAGTTTTTTTAGTTTTCTGATCGTTGCCATTCATATTTCATATTCATTACCAGGTCTTAACAACATTGTGTTCGAAAGTAATCTATTCTGTCCAGCGTTGGCATTATTCACAATTTTCTGTTTATCAATTAATATAGATCCTTGTTCACCTTTTATAGTAGACATTGGACTTTTCCCATTTTTACCATTATCAATGTTACCATTAATAATTCTTCATTCTGGTCTCGATTTATTATATGATTGGAAGAAAAGTCTATTGTTATACAATTGTTTCGCTTTCTTAATTACATTTTTGTAAATCTTTTAGTATTTATTGTAATAATCTCTATCATATTCAGATTTATTTGTAATTTTGTTACGAAACAACATTTTTAATGTTCCTAACGATTTCTTAATGCCCGACTCAAAAGAAGCTGTACTATAACAAACTTTTCTTTGTTAAAAAGTGACCTCGAATTTTTTGTACACTTTTAGACTTCCTGAAAAATTCTGAACATTTTTTCTATTACATGTCGTATACTTAAATTTAACTGTTTACAACTCGAAATGAAATACAATAATTATTTACCAGGTTAAGTGGCCTTTTCTTTGGGTAGTCTATACAGTGCCCAAATTATTTTATAGAATAAGATTGTTACGGTATTTAAAGTAATTTATCTATTTATTTATTTTTGAAATTTTAGTTCTGGTTAAATAAGTTGTAAATTTGATTGAGATTACTAATATCTTTTTTATCGTAAAGGGTGCTTTTTTTCTTTTTAAATTATTTCTTTTGTAGCCAATGTATGATAATTTGGGTCTTGAGTTAATACTTTGATATTGTTAAAATCAAATTCATATTTTGTGTGAATTTCGTGCTTGCCTAATTCAATAGAAGCATTTTTGTGTGTTCATAAATATATAACCCTATTGTGTAAATTTAGACATGGTATTGAATAAATAATATTTCATTTCTTCTTTTTTCAATAAATTTTGTGCTTTATGACACACATTTATATTATGTTCTGACAAAATATGTTTTATTTTCTCTGAAAGACCATTTGTTTAAGGTATGTTAATATACTTATTAGAAATTTAAAAAGAAAAAAGCCCCTAACGATAAAAAAATATAAGGAATTTCTATCAAATTTACCACAACTTGATTAACCAGAGTTAAAATTTCAAAAATAAATAAATAAATATATAAACAAATAAATACATAAATTTATTTTAAACCTTATACAAACCTTATTCTATAAAATAATGTGGATACTGTATACAGTAAAAAAATTTTAAATAACAAAAAAAAAAGAACTCCTCAAATAAATAGGTTATAAAAAATAAAATCCATAACATCAAATTAAGATATATTTAATAATTTTAATACTATTTGAAATGACAAACTCCGAGGTGTGTTATCTAGAAAATGTTTTCGATATATTAACAATGTTAGTGATTTTAAAATGCAATGTAAAATAATTATCCGTTTTTAACTTATGTAAATTTTCCGTTTTAGAAAAAACTTGAAAAAACACGAAATCATGTGCGAAACGTCGTATATAAAATATAAAAAAAAGTAAAAAATAAACTTTTAAATTTTATTTTTAATCTGTTAACCACGGCAATTTCCAAATAAAATAAAAAATATACCAAGTGTGAAGAAAAACTAATATATATATATATATATATATATATATATATATATATATATATATATATATATATATATATATATTTATGCGGCTTTCACGGGTTCCTCCATGTGAGATGGAATAGTAGTGGTTATATCCGCATTATGCTGTTGTAGTGCTGAAATCATATTCAACAAACCTACAACTAAATGCAACTCTGTGTATAAATAAAGTGAAATGCGAACAGTAAATGCAAACTTTGCTCCATCATATCCTTTCCGTGATAGAGGTTGCACAGTTTAAATAAATTGCTACAAAACACAATTTATCCTATTCCTCCACCATTGAGATGCTGGCCCACCTGTACCACCATACCATGAAAAAAGTCAAAACTTACCTTCCCCGCTAAAGTGATACGGCAGAGGTACATGTTTCGTCTCTTACTAGACTCATCAGAGTACCGACATGCACCTGTTTGTGCAAAGGACAAATCAGAAGGAAGCATGCAATGCTGAACGTGACTTCGCCGACCTCCCACATGGAGGGGGAAATCCGTGAAAACCGCATAAACATATACGAGTATACGCCAGCCAGCTGGAAGTCGGCGAAGCCACGTTCAGTGTTGCATGCTTCATTCCGACCTGTCCTTTGCATAAACAGGTACATGTCGGGACCCTGACGAGTCTAGTAAGAGACGAAACATATACCTCGGCCATATCACTTTATCTGGGAAAGTAAGTTTTGACTTTTTTCTCGGTGTGGTGGTACAGGTAGGCAATCATCTCGATGGTGGTGGAATAAGATAAATTGTGTTTTGTAGCATTTTATTCAAACTGTGCAATCTCTATCACGGAAAGGATATGATGGAGCAAAGTTTGCATTTACTGTGCGCATTTTACGGTTTAAGAGACTCGAGTAGAATTTTGACAGGTCTTTGATACCTCATTGACTTTACACAACCCTATGCTCATAATCATAGCAAATAATTCCGTTTTTAACAGGATAATACCAATACTCACGTCCCCAGAGAGGTTCGAATATTTTTGGAAGAAGACCATATATAGGTTATGGATTGGCCAGCCAAAAGTCCTTACTTATATTCCATATAGAATACCCATAGCATGAGTTAGAGCGACGCATGCGGCAAAAAGAAATGGTTTAAAACTATAACTGACTTCTTTGCTTTAAGAATGGGAATAGATATATGAAGAAAGAATTCAACATTTAACCAGTAATATGCTAGGTCGATCCTTCAGAGGAAAGTATTTAGATTGTAAATAGAAAAGGAAACAAATGGGAATTTTATCTAATCTAATTTTAATGAATTATATCTACGAATATTAATAATAAAAATTGTAACACAATTAGAGTGTTTATTACAAAATATACTAATGTTTATATACATTTAGGTTTATCAAATCTCCCATATAGTTACCCAGTTTGTAATTAAAAAAGGTTTACCGAATCTAAATACCACTATTATCAAGGCATTTGATGACAACAATTTAGCCGTAGTCGTAGACACAGATAAAAAATCCGCAGTCGGTAGGATTCGAACCTACGCTCCCAGAGGGAATCTGATTTCTAGTCAGACGCCTTAACCGCTCGGCCACGACTGCTTGTGAAAGTATTTTTTTATATAAATCAGATAATTATTAATTATAATAAATGATGTTGAAAATGATTGATGAAGCACTAGCAATAAAATATTTTAGTTAATTGGCAGAGTAAAATTTTAAGTAAGAATTTATACACCATAAACATAGATTGAAAATTTCGTATATTTCATTAAAATTTGGATTTTAAATTATTCACATTGACAAAGAAACTTTCAACTTATAAATTTTCATAAATATTTATATATCGATACTGCTCTAAGAATCACTTTTAAACTTTATACAAAATAATAGAAATAAGAAACCGAACAATCAAAAGCTAGTCAGCGCCAATCAGATCGTCCACAAATATTTGGCAAACTGTCTCCTAGCCGTTTTTGTAAATTCCAGTTGGCGGTGATTAGTTTGTGATTGCACTATGAATAGACCTTTTATTTTATACAATTTTGAATCCAACCGATTGACGTAATTCGTGACTATGCGAGTACAGGTCATGTATTATTACGAATTTTTCGTTTCCGATATGGTCAGCACATGGCAAAACATGATCTTACAGGATGATTTCGTCACGGAACTTTAACAAACTATCTCGTCTTTAAAACTGCTTCTTTTGATCTACATAAAACTACCTTCAATCAATATTGAATTGTTTGAAATTTTTAGGTTTTTTTTTTGAGATGCGTGGATCTACGTACAATTTCGCTTAAAATTAAAAATCAAAACACGGT
Source organism: Diaprepes abbreviatus (assembly GCA_034092305.1). NCBI lineage: Eukaryota > Metazoa > Arthropoda > Insecta > Coleoptera > Curculionidae > Diaprepes > Diaprepes abbreviatus. The sequence continues at coordinate 630,162 of JASJET010000206.1, forward strand.
GATCGATAGCTATTGTATGCCTTTGAATAGGTTTTCGTGCGAAATTTACAGCTTTATATTTTTGTACACACTAGCATATCTAATGATAAATTTTCCATGTTCTACATTTAGAATTTAAAAACAATCTTCACCCAAACACCAAATTTACAGTTGACAAAGAATCAGACAATTCCATTAATTTTTTAGCCTTACATAATAATAATACACAAGAGAAATAGCAAACATAATGTCTCAATTTTCCACAAACCTTCACACACCGACATGACAATACATAACAAATCATACTACTCTATCAATACAAGCATTTCACAGCATGGTTCATATATTAATTTCAGTGCTCCTCCAACAAAACTTTCAAAAACAATTAAATGTAATAAACAAACTGCAGTAAATAATGGATATCAATCGAAATTAATTGACAAAATATTTAAACAAAAAAAGTTATAAAAAGCAATATACATGGCCTACCCAATAGGAAAAGAAAAATCGAATAGTTATAAAATAGTTAGGAGGTTATCAATTCGATCTGTGCAGTTACTTATTTATTTTTTAACGTTTGTTTCACACACAATGTGTTGATCGGAGCGAGATGTTTTGATGAAATTTTAAAGATATTGTAAGGGATTCTCGGTGGTGGCCCATAAAAATTTTTTAATATAATTTTATTATAAAGAGGTCAAAAATCGAAAAAACTGAAAAAAATTGTTGCCTTGCGAAATTTGGATGCATATTTTAAACAAATTTCCGGGTAATCCCATTCAAGTATTTCCACGACAGTTTTATTGCAGAGGAGGTTAAAACATAAAAAAAAATATAGGCTTGGAAAAAATGTTTATATCATTAGTATGTAACATTCAGAAGGAGTGAAATTTTCGAAGAAGTTTTTAGAATGTTCTAGGGGGTTCTCTAGAGTATTTTCTTAATTCCAAGGGGTGGAAGATTAACTGTTGGTTAGTGAACTTTTTAAACGACTTCATTTGTATATAACTTTTGATAAAAGTGAATTAGTTTGATATGGTTATCCCGTATAATATTTCTTCGGTAAGTTAATGCAATATATATATATATATATATATATATATATATATATATATATATATATATATAACGTAATTTATTCTCGACCGTACAAATTTAAAGAAGCGATCTGTGATAAGAAAATTGCTCTTACTCAATATTTCGTCAATTTTATTATGATTTCTTCAGGAGTACTGCAAAATTAACACAGGCGCAAGTTAGTAACAATAAAAAGTTTAAAATAATAAAAATTACTCCGAGATTCACAACATAATGTTGAAGTACACATCATTAAAAAATGCACAAAATCAACATTTAAAGTTAAATAGAGGGTAGTTTCGATGTTAAACCTAACTATATATATGAAGACTAGTGTGCATTGTATTATTATAACAAAAAGCTTTTAGAATTTTGCCACAAATGGTCTGAAGGTAAAAACAAAATGGACAATATCACTTAACTAAAATCTGTTTAAAATATTACAATATATATTACTGAGTTTATTAGTATCTAACTTTGAATTAATAGAATGTTTGCTGCTATTTATGTGACACATTTTCAAAAACAATGTTTTTTTTTTTTCAATTGGATTCTTGTACCAATATTTTGACATCAACATAGTTAAATTTGTGACATGTTATTTGATGATATTCTACAATATTTTTCCCCAAATGGCAATCACTTTTATGTTGCGTGATTCGTTGCCTTAACTACCGTACTGGTAGTTTTGTCCAATAGAACATCCCTGATAATCCACACAGGTCAAATCATAAATCACGTTACTTGTAAACAATAAAGGAGTTTTTTGTTTAACATTCGAAAATAATTGCTGGTTCCTTATGTGATTATATTCGGCTATCTTTATATTATGAATCTCTTTAGAAAGCGATATTACAGAACATGTTAATTTATCAATATACGGTAATTTTTTAGATTTTATTGGAACATTTAATTCATCGGAGGGGCCATTAAAACTATTTGGATTGTATAGTAGTTTATTTCAAATATGTTTTGGATAACCATTGTTTAAAAAAATATTGAAAAGTTTTTTTTAACTTTGTTGTAAAAGACTTTTATGACTAATATGTGTTACTCTATTTTTCGTTGCGATTACAGTGCTGTTTTTTTATTTTTTGAATGATTAGAGTGGTAACTGAGAAATCTGCTTGATGCAGCCTCCTTTTAGTACTAGTCCAGGATAACTCTTCCATCTTTTAATCTAGAACAACCTCACAGTGGTTAAGGTAACCAATCACGCAACATAAAAGCGATTACCATTTGAGAAAAAATACATGTGCCACTGAAGAATATCATCAAATAACAAGGCACAAAATATTGGAATAAGAACCCTAATTATCAAAGGCCAATTAACGTTTCGCCTGTCATAACAGGTTTTTTCAATTTTTTTTTATTTTTAAATTAAGTATTGTTTCCAAACCTACAAAAAAAGATAGACTTCAGTTGGCATTACTTTAAAATATTAAATTAAATTACTAGTATAAACGATAAAATACACTAAATCTAAATAATTAAAATTACACTTTATAAATTTACATGTACAGGGTGAGTCAACGATTGGATGAAGTAGGTTTGTGCCTTTTCGGTGAAATTAACAAAGAAACTATATTTATTGTTTGATACAGTTTATTTTTATGCAGATTTTAAAAATATTTAGGACTCTACAGGGTGAGCCAAAAAACTAGGACAGCATAAAGTTGTATTTTTTTAAATAGAACACCCTATATACGAATCGTATTTTCGATTTAGCTTATAATTTTAAATATTTTTTATTAAGGGTTTACTATAACAAAACTTTATAGTTTCTGAGATAATTAAGTTTAAAGAAAAAAAGTCACATTTTCAAGCATCAATTCAATCCTAAATAACGTTTTCAATTTTGTGACAAATATATTCAAATTTGGAATTTAGCAAGGCCAAGGACAAGTTAACATAATTTTTACCTAATATTTGCAATAAAAGCTACAGGGTGTTGAACATATCGGCTCAAATTTGAACAATTTTAAATGAATAAATATCTTTTTTTTTTAAATGGTACACCCTGTATATTTTCATGTTGTTTAATAGAGTAATAAAAACCCTAAAAGTTTTGTTCAATATATCCTATACCTATTTAGAATAGTTTTTGAGATATTTCAGTTTTTCTTATTTTCCATACTTTTTTACAGAAATAGTCTTCATTATCATAGTAGCCATGTAAAATAATAAAAAGAAACTACAGAAACAAACAGAATGTGGTTAAATATGATGAAATACATTATTCGTTATATTACAACGGCAATAGTTTAATTAAACATAATGTGAAAAAATTAACACAACAATAACGACAAGGCAAATACATATTTACTTTTATACTAAATTGAAACAAGAAAATTACCTATTAAATACTGAGATTAATTATTTCTTATTAATAAGTTTTCGAATAAACGACCCTCTTGTGGAATGCACAAATTTAGTCTTTTTTGCAGATTTTCTCGGACCCTGGACAAAATTAGTGGCGTTATTGTTCTACAGGTATCCCTAATCCTGTTTCGCATATCTTCCACTGTTGTTGGTGGATTAAGATACACCTTATTTTTAATATAACCCCATAGGAAGAAATCTAATGGGGTGATGTCGCAAGACCTTGGTGGCCACTCAATGAAACCCCCACGTCCAATCCATTTTTGCGGATATCGTTGGTCCAAAAACGCACGAACTTCACGATGGTAATGCGGAGGCGCACCATCGTGCTGGAACCACATACTGTCGAGCTCATCCCTATCGAGACCTTGAAGCAGTTGGGGTAGTTCTTCTTGTAGAAAGTTTAGGTAACTATGGCCATTTAGTGGTTCATTAAAAAAGTGGGGTCCAATAATTCGATTATGATGAATACCACACCAAACATTTAATGACCAGTGGTTTTGATGTTGCACCTCTCTAATCCAAAATGGGTTTTCTGTGTTATAATAATGCATGTTGCGTCAATTTACGGCACCGTTACTTCTAAAAGTAGCTTCATCACTAAACATTACCTTGCATAATAAATTTGGATTTAATTGAATCTCCGCATTTATTGTACGACAAAAGTTTACACGACTTTCAAAATCCTGTCCATGCAATTCTTGGTGTAATTCCATGTGATATGGATGATACCTATATTTTTTGGTAGTACGATTAGCGGTGGATTGTGATGTTGCTGCTAACTGACGGCTACCAATATAAGGATTTTCCTGAACATTTAACAATACTTGTAGTTCTTTTTCTTCATTAGTTACTGGTTTGTTGACCACTTTACGTTTTGGATAATCAACAGTACCAGAAGAATCAAATCTTTGCATTAAGTTTTGAAAAGTATGGGTATTAGGCTGGCGTCGATCAGGATACTTCATTTTGTAAATTCTTTGAGCAAGAAGGCAATTTTTTTGAGCCTCTCCTATTGTATAAATCATATCTATTAACTCATTCTTTGGAAAATTCATTTTACAATATAAGATGAATGCAAAAAAAACCAAACTACACTACATAAAAACCAAAAGAAGCGATTGCGGTTATAAATTTGACACACAGAAAAATGTTCTTTTACATTGTTTTTGCCATGGCTACTATGATAATGAAGACTATTTCTGTAAAAAAGTATGGAAAATAAGAAAAACTGAAATATCTCAAAAACTATTATAAATAAGTATAGGATATATTGAACAAAACTTTTAGGGTTTTTATTACTCTATTAAATAACATGAAAATATACAGGGTGTACTATTTAAAAAAAAAAGATATTTATTCATTTAAACTTGTTCAAATTTGAGCCGATGTGTTCAACACCCTGTAGCTTTTATTGGAAATATTAGGTAAAAATTATGTTAACTTGTCCTTGGCCTTACTAAATTCCAAATTTGAATATATTTGTCACAAAATTGAAAACGTTATTTAATATTGAATTGATGCTTGAAAATGTGACTTTTTTTCTTTAAACTTAATTATCTCAGAAACTATAAAGTTTTGTTATAGTAAACCCTTAATAAAAAAGATTTAAAATTATAAGCTAAATCGAAAATACGATTCGTACATAGGGTGTTCTATTTAGAAAAATACAACTTTATGCTGTCCTAGTTTTTTGGCTCACCCTGTAGAGTCCTAAATATTTTTAAAATCTGCGTAAAAATAAGCTGTATCAAACAATAAATATAGTTTCTTTGTTAATTTCACCGAAAAGGCACAAACCTACTTCATCCAATCGTTGACTCACCCTGTACGTACCTCGAGACTTCATGGTCGATCACTTACTGCTATTGCCGAGATTTTTTTTAAATATCTGAGAAATTTGCAGTAATATGTAGCCGGTGTGCCAAGTTACAACCAACAAAATCGAATTGTTCTAACAGGATTTGGACATATTCTAACCTCAAAGTGCGAAGTACAGTTCTGTCTCTTCAATTTCCATTTTGTAAGGTGAGAATACGATTTTTTTTTTATTGAAATATTTAAGATGATCAGACTTACCTAATTAGCACAAACACTCGTTCTTGATGTTTATCTTCATCTTAACGTCAATGGTCAAGATCATAGACATAAAATTAAATGTATAGACTGCGGATACTATAGAAGCAAATTGATTCACACTTGGAAAGAAACAGAGCGTTTTTGATGAATAGTAACTCTCTTTCTAAGGGCGAAAAGGTGTCAGGGATATCAAATTATATTTAGGATATTATACTTAGCTCCGCCATTAGAAACAGAGGTACTTCTCATCGAAAACACTCTGTCTCTTTCTAAGTGAGCCAACTTGTTTCTATAGAGTCCTCAGTGAATGCTTAACTTTTATGTCTATGGTTGTGATAGCCAAGATTTTTTGGTTTGTTTCTATAAGAAGTATCAACTAAACGTGAGTCTCTAGTTTTTCATTTATTACAAACTTCAATTTACAATATCTCGGTAAAAATTGTATTCTTAAATTCCAAAATGGAAATTACAAGGGATGAATTGCACTTAACGATTGTGCAATTGATTTTGGATGGAAAAATCTCTCAAAATGTCGCACTTTTAGGTTAGAATCCTGATGTGATCGAACAATTCTACAGCCAGATTTGAATTCAACTACTAGAAACTATACATATGTCCATGCTATATTCCTTGGCCATCAATTTGTTAAACTGTGGTGTTACCTTATCTTGATTTTTTATAGTCACACATGTTAAATCTGGAAGATCATTGATATTTTTGTCTCGACCGTACCTTGTCACCCATTTTTGTACGAAAATTACTGACTTTTTAAAGTATTTTACAGTAGTACCTTAAATCAGTTTTGGGTCTTTCTTGAATCTACACAGAAAAACATTACGCGCTTATTATAAATATATCGGATAAATTTCACGAATATCAAACAACTATGAATTAATGCACATTGCGTAGAATAATTTAGAGCTTCAAATGTTGGACATACTGATTAAACAGGCCCCTGTAGTATCTAAATATTCAGCAACACCTCTATATGAAACGAATTGCAAATTTCTAATATTTTGCATTAAAACCTTAAATTTTGTATCACGAACATTTCAAAGCCAAATTACAAATTTTTGAATAATTTAACTTGCTTATCGTCAGTAGCAAATATTACAATTTTCCGTATCTGTAAAATTGGCAAAAATATGTTACATTCTTATGATTGAAAAAAAATCACACACGTTTTTAATGATTCATGCCAAATGGGACAAGCTATTTATTTTTTGTCTAGGAAACTGGAATACTAAAAATTAAATAGAAGTTTTTAAAAAATAATTTGGTGTTTTCGTATCGATGTGACACAGGTATTTTTTTTAAATTTAAGTAGGTAGTTTTTACAGACACTATATATTTTTTCTCTCATATATACAGAGGGTACAAGAATACGTCATAAAATATAATTTTATATAATCGTTGACATAATATAAAGTTGAAATATTATTCAGCGTATTACCAGTGTTCGCTACAAGAGTGCGTCATAAAAAATCTAAACAAACACAAATATACATATACTTATATGCTTAAATATATACATTAATTCGAACAAAATTGTTAGTTTCAAATATGTTACATGCACAGTACTAAAGGAAAGAAATTCGATGGTGTTGCCGCATATAATTGCAGAACTCCTGTAGAGAGTAAAAACAGTTAACAGACAATAATTTTCTTAGATCCTGCTTGAATGTACCCCGAGTTGATTTATTTTTTAAATATTGTGGTGGCATATTAAAATAGTAAGAACCTGCATATATAAGTGATTTCTTGAAGTAGACATAATAGAACTGTTCAAGATGAAGCCGATTTCTATTTCAAGTGTTGTACTCATGATAATCACCATTAGTCAATAAACTGTTTTTGTTCGCATAAATATAACACATTAGTTTCAAAAGGTAGGATGTTCTTTAAAGAAAGGTCCACACGACTGAAGGTACTGCTGCCGAAATATGATTCTGATAATGCGCTTTTGACAAATTAAGGCTCGATTGATTTCATTTCTGTGTATATATATATATATATATATATATATATATATATATATATATATATATATATATATATATATGTATATATATATATATATATATATATATATATATATATATATATATATATATGCACATGTAATTTGTTGGGGACACAGAAATGAAATCAATCGAGCCTTAATTTGTCAAAAGCGCATTATCAGAATCATATTTCGGCAGCAGTACCTTCAGTCGTGTGGACCTTTCTTTAAAGAACATCCTACCTTTTGAAACTAATGTGTTATATTTATGCGAACAAAAACAGTTTATTGACTAATGGTGATTATCATGAGTACAACACTTGAAATAGAAATCGGCTTCATCTTGAACAGTTCTATTATGTCTACTTCAAGAAATCACTTATATATGCAGGTTCTTACTATTTTAATATGCCACCACAATATTTAAAAAATAAATCAACTCGGGGTACATTCAAGCAGGATCTAAGAAAATTATTGTCTGTTAACTGTTTTTACTCTCTACAGGAGTTCTGCAATTATATGCGGCAACACCATCGAATTTCTTTCCTTTAGTACTGTGCATGTAACATATTTGAAACTAACAATTTTGTTCGAATTAATGTATATATTTAAGCATATAAGTATATGTATATTTGTGTTTGTTTAGATTTTTTATGACGCACTCTTGTAGCGAACACTGGTAATACGCTGAATAATATTTCAACTTTATATTATGTCAACGATTATATAAAATTATATTTTATGACGTATTCTTGTACCCTCTGTATATATGAGAGAAAAAATATATAGTGTCTGTAAAAACTACCTACTTAAATTTAAAAAAAATACCTGTGTCACATCGATACGAAAACACCAAATTATTTTTTAAAAACTTCTATTTAATTTTTAGTATTCCAGTTTCCTAGACAAAAAATAAATAGCTTGTCCCATTTGGCATGAATCATTAAAAACGTGTGTGATTTTTTTTCAATCATAAGAATGTAACATATTTTTGCCAATTTTACAGATACGGAAAATTGTAATATTTGCTACTGACGATAAGCAAGTTAAATTATTCAAAAATTTGTAATTTGGCTTTGAAATGTTCGTGATACAAAATTTAAGGTTTTAATGCAAAATATTAGAAATTTGCAATTCGTTTCATATAGAGGTGTTGCTGAATATTTAGATACTACAGGGGCCTGTTTAATCAGTATGTCCAACATTTGAAGCTCTAAATTATTCTACGCAATGTGCATTAATTCATAGTTGTTTGATATTCGTGAAATTTATCCGATATATTTATAATAAGCGCGTAATGTTTTTCTGTGTAGATTCAAGAAAGACCCAAAACTGATTTAAGGTACTACTGTAAAATACTTTAAAAAGTCAGTAATTTTCGTACAAAAATGGGTGACAAGGTACGGTCGAGACAAAAATATCAATGATCTTCCAGATTTAACATGTGTGACTATAAAAAATCAAGATAAGGTAACACCACAGTTTAACAAATTGATGGCCAAGGAATATAGCATGGACATATGTATAGTTTCTAGTAGTTGAATTCAAATCTGGCTGTAGAATTGTTCGATCACATCAGGATTCTAACCTAAAAGTGCGACATTTTGAGAGATTTTTCCATCCAAAATCAATTGCACAATCGTTAAGTGCAATTCATCCCTTTTAATTTCCATTTTGGAATTTAAGAATACAATTTTTACCGAGATATTGTAAATTGAAGTTTGTGATAAATGAAAAACTAGAGACTCACGTTTAGTTGATACTTCTTATAGAAACAAACCAAAAAATCTTGGCTATCACAACCATAGACATAAAAGTTAAGCATTCACTGAGGACTCTATAGAAACAAGTTGGCTCACTTAGAAAGAGACAGAGTGTTTTCGATGAGAAGTACCTCTGTTTCTAATGGCGGAGCTAAGTATAATATCCTAAATATAATTTGATATCCCTGACACCTTTTCGCCCTTAGAAAGAGAGTTACTATTCATCAAAAACGCTCTGTTTCTTTCCAAGTGTGAATCAATTTGCTTCTATAGTATCCGCAGTCTATACATTTAATTTTATGTCTATGATCTTGACCATTGACGTTAAGATGAAGATAAACATCAAGAACGAGTGTTTGTGCTAATTAGGTAAGTCTGATCATCTTAAATATTTCAATAAAAAAAAAATCGTATTCTCACCTTACAAAATGGAAATTGAAGAGACAGAACTGTACTTCGCACTTTGAGGTTAGAATATGTCCAAATCCTGTTAGAACAATTCGATTTTGTTGGTTGTAACTTGGTGGACATTCATACTAGTTTACGATTGTGATAAGTAAAACATATTATTACTTAAATTTCCACTGTAATTTTTGAAGGTACCACAATTTAATCCGTTGAAAAATTTTTTAAACAATTGTTAAAACTTAATACTAATCTCTGTATAACAACCTAGAATTAATTCACACCGGCTACATATTACTGCAAATTTCTCAGATATTTAAAAAAAATCTCGGCAATAGCAGTAAGTGATCGACCATGAAGTCTCGAGGTACGTACATGTAAATTTATAAAGTGTAATTTTAATTATTTAGATTTAGTGTATTTTATCGTTTATACTAGTAATTTAATTTAATATTTTAAAGTAATGCCAACTGAAGTCTATCTTTTTTTGTAGGTTTGGAAACAATACTTAATTTAAAAATAAAAAAAAATTGAAAAAACCTGTTATGACAGGCGAAACGTTAATTGGCCTTTGATAATTAGGGTTCTTATTCCAATATTTTGTGCCTTGTTATTTGATGATATTCTTCAGTGGCACATGTATTTTTTCTCAAATGGTAATCGCTTTTATGTTGCGTGATTGGTTACCTTAACCACTGTGAGGTTGTTCTAGATTAAAAGATGGAAGAGTTATCCTGGACTAGTACTAAAAGGAGGCTGCATCAAGCAGATTTCTCAGTTACCACTCTAATCATTCAAAAAATAAAAAAACAGCACTGTAATCGCAACGAAAAATAGAGTAACACATATTAGTCATAAAAGTCTTTTACAACAAAGTTAAAAAAAACTTTTCAATATTTTTTTAAACAATGGTTATCCAAAACATATTTGAAATAAACTACTATACAATCCAAATAGTTTTAATGGCCCCTCCGATGAATTAAATGTTCCAATAAAATCTAAAAAATTACGGTATATTGATAAATTAACATGTTCTGTAATATCGCTTTCTAAAGAGATTCATAATATAAAGATAGCCGAATATAATCACATAAGGAACCAGCAATTATTTTCGAATGTTAAACAAAAAACTCCTTTATTGTTTACAAGTAACGTGATTTATGATTTGACCTGTGTGGATTATCAGGGATGTTCTATTGGACAAAACTACCAGTACGGTAGTTAAGGCAACGAATCACGCAACATAAAAGTGATTGCCATTTGGGGAAAAATATTGTAGAATATCATCAAATAACATGTCACAAATTTAACTATGTTGATGTCAAAATATTGGTACAAGAATCCAATTTAAAAAAAAAAACATTGTTTTTGAAAATGTGTCACATAAATAACAGCAAACATTCTATTAATTCAAAGTTAGATACTAATAAACTCAGTAATATATATTGTAATATTTTAAACAGATTTTAGTTAAGTGATATTGTCCATTTTGTTTTTACCTTCAGACCATTTGTGGCAAAATTCTAAAAGCTTTTTGTTATAATAATACAATGCACACTAGTCTTCATATATATAGTTAGGTTTAACATCGAAACTACCCTCTATTTAACTTTAAATGTTGATTTTGTGCATTTTTTAATGATGTGTACTTCAACATTATGTTGTGTATCTCGGAGTAATTTTTATTATTTTAAAATTTTTATTGTTACTAACTTGCGCCTGTGTTAATTTTGCAGTACTCCTGAAGAAATCATAATAAAATTGACGAAATATTGAGTAAGAGCAATTTTCTTATCACAGATCGCTTCTTTAAATTTGTACGGTCGAGAATAAATTACGTATTCTGATAATGCGCTTTTGACAAATTAAGGCTCGATTGATTTCATTTCTGTGTCCCCAACAAATTACATGTGCATATATATATATATATATATATATATATATATATATATATATATATATATATATATATATATATATATATATATATATATATATATATATATATATGTATATATATATATATATATATATATATATATATATATATGTATATATATATATATATATATACATATATATATATATATATATATGTATATATATATATGTATATATATATATATATATATATATATATATATATATATATATTTATTAAGTTTTGTGTAAATTGAATCTATATTCATCGCTCAGTCCAACTGAGCATCTATTAAGCTTCTCAAGAATTCCGCCGACTACTGCAGCAAAATACCTTTCACAGTTAATTATTAAGTTATTTTGTTTGTGGTAATTAGAAAACGGAAAGAAAAAAAGATGTATTTTATGTAAGAAATCATCAAAACTTGCTGTAGAAACGATGCAAGACGTGTCATCTGCAAACAAAGAAATTGGAGCCTCTTTTAAGTAAACAGGCAGATTATTAATATACAATAGGAATAGATGTATGTGTAGACTCAACACACCACCTTAACGTGAGGCGATGTTCAACTCTTGCTTTTTAGAAATTTGATTTGATATTTTAACAAGAGACTATTGGTTTGATAAATATAACTTTATCCACTAACTCAAAGGACCTCTAATTCTGAGAATTCTTATTTATTAACATGAAAGTCTGCATTCAACGTATCAGAGGCACGCGTTATGTCGTAAATTACCCATACCGTGAACTTATCCCTATCTACATTTCGTTACACTTGTTGAACAAAATCAGTGGCAGTTTCTGCATAGTGCCCTTTACAAAAACCGTGCTGATACAGTGTTATAACATTAAACGTATTTAAAAAAGAACAAATTTTCATGTACCACAGATTCAATTATCTTTGAGAAAATGCTCAAAAGTGTAATTGGAAGATAATTTTGTACATCATGTGTATCATTTCTCTTAAAAATAGGGACCACCACTACTTTTAATCTACAAGGACACCGTCCTTTTTGCACACTCATATTGGTAAACTTTGTAAGGAATTTTATTATATTTTTATGGCATAATTTTAATAAAAATATCTGTGTCTGTGCTTTTTTACTTTTAAATTTATTTATGACTAACTCAAGGTCATCTTCTGCAAGAGGTGAAAATACATAGAATAAGAAACTGATTTAGGAATTGTGCATAGAGCAGACAATTCGTTTTGAAAATGCTGGTCTAATTTCTGCACTATGGTTGAAAAGTAACTTGCCAACAAATTTGAGATTTCTTTTTTATCAGGAACAACCATATTATTGCGAAGTATAGAAAGACAGTTATCATTTTTCTTAATTATATTCCTAGTCTATGATATTACCAGAGTGGTCTTTTTTTCTTGTACGATCATGTTATTAAGATTTTTTTCTTTGTTAGTAATATTTATTCTGTTTACTGGTTTAACTGTTCACCATTAATTTATTTTTTAATTAACTTTGATTCACGCAATTGCTCAGACTCATTAATCAGAGTATCACTAAACTGACAACTTTTATTTTTCCTTTTTTTAAGTTTAACCTATCTTTTAGGAAAGGCCTCTTCAAAAACATAAGAAAGATTTCCCAGAAAACCTCAAATATTTCATTAACCTCGTAGTTTAAAAAATTTACATTATCTAGAGAATGGCGTTGTTCAAGTATTTTATTAAATTCATTTATAGCAGTGCTGATAAAAATCGTGCGATAGTGACAAGTTGATTGAACTTTTTAGGAAAAGGAGAATTGTTATAATTTAAATTCTGCACTTACTGCGTTGTGATCTGAAAAATCAGAATCTATGATTTTGCAATAAACCAAATCATGGATATTCGATAATGTATAGTCAAGCTGACTGTACCTAGTGCTTCAAATTCTGGTAACACTCTCAGTCACCGGTGTCAAGTTGAATGATTCAGAAACATCAAGAAGTACACTTCGCTCCAAAGAAATCCTCAGTCCGTCAATATTAAAATCATCACATACAATAATAGCCCTGTACCTCTCAAACACTGGGCTCAAAAGATATAGTAGCTGTCAGAAAAATATCTCCATTAGAAGAACGATAAACTGATACTAAACATGTAATTCTGTTACGTTCTAATGCGCAACGTTCAAATGAAATTTCCATTTCCAGCAGTATTGTTTAAAAGTAATATGGGTTGACATTTAGAAAAAATGGAATCACGACGTAGAAACTTTGATTTTAACAATTTCATTATTTCGCATGCGACTTGACAGGTGGTACCATCTTGTTAAAACTAAATCTAAATTAATCCATTTTAAACAATTCTTGTCAAAAAAAAATGTGCAAACACCATGTACCGATCGCCATTAATAGTCATGAAGGCACCTTCATCATTTTCACTACAGTGTGACCCGATTTTCTATTCTGCCTACACGACAAGCCTAATTATCACTTTTTAAAGATGCTTTGGCAGTTTTTGCAATGCACGTATCTCAAGAAGGACGTAGTTCCCCGCTACATCGATCTCAAAACAAACAACAAAGATAGTGCAGCCCAAAGTGCTTTGTGTTATGCTAGACGAAGATGGATATGCGAAGAAAGGAAAATCCAATACAGCAAAAGGGACTCTTTCAACATGTATCTCAAGGTAATCCACACAGACTGCATTACATTGAATTTTACACTTTTGACACAGAAACCAGAATAAAAGTAAAAGATATAATTCACAAAAAATTTTTAACACAAAAAAGAAAACTTAACTATCTAATTCAACAAAAACCAAATTCAACTATTTCAAACACTAACTTCTGAGATTACCAGTTTTTTAATAGATTTATTAACCTTTCTGATATTTCTATCAATCAGGAAGAATCAGAGTTATTAAATAAAAGTTTTAAACATAACTTACAAAATAAACTCAATATTAAGGATTTCGAAACATTAGGAGTAGAAACTGAAATTGCATTGAAAGATTATTCTAACAATTTATCAATTAAATGTCAGAGCGCAGAAATAATTAAATCCGAATTTTTAAAAAACAATATTCTGGAAAATAAGGAAGAACAAACCCTAAAAACGATAATTCAAAAAACGAAACAAAATAATATTATTTTTACCAGAGCAGATAAGGGAAATATGGTGATAGCTATGAGCAAAAATCAATATATTGAAAAAACAGACCATTTTATCCTGTCAGAAGAGTATGAAATCATGAATAAAGACCCTACAAAAAAAACTCTAAAAAGAAATTAAACAAGAAATTAACCAAGCATTCAGCATTGTATCACAAAAAGACAAATTTAAACTACTTACAATGAACCCTCAAATACCTGAGTTATACTCTGTAATCAAACTACATAAAGTAGATTATCTAAGAAGACCAGTGGTATCCTACATGTTTGCACTAGCATATGATGCCTCATCATTCCTAATAGATAAAATAAAAAATTCAATGGAACTTGTCAACAAAATAAAAAACTTAGCTTTACCAGACAATCCTAAACTAATATCTTTTGATGTTAAGAATTTATTCCAAAGTATTCCGCCAAAAGAAACGCTCTCTTTTGTAGAAAATCTATTGAACAAAAATAAAGGAAACTTGATTATAAAAAACGATATTTTAAACTTATTAGAGCGTTTACAAAAGCAAAGAAGGATTGATTATGGATATCCCTTTAAGCCCACTGTTAGCAGAGATTTTTATGTACAATATAGAAAAAATAATATTTAATAACCACATAAGCCATCATTTCTTGTACTGGTACAGATATGTGGATGACATATTAGTGTGTTTCACAGGCACAGATGGACAACTTAATAAATCTTTAGGTTTTATTAACTCAATCCACCAAAATATTCAATTCAGTATGGAAAAAGAAGAAAACAACTCAATAAATTTTCTTGATCTAGTCATTACTAAAGTTTTAAATAAACAATCTTTTGGAATTTTTCACTAACCCGCACATACGGATGCAACCATACATAGAACTTTATCTCACCCAGAACAACATAAATTAGCGACTTACCATAGTTTTATTCATCGTCTTATTAGCATTCCCTTATCTGAAGAGAATTTTAATAAAGAATTAAATTGGGTTAAACAAGTTGCAGTTAACAATGGTTACTTACCATCAATGGTCAACTCAATTTTAACAAAAAAATTAAAAGAGAAAGCCACACAAGAAGTTTATCCTATAGCATAAAAAAACAAAAAACGTAACTTTACCGCTTTAACATATTTTAGTAAATCATCAATTAAAATTAAAAAGTTTCTGAATAAAAAAGATATAGCCTTCAAAACAAATAATTCAATAGGAAAACGCTTAAAAAATTATAAAACAAAAACAAATAAAAATAAAAAGTCTGGGGTCATAAACTTAAATGCGGAAATTGTCCAAAAGTATATATATAAACCAAACAGGCAAATCGTTTAAAAAAAAAAAAGATTCAGAAACACAAAAAATTTTTACACAACAAAAACAATTCTTCATATGCAAATCATTTAATAGAACAAAATCATCAATTAGAGGATAATTTTGAAATTCTCCATGTAGGAAGGAAAGGTTATAAACTGAATTTCTTAGAAGCCATAGAAATAAATCTATTAAAGAACACAGGTAATCTATTAAACGACCAAACAGATATCAACATCTCACCCCTGCTAAATATCTTTTAACAAAAACCAGTGCGGATTTCCCAATAATTTAAATAATAGGTAATAAAATGTAAATTAGGGTGTTGCACTTATTCATTATTGTAAATCTAGGTACAAGTTTTTCAAGTAACTAAATATCTTGTCATTTAAAATAGATCTTCTGATGAAGCTACAGTGTTAGCGAAACGGTTCAAGTTTTTTAGTTAAATATAGTGGAAATTTGACAAATATTCGTCCTTTATTCATTGATGCATGTGTATGTTCTGCTTCCGAAATCATTGAATTCTGCTTATTGGCAAAGCCATTGCGAGGACTTCTTGCAATGGAGGTCTAATTTCTATAAGCGATGCCCGATGAAAGTACAAACTGGAAATCCTCACTTTATTATCAAGTGTGTGACTTATCATCAATTTTACTTTGTATGTACAGGTTTAATGAAAATGTCTACTTCAGTCGAAGTTTCTAACCGTCTCAAATTCCAATCAGATTGTAATAGCTTCGTTCGCAGAGAAATCCAAAATTGGTCAGCGCCAATCAGATCATTCAAAAACAGTTGGTAAAGTGTCACGTGGCTGTTTTTGTAAATTTTAGTTGGCCCTGACTGATGTGTGACGTGTTTATGAACAGGCCTATTACTTCAGTTTTAATAATAGAATTGTTAAAATTTCTGTTTTAACTATAAATTTCTTATTTAGCTCGTTATATTTTAAAACTGAATTGTTGTTTCTGTATCCAGATAATTATATTTTACATCTAAATGGTGCAATGAATCATAATAGTAGGTAAATAAACTTATGAAGTTGGCCAAAATACCTCGTAAAATTTAGAGAAACTTTCAATTATTACACATGCTCTTACTGATCCGTGCCAGATGGGATGTGACAGTTATTTTTATTGATAGCATACTAAAAAAATAAATTGAAACAGTCATAAAATATTTTATTATTGGAAAAAAGTTACCTGTGACAAATGATGCTTCCACTTTTGGAGGTTGTTACGGAATAATCAAATAATTCAAAAATTTAACATAGAAACAATGATAAAAAAAAGTTCTTACTCTGTGTCCTATAACGAATTGCCGCGATCAATTTTTCGGAAAATAGACATTGGAATTTTTTTTAAAATGGTGGCATTTTCGGTTATACCGGAAGCTGTTGCTTATTTTAAATGAAACACTCTATATGTTATTTCATTTTTAGGTTTTATGCAAAATTATAGACATATATACATTTCATGTATAATATCCTATACCTAAGTCTAACTGTTTTTGACATATTTTAACTTTTATGTCAAAAATAGCGTTTGCATGACGAAACATAACTATCAATTTCTCCTATTGAAAATCTTTATTATTTAATTAGAGTCGGTTTAGTTCTAGCAGGGGATCTACATTAGTGGACTGTGTTATTTTAATAATAAATAAGTACAGGGTGATCAAAAACTGACGTTAAATGTTAACTTGAAATAATCGTTAAAAATCGCATTTTTAACCGACTTCTAAAAGCAGGAGGTTCTCAATTCGTCGACTATGTATGTTTTGTTTTTTTATGTATGTACACCGATTACTCCGCAACGATAGCACCGATTTGAATGAAATTTTTTACGTAATGTTGAAAAAGTTGCTGCGGTAGTCCTATACTTTTTTGGATGAAGTTGGTTCAGTAAAATCCAAGATGGACGCCAAAAAAATTAATTTTATCCGATTTTCCCGAAAATTGACAGGGGGAATTTTCGGGGTCGTACACAACGAATCCAAAATGTTTTTAAGTAATTCAATATGGTGGATCCAATATGGCGGCCAACAAAATCAATTATGTCCGATTTTTTCCAAAATTAGTACGGGGGAGTTTTCGGGGTCGCACATAACGAATCTAAAATTGTTTAAAAAAAAATTCAATATGGCGGATCTAATATAACAATACGAAAAAATCAATTTTGGCAGATTTGCTCCAAAAATGCTATAGGGGAATTTTTGAGGTCGCACATAACGAATCTAAAATTATTTTTAAAAAATTAAATATGGCGGATCTAAGATTGTACATCTCTCGATTTTGTCTAAAATCAGTATTGGGGGATTTTAGTTAGCGTTAATTTTGAATTTAAAATATTTTTTGAAAAACTTAATCTGGCCGATTCAATATGGCGTCCTAAAAATTTTACATTTTTCGATTTTCTCCAAAACTGATATAGGTGGTTCTTGAGGGTGTAAACTATGAATTTCAAAGTATTTTTTCAGGATTCCATATGACGAATCCAACACAGCGGACTAAAAATTTTACATTCTTCGATTTTATTTAAAGGTGGGACTAAATCGTTTTTGAGGATGTAAATAGCGAATATAAAATTATTTTAAGAAAATTTAATGTCAGATGCAATATGACGGTCTAGAAAGTTTAAATTTCCGGATTTCATCCAAAATTAAAATTATTTTTTTGAAATTCAAAATGGCGGATCCAATATCGTGAGTTAAAAATTTTACCTTATTCATTTTTTTTCAGATTTGGTACTAGGGAGTTTTCGGGGTCGTGTTTTACAAATATGAAGTTAATTTTTTACAACTATTAGGTTGATAAGATGCAATATGAGGGACTGAAAATTTTACATTATTCTATTTTTTCTAAAATTGATATTGCGGGGTTCTTGGGGCGTAAACAAATTCAACATGCAGTATATATATATATATATATATATATATATATATATATATATATATATATATATATATATATATATATATACATATATTCACTTTTTAGCGCACTTTTAGAAGTCGGTTCAATTTTTTTGACAAAAATTTCATTTAAATATAAACTTCCTCTTTTGTCATACAGTCCTCCGTCGTTATCACTGGATTATAATGAACGACGTTCTTCATATAAAATAATCTACGACAGTCAGATCAGGAGACGAAGGAGGCAACAAAAAAAATCTATTGTTGGCAATTCACTTGTCATAGAATGTTGCTTGTAATAAGTTGGTATACTGGAATGGTTCTGTGTGGTGGGGCGCATCGTGTTGCTAAAAAATATGCCTATGTTCCACCAGAGCTAAGTTACTTAAATATTGATTATCTAACTTTTGTAGAATATTTAAATATCTTTCCTCTGCAAAAGTTAATACATAATTTAAAATGAAGACATAATTTGCTTTGTATTATTAAAGAATTACCATTTAAGTTTTCTTCATAAAAATGTAGTTTTATTATTATATCATTTTTTATAACGCAAAATACGTTAAATTGCCAACTTTCTTGAAAATTTCCCAATCTTGCTGCATGAGGATTTAAATTACTACAAAAATTGGTGTCTCTAAAAAAGGTCATTTTTCGTAAATTTGGCTTCATAAGTCCAAATTACTTTGTCCAAAACTTGAGAGTCGTCTTGAATAATCATTAATATGAAGTTCGCCCAATTGCACTCTTTTCGGCAAATCAGTATCCGTTGGGTGTAGAACCAAAGAAATTAAATAAGGCTGGAAGTTGTGTTTTAGCAGACTTCTATGTATTGAGCTCTTCGAGTTTCTTATTTGTAGAGCCACTTGTCATAACAATGTCATAGGATATGTCGCAAAATATTCCAGAATTGCAATTTGAATGTTTTCATTATTGAAAATAGATTTCTTTTTATGCATTTTTGCCTTAACGATGCTTAAATTTTTAATATTTTCCAGTATTCGTTTAACACTGTTCCATAACTGTTTCTGTTTATCTGGATATCTCTCAGCATATTGGCTTGTTTTTGATAAAACTTTGTTGTATTTCCCATGGATAATAAACTTAAATAATCTTCATGGCTATCGCCCCGTCATGATTTTTATTAAAAATTGTCAAATAGCAAGAAATAGTGACATTTCTGTAGTATTCTATTGTTTTTTTTTTCATCGAACTGAAAATCTTTCAAATAGACAACCTTATATAAAATCATCCTTATTTTTAATGCTAAATAACATAAAGTTATAAAAGTAAAGGTTTAAAAAAATGATTTTTACCGATTTTTTTTAAGTTAATATTTTATGTTAGTTTTGGTTACCTGTATTTATTTATTATTAAAGTAACAACATAGTCCACTACATTAGATCCCCTTTAGTAGGAAACCGACCCCAATTTAATAAAAAAAAACTTTCATATAGGAAACACTGATATGTATATTTAAGCCTTCAGACGCCACTTTTAACATAAAATTTAAAATATGTCAAAAATGTTACACTTAGGTATAGAACATTTATATATGAAATATGTCTATAATTTTACGTAGAATCTAAAAATGGAATAAGATATAGGGCATTCTATTTAAAATAAGCAAGAAGGCATCAGCTTTCAGTACAACCAGAAGTGCCACCATCTTGAAAATAATTTAGGCGAATTGCCCCAATCGACTTTAGTAAACTATCAAAACATATTCTAGTGTATTTTCCGAGAAATCGATCGCAGCATTTATTCGTGGCACATACTGTAAAATTTTTAAATTCGATTAAAACACTTTCCATTAAGTAAATAGAAAATGTAATATTTACTACAAGATGCTTACAGAGTTAAAGAATAATGAACATCAAGGCTTTGGAAAAAGAACTTATAAGCTTTCGGTTATCAAAAGCAATAAGTATTAACAAAGCATATCGAAAAGTTTTTTTTTCCGACAAATGTATCTCCCAATAAGAGCAAAAAAAGAAAGTCGTTAATAAAATCGAAATCCAACTCAACTCTCGGCAAGAACGAAGGAAAAAAACCTCTCATTTTTTCAATCTTAACTAGTCCCAGCATAAACCTTTCCATTTTTCTTCGCATTATTTATAGTGTCATCATAGATGTTTTTGTGAGCTTCAACGGTGCTTCACCATAAATAAAAATTAAGATTACTTATTGATTTAAAGCTTAATTTTTCAGGGAGATTAATATGTTCTCTTAAAAAATTCTCTTAACGTTCCATATTCTAATTGTGTGACATCACCGAGCTAGTTTCTCTAAAGTTTGCAGTTCTCAATTCATTTGAATCTTTTGCGCTCTCTGAGGAATGCAGAATTTATATTAGAGAACAAAAGTAATAATAGAACAAGCGGTTCGAAAAGTTCAGAGACTGCTACGTAGATGGTGACTCTAATAATATATCCATACGATTTTAAGTTAGTAACAAACTTCAAACGATACGTTTGATAGCATTTTGATCATTACTCATCAATATACTCAAGTTTTGATGACACACCTTTTAATATATTCAAAACAAATTAAAATACAAGAATGACTTGAAAAGTGTTATAAAGAATCTGCTCCGTCGAAAACAACTATTTGTCGCTGGTTTGCTGAATTTAAACGCGATCGTACAGACACAAATGACGCAGAACGCTCTAGCTGTCCGAATGAGACTGTTAGACGAGGAAACATAAAAAAAATCACAAAATCGTTTTGAACAACCGTGCAGTGAAAGTGCTTCAGAGAGATAATGGATCCACTACTGCACTCCAGAGTCAATTCAGCAATCAGTTGAGTGGACAGCGAAGGATGAAAGCCAACCAAAGCGATTAAAAACGCAACAGTCGATTGGCACAATTATGGCGTCCGTATTTTGGGATGTACATGGTATAATATTTTCATCTTAAAATGGGAAAAGCCATCAATAGCGAATATTATATGCCATTATTGGTGTGTTTGAACGAATAAATCGCAAAAAAATCACCCCAAATGAAGAAAAAAAATGCACTTTCACCGTGTCATAAGTTGCTGCATGAATTGCATTTCAAATTGGTTCTGCATCAAGCGAATTCTCCAGATTTAGCTGTTTGCAAACTTGAGAAAATGCTCCAATGAAGAGATAATCGCCGATACTGAAGCGTATTTTAAAGGGTTGAAGAAATCGTTCTTTAAGAAAGATATAGAAAAAAAAGGAGACTATGCTGATAAATAAAGCCGAATTTTACGAAAAAATGGTGTTTTTTTATATTAATCTCGGAACTTTTCGAACCATCTGTTATGCCTTTAAAGGCTAAAAAAAATAATTTTAACTCCTATTTTACAAAAACTATTTATCGTATTAAAAAATAAATATAAATATATTAATAATAATAATAATAAAGCAAAATCTGACAGTTTGTAACAGCATAAATTTATTTTTCCTTAAAAACTTTACTCTCTCAAATTGGATTCACTAATAACGAACGAGACTAATTTAATTTATCCTGCAGCGCCCTTTCATTTTCCTGTAATTATGTCTTTAGCTTGGAATTGCAGAAGGAATTTGCTGAAGAGTGAAATGATTTACAAAATCGTAATCTTACATAATAACTACGGAAAAAGGAATGTTTCAAACGTTACGTGGAGAAATAGTAATTTTATTTAACGAATGTTTATTTAAAGTAATTGGAACGCAAAATTTAATTAGAATTTCCTAAATTTGTATTATTTTGTTTAAAAAACTAAATTTATTACAATTACATGGTTCTCTTTTTGAAGATTACATTCTGCCGACTTCACATTAGATAGGCTTTACTACCACGCACATTATAAAGTAGCTGGATCGATCACGGAATAAACTCTAAATGTATAGACTGTGCTATCCGCCATTATGGGGACAGTTCACTTATGGCAACACTGAATTAGCTGTCGCCTATATAAAATTTTTATGTGCGGGATATAATCGGTTAATGATGACTGAGTAATTATCATTTGATCAAAGTGAAAAAAGTGTAACTGATAACTTCATGTTCTTTTGAATATGCATTTAATTGTTATTAAGTCGAAGTGATCATGATTACTTAAAGTGATAGAACTGAAAATGATAATGACTCAAAAGAATAGCCCTCATACAAGCAATTTACACAGCTTTCTGAGTTTTTATTGACATAAGTAGTTGAACGAAACAGATAGTAGAAAACGATAAAATAGAATTATTACGTTGTAAACTCACCCGGCTGATCCAATTCATATCAACTGATTACAATCTCTAGATGTCTGCGATACTATTGGTCGATTGTAGAAATAAATACTTTAAAAAAATTATGATATTTTTGGTTGTTAAATAACTTGTCATTAAAAAAGCAGTATGTTGACAAATCGTTTCTTCAAAACGTTTTATATTTCGAAAAAACAATTGAAATTTGAAATACAGATATACAAAATTATTACAGGAGGTTCTGTTTATGTCTCAAAAGCATAAGCGTGCTATTTAAGAAACGCTATTCTACGGCTAATTCCGATTATGGATTTAACCTAAATACTTGTGTTCACATCAGCCTGCCCTAAAATGGGGAGTTTTTGCTGGTAGTTAATGTGTCTTTTCAAAGATGAAAATCTAAAGATTGAAATGCACATCACTTTTAGGAGTACAACTGATTCAGTGGAAGAATATCTATACGTCATCAATAATATTCATCTTAACTAAATCAAAACTAGTTAGTCAATAAAACGTTTATATTTATAAATACGTGCCTATTACACCGACGAACGAAACTAAATAGTATATCGAAAATTCCGCTATATTTTCGGATTAGCTATCAGGAAAAGGGTAAAATTACAACTTATAACAGAGATTATACTCTTACTTTCTTAGGCGAGTGGAAATATTAGTGAAATAATTATAATAAATAGATTCACTGAAAAGAAAAACATTATCACATACCGCAAAGAGGTAAAATTAGCACTCCTTTCTTAACCAAAAAAAAAAAACATTAAATATTACACAATAAGGTTTACCTGCAAACACTTAAAATAAGCATTTTTATATGGTACAAACTATGAAAAGTTCTTTATAATTTTTCTTACAACTCTTTTGAACGCAATATTTATAAAATATGCTTTTAAGGATGAAAAACAACAGAAATAAACATTACATAAAATTAAAAAAAATAAGTACCAATAAAATAATAATCTTTCCTGTTCTTGCTTTTCATCAACGACCTTACCTATATTTTCCGAGAGTGTTTTTACCTTTTCTTTGCGGATGACTTAAAGATTATTGGCCGCAGGAACAATGAAATGTTTGTCAATACATCGAAATGCAAGGTGATTTTCTTTTCTAGGAAGAGAAAACCCATCTTTTCAGCTTACCGAATTGGTGACACTGAGCTCACTAGAGTAAATCTTATTAACGATTTGGGAGTCATATTTGACAGTGAGTTGGGTTTTACTGCCAACATCGGCAGCATGATCGCAAAATCTTTTAAGATGTGTGGAGTTGTCAGGAGGCAATGTCACGATTTTAATGACATTAAAACTCTTAAGGCTGTTTATTTTGGCCTAGTTAGAAATAACTTGGAGTACTGCTGCATGATCTGGTCTCCTCTATACAGGATCCACGTTGCATGGATGGAGCGGGTGCAAAGCTAATTTGTTATAATTTCTTGCTCCACAAGTTAAGAATCGATCGAGCACAGCTACAGTATCACCAGCGGATAAGTTTGCTTGGCTTGAATTCCTTGGAGACTCGTAGAATTCAGCTCACTATGATGTTTGGTCATAGATTGTTGGCGGGTGTGGTTGATTGCCCTGATCTGCTGGCAATGCTTAATTTTCGTGTTCCTGCTCGACTAACCAGGCAGCAAAATGGCCGGACTGATATTGGCAGGAATAGCTTCGCCAATAGACTTATGGACCACTACAATACATTCCTGCCTTATGACTTTGATTTTTGCTGTTCTGCGTCTTTTAAGAGGACAGTAAGATTTGCCTTGAATAGCGTACCTGGCTATTGACGGTGAATGCTTTTTTACTCTTAAGTATTTTGTTTAGCCGATTCTAGTTTACTGTTATAAGTATAAGAGCTTTATTTTGTTAAATTATTTACATATTAATTGTTTATATTTTTTAATTGCTCTACTATTTGGGTAATCCTGTAATGTACAATTAAATAAGTAATAAATAAATAAATGATTAGAAAAGCATAAAAAAACAAAAATTTATTTATTTATTTATCTAAGCACATAAGAGGCAAATGCCCAAATAAAACAGTGAAAAAGAAATACGTTCGAAAAAAACGAGCTCTTGCAGAAGCAACGCATTTTGTTTCAATTAATATTTTTCTCTTGTCAGCCTTTTGAGATTTGAATCTTAGCTTCTTAAGCAGAATACTTAAAGGCCATTTATCCAGAGACACAATCTCTTTGTTGCTGAGTTCGGTATTTAAGCTTCTAGAGTACCACGTTTTTCTTAAAATAATAAATAATAATAATTAAGCCTATTAAATATAAACTAAGGATGCTATTTTCAAGGTTAGCTTATATTATAACAGAAATTACACTTTTACTTTCTTAGTACGTTTTGTAGAGTATATTTCGAACTTCCATTTTGAACCTTTCAATGACATCTGTTGGTTTTTCTTTTCGACAGGGTCTATTTTTTCCAGGAGAGGAAATAATTGCATTCTTTTCTTGCCTGTTTTATATAGCATATAGGGTTTTCCTTGAAATTTTAAGAGTAGTGTTTTCTCTCTAATAAAATACATAATTGAAAGTGTTTATTGCCAAAAGTAAAATCATTTTTTTTATCTCTCAGATCGGTGAAACTGATTTCACCGGATCACCGTTTCTCTTCTCCAACTCGAAATACACAAATTAAGTATAAGCTATTGTATTTGCATGTGAAGAGTTTTACCACGCATTATCTAAAAAGACAAATTGAATCTAATTATTTTATTTTAAAGTAGTGAACATAACCCGATTCGCTCGATCCCCCCACTCCTCGACCTTGACCTTGACCTTGCTTCACCCCTCTTTGGCCCCGCCCACATGTCCTTGTCCTTGTCATTGACCTTGAAAGTGCACGTGTGCTTTGACCTTGACCTTGTGTCCAAGGTTGTGTGTGTGACCTTGACCTTGACCTTGGTCGAGACGACCTTGACTTTGTTGAAGGTCATCTTGGGTGTGTGACCTTGAAGTAGTTATTTGTGCATTGTAATAGTGTGGGATGATCTTGAAATGATTTTGACCTTGCAAATTGTTCTATAAATTGTGTGAGTCTACTTGCATTCATTCAGTGTGAAATGTCAGATACGGAACTATCTAAAGAAAAAATTATAGAGCAAGTCGGCAGAGTAATTTGTTTATATCAGAGTAATTTAAAAAGTTTGTGTGATTTTGAAGAGAAGGATCTAGCATTTTTTCCTCTCGAATATTTAAAAATTTGCGTTGATACGCTGAGTTTACGGCAAATTTGGGATAAGCTGCCAGCGTCATATCGGTGTAACAAGGAACTACAGTTAAGCTTACCCTGTTACATTCACTATGAACAAATATATCGTCATCATATAGATGGGCCACCCCCAGCAATAAAAAAGTGTCGTGAATGTAAAAATGAGTGAATAATATGAATAGTGCTTTGCAAGAGACAGTAAAAAAATTGGGCGATGAGTTCACTGAAACGGCTAATAATTATTTCAATGATGCAATGAAAAGTCGAGCAGAATGGGCGTCGCGCTATTGTGATTTGGCTTATGAATATGAAAAGGCTGCGAATGCATGTCGTAAATATTGCAGCAAAACAATAAATTTACAAGACTTTGTTCGTGAGATAAAAAAGTTGGGGTTTAGTGACTGTTTGGAAAAACTGATTAGGTTCATTGCAGATCCGGTTGTGTTAGATGAAATTAGAGTGTAGGACTTAAGTTTAACGTAGTAGTAGTTAATATGGAAAGTTTAGTGCGAGAAATGTACGAGGAATTTCTAATTTCTGCAGCCTGTTCGGAATTGTACGCATATGAAATGCAAGATTCGGAGGCTCAGGACTTTAGTGTATTTTTTAAGTATATGGACCATGCCGAAGTGTGTCTTTTAGCTAGTATAGTTTGTAAGAATTTTCTTAGATATAAAAACAAACAATTATTATTGAACAAATTAAGGAAATTAGGTTTAGGTGATAATGTTAAACGCATAGAAGAATGGCAAAAAAAAATCAATGAATAAAGTACATAAAATGTAGTTATTTGTTTCATTATATTTTGTCCTTGAAGTTATCCTTATACCAATTTAAATGTGTGACGTCATTTGACCTTCAATACTCCTCCCACTATTTCTATCGTTAAGCTACCCCCACCATTGTTACAATTCGACCTTGAAACCCCGCTATAAAGGTTCGTGGGAGAAGAAGTGACTTCAAACAGTCGCAGATATCAGTGGCATAAACATCAAATATTGTGTTCGTGTAGTGTTCTGAAAGTGCTTTTATATTCACGGTAATTTTTGGATTTATATACCATTTTTTTCAATAATGAGTATTGCAAAAGAAACTCTAGATGAAATTAATGAAATGTTTAGCAAAGATTTCGAGGTTTTAGAGAGAAAAAAGGTTACCGAAATGATTGTAGGCAAAGTGTATAAAATTGTAAAGATGGTTTCAATGACTACACGATTTGGTAAAACTCTTTTAGTGGCTTTACACGATGACGGTGATAATAGCACATTTGAGACTTTTTTACCAAAACGTGTGGCCGAAACACTATCTGACGATATTGTAGATATTATGAGTAAAACTAAAGATAAATACACTCTAACTTATTTGGGGCAGGGCACTAGAGTTTTTGGAAACAATACTCGAACATTATTACGTTTTGGCTCATTGGAGTAAATTGTATGTAAATTGTTTGAAAAAAAGGATGTAATTAAATTTAAAATATAGTTGCACATGTCAGAATACTTACGCGTGTTCATTATTTCTGTTAAAGATGTCTGCTGATGCGACGACGACGACGACGACCGCCAACGAATGTGTAGATAGATACATATTTTGGTTGGGGAGAGAATTAAGAAATAGGGCTCACGATATGTTAGATAGCGTAAATGATTGGTCGCATATTGATGTAACCAAAGATCAATATAAGAACAAGATCAGGGATACAATCAATTTTATGGCTGGGGCACACTTGTGCGACAAATTTTTATATGGTTCCATAGACATGGATACATTTTGTGCTGAAATGGTTGAAGAAGAATTAAAAGAATACCTCGTCAATATTCCACATTTACCAGGTGAGCTTGCTGCAAAATATGAATTGGTTTCTGCAACAGCAACAGCCCAAGACGTTGACGATCGAAATAGTGTCGGATGGGATAGAATTTTGAGCAACGAAAACGAAGACATGGAAAACTAATTTTTTATAATTTTTGTATTTGTGCAATTAAATAACTGTAAATAAATATCTGTTACAATCACAGTTTTATTTTGTTTCTTTTATAAACATACCAACCCAGTAGATCATAGTCAGTGTTTCTTTTTCTCAGCTGAAATATTTAATATAAGTAGGGCAAATAAAAATAAAATAGTTTAGTAAAGATTGAAAATGAGTCGAGGAAACAACACAATTGATAAATTTGGTCGTCAGAAATATAATGAAAAATATCATATATTATCTGGGCCACAAGGGATTGGTTTTAAACTTACAGCGGATGGGCAGTATGATATGGGTGGAAAAATCATAACCAACTTAGGCGAACCTAAAGATGATGACGATGCTGTGACAAAACACTTTGTTAATAGAAAGTTTTACAATTTTGCAGTTGTAATATGTGACATATTTAACAAGGATGTCCTCCCCATGATATACAAAAATAATAGTGAGCTTAAAACAAAAATTGAAGTTATGCAGAAAATACTCTATCATCAGCCTTTAAATGACTCATTAAGCGCACTGTCGTACGACTCGACTTCAAAAAAAATCTAAAAAAAGCAGGTTAAAGAATAGGAGAACGCACTCCGAGTGGCATAGCCTTGAAGATAACGTCGTAGTCGTCGGTGAATTGGACCTTCCCTCCAAGAATATTGAAATGTTATTTATGTGTATGATGTTTTATTGTCATTGTTTTTAATAATGAAGATTGAAATAAAAAACTTTATTTTACAATATATTGTTTATTTATTTTACATTTTAAATAAAAAATATAGTCATACAATATGTTATTTAAACAATATTAGCTTTATCTATCCAAGAGTTGAAGTGGTTGGGAAATCCTAGCCATTTGACAAATAATTGTTCGATGTGACTTTTCTTGCGTTGTCTAAGGACCTATTCTACTAGATAAACGTCAGGACTGCTTGTTTTTTGTAGTTCTGATTCGTAAAAACACCCTCTTATAGGCTGACCTTCTAACGATTCCAACAAGTAAGTAGGTGGATTTGTAACGTTAACTTTTACAACTTTAAACAATTCGGTTGACCAAGAGGGCGTATATCCTTTCTCGAATAAGCTTTTGTACTTGCTAATACGCACAATGTCACCCATGGAAAACTTAAATTTTTTAGGTACAATTTTTAAATAATCATATGCTTTAATATGTGTTTTTTCTTGCACGTCTGCAGGCTTCATTCCAATGGTGCGATGTTTCGAATGGTTATAGGTTTTTGTTACTGCCGATAATATATGTATCCATTTGTAAGATCCTCTTGTCGAGAATTGTTTATATAAATTATTTTTTAAAGTCCTTATGACTCGCTCAACAATTGCAGCTTTCTTTGTGCTGTAAGTGGAATAATGATTTATATTATATTTTTTCATCAGGGCTTGAAAGTTTGTATTATAGAACTCCTTTCCTTGATCACTTTGCAGATTTGTTGGTGTATATGATGCCTCTTCAATGATGCTTTTCATCGCATTAGTAACTTCTATACCAGTCTTGTTTTTTATGGCTTTGGTATAGACAAATTTCGAGTAACAATTTATACAGACCAAAATATAACGATAACCATCGTTTTCATCAGCATACTGTTGCATTTCAGCCAAATCAATTTGCCGCAAATCTCTGTATCCTTTTATTATCGTGCGCCGTCTTACAAAATTTTTTCTAGCCGTTCTATGTAGTTCATTAACAATCTTGATTTTTTCTAGACTGGGCTCCATATTATTAGTAATACTAAAGGTTTCAGATCGAAGGAAGAACTGAATAATATCATTAAATATTGAGCTTAATATATTATATCTTCTTCTCGTAATTCCTCTATGATTGACATAATTTCATTTTCGTGTCCAGTGTGACCGGCCATTTTGGAACTCCACAACAAACGTAAACGATCCACCAACTCTTTAGCTTTGTTCCAGTAGACATATTGAAATTTTTTCGAAGATAATTTCTTTTTTGTGGGTAACTGTAGTTTTTCCGAGAGATTTTTTCTTGTAATAGTACCACCTAATTTTGTGCCCATTATCAGAGGTTTAATAATTCGTAAATATTTGTTCCATCTGGTCTCCCGTAAACCATCACTTTTTTTAAAATTGTTGTAGACAGCATTCGTTGATTCCAAAATTTCCTTGTACGTTGAAAGTACATTATCACTTAATTGTTGTTGTTCCTTGCCTACACTTGGGGGTGTTTTAAGAAATAACAAATCATAAAGTGCCGGTGATCCACCATATTCTGCAATATTTTTCCCCTTTTTGTATAAGACAATATTTCCATTTCGAAAACGCACCTCTAAATTACCAATAAAATTTTTGTTATGATCTGTTTTTGAACCAAAACGTACACCATATACAGTATCGTATAGAGATGGTTTCGAACGTAATCCTTTCAGGTGTGCGTTTAAAGTATCGGAAGTTGTGGTGTCAGCGGATGCGAGAGATGTATTAGTTGATGTCGAGGGTGTATCAAACACCGATTGGCTAATATCTTCTTTTGAAATGTGATGCTGCTGCTGCTGCTGCTGAATAGGTGTGGAGGTTTGAAAGGAATGTGTAGGTTGGGGAAAACCTGATATTTGAGTCGACTGCACTGATGTACTGAGACTATGTGGCTTTGTAGCTGGATAATGTTGTTGCTGTTGTTGTTGTTGTTGTTGTTGATGTTGTTGTTGCTGCTGCTGCTGACGTTGCTTAACCACATCAGATATAGTTGTCAACGGCTTAGAAATGGGTTCGTAAAACTTTTCCAATTCCACAACATTAAACTCTTTAGCCGCTTTAATTTGTTTAAATTTTTTTCTGACGGCATTGGTAGCTTCCACTAGTTTACGTTTTAAGTCGATCGCGTTATTCATGATGTTAACAAAGGACGTTTCAACAATCAAATGAGCGTTTTCTCTTATTATTACAGTAATATATAGCTATCAAATCCTCTACGGTATCTTCCCGATTTCACATCACTGTCTTTATCAATTACTAAAAATCCATACTTATTATCCCAACATTTTGAGCACATTTCTTGAAATTGAGTAAAAGTTAGATCCGGTGAAACGTGGTCGGAAAATATGTGTTTCATATTCAACTCATCTTGTTTAAACATAATAATAAAATTGGCGTTGTCTCGCACAAGCTGTTTAGGCACTCGCGAATATGTTTGCGCTAGGTAAAAGGAGTCGATATTTTTATGACGTCCCATGCTAAAGTACGATCTTATAACATCTTGTTTTTCACATATAACATCATCAAAGATAAATATAGAGTTTGGTTTTGCATCGGACGGTTCCACAATATTACTGGAATCACTAAAGGCATAGTATCCTAAACCTTTGATGGGCGCTAAAATTTTCCTTAAATACTCATATTTCGGTTGATACAGAGATTTCGAGTAAATATAGACATTTTCGAAACGTAGCCCAAGGGGGTGTGTAAGCAGCGAAATCATGACATTAGTTTTTCCACAATTGGATGGACCAATTAACAGGCCGCGAATAGAGGAAGGAAGTAGAGGACCGTGTCTCTTCATTATCTTCTTTTCAAATCCAAGTCCGACTTTTTCATCGAGATTGTCAATAGGAAGTTTTTGTTTAAGATCGATAACGCGCATCTTAGGAAAATTTGATATTTTATAGGCAATTTTTCACAAAAACTGTCATTCAGATGCCGAGCGTCAAACGAAGTGGACGGTCTCACGTTTCCAACAAAACTGGATACGGTATTGTGAATTCGTTAATAAATAAATTACCATTCGAGGTACACATTCCTGGTTATCAATATTGCGGACCCGGAACAAAAGTAATAAAACGTGTAACAAGAGGTGATCCAGGCATTAATCCTTTGGATGCCGCATGCAAAAAACACGATTTAGCCTATTTACATAATAAAGACAACATAAGTGCGAGACATCGAGCGGATTACGAGCTCGAACAAAGTGCTTGGAATAGAGTAAAATCGAAAGATTCCAGTTTAGGTGAAAAAACAGCAGCTTGGTTAGTTACAAACATTATGAAAGGAAAACAACGTTTTGGTATGGGTGTACCATCATCATTATCAACAAAAAAAACATCTAGTAAAGGCACGCGTCATACAAAAAGGAAAGGTGTTAATAAAAATCGACATGTTCGGAAAGCCAGTTTCGGAACAGCTATTCGACAAGCAGTTCGAAGGGAATTATTAAAAGCCGGAAGTAAAAATGTGTTGGAAAAAAATGTCATGAATGCATCTAAAATAGCTCTGTCGGCAGCACGTAGATCGGTAAAAGCGGCAGGTGGCAAAAGGAAGGTTCGTACACCGAGAATAATACCGATTCCTAAAACTGGTGGAATATTACCATTAATACCAATTTTTGCCGGGTTATCAGCTTTGGGTTCATTAGCCGGTGGGGCAGCGGGAATTGTGCGCGCCATAAAAGCAGTAAAAAAAAGCAGCGAAGATAAAACCGGTGCCGGCCTGTATTTAAAATCGAAAGGAAATGGTTTGTTTCTAAAGCCATATCGTAAAGGTATGGGATTATTTTTAAATCGTAGATCAAAAAACTAATTGAATCCCTACCTCGAAGACCACTATCTAACATCGATATAGAAAAATATGCCAAAAAGAAAAGAATAGGACACTTTCGAGGCGTTTATATGAGGGATTTATTACCTAGACAAGGTCCTCGACGTTACGAAGCAGCAATAGTGAATTTGGATAGTACGCGTGGTGCAGGGACTCATTGGGTAGCTTATAGAAAAAATAATTCTAAAGTAACATATTATGACAGCTTCGGCGATTTACCCCCACCGATCGAATTGGTACGATATCTACAAACGGGATCGGAACCATCAAAAATTATTTACTATACATACGATCGTCAGCAGGATTTTGGAACAGTCTGGTGTGGACATTTGTGCTTAAAGTTTCTTGTCGAATCATCAGCGTAAAAGATGTCATCATCATCATCGTCACCATTAACACCGCAAATGGATCGCAATAACTATACTAAAATGTTGCAATCACTGAAAGCATTTCATCTAGCCGGTGGATTAAGAAAAATGACCGTGAAACAGTTAGAAAACATGCCCAAGGAAGTAATGATTGCATTAGCCCCAAATGAAATTCCATTCGTTTGGGAAAAGTTGCCCGAGCACCTTAAAAGCGATATCGATATATTAAAATATCAGTGCGGTTGCAAACATTATTTCAGCAGCAGCAGCAGCAGCAATTTAAACGAGGTTATGACTGATGAGGATTTTACGGCTAGAAAAATATTTTGTTGTTATTGCAAAATCAGCGATGTGCGCATAAAAGCAGAAAATAGCATAAAAATATCACTATCTAATGCAGTGAGAAAAGGTGTGAAGATGAATCTTTTTAAATGTTGCCGCTAAGAATAAAACCGAGATGTGTGATGTTTTAATGGTTAGTCATGTCTTATACGTTCACACTAACAGGACACTCGAGCGTCTTAAGCGCCGATTTTTATCCACCAGTCGAATTAAATAGAGAAAACAAATATGGTCTGGCATTGCTGGGATTTTACACATACAATTCAATTTTTAATGTGGACGAAAGCAACAATAAGTTTGCCTACATGAAGGAGGGTTACACCACCGAGCCGATACAATTGCAGATTCCACCTGGGGCCTATGAAATAGATGAGATAGGTAAAGCTATGTTGGAGGCTTTGAGGATTTCAACTGAAGAAAAGAACGATGGAATCTTTTACTTGGTCGCTAATAATAATACGCTGAAATGTGAACTGAAATCCCAATATACTATAGATTTCCGGGGAGAGGCGAGTATCGGTAAAATGTTAGGATTTAATCATACAGTGTTAAAAAGAGACAAAAAGCACGAATCAACCGAGATGGTGGAAATAATGAAAGTACGCATCATACGCGTAGATTGTAATATAATTTCCGGAGCATATATGAATTCGGTGGAAGGTCATACCTTGTTCGAATTCGATATCGACGTGGAGCCCGGTTACAAAATCAGTAAAGAACCACAAAATAATATTTATATGCCGTTAATGCCGGCAGGACGTCAGTTTATCGACAACATTACTCTTCGCATCTTGGACGATAGCGGTGATCTAATCAATTTTCAAGGCGAGAAAATAATCGTGAAATTGGAACTGAAGAAACTTTCATAAAAATGGGTTTTTGCTTCAATCGTCAATTGTGTGTGCTGTCGACTAAGATGGGGGAACCGCCGAAACATAATAAAAGTAAAAGAAGAGTTAACGTCAAGGTTAGTCGTCGTCCAGACGTTAGATCACAAACATCTCAACAGTTATCTGCCGAAGACTATAAATTTTTAAAATCAATCGGTCTTAAAGTGCGAAAATGATTTCCACCACCAGCGATAAAATAGAGGTTTTCTCCGAGCCCATCTTGGACAATTCCATTATTAGTCTAGAAGAGCATACGTATAAACCATACGGATCTCCATCATTCAACAATTCGGATGAAGTCCGTATCCCCATTAATTTTCAAGATATTATACTGGATATCGCCGAAAGTTACATATATATCGAAGGAAAATTTAAACCCATAGACGCAACGAAAAGATGTTTTTTATCAAATAATGCCCTCGCATTTTTGTTCGATGAAATTCGCTACGAGATGGGAGGTGAACAGGTCGCCGTGGTTCGTAAACCTGGAGTTACGACGACATTAAAAACCATGGTTTCATTCGGAAGTTTGCAACAAAGATCTCTCATGACGTGCGGATGGGGTCTCGACGAAGCAAACCAAGATATCGTAGACACGGCAAGTAACGTATTCTCCGGGAAATTACCCTTAAAATATCTTATGGGATTCGCCGAAGATTACGCAAAAGGTGTTTTCAACGTAAAACAAGAGCTTATTATGATTATAGCTCGCACTTTTACAAATTGTTACGTCGGCGAAGTAGAGGCAGAAATTAGTATCGACAAAATGGAATGGAAAATTCGTCACATCATTCCAGACGACAAGCAAAAATTGAAAATACTGTCTCGCATTAATAAAGGAGGAAACAATGCCAGTATTCAAATGGCATTTCGTAAATGGGATCTGTACGAATTACCAGCTTTAAGGCAAACATCTTCCGACGTGTGGGCCTTGAGAACGAGTACAAGTCTGGAAAGACCGCGCTATATAATCGTCGGGTTTCAAGACAGCAATAATTGCGACAAGAAAGAAAAAAACGCAACCCAGTTTACCCACGCCGACGTATGCGACATTAGACTGTATCTGAATTCAACCGTTTATCCATACGAAAGATGGAATTTAGATTTCGCCAAGAAACTGTACGCAGCAGCCTATTACAATTACGAAAACTTCCAAAGCAGCTACTACGGGCGCGAGATAAACGATCCGATGATAACTTTCGCGGAATATATGAAAAACCCCGTTTTTATTATCAATTGCAGTCATCAACCAGAGGCGATTAACTCATCGACAGTGGATGTAAAATTGGAGTTCCAAACGAGAAAGAATAAATTCCCCAAAGACACTAAAGTGTACGCATTAGTTATGCACGACTCATTTTTTAGTTATAATGTATTAAACGGTTCGGTGACCAATAAATCTATATTTTAATGTATCTATTATATGTAACACAAAATAATGTTCTTGAATCAATAAATTTGTAATGAGTGAAGTAGTAGTTTTATATTTATTTGAAACCCAACCAAAAAAAAAAAAATCTGGCGGAAAAGCCCGCTCTTTAAGAAAAGAGTACGGGAATTTAGAAAATGGTGGTTTATTAAGTGAAAAAAAGAGCTTAAATAACACAAGAAAAAATTTTTAAGGCAAAATATGAAAACAACGATTTAGAAAATTTGTAGGAAAGTAACGGTTAGGAATAGGGAAAAAAGTTATAAGAAAAAATTATAGAGGAAATCGAGTACTATAAGCAAGCATTTTTCTCGATAGTAAAAACGTAAAAAAAAATTTTTTCAAAAAAAAATTGAAAAATGGTGAATGCGCGCCAAAGTTGAAGTTTTGGAGCAAAATGATATTAGGAAATTAGAAAGAGAATTTTTTTCTACATATGGTAGTACTTTTCAAAATTCGGAAAGATGAAATTTTAAGAAAAGGGTTATAGTAAGTTAGTAATTTGGATTTTTTAAAGCGCTGTAGCTCGGGAGCCGTTCAAGATAGAAAAAAAATAAAAGCACTTTGATAGCCCAAAATTTTGAGGAGAATGCGATGGTGTAAAAAAAAATTATGATTTTTTTTTTTTGAAAATGCTGAATACGCGCGAAAGTTGAAGATTTAGAGAAAAACGGTATTGGGAAATTAAAGAGAGAATTTTTTTCTACATATTGTAGTATTTTTGAAAATTCGAAAAAATGAAATTTGAAAAAAAGGGTTATAGAAAGTTAGTAATTTGAATTCTTTAAAGCGCTGTAGCTCGGGAACCGTTCAAGATAGAGAAAAAATAAAAGCACTTTAATTACCTAGAATTTTGAGTAGAATACAATGGTGAAAAAAAAATTTGGAAAATCTTAAAAATGACAAAAAATTTAGATGAAAAAATTGAAATTCTTGAGTTAGGAGGCTAGGGCCGCCGAACGGGAGTATGTGGAAGTTGTAGGGGGAGGTTTTTTTTTTTTTTTTTTTTTTTTTTTTCTAAGGTTAGAAATATCAAAAAAATTTACTTGAAAAAAATGTAGAGAAAGTCTAGTACTATATGCTAGAAAAGTGGAGGGGGGTAGTTTGTGTCCATAACAGAGATACGGTGAGTTATAAAATCATATTATTCTCAAACTTATATAATGCAGATATGCACTCCACCTTACCCCCTCCAACTTTTTGAATGTATATAGAGGCCGGTATTAGAATTATTTCATCATTACACATTCGATCGGCAAGATGGAAGATATACCAAAAAGGATCATTGGCATTGTCAGGCCATTCGTGCCCGGCAAAATATGCAAGTGTGAGGAGTGCGGGGGTACCGCACCAGGAGCGGCACCTTCGGCACCGCCTGCAACGCCGACACCACCAGCGACGACGACGGTGCCGCCAATGAGAAGACCAAGGGCTGCACCTAGGTCGGTGTTAATATCGTTGGGTATTACTCCACGGTAGGCACCCCACCCTCCCCCCAGGCCCTTTTAGGGCCACAAAAACGGTCCTTTTCAGGACCACATTATATTTTGATCGTAGTTTAGTAATCGTCACTTATGGGGCGAGATATTCGTTTAACGACGATTTGTCTCGTAGCTTAAGTGCCAAGTTATATGCTTGAGAACCTATGAAAATGTTAACAGTTCAAACAAGGTTTCTATTATTTTTTTTTGTAATGTATTCTTCACAAAATATTAAGAATAAGTCTTATTGTCTAAACAAATCTAATTCCTTATTTAAAGTTTTTGAAAAAATCAATAATTCTATATGCTCTCACCAATACATAACATTTAGAATCCGTTGGTGGGGTGGGGGTAGTTCTATATATATGAGACTGGGTCAGTTACACAGTCATATATTCATCAACCCTCATACGATGAACATGGAGGAAGAAAGACCCGCCAGCCGAGGCTCATCCATCTTTAGTGATGACACCGTAGCCGACAACGTTGGAGACCTGCAAGTCTTCGACGACGACGAGGTGGATTTTGAAATTGACGTCCTACGTTGGGACGACTTGGATGAGCCGATTCCGCTAGTATATGACCATGATCCGGGTCTAGTGGAATTAGACGACGCGGGTGATTGGGTCTTACAAAGACTCGAAACTCCGTCGCCGCAGCCAGAGCCGGACTCGACGGAAGATGCGGTGCTGGAAATTCCAGCATCACCAACACCCGACGACCCACAAGGCCCCTGCGATTCGTCAAGCTGGTGGTCGACCAGCGAGGATGGGGCACCATAAGCCCACACTCTCCCTGGCCCTTTTTAAGGGCACACAACAACGGTCCTTTTCAGGACCACAAAATACTTTGATCGTAGTTTTAGTACATATTAGTACTTTGTTACTAATATTGTATGTATAGAATATACAATATTAGATACAAAGTATTAAAACTTTAAGTGCTGGTGGAACCCAGCTAAATCGTTCGTTCGTATTTGAGACCACAAACAACTTTTGGTCTCAATACGTAATACGACATTTGTTTTCACCCCCCACCATTAATTTGTCTCTATATATACGACCACCAATACTTATTACAATCATTTTAGTTCAACATGTCAGCGACTCAACAACAACAACAACAACAACAACAACCCATCCAATGCCCTGTGGTAGATTCTACCACAGAGAATTGTTTGGAGTGGGAGCCGAACGATCCTAGATGGGATGAACTTTGGCGGTTCATCATCGAATACACAGAGGACAGCACCGCCACCCCCGCTGATGATGACGGACCGTGCGACTCCACAACTCAATAAAAGAGTCGCATGTTTTACAACCAAACGGTCCTTTTCAGGACCACAAAATAATTTGATCGTAGTTTTAGTTGGTTATAATACTTTGTAACCAATATTTTATGTTTTTTTCATAAAAACATACAATATTGAGATACAAAGTATTAGAAGTTCTGGCGACAGAACCTTAACTTCATAAACCGAACCATGTTTTAGCATACTTGTAAATATTATCAGAAAATATTTACAACTATTGCTATTGCGTAGTTTTAGTGGATTATTCACTCTTTTTTTTTATTACCTAATATTATGTGGGACAGGACCTATATGAAATAACACACAAAAATAAATTTTCAAGTCATTTTTATTCTCATTATAAAATATAAAAAATTTGATCAAACACTTTTTTATTAACTACATTATATATATATATATATATATATATATATATATATATATATATATATATATATATATTTACAAACTTAATACTATAAATTAAAAGCTAATCTCTACAACTACCTAACACCTACTACATAATTTATTAAAGTCCTCTAATTGTCTTTTTAACCGCGCAGATTTCACCTTTTTTATCTCTAATTGTCTTTCAAGTTCTATAATGTCACTGGCACACTCGTTCACTTCATTCACTAAGCGTCTTTTCATGGCGTAAATGTCTGTCAATTTGGTCTTCTGAGAGTTGGTGAAGTCTTCGACCCACTCCGGTTGTGATGGTTCGGAAGAAGACGCGGTTTTATTTGGTGAAGACGATGACGACGACGACGACGACGACGACGAAGCAG
This sequence comes from Diaprepes abbreviatus, assembly GCA_034092305.1. NCBI lineage: Eukaryota > Metazoa > Arthropoda > Insecta > Coleoptera > Curculionidae > Diaprepes > Diaprepes abbreviatus. Next base: position 669,641 of record JASJET010000206.1, read on the forward strand.
CGGAAACTTCATCGCCTTCAAAACACCGCTTAAACCGCTTCTTCATGGGTTTCCGGCACCCCAATATCGGCGACAGGGGCGCTGGCGCTGGGGAAGACTTCACCTCCGACACTATTTCATTCTCGACGCTGGCCGGTGTTGGTGGCGTTGGTGGTGTTGGTCCATCGGGGCCTTCTATGACTTCCACTTCTACTGACAGTGGCTCTTGCGGTGCTGTTTTTAGGAAGTCGGGTAATGAAACAGGGGTGGAGGGACGCTTAAAATTAAACTTTTTCTTCTTCCCTTGTCCCACACCTTTAATCGCCGAATAAAATGTTTTTTTATCGGCGATTTCCGACTTCCGCATAGTCAAGAGCTTTTTCAGTTTCGAAGCTTTCGGAGAAGATTCCCTAGGCCGCGATGCTTTTCGCACAACCACATCACTAATCACATTTATCTTTGGCTCCTTCTCCTCCGTCCAGCATTCGAGAAATTGCGCTGCCGACTGAACCAACTCTTCGTCGCGACCATCGTTGAGGGCTCGGTCTTCGGCATCTTCATGCTCCACGCCATTCCAGTTCTCGAACACCCCCGGACTTAACACTTCTAAACCACTCATGTTCTCCAGCATGCCTTGCTGTGAACCGCAGCTCACGTCAAGAGCATCTAAAAGAGACCGTACACTAGACATTTTCGATATTCAAACTCACACAATTAACTTTTTCTTAGCACTGTACTGTTTGCTGTTCTGACGAACTGTGAAGAGCTCGAGCCAGCAAGTCTGCTTTTATGCCCATTTCCCCCACTACACCGCCTTTATTCCTTTTGTTCGATGCATTAAGTATAATATTTAAACTTGTCAGATGCAAGGCCAAGGCCAAGGCCGACGTAACCGGCAATACCAGGGTCGTTTTCAAGGCTGTAATTTTCATGGATTTTTTTTTGTCCCTGTCAAGGTTATTTTAAAGAAGCATATAAATATAGTACTAAACTTGTTAGATGCGAGGCCAAGGCCAAGGTCAAAGTACCCGTCAATGTCAGGGTCGTTTTCGAGGTTGTAATTTTCAAGGATTTTTTTTTTTGGTCCTGTCAAGGTTATTTTAAAAAGTAATACATAATTAGAGTACCGCGATTGAAAAGTACAACATATTCAAACATCATGTTGCCAACTGATGAACAACCTAGTGAAGCAGCCAAAAGATACAGTCATATACCAAAAGCTTTTTATTTAACTTGTCATCATTGTAAAAGACTAGGTATCTGCTGGCGAAATGATCTTACGTACGACTTCAACTACATTGACCTTTTCAGGGTTAAATTTGTACAATGCGGCTTTTGTGGACTAGTTTACTACCAGTTCAAGGACATTAATGAACGTGCCATCCAGAGAAGAAATTGGGTCATAGAAGAAGCTTACCTGTACAGAAGAAATTAACATGTATTTTATTTCTTAATTTTTAATTTTTTTGTTTGTTATTTTTTTTATTTTTTTTTAATAATAAAAAGTAAACTCAATCTTTTGTTATATTTTAATTTTTTTTTCAATAAAACAATAGTAAAATGAATCTGTATGTGTATTTATTAAACATCACCTAAAATACGTTTTGCAATCCATATTTTTCTGCAGAGTCCGTTTATTAATGAAATAGAACCATATATTAGGGTGAAATCTAATGGTTTCAAATCAGTCTCACATAACAATGTCAGAAGTAAACACTATTGATAAGTTCGGTCGCAAAAGAAAATTTAAGGATTTTAACTTTATGCGAGGTCCTTCAGGAATAGGTTTTAAACTTACACCTAATGGAGATTACGACATGGGAAGCAAAAGATTGTGCTATTTAGCAGAACCTCTTGAAGGAGACGATGCGACCACACGAAATTATGTTGATAATAACCTTGCCCAGTGTGTGCAAGATACGCAGAAAGCTTTACATGACTCAACAATTGTTATTAAAGATATATTCAGAAACCAACTTGAAGGTTACGTACGCAAGAAATTAATTGAAACCGGTCAAGAACTTAGAGGATACATTGATGATACTGTTATTGCAATATATGAACTTAGGCAAGACGAACTGCGTGATGAACTTAACTCTAGAATGTTGAAAATTGAAAAGACTATGGAGGATCTTGTCAGCAAACCTGTTTCACATTAAACATTTACTCGTAGACCTGTGCGTTTAATTTACTATTAGACAAATTTTTCAACAATAACTTTTACAGTTTGTTATTTGTCGACACTTCATTATATTTATAATTTTAAAATAAAGGTTCAATAAAAAAGCAATCAAGTAATGAATACATGTTTTTTATTTAAAAAAAAAAAAAAAAAAAATTACAATACTATCGTTACATATTAATGTTGTATGTTTAATAGAAATAATAAAAACAATACAAATAATGAAATATGGATTTTCCAGATTACGTGCTGTCCTGACTTAGAAATGATTCCAACACGGTGACTAAATTTGCTAAGTTTTCTTCCGGGTCTGTTTTGTAAAAATCTATGTCTGCATGCCCCCAAGGTAGAGTTTTGGTTGAACTGGGAATTACATAACGTTTATCATCGCTATGTGACAATGCTACTTTATTTATTATGTTGGTATAAATGTTATGTAATTCACTTCTAAATGTCTTCATCTTTCTTAATATCAAACCACCCCGTTCAACAATTCTTTGGTAGTCTTCCTGATGAAGGTCTTTCTCGATAACACATTTTTTGATACCTTTGGCTTTTTTTAATTCATTATTAATGGACTTTACATAATAAGCCTTCGCGCCGGTACCATAAAAACTTATTATCGGATCACCAGGAATCTCATCTTTCATTCTACCAACTACAGAATTACTTTTAATTATGTTGAAATTATTAATTTCGGGGTAATTTGATGTATCGAATTTTTCGGGGTTTTCTGATATAGTTTGATAAAAGTTTTCCGTATACACTTTTAATATAAGCGAGTCAGTATCGGTGTAAAGTAACGAAGCATCATCGCCAAACTTGGATTTAATAAAATTATAATAAAAATCGTATATTACAGTCTTTGATATATCTAATATGGAAAAACCGATATAAATTGGTTTATTGTACAATATTTTAACTTTATTCATATGTATAGCAACAAAGTTCTCGGTAAATATCGAGCTACTATTGAAATTGGGGCGGGATATTAGTGCTCTAGCTCCATTTCTGCCTACACTGTTCTCCCAATGTGTTACTAATTTTATATCCTTTCGATTTTCCACATTTTCCATAGTTTTACCAAATATCGCGTTATTTTTTAATTTAAAAGTGTCCTTCGCAAATTTTGTGGTGGCCTTGTTACGTAAATTGGTATTAAAATCAATATACGATTTTAGCCATTTTGATTGCTCAAACTGTAATACTCGATGGGTTTGCATTACCACTAAGCCGTTGGCGATGGCTTGTTTTAAAGTTCTATAGTGTACAATGTATTTTTTTTTATCTTGTAAATTAGGAATTAATTTCGGTAATTTAGCGTTTTCTGTTGGCGGTATGATATTTTCTACTAGAAATGGAAGATCAGAATGTGCATCATGCAACTCAGTCGGATAATGCACATCCACTTCCAAAACGTAGCCATGTAAACTATCATCACCAACAGCCATAATATTTAAATCCAGAATTTCGCGCTCGCTTAACCATCGAAAACCACCATATGGTAATGCTTGTGACATACTATGACCATATAGATTTGTAGCATCAAGGTATGTTATAAATGAAGAAGGTTTTGTTGGGTCATAGTCTGGTAAAAAAATATTATTAGCGATGTGCTTCCTTTCTGTACACTGGCTTATGCCGCCGCGTATACCTTTCTTAAAAAAATGTATCATGTCTATATCAGTTAAGAGCTCTAACTCTACCTTAGTCATACGTAGCATACAATCAAATGATAAACTTGGAAGGGTATAGTAATGTGCTGGATCAAGTTTATCGAATTTTAAACAATTATTCCGAAATTGCTCAAAAACATCACACAATAGCAACACATCTGATTTTAAATACACGTCCGAATAGTCCCCCAAAGTTTTACACCCAAACAAGCGCCATACTTCTTTTGCTCTTCTATAGCTTTCATCGCTAATATGTTCTTCCCGTAAATTATCATAAAATTCATCTTTACTTGGAAGACATGTATTTTCCATTTTTTCTATAGAGTCAATAAAGCTATAGGGAAAAACACCCTTTTGACGCATCAAATTAAATTGGTTGATATTTGAAAAATGTTTCCGCGTTTCAATAAAATCGTCGTCGTTTAAACCGCTGCCTAAATTTTCCAAAGACGTTGACAGAAATTTAAAACTATCAATAAATCGCAACTTTAAATATTTCCTCTTGACTTTTCCACATTTACTATCAAAATAATCGTGCACATAAATGCTTTTGGTAAATGATATGTACTTTTCCTTACTTTGAGCCAAAACACCAATTTTATCCCCATATTTACATAACTCTTTTATAAATAAATGGCTGTCGTAGCCGCTTAAGTTATGAAATATGATAGGGATAAAAGAGGGTAATTTATAATTTAAATTACAAACGGAATGTGCAGCACCAAATCTTTTTGCACCAGTTATGTGACAGTGGTCTCGTACTTTAATCTCACCCTCTTCAAAAGGGCCTTCACATATACCACATATTTTAGCATCATTAAACTCCCTTTTTTCTTCAGGCGTTAACGGTTTCATAGGCTTAATGTCTTTTAAATATGTGTTGTATAGAGCCCTTAAATCACACTCGATACGATCCACAAAGACTTGAGCTGCATTATTTCCCCGAAATAGCTCAAATTTCGAAAGTGAGTCGTCAAAAGAGCATTTAATTAAATAAGCAAAAGAATATGGTTCATGTTTAAAACTTTTTACAGTGTAAAAATTTTGTGGGTTTGGTTGTACCGTTTCAATGGGTTTTAAAACAGATTCGAAATCTGCATAAACCACGAATGGAACGCGCATTTGCTTTTCTATACCCTCGAATTTTAAAATATTTTCCGGCACACTCTTTCCAAATTTATCGATTTTTAAATCCACTGAGGGTGTTTGCGTGAAAATGTGGTTACAATCGTAGCTTTGATGTAAAGTTAAACCTGACGGTGTACTAAAATAAATGAGGCAACCATCACAGAAATATATTTTATGTTGTTGACAACTAATTTGACTTGAAACTAAACGTGATAAATCCCGAATCCAACAATAATGACTCTTTGAACAAGTCGTATCACAAAAATGTTCACCGCCATCTTTACTACTACAGTCTTTTGTAATTAACAATAAATTTACATGCCTATCCAACTTTTTTGACGCATACCTCAGTGGACCAATAACTTCATGTATTACTTCATTATTTTCATATTTAGATTCCAGACCGTATACGTTAATTGATATGTTGTTCATTTCCTCAAATTTTTTAATGTCACGTAATTTTACTGGAAAATCCATACCTGTTACATTTAGCACTCTAGAAAAATGGGGGTAGGATGTCTTCTGTGAAGGCTCTGCTGTTGGAGGAAACAATGCTGATGTTACAGCCCACGCAAAGCAAAATTCGTCCTGGTTAATCACATTGACGACAGCTCCTTTCTTTTCAATAGAACACGGCAACTTGATGTATGATGAGCCACCCATAGGCATATACTTGTTGATACCAACTTCCAAGTATAAAATTCGCACAAGAGCCCATCCTATAACAAGAAAAATAATATATAAAAATCAGTTTAATATATCGGGTTTTGATTTTTCCATACCTGAATCTTTCTCCTGGAACTCTGTCGCCTGCGTTTTTATTAATTCGGTGAAAGAATGGTAAACGGCATCCAAATCACTTTCTACACTAATTATTTGATTAGCAGTGTTGAAGGATTTTTCACTGAATATTTCTTGTGATGGAAGCATGTACTCGCCAACAGCTGTCATGTTAACTTTTAAAGCATGATGCACACGCAATAAATTATTAACAAGTTCCACCACCTTGGATTTAATGTCTGCAAAGAACATTGCGTAATCGGAATGCTCCATATCACTGCTAACCCGATAGGTTGCAATTCTCCTTTTGAAGGCACATTCAACGAGTTGCACACCATGACATACCGGCAAACATGAATTATTTTTATGTTGTTGTGTTCGTTTATGCACCGACATATGATTTATTGGAACATCTACATTACATGTAGCGCAATTAATTAGCGGAATCGTCGATGTATACTCTTCAATTCGGAGCCGTTTTCCTCCAGGCACTTCATTAAATCTCGCCGCACACGATTCTCTTTGATGACGTCTCATATTATAAATATTAGTAAACTTAGAACCGCAATTTTCACAAACATATGCCATGATTTGTCAAATATTAACACATGTACTACCTATACAAGTCAGAGCCAACTGATGAATGAAACTGCCCCATACCTTATATAAAACCATTCAAGGTCACCCCCAACCACGTAACATATCTTCAAGGTCACACACCCAAGGTGACCTTCAACAAAGTCAAGGTCGTCTCGACCAAGGTCAAGGTCAAGGTCACACACACAACCTTGAACACAAGGCCAAGGCCAAAGCACACATGCACTTTCAAGGTCAATGACAAGGACATGTGGGCGGGGCCAAAGAGGGGTGAAGCAAGGTCGAGGTCAAGGTCGAGGAGTGGGGGGATCGAGCGAATCGGGTTATGTTCACTACTTTTTAATTTTTAATGCCTGATTATTAAAACTGAATAAAGTAGTACGAAAAATACTTTAAAATTTTATACGTGTGTCGGGCATTTAGACACCGTGGACAGATTTGAAGGTTAAAAATATTTATACGTCTAGGTTTAGTTTTTTAATAAAATAATACACACCTTACGGTAATCAATTATATAACAATAATTAATAGCTTTTATATAAAACAATCTTCTGTTTTAAATTAACTTGAATCATCAAAATTTCTCAGAAGCACAATGTAAATAAAACTCTGAACGATGACTGTCAATAAAATAATGTATTAATGGAAGTCAAAGGAAAGTCTGTATTCATAAAACGAAATGATTCGTTTATCTCGGTTGTCTCTTTCTTTCTTTCTCTACCCATATCACATTTTCTGTGACATATGGCTTGGATTAGAAGAATATCGTTTTGTTTTCCGTCTTTTTTTATTTCTATACAAATTAAGATGAACAGGTCTCAAAACTGTCTTTGATTGCAGGATCTGTAAGGTAACTAAGTATTTTAGTGTAAAAAAATGCAATTTTATATAATAGTCGATAAAGGTTTTAAATCGATTTATCTGTCAATATTCTGAATATTTGTAATATTTTCATCTTGGGTTTTGTTTTGTTGAAAAATAGAAATTGAGCAAGAATCCATCTCTCATTCTATAGACATCTTATATTTGTAATTATACTATAGACATCTTATATTTGTAATTATACTATTAAAAATTTGACTTATCAATTGTCATGTAATTACTTTATACAAAACGCTTCATGCAAAATACTAAATAAAAGTTCAAAGTAATATTACAAGACCAATAAAGTATACTTTCAAAATATCTTGAGTACGTTTGAAACACTAAAAAGTATACAAATATATTATGGTTATAAGTGAAGCATAAAAATACTGCAGATTTTCCTTGTGTAAAACAACTTAAGTCCATTCAATTTCCAGTTCCATTCTAACATATTTACTCAAAAACCTTTTATATTCATTGTAAGTAATCAATTATAAAAAGCTATAGATTTTAAAATGATAATATAGAAGATTTTGTAAGATATTTAACACTTTATTAAAATAAGTAACATTAAATCACATATTTAAGTAAGGTTAACTGTAATATTTCACTTAATTCGGAACTGTTAAACACTATCTTACATTTTACAATTAAAATAAATAGTATAATTATTTATTGGGACATATGAACCCAACAGTCCAACGATCAAGATTCTTCAGCATAAGAATCTTGCTTATGGTGTATTTGATCTTCAAGTCTCTGCAAATTTTTACAAAATAAAAACAATATATATTAAAGATTAAATCCGAGGTCTGCCAGTGCCGTTAATGAATATCTTCTGGCCGGTCTTTGGTTATGATTTCTGATCTTTTATAGTTCCTCCATCATTAAACGAATTTCAGGTTTTCTTTCCATTCAATAATAATTGATTGGATGATTTATATAGTGAATTGATATGATGACGGATTTTAGTGATACTATGTAGAGCTGTTCTTTCCACCGTTTCAAGGTTTATCGATGTTAGCTTTCTGCAATTACTGTATACAAGGGGCTTGTATTCAGTAAACGTCATCATATTACTTTGTATATATATATATATATATATATATATATATATATATATATATATATATATATGAGTTGCTGATTTTCTTAATATTCCTTTTTCTTTATACATTATCATTGTTGTCAGAACTACTTCATCCTCACAATGGCGACGAGCATACTCCAGACATTTTTTCAATCTGTCATCCATGTTATGAAATTCGTGTGGAATACGAATCAATTGTCAAGTATTTAAAAATTATAAGTAATCTACTACAACCCACAATGAGTTGAGACAAAAGATATTTAAAATACAAATAATAAAACATGAATCATACATAAATAAACCACCGGCCAAAATATTTCATGAATTCTGTAGACACTTTCTTATATGACTTATTTTCAGTGACCCTTGCCAATTAAGACAATTCTATTTTTTATCTGTCTAAACCGAGAAACATGAAATAAGTTGGACCACTTACACAGGTATTTTTAGCGAAATGTGTGCCTACTTAAAATTTTGTTAAAGTGCTGCCTTTTTAAGAGTCCTAATTTAAATTCAGTGGCTATCGTGATAAATTTTGGAATATATGTAGAGAGAGAATTTCAGCTTAAAACTACTAGTGCCATCTTGTCGCTAAAAGTAGTACTGTTAACGTAGTGGTTTTTAGAAACTTAGTGACTTTTTTTCGTTTTCAAAGCTACACAGGATATATATATATATATATATATATATATATATATATATATATATATATATATATATATATATATATATATATATTATATATATATATATATATATATATATATTATATATATATATATATATATATATATAAGATGTGAATTTTCCTCACAAACCTCTGTATCAAGCAAACCGCTGGTTTTTCCGGAAAACACAGACTGGCATTGAATTTTTTATTACCCAAAATATTTACAATGAGATTTGTAAATCGATATTTCCGCGAAATAAAAAAAAACTTTTGCCTTGAATTTTTTTGAGAACATGTATATTTATTAATTTTAGCATACTGAAAACGAACAAAATATTGATTCGGCTCGATGAGTTGTAGATTTTCCGAAATCGTTAATTTTACTTATATGCGAAAAGATAATTTGCAGATATCGGGCGTTCATTTAATTAAATTTATTAACGCTGTCATGCATGTACACTTGGTACACACTAAATTCAAATAACCATAATTTATATTCGAATATGCATAAACATTCGACGAGATACTCTAAAGAAATCCGATCTTTACTTACAAGACTGCAACATAGCAGGAATATACTTAACTACAATAGCCCCATTTTTGACATTAAACTTACTGATATAGCCAATGCTAAGTAGGTAGGCATAAAATATTTTTGCAATTAAAAACCTAAATCACTTTTTACTTAATTATTATTTAGCATAAATAACTGTGGGAAATAAGAAATATATCTGCCATATTTAAATGGTTGTTTATATCTAATATCCAGGCAGGCAGAGAAAAGGAGAGAATATGTACAAACAGTTTATTTCCTGTCATACCACTCTGGTCCTCTCTCCATACGCATTTCCACCACCTTGTGGTCTCGTCCATTTAAATATGGCAGATAGATTTCTTTATTTCTTACTGAAATTTGTTTTTTTTTTTAATTTTACACTACTCCGATGATTCATAGATGTCGTTCGACTGGCGATATTTTTCAGTCTGACATCGAAGTGGGCAGGTGGCAGGTTTTTAATATCCTTCCGACAACCTTAAAATTTATATTTCATATAGCATTTGTTTCCTACAAATGTTGCTTTCGGTTAGATGCAGCTTCACTGACGAGGCCATAAAATGTTCGAAACGCGTATGGAGAGAGGACCAAAGTAGTATTTGCAGAATATAAACTGTGTGTATATTATTTCTTTTTCTCTTCCTGAAAGGATAATACATATAATCAATCATAAATAACTGTATTGTAGACAGCATAGGTTTTCTATTACTTTTCGTTTTTTCTTTCGGCAAATAAAAAATCACATTTTCCTTTTTTTTTTTAGCTTTGTTATAACTTGTCGTCTTTAGCGGTTTAGCAACTCTTCCTATCAGAAAATTCTGGTCAGGACTCGATTAACTGTTTGTCTATGGATTGTCAAGGGGTAATAATTCTTGCTCATTTTGTTATATTACTGATTGTTTTCTGTTTCAGTGGAGTGGTAAAGTTTATATTGAACTAATTATTTTCGTTGAAATGGTTGGGAAAAAAAGAGCACGACATATAGCAATTCTATATTAAGAAAATAGATCCCAATAAATGTGACTGCACAGCAATTTGTAAGAGCTGCAAAACAAAAATTCAAGGATTAATCCAAAGGTTTAAGGTATATCACGAGTTTTGTACTAAGCCTACTGCGTAGCAAAGTTCAATTTATGCAAGTACGTAGCGTACCAAATTAACTCACGGCTTTAAAGTTGTCCCGTTATTTTTATGGTAATATTTTTTTCAAAACCTACTATTCGAAGTAAATTATTTTTGAAAAAGTGGTAGCTTATTTTTTAATAATTACCGATACTGCTTTTGTCACTTTTAACTCGAGCTTTAGGTTTATTGAACACTGGCAAGTACGGAAGGCGATTCAAAACTTGAGACCTGGTTAATCACCCCCGTCCAGGATATCTGTCGCAACTACTCTTTTGGATGAAATTTATGAAGAAGAAAAAGAAAAATTTTTTCTTCTCTCTCGGGAGAGCGTAAATATTGACGGGTGGTCAAATGTCAATAACGAACCTGAAATACATTCAACTATAACAACAGAAGATGGACGAAGATTTCTCTATGAAGCTATTAATACCTCTAGAAAGTCATACTTTGGAATATTTAACGGACATTTGTTTTGGCCTAATTTCTTCAGATGAACTAAAATATCAATATTAGTTTATGATTTCAAGGTTTTTCTATTTAAATTTTACAATGAAAATGCAAATGATGATAAATTATAAGTTTATGATTTCAAGTTGTCTTCTATATTTATATTTTTTAGCTGCTGTAAGTTTTAAATATTTTAGAAATTAAATTATTTGTTTTAATCTATGACATTTAGGTAATTTGAGGTAAAGTTTACCCTTTTTTATGTTCTTAGATGTTGTTTTGTAGCTATTAAGTCGTTTGTTAATTTTTTTTTTGGGTAAATCAATAAGATACTAAAGAAAAAAAACAACTGCTACGGGACCCTAACGTAATGCGTGTGAACGAACCTGGTCATTTTTTGCTGGAAACAGTACGCAAGACATATTTTAAACCCAAACAAAAATACTATCAAAATTAATTTAGGGTTTACTAAAGAATAGAAGTAATTTAAGAATTTCCAGCAGAGTTTACAAGTTATAAAAACTTTATTTTCACTCTTTGGTTCCGTTGAACATAATTTCGACCATTTTTCCCACGCCAGCAATTTTTATATCCCAAAGGCATTTTTTCATTTAATTGGGACAAATATCTATAACTCCGACGAAAAGGAAGGAATTTCGATTTGAACTTCAAATATTTGACCTCTTTGGCTGCGTCTTTTATCTATTTATGAAGCTGGTTATTTGAAAGAGAAATAAAACTTTGACCTTTTAAACCAAAAAAAATATTATAAATGTCCTTATAAAGAACAGCGATAAATAATGTTGACATTATAGAAAAAAATTCGGCGAGTTTGTTTCAATTTTGTTATCTTAGGAATCTTCTTCATATTCATCCTTTAAGTAAAGGGCACACAAATTCTAGTATTAAAGGTTTTTTTTATTATTCCTTAAAGAGTATAGAATTAATCATCAAAAAATTTCCAAGAAAAAATTCAAACAATCTTTTTTGAACTATAAATATATTTTTTTATACTAAACCAACTGCAAAAAAATTAGATTTAGAAATAATAAATTAATTAAAAACTTGGTTATAAAGAACATTACTAAAAAAAGGAGCAGAAAAAATGAGAAGAAATTTTCAGAACCTCCCGGTGAGTATTTCTCAAAACACATTTCACTTTTATTTAAAGTTATGCGAAAAAAATTTTGTTGATCAACAATTTTTTTAATTTTTAGGATTCCCATTTCAAAACACCTCACACCTATAAACAATTATATGCGAATGAAGTTATATGCTAATGAAAATCTCTTGAAAATATTTATCGGGATTACCTCTAAGAACTCTCTAGAACATACGGAAAATTTCATCAAAATATTCTGCTTTTATCAAAACTTATATACAAATGAAATTTGTTAACCAGCAATTTTGAAGTTTATTTATAAATATTGATATGGGACCACCTCGGAAATTTCCTTAAAACGTGCTAAAAATTTTATTTAAATATTCCTTCCTTCAGCATAGTTTGACGCCAATACAGCTTAAACTCGTTCTCCTGTACAGGTTCCGGGTTATATTGATAATATGGCACTTTTTCCACCTGCGATAGCTTGAATTTCTCTGCCAACTCTTCATGATGATCATCTCGGCTGAATTGTGTGTCTTCTTGTACTTCAACGCTTCGTATCATCCTGTTATGTACTGGATTGTCTCTCATGTTCGACATTCATTTCAGTATTGAACAGTTTAATTTTTTTTTTGCTTTTAGTTCCGTTTGTAAAAGGGTTACTGGTAAAACAGTGTCACTATAAACGGTCAGGCAGGATAGCGTGTACACGGTCGGTCTGAAGCCAATATAAGATTTGTGAAAATGGTGATGCAAAAAACTTTCGGGATCAATAACATATCCCAAATAAATAAATTATCCACAAAAATTAATATCCTAGCTGATCCTTTTTTCAATTATGAGTATTTAAAAAGTCAGATAACACACGTTAAAATTATTAAAGCAGTGATTAGATTTATAACATTTATAATCCCTTTTAGCGTTACCCGGGACCAATGACGTAACGTTGTGGCTTTCTAGCCTCATATTAAAAGAAAAAAAATTCAATTTTAAGTTATTAATATATAACGGTAAACAAAAACTTCAGACTTATAATAAGCAATTAATTCAAAATAGCATGTTGGTTCTGATGTAAGTAACTTTAACAACAGCATTTTTTCATCTTAAAATATAATTATCACTTTCCATTGAATTGATTTTATGTTTCTCCCAATATTTATCAAATATATGATAAATGGACTCCCCGGGCTGTTCCAACTATAGACCCAATCCTTCGTTGTTGATAAATTTTACCCATCCTTGAACGTGGTTTAACAAAATATGTACTTCCAAGGTCTCCGAAGTATTTGGTATTGCATAAAAACATTTTTTTAACTCTTCCAAATTTAAGTGTAAATCCGCTGAAACTTTGTTTGTAGAAAAACAACCATCAGCAACTTTGTTCATTACTTTAAAAGCGCTGATATTGGGCTAAATTTTTAATTGATCACATGTTATTTCGAAATCATTCAATTTATCAGCTTTTTAAGAAGTTGTCGGCAAGCATTACCCTCCAAAACGTCACAATGATAACTTTTGGCCAAAATTTTTAATTTTTTAGGCCATATTAAAGCTTTTTCTTTTCCAACTCATTTAACTAAATCCTTCCAAAAAAGATTATTCACAAATCCTTGTGACAAATGCAGTTCAGGGACTATACACTTTTGAAGAATAAAAGTTACCATGGTGACATTTGTGAGAGCAAAGCTTGCCGATAACTTTTTAAAGAAGCTGATGAATCGAATGATTTCAAAATAATGTGTAATCAATTAAAAATTCAGCTCTATCTCAGCGCTGTTAAAGCGATGAACAAAGTTGTTGATGGTTGTTTTTCTAAAAAGTTTCAGAGAATTTATACTTACATTTGTTTGAAAGTACATATTTTGTAAAACCATGTTCAAGAATAGGTAAAACTAATCAACAACGAATGATTGGGTTTATGGTCGGAATAGCCCGGAAAGTCGGTTCATCGTATATTTGATAAATATTGGGAAGAACATAAAATCAATTGAATGAAAATGTTATGTTGGCTTCAGGCCGGTCCTGTATAACACATGTGGAATGTACTTTTACTAATCGTTTGTCTCCAGTTTTTGCCAACAAACTATCATATTCACGAAAATGATTTTATTTAACGCTGGTAAACTAAAGTGTTCATGCACAACATCAAACACATGTGAACAGTTCATTTATTTCATATCATAATTTTATACTCTTTGTCAAAGTTTTGCAAAATTACTAAATATATTTCAAATAACCACAATAACAAACAACCATGCTGAAATTCAATTCCATCGGTTTCCCCTAACCAGGATTCGTTTCCTTTTAATTGTTTTTCTTGTTCAACAGGACACAAGAAATATACTGGGAATCGACATAATTAATAGACAGATTTTTTTTCTTGTAACAAAACATGGCAGAAAACTCTGGTGAAACGAGTTGGAACGACCTAAATTCGAAAAACGAAATACCACAAAAAAAGTCGACGTAATTATACTACAATGTTATTTTTAAACTTTAAAATATTGAGATATTTGTAACATTTATAAAAAACGGTGTGTAGCAAGTGATTTTTATTTCATATTTACTATATTCTATGATTACTTTTTCTTAATGGCCTTAAGAAGAAAAATGACACTTTTTAGATGCACTTTATAAATACCTTCTAATTATATATATATATATATATATATATATATATATATATATATATATATATATACTTGATGAACAAGTTCTTGAACCTTTAACTATATTTTGTATTTTTTTCTCTGATATTGGTTCTTATTCCATTTTCTTTTCATTGTATATATTTATAGATGTTTCGGCAAAAGTTAAGCCTTTATCAGTACTTAAAAAAATCTAATACAATTTTTTCTTTCTTAAATCATCCAAATTTTAACAATAAAAATTAATATTGTAACGGACATGATAGCAGTATACAACTTCATAGTGTTAGTTTGTACGGTCTTAGGTTTATTTTGCACGAGTTCATAATTTATTTAATTAATTTCATCTTTTGTTAATTTCTGATGAGACGTCGATGAAAGAAGGTCTGGAACTTTTTAGACAATTCTATTTCCTTATTTTTGTTATTTTACTCCTTTTTCTTATTTTTATTATATCTTGTAGCGTGAAAATCATTCTAGAAAGATGCGGAATCTTCTGAGATCCAGGGTTCAGATCAGCTTTCGTTGAGAGTCAAGTTTGAGAGTTCGTCGATGCAACTTGAACTACTTTGACAAGCATCAAAATTGTGAAAATAAAAGGTTTTAAAGCAAGACAGTCATATCTTAATACTGGCCGTTCGGAACGAATTGGTGTCGGAAGTGGATCAAATCCAGAAGAGATTAATAAAAGAAAATGAATTGAAACTGTATGCCAGTAGAAACTAGAAAACAAAAAGCGAAAATGGAAGAGCAAGTTCAAACTAGTTTAAATAAGATACTGATGATGATACAAGACATGAAAACACGCCAAGAAGATATAAAGTAAAGCTAGGAAGAGATGAAACAAGAATTGAAAGAAGATATGACGAAAAATCAAAACAATATGAAACGAGAATTAAAGACAAGTGAAGATGATGTGAAACAAGAATTGATGACACTAAAGACAAGTCACGATTTGAAACAAGGACTAAAGACAAGCCAGGAGGATACGACAAAACATCTAGACGATATGAAACAAGAATTAAAGAGAAGCCAAGATGATATGAAACAATAATTGACGACACTGAAAACAAGCCAAGAAAACATGAACCAAGAATTGAAAGAAGACATTAAGAAAAATCAAGAAAGTATAAGGTAAGAACTAAAGACAAGCCTGGAGGATATGAGACAGGAACTTAAAAAAAAATCAAGAATACATGAAGCGCATCGAATAAGAAATTCAACGGAAAGTTAGCAAAATTGGAGATTACAGAAATCCACAAATAGTTACAACAGTTACATTTACAAATGGAGAAAATAGCCAGTACAGGTATAATAAAGGTAGACGGTGTTCCTGCAACTAGTGTGATGAAGCCAACTACCTTCAGCGGCAAAGTACCTAGGCTTACCTATGTCAGTTCGAAACCGCGGTCACCGGGAATAACTGGAGTTCACCGGAGAAGATACGTGCTCTTGTTCTAGAACTAGGTGAAGCTATAGAGGTTTTACGTACCATTCTCAAAGAAAAACAGAATGATTACGAGTTTATTCTTACTTTTCTGGAGATACGTAATGGGGAAGCCCACCTCCAAGAAGTGTATAGGGCGCAACTCCAAGGAAGACGACAAAAATACAAGGAAAGTTTGCAAGAATATGAGGCGGATATAATGAGGCTAATAAATTTGACTTACCCAACATATCCGAAAGAAATAAAGCAAGAGTCAGCAGTAAATAGTTTTATCGAAGGTTTACGCGACCTAAAAACAAGTCAGATGCTTGTTTACGCTCTTGAGTTTGAGATAGCCAAACAGACCTCAATGAATCAAAAAAAGAATCATAAGAAGAGTTAACGTTTCCCGGGAGCTAATGAAGGAGTTACAAAAATTTTTGAACAAACGAAAAACACTTGACAACAGAAACACCACCTTTCATAGCAGAAGTAGAATTCGTTGTTGAAAGTGTGACCAAGAGAGGAATATACAAAGCCATTAACTGGCAGTACTGTTGCTGACAGATCCTAATGATTATCGGTTTCATATTGCTAATATAGATGATGAAGTTCAAAGGAGCAACTTGAAGAAAGACTTTGCTCCTTATTGTGAACTTAAAAAAGTCCGGTTAACTAATAATATCCCCTGGTTTGGATTTGCTGTTTACAGAGATCAAAAAAAAAATGCTGCATGCAGTTGCCGTCAAGGCTTGCGATGGAGTTGAAGTATGTGGTTGTCGCATTAGAGTGACTTATGCCACACAAGAAGCAGGGGTCAGAGTCGCCGGTATCATTCGAATAACATGCGTTGTTACCAGTGCGGATACAACGGCCACTTTTACAGGGATTGCCCGGAAATTACTGCTGGTGGACGCGATAGAAGAAAGGACCATTACGGAAGAGAGGAGTACTCGCGGCGACCATGGAGAGAGGGAGGGTAATCGCAAAAGGGGTTACGGAAGAAGAACGTTCTACAGGTCATCTTAGGAAAGGTACAGAGACGACTACAACTAGAAAGCGTGAGAATAAAGACCTGCTATGACTTCAAAACCAACACTGGCGGATTAATGGTTGGCTAAACAATGTTGTTGTACAATCGGAAAAGAACCAAAGGGCGTTCACCAAAGCTTCAGAAGTCATGGAAAGGTGTGTACAACGTAGTAACCCAACTAAACGATCTGGTGTACCGAATTCAGAAGAGCCCTCATGCGAAGACAGAAGTTGTTGATATTGACATATTAGCCTATTATCAAGATCAAGACGGTTGATCGGGACGATTAGTACTTCGATCAATGTAACGGACTTTATAGCAGTATACACTTCATAGGGTTATTTTGAGTTTCTAGTTTATACGGTTTTAGGTTTATTTTGTACGAGTTCATAATTTATTTAATTCGCTTTACCTTTTGTTAATTTCCTGATGAGACGCCAATGAAAGAAAGTCTGGAACTTTTTAGACAATTCTATTTCCATATTTTTAATATGAAATGCTTATGACAGAAGATCTAGAAATCGCCAGATTACTCCTTTTTCTTATTTTTATTATACCTTGTAGAATGAAAATCATTCTACAAAGATGCTGAATCTTCTGGGATCTGAAAATATGGTATAAAAAGGGTTCAGATCAGCTTTCGTAGACAGTTTAGTTTGAGAGTTCGTCGATGTAACTTCAATTATTTTGACAAGTGTCAAGGTTGTGACAATAAAAGGTTTTAAAGCAAAACATAGGTATATAAATACCGGCCGTCCGAAACAATATACAAGAACACATTGTTACTAACTTAAAAAGAGAGAAAAATATTTTTCGATTTACCTAATCAGGTCATTCCATCTCAATAATAATGTCACCATTATCATTGAGATGGAATGACCTGATTAGGTAAATCGAAAAATATTTTTCTCTCTTTTTAAGTTAGTAACAATTTGTAATTCCAATTTTGTTATTTTATAATTTTCTCAAAAGAATTTTGAAATATTTCTTATCAAAAAACATTTATGGACTTTTCGCTGATACAAGTTAATAAGTTACTATTTGTTATCAATATCAATGTATGCAAAATGTATTACTAATCTTCCACATTAACTTTCTAAAATGCTAATGTGCTTGGTTTTTATGACAGTTTTTATATCTTTTTATAATTTTTTTCATTAACCGAGTTTTTTTAAATACATCGTTTCTAAAATTTTCCTTTTTTTGTTGATTTAATTTGTAATATTTCAGTTTCGGAAAAATTAAATTGATGTTTATTGTCACTTTCATGATTACTCAGTGCTGCTTTTCTTTGTCGTATCGATGACCATTTAGACGATCTCGTAGATATTGTGTTGTTTGGCCTGAAGACAAAACTTATAACCGCATTTAATATATACCCCAAAAAACTGAAATTAACTGTCGAAATGGAAAATAACTCCAAAATAAACTTTTCAGATATGAGCCTACATCACCAAAAAACATAACTCAAACGGAACGATATATGAAAAAAACATGATCGGGACGTTATCTAAATTACATTTCACTATCCCCCTTGTCTCAAAAAAAATCAGTAATTAACGGACTGGTCGCAATGCAATCAAATTTAGTAACGAAATATACAGAAGAAACGCTACATACACTGCAAAAAATTTAGATCATATTGAAATTGTGATCCCTTTTTGGAATTTTTTGTTCTAACCCTATATTTGCAAATTGTAAATCATTCCACTGTATTTTGTAAGCTAAATTTAATATTCAGTACTATATCGGTAAGCATTTTTTTGTCTTGAAGGTCATAATCTGTTAAAAAAAGCAATTTAGCTCTCTTAAAAGCAAAATACTGAAAAACCGAAAAACATAAGTAATTTATCAAATTCCATCTAAAGATTGCTCCAAAGTTTATATAGACCAAGCAACACAATATCTACAAAATCGTGTAAATGGCCATTGATACAATAAAAAATAAATAAACAGCACTGAGTAATCATGAAAGTGAAAACTTCCATAAATTTAATTTTCCGGGAACAAAAATATTACATACTAAATCAAATCAACAAAAAAAAAATTTTAGGAATGATACATAATAAAAAATATAAACTCAATAAGGCTTTATTCTCGCTATAGTGCTGCTCTCGATACGATCTCGGTTCGATAATTTTTTTTTAAATGAAAAAGAGTTTACAATATCGAAATCTCCGCGAAACAAATAGTGAGAATAGGTTCATTGTTGTAAGAATATTTTACCGGACCGAGAGCGTATCGAGAGCAGTCCTATAGTGAGAATCTGTCCTAAAGGCTGGATTCTCTACTTAGCCCAGTCATTTGGTCAAAAAAAAGGGGGTTACCGGGAAAGTTTTCCGGGAGTTTTGGAAATTGGTAATTTTATAGATTTCGATGTGCTCTTTTCGAATTTCGACTTTGCCACCTCGTATCTCCGCCGCTCGCGCCGCCATATTGGAAAAATAGCGCCTAATAACAGTTTTTTACAATATCTCCTTTCCGACGCATTTCACAACAAAAATATTTATATACAAAATTAAACTGGAGAAAATTTCCTACAATTTATGTATTAACAATTTTTTTTGTAAAATCAATAGTTTTGGCGTACGAGCGCCGCAAAGTATTATTCGTCTACACCACAACGTTTTTTTCGTATATTTCTCCAAAATATTTTACTATTGTCGCAGGTATTAAAAAAACAGGTATAAGGTAATGCGTCGCCTTTGTGTCGGGTCCCTCTCTCGACCTTAGACGAAACATCTGTCGGTAGAACTCAAGAGAAGTATTTAGTTTAGTCTGAGTCATCACTATACGTCTATCGTCTTACAGTGTTGTTTGTGTTTATAGAGCCATGGCTTCTGATAAAGCAAATTGTTTTATTTGTAATAATCTCTTATTAGAAAGTGAAACAATTGAAACGAAGGAAAAAGGATTGGAGACTTTTCGTAAATCAAGTGTTAAAAGAAAAGACAATAAAGTTGAACTTTTGGCGGGACTACAATCGATAGTGGTTCATGATGTATGTCGAAAACGAAATAATAATGAAAAGTTAATCGCTGCATCATTGCGTAGAGGAAGCGATGTCACGACACCTCAACCACTACTGCGATCCTCGCACCCAACATTCTCATTCAAAGACCATTGTTTTTTATGCGCTGAAGAGATAACAGCAGAGTTTTTAGCAAAACAAAAACAGACGCGGTTGTGCGAGCGTAATGTTATGTATAGTTTGCGGAAATTATCAATGAAAAATAGTATTTCAGAACTTGCTAAAGCTCGTAATAATGATTGGGGCCTAGCAAGTGTTGAGCGTCTTGAGCATGTGAATGATATGGTCGCAGCCGATGCACAGTACCACAATTCCTGCATGAAAAAATTGTATCAAGTATCACCAGCTGAAGATATAAAAAAGGTCCGTATGCAAATGAGATCGATACTGCGATGCAGTTCATTAATTCTTATCTTGAGCAGAATTCCGATGAGTGTCAGTTTTCTCTGGACGAATTGATAGCCAAAATTGAAGGTGATTACCGTCCACACATAAAAATAGTGAAAGCACAACTCCTCGAAAAATACGGTGATGATATTTTAATTGTTTTCACTGCCAATAAGGCTCCGGTGGTTTGTTTCCAAAATACTGGGTTTAAGCTATTAACGGAAGCCTGGTACAATCAAAAAAGTAATGACAATGCAGAAGAACGTCGGCGTATTGTAAAAACAGCAGCAGAAATTGTTATAGAGGATATTCGCTCTATGAGACAAAACATTATCCTCCATCAGATAATTTTTTTCAAGACTCTGAGTCAGATATACCTGAAACTTTACGCGTTTTCCTAGATGGAGTGATTTTAAGAAACAAACGAGCGTCTTTTGAAAAATGGAAGAAAAGAAGCATTGCTCTCGCCCATTCTATAATTGCAGCAGCAAGGCCGAAATCTTTTATATCATCATTACAGATCGGACTAGCTGCATTTTTATTTCATAAGTATGGATCTCGGCGATTAATAGATGTATTATCATCTCTTGGATTTTGCTCTTCATACACCGAAGCAACGTTGTTCGAAGTTTCAGCTATTAAGCGCGCACCGTTGAATATCGATGATAACGCATTTTCTCAATTTGTTTTTGACAACGTTGATTTCAATACGCAGACATTAGATGGTAGTAACACTTTCCATGCCATGGGCGGTATCCATTGTGTAACACCTACAACGGCTATCGCTCCTGATCAAATTATTCCACGATTAAAGCAAATGCCGTCTGCAACAGTCGTTGGTAGTTTAGGTACCATTGCATTGGAAACATTTGTTGAAAAAAAAACGATACGGGCTTAAAAATAATAAAGATTCAAAACCTTGGTAGCATTCGTGCGGCTTCGGAAGTAGTTAAGCCATCCGTTTCAGATTTATTGTGGCTATATCCATCGCAGATAATGCGGATGAAATTTCGGTCTGCGACGTCTCGATCGGTGCCCAAGACGAACTCGCAACGCCTGGTCCATCAGGAACAGCAAAGTGAAGGAGATTGCGCTAAATTTCGAAAGTGTGCATCACATGTAGATTAGGCCTACAGAGGACACCACGAAAAAAAAAACGCGCCGCTTACTCTACCTCAAGGTGGTGTGGAAATGAGTTATTTCCAAAACGCATATTGAAATGTACTTTGCAGCGCTCATACGCCAAAAACTATTGATTTTACAAAAAAAATTGTGAACACATAAATTGTACGAAATTTTCTCTAGTTTAATTTTATATATAAATATTTTTGTCGTAAAATGCGTCGGAAAGGAGATATTGTAAAAAAACTGTTATTAGGCGCCATTTTTCCAATATGGCGGCGCAAGCGGCAGAGATACGAGGTGGAAAAGTCGAAATTCGAAAAGAGCACATCAAAATCTATAAAATTACCAATTTTCAAAACTCCCGGAAAACTTTCCAGGTAAAACTACCAAATGACTGGAGTATACCGAGAATGTATCGAGAGCGAGAGGTCATTTCAAGGTCAAATGGAGTAAAATTCGCTAAATATCTGTAACGGAAGATATATAGAGTTTGGGGGGTGCTGAATCTGCATTCGTGGTTTGTTAAAAAAAACCTCAAGGTTAACCAGAGGCCATTTTAAAGTCATTCAAAGTCAAATGAAAAAATCTACTAAATAAATCTGTAAAGAAGAGAACACATGCGCAGCTAGATCGATATCCTTTACACAGCAAACAGGCAAGCGGACCGAGTTTTTGAGCTGAAACTCAAATTATTACGCATACTTTCTCACTATTCTGTAGGTACGATAAAGACATGCATGTCCGGCATTTATTCTTAACTCGTTACTCCGTTCTCACCACGCATGTCGACATGTGCATAAAACTAATAAATATAAAAAAGATGTAAATGTACAAAAACCAAATTCTTTAACTTGTCAAATTTCGATCACTTTCATTTTGTTAAGCAAAAATGTAACGTATGTTTATTAACTACTAATTTTAATTTTCTATTGAGTAATGTTTTTCCTGTTTTCAATTTAAATCCACTTTGGTGAATTTACTTTAAGATTTAATTAGTTGATTTAATGTTAATTAACATATTAATTGTAGAATGTCCTGATGAAGAGCATAATAAATACTCGAAAGCTTGACTAACAAAAAAGGGTTTTTCTTCAAACCGTAGTCATACAAGGCTGCAACCCCACTAACTTTTTTATATTTTTTTCTTAACTAGGCAGTCGCGATTACTTTTACCTTTAATATATATATATATATATATATATATATATATATATATATATATATATATATATATATATATATATATATAATCATTCTGTCCGTCCAAATTAACCCAGAAATAAATATTCCAGGCAGCACTAAACCTTTAAACTCCGTCTTTCCTTATTCGTCTTTGTACGAAAATTTAATAACAGGACAATCATAAGCCCACTCCACATTGTTATAATGACGAATTAAGCTGAATTCATAATCTACATTATCAATATTCTACCCTTGTAATCCAAGAAACTATAAATAATCCAAAATAAACAGTATAGTTATTTCCCCAACGTTGTAAATTTACTTTTGAATCGGGATTAAGTTTGGGTTTAGATGGACCCAGACAATTAGGCGCTAACTGTAACTAGTTAAAGCTTCAAGTTTATGTATAACAGGTCTTAAAGAAAAACGTCTGGACATTTGAGAGTGAGGAAATAAGTTTTAGGAATTCTACATGCAGTGAAAAAAGTAATTAAATTTAAGGTTAATGTGCTGGAAGCAAATTTTATAAACGTTTATTAAATGCGTTTAATATAATGCATTAAATTTAATAACTTACATTAATCTAAATTAATTTATTCCATTAAATCCGTTGTAATTATACACTAAATTTAAAGTTTCATCATTACTTTTTAAGGTACATTAAATATGCAGCTAGTGTTCATTACATTCAAGATCTGTTATCACATATTAAATGAACCAACATTAATAGGAGGTCAAAAAATTCTGCTGCCAGGAAAAGGTGGAAATTTTTCCCATAGGTAGTGTACCGTCATCTATAGACCAGTTTTGAACTCATTGATTTCCGTCAGTACCGGCAGACATGTACACGTCATGATAAGAAAATTGAGTCCTTTAAGCAACTTATACCATACTAAATGAAAAATTCAATACAAGTTGCTCCATCTCCCGGAATCTCATGCAATTTACCATGAATAATATTGTAAATTCCTTTAATGTTAAGATACATGTCAATTAATTTTAATGTACAGAAAGCTGAGGTATCTTTACAGTTACTTTATTGAAATTTAAGATACTATTTAATCAAATTTAATGTACAACAAACTGATATTTGAATGAATTGCTTTAAATTCAAAGTAAATATAAATTATTCACGATTTTAGGTACAAAATCATTAAATTTAATGTAAAATGAATATTAAATTTAATGTAGAATGAACATTAAATTGAAGGTTATTTTTAACAGGATATGTTTAATCAGTATTTTAATCAAATATTTTTGTTTTGGCAAATTACGATTCCCATAAAAACATATCTCTAAAGGTACGTTCACATAACAACGTGTCATATACAAGGACTTCTTAAAAAATTTTAAATTTTTAGATAAGTTATGTGCAAAGAACATAATTATTTAGACTAGCACTACTTTTTCTAAAATTATTATTATAGTTTCTTTAGATAAATATACATGTTAAGGCGTATTAATATAAATTAAATTAAATAATATCTAATATCAAACAGCAAAAACCTAAAGACTTTATATATTCTCAGATTATAAAATTTCTCAAAGATTTTGGTACTCGAAGATTTATGAGTAAGTAGATGCTAAGAATCATTGAATTACCTAGAGACTTTTCACTATACATTATGTACAGATTATTATATTTTGACTATGATGAGTTTATTGGAGGAGTAAGAAAAAAACTTTATATACGACTACAGTATATTATGTTCCTCACTGAACAACCTAATTTTCAATTGTTTCATAATTTACATGGCTATAGCTACTTTTTGAAATATTTAACATTTTGAGGTAGGGGAAGGGGGCCCAAAGCAGGTCACTTAAGGTTTATTTTAAAATAAATGCCAAATTTTTATATCTAAACTGGTTTTATTTGAATAGTCTGCATACTTATTTAACAAACTTGGAAAGTAACACCATAAATCGCGCAACTATAAACAATTTTCTTAGTTATAACGAAAAATATACAGTGTGTCATTTGACCTGCTTTGCCCGGAAGGTATGCCCAAAGCGGGTATGGCATCTGGGCAAAGCGGGTAAAGACAAATCAGATAAAAATATTATCTTATACTAATAAATCGTCAGTCAAATGCAAAATCACAGATATGTCGGTTTTCTTAATAACACCTAAACACATTAAAACAAAACTGTACTTCTTAACATCCATTAAATCTTAGACAAAATCAACATTTTAAAAACTCAAAAAATTTTCTAAATTTAAGCAAGTAGCAATCTCAAAACTGTATTTAAATCAGCCTCTTTCGATCACTCAATCACAAAGTAAAGTCTAAAACGTAAGTATTGGTACTTAATCATAAAATTTTCAGTCTTGAATAAAAGACTACCTAGCTAAACAAAAATTATTCTTGGCACATATCACAATAATACGCTCCGATACAAGGATAAGCTGTACACGCTTCATGTACCCAACTCTGGCAATCGTCGCATTTTATCCAGTCTTCCTTAGGAGGATCTAAATATGGTTCATGGCATAAGAAACATACAACGTCCTCTGTAGACTTTTTCTTGCGGTTTGAAATTTTATGAGTTTTGCCTGAAGTTGAGGCCTTCGGTTGTTTGCTGGTCACTCTTTCTTAGTCGAAGTTCTTTCAGCTTTTGTCTTTGCTTTCATTGGGACTTTCTTTTTCTTCAGCTCTATTTCTTTTCGCTGCTCTTTTATGGAGGTACTGATTAAAATTTCAGCTTTTTGTACTTCTCTTTTACGACAAGTTTTAGGTACAATTTGTTTAGGGGTAGGACGAATATCCATCGGGGTTATTTTTGTTTTGGTAAGACGTTCAGGTGTAACTGCCGACGCCGATAGTCCCTTTAAAGCTTCATCGTCTGTTTTGGACTTGTAATTATAATCTTCAATCATTTGATCCAATACTGAAGGCGAAACAGTGCGATCGGAGTCTATAGAACGGCGAGGAGGTGTGTGATGAGAAGGAATTTGTAGAATGTCAACACCAATTCGTTTCGGGAAGTCTATGGGAATTTCAGGTTCAGAATCTTCATGCAGTCGATTTTGATTATCTGTTTCGGCAGCTTTGGCTGAATTTCGAAGATCGTTTGGTAGTGGACTTGCTGTTGTTGGTGATATGTGATTGGAAGGTGAATGAAATGCGTTACTGGAGTTGTTTGGCTGATCTGTTGAAATGTCAG
Source organism: Diaprepes abbreviatus (assembly GCA_034092305.1). Classification (NCBI taxonomy): domain Eukaryota; kingdom Metazoa; phylum Arthropoda; class Insecta; order Coleoptera; family Curculionidae; genus Diaprepes; species Diaprepes abbreviatus. The sequence goes on from JASJET010000206.1 coordinate 695,837, forward strand.
TTCCACTTGAAGGTTCCGGTCTATCGGTCATTGTTGAAGGAAGATAGTCGGCATCACTGAATACATGTCGATTTGTTGACCATATACCCGTAGACTCAAAACCTTTGACAGCGTTTTGAGAACTATCCGCTTTTAAATAAGCTTCTCCGAATAACTTGGCTACGTCAAACTGCGATATGATTCGCCCCACATGGTTTCGTTGGAAAACCGACACAGATTGTAAGTAAGTTTTCAGAGGACCGTAAATGCATCTGTCCAACGGTTGAGTCCGATGAAATGAAAATCACATTATTTTGCGAAGCGTATTCTAGTGCTGGCAAGTACTTATGCAACACGTGATTGTCCATAACAAGACTAACCTTCTTGTCTTAAGCCGGTCTTGTCATTGCTACAAAATGTCGCAGCCACTCTAAAAAAGTTGGACCAGAAACCCATCCGTTGTCCGTACAGGTAGCTACAATACCTAGTGAAACTCCATCTAGTAATCGATCATTCATACGTTTACGTCCAAATATCATAAACGGTGGTATAAAAGAGCCAGCAGCATTGCAGCAACATATGACCATCGTCAGTTTTCCCCTTTTGGTGCTGGAAACTACACCAACTTGTTTCTTTTCTGTTTTAGTGAGCACTTTAGGAGGTATGTTGCTGGTCGTCAGAACACCTGTTCCATCTATATTATAGATCCTTGTGCAATCAGTTTGGTGCTTATCGATTTGCTCCTCTAGGAGATCGAAGAACCTGCCTACTTGGGGTCTATTAAAATCACGGTCACGAACCACTGAAGTCGGTTCTGGTTGTCTCAAAGTAAGTTCAGAGTGTCTTTTTCTAAAAGATTTGAAGCAGTCATCGCCTACAGAATTATTTTTAAATGGATGTGAAATGTTGTTGGCTTCTGCAAACTAATAAACCAGAGCGCAAAATTCCTGTCTGTTCAGACCAAAAAAGCAATTGTCCATGTGAAACAAATACTCAAGTAATTCAGTTTCTTGACTGGCTGAAAATACGCTGCGAAATCTTCCAAGTTTCTTGTCTGCTGAACCTTTTTTAATGTGCCTTTGCAAAGTTGATAAATTTATACCATATTTTTTGGCTGCACTTCTGATGGATGTTCGATTTGCTTCTTCCATGGCGAGCTTCATAGTTGCTTCACCCCAAGATGCTTGTTGAGATTTTCTTTTATATTTTTGTACCATCTGTAAAATTAATAGAAGTCAATCAGCCACAATACAAACCTTAAATCCAAGAACGTAAAAAAGTACCATATTTGTAGTTACCAGGGTAAAGAAGAGCAAACGGGTACCTGCTTTACCCGTACCTCCTTTGCCCAAAGGCTCATTTTTTAAAAATGTGTAAAATATAACCTCAATGTATGAGTGAGAAATGTAAACGTTTTTTGCGAATTCCAAGCTAGATTCATGCTTAATGACAGACATATATTAAACGAAACATAACTCTAACCATATTCGAATAATTCAAATTAACTTACCTTGATATTTTTTAATAAACTCCACCAAAAACAACATTTATCTTTCTTGTCAAAACCACGCCACTCCGACGCCTTGATTTGACTGATTCATGTCAGAGCGTCTTCAGATGTTTGCGTCGCACTCACACATATGTGCTATTTCATTGCACAGATACGTATTTACGCCGACCTGCTTTGGGCGGGGTACCTGCTTTGGACCCCCTTCCCCTAAATGTTTCAAAAACGACTGAAGCATACACAACATATATCTTTTTGTAAAGGGAAGTTTACGCTCTATTTTAATATTTATTAATATACAGGATGGTTCATTTATAAGTTAATTTATTGAAAAAAAAAAATATAATTTTTCATAAGCATTTGTTTTTTCTAGTAACATATTCTTGCGATATGGAGAAAATCCAAAAACTGACGTTTTTAAAGTTTTTTCCTAACTCCTATAATAAAATCACATTAGCTTGTCAAAATACAAGGAACAATCCTGTACAGTTATTTTGAACGTGTGTTTAATATCCTTTTATGACCTCTGCCTAATCGGTTATTTTTGATGTCACAGTAATTATTATCCAAACTATTGGTAACACTGGTAAGTTTGCTGAGTGAGTATTACAGCCATTAAGGTATATTAAAAATTCTTGTGAAAACCTTGACAAAAAAAATGTTCTTGATCTCTAAATATTTTCTGAAATAAAATATATGAAACAATAAATATTTCAACTACGTCGTCTCGAGGATATTGCAGTGAATCTCTGCTTAAATTAATTATGAGACTAAAATTATTTTCAACAATAAGTTCTTTATCCCATATCAGTGAATTTATGCAACAATGGCATCTTAGTTTCTTTAAAAGAATGTTGTGTCCATATAAAGATCTTTAATGCAAGTATTTTTTAATATTTCTTCAACAGTCTTTAATTTATTTGTCACATTCAGGTGATAAGACATATCTTTGAAAGCCCTCGATTACAAAATGATTAACAATTTTCAGTGCCAGCTCAACATTTTATTTTTCCAAGCCATATAAATTCAAAGGTTTAAAGGAACATGTTTTAAATCGTGCATTTTTTAAAAAGCCAAACAACATACAAACGTTTCTTCGCAAATAAGAAAAATGGGATATATAAATGTTTCATTAAATTTTGAGTTAAGTCAGTTATTGAGTGTACAATCAATAGTCTCAAGTCATCTTCGTAATCCATTCAAACTACCTGACGTTTTTCGCTAATTAATTTGAACACTTCTTTTTGCCTCATGGGGACCATCATGAACCGGATATAGTTCGGCCAGTATAGATCTAGTGTGCTCACTCTTGACTGACAGCCATTCTGTTAACTTAGCCTCCTGAAACAATTTATGCAGGTCCGTTAATCACTCCGTTCCCAATTTATTAACCCGTCTTGTCCGATCTAGTGACTCGCAATTACATGCGATATGCTTTATCATTTCTTCGACCTGATCTCACAACCTGCAGCTGAAATCTTCGTTGTAAAGATTCATTTTATTAAGATAAACTTTGACAGCCATGTATTCCGTCATTATACCCGTTATTACCTTTAACTGATTCCTGCTCATTTGGAGTAGTTTCCTTATTAATTTCGGGTCAGGATAAAAAACCTTCTATGATCCGATCCCTTCCTAGCTATACAGTGATTTTTATACTTTTTTTGGATCCATTGTTTAACCTCTCTCGTGCCGTTCACCTTGGTACCCCAAGCGCTGGTTCTAGACCATCATATTGAAATGATGAGCAAGGTCTCGTTAACTTATCAGCTTTCTTATTTCCATATATGCATTCGTGTCCTGGTACCCACTGTAACATAACTCTGTTATCCTTGCCCAGACTTGTTTGTTCGCTCTGACATTCCTAAACCAATCTAGATGATACCTTTTGCCCCTGAGGGCCTTATGGGCTGCTTGACTATCAAAATAAATTTAGATATACTTTCTATTGTAAGCTTTCGTTTTTATCTCATCTGCATATTGTAAAATGGTATATAAATATATACGGAAATCCGTCTGGAATACTGTAGTAATTTTTCTGAATTATAACCCATATATCTCAGCTTCGGTAGCCGATTTAGTTTTAGAACCGTCAGTGTACCTGATAAGTGTACCAGAAGGTAGTTACGGCTTAGCTTGTCTACTTCCCTTCGATCCTCAATTTGAACACTTACTGATTCTATATATAAATATGTCCTTCTTTTTCAAGAGAGTCTTAGAAGTTTCTTCTATAACGATAAACTACTTTTTCCCTAAACTAAATGTTTTAAACGAATATTGAAATATTTTATAATTTGTTAGCTCGTTATGTGTTAAAATTTTACGTTTCCTTTCTTCGTTGTTGGGAAATTTACTGAAATAGATATGAATTCTAAAACAAGTGTTAGTATATACCATTTTATTATCGTTAGCATATTTTTTAAATTTATTTATTGATACACAACTTAGAATAAGTTCATTTCCTTTCAATAAATGGGCACAAAAACCCCAAACTTTCAAACCTATAACTCACCCGACGTAATAAAGTAAGATCGAAACAGAAACTCTGGTGCCTCCATTCGCGGTTTAATATTAAAACCTAAAAAGTAAAACGGCCCATTTAATTTTGTCGGTTTTTCGAAGGCTCATTTTCTTTTCACTTAATTGAATCTGAAGCTTGTAACCGCAAAGAAAATACTCTGGGGACTGGGGATAATTCAAAGCGTGATTGTTTTTCTTTAGGAAAAATGTGTGGGAAAATGGCGCGATTTAGCTACTTAAAAAAGAGGAGTGTTCACCTAAATTTACTGTGGAATTATTAAGAACACATCAGTTATTCATTTCTGAGCTGTATTAAGTTTTGGAAATGACTAACGTTCCGACACAGAACTAGTAATTGGTTTAGAGTTGTGATATTAACTATTAAATAAGTACATATATTATTTCATAAAATTATCATCGTATCATTAAGAACAGATTTCAATCAATAAACACAAATTAAAAAAAGCATCGGCGATCATTGGTCTTAAAATATACATTACGAAGTCCAAAATGGTAAGCTATTCCGGTAGAGAGATCAATATCTGTAATCAAACTATAGAGAAGGTAGAGAAGTATACATATCTAACACACAAATTTAAGTTAGGAAAAGAGGACCAAACAAAATTTTTTTTAAAAGAGATGGTTTAGGATAGGCCGCCTACAGAAAAATTAATATTTTTGAAATACGGACATTCCACCTAAAAAAGTGTATACAATTCGTGTATTTTATCTGCAAAAACATATGGATTAAATACAATAGCACTAGAAATAACTTTAAGATACAAAATTCGAAATAAGGAAATAATATGCAAATCAAAACCACATAATAATGAAAGGAATAGGAAAGCAAAAGTGGCAATGGACAGGATATAGAAGAAATGAAAGTCCACAAAATATTGTAATAGTTGAAATAGCTAGTTTATCATATAAGAGATTTACAAGTAATCAGTTAACTTTCAGATTTCGTGAGAAATTTTTTGCCCTTGTCTCCTTTGTCTTCTATTTTTCTCATCAGGCACTTATCTTTGTCACCTTCTATACGTGGGCTGAAAGATTAGGAAGCATCTGGGGTTTAAGACTCGACTTCCTCCAATAAAAAAAATTGTAACTAGGCTAGGTTAAATTAATTTTGCCAAATTTTCTTGATGAAGAAAATTTGGAATTTTCTCTCATCTCCAGTACACTGATTAATAGATAGTGCTTGTTTGGCTTGGCAGGGGCACTACCCCCGCCTGAGATTATAGAACGATAATATAAGGTGGATATTTTTTTTTCTGCCCTTCGGAGGGCTAAAAGGTCTAAGTAAGTTCGTGAAAAGAGTCCATGGGGTCAACAGTAGCAGCCAATTCGAAAATTTAATTCATTAAAATGAAAGGGTAGTCGTCCAAATTGAATTCACGGAAAAAAATAGCAACAAGTTGCAATGGTCGAAAGGGTGGAAACATAGCGGTAAACTTTCAAAAAAAAAATCAAAAAAATCTTGATTTATTTTTGTCTGTCAATGAACAATATGAAAGATAGAATAACAAATTGTGTGTAAAAAACTGGCAGATGGTTTGCCCATGACGAAATCTTTTTTTCCGGTGGAAAATTATGAAAAATTTTCGACCAAGTTTTCACGATCAGAATTTATCTGCCGATGTGGCAACTTAAAGATAATACTAATTTATGAGGGCTCTGAATTTGGCAGATAAATTGAAAGTTGGGAAAATTGTGGCAGATAAAGGAAAAGTCGACAGAAAACTTTTTATATTTTGCCTGATTTATTTTTGTCTGTCATTTTTTATTTCTATTGGAGGTATCATAAAATGGTCTTACTTACACTGGCAGACAAGTACAGTGCTTCGTAAATTTATAAATAAATAAAAAAATGGTTGAAAAAAAGTGAAAATATTCTTGATTTATTTTTATCAGCCATTTTGTATTTCCATTAGAGGTATCATACCTACTTTTGGAGACAAGTACAGCGCTTCGCAAATTTATAAATAGTGTCCTAGTATTGCCCCTGATGTTAAGGGCATATAACTAACGAACTGTTTGCGACCACCTAAAATGTACGGATGTTTCGTCCCGATACCGGTGGTGGACTCATCAGTGGGATTCACTGGTGTCTTTCCCAGACATCCTTGTACTTTCCACAAATTTGAACCTCTATTTAAGTCCAGTTTTGCCGGAAAGCGGTAGTAAGACGTTGGTTCCACAACATGTCCCTTCCTAAGGCATTTGCTTTCCGGCTTTCACTGTCGGACAGTTCAAGCCGTTACAAAGCACAAGCCTGAAAAGGAAGTGGAACGGACATCTTAGGTGATCTTTCCAAAGTAGGGTACCGGCTTTAGCACAAAGCCACGACTCGACGGCCTCCCGTCTTATCGTCCCTGCTCGGGTGCCACGTCGTAGTAATGCCCCTGATGTTAAGGGCATATAACTAACGAACTATTTGCGACTACCTAAAATGTACGGATGTTTCGTCCCGATACCGGTGGTGGACTCATCACTGGGATCCACCGGTATCTTTCCCAGTCCAGTTTTGCCGGAAAGCGGTGGTAAGATGTTAAGTTCCACAACATGCCTCCCTAAGGCATTGGCTTTCCGGTTTAAACTGTCGGAGAGTCCAAGCCGTTAGAAAGCACAGACCTGAAAAGGAAGTGGAACGGACATCCTAGGTGGTCTTTCCAAAGTAGGGTACCGGCTTTAGTACCAAGCCACGACTCGACGGCCTTCCATTTCGTCGTCCCTGCTCGGGCGCCATGTCGTATTAACAGACGATGATGAGTATGTTTTTTTAATTTAATTTTGAATATACTTTACCGAATTTTTTGTTAATTTTTTCCAAGGATCTCCTTCAACTACCTTTCGCAATTTTAATTATTTTTCGATTCAAACGAGACGTCACTACGTCTTGCCATTATTCGGTATTTTTCTACCCATCTCCGAGAATATGGACCTATTTACCGGGTTTATTGGATTAATTTATCCTTCCGGAAACGTGGAAGTTCGTGTCCGTCGGGACTAATTTACTTTAACAATTTTCGCATTATCAATTATTTGTGCAAAACCAAATTTTTAACACAAACCAGGGGTTGTTGGTGAAGTCCCGCCAAACCTCCCGACTAGAGTGAAAACTCTAGCCGCCTCACCATTCTTCTCACTCACGAGGATAGAAGGGGAATGAGTGAAGCTCAAGAGTTAACGAAAATTAATTAAATTTTATTTTTTTCAAAGGAACACTTCTAAGGAATGAGTCAATTAGGAAAAGGTTATCAAGTAACACTCGTCCTTGACTCTTAGTTAACTTTTTATTCACTGTTTTTTTTTTAAATTCAGTACTGTTTTCCGCAAGTCAAGTTTGGGATTATTTTCTCTCCACTGTCACGTTCGGGATTTGTCAAGATCGGTATTCATAACTTTATAGCCAATACAAGGTTGACTATTAGTCGCAGTGTCAATATCAGGTTACCTCCACTTGGTCACGTTCTGGTAATTATGTTTAAAAGTCAGGACGCGTCGGTTCAGTAACTCGTACTTGCCACTGACTTCGTCTTTTTATCGACGGTGTTACTATCAGGAATTAAGATACGTGCACGATCTTTATTGTCTGTAGAATATTATGTTGTCAAAGACAACCCACTTTAAGAACCACGAGCTGCCTAAAAAATAGAACAGTCAACGTGACCCCCGAGAGCTAAGCTCAATCGGAAAAAGGACAAGTTGGCTCTAAGAGAGCAACGTAATGTCCTTAATTACGCCTCTGTTTTCTCGCTTTTATAGCAGTGGTGACGTCGCATTTGGAATTAGGGGAAGCACCGAATCAAACCGTCGCCAGCAAGCCGTTTATTGTATGGGTTTCTCCGCAATCGAAGAATTGTAGTTTTAGCACTGTATCCGTATTATTTAGATTATTTTATTTAGGGAGTTTTTGGGCAATATTAAATCTGAAATTTAATATTTTGTCGTAAAAGAAGCGTATATTCACAACACCCTTCCCATAGACGTGTTACTGCCTGAATTTTCTTTTAAAAATGATTAATCAGGAAGATTAACGCCAAGTGATTTTCCATTAATTCTTTTGCTAGAAAGGACATGATGGAAATATCACGTAAGAGCTTATTTTATCCAATTTTTTATGAAAAAGCTTTCACAACTTAATTCATAAACTTGGTCTATGTTTTAGATCCATATCTACAATGATTTTAGGGTTCAGTTCTTAGAACCAAGAACTTGCGTTATCTGGGCAATTCTGTCCCGACTCTGCAATTTTATTTAATTTGAAATTTTGGGACTTTATCGAGTTCCACAATTCAGCAAAGTCCCTCCTCGGGCGCCATGTCGTAGTAATGTCCTTGATGTTAAGGGCATATAACTAACGAACTGTTTGCGACCACCTAAAATGTACGGATGTTTCATCCCGATACCGGTGGTGGACTCATCAGTGGGATCCACCAGTATCTTTCCCAGACATCCTTATACTTTCCACAAACTTGAACCTCTATTTAAGTCCAGTTTTGCCGGAAAGCGGTGGTAAGATGTTGGTTCCACAACAATAGATAAAAAAGTTAATACTTGAAAACATATGTTACAACATGCAGGTTTCATGTTTATGAATAAATTTCCCTGCAATTTTGTATTTTGGTTAAAAATAAACATTTTTGAAGACAGTTGCACAGGCAGACGTAGATATATAATTCCGTACAAATCTTAATTTTTATGACTTTGAAATTTGTTGATAAATTGCTGAAAAGAAAGTGGCATTTTTCGTCTTATCCACAAATTAAATATCTGCTTTGTTTTTCTCTAGTTTAACTTTGATGAGATTATAACAGCTTAAATTAAATGTTTTTTTTATCAAAGCGCGCTGTGCGTTGTACAAAACGTCAGTGACGTTGGTTTTTCATACAACTACCAATTTTTTCTACCAAAAATTTTATGTTTTACAATATAATGTAACATTACAAACATAAAAAGATGATGCATAAAAGTAAGCCAGATCATAAATGTATTTGCTTACTAGTACTCTGATGCCTAAATTATGACGAAATGCTATCCGTAGGAAGCCACGTGGACGCATAGTTGCCTTTTTTGCAGAAAAAGATTGCTTATGAATTTTGAATATTTAAAATAAAAACCGCACACTACTTTTCAACTCGGGGTTGATGTAATTTTTTTAAAAAAACAACTTTATTACAAGAATTGGGTACAAGCTGTATAAGACTAACTAACATTATGCATACTGGGTATATTTATAAGTTTAAATATGCTGATCTTGCATGGGAACAGACGCTTTAAGAATCTGAGAATTGCTTATGCAAGGTTGCGTAATATTGCGACATAAACCGTTCTCACGGGAATGTAACTCACTGAAATACATGATATAAAAACATAAAAAAAAACAATAAATTTCTGTACCTATACGTATATATTCAATACTAATTATATAACCTAAAAATTTTCATGTTATATTACAAACGTGTATCTGGTATATGAGAGATCATTTTCAACTGTTGATTCATTTGCGAAGCGCTTTACTTGTCTGCCAATGTAGATATGAATATTTTATGATACCTTTAATCAAAATTCAAAATGGCAGACAAAAATAAATCAGGGATATTTTCACTTATTTCAACAACTTTTTTATTTATTTTTAAGTTTTCGATGCACAATACTTGTCTGGCAATGTAGGTATGAATATTTTATGATATCTTTATTCAAAATGGCAGACAAAACTTAATCAGGGAAATTTTTAGATATTATATTACAGACGTGTATCTGGTATATGAACTGCGACTGTTGACTCATTATCACTTATCTGCCAATATAAATATGACTATTTAATAATACCTTTACTCAAAATACAAAGTGGCAGACAAAATTAAATCAGAGAAATTTATACATTTTTTTGAACAACGTTTTTATTTATTTATAAATGGAAAAAAAGATTTCGTTATAGGCAACCGTCTGCCATTTTTTCATATTGTTCATTGGCAGACGAAAATAAATCAGGATATTTTTTATTTTTTTTTGTAAGTTCACCCCTACGTTTCCACCCCTTCGACACAACTTGTCTGCTATTTTTTCCGTCAATCCAATTCGGTTACTTTAATGGCAGACAATTTGAGATCAGGAAAAAATTGATTTTATTTGCAAATGAAGATTGATTTTCCAAATTTTTGAAGGTGCTGCCAGGGTTGACTCCATGAACTCTTTTCACGAACTCACTTAGACCTTTTAGCCCTCCAATGGGCAAACAAAAAAAAAACTAGTCCATTTCACCTTATCAGCAGCTGACGGTCTAATATATCAACAACTCAAAACTTCTAGTTGCTTCGAGACTTCCTGTATACTTCCCTTTCGAAAATGTTATTTCTGAAATACATAAAATACTCAAAAAATATTTAACGGACGAATTTTTAATGAAGTCAATAGGCAAGTTTTTTAGCGTTCCGGGAATATCCAAAATATTATCTTTCAATTTGTTATATTGATTGGGACGAACATTAACCCGATATTGAAAGTCAACTTTTCGACTGTTTGGGAAAATAATATTCCTATTTACTTAGGTTTATTTATATTTTCTTGGATAACAAAGTGAATTATTGATCCAAAGGTTTCCAAATTAAATTTGGCTTTCAAGGAAATTAAAAACAATGGTAAGTATCTGACGGATGAACGTTAGTTAAGTAAATACTATTATATTTTGAAAAAATATAACTTACAACATAAACAATATTTAAATTAATATACAATGGATTGAAGTTCAACAACAAGCTGTTGTGGTTTGAACCAAAATGGAAAAAATAGAGATATAAAGGCAATAATTTTTAGAGTTTCATAGCTAATCATTTTTTGGTCAAATTTAATTCAGTATTTTTTATTTAATTTATCAGATCCACCACTTCACAAATAATGAAAATTTTATGGCGATAACAAGATAAACTAATCTGGTTTTCGTTAATGTAATTAAAGCCCACTACAGCATCCTGTTAAAAATGTGATTTGAACTACTAGAAGAAATCCCCATTAACATCACCTTAGTTATGGCCATTAAAGATCTATACAATAATATCCAATCTAGAGTAGAAGTAGAAAGAACTCTAACAAGCAATTTTACAGTAGCTAAGGGGTTACGACAAGGATGTTGCATGTAGCTGGTTCTGTTGAATGTTTACCTTAATTCGGCCTTTGTATAATGAAAGAGAAAATACAACAATATCGGTTTACCAATAAAGAATATAAATAACACTTTTTACGCTTTACTTTGCTGATAACCAGATAATACTCATAATTATAATGACATCAATTACATGATGAGAAAACTATATGAAAAGTACGAAAAGTGGAGCCTTACTATCAACTGTAATCTGGGAGTCCAACACCATTTCGTAGCATATAAATATATATATATATATATATATATATATATATATATATATATATATATATATATATATATATGTATATATATATATATATATATATATATATATATATATATATATATATATATATATATATACATATATGCAATGATTTGTCTTTTATTCATGACTGCGCAACGTGCCCATTAAAAAAATTAACTAAATTGTTTATTTACTAATTAAAAAAAATAGCTGACAGCACATATATATATATATATATATATATATATATATATATATATATATGATTCTTATTCTCTTTTTTTTTTAATTGTTGGGCGCCAGGTACAAAAAACTAGTCACAAATTACACAAATACACATGTGCTGTATTTCTGATTGTACCCCGTTTTTCGTGATTAGAAGTTTAAAAACATTGATGTGAATTTTCTCTTTCTCAGGTAAGTTCAGATGAAATTATTATTATTATTAGAAAAAGTCAAACCAATGATTCATTGGCACACAAGTACAAACTTTCTAGGTGCAGTTTTATATTAAATTTATAAATTATTTATTCCTAATTAAAATTATCAATATTATTTAATGTGCACTGTTTTTTTTATTGGATTTAAAATTATTAAATCTGGCAATATTGTATAAATATCTGAACGGTTAAAAATCACTAGTGTCTTAATATATATAATTTTATTCTAAACAATCTAAAAATAAATTTGTATGTGCCGTTATTATTAAAAGGGATATTGTTGCATTGCAAATTAAACAATTTATTTTATTACTAACTATAAATATTCATAATAAGGTTAGTATATATCTATTTTATCTAAACTATTTTCAGGCAAGTCTAAAATTTCTATTTCTTAACCATTAAATAAGTACCCTTTAATCTCCAGATTTTTTTTACATCCACGTTTTAGGTTTCTAATTTCTTTTTTTCAAAAACTTAAAAAATTCTTTCTCCTTTGCCAACTATTGTAACTTTTAAATGTTTTTCAGAGCTACTTGCTTATTGATATTATTTATTTATTAATTTAGTAAACTTCTTTTCCTTCCTTAAAAATTGTCTTTCAATCTCCAGAAATTTTTTATCCTCGCGTTTCTTCCCTTCCCTTAAAATTTTAATGAATGAGACCACCACAGATTAATCGGCACTGTCTTCCTTTAATTTTTTTTTTTTATAAAATAACAAATAAAAATTTTGCGGTACTGTTAATGAAAAAGACTAGCGATGTTTACACTACAACCGATTAATATCCACTCCTGCTTTTATTTTTTTAAAGTATAAAATGAAAATTTTGAGGTTATGTTACTTATTACGAATAAGACTAACGATGTTTACTGTACAACTGATGAATCCGCACTTCTTAAAAAAAAATGAATTTTTGCTTTTATAGTAAGTGGTGACGTAGTATAAAATTTGTTACGAAGTAATTTTATCCGCTTTAACCGTTACATCCAAGCGACAACTGTAGTCTGGGAGTCCAGCACCTTTTCGTAGAATATTATATATATATATATATATATATATATATATATATATATATATATATATATATATATATATATATATATATATATATATATATATATATATATAAAGTATTAATGCAACGATCAGCAAACAGAAGAAAGCTATAATGTGTTATGTACATTGGTAGAAGCAATGCGCGAAAATTAAGATGTACGTATATATAACTCTGTGATGAAGAGTACTCTGAACTTACGGTTGTAAAGTAAAAAATGGTAATAAGCTACTATTAACTAACATGAACTGCTTACGAAGATATGCTAGAAAATCAAAAATGGAAAAGGTTCGTAATAAAGATATAAGAAAAATAATCCAAAAAAAGAAAAGACATACAAGCTGATATGGTAAGGTCACTTAAACCGAATAAGTACAGAGAGAATTACAAGAAAAAATATGCATGCCCATGTGCTTTCGATTACTCAAAGTCAGATATGCAAGGAAATTGCAAAGAAAACTAATGCCAAAAACTACTGCAGAACCCTAACATAACGCCGACATGCAATTGAAAAGTTTTTAAATTTTTTTGTTACAGAATAATCTTGATTGAATACGAAAAATAAACTTTCTTAACTCAGTTCTGTCGATCTTTCGATGTTATTCTCTTAATTTTATCAAAAGTTTGTAACTGCAGAAAATAATTAGGAAACAAAAATAATTCAAGAAACATTTGACTATCCTTTAGAAAGTTGGTGACATTTTGCGGTTAAAGCTTTGTATAATTCAGTTCATTAAATTTTTCACTTAAACAGCATTAAATAAAGTAAATCTTATCAGATATTCTGTTTAAATTTATTTTTAATGATGGAATCCCCATAAAAGAACAAAAAAAGTCGTTCTATATAATAGAAATCCTTACAAAAAACCATATGATCCATATTTAGATAAAGTTAATTAAACAAAGTATTGACAAGACAGTATCTTCTGATCAAAAAGTATCCGGAATTCTTCAATAAAGCGAAAACGGTTCAATTACTCATCGATATTAATTTTATTTCCTTCAAAGTAATCTCAATTGCAAGCAATACACATATTCCAATGCTTCCTCCAATCTTGAAAACACTTTTCATAGGTCGATTTTGGAATCGCCTTCAGCTCCTTCTGTGAATTGTCCTTTATCGCCTCAATCGTCTCAAAACGTTTCCTGCGAAGTGATAATTTGTGTCGTAGGAATAGAAAAAAGTAACAAGGAACCATGTCGGGTAAATACGGAGCTTGCGGAATGGTATGAAAGTTTTTTTTGTCAAATAGTGGCATGCATTGTCGTGGTGAAGAAACCGCGAGTTGTTTCTCCACAATTCTGGCTTCTTGCGATAAGCATTTTCCCTCAAAGGCTTTTATACGCTCACGGAACATTCCTTATTTACTGTCCGACCTGGTGGAAGAAATTGGGAGTGGACCACACCAAAGCAATCGAAAAAATGGTCAACAAAACCTTGATTGTGCATCGACTCGTGGTTTTTTAGGTTTTGGCTCTTCTGAGAAGCGCCATTCCAATGATTGTTGGTTAGTTTCGATGTCATATTCATAGACTTATGTCTCATCACCGGTAATGATGCCGATTTTGGCCCAAAGAAAACATTTCTTTAGCGACATCAGTCCGATGCTGACTTGTTTACAAAGCTATCATGCACAAACTCGCGAAAGGTCATGCTCAAACAGATATTTGAGCACGAGATGACAGATGTACCAACCCAGAAAAAAAAAGAGATTTTGACAATATCTCAAGCGCGATTTGAATGGGAAATTTCGGTTACTTTTTGATCCGCAGATATTTTCGGTTCTCACCCATAGAGAGCGCTGTAACTGTTTTGAAGAACGTCAGTCTTATGTTTTTTTTTCCTTTTGGCATTTGATATCAGTCACATTTAGATTACTTTCGAAGCAACGTGTGCGTAATTTTGTTAGTAGCTGTTAGCTTAGAGTCAATTTTAACATGAAGTACAGAAACGAACATTTTCGGCGTATTTTACTTTTTATTTCCGCAAAGGAAAGAAAGCTGCTAAGGTTCATAAAGAGATGTGTGAAGTTTATGGTGTTAATTGTATAACACAACCCACATCTCAGAATTGATATAAAAAAATTCCGCTCTAGACATTTTTCACTTAAAGGTAACCAAAGTCATAATTGAAGAGAATCGTCAGATAACCGTTGAAGAGATTCCAGGAAGGTTAAATATATCGCACACCACAACTGAAAATCACTTAAAATATATTGGACTCGCTAAGAAGCTATCGAGTTTTCACGGAAATTTAAATAGATTCACTTAACACAACAAATCAATATTTACCATATGCGTCAAACGCGCAATGAAACCCATGTTTGAAAACAGTCATCACTGCTGATGAAAAATGGACCATCTAAAATGAGGCTGAAGCTAGCGGCCAGCGGCAAAATCTAGATACACCGCGTTAAGTGTAGATTAAAATTATATATTTAAAACGTCATAAAATAAACATTTATTAATATTTTTCTGTGGTTTTTGATATTTACGTTGTTTTTCAAAAACAACCTGATTAATCAGGGTTAATTATTTATATTTAATTATATCATACAATTCATATTTATTAAAATTATTCCTATATACACCTATTTGAACTATATAATTTGTTCCTTAAAAACAACCCCATCGGGTTAAGTTCTAACATAAAAAAATCATTTTTGGTAACTAAGCTTCTAATCATGTCTTCTAAACATATATATGTGTTACTTAATTTGTTCCCTTAAGACAACCCTAACGGCAGCCCTTATTATGAAAGGGTCATAAATAAATTCCACATGTTTCTAAATTTTTCAGTGATCTTTGGTAATTAAGCTTATAATAAAGTCCTCTTAACACCTGTATGGGTCTCATAATTTGTTCTCCTACGACAACCCCATCAGACAAGCTTCAACCCTTATTTTTAAGTCGTCCTAATTTCCACATTTGTGAGAATTTTTCTGTAAGTTTGGGTAACTAAGCTTATAATAAGACAACCCCAGCAGCCGGGGTTCAGCCCTTATTTTGAAAAGGTAATAAATTCTATATTTTTCAAAAATTTAGGGCGATTTGTGGTAGTTAAGCTTATGATAAAGTCCTCTCCCATATGGGTCTCATAATTTGATCCCCTAAGACAGCGGCCGAGGTTCAGCCCTTATTTTGAAAGGGTTATAAATTCCACATTTTGCAAGAATTTTCGATTATTTTTGATAATTAATCTTGTAATAATGTCCTCTAAACTATATGAGTCAGATAATTTGTTCGCCTAAGACAATCTCAGCGACCAAGGTTCAACCCTTAATTTTAAATTGTCCTAATTTCCACATTTTTCAGAATTTTTCTGTAATGTTGGGTAACTAAGCTTATAATAAAGTCCTCTAAATACCTATATAGGTGACATGATTTTTCGTAATTAAGCTTACAATAAACTCCTCTAAACACCTATATGGGTCTCATAATTTGTTCCCCTAAGACAACCCTAGCGGCCAAGGTTCAACCCTTATTTTTAAATTGTTCTAATTTCCACATTTTTCAGAATTTTTCTGTGATTTTGCATAACTAGGCTTATAATAAAGTCCTCTAAACACCTATATAGGTCACATAGTTTGTTCTCCTAAAACAACCCCAGCAGCCGGGGTTCAGTCCTTACTTTGAAAAGGTAATTTTTGATAACTAAGCTTATAATAAAGTCCTCTAAACAACTCGATTTGACAAATGAAGATTTTATGATCGGGTCAAAACTTGTCGTTAGGGTTGTCTTAGGAGAACAAATTAAAGAACCTATGTAAGTGTTTAGAGGATATGATTAGAAGCTTAGTTACCAAAAATCGTTGAAAAATTTTAAAAAATATGGATTTTATGATATAATTAAATATGATTAATTAACTCTGATCATTGGGGTTATTTTTGAAGAACAAATTAGGTTTTAGGTACTTAGACGAAGCTATAATAAACGAAAATAACAAAAATCACATTAAATTCTCACAAATAAATGTGCATTTTATGATGTTTCAAATATATAATTTTAATCTATACTTGGTGTGCTGTATCTCGATTTAGCTGTTGGCCGCTAGCTTCAGCCTCATCCATCTAAGGCAATATCATTCGAAAATAGTCATTGTCCAAGTAAGATGAACCAACACAAACCACATCTATTCATCCAAAAAGCTCATGCTGTTAATTTAATGAGACTACAAAGGTGTTGTGTATTTTGAGCTGCTTCCAAGAGGCCGGTCGATCAATTCAGGTGTTTACTGTCAGCAACTAATGAAACTCGATGAAGCAATCGAAAAAAAATAGCCAGATTTAAAAAATCACGAAGGAATTGTGTTCCATCATGATAGTGCAAAGCATCACTCATCTAACCAGTGGGAAATTACTGGAGCTTGGGAAGTGATGTCGCATCAGGCATACAGCCCTAACTTGGCACCATCTGATTACTATTTATTTCGAAATTTGCAAACTCTTTAAATAATAAAACTTTCACAAATAAGGCTGATCTTAAATAGGGCTTGCTTCAGTTTTTTGCTGATAAGGACCAAAATTTCTATGGGTGCGAAATCATGAAGCTGCAAGAAAAATGGCAGACCATCATTGAACAAAATATATATATATATATATATATATATATATATATATATATATATATATATATATATATATATATATAAATATATATATATATATATATATATATATATATATAAATATATATATATATATATATATATATATATATATATATATATAATTGAATAAAATTGATTCTCTGTATAAAAGAAATTAATTTTATTTCATACTACAAAATCGAAATTATTGCCGACCTGATAGTTAAAATTAACAAAGGTTTACAAATCGGATGTCTCCAAACAGCAGCTTTAAAAACAACAAAAATTAAGATATTATTTTTGTATTTAATAAATATTTATTTTAAAATTTCAGTCGTGTATACTGGTCATGCTGGCCTAAATTAACATCAAAGCATGATATACCTCAAAACATTAAATAGAAAAACTCGGCGACAGGAAATGGACACGAAAGTGAATTATTTTAGACATTTTAAAAACGAATTAATTTAATTTTTAGTTTTATTGCCATTAAAGATGTTTAAATCAATAAAAAAAAATACAGACGGAGAAAGGATTTTATTCATAAATTATCTTTAAAACGACATCGAAATCTTATGAATTTGTAATGACGATAGAATGAAAAAGCACTCTCTTGGCAATAACGGTTTTGGGAACAAATCAGCCATTTTACAGACGTAGTGCTGTCAATTCTTGTGCGGCATATAAGAATAAAAGTGACTTAATTTTACCTACAGTTGTAACAGAAATACAAACAAAAGGTTTTTTATCAAAACAATATGGTAAATTGGGCTATTCAAATAGAATAAATTTGCGATGCTAACACTGAGTTGAAGAAAGTTTTGAACAAATACATATTTCAACAAAAAATTCACATATTAAAGGCAACTAATACAAAAATGGATATTTTTTTCCAACGTATACATATGCGAATATTCACGTTTCCGTATACCCGAAACAAACAATTGACACAATTTTCCCGCTGATTTGTCTCCATAACCGCTTTCTCGCTGCTAAGTGTCAGATTAGTTAAATCCCTTCTCTTTATCGTCGCAAATTGGTTTCCGGAGTGGTAAACAATTTCTCGCAATTGTAGCCTGGAAAACGGGAAAAATAAAACCCTGATTTTTCGGCTTATTAAGTCGTTTAAAAATCAACGGAAAGTTGATTTAAGCCAACCTAATTTTAAAGGATGTTTTATAGCATTATTTTAATAAAGTATGTTTTTCTTTTATCGTTAGATAAACTTATAAAAAATGTATTATAATTAATGATGTTTAAAAGTGCCTAATGGTCTTGAAGATATAGAGAAAAGAAGAATATCCACTAGAAATAAAAGCGTAAACGAATAAAATGAGTTCTGTATAGAAATCAACTTTTATAATCTACTTTTTTTTCAGATTGGTTCCCTGGCTGGCCGCAACACCAACACTATAACAGACAACCGAACGATGATGGGCTCAGCGAACAAGACTGCGTGGAAGTTCGACGGACTTACGCGCTACCAACAGCATCTGTCAGTTTGGCAGCGGGGTTTATGTGGAACGACCGAGATTGTGCCACTCCAAATTATTTTATTTGTGAAAGACTTCAGAATGATGGTGAGTGAAAGTACGAAGTATATTTCTAAACCCAGGAAAAAATGTAAATTTGCATTTGTTAACATAATAATGACACGTATAAAATTGATTTCCAACAAAAAGATTCTTATATAAATCAATTACAACTCTGTGTCAAGCTTCTTACACAGAGTTTTCCATCTAATATAGTGTTGTAAATGCATGTCTGTCATTCACAAAAACATATTAACCATTTTAATATCATCCTAACGCCCTAAATAAACTTACAAGTAAATCAAAACAGGAATACAACAAGAAAACTACGAAGTTCAACACCGAAATCGCGCACTCTAATCTGATTAGAATCATCAGCTGATTTCAGGGCTTGGCGTTAAACTTGAGACAAAAGAAAAACCTCAGTCTGTGAATTGATATTAGAGGTTGTTCTAGGAAAGACAACTAGTCCTTTTCTGATCGAGCGTAGCTTTCAGGGGTCACGAGATTGTTCCCGGATTCAGACAAATCGTGATTTTCACAATAGATAGCTTCGACAATATAAATTTTTCGGTCAATAAAAGCCGCGTAATCACATGAATACGTTCCTCGTCGGAAAATTTGGAAAAATAATAATTGAGTCTACGGATAAAATAATTCTTATTATATTAATTAGTGAAATAAGTAAATGGAAAATAAAATATTGATTCAAAATAACGATCTTACTCCGAAACGATTCGGTTCGGGCTTAATTCTCTTTGAATAAGATTCAATCTACTGAAAAACATTAATTGCTCCTTCTTGTGAAAAGTTAAATACTTAACAAGCAAATAAAGAAATAGACTAACGTAGGGACTGAATTTGTTTCTCTTAAGCTCTGTCGAACGAACTTAGTTGTAGCAAGTTTGAGGAAATACAAAAATCCAGACAAAAAGCGTCTTCTAAATTCCGGTAAAAAGAATACTAAGTCTTGGATAACTCGGAAACTTGACAAAAAATTGAAAATAAAATTAAGTTCTAAATTGTAAAAAACCTCATTAAAACAAGCATGCTAAAATGTTCGTAATTGCAGTATGCAATTGCAGTCCAATTGAGACTTCAACTCAATCGCCAGCCATGTATCGAAATAAACCCTTGAAAATACAACTTAATAATTATTCATCTTAAATTCAAAGCTTTACGCAAACCCTTCTCTTCCCTGAACAGCGCAAGAAAGGTGAGACGGCTATGAATTTCAACATAGTCGTGAGGTTTGGTGGGATTCTCACCGCAAAACCCTTGGTTATGTTAAATAACATAACATTACGAAAACCTTAGTGGCAACGAACCACAACACGCAAAATACCGAACAAAAACAAAATAACAGTCAAATACTGGCGACAATCTAGATTCATATTTTGATTTTGAACACAATGTTAATGATTAAAATTCGGAAAATTATGATCGGCGTTGACGTTTAGAAAAAAAGGACAGCGTGACAATAGTTCGTAGATGGATGGAAGACTCAGAGATGACGCCAAAACAACATCGGTCCGTTAATACAACAATAGATTATTATTTAATGCTAAAGACTAAGCCAAAAGGCTTTTGCACTCTCTCTATGGGAACATTCACTCATTCCAGATATACTCAGAGATCATAAGGATGGAGCTCTGTGGGAGTCCTTTCCATATTGTCGGGCCCTAGGTAATGTTATGATTCTCTGCATTTCCCATAAACTTCCGGACAGTTCGAGCCGTCCCAAATAGCACTGCCTTTTGCATAGCCTTATACTTCAGGTTACTTCAGGTTAGTTATGTTGAGTTCACTAAGGCTCAGCCCATTGATATTAAGAAGAAAACTCTTTAATAGTGCGCCGGTTGTTGGTAGAATTGCGAGGATCGTTCAAAAGCTACTCACTCCTCAATGTTCGCAAATTTGTACCTCAAGGTTTCTGTATTTGGCGATC
This sequence comes from Diaprepes abbreviatus, assembly GCA_034092305.1. Classification (NCBI taxonomy): domain Eukaryota; kingdom Metazoa; phylum Arthropoda; class Insecta; order Coleoptera; family Curculionidae; genus Diaprepes; species Diaprepes abbreviatus. The sequence continues at coordinate 716,803 of JASJET010000206.1, forward strand.
TTCTCATTATGCTTATCCCTTAGATTGTTATTGACGACTTTTCTTGGTGTTGTTCGCTTGGATGTTTTATGTAGTAAAATGAGGTCTGGTCTGTTATGTGCAACTGTATGATCTGTAAGCACAGTTCGATCCCAATACAGATTGAACTTTCCAGTATAGGTTCTGGACTGTATTCATAGTATGGTACTTTCTGTATCTACAGCAATTTGAGTTTCGCGGTCAATTCTTGATGGATGATCTTGGCAGCTGAATCGTGTCTCTCTTTGTATTCCTGTTATGTACAGGACTGTTTTGGATCGAGAGGTCTCTGATTATGTATTTCCGATAGCTTCTTATTGGGATGACCTCATCTTGGATAGCTAGTAGAAAGTCTTCGGATTCAGCAAACATCTGCCCTGACGTCAATCAGTAATTCGACCCTGATTTGCTGACATTTTCCTAATTAAGCTCATTTGGATAGATAAAAATTTACCATTATCAAATTTCTCATTAAAAAGGCAAATCAAACAAATGTCTCAAATTTTGGGCCAAATAGTTCATTGTTCGCGTTTTTAAAGGCCTCGTTATGTCAATTTGACTCAAGTTTCTGATTATATAAACCACGATGCTCAAGTTGTGACCATACACCATTCGTGGTGTTGTGTTAAAATGAGTCCGGTTTTTCCTTGAGGGGCATTCACAATAAATCGCACGTTAGTTGATTCTAAAGGAGCAGAAGTGAAAGGATATCTCAATGTTCCATGCTGGGACCGATACTATTTATAATATTTTTAAATGATCCGCTGGTCACAGAACCATTTGTGATCGTCCGGTTCTCGTTAAGTATTATGCGGACGATACTAACATTATCCTTAAAGCACCGAATCAGGATAAGTTTGAGATACTCTCACATATCAGAGTGAATATCTAAAAATAAAGTAGTCAATAATGTCGAGAAGACAGCAGCAATGATAGGTATACTAGCTGGAAATAGTTCGGATGTTGAAGACATCAGTGTTGATCATAGGTTAACACATTTTTCGAAGTTTGTAAAATTGTTAGCACCTTATATTAGTAAAGCGGATATATTTTAGGAACTTTCAATTATAGCTGCAGCTGCATTCTATATACATGACCCTGCATGAGGCATATTAATCATTACCAATCATAATTATGAAACACGACATGGAAATATGTTTAATAGTACAGCCCCACCAAAAAAAAAGTTTCTTGGATTAAAAATAAGCAAGAAGTATTTATCAAGTTTAATATCCGCAGCAAATTACTGAAAAAGCATTTTTTTCGAACTTCGACTTTAGAGTTACTACCCTGAATTAAACAACATCGTGATATTTGTTCTTTATCATTCACAACTGAAAAAAAAAATCATTTTAGCAATATGTTGCTAGAATGCTTTCTACTTTTGACCGCAATTCCATGACTGAGCAAGATTGCAAGCAAACTTGCTGTCATGATGAACACTGGAGGCGATGACAACTGCCTCTCAAAAGGATGTATAAACTGATTCGCATTACGGTTCACCACAGTAATGAAGTCAGCGAAAGGACCCAGAAAGAAATATTAAGGTATAACAATGAAGTCCTAGTGTGTCATTGCTCTCATCAAAGCCAGAAAGCTTTGATACTTAGAAGGTATCAGGGTTATCACCTTCAGGACGGTGGACTCACGTACGATCGGGCTAGGAACCCAAATGTCACAAAACTTGTATTTCTCGAATAAGCAACTTGGACATCACAAAGCATGATTGCGATAAGAATTCGGATTTAATTTGCTACGAATGTTACAAATATGACATAGAAAAGAATTGGAGGTTAATGAATAATAAAACCAAGGATGTGTACCAACGTTGCTTCAGCCTCAAACTTACTAACCAAGATGAGACTTGGGTTCCACACTCAATATGTAGTGCTTGTTATAACATGTTTTTGTAATGGCAAAAAAGCAAGGACCAAAAACATCTTAAATACGACAAACTCACAATATGGCAACGACCGAGAAACAGAACTATCTGTTATTTTTGCAACGCCAATGATTGTTCTAGAAAATGCTGTAATTATCCCTAAAAGCCATATGCTCTGTGAAGAAACTGATAAAGATGATTATTTAAGTGGCGATGAGGTAGTTAGTGATGAAGATGAAAAAGAAACTAATGATAACTCTGTTTCGAATGACAAGAAATCAAAAAAACTAACCTGAACTAACCTGAACTAATCTGAAATGTTTGTACAAGACGAACTGAATGATCTAGTACGTGATGTTGGACTTTCAAAAGATAAGTCGGGACATCTAGCCGCAATATTGAAAAAAACTTAGCATCCAAAGGAGTAACTGCTTCTTTTTATCGTGACCGAGATAAAAGTTTTAGCAAGTACTTTTTTGTCGGCGAAAAATTTTCATTAATTTACTACCATGACATTAAAGATTTAATGCATGAGTTGAGGCAAAATTGTTATAAAAATGATAAATGTAGACTTTTCATCGACTCATCAACTTAAAGATTAAAATCACTTCAGGCATTCTGTCACGATGAAAAAAAAACCCGATAATATCAGAATCTTCCTAGAAAAAATAAAATATGCTGATAATTAGTGGACTATTTGTGAAGATTTAAAAATCAAAAAAGTAAAAACTGCAAGCAATCAGTAGCTACATTGGTTAAGAATTATGAAAAAATAGGTTGCTTTATGAATTTAAAACTGCACTTTTTGGATTCTCATCTTGATTATTTTTTTGAGAATCTGGGCGATTGCAGTGAAAAGCAAGGTGAAAGGCTTCATCAGAATATAAAAGAAACAGAGCGCAGATACTAAGGACGCTGGAATGTCAATGTGATGGCCGACTATTGATGGACAATTAAAAGAGAATCTCATCAAGTAAAAAGAACAAGAATGCCGATAAAAAGAAGTTTTGAAAATCAAAAGCTCGCTATTCCAAGAAGTTTTTTATTTAAATGAAATACACTTCCATTCAAAATGTTATTGTAATTATTACACACTGTACTTTTAAACGGTAGTTACGATGTAAAAAGATGTTCCGAAGTTATTGCTGAATTTAACTTGTTAAATGTCACAGTAACGTTAGTTAATATCGGCATTTTCAGTAATTTGCTTAAAGTTATTGAACTAGAATGATTTTGTTTTAACGAACTCAATACAAAACATGTCGAACTATACTTCTTGCCTATATTTAATAAAAAAAAAATCATGTGATTAAAAAAAGAAATTTTTTCTCAAAATTCGAAAATTTTGTGGTTGTGTAAAAAAACTAAAGCAACACGATAAAATTACCTTCAGATTCGTTTCTAGCTTACTATTTGACCTGCTATGGACCTAGTGTTTGTTGTTGGGTCGTTTTAGATAATTTTTAACATTTCTTCCTCGATCTCCACCATTTCGCGAGAAGGGGGTCTTCCAGCGTGACCTTCTCGTTGTTCCTTTAAATACTAGGTGTCGCGAAGTGCTATAACTAAATTTACAAACATCCGCCGAGACGGATGGTTCCGTAAAGAAAATCTCTCCGAGTACAAACGACATGCTGCGGCTGCATTTTATTGACACTCCCTGGAAGTTAATATTATGTTCACTAGTTCATTGTTTTCATAAATGTGTGCCATTTTTATTGCACAAAACATCCACAAATGAAAAATAATATCACACACTACTGTACGAATGGAAAATCGCACTCAACACCGTGTAACAATTACATACAAAAAAATATGCATATCCAGTATCAGTAGTAAACAAAGTTTTCACAATGCAGTGGTTGGAAATATCATAAAATAAGGTTTGTATTACAATTTTTACATTTTTTATATAATTCATTATTTTAAAGCAATCTACATCCAATTGTAAATCCGTTAACCTTTCAGAAAACTCATAGAGAATGAAAAATAAAAATAACAAAGAAGTTCAAAGTCACGTCTCTCTCAATTTCATAAAATATTTGTTGTCTTTCTGGTCAGTAACTATGGTCCAGTGCATTTTGATATTCAAGCAAGTAATCAGATATTTTCAATTCCTGGCTGAGAACAGGATACAACTGAATTTATTGGTTTTCATTTCCTCTGTGAATCTCGCCAGCACACACATTCTGGGTTTTTCTTTTACTCTTATTTTTGACAGAAGAAATATTACTTTTTGTTTTAATGCTACATGAGCGATATGTTACGTGGTGCAATTTATTATTTTTATTTCCACAGCAGATGATGGATAGTTTGTGATATCTAAGCGAGGAAAAGGATGGATTTGCTATTGATTCGATATGTGGGAAATGTGATATTTTTCAGATTTTCTCGGTATCAGTGGCGGCTAGTGTATAAGGACTACTCGAAATGTTTGGGTAGGAAAAGGAAAAATATTATAAAGTATAAAAAATATTGTAGAGAAAAGGGACCCAATACCATTTTGTTTTTTTTTAACAAAAAAGGAAATTAGTTCACAAATTCAAAAATTTTAATAGTAATCGTAATCCGTCATACATTTTTGCTTGACCCAGTAACACTCTTATATATTTAATATTAATTAATATTATTAAAATTATGCAAAAATTAAAATACCAATACGATATTCACTTATGGAATATATACCCAAATATGGAACGCTATAATAAGGCCCAACGTTTCTCTTATTAAAATAATAAAAAGTTTTTATCTTCTAAGAGATCAGAGAATTGTGGCAAAAAATAAAAAAGAATTTACTTTCTTTGAGAAAATCGCAAATCCAAGTGGTGAACTTTGGACCATCACAGTCATTATGTGCCCAGAGCCCACACATTAGATATTTAACCCACATTTTTCCTTGCGTATCTTCAGAAAAAAAGTCGTTAACAGAACATACGCTCCGCTCTGCAGAGTCAGGAACTAGGCCCCTATCCTCGAAAGTGTGATGTGAAAGGTGATGTGAATGACGATGGGAATGGCGATGTGAACTTTTTGACACTAAAAGCCGTATTCTTGAAAAGCCAATGTTGCCAGATATGAACGTGCTAAAACCCCAGAATTTCTAAAAATAAAATAGATGACAGATTGAATTGAGCTGTCAGACCGAAAATGTCCGTAGCATATTTTGTTGCTATTTTGGACAAAAAATAGTTTTGTTACTTTAAATTAATCGTCAAAAGTAAAAAAAAATAGTGCTGTTGTTGTTATTTTTGTGAGGTTATTAATTGCCATTACAATATTTCTACTTTGCCTAGAACTGTTAAACAAAAATGCATACAAAGAGCCAAGTACTTTAAGATTCTAATATATAACGAAAAAGGGATATCAAGATAAACAGTAATCATATATACAAAGTAATATACTGACAGTAGTTGCAGAAAGCCAGCACTGATAAACCTTGAAACGGTGGATATTACAACTCTACGTAGTATGACTAAAAGCCATCATCCCAATCCACTACGGAAACCATCCAATCAGTTATTTATTGTATGAATTCACAAAATGTCCAGCATCTTACTGCAAAATGTTCTGCCCTGACAACTAAATTTGAAAGAAAACCTGAAACTTGAACAATGATAGAGAAACTATTTATGACCAGGGCCCGAAACCAAAGGCCAGACAGAAGACGTCCATTAAAGATACTGGCGGATCTCACATTCAACTTTTAATATATTTTTTTTTAATTTTATAAAGATTTGTGGAGACTTTAAGATCAAATGTACCATAAATAAGGTTTTTCTGCTGAAGGACCTCATTCGTTGGTCTGTAGGATTCATATTTATATGTCCCGATAAATTATAATCGTAATATTTATTTAATTGTAGTATCGTATAGTGTTTAACACAGTCTAATTAAGTTAAGTGCTGTAGTTAACATAATTTAAGTATAAAATTTGTTACTTATTTAAATAAAGTTTCAGATAGCTTACAAAATGTGATTTCTGAAATTTATTATAAGTTGCGTCGTGAAAAGAATTACGTTAGATTTAACTGCATAAAACTAAGATACTCGGCTGTTACGGACACATGTATTTATGTTAAATCCATAAGCAGAACTGGCCCTAGAAAAACATTTTTAAATAGCACGCTCATACAATTGAGTTATGAACAGAATCTCCTGTAATAATGTCTGTAATCTCAAATTTGCTTAATATGTGCGAGACATATTGAACTTTCTAAGGATATTTTATTAAAAAATTTGAAAATATTAAAAATATCAGAGTACCACCTAATTAAAGTTTCAACTGTTTATTTAAAAAATAAAACGTCTTAAAGAAACGGTTTGTTATCATATTATTATTTTTAATCACGATTTCTTTTGAACAATCAAAAATAAAATAAAAATGTTTATTACAACTTTATTTTTTTAAATCCGCGCGTCAAATATGTCATTTAGCAGCTGACATTTCATTTGCGCATGTTTCACCGTTCGCTTGCCTTCCACCGGGCGAACGAGGATATGAATGATGAACATTTCAAGAATACGCGTTCGCCACCTTTTCACAGTTCACTTCACGTTCCCCAGTTCGAGGATAGGGCCCCTGATCCCATTACTGCATCAGATTCACTAGGCTATTGGTTATGTCATATAGAAAATACGTTCAAGGATTTTTATTGCATAAATCGTTCAATTGCTCATTTAAGATGAGGAAACCGCGGAGTGCTATTAAGTTAGTAGGTGCAATTTGGAGATAGGAGTGAAAATACAACTCTTTCAGCTTTTTTTAAATATAACTCGAAAATGAAGGAAAATTCGGGTATTGTTAATGGGAAACTTTATGTAAACAATCAAATTTTCCATCAAAATGATCTATTAAAAAAATGAAAAACGATATTTTACCAGATAGATATTGAAAAACACAATGAATTAAAAAAAAACAAAAAATCCAATTTTTTGTTTTTTTACTTTTTTTTGAGCATAGTTATTGCTACACAGATAAAAAAATAGGTAAAATTTTCTTTAAAATGGTGTATTGTAAAAGTAATTCCAATTAAAATTGGCTGAGATATAGTCGTTCAAAGTAAGTCATTGTTTTTTGATTTTTATCGCGTTTGCCTTAATATTGTTTTCATTTTTATTTTTTACAGCAAAATTAATTTTTACTCATTAAACAAATGTATTTTAAGTTAATTTATTAATAATGAATGAGAATTTCAACAAATCCATTAAACTATAATGAGTTTTTAAATAATGAGATGAGTTAATTGAACTAAAATATTGCTTGCGAAGTAGTAGATATCTGTTGGACTTCCATTGTTTTTATTATTTGTTGAATATCCCGACGTTTCGGCTGTAGTTTTCTCTAGCCATTTTCAAGTGAAAACATTGCTTGTTTTTCCATCTGAAATAGGACTTTTTGTGTAATAAAAATATTATTATATTAAATTATTTCATATTCGTTAATTATATAAATTAACAACATTTTATAACATTCCTTCGATAAATTTTCTAACTGAATTTCAATATCTTGATCCACGTCTTCAAGGACATTCTGTTCTAAAATCTCTGCTTCTTGTACATTGTCGCAACATAGAGCAAGTTAATCCTAACTTTTGGCGATGACAGTTTCCGTATCAGCCTGTAGTATATCTGCAAGCCATTGTTTAAGCAAAATCTCTGGAGCAGCAGGTTTATTAGTGCCATTAGCTATCAAACTATATTTAGATTTTTTCCAATCCCAGTCAAAAGGATTTAAATTTTTTCCATGCTACTGCTGCATTTCAAAATATGTTCTCAAGCCATGTTATTTGACGTCATGACGCGTTGGCGGTAATTGAGCCAGAGAAAACTTCACAATTCGATTGTTAACGATTCGGTTCCAGTCGGACATTCTGTCACGATGAAAGAAAAATCCGATAATATCAGAATCTTCCTAGAAAAAATAAAATATGCTGCTAATTAGTGGACTATTTGTGAAGATTTAAAAATCAAAAAAATAAAAACTGCAGGCAATCGGTAGCTACATTGGTTAAGAATTATGAAAAATTAGGTTGCTTTATGTATTTAAAACTACACTTTTTGGATTCTCATCTTGATTATTTTTCTGAGAATCTGGGCGATTGCAGTGAAAAGCAAAGTGAAAGGCTTCATCAGAATATAAAAGAAACAGATCGCAGATACCAAGGAAACTGGGATGTCAATATGATGGCCGACCATTGATGGACAATTAAAAGAGAATCTCATCAAGTAAAAAGAACAAGAATGCCGATAAATTATTTCATATTCGTTAATTATATAAATTAACAACATTTTATAACATTCCTTCGATAAATTTTCTAACTGAATTTCAATATCTTGATCCACGTCTTCAAGGACATTCTGTTCTAAAATCTCTGCTTCTTGTACATTGTCGCAACATAGAGCAAGTTAATCCTAACTTTTGGCGATGACAGTTTCCGTATCAGCCTGTAGTATATCTGCAAGCCATTGTTTAAGCAAAATCTCTGGAGCAGCAGGTTTATTAGTGCCATTAGCTATCAAACTATATTTAGATTTTTTCCAATCCCAGTCAAAAGGATTTAAATTTTTTCCATGCTACTGCTGCATTTCAAAATATGTTCTCAAGCCATGTTATTTGACGTCATGACGCGTTGGCGGTAATTGAGCCAGAGAAAACTTAACATTTTTAGACAATTTGCAAAAAAAATGGAAACGACAGCTACTGAGAGTATTATTGGACTTTGCCCCATATAAAGACGCTGTAATGACTTCTGATACAGAAGCTATGTCTTCTTAATCTGCATTGTCGCGTGAAAACGTGTGATTTTAGTTGAATAATATTCTTATTTATTTAAAACTTAAACTCGAATTTGTGGCGGAATCCCATTTGAGGTGTCCAGTATTAATTACACATTTTTAAAAGAAAATTTTTACGGTAGTTTAGAAAAACTTGGTATTTATTTTCGAAGAAAAGTGTATTAACTTTTTTATATTTCTTTGCACGTAACTTTTCAAAGGATATTGATATTTTACAGTCTCGCATCAAAAATATCGGCCGGTATAACATTCTTCCAATATATCTCTCAATGAAGATTTTATGTAGACCGTTTGGGTTCTGTGAATTTTGCTCTAAGTTCATTACTGTTCCACTAGTTAAATTCATTAGAAGGTTGACTCATATATAAAGAGAATTTGCAGGAAATCAAGGTCTACTATTACAAACTATTACAAAAGCCTCATCTGCAAAGATAGTTATAACTAATTAATACAAAATCCTAAAACGAAAAGTTTGTAATATGAAGAGGATAAAATAAAGTTTGCCCTTTTCTCCCCTATAAATGAGGACAAAAAACAACATTACATTTTGATCACAATAAAACAAAATAAAATATTTTTACATAAATTGGCCTGCTTATTAATGTACATCTTTTTCCAGGTTAGTTTTAAGGTTTAAAAATACCATTTGACTTTTATTGAAAAACAAAAACATATCGTATAGATATATTTTTATAAATATAAAAATCATTCACATTTTCAGTGGCAATATTGAATTGAAATAGCGAATCTCCATATACAACATTTCCTAATAATCCGATTTGGTTTCTATTCCAGCATTTTTCTCCAAATATACGGCAAATCTTTTGATAGATTGAGTTCATATTTTATTTTATAAGAATGTTGAATTATCGCTGTTGAAAAATGAATTTTATAAATTAAGGTTGTAAAAACTTTGATATGAAGTGTCGGTTTTTTACGAATTTATTGCAGAACATCATCACTTAAAATATAGGTATTTTCGTACTCTTGTTATAGAGAGCAAATATTTTATTTAGCCTGAATTAAATGGTCAACTTCGTATAATTAAAAAAAATTATTCTTATTAATTCTTATCGTTTTTGAAACTAGGAAGCCAAAAAAAAATGTTACACATTCGTGAAAGAAGTTTCCAAATTTGATTTTCAATTATATCTCGTACACGCACATTATAAAGTAACTGGACTGATCATGGAATAAACTTGAAATATCTGGAATGTGCTATCCTCCATTATGGTGACAGTTCACTTACGGCAACACTTAATTCGCTGTTGTCATTATTAAAGTTATACACACGGGATATAATTGGTTATCTTTAAGTCACAAAGATAGAAGCAATTCGCATAACTTTTCTAATTTTTATCAACATAAGTAGTTGAACGAAACGGATAGTAGAAAGAAATAGAATATCAGTATCATGTTGTAAATTCACTCGATTAATCCTTTTTGTGTCAATTGATTATAATCCCTTGATATCTGCGATACTATTGGTCAATCGTAAAAATAAAAAATTTTAATATATTTTTGGTTGTTGAAAATAACTTGTCAGTAAAAAAGGCAGTATGTTAACGAATTGTTTCTTCAAAACGGTTTATTTTTTGAAAAAGCAGTTGAAATGTGATTGTAGGTACCCCCATTATTTTTTGTATTTTGTGATTTTTAATATAATTATCCTTAGAAAGTTGAATTTGTCCCGAAAATTTCAAGTAAATTTGAGATTACAGACAAACAAAATTATTACAGGAGGTGCTGTTCATATTTCAAAAACATGAACGTGCTATTTAAAAATATTTTTTCTGTACCTACTTTCGATTATGAATTTAACATAAATACTTGTGACTATAACAACCTGCCCAAAAATTGGAAGTTTTTGCTGGCAATTACTATAGTTTTTTAAAGCTGGAAATCTAAAGATTGAAATTGACATTATTAGACAATTTTATGATATCATAGTATAAAAAGAATTCATCGTATCTGTAAGGTAACCAAGCATTATATTGTGAAAAAATGCAATTTTATACATTAGTTGGTAACAGTTTTAAATCGATTTATTAGTGAATATTCTGAATATTAATACAATTTGTTGTTAAAAATTAAAAATAGAGCAAGAATCCAATTCTCATTCTATAGACACCTTGTATACATAATTTTGGTAATGTATTTAGTGCTGCAGAGGTGATGGAATGCAGTGGGGGTATATCTAAAAATAATTTTTGTGACTATCCCATAGATAAAACTGAAGTACGCTGTGCTCTTCAAAAGTTAAAGGGTAACAGAGCTATTGGACCAGATGGGTTGACTGGCTATGTTATAAAGGGCTGTAGTGAATCTCTGTTAGAACCTTTACTATATATATTTAACCTTTCACTTAAAACAGCAACATATCCTACAGAATGGCATATTACAAAGGTTATACCTACTTTCAAAGGAGGGGTAAAGCACGAAGTAACTAATTATAGGCCTATTAGCATAGTAAATGCAACGTCAAAGTTATTTGAAATAGTGATTTTTAACAGAATATATGATGAAGTAAAGCATAGTATATCTGAGTGTCAACATGGGTTCTTACCAAATAAGTCAACATTAACTAACTTAATTACTTTTACACAATACATTCATAACTCTTTTAATAAAAAAGCACAAGTTGATGTAATCTACACGGATATGGCAAAGGCATTTGACAGAGTGAAACATACCCTTATAACACAATCTCTGAAGCAACTGAATGTTACAGAGAATCTGATAAATATTATTGTCTCTTACCTGACTGATAGAAAGCAGTACGTTGAAATAAAAGGGGCCAAATCATATGTATATAGAAGTACTTCTGGTGTTCCTCAGGGGTGTAATTTGGGACCTCTTTTATTCTTAATTGCCTTTAATAATATATGTAACGTGATCAAACACTCAAAAGCATTACTGTTTGCAGACGACTTTAAACTTTTTAGGGAAGTATTGACTGCTGATGATTGTGACTGTTTACAGCAGGATCTGAATGATGTTGTTGAGTGGTGTCGAGTAAACGGTTTTTGTCTTAATGACAACAAGTGCTCGTCAATGTCCTTTACTCTGAATAAGAATGTTTTAAATCAAGCCTATTCTATTAATGATATAGTATTAAAACGGACTTCTTGTCAGAAGGATTTGGGAGTATTGTTTGATAGTTCATTGAATTTCAATGAGCATATAATAAATAAAATTAATGAAGCTCACAAGATAATGGGTTTCATCATCAGATCTACTAGACATTTTGATGTCGATGTTTGCATGACACTTTTTGACAGTCTTGTACTGCCAAAACTGGAATACTGTAGTATAATATGGTCACCACAATATGAAGTGTGGAGTAGAGTCATAGAACGTGTCCAGCGAAAGTTTTTAAAGTATATGTTTTTTAAAAAATTTGGATACTATCCTATTCAGGGTTATAATAACCTGGACTTATTGAATATATTTAACAGACTTTCATTGGAAAACAGACGTATAAAAATATGTTTGGTATATATATTCAAGATCTTAAAAAATAAAATAAATAGTCCAGACCTATTGCTGCAACTTCCATTTGTGGTAAATAAGGGTGGAACAAGACAAAGACCAACATTTTATCTAGAATTTCCTAGAACAAATACTTACAAAAATTCGCCCCTATACAAAATGTGTAATTATTTTAATACATACGTTAGTGATGTAGATTTAAGTAGTATTACTTTACGTAGATATAAGGATATTCTTGACCATAAATTGCTGGATTCTCAGGCTCAGATGTAATATTGACAATAATATTAACTAGTAATGTTAGTTTAATGTTTTTAACTTTAAGAAAGGTATCTGTAACTGGCTTAACTGCTGTGGATGCTGTATTCAATAAATAAATAAATAATAAATCTCTATGTTGTATTTGTAATTGTACTAATTTTATTAAAAATTTAACTTATCCATTGTAATGTAAAGATTCGTAAATAAATCTAAATCCTGTTCCCGCTCTACATATATCTCATATAAGATAATAAATAAAAGTTCAAAATAATAGTACAAGAGTAATAAAATATTATTTCCAAATATCTTGGGGTACGTTTGAAATACTAAAGAATATACCAATATATATTGATTATCAGTGAAGCATCAAAATATTACAGATTTTCGTTATGTAAAATAACTTAAGTTCATTCAATGTTCAATTTTATTCTAACATATTTACTGAAATATCTCTTATATTTATAAGTGATCGGTTGTGGAAAGCTATAGATTTTAAAGTACTTTATCTTCTGATAATACAAAAGATTCCGAATATCATAGTTTTAAACAGTTCAATTTACAATAATTGTTTTCATCAACACAACTCATAAAAAATTTGAGAATTAACACTTAGTAAGACATTTGAAACTTTTATTAAAACAAATAATATTAAATTTTATATTTAAATAATGTTAACTCCAACGGTTTGTGTTAAACCCTACACTACACTTTACTCATAAAATAAATATGATCATTTATTAGGATATACAGGGGTGCGGTAAGTATCTCCTAATTTCCCGAAAACATACAGGGGAGGTCAAAATAACCCTACATTGTCATAGAAAAAAATTTCCAAAGTGCCCCTTAACAGAGCCCTAAAGGGGTACCCAGCGATTTACTTTATCGGCTCTAAGTTTTGAACCGACTTATATAATTTAATAAAATTTTAATATTTTATAGAGGCCATAAAGACTTATTAGACCATACTACAGTAGAGGTTTTAGACCATCAGAGAAGTCAGGAATGGACTTGCAGCCACACTCGTTAGGCCTAATTTTTGATTGGTGACATTTTACAAAGCTGAAAACTTTTTTTAAATACTTTGGTTATTCCTCTTTAAGAAAGGTACTCTTAATTTATTTCGATAAAACTGGCTCTTTTCGAGATAATTCTGTTTTTATGCGAAAAACTCAAAAGTTACTGATGCTAAACACAAACAGGTAAAAATAAATACGAAGGGTGTGCTGATGTGCTGTAATTTATTTGGAAGCGCTGTCTAAGTCTTCAAAGGCTGAAAGAGTTCCAGCTCAGACATTGTCAAGTCCAGAAACCTTTCAAAGGATTCATCGTGGCTCAGTTAATTTACAATATTAAATGCAAAAATAGTGAAAACGTTTAAATGTTGTTTTGGCAAATGTTCAATATGGACTCCACATACTTCAATACATTTTCTTATTCTTCGAATATTTTCTCGCTGCACTGCAAATAATAATCAGGCATAATTACGGACTTCATTAGAGTGCTGTGCTATTCTCGCTAGTAGTTCTTCTCTAGTACTGACTGGTATTCAATAAACTAGTTCTTTAAGGTGTCCCCAGTGGTAAAAGTCTAAGGGATTTAGGTCGGGAGACCTTGATGGCCATAAAACAGGCCCACCTCGACCTTTCCATCGAGGGCCAAAAACGTTAGTTACGTGTTGACGTAACATACGGTTCAAATGTAGTAGAGCACCATCAGCATGTAGGACATTAGCATTCTTCTATCACAAGGTACGCCTTCTAATAAATTGTTTAAATTTTGCTGCAAAAATTGAAAATAAATCTTACCATTGAGTCTTCTTTCCAAAACAAATGTACCTGTAAGGTTATATCCGATGATGCCAGCCCACACATTTAAAATAAGGTTAGAAAAATTTCGATTTAGGTTATGTTGCTGTATAAACCAGTTGGAGTATTGAAGTCTGGCGTGATAATCATCCGGAGCCATCGCAGATCTGATCTTCAAGCCTCTATTAATGTTTACAAAATAAAAAAAAATGTATTGAAGATTGAAAACAAGTTCTGCCAGGGTCGTTAATGGATGTCTTCTAACCGGCCTTTAGTTTTAGTCTCTGGTCTTATATAGTTTCTCTATCACTGGATAAGTCTCAGGTTTTCTTTTTAACTTGTCAAGACAGGAAGTCTTGCAGTAATGGACTGGATGTTTAGTCAGATCATATAATAATTGATTGGATGATTTATGCAGTGAATTGATGGGATGGACGGACTTTGGTGATACTATGTAGAGACGTTGTTTCTACCGTTTCAGTTACTGTATATAAGGGGCACATATTCAATAGACGTCGGCATATTGCTTTGTATATATGAGTTGCTCTTTTTCTTGATATCCTTTTAATTTTATACGTTAGACTCCTAAAGTGTTTGACTCATTGTATGCATTTTTGTTCAACATTTATAGAGTGCCAATTTAAGATAATTTTGTTGTTTATATTTACACCTAAACACGGCGTGTCGCATATTACTTAGCTGTTAAATAATATAAAATAAATATAATCCAGAAAAAGAACAAATATTTTAATGGTACTCAAAAAATTTATAACCATAACAATAACAGTACTTTTTTAACTTTTGATGGCTAATTTGACGTGTATCAGGATAATCATCAAAAAAAATAATTAAAATTTCATTGTTGCCAAAATTACTTTGGACATTTTTGGTTTGATAGCTCCATTTCAATCTGTCATCCATTTTATTTTATGAAATTCGTGGTGTCGTATAACTTCTAGTCTCTATTGTTAAAAATAGTATCTCGACTCAAAACAAGTAAAATGTGCAACATAATATGATCCTCATTCAAAGAACGTGACCCGACAAATACCGGAGAAAATTCGAACGCACTTCAAGCATCAAAATGCTATGCTCGGAGCGATACGTGACCTTTAAATAGAATATTTAGAATGCGAATGAAGTTTCAAAGTAATGTAGCAACTTATTTAACTTTACAAAGTTCCACAGTTGAGGTCTAGACCTTTAAAAGTTTTAAAATTAAACCGTAATATACGAGGTAGCTTCAAAAAGTTACATCAATTAAAATTGGAACTTTTATCTGGAGAAAATAGACTTCAGCTATATTTTTCGCCTTAATTTGCGGAGGTTTTCATACTGGAGTTTCAATTGGGCTCCAGAATTTTCCGGAAAATTATAGGAAACCTTAAGTTTCCCATAGACTCTGTCAATAATTAATTCTGATTTATCAGTTGATGTAACCCTTATTAACCTGATGGCAACCCTTCATGTCGTGGAGCTCAAAAGGTCGTGGTTCTAGTACTAAAAAGCCAAACTCTCTTTTTATTTAGTGAGCATCACTTAGTTTTGTAAAGGTAAAAAAAATCGGAAAAACTTTCTAAATAATCTCTGCTGGAAACACTTCAATAAAACACAAAGGAACTGCTAACCAGAAAACTATATAGAAATTGCATAAGAAACTATATACTCCAGTCAAATAAGCGAAAAAAAAAACTAGTTGGGGACACTCATTCATCCAGACAGAGACCCGGATTTTTGGGTAATATAGACCTATAGAAATAAAACCTATATGTTCTTTGCACGAGGTCATGTGTCATAAACTTTTTTTAAACAATTAAAAATCGAAAAATGAATTTTTTTGCTTACCAGCAAAAACTAAAAAAAAAATTGGACAAAATGAAATAGCCATTTCTAGAGAATTGAAAAACCTACAAATTGGTTTTTTACCGATCTCGACATTTGTATTTGTTGCTGAGAAAAATGCAAAACAAGGTCAAAATTGTTATAATATTCAATTAACAATAACTGTTGCTAGATACAACCTACAACTTTGTTGTTACGTAAAAAGTTGGGTCTTTTAGTGCTTAATATGTGGTAAAAATTTCAGATCGATTCATCAAACAGTTTGTGCAAAATTTAATTTGTTTATTACAGGCGAGCGAATTTTACAATAACATTCTAGCTCCATCGATGAAGGTACACCGATTTTGAGTACATTTCATGAAAGAGGAACTCTTCTTCTATGAGAAGTATTACATGGAATTGAGGAAAATTAATTTTAAGTTTGTTTAAACTTCATTTTTACCTTGTTAACAAATTAAATAACTTTTTTGTTTTTGCCGATAAAAAAAAATTGTTTTCAAATATGAAAACAATTTTTTTTTATCGGCAAAAACAAAAAAGTTATTTAATTTGTTAACAAGGTAAAAATGAAGTTTAAACAAACTTAAAATTAATTTAAAATATGAGAAGCTGGCATTTTTAGACGAATTTAAAAAAAAAACAGCTTAGGTCAATATGCGCCAAAGTTAACAATTTGTTTTTAATTCATTCCTATATTGTTAATAACAATTAAGAAACGAAACTAGCGTCATTCGAAAGTTTAAGACTTTAAGTTTAGGAGTGAGTTGTCCGGAAAATGATAACCCAAATAATTTACTTTCAAAACCTATAACTATGAAAATCTTAAAAACATAGTAATTTTTCAATGTATCATATATTGCTATAATATATATATATATATATATATATATATATATATATATATATATATATATATTACGATAGCAAACAATACTTATATATACAGCTTTTTCTTACACGTAATGTAACGAATGTTAATGTTTTACAACAATAATTTAATTATTCAATTTTTCGACTTATAACCATGTTTGCCAATAACAATAGCACAAAAATTATTGATTTTTAATGAAAAAATTGTGTGAAAAAATTTTTAAACAAATTAAATGTTTAATTTATAAACAAATAAATAGTATGCATATTTGTAATGTAGGCAGAAAGGTACCACAAATTAAAAAAAAATCATCGAAATCCGTCAACAACTTTCGGAGATGTAGCTAATTGTAGCAGTTTGAAGTTGCTGTTTCATTTATTAAACGCGCGGATTTGTTAGCAACTCATCTTCCTGCCGAGTCGTCTTTTAAACAATTAGCATTTTTTAAACTTTACTAAAGCTTTTGTTTTTGTGTTATCATTTTCCGGACAACTCACATCTAGACCTAAACTTTTAAACTATCGAATGGTGCTAGTTTCATTTCTTAATTGTTATTAACAGTATAAGATTGAATTAAAAAAAAAAGAAAAACGTTTTTTTTTTCTAAATTCGTCTAAAATTGCCAGCTTCCCAAATATGAAAACAGATTTTTTTATCTGCAAAAACCAAAAAGTAATTTAATTTGTTTACAAGGTAAAAATGATAGTGGTTTTCTAATGAAGTTTAAACAAATTTAAAATTAATTTTCCTCAATTCTATGTAATACTTCTCATAAAAGAAGAGTTCCTTTTTCATAAAATGTACTCAGAATCATCAATCATCAAAATTCGCTCGCCTGTGATAAACAAATTAAATTTTGCACAAACTCTTTTAACACATATTAAGCACCAAAAGATCCAACCTTTTACGCAACAACAAAATCGTAGGTTGCATTTAGCAATAGTTATTGTTAATTGAATATTATAACAATTTTGAATTGTTTTGCATTTTTCGCAGCAACAAATAAAAATATCGATATCGGTAAAAAATTAATTTGTAGGTTTTTCAATTCTCTACAAGATGACTATTCCATCTTCTCCAAACATTTCTTTAGTTTTTGCTGGTAGGCAAAAAAGTGCAAAAAGAAACTTTTTTGACCTTCAATTGTTTACAAAAAGTTTATGACACAAAATCTCGTGCAGAGAACATATACGATTAATTTTTATAGGCCTATATTATCCGAAAATCCGGGTCTCTGCCTGGATGATTGAGTATCCCGGCAAAATGCTTATTTGACTGATTCTTCTGCCACCCTCAAAGGCTGGCAACGGAAAGCGTCAACTATAACCGAGGTCAAACCACAATTATAACGTGTGCAACAAATGGTTCACGTTCGAATATCCATAGGTTAATCCTATATCACACATGCCTGTTACTTCCACTAAAGTTGTATTCATAATAAAGCAGTGCTTCTGCGACGAAACGGATTGATGACCAATAATAACACAAAAAATGGAGTCATGGCTGTTATTAGGCAGCTGGGTCTCATTTCCCAATTAATTTCCTGGGTAGAATCCGAATCCGTGGTCAAAATTGGCCCATTACGTCAGAATTTTGTGATATTTGATGTTATGTATTCGAAAAATGTTTTTTTTTTGCTACTTTTGAGGTTATATGCAGGATGCACAATTTTTTTTTCTAGTTAAATCATTAAATATTATTCTTACCCTTCAAAATAAGCTATCGAGCGGTCACCTATGATTTTTTCTTGCAAAGTTACGACCATTTTAAGTACAGGTTAGTAGGTTTTGGAGACCAATATCGTTTTTTGTAAATTTTTATTTTCCATTTTGAATCCATCATTTTAAAAATAAAAATTTTTTAATTTTCTGATATAACATTTGTAATCAACGTCTCCGGAGTGAAATTTTTTAGATACTAATGATTTTTTGTAAATGTTGATTCGCAATCTAAAAAACCTCCAGTACAAATTTCTCTAGAGAAATGTATACAGTAGAACAATGTATGCCTCAAAGGGTTGATGAGAATGCTCATGATGTTGTTGGAATGTATTGCCAAAATTAAATGGGCCGTAACTATGAAAGAAACAATCGTAGGTGACTGTTCGGTAGTTTGTTTTGAAGGGTAAGAGTAATATTACACAGGGGCGGCTGGTGCATTAAAAAAGTAGGAGTTGCAATTCCGATGGTACATTAAAAACTTAGATATGTATAAAACCTGCCATAGACACCAGTGGATGAAAAAAGTCTTTGAAAATTGAGTTAGTATGAAACAAAGTAATGTATTTTAAATAACTAAACATAAGAAAAGCAAGTAAATTTTAAAAATATAGCAGTCAAAACAAAATGCACATATAACTTACTGTCTGAATTATTTATAAAGAAAATCCATATGCAAATCTTTGACATTATCAAACTTATCAATAACCCGCTGATTGGAATCAGGTATGATTTCGATAAGATCCCTTTCTTCAGGAAGTATTGCCAAAGCAGAAAGTCTTTCTTGGCTCATAATATTCCGTAAAAACGTTTTTATCGGTTTTAGGTTATAAAAGCACCGTGGTGCTTCAGCCGATACCATCGGAATAGTAATTAAAATTTTTAAAAATTTTAGAACTTCACTAAATGTGGCACTTAGCTCGATGTTTTACGAAAGATAGTCATAAATACAAGAAGTCCCAAAATTGATCTAAATTTTTCAGTTTCATATATGACGGTCAGTTCTGTACGGAGTTTTTGTTCGATAAAAAAGGGGTAAATTTTAATCGTATCCTTAAATTTTTGTTCGGAAAAACATGTACTATATTCGGCATACTGTTCCGAAAAAGAAAGATTGGCTGCTACCAAGTGACCTGTAAAGCTAAATCATTCTTTTCCTTAACAAATAATGATATCACAAACGTCTTTTGCTTCCCAAGAAAACTCCGCAGAATTATCGAGCATACCTCGTTTTGAAGTAGATGGAGATGGCTCAACGTCATTTGAAGTAATATTATTTCTAATTTCTATTAATTTTGAATTAAATGATAATATATTTTTATTTGCGATAACAACGTCAATTTGTCTTGTTTGAAACTTACCAAATAACAAATCAATTTAAAGCATTCTTTTGTAAAATAAGTTTAACCATGACAGGAAACTCTTACTTTTAAGAATTTTGATATACCCTGATGATTGATTCGTAGTACTAACCTTTCTACTGTCATCCCAAATTTTTTCCATCATCTCTAGAATGCTGTCTTTGTATTCGAATACGATACAAACAACCCTAGAATTAAAATTCCATCTTGTTGAGGCCAAACATTACCAAGTTTAATTGATGTGCATAATAATGCACGTAAGCAGAATGTTCAGAAATTTTTTTATAATTGCTCGCACCCCATTTGACGAGCCGCTCATAACTGATGCACCATCGTATGTTTGAGAAATGAGTTTGTTTTTATTAACTTTGACTCGCTTTTCAAATAATTTACATATAACAGAAGATAACGTTTTCGCGTGTTTTAACGACATTAAAAAATCACAGAATCACTCAACCGCCGTGCAACGTATCTAAAGACAATTGCCATTTGAAAGATATTTGATACGTCACTAATTTTGTCAAATATTATAGACAAATAATCAGCTTCTTTTATTTATTTACAAATTTCCTCTTGACTTACAATACACATTGCTTGTAAAATATCATTTTCAATGGTTTTTGTCGTACCTTTAAATACCGATACTTTTTCTAAATGATTCAGAGCACCGTCTAACTAAAATCTATTAAACCTCGAAAAACCCCAGGATTACAGGAAGACGTAAACTCATCATGTCCTCGTAACGCGAGTCCAAAAGCTCCACAGAAACGCACAAAATTAATTATATGTTTAAAATGTATCGATTATGTCTCACTTTTTTCTTTTCTTCGATAAGCGCTGCTTAATTGAGTAGCTATGTTAACAGTTTCAAAAAGTGAATATTGCAAAACATTTTTCGTATGTTTTGCCGCCAACGAATGCTTTTTAATGCGATCTTCCAAATGATTTAAGTCGGTAAAACCTACTGTTGTCGAAAAAGTTTTTCCTTCAAATAATGAACAAAATAGAAAGAAATAGAGCATTTTTAATTTCACAACCACAAAGCTACGAATGTTTATTATAAAGATTCGGATTAAACGTTCTAGTAAAAATCCTTTTTTTACTAGACACGGATTGTTCTATTTTTAAATTCGAAGTAGGTCTTCCAAGCTTTTTTATTTCAGCCTTATCACTTAATGATCGACCACAGAATGGTTCTGCAATTAAACTCTGAACGGAATTAATTTTTGTTTTTACCAAAACTAAAACATGAAACGTAAAAAAATATATAATAACGTACAGCACAAACACTAAAATACCTACGACTACGGAATCGACACGCAAACTAAACACAGATTAGGGTTACCAGATGATTTTCTTTTATTTCCCTAGATTTTTGACAAAAAAATTCACTAGATTTCCCTAGACAAGTTCACTGGAATCTCCAATTCACGACATTCTAATTGACGGCATAGGATAGAATTCCTATCTATTTTACGACGTTTTTTCTCTCTTCTTTACCCCCACCATATTTCACGTGTTCGATTAACGCCCTACGTGTGACGTCGCCGCAATGTGATTGGTCGCTTTTACGCCTGTAAATGAATTATAATATTAGTAATTTTTAAATTATTTTTTAAGTTCTACAAATAATAAATTTACACTAAAAAATTTAAAAGTGTGGACTTAATATACCCAATCGCGAACCTATTCTAAATAAAATAAACATATAACTTTTTTAAATGTACGATAGATTTTTGTTCTCTCGATACACAATTTTTGATTTAAATTTCTTAACCATTTCTGCACTAATACAAGGATTAAAACAATTACTTGATTTAAAAAAAAACTTTTAGTATGCAAAATCCTACACAATGTGTCCGACAACGTTGCGTATTTTTTTAACAAAATTACGTAATACATAAAACGCTCCGGGTTTCCCCGATAGTTTACGGATTAAAAGCCAGGATGCATGGGACATCACCGAAATTTCTTGATACATATACAACTGTGTTCACGATTTGTAAGTTGTAAGAAAAAAACATTATTTACTAGTTTTTGTATAATAATTAGAAAAATTGTAAATTTCCCGAAACAGGCACTAAATGAGATATAATTCCCTTTTTCCCTATATGTCGCAAAATTTCCTAGATTTAGGGAAATGTCCCTAGGTCTGGCAACCCTGAACACAGGTTTGCAATCAACTTGCAACCTACATGAAGCTTATGAGACGGAATTAATCTCCACAATAATCCAATGGATTGTCTTGGATTGCATTAGAATCGCAAACCAATAAAGCGACGTTTCCAGGCGTAATACTGTAATACAGACAAATTATTAATGTTATTTAGGCAAAGTACGTTAGATTATTTCAATAATTGCCTGCGGTTCGCATATAATCTAGGTAAAAAATTTATTTAAATTTAATCATTAAATTATCAGTAGAAATAAAATATACTAATAAATATATATATATATATATATATATATATATATATATATATATATATATATATATATATATATATATTAGTATATTTTATTTTAATTTTCAACTTTTTTGAAGGTTGAGGGAACCTGAAAACTAAGGAAAAGCCGCCAATGTCTGTACATAACTGTAAAAATATTCAAAAAAACACTTTTTCGAGTACATAACTTTAAATATCTCAAAACCCTGACGTGATAAACCATTTCCGATCTACTCAGCAAATTACTCCGGAAATGTATACCAGCTGCCTAATAACATAACCTTCTAGACAAGTGTAATTATGAAAATAAACAAACGATCCAATGAGATTTAATATTCTTTCCGATTACGTAATATATCCCAAAACTAATACGGGAAAATATGAAATTGCTACACCAATTCAAATAATATCATAATTAATTATATTTCTTTCACTCCGTTTCAGAATTTCCAGACGACAGTTGGCCACCAGATTGTAATCGTACCCTTGTGTTAACCAGACAACACCCTAGAGCTGCCATATCAAGTCCAGGTTTCCCAAGGCACTATTCCGATAACACTGACTGTGATACTAACATTATTGCCCCACCGGGGTATCGGATAGTTCTAGATTTTGACGAGCTGGTGATCGAAAATGAGCCAAAGTAAATATTTACTTAAATACGCATATGATAAAATTAAAATTTAAAATATTAAACACGACAATAATAGATTTATTTATTTCTTACTAAAATTTTTATTTTTATTTTTCCTTAGTTGCAGCTATGACTACCTAGAAATAATAGAGAATCTAAATAGCTCTAACTCTAACAAATCAAGTCTAGGACGACGTCTTTGCGGAGACTGGAGCACGAAGCTAAAATTGTTGCGGTATGTCAGTCAAGGCTCGAGGCTTACGCTGAGATTTAGTTCCGATTATTCCCATCATTTCGGAGGTTTTAAGGCTCAAGTTTCCATGGAAAATGGTAAGGAAAATAAGTTTGAAGTTATTTCGAACTTAATATTTCCCCAGTTTCTACGTGGGGAAATCTGATATTTTAACATGAAATATTTCATTCAGTAAGAATTGTGCGATTTCAAATTTGTTTACAATTTAACAGAGTTTTTAGATCATGTAAAGGAAATAACAGTAAAAGGAATAACAAATCATTTTAGGGAAACTATCGTTAACAAGGTCCTCAATTTTAAACTTAAAGTAAGCAAAATACGCATGTTTCATAAATTCAGATATAGGTCTTTGACATTTTTTAACTCTAAATATAACAAAATGTTTTTGAATGATTCAAAAAACATCTCTTTGACGAAGACATATTAAAGATTTTAATTGAGAATATCTACAATTGGCGAAATGACGAAAACAAGTAAGTGAAAATGGTTACTTGTACGAAAAATTTCCAAGTGAGGTTTATTACGAAACTATACATAGATTTAACGTTTAAAAATAACTTTTTGTATTCGAAGACGGTAGACATTAAAGTTATAACGTAAATATGGCGGCATCATTTTAAAATTTTTGTAGACCAATAATATAAATTTACTTAACACACCCTATATGTGTAGCAGCAGTACATTGGATCTTCACTTAATTAGCAGCACTGCCTTTTTCGTCATAAAAGACCCAAATAAATAGTTCTCAAAGTTTTTGCCTGACGCAGGTAAAAATTTTAGCCTATTTTTTTACATGCTCCAAGCGCTGTAGTTCGTTGTTGGATTGAGTATGCGCTGGCAACCTAAAAACACACTGTAACATTGATGTTAATAAGATATTAAAAATTGTCACTAACTCCTAAACTATAACTCTTTCAGCTACTATAACGCCAACTTCAAAAAAGTACCAAATGAATAAATAAATCTGCAATTATTAAATTTATTTCAATTTACTACAATTTATAATTTATTTTTTTCATGTTAGTACATATTTTAATTCGGTTTAATTATTTTTAATAATTAATACACTTAACAGATAAATCTCCAACTTAACTTAGACTGCGCTGGTTTCTATTTAAAAAACACAAAAAATACATACATCTACTTTAAATTTTTATATTTTTTTACCAAAAATAAGGAAACAATATTGTCGAAATCCTGTCACAAAAATTGAAATTATTTCCAGCTATGCAATGCGGCGATGACCGTCTCCAAATGTTTAACGATGCCTGCTACTTAGTCGTGAACTATCCGGAAGTCACGTGGCCTACAGCTCAGCAGATTTGCAGAGGAATGAAAGCGACGTTGGCCTCGATTCTGACACCCGAGGAGGCAAGATTTATTACTACGATCATTAGAAAGAACTCCGAATATAGGACGAGCGCCCTTTATTGGTTAGTAAATTTCACGATCAATGATACCTTTGTCCCTCTTTGTTATGTGTGTCATTTTAAAAATGAGGTGTAATTTGTTATGTCGAGCTAAATTTTAAAAAAGGGCACGTCTCTTAAAGGAACTGAAAAAATAATATTAGAGATACTACATAAAAATTCCTATTTATCAGTTGTGAAAAGATTTGGCAGGCGTTATAGACCAGTCAAAATTGAAAAAAAAAGAGTAACTTCACAAACATTCGCATAGAATTGAAAATTGGAATAGGTCTTAAATACATTAGTACAAATAAAACATCGTAGGTGCTCACCGATCCCATATCTACTAAAAATTTATTCGATGTCGAAGGTCAAAAATATAGGTCTATCACATTTTTCTCGTAAACGGTAAGTAGTATAGTTAAAATAAGTCAAAAGTTACAGATCATGCAATTCCTACAAAAACTGTTTCTCAATTTTTTTTCCTACGAATCACCATTCCTGAAATATCGCGATTCCAAAAGTTGGAGAAGTCATATTCTATATAATATGCCCATATTTCTGCACCACCTATGAAATACACTGTTAAAAATAATCTTAAATTTAATGTACGTTCATTAATTTAGTGATTTTGTACCTTAAATCATGAATAACTTATATTTACTTTGAAATTGAAGCTTTGTACAATAAATTTAACTGAATTGCTACCTTAAATTTCAATAAAGTAACTGAAAACATACCAAATTTAATGTATAGTTACACTAGACTTAATGTAAAAATTATTAAATTTATTGCGTTAACATTAAATGCGTTTAATAAACGGTTTATAAAATTTACTTCCAGCACATTACATTAAAATTAATGTAAAGTTTTTAACAGTGTAGTATATTTGCAGCATTATTTCTACCGTGGTTTCCCCCATACACTGTAAAAAGAAAATGCATTAAATTTAATGTAAATGTGCTAGAAGCAAATTTCACAAACGTTTGTTAAATGCATTTAATGTAATGTATTAAATTTAATAATTTAACATTAATCTAAATTAATTTATTCCATTAAATTTAATGTAATCATACATTAAAATTAAATTTTGATCATTACTTTTCAAGGCGACTATGTAAATTAAATATACAGCCAGTGTTCATGGAATTTGAGATATGTTATCACATATTTAATGCACCAACTTTGATATGAATTCAAAAAATTCTGAAAATACCAAAAAAGGGTGAACATTTTTCCCATAGGTAGTGTGCGCTATCTAGACTGGTTTCGAACTCATTGGTTCCCATCAATACGAGGCAGACATATACACCTCACCATAAGAAAATTGCGTCCTTTAAGCAGCTTACATCGTACTAAACAAAAAGTTCAATATATGTTGCGCCATCTCCCAGAATATCATGCAATTTAAATCATAATGTAAATTCCTTTAGTACACTGTTAAAAAAAAGCTGTAAATTTAAGGTACATTCATTAATTTAATTTAATGGATTTGTACCTTAAATCGTTAATAAGTTACACGTAATTTGAAATTAAATCTTTGTACATTAAATTTAATTAAATGTTACCTTTAATTGCAATAATGTCGCTGAAATTATTGGTATAATTACATTAGATTTAATGTAAATATATTAAATTTAATACATTAATATTAAATGAATTTAAGAAACTATTTATAAAATTCACTTCCAGCATAAAATTAATGTGAAGTTTATTACAGTGTATTGGGGTATATGTGAATTAATTTTAATGTACAGAAGTATATTTTCAGTTACTTTGTTGAAATTTAAGATACCATATAATCAAATTTAATGCACAACGAATCGATATTTGAATGAATTGCTTTAAATTCAAAGTAAATGTAAATTAGTCACGATTTTTGGTACAAAATTATTAAATTTAATGTAGAATAGACATTAAATTTAAAATTATTTTTAACAGTGTAATCCACGAAATAATGTGAATAAGTTTTATTAGACAGTATCCTATTAATGGAAAAAATGGTACTATTGGTAATGATTAAAGTCAAAAGGATTATTGTGGATTTCGGAGTTTTTTTGCCGACTAATAATCTCAAATGCTACTTCGTCAATATACTAAATCGTTCTTTTTTTAACTTTGTTTTCTATTATCATATCAAGCTCGGTTGATAATATCGTGTTGATTATCAATAAATAAGATAAACAAATATCAAACTTCCTTGTTTCTCAGTTATAATAATTTATTACCATAATGTAACTTTAATCTTTTTTTTAATATTTTTATTATCTATAGCTGGATTTATGTAAGTATTTTTTAATTCTTCCAAAAAAAATTGCAATCATCACTGTTTTAAATGTATGCAAATATTTCTTCCATCACAAAAGTAATAGAATCATCTTCAGGATGACCAATTTTATTCCCCGTGGTGGGTCTCAAAAAGGAATTATATGGTACTTAGCCTCAGCAACGATTAAATAATATTCATACTCAGTGCGTGCAAGAACAGCTTTTGCTAGCTGCCTGTGTGTTATTTTTCTTTCAGGCAGAGAAAAAAAGAAAGAATATACAGGAATACTTTATTTCCTGCAAATACAACTCGGGTCCTCTCTTCATACGCCTTTCGACCACCTCATGATCTCGTCAGTGGAGCTGTATCTAACCGAGAGTAACATTCCCAGGAAACAACTGCTATATAAAATATATAAGTTCCGAGGCATGTCGGTAGGATATTAAAAACCTACCGACTTCGATGTTAGACTGAAAAATATCGCCAGTAATGCGAAATTTTAAAAATCATATTGTCAGTACGAGATGTTCAATAAATCGTTTCCAGTTTTCTTTCATTTTCCTCTGCCTGAAAGGAGAATAACATATAGCCAACTATTTAAACACAGCAGAATGATTTCATTTATTTCTTACTGAATTTTTGATTTTTAAAATTTCGCACTACTCCCATGAACGCATAGATGTCATTTCGACTGGCGATATTTTTTATTCTGACGTCGAAGTCGGCAGGTTTATAATATCCTACCGACATACCTTGGAATTTATATTTTATATAGCCGTTGTTTCCTGCGAATGTTGCTCTCGGTTCGATACAGCTCCAGTGACAAGTTATATTTGCAGGAAATAAATTGATTCTATATTTCTTTTTCCCTGCTTGAAAGGAAAATAACATATAGGCAACTATTTGAACACGGCGGATGGATTTCATTTATTCTTTACCGACATTATTATTTTTTAAAACAACTTTTGCCACCTCATCAGAATGAGTCCGAGCTACCTTCAGAATAGAGTCTTTAAAAGCAAGTGTAGCAACTTGATCAATTTACAATGAACATTTTGCGCTTTTTTATTTTCTTTTTTTATTTGCTTCACGGCCGCAATATAAGCACTATTTTTTAAGACAAACTCACTTACTCGCGCTCTAGTACGAGGTGGACTAATCGTAGATGTACTGGCTTGTTCCATCTAGTGCTGTCTTTTACCTGCCGTAGTACTACTCTTCCGAGTATACATTTTACGACACCGCTCATGGATTATCACAGATTAGTGTGTAGATAGGTAGTCAAGAACCCATCATTTCTTTCTACACTTGAATCAAACAAAGTCTCCATTTCACTATCAACAACGACAATTTCACTCTCAGTCAAAGGTTCACTGTAACTAACGTGAAATTGCGACTTTTTAAAAAATTGAAGTCGAAAATAATATCTATAAGCACATCTGTTCACAGCAAAGAAACTTTCAAAAAAAAGGGCAAGGTATACGACCGTCGCCACTCGAACAATGGGCAAAGTTATACGAGCGAAAGGAATTAAGGACTAAGTGTATGTTCATTCAGAATAATATAATTTGTACGTTTTTTAATGTGTAAATCACACAGACAATACTTCCACATTTTTACTTATATTGAACGTCCGATTACACGAAAGAGTGCATATTAGTATTTTCGATGTTTAAAATCGTGATATCTCAGGAAAGGTGATTTTTAGGAAAAAAGTATAGGAACAATTTTTGTAGAGAATTACATGATCTAGTTTTCCGATAACACTTAGATTTTGTGAGAAAAATGCGAAAAACGTATATTTTTGACATTTGACCTCGAATAAAATTTTTAGCAGAAATAGGATCGGTGGGCACTCTTGCTATTTTATATGTAATAGTGTATTGAAGATCTATGCCTATTTCTATTTTCACTGGATTATTAACCTTGAATAATATATATATATATATATATATATATATATATATATATATATATATATATATATATATATATATATATATACATATAAATTATGTATTTTAATTTTTATAGTTTTGCGCTAGAAATTAAAGGTGGGATACATTATATGCAACTTTGAAGGCTTACAAGGCTGTGACATACACAAGAATAGGTCGACAAACCACACGAACTTACAATTAGGTCCACAAAAACATGTAATATTTATTTATTTATTTATTTATCATATATATAAAGTAAAAAAATGTTATTTTATGTTCTTGTATTCATTTGAGAGACGTTAAAAACAGTATATATACATGGTATCCCACCGGGAATCGATTCGATCTATATATGGAAAACTATATATAGGAAAATTTTGAAAATTTGATAGTATAATAATGTCGATAAGGACAACCCGGCTAAAATATTTGCTAGATGGTGGCACTTCGGGTTATACCGGAAGTAGATGTCAACTTGCTTGTTTTAAATGAAATACCCTATATATTATTGGATTTTTGGATTTTGCGCAAGATTCTGGGCACATTTTGTATATCATATCCCATACCTAATTCTAATCATTTTGACATATTTAAGTTTTTATGTCAACAATGACCTTTGCAGACCCTAACCAGCCAGTTTAATATTTTATATAGCGATTTTGCTGCAGATTTCAAGCTCAGTTATAATCTTCGTTAGCTATGACGTTTAACACTTAGCAGTCTATGATGGCTTTAAAAAACGATCAGATGTTAATGAAATGTATAAAGTTGTCATTTACTATTTAAAAATTGTTAATAATCATGCCGTAAATTATACAAGCGAAGATTATTTCAACTTATTTATTTTTTATAGAGAGTATGTTAAATTTATATCAAAAACATGTGATACATTTACCATTCGATACCCGCAGAAACAGAAGCTATCACTATGTGCTGTTCAACAATTCATCGAAAATATTAAGAACATTGAATACGTCAAAATAACAGTACACGCTTAATTTAGAAAGAAAAAAAAACTTAAATTAGAGTATTCTAGATTTACAAAAAATTATTTCTTCAGTAAATATCCGAACTTGTACATGGGTCGCTTTTCTTAGTGGCTCGGGACTTAAACTTGCAAATTCATTTCTCACTCGCTCCATGAAATCTTCCATATTTGTTATAGGAGTGTTATAAATTAGATTTTTAATTATACCCCAGATAAAAAATCGAGCACTGAAAGATCTGGGGACCGGGATGGACAAACGAAAGTACCATTATTGGTTATCCATCGATTTTGAAAAGTATTATGCAAAAATTATCGATTAGATAGCCACAATGTGGAGGTGCGCCATCATGCTGGTAAAACAGGATTCTATGAATAGCGAACGGCAAATTGTTTAAACAGTCTTTTTCAAAATTATATAAAATGTTCAAATCGCCTTCAGCTAAGAGTTAATAAACAGATTTTATATCTAAAATAATTCAAAAACATCTAACTTAACACTTAAATTTTCTTGATAAAAAGTTAGTGCAATGGCACCAACACAATAAACATTAAACTGTTTGTTATATATGTAATTCTCCTTTCAAGCAGAGAATATAAAAAATATATATACAAATAGTTTATTTCCTGCAAATATCGCTCTGGTCCTCTCTCCATACGCGTTTCAATCACCTCATGATCTCGTCAGTGGAGCTGTATCGGACCGAGAGCAACATTAGCAGGAAATAACTGATATGAATTATAAATTTGAAAGTATGTCGGCAGGATATTGCACCTGCCATCTACCGACCTCGATGTCAGACTGAAAAAGATTGCCAGTTGAACGACATCTATGAATCGCCGAAGTAATGTGAAATTTTTTAGAAAAAATTAAAATTTTATTAAGCAGTATTTCTTATTAAAATTTTGATTTTTTTTTTAATTTCACATTACTCCGGTGATTCATAGATGTCATTCGATTGGCGATATTTTTCAGTCTGACATCGAGGTCGGTAGATAGCAGGTGCAATATTCTACCGACATACCTTGAAATTTATATTTCATATATCAGTTATTTCCTGCTAATGTTGCTCTCGGTCCGATACAGCTCCACTGACAAGATCATGAGGTAATCGAAACGCGTATAGAGAGAGGACCAGAGCGATATTTGCAGGAAATAAACGGTTTGTATATATATATATATATATATATATATATATATATATATATATATATATATATATATATATATTTCATATTCTCTGCCTGAAAGGAGAATTACATATATAACAAACTATTTAAATACTAATTTCTTCCTAAAATTTTAATTTTTTTAAAAAAACATTAAACTGTCAGGGTTCTTGAAAATTTTAGTCTCTAAATACATGTAAATTTGAATTAGTCCAATAATGCTAATTGTATCGATTAGAGACAGCATTTTTTGTAAACTTACCTTCATCTGTCTAATTGATATTGTCTAGAAAAAAATTGTTTCCTTGCGTCCAAGTTATGATAAATTCACAGAATGCACTCATCTTGGAAATTCAGCCTCTTTTAGATGTTGAACCATGGAAAATATGTATAGATAAAATTTATATTTACTTAATATTCTATGAACTGTTAATTTGGATAATCCGGACTCTAAAGTAGCTTGTCTTCGGGACATGGTTGGATATGCAGCAAAATATCCCAAAATAGCAATTTCAATATTCTCATTATTAACAAGAGATTTATTTCTTTGACTATTGCCTTAAAGGATCCAAAGTTCTTAAAATTTTCGAAAATTTACTTAACAGCACGTTGTATTAGTTTTTGTTTTTGCGGAATCGAATGGCAAATGTGTCACATGTTCTTGATATAACTTGATCACATTCTCCATAAATAATAAGTTTAAATAATTTTCATTTGTATAATTTAAGCGGCCCGGTATGATTATTTATAACTTTCAAATGGTGACAGCTTCATTTATTTGTTTAGCATTTGATTGTTTTTCAACGGCGTTATTGCCAACTAAGATTAAAACCTGAATAAAAATCCACGGCAAAATCACCATATAAAAATATTAAATTGGCAATATTTTGAAAACTAAAAATTTTCGGCATAGACAACCTTGCACAAGCTTACCCTTGTTTTTAATGCTAAATAAGGTAGAGTTAGAAAATGTGTAAGTTTCCGTTAGGAAAAATTGACTTTTGACGATTCCTTCAATTTAATTTTTAATCTTATTTTTTAACACCCTGTATTATTGATTATCAAAATATTATAAAAATCTAATAAAGTAGACCCTATCAACAAGTAATCCAACCAAGATTAAATAAAAAAGTTTTTTTATAGGAAAAATTGATAATTATTTTAGGGTCCGTAAACGTCATTATTGACATAAAAACTTAAATATGTCAAAAACGCTTAGACATGACACACCAAGTATGCCTAGAATCTTGCGCAGAATCCGAAAACGCAATAATATATAGGATATTCCATTTAAAATAAGCAAGTTGACACCTACTTCCGGTATAACCGGTAGTGCCACCATCTTAAAAATAGTTTAGCCAGGTTGCTCCCATCAACATTAGGATATTCTCCAATTTTCAAAATTTTTCTCTATATAGTTTTCCATATATAGATCGAGTTGATTTCCGGTGAGTCACCCTGTATATATATTATCTAAGCGTTGCCGCACTATGATCTTCCTATAATTTTATTCCATGCCTCCTCTGTCCCCGCACCCTCCTATTTGACACCAATGAATATCCTTATAAGATTTATTGTAACCCATATTTCTCGAAGAAATCCTCATTCCATTTGTATTAATTTAGTTTTCTTATTTATAATAACTCCGGTTTTAAAAAACTTCCGAAAACCTTCTTTTACATATAAAAATGACCTTGATGCTCTGATTCATCCCTATGTTTGTCTTGGCCTAGGTTAGGAGGAAAAGCAGAGCCCACGTCAGATTTTAAGTGGATCGACGGGAGCTTAATGGATTTTCAAGGATGGATTCCCGACAAAAAACCTTCGGGAAATGACCTTTCAGATATTTCGAACGATCCGCATTGCCTTGGGATGCAGTGGATGCCGTCGCCCACACCTGTGCTGCCTAGCGGTCATTATTGGAAATCGGAGAGGTAAGGGATTAGTATTCTAAAGCGTGTTTCATTTGTTTTTTGCTTTGTATTTGTTAATGAAGATAGTGTGTTTTCGAACTTTTATTCGAGATACTGTAAATAGCCCAGGGCGAATCTGTCAAAATTCATCATGATTTGGATGTTGCGAGGTAGAACGCTAATTTCTGCTCTAAACCTTCTAAAATAATGCCCTTAATAATAATTGACATATGTTCCCTCTCGAAAACGTAAGGATCATTTGTTTATTTAACAAAAATGGACAAAAGATGAAAAAAAACCGCGTTTCTTTCTTCTTTTTTTTACTGATAACTGCGAAATTATTGACTTTGGACAAAAGTTGTACGGAAAGAAAAGTTTCACAATTGAATTTCCTGCAAGATAAAACAGGTTAGAAATCGCAGAATTTATTATCCTTGTTGCAAAATAGTAATAATTAACAAAAAAAAAAGTCAAAAAACAATAGTTTTGAAAATGATTTTTTTCGACCACTTACATTATTTGGAGGACTTTCTATTCGGCCAAGAAAAACTTCATGGTATGATGAAACAACGTGCAAAATTTCATTAAAATCGGTTCTATAGTTTTTGCGCAATAATTTTGAAAATCAAATTTTTTTCAAAAAACGGAAAATTTTTCAAATTTGATTGAGTCTTAAATTGGAAAGCCACATACTTGAAATTTTGTTCAGGTATACTAGAGATCTCAAGCTTTCAAACGCTTTTTTAAATTTAAAATCGGTTAATTAGAGGCTGCACAGTAATTGTTTAAAGTTTCTTAAATTTTAGCTTACAAAAAATTTAATATCTTTGTGAATTTTCATTGAAAATTTTTTCTGAAAACATGGATAGAAAGTACTCGTAAAGATGCTTGTTTAAAAAAAAGTTGGGACAGTTCGTTTCCGAGATACAAGCTGTCAAATTTGACAGGCGTTTACGGCGAAACTATAAATAATTTAGGGCGGATTGTTAATCCATTAGCTTCGTCTTTTCGAATACTTTTCTGACAAAAATGCGTACATGTTTGATTTATTGGCAACATGGATAAAAAAAGAAAAGAAAGTCGTCCGCGCTCGTGAATAATGGTGGGGAGCTCTCACTCAGAAATTGAATTAGAAGGTTCAAAACAGGGGTGTTGCAAATATTCGCATCCGTATCCGCAAATGCGGAATTTCGCATTGATTCAAACATCCGCATCTGCATTCACATCCGTATTAAATTAATGCGGAATTTTTGCGGATGCAGATATGGAGCAAGTAACGAACGATGTCAAGAAAGTGGGCGGAACCAGAGTGGCACGTGCCTCGCGCGCGTTTGCTAGTTGCTACTTTGGTTCGCTATCTGACCAATAGGAAGCTACACATTGGTGACACGGTCGTACAAGTTTGATTGTATTTTGTTTTTATTGATCGATTTGCATCCCATTGTGCGAAACAATCATAGTGTTTGTTTTCTGTGTTTATGCAAGTTTTCTATATGGTGTGGTTGACGAATATTTTGAAGTAAATATTGAGTGAAAAAGTGAATAATAAAATATCGCCACCGATACAAGGCAACATCTGGACTTATTTATTTTAGACAAAAATGATCGGGAGAAATCCTAATGTAAAATATGTAATAAAAGTTACTCGCAACAGGAACGTACCACTACTTCTTTGAAAAACCACCTGAAATCAATGCATCCAGAAGAGTTTTGTTTGTTCGAAAGCTCGAATAACGAAAAACAGTTAAAGAAAAAAAAAAGATAATGCAGGTAAATTGGTTAGACAATTTGATCTTGTTTTGTAAACTTTGTTATTGTTGGATATGATAAATTTTAATACATTTTGTCTAAAAAAATATTTAGTTTAATAAACATGAGGTTACTGTTCTAACCATGATAATTTTGTTTGATAAAAATAAAAGCATTAATTTAAAATTATATTAAGAAAAAATTTAATTTTTCAGTTGCACGTTATTGTTTATTTTTACTTTTTTTTTATATCCGAGTTTAATATATTTTTCTTGAATAGATTGTTTGTGTAGGTATCTTATAGGTAGTCTTTAAAATAATTTTATGAAAATCGGTCCAGTACTTTTTACGAAAAAAAAATAACTTGAAGGAAATTTGTTTTGCTGTTTTTAATATTAGGATCGAAGTCGTTTGTTTTTAAAACGGATTGTTTTTTTTAGATAAAATTGTTACTCCATTACAAGAAGCAAAGAAACAGCTGTCGTTAGAGGAAGTAGTATAAAGAGAAAAAAAGTGGGATACTAACAACACTAATTCAAAAAAGATTAACCAACTTATTGGAGAAATGATAGCGCTTCAAAATTTACCGTTCAATTTTGTGGAGAGACTTGGATTTCGCAGCATTATACAAGAAATCGCACCAAAATATAACCTTGGAAGACGTAGCTTTTTTACTGATTTTGTGTGCAAGGAACTGTATGGAAAAATTTCTGGAAAAATTAAAGAACTTATTGAAAAATATGATTCATGTTGTTTACTTCTGATATTTGCACGAATCCCAGCTCAAGTGTTTCTTTGCTTGGCCTGACTTACCACGAATTATCAGGAAATTTCAAACGATCATCAATTGTATTAAAATGCGAGACTTTTAATGACCGTCATACTGGTGACATAATTGCAGAAAAATTTTATACAATGCTTACTGAATAGAATATTCCAAACGAAAAAGTGCATTGCATCATACCAAGGCTCTAATATAAAAAGAGTTATGCGGCTTGCATTATTAAATGACTTAGGTTGTATCGTTCACAAGATGCAAATTGCTATTCGAGGTGGTTTACAATCGCAGGAAAACATAAGGGACATTAAGCAAAAATGTAAGAAAATTTTAACTCATTTAAATCATTCAACCATTGCTCAAAAACAACTTCAAAAAATGCAGGACAGAGTGAATCAACCGCATCTTAAAGTATTCCAGGATTGTGTAACGCGCAGGAATAGCACTTTCCACATGTTTGAGCGTTTTTTTTAAGATAAAAAATCCTTTAAGTATTTACGCTAATAAAAATAACATTGAATCAGTTTTGCCAGAAGAGTGGGAAACAATAGAATGCTGTCTTGAAGTACTGAAACCTTTTGAAGTAGCCACACGTGAAATGAGCAGCTCTAAGACACTTGTATCATCTGTAATTCCTATCGTTCAAATGCTTATGAAAAAACTTGACGACTATTTAGCAAAACCACCAGATTCTGATGCTATTAGGCTGGAAGTCTCAATCTGAAAACACTATTTTCTCAACGAAATTTTCTTCTTTAGAAAATAATAATTTTTATGCAATTGCAACGTACTTAGACCCTCGCTATAAGCATAAATTTTTCAAACCAGTGACTGAAGAAAAATAAAAGATGAAATATTAAAGAATACAAATGATCCTGTTGCCACGAGTTCACGTATACCGTCCCCAAATTTTGAAAAAACAGAAAAAAAAAGAATGAGAGATTCCTTCGACCCAGAACCAGGAACGTCAGCTACGGCTAATATAACTTGCTTAGAAAGCGATCTTGCTATGATGTTAGATTCATCGAGTAAAGATGAAGGCGAAGGAACACCTGACAACAGTAGCCCCGATGCTCTTCTCCGAAAGGAATTAGTTATTTATCGCAATAAGAAAAGACTGGATTTGGATGAAAATCCAGTGGCCTGGTGGAGAGTTAATCATGGCGAGCTTAAAACTCTCTCCAAATTAGTTCACAGATATTTATCAGCTTCACCAGCCAGTGTTTCCAGTGCACAACTATTTAGTGGAGCAGGATTAATTGTGATCCGCTAAGAACCAGGCTGGAGGCCGCAAAAGCTGGAATTTTACGTTTCATTAAATATAATCCACCAGTTTTTAAATTTAATTATTAAACAATGTCTTCTTTTCTATTATAAAACTACCTAGGCGTAAAACGCTAATAATAAATATAACTAAGAACTGTGTAAGTTTTATGAAAATGAATAAATAAAATATATTAAATTAATTCGATTTTAATTTATTTGTGTCTGCATCCGCATCTGCGGATGTCACACTCTAGTAATCCGCATCCGCATCCGTGGATGTCTAAATTTTTGCATCCGCAACAACCCTGGTTCAAAATACGCAAATGAAAAAAGTAATTATCTCGGCTGCTAATAGAACAATTTCGATCATTTTTTTAAAGCGATGTCCTGTGAGTAGAGGAGTTCAAAGAAAACTATGCTGAATACCGATTATACTTTCTTTTGTTATAAACAAATAACGTCATTTATGCATTATATACCCAGCATACTGTACAGTACGGTAGGCGGTTTTTTCATAGAAAAAGTATGTTGACTTTTACATTTTAACTTACTCAATACAAATGCATGGAATTGGAACCTCTTAAATTGTTTAAACATTAATTGTTTAAACAAATAAAAAAAAATTTAAGAGAAGCATCTTTCCTAGTACTTTCTAACCATGTTTTCAGAAAAGATTTTCGATGAAAATTCGCGGAGATATTCAATTTGGATATAAGCTAAAAATGTAACAATAACTTTAAACAATTACTGTGCGGCCCCCATTTAACCGAGATTGAGATCTCTAGTATACTATTGTTTTTTGGCCTTTTTTGTTAATTATTACCATTTTGCAACTAGGATAATAAATTTTGCGATAGGCTACTATACTATCTTATAGAAAATTCGATTACGAAACTTTTCTTTCCCACAACTTTTCTCTAAAGTCAATACAAATAATGTTCCGTTCGTTTTCGAGAGGGAGCACATCTCAATTATTATTAGAGGAATTATTCTCGAGGGTTTAGAGCAAAAATTGTCGTTCCACCTCGCAACATCCAACGAAAAACAGATCCGCCCTGGGCTAAAATGTTTCTCGGCCAAAATATAAATGTGAAAAATGACTACGCGCGTGTCAGTCACGCATTATGTTAAGATTTCGAAGTAGTTACTGGCGTTATTGTTTTTTTTTTACATTTCCATTGCATGACTATCTTTGAGTTAATTGAAATCATGGGGCTGCAAACTTTCATTGTCGAAGATGGACGTACTGAAACAGTAAATTAAATTTTAAACAGTCTTTATTTCATGAATTAGTAAACGGAAAATAAGTAAAGTATATAAAACTGAGACACAAAGCTGTTCTTGGTCTATTTAAGGTTTAATTACTTTTAGTTTGAATTAAACAAGTCGAAAAAGTCTAAAAAATAATGAAAATTTGGTACTCCCATATGGGCCGATTTTGCAGTAATGCTAACATTTGATAAGACTCACATTTACTATATTTTATTAAAAATTCAACTGATGTTATCAGAAGCATTAAGAATTTTGTGAGGTTTTGTATGTCGCATTGCCTAAACGACATATTCATATTCAGTTGGGATGTTGACTATTAACATAAAAATATGATTTTGCCGCGAAACGATAGTTTTCACAATAGAAATTCTAAAAATCACAATATTTTTCTTTATTTTTAAGGAATTTTATTTTCATTTAATGATAACAATGTTATTAAATCTCCTTCGAGTCACATGACAACATCAAAGTGAGTGATGTGACTCCATACTAACGTCATCGCTGGCACTCCGTCGTGATACGGTTAATCTTTTGAGTCATTATTACTTTCAGTTCTATCACTTGAAGTAATCATGATCACTTCGACCTATTGACAAGTAAATGTATATTCAACAGTACATGGTTATCAGTTTCACTTTGATCATTTGATAATTACTCTAAAGAATACAGCCAACGTCATCGCTGTCACGAACTTAGCGTATAAATTTTTTGGTTCTATGTCATATTCGTGATCGCTGTCAAGGGCTACGTTGCCTAGTTTATATATTATAGTCATTTTCATGTTATTTCTTTGAAACTTGCTTACTTTTCCCTTTGAAAACGATTCTAAGAAATTTTCTCATGAAGGAAAATGGATTTATTAAGGCAACTAGTTCCAATTTGCCGAGAATCGATTGTTTTATGTTGGACGATTTCTTCGCAACAAACAGTAACTTCTGTTTTGCTAAATTTAGAAATACGAAAACCTCCATGTAAGTAATTTATCAAGAATTGTTATTTCCTCAACCGATAATGAATACATAATAGTAATAATGGGTATTTATAAGCTCAAAACTAAAATAAAACGAGTAGTGCCGGTTTAGCTGAATCCACATTTTCCTATTATTTTCCGAACTTGAAATGCGAATAAATAACTTTTCAGGTGTTTTAATTGTAGTACTTATACACTGAGGTACCGCACAATACTTAAAATAACTTAGAACTCATCTTATATCACAAAAATTACGAAAAAATTTATATATCTTTGTCAGTTTACCAGTGTAACGTCATATTGGTCGTGACAAGTATTGACGTTTTGGCGGGAAATTTTAAACGGAATTTAAAATTTATGATTTTTAAAGTAATAGTTGTATTTAAAAAAAAAACAAATATTTTCGACCACATTAGTTACTCATGCAACGCTATGGTTTTGGTTCTTCAAGTCTCTCTATAATTAAATGTTATGTAAAAAATAGAGTTCAATGTGTTTATTATAATAATTATCTTTCAGAAACCTATGTAGTGAGCGTCGGAGTGCCGCAGGGCTCGGTTTTGAGAGCTGTCCTGTTCATAATATAACGATCTACCAAATAGTGTCTGTTTTTTGTCAGAGGTTGTGTTGTATGCCAACGACACAACTTTGGCTGATAGGAATCCAGATTTAACGAACCTTCAGCTTGAACTGCTTGAGGTGCAGTCGGGGGCCTCGCTGTGGTTTGATGTCAATCAGTCGTGTCTTAATGTTAAAAAAAACTAAAAATGTCATATTTACTCAAAAACAGCTGATTGGTGATCAATAGACTGTTAAATTCTTGGGATTGCATTTGGATCAAAAATTGTTATGGAATGAACACGTTCAAATTGTGTCTAATAAAATTTATTTGTTTGGTCATTCGAATTATTATGGGTCTGCATTTTCGCATAGACACTAAAATCCATTTTAAAAATCTAAACCTTCTCACATTGCCATCAGTACATATATATTTAAATGTCTATGAAATGAATCCATGAAAGACGGGAACAATTTACACTGCATAGTGACATTCATCATTCCAATACAAGACATGCTTCACTCATGGCACCTGACTTTGTACGTCTGACACAGAGTCAATATTCTGTCAATTATTATACTCCTCGATTTTACAACAATGATCCATGGAAGTTAGACTCAAAAAGAGCCGTTTTGGGAAAAAAATGTAACTAGCGATTTTACTAGTGAAAAGGGTATATTTTGGCATCACTAAAAGCATACTTCAATGGAAATTCATATGGTCCATGGCTTACAAAATGGCGGCCAAAAAATGGTCACTTTTTTCAGTTTTTCCAGCTTATCTTGAAAAATAAGGGTTATATGAAAAAATGTTTCAAACACAACAAAAGTTGTAGATAATTGAAAAACCTATCGATTGATATAATTAAAGTTATAGGTGGCGCCACTAGTTATCGAAATATAATTTTTTTTCTCAGAAAATTCCATTTTTTTATTTATAATTAAATAATATTTATTAATTAACTATCGCTTCAGAATTCTAGAAAATGATAGATATTTTTGACCCAAAAAACTGTGTTTAATCCGAAATTTGTGAGTTGAATAGTTTCCGAGAAAATCGAGCTCAAAGTTGAAAATTCGATGTCGATTATTATTCTTCCTAGTAAAGATACAGACACCAGGTTGACAGCAATTTGTTTGAAATGACGTATATTCTCAAGACATATTTTCAAAAATTTTTTTTTTTTTGATTTTCCGTCGAGAAAATTGCGAAAAACAGTTTTTTGCACTCGAAAAATTGCAATAACTTTTTTGTCAGTGTACTTACGATTATTCTAATACGTCTGTTAGATTTAGATATACCATTTCCGATCTCTGGAAAAAAAAAATTGTTTTACGATAAGATTTCCCTTTCAAAAAAAAAATTCGCAACGTCGCGGTTTATAAATATTAAGGGCTGAAATTTACAGAAGACATTATTGAATACTTATAGTTTATCGAGAAATTTTTCGGTTTCACGCAAAACATCCCTGTAAGATCCATGGACCTCTCGGATAGATTCTGTGGGAAAACTACCCACAGAATCTATCCGACGGTAGTCAAATCGCGCGAATGCAGCTAGTCAGCGGGTTGCTATGCTGCAGGCGTGCCGATCAACTACGGACTACATGCACATATCGCTTTGTGCGACTAGTAATATTTTGGAGTAAAGTATGTGATAAAATTATAATATTTAGATTATATTATTAATAAAAAGTTATTTCTGATTTTATTAGCAATCCATCATTTTATACGCTGTTTCGTAATTATTTATATGTCACATTCAACGATCCACCACGTGTTCAAATACTTTTTTAAAGTTAAAATCTGCGTGAACTTTCACTAAGACGCTTTTAAATGCAAAAAATGTTTGCAATAGTGCTTTTACAAATGTACAAATACTATAATATTTTTTCTTTCTAGTATGTCAAAACGTTATATTAAATTAACTCCAAAGCATACTACTCCGAAATGACAGGTGTTACCAGAATGCCGGCTCCGAACCGGATACTGCCAAGAGCGGAAGACACCTGCGCCTGTATCTTTATTAGGAAGGATAACAATCGACATCGAATTTTCAACTTTGAGCTCGATTTTCTCGAAAACTATTCAACTCACAAATTTCGAAATAAACACATTTTCTTGGGTCAAAAATATCTATCATTTCCTAGAATTCTGAAGCGATAGTTAATTAATAAATATCATTTAATTATAAATAAAAAAAATTGAATTTTCCGAGAAAAAACATGATATTTCGATAACGGGAGATGCCACCTAAGTTATAGGTTTTTCAATTATCTACAACTTTTGTTTGAAACATTTTTTCATATAACCCTTATTTTTCAAGATAAACTAGAAAGAAGTGACCATTTTTTGGCCGCCATTTTGTAAGCCATGGACCGTATGAATTTCCATCGAAGTATGTTTTTAGTGATGCCAAAATATACCCTTTTCAGCAATAAAATCGCTAGTTACAGTTTTTTCCCTACAAAAGTTTAATTTCCATGGACTACAAGATTTCTTTGCATCTAAAGAGCCTATCGTTTAGTCTGTTTAAAAGTAAAGTTAAAAATATAGTGATGCAGAATAGCTTTTATTGGCTCGACGATTTTATTAATGCAGACTTAGCGTCTTATTGAAATATGTTGATGTGATTGGGAATTGATATTTTAATGTTTTTTGAAAACCACCAGTTTGATGTATGTCATCAGTGTGATTTTTATTATATCTTGTAGAAATTTTTATTTTTATATGTTTATTTTGACATGTGTAAAATTGTAAAAATTGTGACAAAAATAAATATCTATCTATCTATCATGCATGGTTTTAAACATTTTCCCAAAAATAGTTAACATCCCAATTGAACTTCTTTAAACTTCGTAAAAAAAATACTAAAAGCTCCATAAATTTTATATTTCCCATTTTTAAAACCCTAGAATTAAAAACTGGCGGCGTGTTTGTTGGACATGCATTACGTTAGAGTTCCGTAGAATTTATACTTCCTCTTTGTGTAGTTCATGCGGCGTTTAATTAATTAAAAAAAAAACTTCACCGGCTCTACTTTAATTTTACTTTATAGTTTGTCCTTCAAGATAGAATAACTTGATATCATAGCCATTAAAACTGCATTTTAAAAT
Organism: Diaprepes abbreviatus; assembly: GCA_034092305.1. NCBI lineage: Eukaryota > Metazoa > Arthropoda > Insecta > Coleoptera > Curculionidae > Diaprepes > Diaprepes abbreviatus. Next base: position 759,577 of record JASJET010000206.1, read on the forward strand.
ATGGCAATTTTCCATGTCGTGTAAGCCATTTAGTGTCGTAAAACAAGACGGCAGTAGCCTTGCTCTAGTTCGCTAAATAGATATCATTTGGAACAACTTAAACTTAATTGCTGCTGCTGGGAGCAGTTTTTGTTGTAAATGTAGATTTTAGAGTGCTTAAAGAAAATGCAAGAAAATGTTCTGTAATTTTAACTAAAAGACAATAATCAAAATGAATATAATAAAAACTAAAGACTATTAAAATTTTCTTGTTCATTTTAATGGTTTTAAAAATTTTATAAACACTGCTTCTTGCAGGAAAATTACATTATTACTGCTCTTTCATCTGGATATTTAAATTTTTCCCTTTATTTGTATGTCTTTCCTAATAAATTGTTTGAAAAATCTTGTGTATGGTAAAATCATAAAAATGTTAATATTATACATTTATGATTTCAGATGCAATCAAGTAGGAGGTTACATCTGCAAGAGGAAACACCAATTAGATAACTCTGGGATAAATTTTAACAAAACGATCAACAGCTCAGAAGGAACCTTGACAACTCCAAATTATCCCGAAAACTATTACAACAATATGGATTTTTTAGTAAAAATTACTGGACCGGAAAGGACAAGATTAAAAATTAGGTAAATACTTGTGAAACACACATTTTATTCTGTTATATTTTCCATTTCTATATAACTTCCCATAATTTTCTCAGAATCTTCATTTATTTCTGCTCTATAAGACAAAGACTACCAATATATAATTTCAACTTACAAATTTTCTGGCGACATTTCCCAAGGAATTATAGGAAAGACCTACAATGTTTGCTTTTATAATTTAATGGAATGCACTGCAGAGTTCTTAAACTTTACAAGCCTTGAACAATGAAAATACCAAACTTCATGTCACAGAAATTATGGGAACAAAAAAACATATTCTTTGTCCGTGAAGGTAAATACAAAATATTCTGTTCCTTTCCTCGTTTTTTAAATTAAATGACACTCTATATAATTATATCAACTACAGTCATCCGAAAAATGAATTATTTGTGATTTAATATGCAGCAGTATCCAAGCTGTAAAGCAACATTAACAACAAGTTAATAAACGTAAGATTAACTAGAGTAAAGGAGCGAGATAATAAGAAACTAAATGAACAGATTATGTTCTTAAGTAGAGACCAAGGTTACATAAACAAAGTATGGAAAACTGCCTAGAAGGTGAACGAATGGCATCAAGGAAAGAGGTGTTAATAATACAAACTAGAGCTAAATGGATAAGAAAATGCTGAAGAGGTAGAAACTGATCGTAGAATGCATAACACTGAAATAAATTACAGGCAGTATATGCTTAATAAAAACTAACTTAAAATACTCTTAATGTAACTGTTTCCTGTATCCCTTATATTTTCTCAGGTAAAGACGGCATTGGTCTCACATTGACCATCCTGTACATCCTACAAATAAGGATCTTAAAAGAATACCACATTATCCTTCTCGATACGTAATATTTCTTTCCAGATTTTACAAAATTGATGTCGAATCTCAACCAGAGTGCCTCTACGACTACATAGAATTGAGATCTATCTCGAAGGGAGCAAAAAAGTCCTTTGAGGATGCAGTTAGACTCTGCGGAAGCCACGGATCCCAAATGGATCGATTCGATTTCGTATCTCAGACCAATGAAGTGGAAGTTAAATTTCATTCGGATTATTCGGTCACCGCAAGCGGGTAAGTAGTCTTATTTTTGTTATTATTGGTATAAAGGGTTACGGAATGCATTTTTGGTGTTATTTTTAATAAAGATTATAGTGGCCAAAGAATTTATTTAGAGAAATATCACTCACTGGCGACTAGTCAGCAATGTATTCCGAGTAAACTTTTACGAAATAGTATTGTGCTTTTGCCACAGTTTAACTCTACATTTTAGACTTTCCAAGATCGAATATAAAACTTTAAAATTAAAAATAAATCCAGCCCTGTAATTATTTGCAATTCTGACTGTGGAAAATTGGCTTCATGTTATTATTTTCTCTTAACGTGAATGTTTGACAATTGTTTACCATACATAAAAACGTAACCCAAATATTTACAGCTAGTTTTTTAAAATGATTCTATACATTCACCGGAGTAGTGTGCGAAATTTTAAAAATCAAAATTTCAATAAGAAATAAAGAAATCTATCTGCTGTATTTAAATAATTGTTTATATGTATTATTCTTTCAAACAGACAAAAGGAAAGGGTATAAACAAACAGTTTATTTCCTCTACATATTCTTTTCTTTTCTCGGCTTGAAAGAATAATACATATAAACGACTTTCACAGTCATACTTCATGACCGCCGACAGAAAGTACGAGAACCTGCTGGTATAGCAAACATCTCGACAGATCGTGTCCACTACATTTTACATGTTGTTCTTGGCATGAAAAAGCTTTCTGCGCTATGGGTGCCGCGTTTGTTAACAGTCGACCAAAAACGCCTTCGAATGAACACTTCGGAAGAGTGTTTAAGACTTATTCAGACGCAATCCTGCTGAGTTTCTTTGACGTTTTCTAACTGTAGATGAAACATGGATTCACCGTTACACGCCAGAGACAAAGCAGCAGCCTAAACAGTGGATGGGGGCAGGTGAAAGTGCGCCAAAAAAAGGAAAAAGGGCCCCGTCTGCAGAAAAAGTCACGGCAACAGTTTTTTGGATTCACATGGCTTGGTGCTTATAGACTATTTAGAACAAGGCAAGACCATCACCGGAGAGTATTACGCTTCACTACTGATATGTTCGCAGCACGTGATTAAGGCTAAACGTCCACATCTTGCCAAAAAAAAAGCTCTTTCATCAGAATAACGCGCCTGCACACAAATCTATGGTGGTTGCTGCAAAACTCCATGACCTACGTTTCAAAGTGCTTCCACATGCGCCATATCGACAGGATCTGGCTCCTAGCGATTACTTTCTCTTCCCAAACTTGAAAAAATTGTTCACTGGACGAAAATGCCCTCCAAATAACGAGGTCAGAGCAGCCACAACCGGTTATTTTGAGGTGGACAAATCGCATTATACTACGGGTATTAAAATGTTAGAACATGGTTGGTCTAAATGTATTGAAGTACAAGGGGACTATGTTGAAAAATAAATAAAAACATTTCCAAAATCTTTTGTTTTCTTTATCAGGCCGAGAACGTATCGAACCATCCTCGTAGTATATAAATATAAATATAAAGAATTTTCCAAATCTCCTGTGCTTAAGTAAGTCATGCCCTACATCTTCAGTATTTCCTCTAAAAATCGCGCTACAAATTATTGTTTGTTGACTCAGGTTATATAAAAGTTTACGATGGTGCATAAAACATAACCCAGAAAAGTCCAGTTTTTTATTATACCTTGGAAAATAAAATCATAAAAAACAACGTTAAAATAGAGCCACTAATGACCTGTTTTGGTCATAAATAATAAAATGAATCCCTTTCCTCATGAGTGCTTTATTCAGGCCGGGATCTAATAAACATCAGGTTGGAAGTGAAAAACTTTTTGATAATGAAGATGAAAATTAACATAAAAAATATAATTAATGATCCGCGTGTTCGCGAGTTTAACGCTGCGGCAGCATCAAACTAGGTCTCATTTATTATAAACATGTATTAGAGAGAGAGAATCTAACATTCCATACATACCATTTCAAAAACAATTTTTTTTTAAATTTCGATGAAAGGAAAACACTTTTTACTAATATATATATATATATATATATATATATATATATATATATATATATATATATATATATATATATATATATATATATATACATATATTTGTGTGTGTGTGTTATGCCGGTTATTCTCACAGATATAATGTGTAATCAAAAATTTTCAGGTATTCTGTGTATGTGCTGAGTCCTCAGGATTATAGGGCAGCTGACCTTTCGGTGAAATCTCATTTACCATTTTTAAAGCTCACTGTACGGCGTCTGTAAGCAAATTGATGCTTGCGACTCGGATATGGCCGATTTTGCGTGTACGTGGCTGGATGGTTCTGACCAATCAGATTACGAGTTTTGCTGCGTGTCATCGGCCCTGTTGCCAGTGTTTGGGATCTAGTCGCCGAGTTATGATCCGTTTCTTTACTACCTACTACTGGTTGATGTTTCGTTAGCAGATTTTTCCAAGTATCAGGCAACCGCTGACTGTCATATCTGCTATTTAAGTTGTTAGGCTGCTTTGCAATTTCGATGGCTTCCTTTAAAGCTTTTATGGGCAGGTTTTCACACCTCGATAGCATTTTTGTTTCTGAAAAGTTGATGTTATGTCCTGTCTTTAACAAGTATTGAGCCAGTGCAGTAGAAATCGTTTTTTGCTTGATAGCGTTTATATTTTCGTCTCTTATGGCTCAAAGACACCACAGACAAAATTGCAAAAGTTCTCAAGAGACAGAACATTGAAACCTTTTTCACTACAGACTCTTCTGCCAGCACCTAAAGAAAAAATCCCTCTAGAAAACCAGGGAGTATATGAAGTCCCATGCGGAGTATGCAGCTCTGCTTATGTAGGCCAAATCAACCGTCACGCAACCCAAAGTTATTAGAGAATACAATCAATATATGGAAGGAACTGATCTCATGGACCAAAACATAGCCTCGTTTAAAATATCCATTCGCCGAAAAAAGTGATGATGGTCGATTTTTACATGGTTGAGGCATGGTATATTTCTAGGCGCATAAAAAGCAATCATCTTATAGCCAACTGTTGTTGCGATATCAAATTATCCAGACGTATCTAACTAGATTTGACCAAGCTCCTAAAGGATCAGGAAGAACACCGACGTCAAAAGCATATGTTTCACTAAATCGGGTACCTGACGATGTTCGATATGATATGATGGATCACTTGTTGACGACTATTCCGAATAAAAAGAAAAGACGATATGCCGATGAAGGACGTATAATAAGCACACGCACTATGTGTTCCAAATGCAATGTTGGTTTGTGTCTGAAATGTAATGTTATTTTTTACTTTAAATAACGAATTTTTGTATTCGCAACCTTACATATATGTAACACCATTTCTTTCTAAAGTTTGCTGTTTCCATATTTTTAATAAACCATGTTTAGTATAATAACATAGTTTATGTTACTGTTTAAAAAAAATTCCGCCATTCATAGGTTAACTCGTCCGCTTTGTACTCTAAAATTAGTAATTTCTTAGCCCCCACCGTCCAAGTAAATTTACTAACCGCCATGTTTCTTTACCATCAAACGTTTATCAAATATAAGCATTTATCTGATACATTTGATAAAATATTTTGTAAAAGAAACATTTTGTAAAAGGTAGGCTATTACACCATAAAAGATTTTATAAAATACATAATATTTGTCAAAAATTTTTGATAATAGGTATATTCTTTTGAATAATTATCACTTTCAGTTCTGTCACTTGAAGTAATCATGATCACTTCGACCCAATGACAAGTAAATGCATATTCAAAAGAACATGAAGTTATCAGTTTCACTTTTTTCACTTTGATCAATTGATAATTACTCAAAAGAATATAGCCAATGTAGTACAGGCCGATGTTCGATATGATAGGATGAATCATCTGTTGACGACTATTCCAGATAAAAAGAGAAGACTATATGCCGGGAAAAATGTGCAACAAGCACACGCACTGTATGTTCAAGATGTGATGTTGGTTTGTGTCTAAGTGTAATGTCATTTTTTACTCGAAATAAGGAATTTTGTATTTGCAAACTGGCTAGAATTACATATATATATATATATATATATATATATATATATATATATATATATATATATATATATATATATATATATATATATATATATATATATATATATATTATGTCGGATATGCCTTACAGTCCTGAGAGGGACTCAGCACATACACGGGATGCCCGAAAACCTTCGATTGCACACACATATATATATATATATATATATATATATATATATATATATATATATATATATATATATATATATATATATAACATTTTTTTCTAAACTAAGCTTGCTGTTGCCAAAAAAAAATGTATAAATATACTTTTAATAAACCATTTTTAGTATAACATAGTTTTTGTTACTGAAATTAGTAATTTCTTAGCCCACACTGTCCAAGTAAATTTACTAACAGCCATGTTTGTTTATTTACCATCAATCTTTTATCAAATATAAGCATTATTCTGAATATTTGATAAAATATTTTTGTAAAAGAAACATTTTATAAAAGGTAGGCTATTAGATGATGAAAGATTTTATAAAATACATGATCTTTGTCAAAGATCTTCGATAGTGTAATACTGACCCAATAAGAGGTGTCACTAAATTATTTTTGAAACATTGTTTGCATAATAAGGTAAATTATGATGCCAGCTCAGTCAGTGCCTACTTTTCAAAAATAAATTGCAAAAAATTTGTATCAGAAATTTAAATTGCTAAACAAATATGAAAAATAGGTAAAAAAAACTTAATACAATTTTAAACACCATTATATCTGGGTACAATACACGTACTAGAAAAAATGTTCAGAATTTTGCAGAGAGTTTTTGAGCTCACTATTTAAAAAATTAAAGTTTCTTTGGAGTCACCGTGTATAATTTAAAATATATTAGAATAAATTCAACCCCATAATAAAGACCTTTTTACTTAAATAACTTTAGAAATCAACTCAGAATATTTTCAGTTAATAATATACTGTATATGTTTTAAATTTTATTCTAAATTTCGTTATATTTTTTCAGTTTTTCGTTAACTTGGAAAGCCGTGGATGTATCAGCGTGTCCGACGCAAACTTTAACAGCTCGTGAGGGAATAATCACCAGTCCAAATTATCCAGACATTTTGTTGGCCCATCTCGATTGTACCATTTTTATTCAAGCGCCGCGGGGAAAAAGAGTTTGGTTAGAATTTACGGACGTTGACCTCGGCTTAGAAGAATTTGAGAACATAAATAAGGGAGATAAAGATGTCGCTTTGGAGTTACAGCTGGGAAAGGGTTTGGAAGCGTTTAAGCCCTTTCAAATGGCGGAGCTCTTGACTGAGGGTAAGTTAAGTCTTTTTAAGTTGGATGAAGTTAAAAAACGTAGCCCAGTTGGGAAATATATGGGATATATAAAGAGGATTATTTTATTTTAAAGTAGAATAATTTAAATTAATCTCCCTTAAAATTTGTTTTTACCAATCATTGTTTGGATTTTAAATTTAATAGATGCAGAAGATGTTAAAAGAACAATTTTGCAAGAAAATGTTTATTTTAGTGCCTACTTATATTTAATAAATATTTATTATGGATGGGTTCCAAAAAGAAAGTTTAAATAGATTTTTTAATTTTGTATATATCAATAGGTCTTCATATGCTGTCCACTGCATAAAAACTGTACATAATATATAGCTATTTACCTTAAAAACTCCACAATAAACGGCCAATAAAACTGTCTATTTTCGTAATAAACTTTACTTAATCCTTAGCTATAAATAATTTACAACTATTACACTGCCTAACATATACCAATAAATCGGAAAATAAAATTGTTTACAACAGTTATACCGAGGTAATAAATTGCTCAGTTTGTTTAAGATACCGGCTTAGAAAGGAAAAATGTCTCAAGTGCCTTTTAATTTTTTGTTCGACTCTAGAAAGCTCCTTGTCGCTTTTAATATCCTTAAAAACTCACTTGAAGCACCTTCTTCCAATTACAAGTGTCTTAGAAGAGCTGATAGGACTAAAAAATAATTTATCTTTCCCTGAGACTGGTTTTTAGGTGTAAAAATTAATATATTTAGGTGTATCTGCCGTGGGTTTTTTTTATGGTACATTTTTGAAATAATAAAAAACACAATTTTTATTTTTTATTGGTCCAGGTTTTGATTAGGGTATTGCTCTATATATGTTTCGCCTTGTTAGAGCTTTCTCAAGAGTACTTGAAATATACTGATGTTAAAAAGAGTTTCATTTCATAAAATCTACCTGTTTTTAAGGCTTTTAACTAATAGTCTGAGAACTGAAGGCCAAAAAAAACATTATTTTTAGCCCCTTAATTTCATTTCGTTAGGAACATGTTTTCTAATAACAAAATGAAAAGTTAGACCGCACGACTGCGTTGTTGTTAATAATAAATATCATTATTAATGAAAAAAAAAAGATGAAAAATTCAAATTATTTATAGCCGACTTATATTGATGCAGGACATTATTTATGATTGGACAACATCGTCAGACCCGTTATCGATGTCACCTTAATCGTCAGACCGATATGTAACAGCATAAAACAAATCAATTTTTCAAATCATATATAGCCGTCTGAAATTGATTTATGGTATAGCAAATAGGTAAACATGCACAAAAATAATCGTCAGACTACACAGTATTGTCGCAAAAGTCGTCAGACTGCGATATAAAACCCTGGCCTGAGCAGAACTCTTGAAGCGCGACATATTTATCTACGTCTAACGACTTTTGCGACCACTCTGTCAGGTCTGACGATTATTTTTATCATTTTCATTAATTTTCAATAACATATATCGATTTCAAATAGCTACATATAATTTCAAGTACCGTTTTCATAAATTGTAATGTTGCAAAATACTGTACAATAAAACGCCAAACGATTTTAAGTAATTTCATCGAGTTTGTGCAGGTAGTTTATCGAATTTAAAAATATTATTAACACCGCGCCATACAGAACTTAATAAACTATTTTATTTTATTCTTTCGTCTTTATTGAATTCTTATCAAAATAATATATTAAATTTATATTGAACGTTTCGAAAAAATATGTTTTTGTATTTTCCGTATAACCTTATATTTAATACATAAAATTTTTAATAAAAATTAATTAAGCAATTATAAAGTACAAAATAATTTAATCCACCGCATCCTCATCATCGGCGATGTCACTATCACTATCCTCTTCTTCACTTCCATCAAGTACAGAAGGATCTATTTTCTACTGCACTTTTTGGAATACCAGCTTCGTCCTCTATATCTATTGATTGGCATAAAAAATATAATATTTATTTCAATAAATTAAAATATATATATATATATATATATATATATATATATATATATATATATATATATATATATATATATATATGGATATATGTATGGATATATATATATATATATATATATATATATATATATATATATATATATGTATGGATATATATATATATATATATACAGGTTTTTACGTCGTTGTCAGACCAATTTCACTTTACAGACCACCTTAGACCACTCAGAAACAATTATATTAGAAGCAAATAATTATGCGTTGTATGATTATTTTTATTCATGAAACCAATTACCATTGAGAGGGGTAAGCAAATTTAAAAAAAAAATTTTTCGTGTTATATTAGCCACCTTCACGAGCCAATTGCAAATTATCTCGAACTAAAGCCCAGTATATCAAATTTGTATCATTTTAGCAGTGATTCGGACCCGCCAGTGTTGCCGTTTTTTCGCCATGTAAAATATTAAACAGCAAAGAATAACGATATAAAATCATTTCTGAGAAATATTCCTTTCTCTTTAAATCTGGTCATTTTGATTTGTATTTTTACATTTTTACCTACTTCTAAAAGATAGAGGTCCTCAATTCGTCGACTATACATGTTTTTTTTTATGTATGTACACCGATTACTCCGGAACGGCAGCACCGATTTGAATGAAATTTTTTACGGTATGTTCAAGAAGTTGCTGCAGTGGTCCCATATTTTTTTAGGACGAAATTGGTATAGTAAATTCCAAGATGGCGCTGACAATATGGCGGCCAAAAAAATTAATTTTGTCAGATTTTCTCCAAAATTGGAATAGGGGAATTTTCGAGGTTGTACCCAACGAATCCGAAATTATTTTTAAAAAATTCAATATGGCGGATCCAATATGGCGGATAAAAAAATTTAATTTTCTCCAATGTTCTCCAAAATTGGTATAGGGGAGTATTCGGGATCGCACATAACGAATCCAAAATATTTTCACAAAATTCAATATGGCGGATCCAATATAGAGAACAAAAAAATTAATTTTTTCTTATTTTCTCCAAAATTGGTACGGGGGAGTTTTCGGGGTCGCACATAACGAATCTAAAAGTATTTTGAAAAAATTCAATATGGCGGACGAAAAAATCAATTTTGTCCGATTTTTTTCAAAATTGATATGGGGGAGTTTTTGGTATCGCACATTACGAATCTGAAGTTATTTAAAAAACTAAATATGGCGAATCCAAGATGGCGGATTAAAGATTCTACATCTCTCGATTTTGTCTAAAATCAATATTGGGGGATTTTTGTTAGTGGTATTGCGAATTTAAAATATTTTTTGAAAAACTCAATCTGACGAATTCAATATGGTGTCCTAAAAATTTTACATTTTCCGATTTTCTTCAAAACTGATATAGAGGGTTCTTGAGGGTGTAAATTATGAATTTAAAAGTATTTTTTAAGATTCAATATGGCGAATCCAATATAGGAGAGTAAAAATTTCCCATTTTTCGATTTTGTTCAAAGGTGGGACTAAATCGTTTTTAAGGATGTAAATAGCAAATTTAAAATTATTTTAAGGAAACCTAATATATCAGATGGAATATGATGATCTAGAAATTTTAAATTTCCGGATTTCATCCAAAATTGGTACTAGTGGGCTTGAAGGGTTTAGATTTAGATTAGATTAAGATGTTAAAATTACTTTTTTGAAATTCATTATGGCGGATCCAATATGGTGGGTTGAAAATTTTACCTTATTCGCATTTTTTCAGATCTGTTATTATAGGGTTTACGTCTCAAGTTCTGCAAATATCGATTTTGGGAGGTTTTGTGGCCTATATTACCAATCTAAAATTAACTTGAAATTTAAGGTAACGAATTTACTATGATAGACTAATTATTTGTTTGACGCAATTTCACTGGTATTTGGAGAACTCTAAGAATTAAAGAATTTTTAGTGGTTTATTTTAGGTTGGTTTACAACTTTGGATAAAATGGGTACTTTTTTGCCACCTTATTACGAGGTACATTAATTTCGATTAGTACTTAGTTCAAATAATTTATGGATATCATAATGAATTCAAAACTAAAAATCGTAAAATAAAATTTTTATAAAAAAGTTGAACCGACTTCTAAAAGTGCGCTAAAAAGTGAAAAAAACCATAAATTTTTATATAAAATTGAAATTTTTGAAGTCGGCGCCAAATTGTTTCTAAATGAAATAAATAACTACTAATATATACAAATTATAGTAAGAAAGCAATTACAAATAAAGCGTTTTTAATTTGTTTATGCGAATCACATTTTATCAGTCATAAGTTTGGCGCCGACATTTCATATAAAAATTTATAGTTATTTTTCACTTTTTAGCGTCGGTTTGAGAAGTCGGTTCAATTTTTTATAAAAATTTTATAGCATTTTATCTAAATTTTCAAATTAAAACTAACAGTTTCATAACTTCGCCTTTGTAGAGAGTATAATGCTGTATTAGTTAAGATGACGATATTTTGGCATCTAGCTTAATTTATAATAATTAAAAAACACCATCAAGTAAGGAGTTTAATTTTAAAGGTAAATGCTACATATAAAACAAACGTACCAATGTTGGGAATACAGCCTAAGAAAATGAAATGAATTTTTAAATATAAACACAAAACCTTAATTTTTTAATTACATATTTTTACAAGTTTCCGTCCTGGTTTTTAATTTATGTCCAAGAATAGCAATTTGCGGATTGATAGAAAGTGACGGTAGGTCGAAAATTTATTTTTTAAATATTAACTTAATTCTGGTAAAAATCCAGATAGTTTCTGGACATATTCACATAGTTTGTGGACGTTTTCAAATAGTTTGTGGAAATTTCTAAATTGTTCTCGTAACCTGATATTTTTAATGCGTGGCATTTTAAAATCATTGCACTTTTCTCTATTTTCTAACTGAAACTGATTTTATTCTTCAGCAACCATAAAATTGAACTTTCTATAGAAGTGTAATTTCATGGTTTAAAATTTTTTTATTTTAAAATTGTGTGCAAAAATGAAAACTAAAAATTTTTATATCTAAGGGTAGCATAGTATGACATTTCGAATTAACTTTTCTATAATAATATACATATAGACTTAGGGTATTCAGTTACCAAAATCATAAAGTTAATAACATGCACAACAAATTAAACCTATGTACCTGTATTCTAGATTTTGTTAAGGCAAAATCTTGTGTAAAATCGATTCTGCTCAATTGTAATGATGTTTATGTATGGGGGCTATTGAGATCATTTGCGCGAGAAACCTATTTAAGAATGAAAAAAAAACAATAATACCGAATTGGATAGCCTCTAACACTCACTTTGAAGAAATAAAAAATACAGTCACTATTGCTCAGTATTTACAATCTTTCAATAAAAAAACAAGTGATTTTAATACAATATATAGTATAATTGAACGGAAGTTTGCGGTCAAAAATACTGTATTCAAACGTTTAAGCAACAGTTGTATACATTAATTCAGCTGGTTAAATTTGATATGAGTGATGGATTTAAAAATGTTGTTACTCATTTAGGCGCTTTTCATACTGTTTGCTGTGCAATTTAATGCCTCAGCAAAATTTGGGGAAGTTGTGGCATAAGAGATCGGCTAGCCAAATCTAAAGTTCTTGCTGGAATTACCGCAGAGGGAATGTTGGAGAGGCATTTCATGAAGCCATTCGAGAATTAATTTTAGTATATGAAAGGCTAATGCAGTTATTGATAAAACGTTTTTTTGATCAACTGAAAAAATAATAAAAATAGAAGCTCTAGCGGTTTTGCTAAAAAATATCGAAATGTTTTCAGATAGTTATTGAACGGATACATATAAGAAATATGGTTTGGAAAAACTTTCTTTCGATATACACCATTATTTCACAAATATAGAAACGAAATTGAAGAATCTGAAAATTTTCAATTTTGGTTTGAATTTATTAAGAGCATTCAATTCTTTTAGAGTTATTCGGGCCGATAGAGCAAACTCCACTTGCTCACATCAAAAAAATCTCTATTGATGTTGAAGGTTCAAATGTCCAAAAATAACGAATTTCGTCATTTTTTTGCATAAAATTGCAAATCTCTTGGCAAGGAAGCATTTTCCGAAAAGATAAAAAATATTTTGACGTATTTTATTTAATAATTAATTTTAAATCTTTTTTTCAACCTCATATAAAAAGAATAATAATAACAGCAAAAAAAACAAGTAGGAAATTGAATTCGATTCATCGACGTGACATTTCAATGCTAAATAAAGTTTTTATAAAAAAATTGAACCGACTTCTAACAGTGCGCTAGAAAGGGAAAAATACCTAGAAATTTTAATATGAAATTTAAATTTTTGAAGTCGGCGCCAAACTAATACCTGACAAATTTTGATTCGCATAAACAGATTAAAAATACTTTATTTGTAATTGCTTTCTTACCATAATTTATATATATTAGTAGTTATTTATTTAATTTAGAAATAATTTCGCGCCGACTTCAAAAATTTCAATTTCATATAAATATTTCTAGTTTTTTTTTCACTTTTTAGCGCACTTTTAGAAGTTTCAATTTTTTTGTAAAAATTTTATTTTTTTATTTTTAGTTTTGAATTCATTATGATATTCATAAATTATTTGAATTAAGTGCTAATCGAGATTAGTGTACCTCGCAATCACTCCAAGGTGGCAAAAAAGTATCCATTTTATCCAGAATTGTAAATCACCCTAAAATGAACCACTAAAATTCTTTGATTCTTAGAGTTCTCCAAATACCAGTAAAATTGTATCAAACCAATATTTAGTCTGTCATAGTAAATCCACTATTTTAAATTTCAAATTAATTTTAGATTGGTAATATAGGCCCTAAAACCTTCCAATATCCATATTTAAAGAATTTGAGACGTAAATTTCTTAGCCCAATATATTTTATATTGCATATTGAGTTTGTACACGCCCCAAGAACACTGCAATATCAATTCTAGATAAAACCGAAAATTGTAAAAATTTTAGTCCTTCATATTGTATCTTATCAACCAAATAGTTTTAAAAAATTAACCTCATATTAGTAATACACCACCCCCAACGCCCTAATATCAAATCTGAAAAAATGTGAATAAGGTAAAATTTTCAACCCATCATATTGGATCCGCCATATTGAATTCCAAAAAAATAATTTTAACGTCTTAATCTAATCTAAATCTAAACCATTCAAAGCCCCCTAGTACCAATTTTAGATGAAATCCAGAAATTTAAAACTTTTAAACGGTCATATGCATCTAATATATTAGATTTTCTTAAAATAATTTTAAATTCGCTATTTATATCCTCAAAAACGATTTAGTTCCACATTTGAACAAAATCAAAAAATGTAAAATTTTCAGTTCGCCATATTGAATCCTGAAAAAATACTATTAAATTCCTAATTTATACCCTCAAGAACCCTCTATATCAGTTTTGGAGAAAGTCGAAAAATGTAAAATTTTTAGGACACTATATTGAATCCGTCAGATTAAGTTGTTAAAAAAATATTTTAATTTCGTAATCAACACTAACAAAAATCCACCAATACTGACTTTAGACAAAATCAAGAGATGTAGAATCTTAAATCCACCATCTTAGATCCGCCATATTTATTTTTTAAATAATATCAGATTCGTAATGTGCTAGCCCAAAAACCCCCATATCAATTTTGAGAAAAATCGGACAGAATTAATTTTTTATCCACTATATTGGATACGCCATATCGCATTTTTTAAAATAATTTTATATTCGTCATGTACGACTCCGAAACTCCCATGTACCAAAGAAAATCGGACAAAATTGATTTTTTGTCCGCCATATTGGATCCGCCATATAGAATTTTTTAAAAATATTTTAAATTCGTTATGTACGACTTCGAAAACTCCCCCATACCAATTTTGGAAAAAATCGGACAAAATAAAAATTTTTGGTCCGCCATATTGAATCCGCCATATTGAATTTTTTAAAAATAATCTCAGATTCGTTATGTGAAACCCCGAAAACTCCCCCATACCAATTTTGGAGAACATCGGACAAAATTGATTTTTTCGTCGGCCATATTGGATCCGCCATTTCGAATTTTTTAAAAATAATTTTAGATTCGTCATGTGCGACCCCGAAAACTCCCCCGTATCAATTTTGGAGAAAATTGGACAAAATTGATTTTTTGTCCGCCATATTGGATTCGCCATATTGAATTTTATAAAAATATTTTGAATTCGTTATGTACGACCTCGAAAACTCCCCCATTCCAATTTTGGAGAAATTCGCACAAAATTTAATTTTTTTGTCCGCCATATTAGATCCGCCATTCTGAATTTTTTTAAAATAATTTCTGATTCATTGGGTATAACCCCGAAAATTTCTCCATACCAATTTTGGAGAATATCAGACAAAATTAATTTTTTTGGCCGCCATATTGTAAGCGTCATCTTGGATTTTACTGCACCAATTTCATCTAAAAAAATATGGGACCATCGCAGCAACTTCCTGAACATAACGCAAAAAATTTCATTCAAATCCGTGCAGCCGTTCCGGAGAAATCGGTGTACATACATAAAAAAAAACATACATACGCGACGATTTGAAAACCTCCTTCTTTTAAATGTCGGTTAAAAAAGCATTTTCTTTTAATGCTCCCCTTTAGCCTTCATAGGACCACAATTTAGAGTCTTATTATAGGCTTTTAAACTACGAAAGTCTCATCTAAGTGGGTTTAATGTCATGTGGCAGTAGTAGAAACAAATAGACAAAAATTTTAAAGAAATTATTTTGCATTAACAAATCTTCATATGGTCGCTTGAAACCTGTTTTGTAAAAATTCAATTAGACCGGAGACCCGATTCTGTAAGCATATATTTTGATATTCCCTTTCCTTATCTCTTTTAGGACAGTGACATACTTATGTGTTACTACAGACTGAACAAAGATGGAAGATCCTTATTATGACATTATCTTTCTCTATACTTTTATAGAATCGCAGCCCGGGAGTTATCGACATTTTCTTCAATTTGCATTAGCGTGAAAGTATATTTAGTTGTCTATTTTATTACGAAAAGTCCGTACTGCACACCTAGTTCAACAATGAAAAGAGGGGTCGAGAGTATGTAAAAAAATACCAAAATATTTATCTGCATCATGCTGAAACTTCGCCCGGTATAAATTTTAAATTTAAGGAAATGAGCTCGGTGTTCAGCTCTTTTTACATGTATCTGGCAGCAGTACTTTGAACTGTCAACGGATTGGCAGCGGTTTTTTGTCATTAATTAGACTGAATGTGCATTAGTAGCACTGACTTTTCAGGTTAAGAGTGATCATAATAGCCATAACAATACACTTTTACACTGATGCAAATGGGACACAAAAAACTCGCTAGCTCCAATAGATACATCGTCATTAAATTTTATGAAAGACTAATTATGGTAAATAAGTACACCAATTCCCAAAATTAGATAACAGTAATCTTTAAACATAATAACTTTTTTCTTTAATATCAATAATATTATATAGAACAAATGGCCACCTTTTCCTCTATTTTTTGTAAATTGACAAAAATCTTATTTTTTAAAAACGTTTCATGAAAGTTTTAGACTAACCATGTAATAATAATATTCTTTGTACTTTGCAAATAAAAATAATTTTGAGAATTATTTTCGAAAGTAAAAATGTTACTTTCCATTCTTCTCAGAACATTAAAATGGAGAAATAATTTGTATGATTGATATGGTTTAGTATTATCATTCTAGTTAGTCTATGGCCGTCGGTAAAGTACAATTGGTTTAACAAAGTCAGTAAAACCAACAGATATATTGATTGTTATACAAACTGCGTGGTTGCCAATTTTGGGGGCTTGTGAACGTTGATCTAACGAATCGAATTACATACTATATACGGATCAGACGCTAGCGTCCTCTACACGATAAATTTCGGAATTAAATCAATATATAATTCGATATTCTACCACAATTTTAGGCCCAGCTAATATTTTGTCCCTAGCATCTTATGACTCCCCGGATTACGCTGGCAAAAGGAACGTTTTCAAGCCCCAAGCCCGGGCTTGAGAACGTTCATTTGGCTTGTGTTCGTAATAAGTATGTAACGAGTTGGGATTGTATAAGCGGTAAAACCAATATATATATATATATATATATATATATATATATATATATATATATATATATATATATATATATATATATATATATATGTAATCGAAGGTTTTCAGGCATCCCGTGTATGTGGAGCTGTATGACATCTACGAGCGCTCGTAGACGCCATACAGTGAGCTTTGAAAATGGTGAATGAGATTTCACCGAAACGTCAGCTGCCTTACAGTCCTGAGAGGGACTCAGCACATACACGGGATGCCCGAAAACCTTCAATTACACATCACACCCTTGATAATATCCGACATAACACATATATATATATATATATATATATATATATATATATATATATATATATATATATATATATATATATATGTATGTGTGTGTGTGTATGTGTGTGTTTCATATTTATAAAACGTACCATTTGGGCTGTTCTCCAAGCTTGTTATATCTTGAATCGTAATAGGAAATTGGTCGCCAAAGAACCATTTGAAATGCAATGTTCCGTCAACCTCTTGCCATGCATATTCAGTGGGATCTAAATGCATTGTCGGAACTTTTTTCCAGGCATTTTGCCAAATTCTACTAATGTAAGGCGTACGCAGACTGCTGCTAAAATTCTATTTCGCATGGGGGAAGCGGTGATCCATTGGAACCGTTACTTGGCGTTTGCAAAATATTTGCATTATCCTTAATTTTGTATGCTTTCATGAAAGTTTCTACTCTAGCTTACTTATTCTTCCGATTCCTTACATTTTACAACACACAAACTTTTGGAGAATAGCTGTTATTGTTGCAAGTCTGACTCATCAGCAATACAGTATTTTGTAACACTGCAATTTATGAAAATGATACTTGAAATTATATATAGCCGTCTGAAATCGATTTAGGTTATTAGAAATAGATGAAAATGCGTAAAAATAGCCGTCAGACCTCTAAAGTGGCCACAAAATTCATCAGCTGTAAATAAGTATCTTGCGCATCGAGGTTTCTGCTCGAGCGAGGCCGCCGCTGTCATATCGCAGACTGACGACTTTTGCGACAACACTGTATAGTCTGACCATTATTTTTGTGCATGTTTATCTATTTTTTATAACATATATAGATTTCAGACTGCTATATATAATTGGAAAAATTCATTTTCTTACGCTGTTACATATCGGTCTGACGATTAAGATGACATCAATAACGGATCTGAGGATATTTTTTATGTTTATCCAATCATGAACAATGCTCTGCTTCAATATCAGCCGGCTAATAACTATATTGTTATTAACAACGACGCGGTCTGACTTAATTTTGTTATTAGAAAACACGTTCCTAACGAAACGAAATGAAATTGAGCGGTTAAAAATAATATTTTTTTTGCCCTTCAGCTCTCAAACTTGTATTTGTCTACAGTTACGTTAACTTGAAAATTTTGTTGGTCATTAGTACTTCCAACTGAATTGTCTTTTAGAAATTTTTTCATTTCTAATTATTCGAGTCAGTTTAGTTTTTATTTTTTGTTTCAAAATGGAGAAGTTGGGCATTACTTTTTGTTTCGAAATGAAGAAGTTGGGCATTACTTAAATAGATAAAGTGATTATTGTCAATAAAATGGGCTAACTTACTCATGGATTTTTCATTATTTAACATGGATTTTTTATTTTCTTTCAATCTAATGTAGAAGTATAGTTCATTGATTTAAAATTATTGTTTTTCAGTGGATTTACGCTATAGAGTTCTTGTTTTAGCAATTTTTTCTGTGTCTTTTTTTATTAGACTATCAATTATGTTTTCTTTGTATCAGTTATTTTTTGCAATCTGTTTTATAGTACACAGTTCTTTATTACAGTTTTCTTTGCTTAATAGAAAGGTAACTAGTCTATGTATTAAGACGTGTTCAAAATTTGTCATACAGATTTCTGATAGTAAAGGAGATATTTAAGAACCCATAGGAGACCTTCTTCTTGTCGGTAGAATTCATTGTTAAATCAGAAATAATTCTGTGTAATGCATTCTTTATTTCATTTTTAATGTTATTATTTATTATTAAATACTTGATCAATTCTATTAAAATAATATTAAGCTCCTTTATAGGCATGGAGGTAAAAGGGTTCATTGTTGTGTATATATAAATTTGGTTTTCTATGTAACGTTAAAATAAATACTCTTGTAAGGGCAATTAAAGATTTTATTATTCAAAAAAAAAATCATTAATTAATAAAACCCTATGTAAATTTTAAAAAAACGAGATTTTTTAATTCCCCCCTAAAGAATTACTGAGAAGAGGGGGGAGCCGTTCGCAGTTTTGTATCTATAAATTTATTTTTCCGTGTAATGTTGAAATACATACTGTTATTATGCCAGTTAAATATTTTATTGTGCAAGAAAATATAATTTCATTAATTAGTAAACGTAAATTTAAAAAAAAAAGATATTTTTAAAATCTACCTCTTAAAAACTACTGAATTCAGTTTGAAAAGTTATTAAAACTATAAAATTGTAGTCACTGTATAAAAAAGTAAATAAAATGATAAATAACAAAAAGTTTGCATTATTGATAACGGATCCCCTCAATCCTATTTTTTTTAATAGACCGTTCAATTTTAAGTTTATAATTTCAATGATGAGCTAGAACTGTAAAGAGAATATGCTTTACTCCCCGTTAAGGACAGCTAATGTTTTATTTTTCTTTTCCCATGGGTCTGTCCTGAAAAAAAAAACTACTTTTCTTTATAAGCTCTCCTTTTTATTTTGCCTGCACAATATAAAATGGCGTATATTTTTGCCTGAAATACTGTAAGATATGTTCCAAAGGGAAGAGTCAGTTCACTTCTTGGTTGTAACTAATCTATACCAGCTCCGATATCCTCTTTGGTCTTTGAACCGTCAGTGTACCAGATAAGTGCTCTTAAAGATGGTTTCGGTTTAACTTTTTTTACTAACCCTTCGGTCCTCTATAATGACCTCGAACGATATATTATAACGATAGCCCGAGGTTATATGATCTGTGTCCATTTACAATTCAGGACCCCTGATTTTGTTATATAAAGTTTTACGTTTTGTCATCAGCATTTGTGTTGTTGGCAATGAGTGATGTAGCCGATAAAGCCCCTCTCTCTGAATCACTAAAAGTGGTGGAGGGAGGGCCATAATGCTTAAACAGGCGGACCGTCTATATGCCGTCCAGTCTGATCATAGTTGTTCTTTGCATTATCTCGAGCCACCAAACCAAGGCTGTAGATGTAATCGCTGGTCTCACCACATTGATGTATAGCCAATATATCAATTTGAGTGAGAGACCCCATGTTTTCCCACACATCCGTATAATAACTACAAAGGTTGTTTCAGATTTTCTTGTTATCTTTTCAACATGCTTGATCCTAGACCATCTAAAGTCAAAGATTACCCCTAGATATTTAACCTCCTGGGGGTGCGGTAATGTTTTATTGGTGAAATCCTTTTTAATTTTATTTCAGGTAATTTCGTCTCTTTAGAAGAATTGCTCAAAATACGATTACAAACTGGCAAACATCCAAAGGGGAAAGGTTTCCACGCGATATACAGAACATCTGATATAACATCTATAGAAGAAAGAATTATTACACTCAACAACGAATCATCAGGTAAAAATTGCAAAAATTTCAATTGCAAAAACATATAATTATGTTGTCCATAACTGAACATTTATTTATATTTATGTGTACCACTCTTCTATATAAAAACTTTATTTGTAAAGACAAATATTAATAAGCAAATAATTTCTATTTCACAGGTCTTCTTCTTCATCTAAATTTTCCGAAGCAGTGTCCAAAAGATGTGGATTTTTTACAGCGTTTCATTGCTCCTCCCGGCTTTATAATTTCTTTAGAACTGCATTCTATAAAGCTAAGTCACGTAGAGTGTGGAAACGAAAATGGGCTTATCGAAGTTTTTGATAATTACGCAGGTACGAATGGATCCTCATGGAGATTATGTTATGAGCCAGGTATGAAATTTTATTACTAATATGTGCCTTGCCATAATTAATAATTAACTATTTTCAAGGTACTATATGTTTTTTGAATACATAATTTTAAAATTTCAGAGGACAGCTCCTCGTTTCCAGTACCAGCAGTTTACATAAAATCCTTCCTTAATACGATCCAGTTACGTCAAAAGAGTGGCACAACTGTAAATCCTTTAAACGGGTCTCTGAGGGTCCTCCCCGACGAGGGATATAAGAAAAAACTCATTAATTACATTCACAAAGACGTGGAGTCGTGTAAACCGAACCCCTGTCAAAATGGAGGGAAATGTGTTAACAAGAAGTCCAGGAAAGTTTGTCAGTGTATCGGGCACTTTACTGGTAAGATAATAAATAAGAGAAATTTATCACTGACTCCGGCTACGTGTAAGGGTTTTGATAAGACGATATCGAGAAGAGCTATCCTATTTAAAGAAACGTCTAGGAAGTTTGGTGGAGATTAATAACATAAACTTTGAAATACCATGTAACAACAATAGAAGTCTATTAATTTTCAATGTTCAATGTTATATTAATTATTACACGGCAGTATAACATCTTCAATTTTTATTACCCAACCGTAGTAGAAATCGAAGACAAAACATTTTCAAGGATTATCGTTAACAGCTTGGGAAAAGTTAAAAATTCACTTCAATAATGCATTGATCAGCACTTCTAAAAATTTTGTATATATTGTACATAGAAGTATTCCAGAATTTTAGGGAAGCAGATATTTTTTAATGTTTTTCAATACTTACAGAATATTTGTATATACAAGGTTTAAAAAAAAATGAAAAATTTTAAGGATAGATAATAATTCTCAAAATAACAAAAAAACGCCGTGTTTAGTAATGGTACCCAATTTAATAAAATTTTATGAACTTATATTTAGACTTGCTTATAATTTATTGGTGGCGTATGACCAAGTTATTTAATGATACGTATTGGTAGGGACAGGCGATGGTTTGTAAAATTTTAATTTAAAATTCGAAAAATCCATACTTTTAAGTAACCAAGTAAACTTCGTTTATTTCAATAGTCCCAACAGTTTTCGAGATATTTGAAGTTGAATGTTTTAATGTACTTATCATTGAAAATTATATATTTTTTCTCAATAATTGATTTTTGACCTTGATAAATGATTGTAAGATGCCATTTTTATACAAACGCAATAGGTTTTTTAGTTACAGTTGTGGTCACTATCTTATACTTAAAAAATATGACATATCTTTCAATAACCATATTAAATATATTTGGATAAGATTTGTATTTTTTTATTGTGAACTAGTTAAAGATTTATTCATTTTAAAGCAGAAAATGCTAAAATTTTTATCGTTAAATATAAAAAAATAAAGAAACTGAAAATTTGGCTCTGTCAAAATAATAGCGGTGTTTAATTAATACACTCACAAATAAAAATATTGCATATTTTATTTTTAAATATTTTTGATATTGATTTGTTTTCCTTTACAACGTTATGTATTTTTTATTGTTAAATGTCTTGTACCCGAGTGATATACGTATATTAATCGAAATTAATTTACATATTGAAACCTTACAATAGATTTAAAGAGGAATTAATGGAATATCATGATTTTGTTTGTAACATTTAATTGGAAAGGACAAGATTGACGGCAATACAACAATTTTTTAATAATAACGGTTTGCTCAAGATTACATTCTACAAAACGTTCTCGAGTCCTTCTGAATACTTTACCACGTCCATCTGGCTTCCATAATTTTGTCCTGATTTCATCTGTGAAAAGAACTTCTCCACATTGGTCTTCATTCCAGTTAGCATGAGCTCTTGCAAATTGTAACCGTTCAGTTTTGTGACGTGGGAGAAGCCTAGGAATTCTGGCAGGACGTTTTGGATTTAATTCCGATCTTCTTATTACTGTTTTGATACTTACATGAACTTATCTTGTGATTAGTAATTCATTTTTGAGATGCGCAGCTGTAAGTGTGCGATTTTGCAAAGCTTAAATTCTCAAATATTGGCCATCTCTTGGCGTTGTACATCTCTTTCGTCCTTGACCTGGGCACCTGTTGTATATTCCAGTTTCTTCATATCGCTTTACTATACGAGGAACAGTCGATTGATGGATACGCATTCTCCGCGCATTGTCTTCTTGTCTGCAACGCTAATTAGCTAAATGAACAATTTTAGCACATTCTAAATCGCTAAAATGTGGCAAAAAAACTACAGAATCGACAAATAAAGCAATGGAAATGTCATTTTGACAACGATAAACAAAACAGCAGCGATTTTTAGGCGCGAAGGCTTCCTAGGCAATATTTATATTTGTGATATTATTGCTTCTTTCGCTCTAAAGGCTATGTCTAAATATTGTTTTATCTGTAATGAATTGTAATAAAAGTAAAAAGCCGTAGCATAAGAAATTTAACAATGAAAATACGGTCGGTAAAACTACTTTTGTCCAAGAAGTTTCTCCTCCAAATAATAAACAAGGAAAACAAAACAGAGAATTTTTAATTTTACAAGCACAAAGCCACGTATGTTTATTTTAAAAGTCCGGATTAAACGTTCTAGTAAAAGTCTCTTTTTTTTTGAAAGACACGGATTGTTCTATTTTTAAATTCGGAGTAGGCCTTCCAAGCCTTTTTATTTCAGCCTTATCACTTAATGACCGACTACAGAATGGCTCTGGACTTAAACTCTGAACCGAATTCATTTTTGTTTTTACCAAAACCCAAAACGTAAAAAAATACAATAGCTACTACAAAACAACGAAATTAGCAGGCAAACTAAAGGTGGTGTAACTCGGTATAATCTATGTTTAGATCTGTTCTGAAACACATTTGAAATGACGTTACTATTTCCGATCGCCCGATTACGATAATGACGAAGTGCTCTTTGAACCTGGTTAAAATAAACTGCCAGCGAAAATACAGCTTAAACACAGGTGGCAAGTCGAATTGACACATTCATTGAGCTTATAAGACGAAATTAATCCCACATCTTAGATAGGCAACTCCATATACGCTCCAATGTATTAGCTTGGATTTCAGTAAAATTACACACCAACAAAGCGATTACGTTTCCAGGCGTAATACTGTAATACAGACAAATTATTCTTGACTTTTAGGTGAAGTAAATTAAATTATTTCACTAATTAAATGCTATTCACTTATAATCTAGGTAAAACATTGAATTAAATTTAATCAATAAATTATTAGTACAAATTAAAAAATATTTGTACTTATACTTATTGGTTTGTTGTATTTTAATTTACAATTTTTTTGGGGGTTGCGCAAACCTACAAACCTAAGGAAAAGCCGCCACTGATGTTGACTTTGTTTTTTGTTTGTTCCTGCTATAAACTAAGAGAAAATTGGTAAAAGGATTATTATTACTCCTCCCTCAAAACTACAGTAACTCAAAAACTTCGGAAAATATAAATGGAAATTCGCGTTTCAAACTAGGATACACTCTACATAATATAGTATGTGAATTTTTTGTGTATAAGAAAAATTTAAAACTACTTATACCTACTACAAAATTCAATATAAACGTAAACTAATATTCCATAATGCAAAATTTAATAATAAAAATATTTTTCCGATACATCGTGTACGTGAACGTTATTATTTCGTTTTCGGCATGAGATTAAAGATAACCTTATTTTACAAAATTTTTGTGTACGGTATTATAACAATATTTGGAAACTTAGTTTTTTAAAACTAAATCCTTAACTTAAAAGAGTAAACAGAAATGAAAAATACAATTTGATGGACCATTTTAGGGAAGAAATATATTTTAAATAAATTCCCGAACATAAAAACTTTTTAGGTCTATTTTGCGCCATAACTCTATGTGACTTGGAACCATGCGTCTTTGGGACCTGCGAACTTACAGACACAAGTTACAGATGTCACTGTAAAGCCGGATATGTCGGACCTACATGTGAACAAAAAAAGAAACCGTGCGAAGGAAATCCATGCGAGAGTCGTGGCACTTGTATTGAGAAAGGGAATGGATTTCATTGTAGATGTCACGCTTGGTGGGAAGGTAAGAAACGGTTCTCATGGTAAAAGTTTTCCAAATACACGAGCGCCATCTATTTAAAGTAATTATGTTTAAAATATATACTTTATTTTAAATGAAAACATTTTCGTTGCTTTTTTATCACTTCCACGTATCGTTAATATGGGTACAATCTTATTTTTAAATTTTTGTATTTTAAAAGGTCCAAGATGCGAAAAGAGGATGCTTCATATTCCGTACAAACCTTTGAGTGAACGCATGCTCCATGAACCATTTTGGCTTGGTTTAATGACAGTGTTTGTCGTAATGGGCGTCATAGGATTAGTGTGGTGTGCTAAGCGTCATTTTCCTGAGAAAATAGAGAAGTTATTAGCGGAGGACGACAATAGGAATAGAAGTAAGTTTTGCCAATATCGTACAAGTGTAGATGATTTTAGAAAATTGAATATCATCATCATCTTTCAAAAAATTTACATTTTTAATTAATTTCAACCGTTTCAGTCCACTCACTGCGCAGCACCTCAGTTCGAGAACAGTTGGCAGCAGCGTCAGCATCAACGACGGCTTTAGCAGCAGCGCCATCTCCCGGTCCCGCCACGGCGCCCCGTTCTCTCTTCGGCCGCCTGGGTATCCGCAAGCCGTCCATCCTCAGCCTGACCAGCCCACACGCCAGCAGCGGTGGCTACTCACCCGCCACGGCCCGAACCTTTAGTTTGGACGATTTACTAAAACCTCCCCCTAGACGTAAGGCGCTACGCCTGCGCTACCAGTGTTTTGTACACCTAAAACACTTTACATATCTCTCTGATAACTATCTCTATCTATTCCTCTTTAATTTAATTTTAGTTGAGTTAAAGTATTTATTATGCATTTTAGAACGTTAGTTCAGGTTAAAGCGTCAGTTTTCACAAAAATTTTATAATTTGCTCAAGGATCTGCAACTTCAATGTGCTAAATAGACATAGCATAGTGATTATATATATATATATATATATATATATATATATATATATATATATATATATATATATATATATATATATATATATATATATATATATAATATGGAATTCCACTATATGATGACTAATCGATATGATATTTCTATAAGGATACGATCGAATTCCCCTAATCCTTCGTTACCATATTTTACACTAGTCAACCTTGAGGCATCCTACTTCCCTCTTGTATTTGTAAAGTCATACAAAGAACGTTTCTAAAATATTACCTAAAACAACAATATTATTTTTTAACATCTATATAAATGTCTCAACATGATCCGTTTTTTTAATATGACATATGATAATTGGCATGATTGCAATGATGCAATTTAGAATATCTCACAAATTTACCCTTTTTATCCGACTTCTAAAAGTAGGAGGTTTTAAGTTCGAGCGCTTATTTTTTTTTATGGATATACTTCTATTATTCCGGAACAGCGGCACCGAATGAAATTTTTTCCGTTAAAGCTCGTTTGATACCGATGTTGGGAGTTGAAAAGTTTTGGGAGCCTGGGTAAGGAATCGAAAATTAAATTCTTAAAATTCAAAAGAGCGGATTTACTATAGCAGAATAAATGTTTGTTTGATACAATTTCATTCAAAACTGGTATTTGAAGAATTCTCAGAATTGAAGAACTTTTTGTTGCTCAGTTTAGTGTGGTCTACAACTTTGGATAAAATGGGTACTTTTTTGCCCCTTTGGAAACTCAACTGAATCCGCTTTTTAAGGCTTTTTAGAAGTAGGTTCAATTTTTTAATAAAAACGTTATTATAGCAAAAGATGGTCTCCTACAATATACTAGTATTTCTCGTTGAAAAGCATTCTTCACCACGCCGGCCAAGATCACAGAAAACCTAGCGAGATTATGAGTGAATTTTTGTGGATTTAGCTTATTCGTCCTTTTGGTTATACTCTGATAAGTCCAACCACAAACTTGTAGAAAATACAGATTACAAATGACGTTCTGAAATCAATGATATTTATTTTAACTTGACCTTATTACTTTCTTTTTCAAAACTTTAATACTATATTACTTTATTACTTTCACCAAGCTCTATACTATTCCCTTTCTTCTATTTTTTGTAGATGAATTATCCCCTTCCTCTATCACTTTGCGTGTGGCTGGTAGGTTGCACAGTACATGTTTGTATATTGTATTTGGTGTTGCACTCAAAAAAGTTGATATATTTTTTTGTTTTTGTGTGATTCTCATTTTTAATATACAATCCCACTTTTTTACCTTGAAACCGTACATATAAAATCCATTTGAATATTAAAATGAGCTCCCATAAAAATGAGATATACAAAACAAAAAAAAATAGCAAAATATGCAAACTGGTCTAGTTTTTTAAAATCAATTGCATGTAGTTGCTATTGTGGTCTTTTATTTTTTCGATAATATAAGTACAATACGCCAGAGAAAAATTATTTTATGTTCAAATACTAATCATCTTAGAAAGCTAGACTGTTAATACAGCACAACAAATTAGAAAAAAATATGTAAATATTATACAGGGAGAGGCAGAAATCTTGCATCATATGGGAAAAAATTTTATTTGGCTTTTTAAAAAATTAAAATATTGTAATATTTTCAAAAATATTACTTAGAAAAATCACACACAGTATATTGGGGCTACAACATTGTAGAAAAAACTAACAAGTTGTTAGTTTTTCTACAATGTTGTTCTTTGAGTACAAGCTGTCCCTACAAACTTTTATAGCAAAAGATAGACTTTCTATCAAAAAGCAACTGAAACATTTAAAATTAAATTTGAATGAAAAGCGGCCTATTTCGAAGAGTGGGGAAGAGTGGAATGCATAAAATAATAACTCACTGAAGAGTCAAAAACTGTCAATTTTTATTTTCATAATAAGTAACCAAGATTTTATTTTTCAACAAAGTTAATTTTAAACAACGTTTCTTAGTAATATTTTTCCTTATTTTTAAAATAAGCCAACTTTACTCTTTGTCAAAACTAAATTTTTACCCCTACCCTGTATACATCTCTGCCGATCCTATTATAAAACTAATACAGGTGCTGTTTTTTTCTTGTAAATAACCCTAAATTTTTTAAAGCTTTTGCTATAAGTGTGCTAATTGTGTTACAATACACAATCTAATAAAACTATAAATTATTTTCGCAGGTAGTCCTTCTCCAAAAAAGAAACGAAATAACTCGACGCCAACAAAAAAGAATGTAGCGGAGAAGAAGCAGATTCTACAGCAGCTCATATCGCCTGTAAACAAACACGCTTCTAAAAGAGTAAGTTTAGGTGAACTAATTCAAATGAGTGAACAAAAAAATAACGGAAATCAATCTGCTCCATCTGCAGTGGTGAAAGAAACCAAGTTCGGTGACAACGATGCTGCTCTGACCGCCTTGAACGATCCTAAACTTGAAAAGAAGGTGACCTTTGCTCGTTTGCTAAACAAAGTTTCTGCGGAAATGAGCTCTGGTTCCGATATGGAGATGGGGATAATGCAGACTAACAGACTCGGCTGTATGTTCGCCCGTCCATCGAGTACTCCTCCATCTCCTAGCGTGGTCAACAGGAGCCCTAACAGTACTTCCAGTAATCAAGGTAGCGATTCATTTACTAGCTCGGATTTAGCTATACCCAGCGCTCTGAGTTGTAGTATCTCAGATCTTCTCATCAACAGGCGACAAAATAAAGCTCCAATGGGTCGGCAAAAGCCCGCTAGTGCCGACTCGATCCTAGCGATGTTCCGAAATTTCTCTTCCAGCTCAGCCGGTGCAAATCTGCCTTCTTCCTTAAAATTGTCACCTTCAACAACCCCGACAGCTTCAAGTCCGCACGACGATATAGTAGGGGACGATGAATCATCATCTTCCTCCGTTCACACCCCTGTTTCATTTTCAAGCGGGGCTCCAGAGAGTCCGATAATGCACCATCACGGATACAGCCAGAGCACGATCGAAGTGCCCGTATTGGATCCATTAAGTGCGCACAGATCAAACGTAAGCGGAAACAATCTGTTACATCCGCCCACCATTTTGTTAGAAATACCAAGCACAATCAACAAGTGCCTTTCACCAATTAGGGAACTGCCTACACCTTTACCTTCACCAATGCCCTCACCTGCTCTTACGCCAATTATGCGACGTAGCCAATCAGCAATGGCAAAACGAAATGCTATTTCTGCCTCATCCCTCGACGAACCCGAAAACAGCGATGACAGAATTTCAGTTGAAATTCCTAATATCTCGATAAGCACTAGCGAAGACGAAGATGTAAGATGTCCGGATATAGCCATTGATCCACAAGCTGAAGATGGTCTGATCTTTGAAGAAGCTGCAGCTATGCAAAACAGTGCCTTATATAAGACAAAGGTAAGATTATTTTCCATTGGGATAATCTGTAAAAAGCTACAAATAATATAAATTTTTAAGGAATTATTACTAAAGACTTACTTTATTTATTTTTAGACTCGGCCTCCTCCTCTTGGACAATTAAATGACAAAGACAAGGAATCTAATCGTGTCCCACCCTTAATTATACCCACACTTACGATAGAAACACCATCACCAACACGAAAATCACCCTCCCTTCTTGGATCACCTCCACCGCATAGAGCTCATCCACAGCATCAGGATACAGGTTTTTATTTTCCTTCCTCCACGAAGTCTAGTCATTCTGGCCGAAAATTATTTAAAGATTTTGAAAAACCTACTTCACTTGATTTACCTGCTGCCCCTCCATTAATTACAATCACATTTAATATGAGCGAAGCTGAATCAGATGCTGAGTCAATGTCGCCTGCAGTTAAAGCTTCAGGACACCATGGTGTTCCCCCGGGAGGAATGACATACTTGAGTCCATTCTCTATGGCTCATCGGGGCGAACAACACGCATCTGAATCCAACTTAAGTTCGTCGGGATACAGTTCTATGGCTAGTCCTGGACCATCTCGGTGTGGGTCGAGTAATCCCTTGTGTCCTTCCGAAATGGAAGACCAAGGACCATCAGGTTCTGGAAGTTGTCTCAGACGGCAATCTCTTACACCCGTGCTTAGACCTTCCGGAAATCCAGGTGGCAATGAATCAAAAAGTAATCAAGGGGACCAAAGGCGAGGTCGTTCTGACTCCGAAACTTTGTCAGACGATCCTCTAATCGAATCTAATGACGAAGGCATTGGCACTGATCATATAGATGAAAAGATCGATGAAGGTGAAGTAAAAAGTGCGAAAGAACTTAAAGTATTTATGTCTATAGAAAGTGATCCGAAAACTTTGTTAGATTTGCCGTTAATTCCGTCGCTAACAACGCCACGCGTTGCCAAATGCGTTAGTATAGAAGACTCAATAGATAGACTACTTCCCCCAATAACCACTTCGAATAGTAAAAACTCCCTTCAGTTACCTTCAATAGTAGTTCAGTTAGATCAACCCGGTTGTGAAAAATACTTGAGTCCTCTGAGTTCGCGTAGTGAAAGTCCTTTGAGTGATCGCACAACCGGTATGGGACGTTTTTCTCCTCTATTTTACAGTAAAAATAAAGACTTGTTACCTTTTACCGATTCGGATGGCCTCTACGATTTTCCTAGTTCCGATAAAGTTAACGTTGTGAACGCAACTCAGCATAAAAAAGTAGGTAGGAAACGTGAAAAACGAACTGTTCGTAGCTGTAAGACGCCTAGTCCAACTAAGCAGCACCAAAATGTAACATGGCACAATCATTTAGATGTTCCTAGTAAAGACCTCTATTACAAGGTTCCACCACCTAGGAAACTTAGTCCTAAGCGCAGATTAGCTCGTACGCAAGTAGTTAGCTCCTCATCGAGTTCTGACAGTATTACTTCGACAAGAGAACTTAGACATTCTTCATCTAGCCCTAGTCCTGATACCATGAGATGGTCGTCCCCGATAGGTTGGTTGGATCAAAAACATCCTAAATCACTAGATGCCTCAGTGGACGACAAAGTAAGTCCTTGAACTGTTTATACCTATTACTGTATCTCAAAATAGAATATTAAGTTTAATATTAAGCTAGTGATATTGTTTTTACTTTTACCTTTTTTTGATACCATTCTACGAGAAACAAAGGAAATGGGAAAAAGAAACCTACTGGCGAAATATCCCAGAAAAACGACATACCCAAGATCTAACCTGTAATAACCCCAGTTATTATTTTTAGGAAGATTTCAATCCAAGCTCACCCATGTTAACTAGATCATTAGAATTTACTAGAAAACCGCCAAAGTATCAAAAAGTTAGCAGGCTCAGAGCCATTAGTAACCAAATAAGGTAAGTTCGTAAGTTCATCTTTTACTACTGGAAAAAATCTCATCCACCAGAATAACTCGTAATATGGAAAGATTCCTTTAGAGTTCTTCAAATTTACCACACTTATCACTCTATTATGCTTCTTTATCTCCCCAATTTCTAAGTCTACAAATCTTCAAGTCCCGCTTTGATACATAGATTGTCTCTTGCTTTTCTTTAAACACCGTGAGACAAGCAAAACATCTTACTAAAAAATCCATTAAAATCATTTTTCATTTCAGGTTTTTACGAAGACTTGAACAAAGTCTGAAAAGACGTGAGCGTACTGCCAGTCCAGCTTCGGACAATTTCGACAGCGACGACGATTCCCCCAAAGTCACGTCTCCACTGCTACAGCAGCCCAAAAAAATAGAAATACGAAAAAGTCACAGTATAAGCAAGTTACAAACCAATTCAGGCCTTAACAATAAAACAAACAAGGGCACGAAGTACAAAAAGTGGGATTCTTTACAGGAGCGAAATTGGCCGAAGGAAGTACTCGCGAAAAACGGCCATTCGGAATGATTACTTTGAATTTTAAGAAGATTCGAATCGGTAATCAAATGTTTGTTAAATTCGGTAGGTAATTATTTTTTAAGATTGCGTACAAATACCGAGTGATCGAAAAAAGGCCAGATTTTTATTTTTTACTCTATGAATGTTGGTAACCAATATTTGTGCTCTTTATAGCTATACGAGGATCGTTCGAAGCGTTCTGTACCTGACAAAAAAACAAGATTTTTTCAAATTTACCACATAATCACTTTGCAGTTTACCACGTTTAGACCGGCTTTTAATACCTTCAGTATAATACAATTTGCCTCTTCAAAATAAGCTGATGTCCCAGCATTGACCAAATCACTTGAAGTAAAACTTCGTTCAAAAAACCATGTCTTGAGTTTTTTGAAAAAGAAAATAATTGTTGGGAGCCAAATTCGGTAAATCCGGTGCATGTAGAAGCATTTCAAAGCATTGGTCATGGAGTTTTGCAAGAATAACCCGAGACGTGTGCGCAGGCGTATTATCGTAGTTTAAAATAACTTTATTTTTGGTTAGATGTGGACATTTAGCCTGTATAACACATTTTAAAGCTCGAGGACCTAGAGTCGGCGATCATTTAACACGGAATTCGCGATTTTTGGAACCATCTCATCTCGTAGTGGTTTTTGGGTGGCCGAGCTTTCATCAACTTGAATAGATGTACAACCTCCTTTAAATTTAGCAGCCCACTTTTTTACCGCTGAAAACGAAGGAGAAAAAACTTTAAAGTAGAATTTAACTCTGCCCTATTTTAGTCAAAACAAAGTATATATATAACAGCTCAAACATCAATTTTGTCCATTTTTCAAAAAATGGCACACCACAAACTAGCAACATACGCGTCTGATCCTACATGAGAAATATCATAGTCGGTTTGCCATTCTTACGCCGGCTATATTCTTTTGAGTAATTATCAATTGATCAAAGTGAACAAAGTGAAACTGATAACTTCATGTTCTTTTGAATATGAATTTACTTGTCATTGGGCTGAAGTGATCATGATTACTTCAAGTGATAGAAGTGAAAGTGATAATGACTCAAAAGAATAGCCCTGCCATCTCCATGTCAAGCCATGAATTTTTCGAACGAACCCTATAAACGTATCGTGAAGCACAGTTTAAAAACGACGTAAATTTTGAAGAAAATGCTTAATATTATCTTCATTTGAAGAAATTGCAAAAACTTTTTAAATTAAAAATGTTATCAAGTCATATTAACTACCCATATGCCATACTCTAAAATTGGTAGAAAAACTTTAAAAACACTGTATCCTGTACCTCTTTTCGTTTCCTCGGTATATTAGTTAGTATTGGGAAATAGCGACATTCGACAACTACTCTAATAATACTAAATAGATTCGGCAGAAACTTAAAAAGAAAACTCTAAATTGTGATATAAAAAATTCAACTAAATGCATATATCAAAAAAAAAATACTTAGTTTTGAAAACGTATTTTATCTAAATAGAAAAAACAGCAAAGTTTATGTTGAACACGCATTATGTTACGGTTCCTTAGCAATTTTTTTTTTCTTTAGTTTCTTTTTCTATATACAGGATGTTTCATTTCAAATCCCCCAGACGATTATTATCTCGTAAACTAGGAGAAGCAGGGAAACAATGATTCAGACAAAAGTTCGATTGGAAGGGGACATCCGATAGTGTCATTAACGTATCCTAATCTCAAGGTCGACGTGTTTTTTTTTTTCAAAAATAACCTATTTTTGACATCGCCAATGGAAAGAGCGGAAAATTTTACGTCGAAAACTTGGATCATTGCTCATGATCTTGTCACTGCTGCGAAGGGTATATGCATGTAATAATATTCATATTTGGTATCCTTGGACGATTATATCATGGACTTCTTAAAAAATGTATCTCACCAAAAAAAACTGAATTTCATAAAAGGAGTACGATCGTCATTTTTTCTTAAATCATATAGGCTTTGTCATGATCAAAATAATTTATTAAACAGAATAGAAATTAAAAAAGAACACCCTGTATATTATTTTATGGCTATACTCAAAATCTTAATTTACACACACTTTGTGTTTAAAATCAAAATTAAAAGAGGAGATACATTGTAAACAACTTCGATAAAAAATTTCATTACAACTTTCCACCTAGGAGAAATGCCCTATCTTTTGCATTTCGTTCCACCCTTGTTCTTCCGTTAATTTCCAGCATATGCTTAGAAAATTCTATGGCAAGAGAAAGAAAAATGAAGTTACAGGGCCCTGACATACAGACGTATAGACTCCCATAAAGAAGTGATCTTGACGGAAACCTAATAAGAACCTTATCATTGTATATTTGATACTGTTTATTACAGTGTTGTCGTTGTTGTGTCGCCATAACCTAATGGAACGAAAATAACAATACCCACTAGAATAATAAAAAATTCATCAGATATAAAATATATACAATTAATCCATAAGGAATGATACCAGTGATTCTATCATAAATATTTTAAATGTTTTAACGCTCAATCGTCATCACCATGCATCACATCATCATCAACTATTACGCTGGCTTTTGTAAAAACGAATTTTGTTTCGCGAAAAATTATTTTGTGATTTTAAATGTGAATCGTCCATTATTGTTCATACCACAGACCTAAAAAATGGTAGAGTAATTATTGACGTATCCTCAAAAATAGCATCACTATACAAGTAGCCATGAATAAGTTAATATAACTAGAGTTGCAGTCACCTTTCTATATACATAATTTAGTCTTTTAATAAAGGCTTTTTACACAAATTCTTGCCCTCGTCAAAGAAAAATTATATTAAAATTATTATTTCTGTTGTTTTCTACTAATGAAAAAACCTACCTAATTAAAGAAAACATTTTATGTGATTTGAAACACATGCCAAATGCGCTATGTAACTTCACACATCACAATACGCTATTATAGTCATTCTAAACTTAATTAGGCAACTTGATTAAAATAATGATACAAAGTTTGCTGTATTTTGTCTTTGTGTTTAAATAAAGCAAACTCTGTTTGTTTAGTAGCTTTACTTTTGCGTTTAAGTAAAGCAAAGTTTGTTCTAGAACAGAATGAAACAGGAATAAAGTTGCGTTCTTTCGAATTATGTTTAGGTTAAATATTTCTTACGAAGTTAAATAACACTGACAAACGTGTATCTCTAAAATAAACAATAATTTCACAGCTAAATAAAGCGTTTATTTATTTTATGTATGTCATACAATTTTAAATCACTTGAAGTATCATATTTGTCTAATATACAAAATTCAACGTTCTGTTACGAAGTGAAAAGTTAAAAATTGGCGAACAAACTTTTTTGTTTTTATCAGGAAAAATCAGGCTTTCTTAATATATTTATTATTATACTTAAACCTTAAACCAGATTATTTTACGCTACCACAAAAACTTTCTATCGGCTCAATTTTACATGAAAAAAATTTATTTCAGTCAAGAACTTCTTTGAATGCCTTTATAGCAATTTAAATTTAACTCAGGCTGTCTAAAATGTTTAGGGGCCTTTATTCTTTCTTTAGAGGACAAATGTTCCTTAGGCGAATGGCATACTGATGTTATTTAAACTTGTACAGGCCTTACGGACCGTCTATGCTACCTTTTTTTAATGTCTGAGGTTCATTCGCCATTGTATATACATCGAGGGGATAAACTTAACAAAGCTGTGGTAAAGCAGCTCGAAAAAGGCTTGTATATGAGACTGATTTTCTACTGTAACTAAGTAGTATTTTACTTATTCTTCATATGTAAATACTAGATTATCGGATTTTTTGTATAGAATATTCCAGCTGCACTTACCTGTACTAATCTGTTTATAATTTTGTTAATTTAAGGGTTTCTATTCTACAGCTGCTTATTGAAGGGCGGCTTTTTATATTTATAAGCATGCACTATTTGGTATATATTTAGCTACTATAAATACCAAACGCTTTGGAAGTATTTAGTTATGTTTTGTTTATATACTAAAAAATATGACAGTATTAGAATAGATCGGAGCAAAAGCTATTTCTTCAATTACATTTTTTGATAGGAGGTTTTCGGTCCATTCTAAGGAGTTCTCTACAAGGAAGACTAATTGGAATTAAAAAAAAGAATAAAACAAATTGAGGCATAAAAAATGTAAGAAATTAATTAACAACAGATTTAAGGTGCAATTAATTTATTAATTACTTACTTGGCTTTTTTTTAAGTCGACGCTACACCCAGAATTTATAGAGATTGGGTTTATTAATTTTTTCAAAAAATTTAGCACTTTTTTGGCAATTTTGAATTAATCTTAAGAAGAAGTCAACTAAGTTTTTGTTTTCTTGTTAAAAAAAAATAATTAAAATTATAATAAATGCTGTTCTTTGTTAATAGAGACATTTTGCTCCAATATAATTTATTATCTCGCAAAGAGGCCAAAAGACTGTATATTATATTTCAACCAGTATTTCTTTTTATAAATGGTGCATTTGAGGTGTCTTTATTTTTGACACTATTCGTTTAAAAAGCCACCCTTTAATGCTAGTTAATATATATAAATTTTTGATAACTTCGGTATTAATTTTACTTCAAGGAATATTCTGTAACCAAACTATCAAATATAGAAAAATACATAAATTAGATAATGTATGAGAAACTTGAAACAGGATGCAAAAAGTAAAAATAATAATAGTAAAAATAGAAATTTAATTAGTAATGTATTATTCTTAGGAAACAAATCAAAAATATTTTTTTGATTAACTTATAACTACATAACTACACCGGAGTATAACTACAATAACGTTTCGTATTTTGGTGAGCAGATTGCGAAAATGAAACTACATAAAAACGTTTAGCTTTTAGATATTCCTTCTTTCTATTTTTTAGTGTTTTTGTTTAAAATAATGTTTCTGTACCTGACTACTGTTTTGATTATAACTGTCATGCATACCAACGGGTTGCAATGGTAGCTTAAGTTGTGGACACAATTAGCCATCAACCTGATAAACTAGCTGCCAGTCTGATAAAATACCAACATATTTGCTGCGCCCTCTCTCAGAACCCCTTGCTGTTCCAACATTATGAAGGGAAAGTTTTCTTGTTCCAACACACAAGTCACCTATGATGAACTCTGTGATAAATCTAGAATCCCTAATTTGTTGGATTCCTTAATGTGTGATCAGCTTGCATAATTAGGGGTAAATCAATGACCATGGTGACCATCGAGTCATAATTGCTCTATAGCTTGGAGAATAGGTTGCAGATCAACTCGGTTTATACTGATTTCACCACGGTAGATCATGGACTTTTGCTTGCTAATGTATTGGCTATGAGATTTAGCACAGCACTTGCACAGTAGTTAAAGAATTACTTGTCTGATGGTGTATATATATAGTCAAAATTAGAAATTATCTATCAAATGGTTGTGTACTAAATATAAGTATCAAAATTATGATTACAATATTACGAGTATAAGGAATACGGTAATTCTTGAGATGTTAACATAAAGATGAGCTTTGTTTGATACATGTTTTCTTAGGGGTCCAATTGTTTGTCTTGATCTTTTATGTCGAATACTTTCAATTATTTCTAAAAGAACTTTAAACATTATGGAGTATTTCGTATTGCTCAACATTTTACCTATTAAGGCCATGCGATTTGTTAATCAGCAGAGCGCCTTCGATCTCCTTTCAAATTCCCTCAGAACGTAAGATAAGAAAACTAGTATGGTTTTTCT
Source organism: Diaprepes abbreviatus (assembly GCA_034092305.1). Classification (NCBI taxonomy): domain Eukaryota; kingdom Metazoa; phylum Arthropoda; class Insecta; order Coleoptera; family Curculionidae; genus Diaprepes; species Diaprepes abbreviatus. Next base: position 797,232 of record JASJET010000206.1, read on the forward strand.
GTAATAATTAGACATATTTTAATATTATCACCGTTTTTCAAGTACCATGCTCTTTACAGAACGTAGACAACCTCTCTCACATCTCTGTGTTGCGTATTGACTATGTCGTAAAGTGTGTTTCAACTTCTATCGTTTTCCTTTTTGACACCAGTGAATCCTTTTATACCTGGGACTCATTCGGAGTGATATATTGTAGTCAGGGCTGGGTTCAGCCGTTTTTGTAACAAGCATATAGTATATTAATATATTTCGATTATTAAACGTTAATTAACGCTTTATCTTCTTTTGATTAAACAGGTAAAAATAATTTTTCTTTTGTCAGGTAGATAAAATTTCTAAATAATTTAGTATAATCCTTATATCATCCAAAGCAAACTACTTATAAAACTATAAAGTGCGGTGATTAAATTTAGGTCATTCAATTTATTTTCGTCTAGTGACGAGTACATTTAAATTCTTTACTTTTTCGAAATATGTTTCGCCCATGGGAAGGAGTTAATCATGGTCAGTCCACTGCGTTCCGTAGTAAAACATCTAAAAAAGTTTAATTGTTGATGCCAAGGAAATGGTATGTTCTAATCAACAGAGGCTGGTTTACGAGTACTGTTTTAAGAGAAATATGTGATTTGACCAAAACACCTCTTTCCACAGTAAGGGAAATTATTTAAAGTGAGAAAAAAACGTCGTGGCAAAGGGGTTTTCAAAAAATTTGACGAAGGTGACAAGGACTTTATTCGAAGAAAAAAGTTACTCCATGTACGAAGAAAATCTAATACCCACTATAAGACCTCTAAATGCGCGCCTTATTGCAGAGGACACAAGTATTTTCTGTTCAGTAGCAAATCTTTGAATGATTGTATCAAAAATGGGTTTTAAATACCGCAAAATCGATAAAAGGCAAGCATCAATGGAATCACAGCCAATGCGACAGTGGCGATATGAATATCTCAGAGCTGTAAAAGAGTATCGATCATAACGTCGATCCATCATATACCTCGACGAAACATGATTTAATACACACGATACGCTCTCAAAAGGATGGTCCGATTCGTCTGGCAGATGTCAAAAAAAGCTCCATCCAATAAAGGGAAATGAATTACCATATTATATGCGGGATCAGAGACTGGTTAGGTTCAAAATGTTGTGTGGCTTTCTGCAAAAAAACATTAAAAATTCTCCTTCAGATTACCATGAAGATGCAACTGTCGACCTTTTTGAAGATTGCTTGATACCAAATATTTCTCCTAATAGTATGATCATTATGTACAACACAAGTTACCACAGTCGCCAAGTAAAAAAGTACCTAATTCAAGTGACTGCAAATCGGATATTCAAAGAAATATGCTTGAACATGACAAATTTTTTAAATATTCTTATAAAAAAAGATTAGACATGCTGAAAGCATTTAACCTTAAAAAAAAGTATGTGTGTGATACTATGGCAAGAAATATAGGACATTCAGTCCTACGTCTTCCCCCATACCATTGCATTTTCAATCCCATAGAGCATATGTGGCATCAATTAAAATCGAGGGTACGCTCCGCAAACACCACTCCTGCACTAAGCCCTAGCGTGGTAGAGTTAATACGGAAAAATATCATAGATCACGCAGACGCAGAGAGCTGGAAAAATTCAGTTAAACACGTTATTAAGATTGGAAATTCCTATTTATCCTTACATGATATTTTAGTCTCCCTTATCATTAAGTTAGGTGAAGATAGCGACAGTTACACTGAGTTGGATTTCTAGTTTTTAAGTGTATTATTATATTTATGTACGTATTATATAATTAAAATTAGTTATTATCTTTAATTTATTGTCTAAATATGAATATCTTTTACTTATTATATTAGAGTTTGAATAATTTGTTTATTAATTAATTAATTTAAAGAACGATTATTTTATAAAAATTTACTAAATCTGATTTTAAAAAATAGTATTGGCCTGTTGTCTATATTTAAATTTGGCACTACACTCAGTACCAAAAGAGAGTTTTAATGCCCCAGAGTGACCCTTATCGTTCAAGACAAGAGTCAAACGATAGATCTTGAAACCTTCGAACATACCCGTGTAGAATTAGCATAACGCCAGAACTAGGGCCCGGTTGTTTGAACGCTGAATAACGTAATAATATTTTTATTTATATTTGAAAAAGTATTGATAAACAGTAGATATTTAATTTCTGAGTACGCACATACCGATTTTATGCTATCCTTTTCTAACTGCATTATTTAAACGAGTATCATATGATAATTGGTACGTCAATTCAGAATACATAAAGTATGAATATATGGTTGCCTAAATTATTATTATTGTTATTTTTAATATGTAAACAATATTTACCAATAAAAATAAGTTTTTAAATCCTCTTTTTGTTAATATTAATTGTAAACTTCGCATCTATAGTAATTTCTAACGCTTTAAAACACCGAAAAAAGTCACGACAAGCAATTAAACTGAAAGAAAGGATAAGTAAACATGTTTATGTCTGTCAAACATCAAAAAAGCGTCTCCCCCACCGACCATAAACAGCCTTCAAACAAATCTATTGTTGTTTAAATCTAGGGTATGATGGAAGTTTGAAACACACTTTACATAGATATGTGAGTGCTTTACATATCTTCCAAGACACATCTGAGAAGTTTTACTTGGCTGCATACTGCAATGGTTTGCCATTACCTTATGTGAGGCGACAACAAACAAATTTTAATGTTCCAGCTATGATACAAATTAGGGTTGTCTGGGTGCAAGGCTAACAAGCTGCCCACTACACTACGCTCGCCATGTTAATGGGCTGTTTAACTTGGTTAATATTTAATTTTAAATGAAATTTTACTATAACTGTAATAGTATGATGGTATATTCTCGTATATTTTGCAAAGAAAGTAATAATTTATTTGAAGGTTAGATTATCAATGCTTTATTCCCCATTTCTCCTTCTTTGTTGTTTTATTTATGCATATTTTGCAAAAATCATTAATTATCAACAATTTAAAATCTAAATCAACGTTATTCATTAAAATTTTTAGTTTACGAAGTAACAATTGCTAATTTTTATGATTTTAGCAATAAAATGGATAAAGTTAAGAAAAAAATGAACAAATAGAGCATTGAAAATCTAATTTTAAAAGTAGATACATCTTAAGAAGGAATATCTCCTAAACTAAACGTGTCAGGTAGATTCCTTTTCAATTTTCACAATCTAAGTACCTAAATTCATCGAAAATTCTTAACTGTCTTCGGATTAGAATTATGGTCAAACCTTGTACAGGTCGCCTACTGGTTATTTTAGTTGTGCTGTGGCTATACTATACAAATTTTTATAAGTGGTTTAGCAGTTTCAAGTCAATTACAAACAAACGCAAAACAAAAGTTTTTAACATTAAGGCCTAATTTAAATTTAAACATATTATTAAACCAAGCATCCAAACACTTATATTTGATACTTTGGTCCAGATATTTTTAAGGCTGTTTTCTCAATTAAAAAAAATCCTGCCAATTTCTTAAAGTCATACGGGTATCGCATACCTACACTTTGATACCACTGTGATACTTCTGAATTCTATTAAGAATTTTATTCTTCAGCAATATAAATTTAGAGGGAGCAAAATAACGTATTGAAGCACAAATAAGCAATCTAATCACTATAATAAATCTGCACTATTCTAAAAGAACATAAAACTTCTCGTTGTTGTGTTTTGTTAATGATTCCTAAATTAAGATTTAACAGTTATATTGTCATTAAGGAATACATTCAAGTTTATTACGACACATGAGCGAATATTTTCGATTTATTTTGCCATGTAATCGTGATTATTGAATTTTTAAAAATAAAGCTTTGTTTTCAAGTTTTGTGTTTGAGTTTTAATTTGTCCTATACGTAGCCTTATTCCTCTACAATTTCTCAATAGCTATATAAGGTAGAAACTTTAATAAATAACCATTATTGTTTAACAGGACATTAGCTCTAAAGTAAAGACAGTTAATATTTAGACAGTATACTTTGGCATATTTAAACCATAAATTTAGAAAATGTTAGATTGTGTGTACCCAATGTCGGCCATTCCCACAGTGCGAGAGAGGAGTGAAAGCAGTATTCTCCTCTCTAGACATGGAGTATTATTTACACTTGGGGGGCCCGTGGCTATATGATCCGCTTATTAAAGAAATAGGGGAATACTGTTTATCTCTTGCACTGTGGGAACGGCCGGCATTGGGGACGCCTAATCTAGTATTTTCTAAATCTATGATTAATACACATAAACACTGGAGGTTGTGTGTATGTATGTGCGTAGAGTTGGAGGCTGTACACTGAGACCTGGTAGATCTATTGTGCCTCCCCCCTACTGCTACCAAGTCGTAAGAGTTACCTTATTGGCTAGAGCAGGTCCTCCAGTTCTATTTCCCTCAGGAACCTTAGGATGCTTAGGACGGTTTCAAGGTGGGTAGCTCCCCTTCTTCAATTTGGTGTGTTCTCAAGAACCGCATCCTAGGGTTTTCTAGAGCGCTGCACTCTGAAAGGATATGAATAGAGGTTTCGTGCTCCTCCTCACAAAATGTGCACTTTTCTCTTTCTACCAGTCCGAGTTTCTTGAAGTTTCCCTTCAGGTGGCAATGTCCGATCACGACCCCTGTCAAAACCCCAAGCTGCTTTTTACTTAAACTTATGCATTCTTTGAATTTCTTCTGGTCGTAGTTTCCAGGAAGTATCTTCTCGTCTCAATCCTTGTACCTCCGTCCAATAAGTGGATCTCCTGCTTTCATCTTCTATCTTTAATTCTTCCAACATTACGCTACTACTGATTCCACAGGAAAGCTCTGGCCCCAGAAATGGTGTCTCAGCCCCTTTCCTCGCGAGCCTGTCTACTATTTCATTTCCCTCTATCCTGGTGTGTCCCGGTACTCGCATGAGGGTGACTTTATTATTCTTACTCAAATCATTTAATTCAAACGTGAGAGCTTAGCGCACTGATGGCTGCTTAACTATCCGACATGATGATAATCTCTTAGCCGTGATAGTTTTTTTTCCTTGTTGGACTGAATACATATCCTAATGTCATGTATTTCTGCCTGGAAAATGCTTGTGACTTGCCCAAGCTTTCGTAGTGTCTGGTGTCGAGTCCATACACTTCTATTCCAATTCCCTTCGTTGTTTTGGAGCGGTCTGCATATCATATAATGGATTTCTTGCTGGGCTTTTCAATGGTGTTTCTGTCCCATTCGCTCTTGCGACTCAACTTTCTGCTGAAGCTTTTCACAAAGTTGAATTTCTTTTTCATTTCATCTTGGGGCATGTCCCAGATCTGTTGATTTCTCGATAAGAGATTGGACCTTCGTTTTATGACCTCATCTCTCCTCATCCTATAAATTATCCTCTTCGACTCTAGAAGTATATGTAGAGGTGTGAGGTTTAGGATTACTTCCAGGGTGGCCGTTGGGCAGATTTTCATTGCTCCGGTTATACATGCACAGGTCAGTCTTTGAACTTTTGAGAGGTTAGCTCTCATATTAGCCAGATTAGTTCTTTTGTTCCAGATCACTGCCCCATATGTGATAATTGGTCTCACTATTTCAGTGGAGGTTGTAACCAGAGATGTCTAAAAAATAATAACTGATATAAAGTATTTAATACAAAAGTAAAATCACATCCACCGACACAGGTCATCTTATCACGGTTAAAGACATCTCTACTCTGCGAGCACACCTCACATGAGATTTTAATGGTGACGTAGACATTACTTCTTATATTATACGCTTAAAGTGAGGTAGTACATAACAGAAAATGTCAACAAACGATTGACTGTAGATACTGTCGAGCATAGTGCAATCTGAACAGAAGGGTGCTTTTGTGGCCAAATTTTCTTTGGATTTGGTAAAGAAAACTGGAAGTGATGACAACCAAAATAAGAGAACTAAAAATAAAGTTCCAGAAGATTATTACAATTAATTTTATGATTAAATGATGATACACTTGCAGATACACAAAGTTGAATCAATTCAGTAAGTTAAGGTGACTGGAACCCTGCAAATGAGAGCTATTTCAAAAATCAACGTTGAACATATTCTAGTCTGTTTACAATCACCCGGTATGACGGTAATCATACAAGTGTGCCATAATCAAGTCCAGGTATATAATACTTGGTGATGCTTTGGAAATTTTTGGTTGAGGGCAATAAGAAACACAGCGTATTTAAGGCACATTGTACAATTTCATGTGCTTGTTTTCAAAGATCAGGGAAAGTTTGGGTATTGATGGAACGATTCCCCAGTTCCGTTAATTTATTTACAAGTACACTGGTACAATATTTAGGAAGAAATGCAAGTATTTTATTTAACACTGTGGTTGATTTTTCTTAATATCTGTAACGGAGCCATACTATTCATCAAGATCCTACAATAAGTAAATATCACCCATGTTGAATTTCATCGAGAAATTTAAGGCACTGAATGTAATGAAAATACCCTGGAACAACAACATTTATACGGAGGCCAGGAATTTGAGACTTGTTTCTTTTTTTGCTAAATAAAGAAATGCATAAGTAAATGAAAAAAGCGAAAGATGTACAATTATACATTTTCTGGGATAAAATAGTTATGTAATATTTTTATTCGCAATTTTTTTCGAAAATTTTCCCTTAAAAACTTAACTTTTATAATTTCACACGTTTTCCGACAATAAAATTCAGGCTGTTTCATTCAACTCAAATATTTTTGTAATCAAAATACTGAATAAACTTAGACATGACATATGACATTAGTGATACGCCTGAGTGGTTTTGGTTTGTATAACTGTTCAGTTGACATCATGTAAAATTATTCCACTTAAAATACATTAAATAGTGTGAAAGATTAAAGTTTAGAAAAAAAAACAATTTTCTTGTATTTATTTTTACAAAAAATTATTAACAACTTCAAACTAATACAATAAAATTACAATTTCAGCGACTTTGTGCTAATACAACACACAACAATAATATACTGATTTACGAAAATTTCGAACTTCCATGATCAATATGTCATTTTTTCGTCATTTTTCTGTTAAATCGACGAGTTTACTCAGTACCTTGAGTATGGCTATTGAACAGAAATGTTGCCCCTCTCGAGTCGTTGAAGCTCAACTTTGTTTCTGGTGACAAGTTTTTACCGTTTCCAGTTCTTTGCCTTTAAGGATGTTCAATGATTATACATTTATATAGGGAAACCTAAGAAACTTCGAAACATAATTAAGTGGCCTCAAATAACATTGCTCCCACAGAAACTTCAAACATCGATCACATAAAACTTAATTTTTTGATATATCCTATGTTCATAAATTGGGAAAAAAAGGTAATGCTATGAGAGAATAGGTTTTTAAGAGTGGTTTGATATATTTTTTACTTACCTAGTCGAACATTTTCAAAAGAAACTTTCGCTTACACTTTGTGTCTTAACACTCGCTTTAAATTTGGCTACGACGCCTTATAAAAGGCGCTAAAACAAAATCTCTATGCATTGCGCCAATAGCATGGCATAAAAGTGCAAGTCCTATAGAACGGTGTGTGTTAGCTCTCGCTTCGAAAAAGAGAGAGCGATACAGGACAGTAGTTCCTTTCTTTTTAATACGATAATAAACGATCAGGCGAAAGGGGTATCATGCTTAACTCCGCCTATAGAAAGAGACGTACCACTGTCTTATTTTGCTCTCTTTCCGAGCAAGAGCCAACGCACCTCTATAAGACCCATGATATTTTTCAAACATTTTTATTCAGAAATTTACTTTTTCATCGGACTGATAAGCAAAACGTTGACATATGTTCCAAAGAAAGATTAAAACTTTGACAGAACTTCGCAAGCAATAAATTGACAATACAACATACAAGCTGTTCCCAAGCGACACAGTCTTGAATTAAATATTATATTTTAAAAACTTTTTAAATGCTTCTAATACAACTCAAAATATTTCACTTTCTTGGGATATTTTATGTTCGTTTATTCATTTGAGAGACTGAAGAGGACGTATTTTTTTATCTTAGGTTTGCAACACTGTGACCTTCTATGCTTTTTCCCCATGCCTTTACTGTCCTCGCACCTCCATTTATGACATCATTGAACATCCTTAAATTTTGCTCTTGATTCGATACAGGCATCATTGTTGAGACTAGAAGAAAGTCAAAAAGTGTATGGGAGGAACCAAAGTGAAATTTAAAGGAAATAAATCATCTATCTTCTTTAACAGTGTTAAGGAAACAAATATAGAAAAAATATATATATGAAATAATTTATATTTGAGAAGGAATGTTATTTATAATATACGATTTGAAACATTAAACATATATTAAGGAATCTATAATATAGAACTATAACAAAATAAATAATAAATATTCCGCCTGCCCGTAGAGAATTCTCAAACTATCCAACGCCCATCAGGTCATGTAAAAACAGTCGCGTAATAATGACCAGACTGTTTATGAATAATCGTCGTAAGCGCTGACTAATTTGTGGCCGTTGTGCAAGCAGACTAGTTAATGAGTATATCATACTAGTTAATTTTCTTCATCTGAACTAAGCAACATCGTTTTTTCAGTATAATTATTAGATATAGTGGATACTTTTGAGCTCAGACTAATGGGTGGTTTCGACGGATTGTCCAGACTATTGTAGGACTGAGGTACTGTTCCACCACTTGGACTCATCGGATCGTCGGGATCGTATTGAGATAGGCGAATCCCTCGGCCATTCTTACCACCTGCAAGAAAGTTTTTGTTGTAAGATAGTGCTTTATTTTGCAATTGACTTACGAAAACCGTATGTACAAACCAACGGAGATACACTCGTGGGCAAAATTATAAAAATATTTTTGTTGCTACTTATATATGTACTGATGTTATCCATCTAGTAATTGAATATATTCATTTGTTTTAAAAGCGTCAACGTTTAATGCAAGGGCAGATCCAGATTTATTTTTTTTTTTTTGGGTTGGGGAGGGGGGCATAAAGTTCTTTCATCAACAGTCAAGAAAAGTATGGAAACCCCAAAAAATTTAAGATCCAAGGGTTATGAAGAAAAACTATTACTATAAAAGATTTAGGAAATCAAACGGTGCATTTGATGGTGACCTTAAAGTTGAAATTGGGCTTGACGTTAGAGGTCATTGGAAAATCGAGTTGATTTTTTTAAATGGGAATCGACTTTTTTATTGCAAAAATGAAAAGGGGAGGAAGTTTGCTATTCAACGGTATGAATAATATAGGGAGTAAAGTCACATCCAGAGGTCATCGGAAAGTTAAATTTCCCTATGCCATGAATTGGTGTAACACAAAAATTTCAAGAAATCGAACAGGGCACCACATGGTGCCCTTGACTCTGACTCTGACCTTAAGGATTATTTCAACGCCAAATTATTTTTTAATGGAAACTGCTATTTCTATGGCCGGAATCGGAAAGGGTGGAAAATTTTACGTTCAAATATGTATTAAGGTGCGGGGTTAACGTGACCTCTACATGTTACATAGAAGTCTTAATTATGCTAGGTGATAATAATGACAATCGGATTATCTTATATATTAGCATAACTATGGCTTCTATCTGATCCATAGAGGTCAAGTTGACCCAACACATAATACATTTTCCGGCCTTTCCGATTCTAGCTCCGAAAATTGTGATTTCCATAAAAAAAAACTAACTTCACCTTGAAATAACCCTTAAGGCCAATGTCAAAGTCATAATCAAGGTCACCGTAAAATGCTGCATTTAATTTCCCTAAACTTTTATGTGACAAGTTGTTCTCCAGCACCCTTAGTTTTTGAGTTATCGGCCGATTTACATCAATTCATGGCATAGGGACATTTGACCTATAAATGACCTCTGGATGTGCTATTACCTTTTATGTTATTTATACCATTGCATAGAAAATTTTTCCGGTTTCCATTTTTGCAATAAAAATGAAAATTACCATTTAAAAAAATCAACTTGACCTTCAAAGTCAAGCTTAAAGTTAATTTTAAGGTAACCATTAAATATTCCTTTAATCTTTTGTAAGAAAAATTTTCCTCCGTATCCCTAATTTTCGAAATATTCAGTGGTTTTCATACTTTTTCTATATATATATATATATATATATATATAAATTTTTGGCTATGCAGACAAAGTTGGTGAACATTATTCTCATATTATAGCGGAGAACTCTTTGACAATAGAGAAACTCCGGGTCCGGAAAATTACGACCGCGCCGTTTCGTCCTCATTTCGACTCATCAGGTCTTTCTATCCGGTACAATTCATCACACATCATATATATATATATATATATATATATATATATATATATATATATATATATATATATATATATATATATATATAAATTAATGTCGTTTTTTGTCTATCGTGCATTTTATATTACTCCGATGGTTTGCTATGTCTGCTTCCTGCAACATGATGTGGCTATGGTGATAATGGTTGATTCACTAGGATATCTACACACAAATAGCAGTTTTGAAGATGCCAAACGTTAATTCTGATGCAATAAATATGGTTGCAAACCGTTGCCTTGCATGTTAGTCTGCGTTTTCATTGTTTAGAATACCTTTGTGTCCTGAAACCCATGCAAGAGTCACTTTGTTGTCTTGCCAGAACAAGTTAAAGTTTTAAAAATATTCCAAGACATGTTCACATTTTATCTCACGACATGCAAGTACTTTTAGCTCTGTCTGACTGTTGAAGGAGACGAGGATGATTTTCTCCAGATTCTCTAGGAGACAAGTATCAATTGCATGTATTTCCGCCTGGAATACAGTGTGATGCTCCTCATTTATATCCAGCGTGAAAGAGACGTCATATATTCAGGCACCATTATCCATTTTGAATCCGGCGGGAAATCAGACGAGGTTTCCTGGCTGACTTCGTATTAGATTAGATCCTACCTTCCAGTCAATCTGAATGATCTAGTCTGTTGAAGGTATAGGTTTCTCTCATATGGAATCACTACTCATCTCCAATAAGATTGTGACTATGCTCTCAATTCTGATGTGCCTGACAGCAGATCTAGTCCGCCAGACCTCTGAAAATTACTGAACGAATAGTTGGTGATTTTTACATCGAAACTAGGCCACAGGACCATGTTCTGACATATCGGATACATAAGATTCATATCAATGCATAGCTGGCATATTGACTAATTATCGCAATGCCGTTCACAATCAAAAATTAAATTGGCCACTGAGTATCCCAGATTTAAATCCACTAGAGTCATCTAAGATTAGCTAAAGCCCCACCTTGGACGAAGAAATACAGTTACAACTACAATAGAAGAGCCAATGTTTATACAGTATAATATAAATAGAACGCAATTCTTCAAGCTCGTATTTAATATATTCCATAATTTTGCCCGTGAGTGTATAAATACCGTTCATACTTTAGGAATTTCGTTTAGGCCTTTTCTCACTTACGGATGCCCACCCCGAGTTTCATGGCATTGGTGCAATACATGCAATTTTTTCCGTTCATACCTGTGCGTCACGACTGTGGGTGAAAAGTCGGAGTGCCGAGCCTCGAGTGACGAGTTTTTGAAAAAAATCCCTAAAAACAAGATTGTCAGCCTGATGTCATAGACATAGTGATATTAGTGAAATTTCTTTTGTTTTTCTGCTGCAGCCAAGGGCGAACCCACTACCGACGTTGCTTAGGCAACAAAAGAACTGCTGCTCAGCAAATAATTGACATGAGTACTAATTCCTCGATATCCATTTTTTAACAAAAAGTAACGTTAGAATAGTTTATAAGACAAATAAAACACAAAACACACAAATAAAATATAAAACAGAACGTTGGCGTCTCTACAATGTAAAAAAAATGATACTAAAAGTACAAAACAAAAAATTACTAGAAATTATAACCCTAGTGAAAATGTAAATAAGTTGGCATCTTTCACTCGTGACGTCAAAACCCCTGAAATAATCAGCTGATGGGTTTCGGATGACAAGACCTGGAGTGGGCACCCATAAATGAAAAAAGGCCTTTAGATCGAAAAACGTCCTGTTCTTGATGGGAATAAAGACTCTTGGGCAAAAAGGTGGGTTTCTTCAGATCGACCAGTCATCGCGACGTTAGTGTTCACGACAATATTACAAATCAGCGAATTTTTGAATATACAATTAAGGGTGGATTCAGATTTTTTTTGGGAGGGCAATAATAAGTTTTCAAGGAGCTGGACTGTTCGAATAAATATATATATATATATATATATATATATATATATATATATATATATATATATATATATATAGAATAGAAAATTTTCGACTGTGCGGTCACGAATTGTTAGTGTGTTATCTCGTATTAAAAAGTGCGGACAATTCCAAGAAAACAGAGAAGGACGACAACGCTGTTTCGTCCTCACTGGGACTCATCAAGCCACTTTATCTGAGATGACGGATTGTACTGGATGAAATGGCCTGATGAGTTCCAATGAGGACGCAACAACGCTGTCATAATTCTTCATTGTCTTGAAGTTCTCCGCACTTGTTAATACGAGAGAATTGTTCACTAACATGGGGTTTAGCCATTGCTCCCATGACTCCTCTCTGGATCCGCCCTTGACAATAAGTCAAGTCATAGGTTAAAATAAAAGATAAAATACAAAATAATACAAATTATTTTTTTCTGTAGAATCCATGATGATCTAACTAAACCCTTAACTCAATGGAGTAACATCAAACGAAGCCATTTCTTTAATTCAATATTCCTAGATTTACGTTAGAGAATAAAGAATTAATGAAAATAACCACACAAATAAATATATACACCAAGCCATTTATTAAAAAAGAAATATGTAGGTACATATTATATAAAACTAAAGGCTAAATAGCTTAAAATAAAACACTAAAATAAAACTATATACATATTATTAATACGGAAAAGGTCGGCACCTTAATCACCATATTTGAAACTATTTCTCTTTAATAGAAGTATTTTTGTTGTCAAGAGAGAAAAGAAATCAGTCAGCGCCAACCAGAATTTATAAAAATTAATCTGGAGTTTGGTTGAACCAGGACAATAAAACAACTAAAAGGATCAATTTCCTGTATTTGTCGAGGTCACGACCTCTATGAGATTATTCTCAGGACTGCACAAACAAAACTATTTCTAGGACACACTATGTATGATTTTATTTTCACAGATAAGGAAAGACGGGATAGAATCACATAAAATATCAAGTCGTTCTTATGTTGTTCTGGCCTGTTCTTCCTTATATGTGAAAATAGTCTTGAGGATAATCTCGCAGAGATCAAAACGTCTGCAAATACAGAATATGGATCTTCAAAGTGACAGATTGCTAACTGTTTTTGGACGATCTAATTGGCGCTGAATGGTCTCCAATTGTTATGCAAACGAAGCTATAATAAAAAAAAAAAGAACAGAAATACTTTTAGGATCAGAAATAAATACGATGAATAAAGCGCCACATCTTGCCAAAAGCAAAACTATAAATAATAAAAAATTATAATTAGAGTCTACAGCAAAGACTACGATATCACTTTAAGGTCAAGAGGTTAGATATATTTATTATTTAATAATATGACGTATTTATTAGACTTTTATTATAATCAAAAATAAAATGGAGCTAAAACCACGCTCCCAAAATATCTTCCAACTATTAATACTTGAAACAATACTAAAATTACCACTTATAACCGCTAAATCATTTTCCGGACCTCACATTAACGAACAAGAAACACATTCAGTACGGAGGATAAATTGTGGTTACAAGTTTCATTATTAAAGCTTAAATTTTGATTTGTATCGCATTACTGAAAGAAAAATATGTTTTTATCACATGTTTAGTAGATTTATTTTTGTTATTTTTATATTTTTTTTTTAGATTTAAGGAAAAATATATACAAATATACAAGAGGATAAAAGTAAATAGTAATTAAGTACACCACTGTGCTATGTTCTAAAAATTCACTTTTAAAACTTGTTTATCACTTAAAACACACTCCCTTGAGGCATAAAGATTCAGTTTGTGTTAGAATATCTCTAAATTCAAATCCAAAACAGAAAAGATACTATTTATCGACAATTAAAAAAATGCGGAGCCTATAAAATATATCGATAAGATGATTTTTAACATCACAGTGAAAGTGACACCTTCACCAGAAAAACATAAACAGAATATCCGTAATGGAAAGTAAAATAAAGAGAGGTCAATATGGGGACCACCTCAAAAGATAGAATTCCAAATACGAGAATCAGGCAAAAAACAGAAGCGAGAGATGCTGTTAAATCATTCTACAACTAAAATGAAATTGGACACGACACATGGCTAGGATGCAGAAGGGGGAGGCTCCGTAATGGTTTGGGAATGTATGACGGCCAAAGGACCAGGAAATTGATTTTTGGCCTCGCTTAAACATCATCTAAAATAAAGTTCTGAAAATTTTGGAGCCGACAGAAAGAAAATTAAATACTGGATGCTTTATAATATCCCAGGAGTTATCGATGCAGTGATGCAGAGTCCTGATCTCAATTAAATGAGAAACTTGTAATATTAATTGAATATAATCGAAAAATGGTTCGATATATGCCAATTGAAAGCAATTTTTTTGTAATAGAAAGCTCTACATTTATTTTTCAATTTGAAAATTTTTTCAAAACCCAATGATGAAAGTCAATATTTAATTTCAATTAAAAATGACTCCAAGAAAAAATGGAATTCTTACGCCACCAACACGTATCAAATGACAAACAAGCCTTAATAGGTGTATTATAATATTTGTGTTACGATTTATTTTGTAGTTTAGCAGGTCACAATTAAAATTATTCACTGATAAAATAGGCACAATAAATATACGTCTTTAATAAATTGAGAAATATAAATATTCTACCATTTTTATAAGGGTCAGTGAAACATGCACTAGTCTAATTAATGATAGGTAAATTATAGATTACGAAATGGCCATTTCTTACTCGTCGTCTTTAGATTGCTTACCACATTGTTAAATTATGAAAATAATAATAATTAAAGCAAAAAAAGAGGGTATAAAATAACCAGACAAGTGAATAATATTTTACTTAATTTTTCTACGAACAGGAGGAGCTAAAATATCTTTGGGGCGTTTTATCTCCATAAGTAAGGAGTTGCATCAAATTTGTGGTTTTGCAAGTGCAATTTTTTAACATCGTAAATACTTATTTTTGTTAATACATATTTATTTAAAATACCTTTAATTAGCTGTGCCATGAAAGTATGCATTAATTTTTTTTTGTAGGAAGATATTAAATTATACCTAAATTTCTCATTTCCATGAACTTCACCTCCGGCACATCAGGGCAAGATAGATTTAGTATCTCATAGGTTTCTCACCTTTTAGGATATGGCAGTCAAAAAAGCATTGACGTTAAAAAGAAGGAAATTTATCAGAAAATAAAATCAAAAAATTGCGAAGTTGAAGACCAAAGTGAAAAGTTGAAAAATAAGAAAAACGGGAGGAGGTTAACAAGATTAAAAAAGTTCGTAAACGAAAACAAAATTCGTCCAGAAACAAGAGTACCAACATTTCTACTAAATTAAAGAAAAAATATCTGTTTATAATTGACGTTTAATACATTGTTTAACTGTCTGTAGCGTCAAATATGACTAAGTGAAATTAATTATCATAATAATTATTTCTAGGAGCTTTTTGAACATGTAAAATAATCTCTTGCAAGTTTTAATTCAATCAAATAAGTAATCTATGAAGCAGGAAGATGAAAACGCGACAGACTGTATAAAAATATTTTTTTGACACTCTTTTTACGAAAAGGTTATGACAGTACTTCTTATTTTGTGTTAACAAATTATTCCTAGATTTTTCCCTTCAGCAAATTTCACCTCCATAGAGTCAGATATCCACAGCATCCGATCACGATCATGACTATGATGAGCCTATATTCATCCGCTGCATATATTATCCAATCAATTCGTGAGTGCGTTTTAATGGCGTTCCGTTAACAAATATTGAGTCGTCCCACGCTTCCTCTTGTTCTCTACTGTAGTTAGAGCTTTGCTAACCGTCCATTGTGCTACATCCTACCATTTGAGCTTGGAAACTTTTTTCGTGACATCTGTAATTCTGTCTGTGCTAGTATTAATTTGTTCTTATTTCGATGCAGAGATGAAATTCCTGAAATCTGTCTCTCTTAAGCCCTTTGTGCTCTTGCTAATTTATTAGCACCTGTATGGTGGAGGTAAGCCCCATCGACCTGTAAGCCTGCATTGGAGCAGTCTATGTTATGAAAGGCATCATCCAATGTAGAGATGCACAGTTGGGTGTAGTGTTTCCTTGTCTAATTTCTCCTTTTAAAGGTACAGGACGATATCAGGAATAATAAATGTTTAGTTATTTATTTTTTAATTTAATAAGTGCATTATGGCAATCAGGTTTTGGATGGATAGGTAAAGCAATGCTAAATTAAAAGCCAAATTGCAAAGGAAAAAAATAAGAAACATAAATACAGAATAAAATTAAAAAAAGTAAAAAAAATTGATGGGCGGAAACATATATTGTCTAAGAACAGGAAGAGAAATATTTGCTGAAGGCAAAATATGTCTTTGGATGTATACCAAAAATTGTTATTTTGCCAAAACCACTTTTTAAAATTTTTGGTTAACTATATTTCCAGGCTTGGTACTACATAATTAAGTATAAGAACTATGATACATTCACAAAATTATATTTAAAAATTTCAATCTAACCATGAAAAAGTGCGGCAAGCAATCTAAATACGATCTTTATAACATTTTATTATTATAAATACTTTTACACTAAAATTTGATGAGATAACATCTCTGCAGCAAAAATTATATGTATTAATAGATTTCTAGACATCTCAAAATATAGTAACAGTAAACGTTTCCAATTTTTACTTTACGATAGAATTAGAGCCTTTTACCTATAACAGATTTGTCAAAAATATTGATTTTATATGCCTTTTAAGATGGTAAAATATTTGCCAAAAGTAGTTGGCAAGATGGTATATAGCCCTAACGGTTCTAAGGTGTTTCTACAGTATTATTTTCCAGAAGGCCTCAACTACAGCAAAACTTAAGAACTCACGTATCTTTTGATATTACATTTCTGATTTCAATGGTTCGAGCAACAATCGCACATGAGGCCTTCGGAAAAATCAAAAAAGGTCAATAACAAGAAGTCCCTGAGTCAAAAAGTAATCGTGTGAAATGCTGATATTCTAATGAATAATGTTTTAGCTATGCTAGCACCGGGACGAATTGCCATGCATAACGGCATGCGCCAGCTGCATCACAGTCTCTCGTAGGGCTGGTGTGAAATAACATCTGTAAAAAGCATTTGATCATGCAATGATTTACAACAGTATGAATAGGTAATTAAAAATTAATCGATGAGAATTATATTGATTAAAGTCAATTGAATGGAAGATTTGATTATTTTTGACATTATCTTATGAGTTTTTTAGTTATTTGGTAATTATTAGTGAAAGCTAGCAGATTTCTTGGAAAACACTTGATTTATTATATGTATGATTGTAAATATTTTATTATACTATAAAACAAGTCAAAGCCAATCAATTTTTCAGAATATACACTATCAGACAAAAGTAGGGCAACACTTTCGAAAGATGTACAAATTACGATATTGTAACTTACTGGGGTGAACTCTTTAAACTTCAGTAATGATACCCTGAATCAATTTGTTTATAGAAATATAATGCATAATGTAATGCTACGTAAAGACAGAATGAGAAGTGCCCTTGCGTTTAATATTCAAACAGAATAACAATCTGAAATCCTCTTCACAAGTTGTTAGTTAAAGAGTGATTTCAGGAAAACAGCGTTCGACTTTTGCAGTGACCGGCATAATCCCCAGATCTTAGCTCCATTGAAAATCGGTGGGAAAAAGTAGAAGGTTGTACACAAATTTTTCAAAATATACATACCGTTGAATAGAATTTTTGTCACTTTACTTTTGTTGCATTTATTTTCATAGATTTTTTATAAGTGTAAATATTAGTAGCAAATATATATTATGTAGTATAAGTAGAAGCTACTACACAGACTAAAATCATGACATTTTTTGAAGATATTGAACAAAACTATGGAAATCAAATGATAAACAGATTTAAAGAACTGTCCACAACAAACACCCAATTAGCCACGCAGAAGAATCACCATATTTTCCTATAGAAATACAAAGATATGGACATTTGCCCTACTTTTTAAAAATTAAAACAAAACATGAATTTTGCAGGGACGTACCTTAAGAATAGATTTAATGACAACAATTATACAAGCTACCCAGGACATAAACAGTCTCAACATTTATTTTGAAAAACAGACCGGTTTCATTTAACATTCTTTGCCAACGGTTTCAATAAATAATTTTTTAGCACTAAAGGATGACAAATATGAAAGACTATATAAAAAAAATAAATACAAATATCAATATAAAATAAGTAGATTACTAAAGAGCGGTCAAGGTTAGACCAATAATTCGAGTAGTACATCAAATTGAGTTTATATTTCTGACACTCCTTTACCCTTAGGTTGAATAAGTGATTTCTCTTTAACCAATTTTTTTGCTAAATGACACAAAAGACAAAAATTTACTGGTCCCTGAATATATAGACGCCACTGAGTTGGCAATTAAGGACAAACCATAAGACAACAAAGACACAATTAGAGTACAAGTAACAAACGTCATTACCAACCATAAGATACAAAATAGACACAAAAAGATGCAGTCCAACAACCTACAAAATAAAATTAAAACAAAAATATCTCACACAGGTAATTAAAAAAAGAAAACATATAATTGTTTTAAACCCGGACAAGAGCAATAAAATGGTAGTCATCAGAATCGGGATAATAAAATTTCTAGGTATAACTCTTGTACACAATAATGATAAAATTCTAACAACTTTTCAAACCATTTGAAAAACCAAAAAATAAGTGTAATCATTAACTTGACTGATAGAGCCAATTCAATAACGTCTCCTACTTTCAAATCTTTGACTCTAAGAAAAGTGAAAGAAACCTTTATACAAAAAAACTTTAATAAGAAAGTAATCGAAGAAATTATAAAAAAAAAGAACACAAACTATAACAACCTAAGAACCAAAAAGAAAAATAATTCAGAACAGAAAACAAAAAAACCATAAAGGGTGTCCGTTAAGTACCTTCTAATGTTTCGGGAAGAGGAGGTCAAAATAATCCTACTTTGTCATAGAAAAAAAATCCTAAAGTGTCTCTTAACGAAGATACAGAATCCTAAAGGGGTACCCAGTGATTTACCTTATCGGCTCTAACTTTTGAACCGACTTGTATAATTTAGCGAAATTTTAATATTTTATAGAGACCATAAAGACTCATGACACCATATTACAGTAAATGTTTTAGTTCCTCAGATAAGTCAGGAACGGACTTGCAGCCATACTCGTTAGGTCTAATTTTTGACAGGTGTCTTTTTATAGACCTGAAAACTGATTTTTTAAATACTTTGATCATTCCTCTTCAAAAAAGGAACTCTTAATTTATTTCGATAAAACTGGCGGTTTTCGAGATAAATCGGTTTTATGCGAAACACTCAAAAGTTACTAATACTAAACACAAACAGGTAAAAATTAGGTTGTTATTGTTAATATCTACATAATGAATTACTATTGACGGAACTTGTCAACATCTCCTTCAAGTAAAATTAATTTTAAAAAATGGAAGAATAATCTTATGAAGAGTATGCTGATATGCATTTAATTCATGGTGAAGTACTGTCAAATTCTTCGAAGGCAAGAAGACTTTATGCTGAAAGATTTGCAACTAGAACATTGCCAAGTCCAAAAATCTTTCAAAAGGTGAAATGAAGCCTTGGAGAAACAGGTAAAAAATGATTTGAAAACAAATTAATTTTATACATGTTTTATTCAGGGCGAATTTTGCCGCGACGTGGCAGTGACGGCCCTCCCAGAACATGAGACCCTCGCGTAGAAGAACAAATTTTGCAAGATATTGCTGATAACCCTCCAAACATCAAAGCTCGCAACACAAAACCATGTTACAAAATGAATTGTACATGAAACTCTAACAGAACAGTTACTAAATCCGTACCACGTAGAAAAATTACATGCTATGTCTCCGGATGATTATCCCGCAAGACTTCAATGCTGGTTTATACAGCAACATAACCTAAATCTAAATTATTCTAACCTCGTCTTGTTTACCGATGAGGTCGGTTTTATACGAGACAATTTACGTTTTTAGACGCTGATGAAAACCCGCACGCAATAATTCAAAACAAACACCAAGAAAGATTTATTCCAAACGTGGGACTGGTATCTTCGGAATTAACTTTATAGATCCATTTGTTTTGGAAGGAAGACTCAATGATGAGATTTATTTACAATTATTGCAGCAAAATTTAAATAATTTAATGGAAGACGTACCTCTTGATAGAAGAATGCAAATGTGGTACATGAATGCTGGTGCTCCATCTAATTTTAACTGTATAATACGTCAATACTTAACTAACGTTTTTGGGCCTCGATGAATAGGTCGATGTGGGCATATTTTGTGGTCCCCAGGGTCTCCACACCTAAAACCCTTAGACTTTTACTTCCGGAAACATCTAAAAGAATTAGTTTATTCAACACTAGTAAATACTAGAGAAGAACTACTACTGAGAATACCACAGTATTCTAACGAAGTCCGTAATAATGCAGGAATATTATTTAGATTGCAGAGGGAAAACATTGAAGAATAAGAAAATGTACTGAAGCACGTGGAGCCTATATTGCACATTTGCCAAAATAATACTCACTATTTTTGCATTTTAATAACGTTGTAAATTAGTTGAGCCCCGAACAACTCTTAGAAAGGTTTCTGGACTTGACAATGTCTGAGCAGGAAATCTTTCAGCATAACATCTTGCCTGTGAGACAGCGCTTCCCCATAAATTAAAGCACATCAGCACATCCTGCGGATTTTATTTTTACCTGTTTCGGTTCAGCATTAGTAACGTTTGAGTTTTTTGCAAAAAAAAAAAACGATTTACCTCGAAAACCGCCAGTTTTATCCAAATAAATTAAAAGTAATTTTTTTTTGAAGCTAAATGACCAAAGTATTTAAAAATCAGTTTTCAGCTCTGTAAAATGACACCTGTCAAATATTAGGCCTAACGAGTATGGCTGCAACTCCGTTCCTGACTTCTCTGATGATCTAAAACTTGGTATGTTTTAATGAGTCTTTATGGCCTCTATAAAATAATCAAATTTCATTAAATTATATAAGTCGGTTCAAAACTTAGAGCCTATAAGGTAAATCGCTGGGTACTCTTTTAGGGCTCTGTATCTCCGTTAAGGGGCACTTTTTCTATGACAAAGTAGGGTTATTTTGACCTCCCCTGTATGCTTCCGAGAAATTAGGAGGTACTTACCGGACACCCTGTATATATATTAAATTCAAAGAAACAAAAGCACTTTGTTCCTCTACTTTTGTTTAATAGTGTATTATGAAAAAATGAATGTTGACGTGTGGTACAGTATAACAAGATAAAATAACCATAAATTCAGACTGTCACACGTGAACAGGACAAGACATTTAAAAATATATCATTAAGAAATTTTAAATAAACTTTTCGCGAAACAGTCTGGGATTAAAAGTGATATTTTCATCGCTATATTGGCAGCAATTTTGATAATACCTAGCTATAGTTTAAACATCAACCGTGCAACATTTACATGTACGTGCAAAAATATTAACGAAGAAAGACTTTATTTTCAAGAACTATCTTACCTGAACTGTACTGCGTATACTGCTGGTACTGGGGATGGAAATTGTGAATTGCATCTGTCATAATATCTTTAGGATTCATTGTTTCCTAAAAAACCAATTATATTTGTCGAATCTGATTTACATCGAAAAACAAAAAAAAAAAATTTAAAGTCGACTACTCACCTTAAGGCTACTAGAAATACTCTGCATGGTAACAGACCTCCCCCTGGAATCGGTAACGCAACCCTGCACGTACACCCGATGGGGGAACGCGTAACGAAGAGCTATTGCGGCGAAGAACATCTCGATACAAATCAAAAAATTCTGGTAACCGGCGGACACGGTACCGGCAGAGGTACGGGTGCCGCTGCTGTCAATAATTGGCGAAATGACATCGGCTTTTTCTAAGATGGCCAGGCCAACACCTAAAAATAGATGATTTTTTTTAAACCTTGAATATACCTTTTGCAGTTCTTATATAGGACGGGCAATTTAAGTGATTCAACTAAAAATGCATTTTTAGGGTAAGCTCGAAACACATTAACAGAGATAAATTTATCATACTTTCAGAGATATTGTGAAAACTCTAAAATTGAATTTTTTTTTACAATTTCATGAACTTTTGACTTATAGACTGAATTTTTCACTTAACTTTTCTGGAAAATACAGGTCCTTATATACAAAAAAAAAGAAAAGTACAGCACTTTTAAAGAAAATAACTTTTTCTCGATATTTAAAAAATTATTTTTATCTAAAGTTTGAAAAATTAGCCCATGTATCTTAAAAACAGCAACCTTTCTCTTGTACTAGTGGTATCACTTTCTTTGCACACCCTATAAAAAGTAACATGTTTTGATTTATTTTCATTTACCTTGCCAAAAGGACAAAAAGATCACAGACTTAACAGTACAGAACTTAAGTACAGGCTCGAACGGTGTCAAAAGGTCACGTGTAGCAAAATAAAATAGAAACAGTCCATACAAGGCAAGAGAAACTGATACATTGTAGATTATCGTGATGTAAATGTAACCACCATTAGGGCTAAAAAAGAATTGTCTCTTAAATTACAGGAACTAGGTTAGTCGAATGAATAGAAAAATATCTCGGGCAGATATATTCAAAACACTGAGAGAACTGGTCTATTTGACAAACAAATGACATAAAAATGACATTGATCATATAGTTGAGTTCTAAATTTCCCTAGATCAGCATTAGCTGAAAGTCTTTGAAATTATAATTTTATAGCAGTACTTTGAACTCGTTAATATTTTGGAGTAAATTTAAAGTCCAGTCCTGAACTTTATACCAACGTGAAACTAATTTATAAGATTTATATAAAACAGAACATTATATGTCATTTCTAAGTTTATTCAGTACTTTGAATATAACAACGTTCATATTACATTGCTTGCCGTCGTGCTGTCATTTTTAACTTGAATTTGAAACTATTTCCCCTAATTCACTGACATCGTCTAACATTAAAACCATTTTAAATTGATAGCAGAGGGTTTAAAATAACAAAAGCAACAATAAGTCAAGCGAGTTTTAAACCCTAAAAGTACAAGCATAAAAAATAATTTTATTTTATTACTGAAAAGGCAAATATGGAAAATTTTATTTATTTTCGGGATACAACAATTTCTCTTACATATTCCAAAGTTTTATGGCTAAGTTCTTATCCTTAATATTCCTATATAAGCGTTTAATTGTTGACATATGTAATATAAATTATGACAGTATCATAAGCAAAACAAAACTAGCCAACGAGAAGATCTAAATATAATGGCAACTAAATCGGGTGAAAGTCTTATACCTTCTTAGCGAATCAGGCTATTTAATCCAGATTCACTAAGAAAACTTAAGACTTAAAAATAAATTTAAAACAATCAGTTTTTATAGAGTAGTGTTGGATAATTTTATCGTCACCTAGATATTCAAATATTATCCCAGTCCCAATGTGGAAATGCGTCTTTCCGCGGTTCACGTATTCACCTTAATTTTATTCCAAAATCAATTCAGTGACTGAGCGACGAAGCGGCGGAATAAACATCTCATGCCACTATAAATTCTGTGAGTTCACATTCTAAATACTATACTTTCGTTGAATATAGATATTGTGTTGTGTAAAAAGTTTATTATAGGAAATATTTAGTGTATATATTTGTGGTAAACTATGGATATAAACGAATCTTCGATTAGTGGTGCGTCTACAAGAAAAAATGGTCAACTGACGTTAAAAGAACGAATAATGATTAAAAATGGTGTTCGGGAACGAAACTTTGAACCCTGAAGTAACCACTTTGGATGCTCCAAAAATATGTGGCACTTTAAAGAAAATTTCTTCGCGCACGGTGTTCAGGGTTTTGAATGGTCATTATAAAGAAAACGACTTAAAAAAAGCAAAGCAGACAAGAGGATGGAAAAAAATAATCCTGGACTATGACACAAAATACGCCATTCGTAGCAACGTTCATAGTTTCTTTTTCAAAAATGAAATACCAACATCAAAAAAAAAATAAGAAAGAAATTAATAACAACACATATTTACCTAAAATGTCATTAAGAGTTTTGAAACGTCAAAATATTATTCGACGAGGCAATTACAAAAAGTGCATTGATCATGTCCAAAAAGAAGAACAAAGATTCACATTGACGCAGGGGTTAAATCAATAATAATCACCCTGGACGCTAATGTTTTCTCAGATTCAGATATGTCTCTTAACAACAATTTTGCAGATGAATCAATATCACCTTAGTAAGCTATATTACCTATGTCACACTCCTGAGGACGAAACTAAACGTACCCTGGATGGTCCGAAACCAACAAATCAGCTATATGCCACTCAGGAGCAGGTAAGCAACTAATTAATTAATATCCATAAAATACTTAAAAGTCACCTTAAGTGTATATAAAATGTCTTAAAAGGGCAACCCTACATGGTATGCAAAATCTCGGAAGAGTTCCAAGCAATAAGTGCAACCGGCACCTGGAACAGCTACACCGAGTGAAGACCAAAGGTTTGTTAAGGCTTAATTGCCTGAAAACCGGAAGCCTTATTGGATAACCTTAGACTGCCAGCAGCCCCAGCTAACGTCATACCAAAGAAAATCGGTAGAACCTTCAGTCCCGGGGGGGGGGGGGGGGTTCAAGTCGGTAAGAAATCGACACTACCTTTCAGTGGCGGATCCACCCTCTCTTTTTTTTTGGGAGGGGGGTCACAAATGTACAGTATAGTAAGGAAAAGCAAGTTGTCGACGGAGGGGGAGACCCTAGCAACATTTCCATTTCTAGTGCAAAAGGCAGGGTCGGGTCTATTTTTCTGAATTCGAAGCTCTTGGGAGGAGGGCGATCGCAATAAAAAAATAAGTTGTCGACAGGGGGAGAGATGCCAGCAACATGCACATTCCTAGCATAAGAGGCTGAAGCGGGTCTATTTTCCCGGACACAAAGCTCTTGGGGGGGGGGGGGGGCATCGCATACACCGCCCCCTCTAGATCCGAGCCTGCTACCTTTCACACTTTGTAAAGGTGCCTATGCAAGGTTTCCACGTCACGAAAAAAAATTTATAAGGGTTGATAAAAATGTGGGGACATAAATTTAACTTAAAAAAATACTTTGATACTTCCACGAAATTTCATCATTTGTTATTTTTTTAAATGCACACGCCACTGGAATTGATTCCCCTGACGGCGTACAACCCGGGGCACTTTAAATGCGAGCGATGTGTCACTGACAGAAAGTATGGACTTTAGGTATAGAATAGGATTAGACAACAATGAAAGCTGTTAGCCCAAATAGTTTTAACATTAATGTTGCTAAAATAATAAGAGATAACAAATCATAGATAATTTAAAATTAACAAGTAAAACATCCGAGTAATAATAAAAAGATTTTTTCATAGACTATAAAATGATTTTTATTAATCATAACAAAAATGTCATTTTAACACGCTTTATTACAGACGATTTTGTTTAAAGATAAAATAAATAATTCCGTCGATAACGTTAGATAACTTGAGAGTCTTCAATTGTTCTCGATAAAACAGCAATTTCCAAAAAATGTAAAAAACACGTTTACATGATTCTACATCAATTAATGTTTTCAAACACCTGTGGAACAAACTTTAATTGATAAAATGTGCAAATATTTTAGAAAGTCTATAACTTAAGCACACATGAACTATCAGTCATCAATTGGTACAATTATTACTTTAAATGCCGAAATTACTTGAAGCACCAGAAAGTTTAAAGACTCTCTAGGTCTCCTCAACTCTACTTACTAACTAGTACACTGTAAAGTAAATAACTAACAGCAAATTATTTCACAAAACACTTACCTCCAGTCCCCGTCGTGGTAATGTCCAAACGACTGCAAAAATATGATTACAAAAGCCATAAGAGGCTTTACTAAGCAAAATTGTAGCGTAGCCTGCTTGCAGAACCTCAAAAACCCAATGGTGTACGTTTTCCCTTGGAGGCAACACGTTCCGTACAAGCAACTGGACCTAATTGGTTTTCCTCTTATTTCCGACATGATATTTCCTTCGCCCCCAAGATATTCGTAACAAAGCGACAAAAAGCTATAGATTACAAAGGCTGGAAGAAAATAAAACTTTATTTGTTAATAAAAATTGTTGTCAAAGAATGATTGTTGGGGTGGTAAAGAATCTTACCTTCATAACAATCCCTTACAGTAAAGAAGTATACATAGTAGCTTTCTGAATTGAAGAATAGCAAACTTATCCAAGAGTATGTCGCGTACATTGGAACTATGAATAATATTCGTACAATCCATCGTTGCTCGGCGGGATTTGTATACCATCGTAAATGGTGGTAAATCTGAAAAGCAAAAAAAATATTGTATACCCTACTACTTTATTTAATTATATATCAACGGAAACTCCATTTACAAAGATACTATACACATAAATATAAGAGTACAATGTACTTAAAAAATTATAATGATACAATAATACGCGGCAAACCTCGTGCAGCAATAGAAAAATTGAAAATAAAGAAGAAATCGAACAGGTCACATCACATAGAATTAGAACATATCTCATAGAATATTCATCGTTTCTTAACTTACGTCTAAGATCAATTTTGAACTTTGATCTAGAAACATGAATACAAAGTGATTCGTTATTCTTATTAAAATTGCGCTGCAGTCTTATCAGTGGACAGTTCATAGAATAGTTTGAGGCATGGAAGGGTAAACAGAAAAGATCCCTATTTCAGGTAGGGTGATTTGTGTTAAAGTTCAACTTTGATAGAAGATAATGACAGTCAATGTACCCAAACAAAATTGAAGACATACAACATATATCTAAATAAAAGCGTCTTGATTTTAGTGAGCACATTTTAAGAGTATTAAGAATCAATGAATATTCGAAATGGTAATCAATAAAGTGAATATTTCTCTTATAGCACAAGTCCGCATGAATCTATTCTGTACACCCTTAATGACCTGTCCATGTACCTGGTAAAGTGGGGACCAAAGCATACTAGTGTACTTCAGAGCAGCCCTCACAAACGCCCAGTATAATAATTTAACGGTACTGCAAGAAAAATATTTATAAATTCTAGAAGTTATTATATCCGCTCTGTTTAATTGAATTAATGTGATTAACGAATGTGAAGGTATTGTCCAGTAACATACCGAAATCTCTAATCTCATCCACCCTTGATAGATCAATCAATGGTGTAGTGATAATCAAAATACTGACGAGACCTACAAAATAAAATACAAAAACAATAAGTTGAAATCAAACTAAGTCCATTCAATTGTGACCAACGAAACAGGTCATCGACATCCCCCTGTAGCATAATACACTCCTCCAAGGATTCAATCCATCTAAGATTTTTAAATCGTCAACAAACATAAATTCAGAATGATCGATAAAATTCACAATATCATTAACAAATAAAATAAAAAATAGGGTTCCACATTGTGACCCCTGCGGAAACCCTGAGTAAACGATGATCTCCTTAAAAACGTAATGGTTAATTTTTACCCTCCGAGATCTTTCAATGAGAAAACTACGTATCCACTCGGGAACGTGATCACCGAAACCCCACGTCCTGAGCTTGGCCACAAGCAGTCCATGATCCACTTTGTCGAACGCCTTCGAGAAATCGGTATAAATACTGTCGATCTGAATGTTGTTCTCAAAGGCATCCAACCGATGGTCGTAATAGGTCGATAAGTTCGTTAACGTCGACCTACTTGATCAAAATCCATGCTGCTGAGGCACGATAGCACGCCGACATTTCTAAATACTATCGATCTGAATGTTGTTCTCAAAGGCATCCAGCAGATGGTCGTAATAGGTCGATAAGTTCGTTAACGTCGACCTACCTGATCAAAATCCATGCTGCTGAGGCACGATAGCACGCCGACATTTCCAAGATAAAAGGGATGCAACAAGAGAATCAAAAATTTTCGGAAGAGCTAACTGGATGCATATTCCCCTACAACTTGCCAAACTACCTCTATCACCAGACTTATAAATAAAAACTTTTAAAAATTCTTATTACATTTTTCGTCCGTTCTACAGAATATTTCTGTTATGTACTACAGCTGTTTTAGTCCCTAGACACTAAAAGATATATATTTCCCTTGAAAGCATGTGATTAGGTTTGATGAAAAAATACGACACTAAAAGTTCTAAAATCTTTCAATATCGGTTACTGTATATTGTATTTCCAGAAATCAACGAAATTTTTGAAATATAACTGCGCACGATTGTAGAAACGCATTATTTTAAGTTGGTACAACTATAAGTGACAATTATGGAAAATTTCATGACACTACACACAAGTTACAGTGGTTTTTAACGACTGACAGACGAAAACGGCGCGCGTTTCGAAATTCAAGTTCTTGTCGAGACATTATATAGCTTAGCTTTATCGACTGCTATCTAAACCGCATAACAAAGAGAACGACTGTTAAGAGAAAGAAAAATCAATTTAGAATTAAAGTTTTCAGTTCAGTCGAGCGATATTCAATTGGATTATTAGTACATGAAATGAAATAAATAATGTATTAGTCATAAAACTGATACTTCAGCATTGGTGTCGTGAATTTATTACGATTTAAATATATATATATATATATATATATATATATATATATATATATATATATATATATATATATATATATATATATATATATGTGCCCTATAGTTAGAAAAAGAATATATTTAGTTAGTGTCACAAAATACGACTTCTCATGACATGCTACATAAACTTAATCAAACAACAACATAATCCTACGCACAGAATGCTATTCTATGTTTAGGTATGTATACTAAGAATGTCACCATATCATGAGGCATTTCTATGTCCTTGGCCAAGAGTAATAAACTCTGAATAATTTTGTTTAACATAAAAACACATTTAACAATATAAATGAAATAAAAAGTTAAAACGTTGTTTTATTTAAAACTAAGCCTACACGAATCAGTTGGTTTAAGACCGAATATTAACCTCAGAATTTGCTTCTGAGCTAGAAATACTCGATTTATTGCCTGCCCCTTTTCCCAAGATACGCTATTATGTGCTAGATAACTAGCGAATAATATCTGGTCAGCAACCCAGCTTGATCTAGAGATGATTTAATCTGCAAAATAGCAGAAAAGAGAGAATTTAACCTTCTACAAATTTGTTCAATATGGGAAAGGAAGTACAGTGGATTTATCGAATCATGTATCTAAGAATTTAACGTTAACTGAGGTTTCTTTTTATATTGAAATTTACATATACATTTACATATACAATCTTTGTCGGGTTCAATATCAAAGGATTACGCTTACACCGAACCTCTAACTCTTCACACTCACTTCCTGCCGCACACAACTCTTCTGGGGCATCTGCAACCATAGCTATCGTGATAACATCAGCAAACATAACCATTTTCTCCTACTCGTGAATCTAGGTAGATCATTAAAATAAACCATAAACAAGAATGGCCCCAAAAACAGACCCTAAGGCGATTTTTCTGTGATCTGATTAACTTTTTTGGTATTGGACAAACATACAATACTTCTATCGGACATATACGAATCAACGAAATTTAGGATATTTCTTCTTATATCCGAAAGACGAACTCTCTACTCACAGTATCAAACGCCCTTGTTGTCGAACATTAAACACTTCATATACGTGCCCTTGTCGAGTTCTATATATACAACTACTTATTTAGCGCTGTAATTTCCTTGATTTCCTAGATAAGTTGTAACAGAAGTATTGAAATTGGAGGATTTTTAAAATATTACACAGAATGAAACTAATAATCTTAAGAGATATTGTCGCATTTCAATTAAAATTGGATTTCTAGAACTGCATACAAATAGCCCAACCTAAGTTCAAAATCTTGTACTTCTCCAAAAACCAAGAAATATAAGCGTAAATCACAGCATGCTGTCAAAGGAAATACAATCGCAAATACTATTGTCTGAGGAACTGATTCTACAGTTGTTGCGGGCAAGGATATGTTTTGACCACAGGCCTCAAGCAAATTTAACTTGGTAACAGAGCCAAAATTTTCAACGAAGTTGTTAGAAACCTCCTACATTTGTGAACTACACACCCCAGTTAAATAAACGACATCCTCTATACAAGCCCAGGAGAACGAGTCAACATAAATCTTGGGATAAACGTCGTCAAAATATAATAAATCACTCGACACTTTCATTATAGGAACATTTAATAAAAAGTGTGAAGCATTTTAATGTTAAATATTTACTTATCTGATAAAATTATTTATATTTGTAAACGATGAATCACTACAATTAACTTATCAAAAAATTAAATTTCTGGTTGAAGATTTGGTTTTTGCAAAATATTACACATTACTGAATAATACGTTCTAAAATTTATATGTAGATATACTTTTTATACATTTATTTTTTTTATACAATGAGGACATAAATTTTGAAATGAATTCATTATTTGAAAAAACGCTGGGTTTTTTGAAAAATCGTTCGGACAGGTCAGCTTGGTTTTTTTGATATGAACTTTTTTCAATATATCAAATCATACAGGGTCACTCGAAAGAAGCTGTGTGACTCCCACTTTTCTGTATAATTTTATACTCCACGTAAAATTCCGAACTTGACGACGATAAGTCTTTCCATTCTTAAAATGGCAAATTAGAAAGAGACCTGTTTCAACGGTGATGGTTTGCCCACGTTAACGGGCCAATAGTAGCAGAAAAAATAATTTATTAATACCTCAGATTATTGTAAAAACTGTAAAAAATACAACAAACTTTTTTTTGCGGTGCTCTTTTAACCGTTACTATAAATACATATGAACCTTTCTAAAATTTAAAATATAATGTATATTTAATAAGGAATGGTCAACAACCTCATTGCCACCCAGTATAACGCAACAAGAAAATTTTAAATATTCAGGAAAATTGCTGTATTGATCCCGTTTCTACAATGGAAACATGCGGGCACCTCCATGTTAAATTAGCGAACCAATTATAAATATATCAATAAATCTATATTGCAAGAAAGTTAAATATAGAAAACATTTTTGGAATATCCGATTTATTAACAAAAAAAACTCCTATTTTTTATACGGGGCGATTAGAAAATTTATAGCAAAGGAAACACGTTTTTCCACAGTAATTTCTAAGAAATTTTATTTCTGATAAAATGTATTACAGTAATACCAAAAATTGTATGTACGAGAATATCGGAATTTATCCAGCGTAATCAAAAGCTAATTCCGAGAGTAATGTTGTAAAATCATTGTTAAATAATTCCTGTAAACATGCTCGTTCCCTATCTATTTCCGAATCGATATTTTAAGTTTATTATTTTTATTTTAAAGTTTTTGGTTTATTGCACTATGCAAAAAAAACTCACGGATATGCAAATAGATTGATAAAATCCTTATTTAAATATTTTTATTATTTTCACGTACACCTTTATTGTCATGGTTTAGGTCACAGAACAACGGTATCTGTATAACGATCTTGTTTTCAACAAAATCATCATCATTTATTTCTGGGAATGTCAAGCTCGGTAAAATTAATGGTGTAATATAATATTTTACGAAAATTACTGTTATTGTTACTAAAGCAATCAACATTATGTTTTCTTAGGCTTGGGTACTGTTCAGGATAAAGATTAGTTTTTATAAACTATTAACAGTATCAATCAATATAAATAAAATTGTTCCAAAAAAAAGTAAAAAACCACAAACATACATACACTCATAAATCAAAGTACAAATCGAAACTACATTCTCAAGAAGTATATTTATAATTCTTCAAAAGCGCGAAAGTAATGACAATTTTTGTAAGAAGTCGACCTAAAATTCGAAATTAAAACATTATCAGTATTTCATGTTTCATGATTGTGGACATCGGCAACTATCGGGAATTTCGTAATCTGTTTCCTGGCATACAATAGCCGGCTCCGCGATTAAAATATTAAAAACCGATACAAATTGTTTATTCTTAAAAATTACCCGACATGTTTCAGCTGAATTTAATAAAAATATTTTTTCCAAAACACAACCAAAGCCTAGTAGACACTGATAAGTTGTCTTGTTGCTGTAAATTAATAATCGCAAAATTAGCCGACTTTAGTCGCTACGTGTTCTAATGGTATCTGCTATGTGATCTGACTGGCCATATATAACCACTAAAACTTAGCCAGGAACGTTGTTATCTCGATACCATTCAGCCTAAAACCAAAGTTAGGAATAAAACGATTCTAAACAGCTTGTGCTTCACATTCATTTATAATTAATTTATTCGGACAGCATCGATTTTTATATCGGTCAAGGGTTTGAGTTACACTCTGAAAGAGAATTGAGGCTCAGAGAGAACTATAAAACCATCATCTGGTTATACCATAATAATATAATTCATCTAATTCACTATTCATTTATAAATAATAAGAAGAGAATAAATATTAGGAAAACTGGTATGATACAAAAACAAATCGACCTTGGACAAAAGACATTAAAGTAGGATCAGAAAACATTCCATATATAAATGCAAAAAATCCTCTTTGCTCAAGCACCAGGAGGGGATAATATTCTAATGGCAATGATTAAAGCAG
This sequence comes from Diaprepes abbreviatus, assembly GCA_034092305.1. Classification (NCBI taxonomy): domain Eukaryota; kingdom Metazoa; phylum Arthropoda; class Insecta; order Coleoptera; family Curculionidae; genus Diaprepes; species Diaprepes abbreviatus. Next base: position 830,078 of record JASJET010000206.1, read on the forward strand.
CAGAAAAAACAGACCTTTCAACGCTCGTCTAAAACAACAGGCTGGACTTGAAAATCGGAATAATGCCATTATAATTATTCTGTTGGAAAGCTCGAAAAAAAATCTTTAAAACATTACAGACTTATAAACCTGCTGCCCCAAGTATACAAAATATTTACATGAATAATAGCCAATGAAATATAGGTAAAATTTTTATAAAAAAAATTGAACCGAATTCTAAAAGTGCGCTAAAAAGTAAAAAATAACTAAGTTTTTATATGAAATTGAAATTTTTGAAGTCGGCGCCAAACTAATACCTGACAAAATGTGATTCTCATAAACAGATTAAAAATACTTTATTTGTAATTGCTTTCTTACCATAATTTGTTTATGTTAGTAAATATTTATTTCATTTAGAAATAATTTAACGCCGACTTCAAAAATTTCAATTTCATAAAAAAACCTATAGTTGTTTTTCACTTTTTAGCGTCGGTTCAATTTTTCTTATAAAAATTTTATTTTTCGATTTTTAATTTTGAATTCATTATGATATCTATAAATCATTTGAACTAAGTACTAATCGAGATTAGTGTACCTCGCCATGACTCCAAGGTGGCATAAAAGTACTAATTTTATCCAAAGTTGTAAATTACCCTAAAATGAACCACTAAAAATTATTTGATTCTTAAAGTTCTCCAAATACCGGTGAAATTGTATCAAACGAATATTTAGTCTGTCATAGTAAATCCACTATCTTAAATTTCAAATTAATTTTAGGTTGGTAATATGGGCCTCAAAACCTACCAATATCGATATTTAAAGAACTTGACACGTAAAATTCTTCGCCCGATATATTTTATATTGCATATTGAATTTGTTTACGCCCCAAGAACTCCGCAATATTAATTTTAGACAAAATCGAAAAATGTAAAATTTTCAGTCCCTCATATTGTATCTTACCAACCTAACAGTCGTAAAAAATTCGTAATACATGACCCCGAAAACACAAATCTGAAAAAATGCGAATAAGGTAAAATTTTCAACTCACCATATTGGATCCGCCATATTGAAATTCAAAAAAATAATTTTAATCTAATCTAAATCTAAACCCTTGAAAGCCCTCTAGTACCAATTTTGGATGAAATCCAGAAATTTAAAATTTCTAGACCATCAAATTTCATCTGACATATTAGATTTTTTTTAAATAATTTTCTATTCGCCGTTTACATCCTCAAAAACGATTCTGTCCCACATTTGAACAAAATCGAAAAATGTAAAATTTTTAGTTCGCCATATTGAATCCTGAAAAAAATAGTATTAAATCAATAATTTACACCCTCAAGAACCCCCTATATCAGTTTTGGAGAAAATCGAAAAATATAAAATTTTTTGGACGCCATATTGAATCCGCCAGATTGAGTTTTTAAAAAAATATTTTAAATTCATAAGTAACACTAACAAAAATCCCCCAATACTGATTTTAGACAAAATCGAGAGATGTAGAATCTTTAATCTGCAATATTTAATTTTTTTTTGAAATAATGTCAGATTCGTAATGTGCGATCCCAAAAACCCCCCTATTTCAATTGTGAAAAGAATCGGATGAAATTAATTTTTATCCACCATATTAGATATGCCATATCGAAGTTTTTAAAACTAATTTCAGATTCGTTATGTGCGACCCCGAAAACTCCCCCATACCAATTTTAGACAAAATCGGACAAAATTAATTTTTTTGGTCGTCATATTGTCAGCGCCATCTTGAACTATACTGCACCAATTTTATCCAAAAAAAAATATGGGACCACTGCAGCAACTTCCTGAACATAACGTAAAAAATGTCATTCAAATCGGTGCCGCCGTTCCGGAGTAATCGGTATACATACATAAAAAAAATACATAGTCGACGAATTGAGAACCTTCTTCTTTTAGAAGTCGGTTAAAAATAGTAGTCACCTGATTGCGGTCTGTAGGATAAATAATTTTCTTTTTAATACTCAATATTTCGACATTTATTTCATATATATATATATATATATATATATATATATATATATATATATAAACTTTGCCTCAGCTAGAAACCTTCGATATGTTAACAAAATAGGCACAAAACAACTACGGAACGTCAACGCGCTTGGCTGGCTTTTTTGGTACGAGAAATTTTTCGTAACCTATAAACATCCTTAACTGCTTAATTTAAAACGGCAAATAAATTAATTATAAACATATACGACGTCATTGCGCCTATAATAAAGATTTTTTTCCCAAACCAATGCATAAGCACCGTCCTTGACCGGAATTCTGCAATATTTCGTACAATGTGAACTAGTTCTTCATGCGATTCCAAACAAACTTAGCCATTATTAACTTAATTATTTTCTTAAAGTGAAAATGTCGGTTGCAAAAATATTTTGAATAATAAATAAGGCTTGAAATAAGGTCACACGAGCAGAGAATGCAACAAAAATCTATTTCTATTCTCTCGCTAAATCGATAAGACTATTGCTATGGATTTACACAGATTATTAAGTAAACAGTATTTATTAGTACAGTTTAATAGCACGTGTGTCGTTTATTTCGACTAAGAATAACCCTACAATTGTTTACTTATAATTCAAATTCTAAGAAAGCAATTTAAGGTTTGTCATAGGTTCGGCGACAAAAACAGTTTAGAGTAATCAATAATGCAAAAGTTTAATGTTATTAGTTAAATAAATACAAAAAAAAAAAAACGATATTCTTACATGCCCGTAACCGAATACCGAACTAAAGAAAAATATTAAGTTTTGCAATCCTGAAGCAATCGCGTGTAGTACTATTTAAAGTACTGTAGTCAGTATTATTATTTTTTTGGATCTGTTTGTAAATTTGTCTAGGTTTGAACTAAGTACTAAGCGGGATGTGTACTGTACCTCGCAATGTTTCAAGATCGCAAAAAAGTAGGTATTCATTTTATTCAAAGTTGTAAATCCCACTAAGATGAACAACAAAAAACTCTGATTCTACGAATTCTCCAAATACTAGTTTTGAGTGAAATTGTACCAAACAAATATTTAGTCTGCTATAGTAAAACTGTTATCTTGAATTTAACAAAAAAAAAAAAAATTTTAGATTCGTAATATACGCCCCCAAAAACCCCAATACCGATATTGAAGGAACTTGAAATAAGTAAATTTTTTAATTCGATATATGTTATCCTACATATTGAGTTTGAAGAAATTAATTTAAGATTCGTAATATACACTCCAAGAACCTCCCAATTTTAGACAAAATTGGAAAAATGTACAATTTTTAGTCCCCCATATTGAATTGTAAAATATTATGTTCAGATTCGTAACCTATGACCCCGAAACCCCCCTACAACAAATTAAAAAAAAAAAACGTGAGTAACGTAAAATATTCAACATACCATATTGAATCCGCCATATTGAATTTCAAAAAAATAATTTTAAACTCTTAATCTATTCTTAAGCTACAGCCTCGAAAAATTCCTAGTATCAATTTTGGATATAATCGGAAATGTAAAATGTTTAGAACGCCATATAACATGTGTCATATTGAATGTTTTTAATATAATTTCAAATTCGTAATTTACACCCTCAAAAACCCCCATATACCAATTTTGGATTAAATCAAGAGATGTAATTTTTAGTCCGTCATATTGAATTCTTCAGAAATAATTTTAAATTCGTAATTTACATCCCCCCCCTCCAACACCAATTATGGAAAAAATCGAGAGAGGTTAAATATTTATTCCGCCATATTGAATTTTTTAAAAATAATTTTAGTTTCTTCATGTGCGACCCAGTAAACTTCCCTATAGCAATAATATGGAAAAGCGAAGAAAATTAATTTTTTTATCTGCAATATTATAAGTGCCATCTTGGATTTTACTAAATCAATTTCGGCCAAAATGATATGGAACCATCGCAGCAACTTTCTGGACATTACGCAAATATATCATCCAAATCGGTGCCGCAGTTCGGAATAAATCGACGTATATACGAAAATAATACAGACTGTACACATTTAGAACCTTCTTTTAAAAGTCGCTAAATATACGGCGTTGTTCACAAATAAAACCTTAATCAACTCTCCGTGTTTCTGATTTGAAGTCTTAACTAATTTTCCTGTATATTGATTATTCTGTGGCATTTACCATAATATCGATTCAGTGAGATAAAACTTGTTTGGCCGATCAAAGGATGTAACGAAGAATACGGATAGTTCCTGAGATATTTATGTTGTAAACAGAAACTAAACGGATTTAACACTTTCACTTTTGGTAATGACATTTGAACAATAATTTACATACGGTTTTTCCTTTACAAAAACTCGGATTTGACGATTTATACGATTCATTTTGACGGATGCTGTCTTCGGGCTTTTCCTATGATGGTAAAAAAAGAAAAAGAAAGAAAAATCCCCTATTTCTATCAGAGGAAAATTTAGCTGGGGGACAGACATACCACTGGGTATTTAAAAATTTATCGCGGAAAAATACTTTTCACAAGAAATTTATTAAAATAATTTTTGTTTTATTTAGAATTTAAATTCTCGTCGAAAAATCCTTTATAAAAAATAATATTTTCCTTAAAATACAAAACACAATTTCACAACAAAATAGAGAACGAGATGGCCGGAGATCGGATAACCTTGAACCATACTGGTTCGTTGATTTCTTCTTAAGGTGAAGAACGTGAGCAAGCAATATTTTGCACCACCGGAATTTACTGTTTTTAAACTTTAAAATACAAAAGAATTGATTAATAATATCATTTTGGAGTTGTCTTCATTTAAATAACAAAATGAAAATTGAAACACACGTATCTTCTAAATAAAAATAAAGTTTTTCTGTTCTTAACTACTTGTATTGTAACAAACCTACTGTGGTGGAAATATTTTTATAGGGTCTCTCCTCTACAACGTACTGGAAACGGAATCAAAATAGCGCGACAAATACGGCGATTCAAAAAAAAAAATTTGGAAATTCATATGCGATGCACCGAAATATTAAAAGCAATGAAAAAATGCCTCAAAATTTGAGAAAAATCGATAATGTTTTAGAGGTTGATCAAAGCCATTGTTTATTTTATTTATTGTTATCTCCATAAACAAAAACCTTTATTTCCTAAAAATATCGAGTTAAACGTCTGAAATATTCTACGCAGCATTGTTGAAAACCACAAAATCAAATAGCATTAAGTTAAATAAAATAAATTTCTAACATTAACAAACAACAAATTACACTGGACAACAGCTAAAATGTATCTAAAATAAAATCGACTAAATATTACCATTTTTGGTGTGCTAAAACCGAAACTAAACTTATCTTTTTAATATTAGTTCAAAATACGTGATGTCATGTCTCGCTATATATTAACAATGTAACCGCAAGAATGCACGTGGTATATTTATATTGTTATAACAATAGATGGATGCGACGTTGCGAAATGTACGTTTCACCAAGTTAAGGAAATTTTTGCACAGGTTGGCAACACCACATGAGAGATTTCCAGAGGTAACCCCTCATATACGAAGTCGCAACCCCCAGGACTTAAAATAAGGGAGATAGCCATGTAAATCGACTTTTATGTCTACTTTGTACTGAACGACCCCTGTGTACACACAAATGACAAACGCCACTAATGCGAATATTATAGAATTGAATAGAAAATTCTCGAATATTCTCGAAAAATGTAGAAGCCCTATTTGGGTATATAAGCAGTTACAAAGCGGAGGGGTTAGTCAGTCGAAGTTAGTGAGCCGAATCGAATAGTTGAGCTTGTAAGATGTCTCGAAAATGTGTAAAAAATCCAGATTACTTCTGTTATGTTTGTAGTGAGGTGACTTTTGCGTCTATTACACCACTGATAAAAAAAAGGCATATCAGCTTTACTTCGATTGCAATACTGGGGATCAAGACATGGGCGCCACATATCTGCTGTAATGCATGCGCTTCAAGTCTGAGCAACTGGTTAAATAGTAAAAAACGATCTACGCGGTTTGCTGTCCCAATAATCTGGAGAGAGCCTTCAAATCACGTTAATGATTGCTATTTCTGCATCATACCTCATGTTGGGCAAGGCACAGGTATATCCAAGCAGAAAAAGTCGATTATCAACTATCCAAATATACCATCTGCCATGAGACCTGTGCCTCATAGTGACGAACTTTCTATTTCAGAACCCCCAGAAACATTCACTTACAAATCAGATAATAACGATGCAATGATTTCTTAAGAAGATATATTATACATCAAGAGATTCTGCTTTCAAACCCAGCACGTTATACCGCCAAACGCACAAAATCAGAATTAAACGATCTTGTGAGAGACTGACAACTTCCAAAAAAGTAAAGCAGAGTTACTAGGATCAAGACTGCGGGAGTGGAACTTACCAGAAAACGACGTTTCAGTAGGTGTTTTCCGTAAACGCTATAAAGGCCTAGCACCATTTATTAACATGGAAAAAAAACTTCTGCAATAACATTAGCGGTTTACTGGCTTTAAATATAAACTACAAGCCCGAGGAATGGAAATTCTTTATAGATAGTTCAATATTAAGTTTATAAGCAGTACTATTGCGTATGGGAAATATTTTACCGTCTATTCCTTTAGGATATGCAGTTTACATAAAATAAGCGTACGACAATATGAAGTACCTATTGACAACAATAAAATACAATGAGGAGCAATGGCAGATCCGTCGCTACTTAAAGGTAACTGCACTTTTACTTGAGTTGCAGCTAGACTGCACCAAGTTTTGCTGATTTTTGTGTGAGGGGGACAATCGAGCAAAGGCACTTCGTTACAAGAGAAAAGACTGGTCTGTTCGACAATCATTAGAGCCAGGTGAAAAGAATGTACAACATATGCCATTGGCAGACCCCAAAAAGATTTTGTTACCACCACTGCATGTCAAATTGAGCCTAATGAAAAACTTTGTTAAGGCACTGAATACAGATGGACCAGCTTTTCAGTACCTGCATCAGAAAGGCAAAGTGAAGCAAAAATTAAAGAAAGTATTTTTGTTGGGCCACAGATTCGAAATATTCTGAAAGACAAACATTTTGACAGCATTCTATCAGACATCGAAAAGAATGCTTGGAATGACTTTTGCCTCTTGGTCACCAATTTCTTCGGAAATAAAAAAAGCTGATAATTATGCCTCTCTTGTTGAAAATATGATGTCATCATATCAAAAAATGGGTTGCAATATGTCCCTAAATATTCATTTCCTACACTCACATCTGGAGTTTTTTCCTGACAACTACAGAACTGTAAGTGATGAGCACGGTGAACGCTTCCATCAGAATATATCAACAATGGAGAAAAGGTACCAGGGAAAGTGGAATGCTTTCACGCTTGCCAACTACTCTTGGACTCTTGTTAGAGATACTCCAGAAACAAATCACAAAAGAAAAGCAAGAAGACAGGCTATTTAGTGTCTCTACAAGGGTAAAGTACGTATTTTTTATTATTGTGTTAAAAGAAAATAAAAAACTTGTTCTTGAAAATTGCAACTAAGTTTTTAATTTCATTATCATTTTTGTGTTCAGCGCCCTAAACTTAACAAAAAAATGCACTTTTCATAAAAGACACAACAAATAAAGTAAAATTTGTTGTGTAGCGTTATTGAAGTAATAACACAATTGCAAGCACTTCAAAGAAACTTCCTAGAACAGTGAAAATATCAAATTGTGTTTCAGAAAATATTTTTTACAGCAATCTATTGAAAGTGGGGATGTTTCTGTTATAGAATTAATGTTGGAGGTTTTTACTAAATTTTAGATTAAAAAAATTATGGCATATATCATTTATTAATTGAGGAATATTTGTTAATAATTTGTTTTTTTATTGACGTAAAAAAATTATGGAATTTCACTTAACGCTACTTGTCGTTGTAATATTCAACGATGTTACATGTAAAATTTTAGACGTTTTTTATAGGAAATAAACATTTTTGTTCATAGAGATGTATTTCAGGTGCGCGATTTAGCGATAATGAACAATCATTCTGGATCACTCTAACAAAAAACGCTTCAAAAATATTATAAATGTGTTGAATTGAAAACCTCATTCTCTTTTTGTAGTTGGTTAAAAAGTATTCTAGATTTTTCTAAGAATTTTAAATAATTTTTTTACCGATGAGCGTAAAATAATACAAAACAGTTTAAGATATCAAAAACCACAAACTATGATGTCTAAAGTTGCGTTATTTAATAAACTTGTTTTACTAATTACATAATTTATTTCTAATGGTGATTTAATAAATTAATTCTAAAACTATTAATAAGAGAAACACCTATACAATAATATTAAAATATTTTTTCTTTTAATATTTGATAATTCATTTAAGTTCATCAAAACACTGTTAAATAAGTTTTAAATCTTTATGAGTAAACTAAAGATGTTAATATGTTCAAAATGCCACTTTCTATTTTTCAAATAGTTACTTCCTTATCTCAATCTTAATAAATCTTAGTAAATTTAGACAATATTTCTCTTTTATATAAAAACTTTAGTGGCATTTTAAATTTCACCAAAAAACTTGGTTTCTATACTCATTAAAAAAAAAATACAGCTTTCTTAGCTAACTTGAACAGGTGTGAATTAAATTGCTGTCACACAAGTTTAAGAACAATTTTTTCCACAAAATTCTGAAATGGAGGTTTTTTTCAGTTATTTTCCTACCTTAATCAAAATTAACACCTACTTGTATTGGGACAAATCAAATATTATTGTTATTTTTAAAAATTATATGGCATCTGCTATTATATTACTTTTTGATAACTCAAACTCTTCTCAACAATGATTTCTTACCTGAGAGCAGGTTATGAAAAGTGCCGCCCAAACGAAAATCCCACCAATACCCTGGGCTATTTTAGTTTGTAGGAAAATTGGTTCCGACGGTTGGGAATGGACATGGTCAGTTACAACTGAGGGTATGGTAGAAGTTCCATTAGCTAAAAGGGCAGAAGCTATAGCGGCTGCACTGCTCCCTACAGTGGGAAGCGTATCAGATGTTGACATATTCCTGCAAATAAAGCTATACCTAGTACAATTAATTATTTTCTTAAAAAATAAATCAAAAACTATTTTATATTATAATTAATTTAATAATTGTAGGTTTACTTCTGTATTTAGGACTTTTATGAAGTTGGCGCCTTAGGTGTTATACGTAAATTAATTCTAGGCGAATGGTATCTTAACCAACTTTAATTATATATCATTCGGAGAATTTTCTAAAGGAGAGTTTTATGGGAGAGATAGGCTCATGTGAGGGATGTTGTTGCATTATTGGAGAGTGTCTTGTTGCTACCTAACCAATATATCAAAAATAATGAGATTAATGATAGTAGTGATGTTAATATACATGATGATAATAACACTAATGTTAATAACAGTAATATTCATACAAATTTTAATTTCTACTTTGGCCATTTAAACATAAAGAATTTGAGAGGGAAAACTGAGTCACACAATTTCGTTTACGGGGCATTGGATGAGAGAGGAAGAGGTTGTTAGAGTTTACCTAGAAAGATGGTGAATTCTTACTCTAGGAGCCAAATTGCCCATGGAGGTGTTGTAACATTTATTAAACAGAAAACAGCCGATTTTTTGGCGTATGTAATGAGGTCCAGAAATTCTCTGCAAAAATAGATTGTGAGTTGTGTGCAGTAGAGACGAAACGATATAATTTGCTTGTGATAACGGTGTATCAGTCCCCTTTGGGGGCTATGATGGTTTTTTTAATGTTTTTTCTAGAGTCTTGGCTGTTGTCTTACGCAAAAAAGGTATAATTATAATTAATAGTGATTTTAACTTAAAATTTAATATTGCGGACAGGAGGACTTCAAAGTTTGTTGAATTTATGAGGTCTTATGAACTGCACTATACTATTAATGGTTTGCACTAGAGCAAATTCATGTTTGGATAATGTATTTAGTAACCTAAACAGTGAAGAAGGGAAAAATTTGTAAGTAAAACCTGAAACATCAATATTATATATATTACTATAGATTTTTTCAATGATGACCTGAGAAAGATGAGGAATACACGTCTTTCATGAAGTGTGTTTACAGGCGCAGTTCTGAGGAATGACTTGAAAAAATCACATATTGCTTATAGAAATAAAATCCATAAAGTTAAAATAGCACAGAATGACAATTTTATAATAAATTCTGATAACCCTTCTAAGACATGTTTGCAGATTGTAAATAAATTTAAAGCCAAAAAGTTTAAAAAAGACGATATTAGCTTTTTAATTCTAATAACTTTAACGCTTATTTTGTTAATGTTGTTTCCTCTATAAACTCTCTAAGAACTCTTCTAATTACGTTTTAAATAAATTAAATTTAAATAATTTGCCTGAAATGAATTTTTGTAGTGTGACTTACAATGAGATACGCGATATCCTTTATTCTCTCAAAAATAAACATCGCAAAGGCTACTATGTTATTAATTAACACTAAAATAATTAAAAGTATAGCTAATGTAGTAGTGTTTCCCTTGACTAAACTTATAAATTATTGCTTCGGGAATGGCATTTATCTTTCAGTATTTAAGGTTTCTAGAGTAGTTCCAGTTAATAAGAAAGGTGATCGTGAGCCTTCAAAAAAGTGAGCAAGTTACAATTTTTGGACATTGATTTAGTTTTTATTTCAACAATTTATTTAATTAATTTTAGTTTAGTTTAGTAGTTTAGTCTTTAATAATTTAGCCCTAATAATACTGTAACACTAATGCACAAGAGACGTTTAAAAGAAATTGAAAATGAAAAAAAATCACCGAGATAAGGTGAAAAAGGCGACGGCTCAAAACGAAACGGATAAAATTAACAGATTTATTTTCATCTTTCAGCTTTCAATCTTATGGCTCTGAACCTACTATGATAAGCCTTTTACGCAGTCTCCTTGTGAGTATCCCTCACAACATGCTCAAAACCAAATGAAAACGTCTCACTACTCACGAATGGAGCGAGAGAGATTCACAATCTCTCTCTTCCTTTCTGGCATGTAATGCGCAAGGATCTCGGAATGTTGTCGGCTTACTACTCCTTTCTCTCTCGCACTGGGAGCCACGTTGTCTCTACGGGACCCGCGGTCTATAATTTTATATGTCTATGGACATACACTTCTTTTTAAGTCAGTTGAAAGATAAAATGGTGCTAAATACGATTTATGTAGTAATAGCTATTGAAAGTTACCATGAAGGTGAAAATTTAAGGAAAAACTAGCTTACTTTCCCATATTTTAGGTAAGTATTTTTATGGCAAATTGAAAATTATTGTTCTTAAATTTAGACCATGTCAAATTGGAATTATTATCCGACCTTTCGCCTGCGATTGCCCGAGGCATCTTCAGAGATCTTTACTCCACGAGATTAGAACATTGATTACATGAGACATCTTCAGGGATCTTTACGCCACAAAATTAGAACCTTCAATGTTCTAATCTCGTGGAGTAAAGATCCCTGGAGATGCGTCGTGCAATCGCAGGCGAAAAGTCAGATAATAATTCAAATTTGACACGGTCTATACCCAAGAACCATGATTTTCAAACATTCCTGATGTTGAACATTTTCTCCCAACTCTGAAGCAGTTTTTATGTGCTGTCTCGTCATCAGCTTCAGTAGAATGGATTTTTTCTACATTGGGGCTTATTTACTCGCATGTTAGAAATAAGTTACTACTACTACCTGTTTTAAGAAATGTTTTCTTATTTATGATTATTTAATAATGTTTTATGTTTATTTTGTATTAAAAAATATTTACACCTATATTTCTAGTTTTGATTTTCTACTGATTTAAATCATGGATTAAAATTAAAAAATCATGTAATTTAAATTGTTAATTAAATTCTTAATTTAAATCAGTTGAACCCTGGTTTAAATCCTCTGCTGTCAATTTAGAATGGTTTTAAAATAAGACCGTGTTAGTAAATTAGGGGTTACTTTTTAAACCTGATCTAGTTGTCATAGAAGTTAGATCTTCTCGGTATTATTGTTCTTATAATATTTTTATAGTTTCTATAACATGTCAACAAACAAATCAATATATAGAAAAATTAAGGTTGTTAAAAATTTCGATACAAAAGCTTAAAATTGGCAAGAGCAATAGCCGACTCCTAAAAATTAACAAAATTGTATTTTGCCAAATGAGAGCTCAGCCCTCTAATTCTTTAACATGGTCTAACTTTAAAATAGGTCTAAGTTGAAATCTATCTTTACAAATGCAATAGATAAATTTTTAATCTTAAAAATCAAAAAGGTTCCAAGGCTTGTTAGGTTTTTGTTCATAATTGCCCTACAAAAAGGTTTCTTAAAAAACAAAACTGACCATCTATAAGTTCTACCTTTCATAACATTTAGACTAAGTGTAAATTTTAAAATTTATTAAATCCGACGATTATAGTTTAGTTTCAAAAGCATGTTAAATACTCTTAAGAAAACCAAATTATTCCTCTCAACTACAACAGCCTTACAATGGTTTTTCTTTGTAGGATTTTGTCAAAACACAAATTTATATAAAATACCATAAAAATCCTATCATATCGAGGATTATCGGATAACATTGAATCCAGCCTTAAAAACAGCAATCCAAACAATAAATTAATTATCCCACACTAAATTTACTTACAGAAAATGTTTACTTCCTAGTTTTTCTTTGTAATTTGTTTGTTCAATATATATACGTACCTTTAAATAACAAATAAATCGATTTACCCAAAAATAAACTAATTTCCTGGCAAATTAAATAAATTAATCATTTTGACATATGGTGCTCACCTGAGAATTATTTTGATTTTCTATGTATGGATACCACAGCCCCTAAACAAAAAAAACTTCCTCAAAAACACTAAATTGTCAATATAACGATTCGTATAAAACAAGTCACTATAAATTTTAAACAATACATAATTTTAACACCCGAAAATACATATTTTTACAAAAAACTAAGCACTAGTGTATGATGCAAACAAAAACCCACCATATTTTTCCCAACTCAATATTTTTGCTATCTCAAAATTTGCGCAGGTGCGAACATTTGGTGACCTCAGGCATTTAAATGTCAATTTACCAAATATCTTAAAGATGGCGCCCAATCTGGGACACTACAGGAGACATTTCATAAGTAAAATATGGCCAACTTTAGCAGGCTAACTATCACGCTATCATAAAATTGATAAAATTTGTATTTAACCAATAGTTCCCCACAAAAAAGAGAATATTTATTCTATTCTTAAAATAAAGCAGAGCTGATTTCTGCGTAAATATTATGATGACACATTTCTCATCACCCTTGTATTATACTTGAATAACTGGTTGCATAGTTTGAAAGATTCAATCTTGGCGTACATTTTAAATAAAGCTTTCTATTTAATTCGCACCATTGCCAAAAAACATACATGTTAACTAACCACTGCATATTTAAAGTATCTTTTGATATGCAAAAAACATTATAATTAAAGCTACGTAAGATAGGCTTATTTTTATGCAAACCAGCTTAAATATATCAAAACTAAAGGATCCAAAAATAAATCATTTAGGCACTCAATTTCCAATTTATGACGCATGTGAAAGAAATGAATAGACCGAATCGAATCTGTACCTGTAATTTTAGAACTTGCATCATATAATATACTTTCTTTATCACTGGATAAAAAATAATAAAAGTAATTTTTAAAACTATTTTATTTTAGCTATTATACTTATTACACAAAATTAAAATACTTTCATATATGTGTATAATTCAAATATTTTCGCCAGTCTGTCAAGTACACAAGTACTCAATTTTTGCGGGTACGAATTTGAATTGGCAACCCACTGCATATTATGGGTTGCAACATTCATTGCCTAATAATTTAAAATGCATTTTTTGTCAACAACTAACGATTAAAAAACCGCAATTTATACTCACTTCAATTTGAAATTATTAAAAATATATTTTAAGGAGGAAAATAATAACTTAAATTGATTAAAAAATGTATCATCGCCAATCTATTTTGTTAGCAGAAAAAATTTCTTGCTCTAAAAAGGTTATAAAATCATCTTTTAAATTGTTAGACTTTAAATTCAAGATTTTTTCCATAAAATTAGCTTTCATTGGCGAGATTTCGGTCATTATGCGATAATTTGTAATTCCTTGTATTTTCTAATGGTGGGTTCATATATCCAAAAATTAATAACCAACACTAAGAAGTACCACTCAAGTAACAATAAGTAATAAAAATGCGTTGTTTATATTTCAAAATTTAATAATTAGAAAAAATTAAGGATGATCATTCAAAATCGTCCATTATATTCGATCCTAAAAGTAAAACGTATTTTATTTGCTGTTCAATTGTGGTTATTTTATTAATTTTATTCTAAAGTATTTCAACTTTTTTTATGATACATTTTTACTAAATTTTATTTGTTTATAGTGTTATTTTTCTATTTTGATGTACTTGTAAATTTTTTTCAACCAAAACATCCCAAAAAGACACGAACTAGACCGACTTCCAAAAATTAAACAAACAAGTTAATAGCTGAACATCTTGTTAAAAAATTGTTAATTTTTAGAGGGCACTAGGAACACAGATGAAAGTAAAGTGTATCATTTAACCTGCAAGTGAAAATTGTTAATGTAAGTTCATAGAGTCAGTTGTTAATTTTTGGAAGTATGAACCAACCATTATTATGCCTGTTGTACAAGAAGCCAGTATTACCCTTATCCAAACTACGGCCAATAAAGCAAGCCAGGCTAATGGGAGAGGCCAATAGACTAAGCAAGTGAGCGTTTGCACTAAAGCCAATTTTATGTAGTTTTAATTATTACTGTCATCAGATGAATTGTAAAAGCAACATGTATATAAGACCATTAACGAAAAAGATTTCGTTTTTATTATTAAATGAGGTTAAAGAGATGATCGACAGTGAGATGAAAGGCTTGTTTCTTTCGGTATAAAGTCCAATGAACTGGATGCTTTTATCTGAATTGAATTTTAGGGGTGCCATTTTAACACATAAAAATAGTAAACCCAACTGTAAACAAAACACACTCTCATGTGGGTACCGGGACACACCGGGAGAGGGAAATGAAATAGTAGACAGGCTCGTGAGGAAAGGGGCTGAAACACAATTTCTGGGGCCAGAACCTTTTTGTGGAATCAGTAGCAGCGTAATGCTGGAAGAACTAAAGATACAAGAAGAAAGCAGATCCAATTATGGGACGGTGCTGCAAGAATTGAGACAAGCGAGGATACTTCTTGGGAACTACGACCAGAAGAGATTCAAAGAATGTATAAGCTTAAGTAAAAACCAATTCAGAGTTCTGGCAGGGGTTCTGACGGGGCATTGCCACCTGAAGGGACACCTCAAGAAACTCGGACTGGTAGAAAGAAAAGAGTGCAGATTCTGTGCGGAGGAGGAGGAGGACGAAATCTCTATTCATATCCTTTCAGAGTACAACGCTCTAGAAAACTTATGATGCGGTTCTTGGGAACACACTAAATCGAAGAAGGGGGGCTACCCACCTTAAAGCCGTTCAACATCCCAAGGTTCCTGAGGGAAATATGACTAGAGGACCTGCTCTAGCCGATATGGTAACTCTTACGATTTGGCAGCAATAAGGGGGCACGATAGATCTACCAGGTCGCAGTGTAAAGACCCCAACTCTACGCACATACAAACAAAGGAACAAGTTTTGAATCCATACATTATTTAATTTATGGTTTTAAAATATCACTATTGGCTTGCTATGCAGGATCACACCGGGACAGCCGACAGACAATCGCGAGCAATCAGCAGTGGGGAATATGACTGTCTAGAAAAGTCAGCGCGGTATTCTATATACTATCCTGTCTCGATTACTGGCTTGATACAATTGTACGGTCCCAATATTACCATGCACACGTACTGGCTTCGTATGCGACCCGCTTTAAATTTTAATACATATGTAGTATTTGTTTTGGGAGCAATATTTTGAGAACCAAAAAAAAAAATTAGATTTTTTTAATATTCGAAATGTTTCCTAAATATCTTTAACGATAACATATTCTTCTAAAAAAAATTACCTAAATAGTGACTAAAAAACTAGGTAATATATTCCCATTTACATTCAAAGAAATATAAATATTAGTACCTACTTACCTATTTTACGCCCTTTTTATCACATGTTCAAGATCTAATATACAAATAAGAAAAGGAAAGCCGCTTATCTATTTCCAAAAGCTGAAAATTTGTTAACCAAGTTGTGCTGTCTGCTTTTCTCTCTTCTATTCCCAATATTTTTAAGTATATGCCTTTACTTACAAGTTATGTTTACTCCTCCATATACTAAACAAGCATGTAATCATTAAAATATAGATAATAGTCGTATTCCACGCTAGAAGTAACCAATACCACGGCCTAAGATGTCTTCCTATCCGTAAAATCCATTTTCCATTACATCTACCGTTGGTTTTTTAATACCAGAATACAGGAAACATTTAAAATATGATATAATTGGTTTTTCCAAATCACTTGCAAATCCAGTAACAATTCCAAGAAGATCCAGCGAAACATTCTGACAAATCTCGTACCAGGTGCACTTCACGAAAAACTTTCCTTATAAAAATCTTACAACATTTACTTTTTAGTTTTCTTAACACATCATCCTAAAGATGGAATGAAAAGCTTCTGAACTAACAAGGAAAATGCAAAAATGATGACAGAAATTTACTTTATGTTCCTGTACAATCTTCTTTTGCTTGTATTCTTTATTGGTAGATGCTAGCAATTGGACGCATTTTTCTCAGCATGAAATTTTTGACAATTGAGAAATGGTTGAACTCCAAAATGGCCAAGTAACCTCAGCTACCTTTGTTGGTTTCAGCTGACGGTCATTCATAATGTTTCGGTGGACTTTTTAAACGACTTCTCTAGTTGTTTCAGATTTTAGTTTTCCTGAACGCTCAACATGCACATTGCATTCTCGTACGATTCATTTTTTACAGTTACCATGTAGCATCTACCTCCATCTTAATCTCTGTAAGGGCCAAACTTTCAATATATTATATATAATATATAATAAATAGTTTATCGAGGCTCACATTTTGGTTGAATGAAGGAATTAAAAAATAAGAGTGGTGATACTCGATCACTGATGCTTAGGCCTTATCGGGCCCATTACATCCCCATCATGGCTGCAGGTCATTCAAGGCCTATCGTCTTTGCGAATCCAAGCAGCTTCGTTACCGGACCTTGCCTATCTGCTTCGGGTGATATTATTGTATCCCGATATGTCTCTACCTCAATTCCTCGAGCGTCGGGCACTATCTGAGAATAAGGTTAACAGATTCATCCTCCTCTGAGCACCATCTGCACACCAGATCATCCGCGACGCCAATCCTATAAAGATGGCTTCGCAGGTGATAATGTCCCGTAAGCAATCTCACCACGATCCGCAGTTCTTTCCTCTTCAGAAAAAGAAGTTCCCTAGCAAGCCGTGCATTAAGCCTAGTTATATGTTCCTTCGCAAATCTCATTCCAGGGGCTTCACACCAGCATTCAATAAATTTGTTTTCCAGCAGCAGTTTCAGCTCTCTCTGACCTCATCTGCTTCCTCGATTCCTGGTATATCCAAGTAACCCAGGACCCACACGAATCTAATTATGCAGCCGTTCTTGGTTAGGTTGTCCAGTACTTCCCTGCACTCAGGCACAAATCGTGAAGCTATTACATTGGACCTCAGGGCCAATATTGCAGCTCTTCTGCCCCAGCATATGCTAATACTCTTATTTCTGACTATGTCCCTCTCGCAGTGATGGCCATATTGCAGAACAGCATAAATCTCCGCTTGAAAACCCGGCACTTGCTGTCTCAAAGAGTAAAACTCGCCAATTTCAGTGCTTGTTCCAAACACTCCAGCTCCGACACTTTCGTCCTGTCGAGATCAGTCTATGAACCTCCCAGATCCATTTCTGAGAAACACATGTTATTTTTTTCATACTTGAAAAACAACTAAACCTCAAATCTTTATGAAAGCTCAAAATAACAATAATATAAAATAGCTCTCTCAAACCCTCCAGTAATATTGAAAGATATGACGCCACAATCTACATCTCTAAGAAAAGGCGAAAACTTTTCATTCCATTCTCGTACTTCTAACTAACCGTGCTTGCTTTAATTTTTATATATCAAAATTTTAATATAGATGCCTCTTGACAAACTACAGCTACTATCAGTGGCGTAAATAACGACCCCGCAGATCCCACGGTGCGGGAGCGCAACCAATCCAGGGGCGCTCTCAAGTACCAAAGTGTAAAAACGAAGGACCAAGGGTGCAAACCAATAGGGCGCATTCAAAAATCTGCGGGAGGAGCACATACTCTTGTCACCCCACTAGCGACTACAGCAAATTTTGATTCAATCCCAGAACATACATAATTTAAGCTTCCCTTTTACTTGCTATTGCTTCATTTTTTTTTCGAAAATATGATATGACATATTTGTTGCAATCATTATTTACAGCCTTTGATCAGCTTTACTACTGCCACATGAATGTTAGAACCGACATGAAATATCTAATTTGACCATGAAATTCCTTTGGCTGTAGTACTTAAAGGATTACCAGAAGAATGAGGTGAATTGTAAGAAGGGTATTTCTCTATACTCTGTAAAATCGCTCAATGAGATACAAGCGTAGTTTGATGAGTAACTCGGTTTGATTCTAAAGAACACAATTTGAGTTTCCTAACATACTTTATTCTTCAACATAGTCCCCTCGAAGTTCAACGCACTTACCCTAACGTCTTTTCGGCTTCGCGATTCCTTCGCGGAAATGAGTTTCTTCGACGCTTTCAAATACTCGTTTACTTCATGTATGGCCCCTTCATTTAACTCAAATTTTCGTCCTGCCAGGAAACTTGACTTTCGGGAGTAGATGGTAGTCCAAAGAAGCTAGATCTGATGAATAGGCACAATACGAAAGCAGTTCAAATTGTAGCTCGGCAAATTTTTACTCAGCGACACCGTTTGAATGCACAGATACGTTGTCATGATGAAGTAACACTTTTTTAGGCCATTCCTGCTATTGTCGCCATCTTTTTCGGAGCCGGTTCACCATGTGCGATCCATTATCATGATTACTGTTTCATTTGAGGGATATTGAGTTGTATCCAGATTCCGTGTATTGTCACAAAACACCGCAAACTCCACTAGATCTCTCACATACTTACATATTTTCAGCAGATGTTTACACGCGAATTGATTTTTGATCCAGAGTGAGTAAACGCAACACCCATCTTGAAGAAAAGTTTCTCATGTTCAATTAATTATGCAAAACGAAATAAACTTGCTCCGTTGAAATGCCTGTAGCCTCTGCCAACTTGAGCACTTCAATTCGCCTGTCTGTTAAAACCAAATTTTGAACCTTATCGATAATTTCGAGTCACACAGATGATTTCGGGGTTCTAGGATATGGTGTATCTTCAATGCTTGTTCGGCACACTTACATTCATTTACCCAACGTCGAACCTTCTTACAGGAAGGACCTGAATCACCCAATGTATGTAAAATAAAATCCTCTCATGAATTTCTTTAGCCTTCTTCCCTTCCAGAAAAAAGAACTGAATCACACCATGAATTCAACTCAATTCTCTCAGCCTAACTTACTGATCAATTCCTTCTCTCCAACTCTTTCTAGGTTTTGCTCTTCTCCTTTTCCCCTGTGGCATCCAGTTCAAAACTTGCTTCGGGAGGCGTACTTCTGGCATTCTCTGTACTTGTCCATACCACTTAAGTTGTTTAAATTTAATGTCGTCCTCAATGTCACGCGTAGTTTCCATGATTTCCCGGATTCTGTTGTTGGAAATTTTCTCCCATTTTTGACTGCTTGCCGATCGTCACCAATAATCAATTTCCGTAGCTTTAAAATATCTTTCTGATCTTTCCTTTATCTGCCGTACTTAGGTGCTATAAGTCACAATGTTCCTTATTAGTGTGTTGTAAATTCGCTGTTTGTTTGTTTTTGACATATGTTGATCTCACAATATTTTCGTTCGTCATGGATATACTTTTCTTCCTTGTACATTCATATCATTTATAGTTTTATCTAACGTACCATTATTTGTGATCTTCATTCCGACATATGTATAGTCCTGACAGTGTTTTATGCGTTGATTGTTATTTAGGAGCAACTCTTGTTATACACCCCCAATACACGTGTATTCAGTTTTGGTTAGATTTACCTCGAGTCCCCATTCTCCGTATTCCTCGACAAGTTTTCTTGTCATGTATTTCGAGGTCACCGTAGTCGTGACCCAGTACTACCTGGTCATCCACGAAGAATGAAGTATACAAGATTTTATCATTTAAGGGCATTCTCATGTTACTGTACTTTCTTTTCCATGATTTCAATGCTTGTTCTAAATATATTTTAAAAAGAGTAGGGGATAGGCAACATCCTTGCCTCGGTTCTCTATTGACTTTAACCACGTCAGAGACTATGCTTCTCATTTTAATTTTAGCTGTTGTATTTTCATATAATCTTTTTACAGCTCTTATTAAAGTTAATATTTGTTGTTTCCAGCGCCTGCCGCAGCCTTGTGACACATTGTCATAAGCTTTTCTTAGATCAACATACATCATATGACTGATTTGCTGTATACTGTTATTTCTTTATAACTTAAGATACAAAGAGGTGATCAATTGCAGCTCTGCCTGTCCTGAAACCTGCTTGTTCTTCTGTCTTCGTATTGCAGTACTCCTGTTCAATCAAAATATTTTCAAATAGTCTACTTAGGGTACTAGTGACGACAATACTGTAATTGTTACAGTTATCTCTCTTCTCTTTCTTACGGTTATTAGTGAGATTTTCTATTCCTAAAGTACCTCCATCCCGTTTAGACAATTCTGGAATAGACTTAAGAGATTTTAATAAAGCTATACTGACAATACCGATGCCAATAGCGCCATCTATTAGTATGCGAAACAAGTTACTTATCAAACCACCCTCGTAATTGTAAAAGTCTTGATTTAAAATTTTATCCCATCCCAGTTTCGATAATTTATTGACAATATCATTCTCCACGGGAAAATAATGTTTGCATATTAGTAGTCTGCGAGGGTTACAACAGTTTTCCTGGAAATCATTTTCCATTCACTAATAAATGGTAAACTTCAATCATTTGTTTCTTACATTCCCATAGTAATGCTAAACCTATTTTATTATGATGTTGATTTTTTCCTCCATTGTTGCTATGGTCACATTTTAAAAAATATATTTGGAGATCACTTTTAACTTAGATTAAACTTTCGACTGATCATTTAACTTTGACTTACTGGAAACTGCGGTTTATCCGGTTTATCTTTTTAGTTA
Source organism: Diaprepes abbreviatus (assembly GCA_034092305.1). Lineage (NCBI taxonomy): Eukaryota > Metazoa > Arthropoda > Insecta > Coleoptera > Curculionidae > Diaprepes > Diaprepes abbreviatus. Next base: position 851,404 of record JASJET010000206.1, read on the forward strand.
GTTTAAACTTTATCTCTTCATCACGCGATGTTATTTTTCTTTTTTTACCACTGTAAATTAAACATATGATTGTAACATAAACTATGATGTTAATGGAATTCATATTTTATGATTTCATATAATGCCGCTATTGGAAATTCGAAGATTCAACCTTTAGGGAATTGCAGTCATCGGTTCACAACCAACTCAAATTTAACTCTATTTGGTATAAAACATCGTGAAAGTTATCCATCATTTTCCTTTCAAAACAAGTTTTTTATTTGTGATAGATATTAATTTAAACTGCTTCGTTCTTCTCTGTTTTGTCTCAGTAATAAGGATGACAAAATGCCTTTTGTAAACATTATAAGCCAAAGACCTTGAGTCAGGTTAATCACATCCCCAGTTTTTCTCGTGGACTTTAAGACGTTATTAACGACCACTAATTTCATTTAAAATGTGCATGCCAATTACTGAAAACATTACCGGTTCATAAGTGTCCTAGTTCTAAAAACATATATGCTTACACTCTGGTTATTGTTACCATTAGGGATACAGCGTTCATTTTGTCCTTTTTACACGTCTATTATATCAGTGGTAAATAATTAAAACATGTAAAATTTTGCAATTCCAGAAATTGCTTAATTAATACAGTATGTATTATGTCACTAGGAGCAGTACTATCCAACGCATCATGGTAGTCTAAGTGAAAGAAATTAAGTTTAGTACTCTTATTTCTTGTCTATACGAGAATCCAATTGTCAAATGTTCTTTTAATTTATAGAATAAGAATATATCACTCAGGATAATTTCTACAGTATAGCATAAGCAAACTAATTGATTAAACCAAAATTGATGAAAAGAACTTTGAAAAATTCCGAACTTGCATCGATTCTGAAGTAAATTCCGAAAGTTTCTAGCTTCATTATAATCCTAGGGTAACAGAAATAACACAAAGAAGCTTTCAATATAGTCTCCACTTACTACATCTTTGCATCAACATTTCAATACCTTTAAAAAATTGTTCTGAAGGTATCTGCACAATGTTCAAAAACTACCTCTACAACTCTTCATCGCTATTAAATCTTCTGCCTCCAAGGTCACTTTTCAATTATAAAAAAGAAGATAATAATCTCTAGAAACTAGCTGAGGACTATAACGTAGGTTGAAATATTTCTTGAAATAACAGTCCTTTAGAGTCGCCTATACAATGGTGGCCGTGTCTTACAGTTTGACGCAACATGCAACTATTCTAGAATGAAGCAATGCAATCGAAAGAATAACCTTGAAAGTGTAGTAATCTTAGCAATCTCCTTAAGTCCTTTAACCATGAGTTGTGACGTCTTCCGACTGATCTTTTTTCATGTATTTTTCCCTCTATGATAAGCCTCAGTAGTTGATACCTCTTAACTCTCATTATCTGTCCTATATAAAGAGCTTTTCGTTCGTTAACTGTGGTAATTAATTCTTTTGTTTTGTTTAAACGTCGAAGAACTTCAATACTGGTTACTTTTTGGACCCGTGTTACGCGCAGTGTTCGTCGATACAAATACATTTCAAAAGCGTCCACGTTTTTTCGGCATTTGGATCAAATGTTCAACTGTTGCAACCGTGAAACAGAACAGAAAATACATAATACCTAATCATGCAGAATCTAGGTTCCAAGCTAAAATTCGATCTTGTGAAGAGCAGCTTCATTCCTATAAATGTTCTTCTGGCTTGTTCGATTCTTGATTTAATTTCGGTTTTAAAGTATAATAAACTAATAATACTAGATGAATGTCCAATACAGCAATATTTATTTACTTACTACAAGAGTTACCATATAACAAAATTTTTGCACAAAGTTTGGACTTTTTAAAAACTTATGAACTACCCAATAAACCTAAATGCACATACTAAAATACAGTTGGTCCAGTGATCCATGCGTCATCAATCTACAAACATATCAAAGACAGTTTTGAAACCTGTTCACCTTAATTTCTATAGAAATGATAAAAGGACGGAAAACAAAACATTATTCTTCCAATCCAAGCCATTCCTCTCAAAAAATGTGACATTATGAGTAGAGCAAGATAGGAACAGATAACCGAGACAAACGTTTTATGAATACAAACTTTCTTTTGACTTCAATCAAAAAATTATTTTATTGACAGTCATCGTTCATTGTTTTATGTACGTTATGTTTTTGAGAAATTTTGATCATTCAGTAAATTTAAAACAGAAGATTATTTAATATAAAAGCTATTAATTATTGTTTTTTAATTTATTACCGCCAAGTATATATATTATTTTTATTAAAAAAAAAACTAAACCTAGACCTACATAAATATTTCAAACTTTCAAATCTGTCGTCACCAGCACAACAACTTGTGCTTAATTTATGCCAGTTTTTCAAGATTGAGAAGAGAAACGGTGGTCCTTGGAATCTATTTAATCTGTCCAAGAAGTAAACAAATAATTTTATTTTTGGAAATAATCATTTTCAATGAAGTATCATTATTTTTAGAGATTAAACACTGCCCTTAAAATTTCAAGGTTACGCTATATGTCATTAGAAAAAGGAAACAATCCAATTACCCTATCCTGGAAAAGAATTGACCTCGTCGAAAAGAAAAAACCACAGAACTTTAATGTATTTAATAATCTTAAGGTCTTTTTATTTTTAGAAAAGTATGTTACTCTAAAAACTTAAATACTGATTTCACCAACAAAGTGTGTCTCTGGATAAATCGTCTTTAAGTATTCTGCTTAACGAGCCAAGATTCTAATACAAAAAGGCTGACAAGAGAATAGCATTAATTGAAAGAACATGCGTTGCTTCTGCAAGAGATCGTTTTCTTCGTAAATATATAGAAAATCTCAATAGTTCTTATCCAAAACTAGATTTCTAGATGAACCATAAAATGTTTATTTTTTATTGTTTACTTTTGGTCTGAGATGTCATTTTTTTATATCCGAGTCTTTTCCAAGGCTTGATTAGTGTAAGGCTTTAAAATTGTTATATATTTTTTTATCATAATTTGATATTCTTTTGTATTTACAGATGTATTTCTTGTTTACTGTAATATTTGGGCATTTGCCTGTTATGTACTTAAATAATAAATGAGTAAATACATTTTTGTTTTTATGCTGTTTTTAAGGATTATTATTTTATTCGCACCTTTTTGAAATTTTATATGATTATTAATGTTGTTTTTCAACCTTAAAAGTATATTTTATAAATATTGCGTTCAAAACGGCTATAGGAAAAATTATAAATAAATTTTCATAGTTTGTACCATTAAGAAAAAAAAACGCTTATTTGAAGTGTTTGCAGATAAACATTATTGTGTTATATTTAGTGTTCTTTTCAGTTAAGAGAGGAGTCTTAATTCCTCCTCTTTGCCTTTTGTGATAATTTTTTTCTTTTTGTTATTATTATTTCACTGATATTTTCAGTCACCTAAGAAAGTAAAAGTATAATCTTTGTTATAAGTTGGAATTTTTCCTTTTTCCTGATAGCGAATCCGAAAATATAACGGAATTTTCAATATACATTTAGTTCCATTTGTCGATGCAATAGGCAGTTCAGACGAATATTATTAATGACGCATGAGTATTCTCTCGCTGGACCAACTGTATACAAGAGTGTATTTGAGATACTGTCAAATAAAAATAGTGTTAGCCCATTTGACCTGCTATTTTTGTGTGCAATTACAGTAAGAATTTTTCTGCAAAATTTTTTCAAAATCTCAGTTTTCTTCAAACCCATATTTTACCTACAATTTTTAAGATACAAATTTCAATTCTAGTTAAACAAAACCAAGTCAGCAAATATCGAAAAAAAGATTACTTTTATTATTATATCCACATAAATAGATTTGTTAATAAACATATGTCTGCTAATTTATTTAAATCCTTCCTTTGTGCAAATTAACTAACAAAGTACTTATTTAAATTCTTGAAAAAAGTGTTTTTTACATTTAAATTATATATTTTCGATTCAATTATGTCACACGCTAGTAGTACTAAAACTAATAGAAGAGAGCAAAAATAAACAATACAGATAATTTTATTACCTACTTTTACTATTGTAACTAAACGAATTGGCTTTTTGTGGGAGAGTGAAAAAAAAATTTATATTGACTTTCCGGGGCAGACAAAACTAATCAGAATAAGAAAAAAAATATATTAAAAACATAGTCTTGAAAATTTCTATAATTCTATAGAAAAACAAATAGAAAACAGTGGTTTTTCTTTTACCATAGGTAGTAATATAATGCGAATGAAATTTTATGCACTTACGTTAAAACTTACTTACTAGAATTCTATGACGTTCTTACGAAATTAACTAATGATGGAATGGTTTTGGTGGGGATGGAGGGTGTTTTGTAAGATAAAATGTACAATTTTAACTAAAAATTTGAAACTGGATAATTATATGTATAAAATGGTATTCTTGTTTTAAATCGATACACCCACACGTTTTAAAGATATTTTTTAAGTTGAATGTTTTAATTCCAGCAATTATTGAACATTCAATCTATAAGTAAATTTGAATGAATGGGTAAATTTTGTGACGTGTTATAACAATTTGTTGGTAGAAAACGAGTTTGAATTCTCGCCTATATATAGTGTGACCAGTAAGGTCCGCATCATAGGGGATTTTTTTTATTAATAACTTTAATCGAATTTGACTTTGATATTGATTTCTGCTTTGATCAAGATAAAAATTAACCAAAAAAATAGTAGTCGCGTGATTAGCATTATCTGTGAAATTTAAATTTTTTTCCAAACAAAATTCAAAAATGGGGTTATGTCCCAAAATATCGAAAAAAGTTTTTCTAAATGCAATTTTTAGCCCATATGCAAAATTTTAGCTGTATAAGATAATTCAGATTGTTTGCCTATTTGTTGTAAATTGCACCACTGTTGCAAAATAAGACTTAACGGAACCTAGATAAAACTTATTTTTGACAGCGCCATATTAAATGTGTTTTTCTACAAAATCCAAATAGGGCTATTAAAATTTGGTCACGTGATGCAAAGTTTTTTTTTGACACTGTATAAAGTAACTCATAAAATAACTATTTTTGACAATGTAGTTTGTGTCTAAAAATAATACACATTATAATTAAGACATAGAAGTACACAGTGTCATCAGTAAAGTCAGCATTAGGTGAAAAATAAATGTATATTTAACTTTACGTAAAGTTTCAACGATTTAATTTAAAACTCCATTATTAAAATTTGTTATCACGCTATGTTATCAAAAAAGTTAAAATAGTCTTTTGTTATTTAGGTGTAGTTTCCAAAAAATTAATTAGTATTGACCTTTCCATAATGTTGATCATTTGGAAACAGTGATTCGAAACTGTATCTTAGAAATAAGGTCCCATAGTCTCAGAAACTCCATTAAAGATGTGTCAAGAAGAACAATTCTTTGTATTGAACGCTGGAAGCCACACAGAAATGCAATTTTAAGTTTTTGAATTGTTTTTAATTTAATATTCAAATACTAAAAATATCAATTAAAAAGGTGGAATTTTAAATGCGTTTCGTTTTTAAATTATGTCTTTATTAGAAAATTTGAGTCTTTTCAATTTAACTACTTTTTTAATATTAATGTGTATTACTTTTAGACACAAACTACCTTTTCAAAAATACTAATTTTATGAAGTTACCAGGGTCAAGGGAAGTTACAGGGTCAAAAACAAATAAACTTTGCATCGCATGTGACCAAATTTTAATAGTCCTATTTGGATTTTGTAGAAAAACACACATTTAATATGGCGCTAACTTAAACAAAATAAATCCGGAATGACACATTGTCAAAACTAAGAAGTTTTATGTAGGTTGCGTTGTGTTATTTTGCAACAGTGGTGCAATTTACAAAAATGCGCAAAAAATCTAAATTATCTTATAGCGCTGAAATTTTGCATATGGGCTAAAAATTGCATTTAGAAAAACTTTTTCCAATAATTTTTTTTTGATATTTTGAGACAAAACCCCGCTTTTGATTTGTTTTTGGAAAAAAAATAAAATTTGACCGATAATGCTAATCATGTGAATACTATTTTTATGGTTAATTTTCATCTTGATCGAAGCAGAAATTGTAGCCAAAGTCAAATTTCAAATAAAGCTTTTAAAATAAAAATCCATATAATGGAGACTTTACTGGTCACACTGTATAATAAAAAAAATCAACATTTATCTTTTGTCTTTACAGACCCCCGCGCAACAGAGCTCAAGAATTCTTTAGCATGTTAGTTTTTCTTTTGCCTGTGAAATCAAGGATTTTGGTTTTGGGTGATTTTAATATTAACTATTTAGATTAAGATTCTATGTACATCTCGAGTCTGTCTGCAATCTTTTTATTTTTCAATTTAAGAATGCTGGTGGAAGATCCACCTACAAATTTTAATGACAATAACTCTTGCAAGACTAGGGTAGTGCCTTCGGATTTATCAGACCATGTAGCCAGTTTATCTGTATTAAACTTGAGACCAAGAAATATTAAATGTTTAACAAGGAGGAGAAAATTTAGTAAATTTAACTTTAACAGAATCAGAAAAAATTGTCAAAAAATAAATTGGGAGTGAATTAAATGCTCATTTGACCTCCTGAGTTTAACATTAAATCCGGTAAATTTGTTTAATAAAAACTGCCTGTTAACAACAATAAAGGAAAAGTCATGGAAATCAAATGGAATCAAAACTTCATCGAAAAACCTACATACTTGGAGAAAATATAACCCATCAGAAATTGTAATAGATTATTTTAGTAAGTATAGTTCAGCATACCATAAGATTACAAAAAAATGCCAAAGTAAATCACTATAATGCTAGGATTACTAATATAAAAAGTAAATCAAAACAAATTTGGAATATAGTGAATGATCTAAGGGGTAGTCATAAAAAAGGTAATTATCAGACTGATATAGATTCACATAGTTTTAACAATTTTCATTGGTTCAATAGCCGAAAAATTGAAAAGAAATATATGTTCTGATACTGATTCTATGACATCTAAAAAATAGATCTGTACCTGATTTCTTTTATCTGGATCATACTAACGTAAATAAAATAAAAAATATGTTTAGATTAATAAAAAATACGAAATCAGCAGGAATTAATTGTATTTCATTAAAAATATTTATTAACCTTCCCAACTGTAAACTTACTGGAATTATAAATATTTTCTTTGACGAGGAAATTGTCCCTGATATTTTATGCACAGCTCTGGTAAGACCTCTTTTTAAGGGCAGAAACTCCAACAAACCTTGTTGTTGTCAATCTATCTCAGTGTTTCCAACACTATCAAAAATTGTAGAAAAAGTTGTTAATGCCAGAAGTCTTCTTTTCTGGAAAGGTATAACTTGTTAAATAGGAACCAATTTGGTTTTAGAGCGGGAGGGGCACTGCTGATACAATTTTTAATTTTCCCAAGAGACTATATTTGGGCCTGAATGAGGAAGAGATTGCCGCAGTAGTAATTTGAGATTTTTCCCAAGGCATTTGACTGCGTGGATAGCGAAACACTGGTTGTGGGATGTCCCAAAGATCAGTGTTTGACCCATTATTGTTGGTGATTTACATCAATGACCTGGCTTCTATCAGCATTAATGGATCCTTTACTTTATTTGCTCTGATGATACAACATATGGCTTATTTTTAACATGAGTAAAACAAATCTCATGATATTTGAGGAGTTGCTCCAAACCTCCCACTAAATAGTGAAACTATAGAAAATAGGGACTGCACTAAATTTTTGCAAGTTTTTATTGACTGCAAATTAAAATTTGACTTACATATTGTTATGTTGAGAAAATAATTGGCCTCTGTTTCTTAAACCATCAGATTGGTCTGAAACTTGAAACAAAAACGGCAAGAAGTATATATATTGCAGTGGTGGAGTCTCATTTGAGATATAGGACTCAATTTTGGGGCATTGCTAGCCTGCACCTCATACAGTCTGTTTTCGTCCTACAGAAGCAGGCTGTGATATATTTAAGTGATGCTCGTCCCAGTGATCATTCTAGCCCACTGTTTATTAGAGGGGGATTTCTAACATTAACATGTATTTTAATTCTCACGAGAGTGGAGTTGCTCGGCAAAAAAATACGAGGAATCAAATGACTGTGGACCAAATGCTTATGTGACAAAGTACAATAGTGTAAATCTGATTTATGCATTCCTAACAGTAGCCTTTCAAAATACTCAATTATACAGGGTGTCTCACGTTGCCGTCCATGAGAATATCTTGGGAAGTAATGCAATTTGAATCCAGCAAATTTGTATAATGGGATTTTCGATGACGCTCTCTTCAGATGAAGTAACAGTGGTTTTGTGCGACTTCCGGTTATGCCGGAAGTTGTCTGAAACTTCCTGATTTTAAAGGATCATCCTGTATGTTAGATTTTTTTATATTCCTTTTTTCATTTCCAGTAACTTTTATGTAAAGTTTTTTTGCTCTACTCACCAAAACCCCTTTATACAAATTTGCACAATTCATATCGTATTACTTCCCGAGATATGAGAGTATAAAAATATACAATCACTTACCTCTGGAATGCAAAAATATAGGGAATGATAGGCAGTTTAGCCGATATAAAAAAAATGTTGTCTAAATGATTTTTATGAAGATTGTGATGTACATATTTATTTTCAAAATTTTATTGTTTGTAAGGTTTTTTTAATTAAAAAAGGTTTTTTTTGTGGTATTTGTATTTTAATTATTGTTTCTATCTAAAATTAAATGATTACATGTTCTTGTCTTATTTAATTTTTGGCCAGTATATATATTATTGTTGATTTCTCTGTTCACTATTTTGTTACAAAAGTTGAATGTGAATGGCTTATTATTTTTTTTCAGCTTTGTAAATGAGGGCATTTGAGCTTTTTATTCCATTAAGCATTTTTTTGATTTGATATCATTCATTGTATTTAATTATTTATAAGTTACACGTACAGAGTAAAGACTCCAAGCAGTACAAAATTTGTTCTGTATTTGCTCTTGCATGTCACAATAAGCATGTAACATTTAAAATTTAATTTACAGATATGTTTTATGTATGTAGCTGGTATTAATTTTATTAATTATAACTTTACTGTATGTTGTAATAAGGTATATTTCATATGTATTGTTCCTGAAAAAATGAATTAATAAGTAATTTTTTAAAATGCATTTTCAATACTATATTAAAGTATAGGATTTTTTTTTCTTATTTTGATGAATACTGTTTACTTTCGAATTTTAGTACATTGTTTCTTTTACTTATATAGACAGCCAAAAAAAAAGTTGTTACTAATATTGAAAAGTTCCTGCAATTTGCTAAATTTACTTTGGGAATCTAATTATATCATACCGTAGATAAGTATTTAAAAGTATATTTTAATAAAATATCAGATGATAGTCTTTAATATAGTTAAATTCTCCCAAAACCTTTTTTCAAACGAATAAATCAGGTAAAAATATGTTATGAAAATAACATTTTTATTAATTATTCACTATTGATACTCCAATTAAATAAAAAAAATCAGTAAAAAGTAGGTATTAAATTGTCAACAAACAAACATATTAGTTATAGTATCTACAAAGTAACATATTAAAAAATGATTCTATATTTAGACAACACAAAAAGTTCAATATTTTTACCTTGACAAATCAAACTGTTACCCATTCATTATATGTATAACCCAGTAAAGAGAATTGGAGAGAATTAGTCAAATGGAGAAAAATAATGATACACCTACCTACCCAAGTGGTGAAAAAGTTACAGTAATAAAATTTAATAATTCATTAATTATTGTGATCCTCTCCATTTTTCTTCAACTCGGTGTAAAAGTAACCTACAAAGTTAACTAGAAGACTAACATTCTTATTCAAAAGTGTAAATCAATTCTCGTAAAAGAAGTTTTCCACTGTCTGAGTAGAGAATGAAATATGAATTTAACATTTCCAAAATATTAGGATGTTTTACACCTGACCATGTCTTTTTTTCCAAAAACTATTCTAAATACTACTTACTCTTTAATCCTAAGTAAGTATGACTATGGAGTTTTACTTGAAGTCATAAAAAAAGGTGCTTAATTATTTTCCTAACTCATTTGCTCCTGTGTCAGTAACGTCAACATTACCTCCATGTATCAGAACTGTAACTCCAACCTTAGACAAAAATTCTTGACCAATAATTAGAGGATCATCCTGGGCTTTATCATCAACAACTAGAACCTTCACCAACCTTTCAGCAGAATCTACCATTAGTCTGACATCTACTTCTCCCAATGCTGAAACTAGTGATCCTCCATATCCCTTAAGGATTTCATTAGTCTTTTTTAAATTAAGCTTTAGGTACTTTGCGAGTCCCTCTTTCATTGTCACCCTTACCGACCCAGTGTCAACAATACCATGAAATTGTTTTCCTTTAACCTTGCATACAACCAAAGGCAGTTTTTGAAATGTATTTTCCACAGAAGAGATGAGCAGCAGGACATTGGTAAAGGGACATTTTGCAGCAATGTGCCCCTTTTTCTTGCAATTATAACATATCGGAGCATGTCGACAATCAATGGCAAGATGACCAAACTTCTTGCAGGTAAAACACTTCTGTCTCTCGATAGATCTTTCTAGTGGCCTTTCAAGATGAGGGTTACTTGAACGTTCCTCTCTAACAATTGCTGATGTTGAAGCCATGCGGTAATCACGGTTTCTCTCCTCAAGTTCTAAAGGTATAAAATCTTCATTTCGAAATTGAACTTCATCTCTGTGTTCTATGCGTACTTCTCTATGATCCAACCTTACAGGGAAATCTTGTTCTGGAAACTTTGACAAATATTCAGAATAAAGAGCTTCAGGAGTAAGAAAATTAAACGATTTAATGTCTTGTTTCATAAAAGGGTTGCTTAGGCCATCAATAAGACATGAAACTGCATTTTCTCCAGTTATTTTACAAGCCTCGCATAAATATACTTTACTAAAATAATATTGTGTAATCGTCTCATCCGATGTTTTGTCTCTTGCTACCAACAACTTGAGGGTTTGTGCAAAGTCAATATTATCTGGAAATGTTTTCGTTATAAGTAATTTTAGTTCTGGCCAAGTAAAATCATAACTGGAAACTGATTTAAACCATGCTTTTATAATTCCTGTCATTTTATCTTTCATAAACCTGATACTTGATTTTTCATCATAATTCCTATGAAGACACTCTTCATGAATTCTGTTAATCCACATAGAAGTTGTAAATTTACTGTTACTTGGAATAAGTTCTGGAAGAGCATTCTTTGACTGTTGATAACTGTTTTCTTTAAGTTTAGGTGGTTTGACATTGCCTTCTACAAGTTTTTCAACTAATTTTTCCAAACGATTGATTCTTTCTTCAGCATTTTCATCATTTTCATGTTTAACAAAAGAATGATTGGGGCTTGGATGCGAGGGCAAACGTCGAACATCTCTCGGATGATTGTCTCGAAGATTCTCTGATGGGTATGTGCTAAATGTTATCGCTGATGGATCCAATATTGGTTCTTCATGGTTATTAAGTAATACACTATTTCCAAAATTATTCTTTTGCTGATCCAAATAATTTTCTTCAAATCCATCATGTTGCATTCTACTACGTTCTAAAGAACGTCTCTTATGCTGTTTATGTTTTGCTTCTTTGTTTTCATCCATTCTTGAAGCATGAAAAGCTCTGTCACGTTCTCTATCAAGCCTCTCTCTAGATCGATCTCTTGGCCTCTGTTCTTCCTTCCTTAACATATCCCTAGGAAGTTCCCTTCCTCTGTCAAATCGGCCTCTGGATGGCTCACTATCAAGAGCAGAAATAATAGGGGGTTCTCTATCAATCCTGCCCCGCAATCTATCCCTTTCTCCTTCTCTGGCATGTAATCTTTCTCTTGATCTACTTCTTAGTCTTTTATGAGAATTTGGACCATCCCATGGATTTGTTTTCCTACCTCTTTCTTCACCCGGGGGTGCAGGTTGACTTCTCGATAAAGGACTCAGTGAAGCGGGTCTCCCACCCCGCCTTGGAGGCGGATTGCGCCGAGCAAATCTTGGGGGCGAACTCCTTCTCATCATTTCGTACTCAATATGTATGTAAACCTCGTTTTGGTATTTTCGATTAATAAGAAATAACAAAAAAAAAACTTGAAGAAGTTATTTATTTTTAGAAGAAACAACTCACGTTCTCTCACCAACCCACAATTTGACAAGATTGACATTTATTTGACATATGAGGACTATTCTTTTGAGTCATTATCACTTTCACTTCTATCACTTGAAGTAATCATGATCACTTCGACCTTATGACAAATAAATGCATATTCAAAAGAACATGAAGTTATCAGTTACACTTTCTTGACTTTGGTCAATTGATAATTACTCTAAAGATTACAGCCATGTTCGTAGAAAAATGACAAATCAGTCAGCGCCAAGGAAGTTGGAAGGGGTAAAAGGAAGGAGAATACCCTAAACTAAATTTGGTCCTCATGTAACTCTGTACTCCCCTCAATGTGGCTATGCTGCACTTGCGCAGTAGGTCAAGGGACAGGACTGGATTTAAAAAACCTCTTATTTATGTTGTTATATTGAAAAATTACAATTTAAAGTTCAGGTTATAAAACGACTAATGAAATAAACAATGCCTTAAAAGAAATTTAAACATAATTCGAAATAAAATCTTATCTTATCTACAATGTTAAAAAGGATCTGGCCATAGGGATTAACTATATGTTACTCTTCCTTTATGTTATTATTAAGGCGGCATTTTTCAAGGTCATTTGCGTCAAAATAACCTATTATTTTGACCCAAAAATCGTCATTTTTAATACGTTGAAATTCAACGAGGAAAAACGATTCTTACCTAAAACTTTCAAAAAATGCTTAGGAAAGGCATAATGAAGGGGAGAGTAACATAATATGCAAAGAAAAAAACTTAAAAATAGCATTTTTTATTATTTGAGTACACACAAGTTTCCAGCCGTCAGAAAAGACATGTTTTTTTAATATCATTTAAAATCTAGCCAACATTTCACAAATTTTATTGAAGTCTTCCCTTGTATTTTTACAAACACTATTCTGTCTAAAAAATCACAAGCAATGGATATTTATTTTAAAAAAGTCAACGTATATAAAAAAAACTAGTAAAAAGTAACAAATCATAATTCCCGGGTCGGCCCTAGGTCTATTCAAAAACTGTAATTGATGTGACCTGAACAGTCAGACATTGGTGTTCTTTTTTTATTTGCACTCAACAGAAGAAGACATTCGACTACCAACTAATATTCGGCGTAGAACGTTACTGTTAGGATACCGGAAGTTGATTTAATTCGGCCTTGTTGGCGCAGCAGTCACTGCCGAATTATGAATGGAAATATTTCAAATGGGAATGATTTCTCTAGATTAGGATTCTACAAAAATAAATTATAACCAAATTTCATAAAAACAGATCTTGCATCTTCGTTATCTTTGTGGTAATGCATAAGTATGTCACTGTCTTTAACAGATACGGAAAGGAAAAGTCAAAAAATATGCTAGAAACTTTCTGAACGTTATCTTAAGAGGTTTTTAATTTCTTATTTATTGTTAATTTTGTTACAAATAAAACTTTATTTGAAGTTTAAAAACTTGTAGAATTCTTCCATTTCAGGAGATTTTTTCATAACATACTGTCAAAAGGTAAGAATTTTAGTTGTTATAAGGTTGACCACATTGAGGATATTTTTTAACATTGTGTATTTGATATTATTTTTATATTATTTGTGTGTTAAAACTTTCTAGCATCAACGAGTTATTTGGAAGCGATGATAAAGTCATTTAAAAAGCGAAAATGCATTGGAGTCCAATCACATAAGAAAATTCAGTTTAATGTTTATTGAAAAAAAATCCCTTGCTAGTATGAAGAAAAAATCAGACAGCGTTGAGGTAAATTATAAACCTCTGTTCAGTGTTATTAATTATGAATTATAATTTTTTTTTATTACAGATTTCATTAAACAGATCTGGAGATGTTGAAATTACAACTTATGCTTGTCCAAGGGAGATAAAATGTCACCATATTGGTACTTTGGACAGGAAACATGCCAGTAAAAATGTATCGAGATGAAAATTAGACACGAAGAACTAAATAAAAGAAAAATGAAATTAAGCGTAATACTGTAGGATTTATTAAGTTGTGGCAAACAGATACTACAGCAGGGGTAAGATGTATATTTACCCATTATTGAAGACAATCTTTCTCTGATGGTTTTGTCAACTCGTCTGACAAAATTAAATATTTGTCATTAATTATATCATTAAGAAAATTGCAAACGTTGCCACTAGATAAATTTGTAATGAAAATTGGTACCTAAGAACAAGGTTCACTTTACTGCGAGCAATTTGGTGATCATTTTATCAGCTTGTCTAGGGAATCGATGTCCTGATGATCTGTTTAAAAATCTTATTGGTATATAAGTATTTAGTTAGAAATTATGAAACATAAAACCTTTTTGTTGTTTTCTATACTACTAACATTTAACACTTCCTTTATTAATACAGTCCAATAATATTTTAGGTTTCTACAATCTTTGTGGTATCAAATCCATTCAGTGGAGAAGAACCTATAATAAAAATGCCATAGATTTTCTTAAAAAAGAATTAAATTTAGATGTCAGTATGAACAAATACGTGAAAATCTTAATTTTTTGAAAAAATTGAAGTGTTACCTCTGTCTCTGAACATTAAGAGAAGTAACAGTACAGATAGAATATGATACTTCATGGAAAGAAAGTTTAGTAATATTAGAGAATTTTTATATTCATCAGTATTTACCAGAACATTTAGAAAATTAAGTAATTTATCAAAAAATTTGTAAATAAACGTATATATTTATGTAGATTTAAGTATTATTTAATTGTAAATATACTATTTTATCTATGGTAATTTGCTAGGTTTAAGTAATAAATATATATTGTTTTAAAAGATGTTATTGTTAATATTTTAGTTTTATATAAATGCCATTAAAACGTTTTTATTTTGGATGTATCCAGATTTCATGTTTTTTTTTTTAATTGTAAAAAATAAATTAGTTTTTACCTGGAAAAATTAAACAAAAATGTCCTAATCTTAAGAAATAAAACAACACCTACGAAAATATTTGCTTTTTATTAATACTTAAATAAAATTATATGATTTACTAAATATAAAAAACAGAAAAAAAATATTTATAATTTGGAAACATTTATTTATTCAATAAAATTCCCCATCTTCTTTTATTGGAGGATACTGGAAATTAAAACACAAATGATATTCAAAAATTCTACGAATAGCACTTTCAACATGTATTTTTACCCTTGCTATAGCTTGTGTTTCATACACTTTAAATTCTGTGGAAATTAAAAATAGTGGGATATTTAAGGATGCCTGCAGGAAGTAATTCCTTGATCAGGAATCATTTATCAGCTAGTATAAGATCACTAAAAAATTATTTGTTTCAAAATGTTCTATAACTTTTTTGTCCGACATAGATTCTGGATATGCCTTGCTCACAAAAATAATTACATCATTTGGTGATACACCTTCGAAATCTTTCTGTGTTTATAGAAACTGTAAGTCTTCCTTGGACTTTCTAGGTTTGTTGGAATCGATGAGTAAATTTCTGTGCAGTGTAATTTTTTACAATTTCTAATTGTATAAAATGCTGTTGGAAACAAGCTTTTGTCTTCATTAGTTAGTTGAAAAGAACTTAACGCAGTGCTATATTTGTTACTGTAGTACTTTACAACTAAAGCAGATGTCCCAAATCAAAATTTGATTAATATTTGATAGTAGTTTTACTTGCTATGCTGCACAATACCTAATATTAATTATTTACTAATAATTAAAAGTGTTCATAGTTTTGAACAGTGTGCCCCTGAATTTCTGCTTACACTTTTGGATGTTGATGCCATATCTTCTACAATGGAATTTGCCCGTTTACATTTTGAAGGGCCTAAAGATTCAAAAACAATTGCTATATAAGGCCCAGCTATTATTATTGTTTTCCACTGTGGAAAGAATGACTTTGTCATCTATTTCTTTCAAAGCTATTTTCCTAAAAAAAAGAAAGTGTATATAAATATGTAGTTCTCTTAAAAAAAGTAATACTATTTCTTAAAATTTCATTTCTAAATATTTTCTGTTATATTTTTAGATTTCAGTCAAAAAAAAATATGATGAACAGGCCTCTTAAAAAAAAGTTTATATTTTGATATAGATAATACCGTTTCTCTGGAGAAGGAAATTTAAGTTTCCTTTGAATGTTAAATTTAAATATGTTGATCCATATTTAAATTTTCTTTGAATATTAAATTTAAATATGTTGATCCACTTCTTTGATCCATATTTACAAAATGACAGTTGCATAGTAATTAATATTTTGAGGGTTCTCTGTCTTCTGTCCTACAAATTTGAATTTATATATAAAATTGTAATAAAATGTATTGCCAGGTTTCTTCTTCAACATATTTCCCGACATAAATGCTATTATAAGTAGATACCTTATTAAAGAAATCCATTTTTTTTGTTTCTCTTGAATCTGCAGCAAATGCAAAAAGTTTCATATCTTATGGTCACTGTAATGCTTCCAGTCAGGTACAAACCATTTTGGTGAATTTATAAAGCTAAAAACATAATAATTAATAAGGATTATCATAGAAATAAACACTGATTTTTGCATGCTATTTTTTGTAATGTAAAATGTACCATATTGTACCTACCTATTATTTTTGAAAAAACACGAGTCCCCACCTGCGATGAAATGCTTACGTCGTTTTATTTAAAGCCTTTTTTACAATTTTAAAAATATTTATGTTTTTCTGGCTTTGTGTTCCGATCTTGAACACATCACGCAAAATTTATTCTTTATTCCTAGAAACAATGTTTTTGTTTGTATGTCAATCTTTCACCTAACTTTTAGGTTATACGAGTCAAAATTTACAACAGCTTAGGTTGAAATTAAATAAGCTGTCAAGGTCAAGTGGTTAGTCAGGGCCAGACACGAACTTGAGATATGAAACGCCAGAACATAATTTTATTCCCGTTTTTGCTAAACAAAATGCAGGATGCCATATGTTTCAAAAAAAAAGAGACTCATGGATTGCTGATAATAATATCTGTCGAATTCGAAATCCAATAATAACTCTTAAAATTTTAAATATTATTCACTAAATATTTCCTTATTTTTTATTCTGCAACACTTTAGATTTAGTGCTAGAAAGTGACCAAAAAGTCATTAAATTTAGGTAATGTAATGTAAGATGTAATGTTTGAGACAACACCGCCTTCATCAATGGAGATTTCTTAAATTGAGGATTTACTATTTTTTACGCTAAGAAATTTATTTCTCCCATTCTGCATAAGGGTGACATCTAGTATAAAGCAACGGACTTAGTTGTGAATGACAGATAAATGGGCAAAAATGGCGGACCTAATGCCCCCTTAAGTAAAGTGTTTTCCATGTATACTCAAAACGCTGTATATCTTTAAAAATTTAGTAATTGTAACGGTTTTTAGTTGCCATACATCAAAAAAAAATGTTCCTCATAAATATAACTAGGGTCGTTCATTTCGATTTTCTGTCTTCCTCTCGGAGTAGAGAAAAATAAGTTATTTTTACAATTGAAACAACATTTATATTTATTTCATAATTTTTAACATGTTTTATTATCTAAAATTTTATAATTCTTCAAAATATCCCATTAATATTTTTATAAAAATATGAACGTTAACACGCTTACCTACTCTGTATCTACTCCAGACACAACATAAATCGGAAAATACTGATGATTTTCCCTCCTTGTTTCTCTTAATAATAATGAATGAGATAAAAGATATCACAGGTCAGGAGCAAGGAACACAAAAGAAAGCCGCTGTTATTTACATAACCTTGCATCAGACTAACTGTGTCTTTATTTTGTCCTTCTATAATAACGGCAAACAATATTATTAAAGGCATTTTTGTCGACGACGTTGCGATATTTTTATTATATTACGATATAAAATAGTTTAGACACTTTCTGCCGCTATTTAATATTGTAGTGTTTAGTGTTTGTGACTTTAAACACTTGATAGCCTATAAATTTTAGACTATCGTTATTATAATAAAAACACTTTACTAGTGCTTGTTTTTATTGGATTTATTTAGGTTTTCTAAATGGGTATGGATGTACATATGGAAAATTTTAATCAGCATGATATACCGGTAAGTAACTAATAAAGAAGTTTTTTTCCTGTAGTATCTCTTTCCAAAACGTTAAGCAACATTCTGTCGAGCTTTATGAAAATACACAGTATTTCAAACTCATGTGTACACTACGATTAGTTAATACAGCTTGTACAGAATGTAATTAAAAATATTTAAAATATTATAACAAAGAATAATACAATAGCTGAAAACAAGGGAAACTGTTTCTTGAAACATATGCCTGAAATGCTTAATTTTGGCAGAAAAAAATAAGATGAACAAAATAGTACACATGCACAAATTTTTTAGTTATTTTTACAGGGAACGTTTTAGATTTCTAGGTATTTACTGAATTTAGTGAAGATTTAGGAGATTATTAGAGTACTTTAAGGTAGTTTTTGGAACAGAAAACGAAATCGTAGCTCCATTCTTAGTATAATGTACTCTCTAGTATACAGGACCCTACCATTTTTCCAACCTATAATCTATATGAAAGAGGCCACTTTTAGCAACTTACATTTGTGTTTTAGGATATGGAGAATCACCCTTCTTCTTCAGGTATGCAGAGTCCTAAATTCCGCCACATAAGAAGCTGTCCTATAGCCCAAGATTGGATTAAATTTACTTACGATTATGTTAAAAGGAAGCTGCCTAATTGTAATCCTATAGAGGTAAATTTGGGTTATGCTTATTTTTATACCTAATTGTTATTAGTGGCACTTTTTAGAAATTGAATTGTTGATTTTAAAAACAATATAGTTGACTCCAGCCCTACTGTTATTTATTTTCTACTACATAACATTTTTTTGTCATATTTGTTTCTAACTTTTGTTTTTTAAGTGATTCAGAAAGTGTTTAAAATGTTTGTCAGTTTTAGTAAAACATACTTATGACTACAAAGGAACAATACCCTGAAAATAAAGTGTGAAACCTTAGTTACTGCACGGTTGTCAATAAAATTATATCAATGTACACATATAAAAATATTAGTAAATTTGTTCACCCAGAACTTCCCTACTCATTAATTTGATGTGCTTTAATTGCTCAGTTGAACTCGTATAACAATTTTTTTAAAGCCAAGTCACTATTTTTGATTTTAACTAAAATTTCCACCCATGTGCCGAGTTCTTATTCTGATATAATTATACATATCATTCAGTTGATATGATTTTTAAATTCTGGTACCCAAGAATCCTGAAAACGTATGACAGTGTAAATTCAAAATTAAACTTCTCCATCTACCAACAACCTCTTGTTCGTAAAATATTAAATGCTATAATTCAGGTAAGCAAGTACCATTAAAATATTTTGAAAATACGGATAAATCCCATGGAATATATTAACTTCCATTCTTTTCACTTTGTCTTGTTACAGGATTGTTTCATCTAATTAGTTTTTGTTTACTTTTCGTTTCCGGAATATATATTTTGAAGCTCTTAATTCATATTTTAGCACCAACATTTTTCAAAATTTTATATAGCTGGTTTAATTGTCAATAAGAGAAAAATAACTTTTAGAATTCTTAAGTTTAAATCTAGTTTATGTGTCCCCTCATCATTTATCCAAAAATCACTTTAAAAATATTTGTTTATAGTATGAAATATGTACATTTAAAAAATTTTCCTTACAGGCTAATTTACTAATTAAAACAAGTAGCAAGGGAAGATCTGGGTAATCAACTTTATGAATTTTTAAAATTCAAATTAGAAACCAATGCTTACACTTATCCCATACAACTGTGAGAACTTTGCTAAATGCCCCAATAACGACAATAAAGGAAACAAGAAAAAGGAAGAGACCAAAAACTGAAGATATGCCGGAAGCAACAAAATTACAAATTAGAGATGAAATATATATGATGTATTCTGAGGGTAAGTATTTCTAAAAAATTTTATATGTTATATTTTATTCTAACTTGTTTTGTTTACATTTTATAACCCGTCAAGGTGTATGTATAATGAAAATATAAGTTTTAAAAATAAAAAAACCCAAAAAAATATTTGTAATGAATACAAAAAATAAACATAATTTTACTAGATTAAATAGAATATTAAGATTTCGTCATTTCTTCATAACAATTTTTTATTTGTGAAGGTACTTCAATAACAGTCTCAATATTGTTGGAACGATTAAAGGCAAAAGAAATATACCATGGAGCAAGGACAAGTCTAGGCATATTACTAAAGCAAATAGGATTTATCTACAGGTAAACAATCATTTACATACAGCAAATAAATGTTAGATACAAATATAAAGCAGTTGCAATTGGGTCAAAATAATAAGCAGAATTTTTCACAGGACACCTGTGTAATTTATTTTTGGAGTATACACATTTCATTTTTATTTATATATTTATATAGGAAGGATGACCCACGTAGAGCTTTAATGGAGAAACCACAAATTCAGAAAATGAGAAGAGACTTTCTTGAACAGTACTTAAAGAACGAAGAAAAAGGGGAAAATAAATTTGAGCCAGTCTTTATAGACGAGACATGGATTTTTCAAAATGGCACCCACAGACGATCATGGCAGGACAATAGCACTCAATCAGTACGAAAAATATCTGGGGAGGAATTTAGGTAATAAATCAGTTATTTGCACTACACAATTTGAATTTTTTCATCTATAACAGGTTGCAAAAAGCTTTATTTAAATAATCCTTGGATCATTTCCTATTAGCAGGATGTTAAATATTAAATTTTTACTTTAATACTTTATTTCCTGGGGAGATTGAGAAATTTCTTACTTAAATTTCTGTATGTTTTATCAAACAAGTTTGAACCTTTTTAGGAAAAATTTTTACTTAATATGATAAAAATGTTTCCTTAATAAATGAAAGTTAAACAAATAATTTAATTTACATTTTACAAAATAATAATGATCATCTTACTTTGATACAGGCTTTCCAGAAATCCAAAAAAAAAAATCTTGTAGTGATTTCTTAAGCGGTTTTATAAAAGAATTTGATATAAACATATATCTAAAATATTTCGTTTTCAAAATACAGGGCGTTAAAAATTATGAAAAAAAAATATATTATCAAAATATAAAAACTGCTTACAGGTATTTTGCTGAAACGTGAAGTAAATCTGTATCGCGTAGAATCTAATTTGTTTCGGTTTAAAGAAACCCAACTAATATTTTTATATTAAAATATGGTACATCAGTGTTCTTGCCCAAGTTCTCAGACGAGTCAATGCTTCGCCAATCGAAACTGCTGATATGGTATCATGTTTTATTGTGCTAGAAAAAGCCGATTTGAAATAAGTATTATAATTATTTAATTGCACACTCCTCACCCATAATTTATACAACATAAAGGTGCTTAAAAATAAACCAAAAATGGGTATAATACAGTATATTTTTAACAATGCATCATATTTCTAAAAAATAAACAGATGAAATAAATTTTCCAATTTCAAGGCATTAATGACAAAAATTGAGAAAATAAATTAATTTTGATATTATCCTTTAACTAAGACCATCAACACATGCAATGTTCCGTGTTCTAATTACGTGAAATGAAGATCCCTAAAGATGTTTCGAGCAATCTAGGTAAAAAGTTGCATAACATTTCAAATTTGATTTGGTCTAAACTCAAGAACCACTATTTCTCAATTGACCAAAACCATGAAAGCTTCCGTTAGTTAAGACCAATTTGTGTTTCTGCAAAATATTTAAAATAATTTGTACTGCAACATACTACTCTACTTTTTTTCAGGTACATAGTACTGAATGCAGGAAATGAAAATGGATTCGTTGAAGATGCAATGTTGATTTTTAAATCAAAGTCAAAAACTGGAGATGACCATGGAGAAATAAATTCGGAAAACTTTGAAGCTTGGTTAAAAGATATTTTGCCAAAACTGGAAACACCTTCTTTAATTGTTTTAGATAATGCTCCTTATCATAGTAGGCAACTTCAAAAATGGCCAACAAAGGGTTGGAGCAAGGACGCTATGAAAGCGTGGCTGAAAGAAAAATATATCAACTTTGGAGAAGATGCTACCAAAGATACTTTGTGGTCTTTGATATCTCGGTACCAAAGCCTGCAAAATGCTTTGTAGTAGATCAGCTAATAGAATCTTCTGGACATAAAGTTTTACGCTTGCCTCCATACCATTGCCATTTTAACCCAGTTGAAATGGTATGGAGTCAGGCAAAGAGAAGTTATGACCAACTGATTCTACAAGTTAAAGAACCAATAGAGGCTTGGAAAAAGGCGTTAGGAATAGTGACAAAACAGAATTGGGCTAACTATGTCGAACACACAAAGAATATTATTAAAAAGCAGTGGTAAATTGAAAAGAAAATTCGAGTTCCTTTACAGCCACTTATTAATGTTGGTGAGAGTGATGGCGATTCCTCAGAATAAGAGAAGTCATTTTGACCCTTAATCCTCTTTTCAGTTTTTGATAATATGTGGATGTACAGACATTTTTAATAATTTTCATTTGTGTTTATTTTTAATCTCTTTTGGCATTTTCATACATAAAAATTTCACCACTTCTAAAGTATTCTCATAAAATTCTTTTTTACATATTTTCTAAATTTTTAACTTAAATTTTTTATTGGCACCTTTTAAGCACTTCTTTTCTTTTTCCATTTCTATATGGGATATTTTTTTCTTTTGCCCATGGCATTATATAAAACAAGAAAGAGTATGATACCATTTTTTTTATATTTATTATATATAAATAATCAATCTTAATTGTAATTAGTTCATTTACGATTTCTATTTTTTTATGGCTGTATTCTTTCATATATGTTTCAGTGAACTTGATGGCACATAGGGGCCCTAGATTTTGCCTCAGATCTAGATGCCCCCAACCGAGCCCCTTTCAATATTTTACATGTTTATATGCTTACACATTTATGTGTGAGGATGTTGCATGTGGAGTCTTGAAATGAGGTCAATAAAAGACTCAGAGTCATGAGTCGTGCGATGTATTAAATCTTACCTTTTGGGGCACCCTTTTTTTTTAATTTCTGTATTTATTTTTAAGAAAACTAGCTATTTAATGAAGAAGAAACTAATTAATTATTTATATTTTTATTCAATATTTTTGTAGCTTGAATACCTTAGTTTTTGCAGTCAAAGATCATAAAGTTACAATAATTTAATATAAAATACTTATCATTTCTAGGATATTGTATATATACCTATAATTTTTGAAAATAGTGTTAGGTATATAAATAAATAATTAATCTTAATTGTAATTAGTTCACTTACGATTTCTATTGTTCCATGTCTGTATTATTTTTTATGCATGCACATGTATTACTCTATTTCAGTGAACCTGATGCAATATTGGGGCCTTAGATCTGGATGCCCTGGACCGAACCCCTTTCATTATTTTACACATTTATATGTTTATAAATTTATCTGTGAGGATAGGGCATGAGGAATCTTGAAATGTAGTCGGTAAAAGACTCGGGGCCATGAGTCGTACGTTGTGTTAACTATTATCTGTTGAAGCATATATTTTTTTTAAATTTATGTATTTATTTTTAAGAAAACTAGGCTATTTGATGAAGATGATTAATTATTTATCTTTTTATTCAATATTTTTGCAGCTTAACTACTTCATTTATTGCAGTCAGAAATCATAAAGTTAGTCATTAAGTAAAAAACACTGAATAATTTCTAGAATATTGTATACTTACCCACTGTTTCTAAGAATACTGTTTTTTAGTTCCGATTCTATTAGAATAGTCAATTTATTTTTAGTTTTCAGTTAGACTACCCTAATATTGTTATACCTAACGAGTATTATAATAAAAATAGAACTTTATCAACAAATTGCGGTTAATTTTTTCTGTTACCGAAATAGTTACCAATAATTTAGAATATAAACGATTTACTTTATAAAATAAATAAATAAAGCTTTTATTGTCATAATTTTATAGGTGAAACATTACAACAACATAGGTTCACTTATAAAAGTGAACATACACGTAAGCACCCCACACTTGTACCTTCAGACATCACCCTAATAATCCCAAAATTAAAAAGAGTGTGTTTAAAATTTTTAGTACAATAGTTTCTACAATTTCAAAATTATCAGCTAACCACATTTTAAAAAGGCAATGCTTATTAAAGAATGTACTAATACGTAAAGTAAATTATTTTTAGCAGTAGTACATCTCTTAGTGTAGTAATATAAAAGAGGAAATTTTAATCCGCTTTTAAAATCTCATATTTAAAATTTCACTTAAAATATCAAACCCATTATAAGCACATAAACTCCTTCATTAAATAGCCCTATACAAATGGGATATAAAATTATCGATATGTCTAAACAGAAGGAAAAACTTCGATTTTAAAATTTTTGTGTAAAACATTTTTCTTTTTTAAGGATATTTAGTTTGTGAAACTTGCTTATAAACCATTCGACAAATTTCTTGTTATATAACCGAAAAAGAAAATAGTAGAATGAGCCACTCCGATCCTGTTACAGTTCTCAAAAAAAAAATGTCACTAGTTTGATGCATATGTCAAATTTTGACGTAAAGATATACAGCGGTTTAACTATACCTTCTAAACTTTAAAATAATTAATTTCTGATCAAAAAAAATGAAATGAAAAAAATGATAAAAACTACACACTATCGCAAACAAAACTTTAAAATCGTCGATCTATTAAAATATCTTCAGTATAATCTTACATATTGATGTAATAAAAAAAAAAAGTAGGTACTTACCGAAAATAATGAATTTCTGGGATCGAACCACCCGATTTACAAAACAATACCATACACTGATACATTGTTATAAATTAAAGTCTATACAAATGTCTTGACAACATACACAAATATAAATTCCGAAATTTAACTAATGATACTGCACCGCACTACAAAGAAAATAAGCGTTGAGAACGATGGCAAACAACCGCATTAAACATAAAGAATACGCCGTGACGCCGATCGTGTCGCAAACCCTGTTCTGGTTTCCCGTTCTCACATTGCTAACTTCATGCAACAAATTTACTACGAAATTTTTTTTTGCACTTGCTCCACATAGCCAGTCGATGTCAATTTATGACATTTATTTTCTGCATGGTGGAACACTTTTTTGGGCATTTAGCCTATTTTTGTAGTTTTCCATCCTCTTCCAATTTTCTTGGTCAGCGCCAACCACGGACATGTGATATAAAACTGGACTGCTCATGAAAATAATTTTTGACCCCCCCCCCCCCACCCCTTATTGGTCGCCATTACGTGCAATGATTTGTATGGTAACATTGAAATCCCTGCTAGTTTCTTACATTGGCGTGAATATATCGTATATGAATGTCAATTCTATTATTCTAACAGGTTTAGACAATAACTATCTCTTTCTATACTATATTTAAAACAATAAATCGCTCTTCCTTTCTTTACTTGACAGGTTAATTGAGTATATTCAATAAAAAAAAGACCAGGATAATTGTTTCTGAAAAACAATATTTAACTTGAATTTCTACTTTTAGTTTCCTCAAAATTATAATTTTTCTGTTTAAAGCAACTCCAATAAAGCAATTTTTTTTAACCTCTTTGGAACAGCGTAAATATGTAACAATTTTATTATTTTTAGATAACAAGCATGAAATGTCAGTTCTTATAAATAAATGAAAATGCTTTTTCTATGACTGTTTACATATTTTATTTTTTATAATAAAACTGTTTTTTAGCAAAATAGCTAAAATGTGAAATATGCGCCAAAAACAAATCGAGACTAATTTTTTTTTTAAATATGTTTTAGAAACATCCTTATTCGGACGTAGAGTATAAGAAGTTAACGAAAAAACGTATTAAGGCATTTATTTTTAAAAAATTTATATCATGAATTAGTATAGTATATTATTTAATGTAAGGTATCAAAATGTCCATATAATCTATTGCAAAATAAGAGAGTTTCATCATTTAAAAATAGCTTCGATTTGGTCTTTGTTAAAATTATTTTCTCCTCGATGCTTTTAGGGAACTGATATGTTAGGTATTTATATAGGGTTAACAACATTCATAATAATGTTGACGTTTCCTTCATAATAACGGAGCTTTAATTTAAAGGAAGTAAAGTAACATTATGAACTAAACCATTTTTATAAAAAAAATTAAACTCTAAAGGGGATAGTGTTAAAGTAGTTTATATTTAATTGTAAACAAAGCAATATTTATTAAGACATTTTAAATATAAAAAAGCTTGTAAATACAAAAGAATTCTTACCTGAATATAATCATTTTTAATCTAAATATTATACATAAAGATTTACTAGCAACTTTAAATTTTTACACTAAGTCAAACTTTCCATTTACTTATCTGTTTAAGGATCTGGAATTCACCTTTCCTAGAGTTGAATTTTTGAAATGGTAATCAATCGCAGCTTCTCACTACTTTGACAAAGGATTTTCATGACACAAATTTCCTATCTGGGCTAAAATCAAGAATTTTTGTTGTATTAATTAATAACATATTCAAGCAAAAGGTTATTATTTTATTTTTAGACAAAACAAATACATAAAAGTAAAATTTATGTAATTTCCAAACATGCTTAATAACATTGAAAAATTTCATATTATATGCAATCATTGATTTCTATTTTAATATGGCATATTGGTTTTTAAACATATAATCGTTTTAAATTTTAACACCATACCAGTTTCGATGTTCAGCTTTATATGTCAGTGGAACATTAACTTTGTGGAAAAACGATATTGTTGTTGGTTAATGCACACCTAATTCAGGACTTTTTTTTTGTAGAGCCAGTGTATGTTATTAAGTCCAAGTTTAGTTGCTTCAAGATTTTTACATCAAACAGTGCTTCGTAGTTTTTTTCAGGCAGTTTGTTTGTAAGAAGCACAGCACAAACTTTTTGCTCATCTTCTTGTATAAAACTATTTCTAGAAAAATGCTCTGAACAGAGTTACTCATCTGGTGTATAAAAGAATTATGATCATGACCAATTTGCTTCAACTCTTGAATTTGAAGATTCTTTTCTCTTAGAAAACTAAAATATTGATAGCATTTAAAAATTATCATACATCATATCCATAAGATTAAACTTGTTACCCTTAGATTCACAATTTGATTCTAAAGTAAAATTTTATATAATTATTATTGAATGCTTTATAACTTATGAATTAAATAAATTCCATTTTACCAGATGAGGTATTTGCACGTCTTACGATGAAGAATCACATTTTTTAAAATACCAAAAAAAAAATCTTAAAGTTCACGTTTCTGTTTGAAATTTTCAGTAAAACGTTACATAAAATGTGATAAGATCCATAAAACAGCAAAATCAAAAATAAATTTTTTTTCAAAATGAAAGTATTCAGTCAATGTCAAAAATACACTATCACCAATATCATGAAAACTTAGGGAATTCATTGTTGCCAAAGCAATTATTTGCACGTAATGTCACGGAGCATGGTGGCGTCATTTTTATTATAAGAGCCGTTTTACACACACAAGAATTATGGCCAAAATTTATCTGATAATTATGTTGAAAATTTTCATAAAACTAATTTGCTGTTTTACACATCAAAGAATTATTGTCGAAATTTTGGTGAAAATTTTCGGCATAAAAATATAGAAAGTGTTCTATATTTTTATGACTAAAATGCAGAAAGTGCGCGAAAATCGACGCAGAATAAAATATGTGAATTGACAACCCGCGTTTGGTAATCAACTTAATCTCAATGTTTACTCATTGTTCCTTGCACAAAATATCCCTTATTTTATGTTTTTTTGATTATATATGTTTGGAAACTTTCATATTTATGACATTTTAAGTTTATTCCCAGATTATTTAACTGCTTGAACGTCACATATTATGAAAATGCGCATGAGAACCGACCAAATTACCATCAAAATTATATTCAGATTTCTTGTACGTATTAAACAGAATGGTATTTTATTGTAAAAATTATCTCCAAAGAATTTTCGGCAAAAATTTGCTGAAAATTTTTGTTATAATTTTCGGAATAATTCTTGTGTGTAAAACGGCTCTAAGGGGAGGTATTATGCATGATCAGTCCAATTTTATATGTCAAGTTCGTGGCGCCAACCCTAGACAAAATTCAGGTTAGTGGCACCAATCAGAATTTATAAAAACAGTCAAGTGACAGTTTGTGAACTGTTACCGGACGATCTGATTGACGCTGACTATTGTTCTGAGCTAAATGATCAACGAAAAAAACTTTCGAGCATATCTGGAGGCAGCCTGCGATAGTCCGCGCTCGTTACAAAAGAGAAAGACGAGGGTGAGAAGAATTCTTACTCCGAACGTTTATAGGGCTATTCTTTTGAATCTTATTACTTTCAGTCACTTAAAGTAATGGCTATATTCTTTTGAGTAATTATCAACTGATCAAAGTGGAAAAAGTGTAACTGATAACTTCATGTTCTTTTGAATATAGATTTACTTGTCGCTGGGTCGAGTTTTATATCTCATGTTCGTGGGTCGAAGTGATAATGGCTCAAAAGAATAGCCTTCGACCCATTTCAAGTAAATGCATATTCAAAAGAACAAGAAGTTATC
The DNA here is from genome assembly GCA_034092305.1 of Diaprepes abbreviatus. NCBI lineage: Eukaryota > Metazoa > Arthropoda > Insecta > Coleoptera > Curculionidae > Diaprepes > Diaprepes abbreviatus. The sequence goes on from JASJET010000206.1 coordinate 880,098, forward strand.
AGTTTTTTCACTTTGATAAGTGATAATTTACTCTAAAGAATACAGCCTATAACTCTCGTCGAAACGCTCACCGACCAGGGTAGCTATTCTCGTTCTTGAGAGAACGATCATCTTGATGGAAAGTGGGCGTGGTTCTCACGAAAAAGTATGAAACCGTATTCTCGTGATTTTAAGCGATGGTCACATCCATCAAATCTTGAGAGAACTTGTTCTACTAGTCTGAACCAAGAGAACGGCGAGATTTTGAGAGAACGATACTGTCATTCCCGTCATTATGCGTTATTTTTAGGTTATAAAAGTTCAAGAAAATTCATGATTGTTTTGAAAATATTGTAAATTTTATAAAATATTTTTGCTCGCAAATATACATATATAAAATGGGTTTTGAGGAAGTAATTTTGAACCACAATGGACCAAAGGATGTCAGATTAGCGAAAAAACAAGTGGCAAGTTAAAATCGTCGATTTGTACCACGGTTGCGTCGATTTGGAGATTTAAATAATTCAGAATTCACGAAGCTGTTTAGGTAAGTATCTATTATATAAATATTTGTGGAACTTGGCGGGTTCTACTTCATTTAATTTATTTTACTGGCTTGGTAAAGATCAAAGGAGATATCTTATACTAAAAATAACCCAATTTATAGAATTCTCAGGGTTTGAAAGGAGGCAACATCATCTTTGCCAGAAGTCATGGTAATATTTGGTAACTATAAAGTTAGCATATGCAAGAATAGCAAGTCATTAATGATTTTTTTACTTGGTTGGATTATACATATTTGTAATATATTACCTGCTATAGTTACTCTTAAAAAATTTGGAGAATATTAAGCTAATATTAATTTTTCTTTTTAGATTTAGGTACCCATATTAATATAGTTTTATTAAAATATAAATATTTGTAGGTTCTTGGATTTTTTGCGACTAGCAGCTACCACAAAATAACTGGGTTGAATATTTTTCTGGAGTGAGTCGCCCAAGTGTAGTATTGTAGAAGAAAAACCCAGATGCTTTAAATAGAGATGATGCTATTTCAGAGTGGATCTAATTGCTACAAAATTTAAATGAATTATGAGCTTGTCCAGTTGGATAATTTTCTGTTAAATTGTAAATTATATACAGCTAGCAGTAATACGTGTTTTGTAAACTTAAAATTTAAATGTAATTTGTTTTTATAAAAAAGAATTAAAACTGATGTTAAAAAGGTAATATGTAAGATAATTTTGAAATATACGAGATTTTTATAATGTTTTAGGTTTTATATTAAACATAATTTCCCTGGTATTTTAGGGTACATTCACAGCACTCATGTTGCAATTACAAGATCAGTAACAGATGACCTAGAATTTGCGATGAGACGTTATAAATCATGAATATACATGCTAAATTTCTTAGTAGTCCCCATGATTCTTATATTTGGAATGAATCTAACATTTCCAATATAATGGAAATGATCTATAGAAGAAACCCAGATTCATTTTTCCTCATTGGAGATTTGGGTAAATTAATTATACAGTAAACTGATAATTTGTTATTAATTTAGAATATGTTTAAATATAATAAGAAAAGTGAACCAAGTTTAATTTTTTCAGGATTTCTTTTAAGGTCATAGCCTTTGGAAGATATTTCACAACTGGGAACACCAGAGGAAAGATTTAATAGATATATGTTCATTATGGAGTACCGTTGAAAGATGTTGTGGTGTCGTGAAGAATAAATTTAGATGTTTTTCAAAACATAGATAGATAATAATTTTTTAATATGGGAATATATATATATATATATATATATATACAGGGTGTCCCACTTAAGATGGATACAAGCCAATATCTTGATTGTTTGTTAAGCGATGTTTTTCATTTTTGGTAGGAGGCTGTATGGTTATAAGGCGCACATTTTGCCCAGGGTAAGAAACGCGATACCTCATAGACGTACGTTTTAATGGGGTTTGATTTTTTTTTATTCAAGAGTAAACTACCTTTAGGACAGTATTTATTTCAAATCTAATAAATTATATTGAATCCTCCTCATCCAAGATACTTTAGTTCTAATTTTGATAAAGATTGATACAGGGTGTGTCATTAAAAATATGACATTTTTAATTTTTTTTATTATTTTTTTTAAGTGAATACTTACGACGCCACTGGATAAACAACTGGTTTATGTCAACATTATAATAATCGATTTCTTCTTCGATATATTAGAAATCGATGTAATATACTCGGATGCCGTTAGTCTACTAATTAATGCAATATAATCTGGAATCGTGCTGTTTAAATGCAACAGTCAGGAACAGACTAGAAAGATTTAAAAACTAAGATGGCCATGGAAACAAAATAATATGATTTTTAAGTCACACGTCAAAATTCTTGATATGTCCCTGTTACATTGTTAAAATTAATAACATTTTTGCAGAATAACTAAATATGCGTTTGAGTTTAGCAGAAAAAGTAGAAATAGTGAGATTAGTAGGAGATGGTGCGCGAAACTGTCGAGAGGCCGCACAAGAATTCAATCAGAGGCATCCTGATCACTTAATATCGTACACCACGGTTTCTAAAGTGAATCGAATGTTTAATCAACGGGGTTCTGTGGTACAGGAGAAAGTAAGACGGCAAAGAAATCATCAACAGGATGCAAGAATTGTAAATCATTTCCGGGTGAACCCAAAATCCAGTTTAAGAAGCTTTGATAGTAGGCGGAAGAGTACTGTTTCAAGATGTTTGAAAAGAAATGGTATTAAACCGTTTAAACCAAGATTTTTGCACACGTTACAACCAGGTGATGATCAGAGAAGAATGGAGTACTGTTTAACCATGCAGGCAAAATTTTACGAAGACCACAATCTATTTGGTAAAATATTATTTACTGATGAGGCGACATTTTCTACCAACGGGACAGTATCATCTCAGAATATTAGATATTGGAGTAATGAGAATCCTCACTGGGTAATTAATTGCAAAAATCAATATTCTGAGAAAGTAAATGTGTGGTGTGGTATTTTAAAAGACCGTATTATTGGACCCTTCTTTTTCAATACTACTTTAAACGGTGCGAGATTTTTAGTTTTCTTGCAAAATGAATTTTGGGATGCTGTTCATGATTTGCCATTAACTTATAGAGAGAATTTGTATATTCAGCTAGATGGCGCTCCGATCCATAATGCTGCACCTATAAGAAGATGGCTCAATGAAAATTTTCAAGATAAATGGATTGGTCGCAATAGTCCTTTTGTAGCATGGCCTCCTAGGTCTCCAGACCTCACACCTCTAGATTTCTTTCTATGGGGTGCTATCAAAAATAAAGTTTATAAGACCCGTCCACGAACATTAGAAGAATTAAAAACTCGAATACGCCAAGTATGTGAAGAAATATCTCGACAAGAATTACGTAAAGTTTGCATAAGAATTAGGAAAATTTATGAAAAATGCATTAGAAATTATGGTGGTTTGGTCGAAGATGTTGACTTTTAGTTCATTATAGTTTTCTAAATCTTAGTTTAAAGCATATTTTTCAAAGTTAATAGTGATTGTTTTAAATAATTGTTTGGATTTTTTTCATTAATCCTCAATAAAATGAATAAAAATCATATTTCAGTTTTCGTTGAGAGCTGGGTTTATAGATTCTTTTGTAACGGATTTTATTCAGTGGTATTAGCAGAATTAAAAATATCGGTTTTATAAATTAAACAAAATTAAAGATCTTAATTATTATGGTAGCTATCTGAAAACTTAAATCGATTATTATAATGTTGACATAAACCAGTTTTTTATCCAGTGGCGTCGTAAGTCGTTAAGTTTTCACTTAAAAAAAAAATAATAAAAAAAATTAAAAATGTCATATTTTTAATGACACACCCTGTATCAATCTTTATCAAAATTAGAACTAAAGTATCTTGGATGAGGAGGATTCAATATAATTTATTAGATTTGAAATAAATACTGTCCTAAAGGTAGTTTACTCTTGAATAAAAAAAAATCAAACCCCATTAAAACGTACGTCTATGAGGTATCGCGTTTCTTACCCTGGGCAAAATGTGCGCCTTATAACCATACAGCCTCCTACCAAAAATGAAAAACATCGCTTAACAAACAATCAAGATATTGGCTTGTATCCATCTTAAGTGGGACACCCTGTATATATATATATATATATATATATATATATATATATATATATATATATATATATATATATATATATATATATATAAATATATATACATATTTCAAGTATGCAGAATGTATTTTATTGATGAAATAAATTTTTACACATTTCATTTTGTTTTTTTACTTTGTATATTCATTCCCCGATATTTATGGGGAGTATAAAAAAATAGCATTTTTACAAAAATAAGGGAAATCTTTCTTTTCCCAACCTAGTAGAAAATAAACTAAATTTGTATTTTAGGAAATGAAAATATTAATTTTATTTCGCATGATATCCTTTACATCTTTGTAGGTGATACTAATTTCACGCAAAACTGGTATTTTGCCACTAAAATATTTCGATTTGTTTTTTTACATATTTATTTTTTTCTCTATAAAACTCCCTCTCTAATTCTTTTCTCTCATTGAGAATATTAAATAGGTTAAAAATATTAATTATTATATTCATTTTAAATTCGAACATTTACTTGCTAAGTAGGGTTATGTCCATGTTCACATTCTTTTTTAGAGTTAAATGAACAATTTATATGGTTACATACACCATTGACGCTTGGCAACATAGCTTACTAGATTTTGTTTCCGATCTCCCATCACATCCTACGAGAATACGGTAATATAAGATCGAGAGAATAACCGTAGGATGGGATTGTCCCTATTCTCTCAAGAGAATGATCACTTCCTATGAAGAACCAGAATAGCTACCCAGCTAGAAGAGTTGCCTATCGAAGCAAGAGCACGACCCCCTTATTTACCTCTCTCTATCTTTGTTATGTAACACATGTTCGAAGGACAAATCTGAAAATAATATAAGGGCTATTCTTTTTAGTCATTATCACTTTCACTTCTATCACTTGAACCGAATTATTGAACGAATGCACCGAACCCTTAAGACTATGTTAAGTCATTTTGTCCGTAATCACTATACCAATTGAGATGAAATTTTACCATATTACTTATTAGCGTACAGAAATCCACATAAAACAACTAAAGAGTCACCCTTCTTTTTGATGTTTAGACGTGATATGGAACTACTTATTCACCTCACAATAAGAGAGAGCCAAGTCAAATGTGATTTAGATGAAAACTACGTAAGTGAAACGTTAGCAAGAATGCAAATTCCCCACGATATAGCGAAGAAAGTGTTACAGCAAGACGTGAAAAACATAATACGAAGAAATTAAGAAAAAAATTTTAGTAAGGAGATCTGGTTTACTTATATACTCCAGCCGTAACTGGAAAGAAAACAATGGCGACAAAATTTTATCCAAATTAGTCAGGACCATTTCGAATTATAGAGAAAATAAGATCCTTTACTTATAAAATTAAGGAAGTCAATGGAAAAGAGGAACATAAGGTTCATGCAGAACAGCTTAAGCCCTGCAAAGGTGATAAGTGTACAAGGAAATATGAGTGAAAAGAAATATTATAGAGAAGATGAGGAAGATGACAGAGAAACAGAAGACATAAATCAAGACGCAATTGATGAATATTTAAACAATGGAGAAGAAATGGATTACCGTATTTGGCCAGTAACTCAGAAAGGAAGTGACATTGAAAGCAGTGAAACTGAAGAGTCAGAGGAATATTTTTCAGAAGCGGATTTTTAGATACAGCCACCTGAATTAAATTTAGAAGTTGGTAACCGCACTCGAACACGAGAAATAAAGTTACCTGAAATATATAAGGATTATGTGTTAAATTAAGTCGATAATTGAGCCACCTTGTATATATTAAAGAAATAAGTGAAAGAAAAGTTTGTAAAATTATGATAGAAGAGAATATAAGACTAACTACCCTTAATTATTCCAGTGAGGACCATAATCTGCATTACATTATTGGTGCCGCTAACTTATGCCACTTTAATTGCTTACGATTGTCGGAACCCATCTACAAACATCACTGCGATATCTTTACGTCATGTCAGCCCATGTCCGGACGTCGAAACAGGATATTCCATAGAAAATGGTTACGTACAAGTCATAGAAAAGCGAAGTTTGAATATGTCCATGTATTTTCGTGCCTGATCGAGGTCACGAGACTAATATCATATTGTGGTGTACTTTCCCATCTATCAGCTGTAGATGGAGGAATATCAACCTATATTTATGACCAAGAAGGTGAAGATTGTCGAAAAACTCACGTCTTTAGACAATTTAATGGGATAAATGGACACGTGATCAGCAAATTAAAACCAAATTCTACGGTAACAACTTCTTTAACGTTACCTGGAAAAATCGATGCAAAATATAATTGTGAAGGAACGCAATATATTGAAGACGGACGACAATGGAATAACGCATTGGTGCAAGCTGAAATAAAAATAATTTTACAGGATTATTTTACCAAAGTTGATTTAGACACTAATGAAATTCAAATTCGAAATAATGTAAAATGTCCCTTTCTTGATGGATACTGTATGGACAGTATAAATGGAGAATCTACTTGGGAAAAAAATTTACCACAAATGTGCAAACAATTTAATATTCTATATGAAGCTGTCGCAATGTTTGTTATAGAAAGTAATTCAAAAATGTCTACACATCAATATGTTGTAGTTGAAGACAGGGCTAAAGTATTTGCTATACAACTGATAAAAAGGGATATGGTTTGTGGTATTTCTGTATGGCAGAGTGAGCATCCTAGATGACTAATTCTTCGAAAAAATAAAGCAGCTGAATTAACGCCATTTTCTGAGACAGCCGAATCGCCCGATGCTGATCTAATAACCTACGTAAATACCAAATTCGTATATGTAGAATAATCTTTTAAAAGAAACGTAAATAAAATGTTTGCCCAAACTGTTCATCGAAGATGCCTTCTATATCGAGAGATTTGAAAGAATCGTCTTATAATGGCCAGTGTTAGTCCAAATGCTGTTGCCGCATTGGCTAAAAACAAATTAGGTTATGTTGCAAAGGTAACAGGCGAAGTTATATATCTTATGAAGTCTATTGCTCTCCCAGTAGAAGTAAGAAGAGAAAAACTATGTTATTTTGAATTACCAGTCACAGCTTATAATCGAAGTTTTTTTCATGTCCCCCGTAACAAGAATATTACAAGATTATGCAGAACACTTAGAATGCAATTCTATAATCCCACCCATGTATTATATAAACAATAAATGGGTTGGATTTTATCCACTGCCAAGTCAAAGGCTAGTGCCCCAAGAGTTACAAGTTGATACCGAAGAACCACTAAAATTTCAAACAATAAAAGACCTCGGTGCGGGTGGACTGTATACATATCAAGAAATAATAAAATTTTTATAAAAAAATTGAACCGACTTCTAAAAGTGAGCTGAAAAGTGAAAAATAACTAGAAATTTTTATATGAAATTGAAATTTTTGAAGTCGGCGCCAAACTAATATCTGACAAAATGTGATCCGCATAAACAGATTAAAAATATTTTATTTGTAAATGTTTTCTTACCATAATTTGTATATATTAGTAGTAATTTATTTCATTTAGAAATAATTTGGCGCCGACTTCAAAAATTTCAATTTCATATAAAAATTTCTAGTTATTTTTCACTTTTCAGCTCACTTTTAGAAGTCGGTTCAATTTTTTTATAAAAGTTTTATTTTTCGATTTTTAGTTTTGAATTCATTATGATATTCATAAATTATTTGAACTAAGTACTAATCGAGATTAGTGTACCTTGCAATGACTCCAAGGTGGCAAAAAAGTACCCATTTAATCCAGAATTATAAATTACCGAAAAATAAACCACTAAAAATTCTTTGATTCTTAGAGTTCTCCAAATACCAATGAAATTGTGTCAAACAAATATTTAGTCTGTCATAGTAAATCCACTATCTTAAATGTCAAATTCATTTTAGATTGGTGATATAGGCCCCAAAAGCTTCCAATATCGATATTTAAAAAATTTGAGACGTAAGTTTCTTAGCCTGATATATTTTATATTGCATATTGAGTCTGAACATGCCCCAAGAACCCCGTAATATCAATTTTAGATAAAATCGGGAAATGTAAAATTTTTAGTCCCTCATATTGTATCTTATCAACCTAATAGTTGTAAAAAATTAACTCATATTCGTAATACACCACCCCCCAACCCTCTAATACCAAATCTGAAAAAAATGCGAATAAGGTAAAATTTTCAACCCACCATATTGGATCTGCTATATTGAATTTCAAAAAAATAATTTAGAGTCTTAATTTAATCTAAATCTAAACCCTTCAAAGCCCCCTAGTACCGATTTTAGATGAAATCCAGAAATTTAAAATGTCTAGACCGTCATATTGCCTCTGATATATTAGATTTTCTTAAAATAATTTTATATTCGCTATTTACATCCTCAAAAACTATTCAGTTCCACATTTGAACAAAATCGAAAAATGTAAAATTTTTAGTCCGCTAAATTGAATTCGCCATATTGAATTCTGAAAAAATATTTTTAAATTCATAATTTACACCCTCAAGAACTCTCTATATCAATTTTGGAGAAAGTCGAAAAATGTCAAATTTTTAGAACGTCATATTGATTCCGCCAGATTGAATTTTCCAAAAAATATTTTAATTTCATAATTAACATTAACAAAAATCCCCCAATACTAACTTTAGATAATCTTTAATCCGCCATTTTAGGTCCGCCATATTTAATTTTTTAAAAAAATAATATCAGATTCGTAATGTGCTATCCCAAAAAGTCCCCCATATCAATTTTGAAAAAAATCGGACAAAATTGATTTTTTATTCACCATATTGGATACGCCATAATGATTTTTTTAAAAAAACATTTTGAATTCGTGATGTGCGACCCCGGAAACTCCCCAGTACCAATTTTGGAGAAAATCGGACAAAATTAATTTTTTGTCCGCTATATTGGATCCTCCATATTGAATTTTTTAAAAATATTTTGAATTCGTTATGTACAACCTCGAAAATTCCTCCATACCAATTTTGGAAAAAATCGGACAAAATTGATTTTTTCGTCCGCCATATTGGATCCGCTATATTGAATTTGTTTAAAAATAATTTTAGATTCGTCATGTGCGATCCCGAAAACTCCTCCATACCAATTTTGAAGAAAATCGGACAAAATTGATTTTTTTGTCCGCCATATTGGATCCGCCATATTGAATTTTTTTAAAATTATTTCAGAGTTGCTCTGTGAGATCCCGAAAACCCCCACACCAATTTTGGAAAAAATCGGACAAAATTAAATTTTTTTGTCCGCCATATTGGATCCGCCATATTGAATTTTTAAAAAAATAATTTCAGATTTGTTATGTGATACCCCGAAAACTCCCCCGTACCAATTTTGGAGAAAATCGGGCAATATCGATTTTTGGTCCGCCATATTGGATCCGCCATATTGAATTTTTTAAAAATAATTTTAGATTCGTCATGTGTGACTTCGCAAACTCCCTCATACTAATTTTGGAGCAAATCGGACAAAATTTAATTTTTTTGGCCGCCATATTGGATCCGCCATTTTGAATTCTTTAAAAATAATTTCAGATTCGTTGGGTACAACCCCGAAAATTCCTCCATACCAATTTTGGAGAAAATCGGACAAAATTTATTTTTTTGGCCGCCATATTGTAAGCTCCATCTTGGATTTTACTGCACTAATTTCATCTAAAAAAATATGGGACCACCGCAGCAACTCCCTGAACATAACGCAAAAAATTTCATTCAAATCGGTGCAGCCATTCCGGAGAAATCGGTGTACATACATAAAAAAAAAAAATACATAGTCGACGAATTCAGAACCTCCTTCTTTTAGAAGTCGGTTAAAAAGAGCTCAGGACGCAATAATGTTTAGTCTGGAAAGAAATGCTTTACAAAACATAATTGTACAAAGAGTTGCCGGACAAGAAATGTAGACGCAAGGATTTTAAATATTAAATTTATTTAATATAGAAGAAATAGAAAAATTAGCCAACTCAACAATACATAAGTTATATGGATATTTTCCAACATTAGGAGAATGGACAAGTGGTTTATTGGGATTGTATTTTATTTTTAAAATACTTAAGTTTTTACTAGAACTTTTACGAATTCAGTAGCTCTACACCGGTTAAATGGCTGTACATTTCATTTGCTAGCTTCATTTTGGGATACTTTAACCCTATTTATTTTACATCATAAACGGCAGAAACAAATGAGAACTAACTTAGACCAGGAAGAAGAAATAAGGACTTATCATAAAAATGAAGATCCAGCAGGCGATTTGCCGAGAAATCAAGAAGTAATTGAACAATCTAGACAAGATAGCTCCCAGACCCATGTGACATTTTGTTTAGAAAATGAAGAGAGTTCAGAAAATTCACAGAAATTACCCGAAAAGCAAAATAATGGTGTTTCATTTTCAAAATTGCACCAAGAATTGGTCACAGTACCTAACATAACTTGCAGTGTTTTCGACCGTAGCGAAGAAGCTGCGAAGAAGTTACAGAAAATAAATTATATAGAGAGAAGAAAATCATTAGACTTAAAAAAAAGTTTATGCACGTAATTAAAAATCGCTATTTAATTTTTTTTATTAACTTTTATACGAAAAATTAAATAAATTATCTCAAAATGTAGACAAATGAAGTAAAGGTTACGACTTCCGCGCAATCTCTGATGCGTAAAATACAAAAAAGCATGTTTTCCATATGACGATTATCTGCCCTCTACTAAATCAAAAGCCGAGGTTAAATTGCAAGGTTTACTGGATCACACAGTGGATCGAATTATATTGTTTCAATTAGACGCCCTTAAACAAATCGATAAATTAAATTTGCAAATATCAGTTTCGTTTGCAAATGGGTCCTCGATGGAACGTCAGGTCAATCAGTACAAAATGAAATTCACTGATTCGAATATTTCTGATACAAACTTATTCCTTACCTCTCTTGTTCCACTTCAATTAGCATATGTTAACACGCAAACTCAACAAGAACAGATTCTGTTATCCAATCCCAAACACTCCTCTACTATGAATTGCCGATCTCTGAAATTAGAATTTATTAAGGAACCCGAACAAACGTCTTTAAAGAAAATTATGAACTCTGACTAAACAACTTGCACCATATAAAAGAGTTCTCTTTGCCACCTCAGCTTCAGTACAGTAAAACTTATCTGGAACGAAATCGGTCCAACGTTGTTACCTTTGCCAAACAACATCTCAATTCAACAAATACTGATACCGTGCCCGAGAATTACAGAGTATTTCAAGCTACGACTGTTAACTCTGCATGTAAGTATTCGAAGCTTCAAATGTTGCTTGTATTTGTCGTATTAATGTGACACACAAAAGTGGCAAGCCCTTAAACAGAAAGACTAAGAGGTGAAAGCACAAAGACCGTCATCCAACAAGCCTTTAAGGAGAGAGATTAGGACTTTTTATTAACATGCCAGAGAAAGGGTTAAGAAGAACTAGCGATGGCAACACAGCACGACGTTTCTTCGAGAACAGTGATGAGCAGCTATAATAACAAGAGTAAAGCGGAAACTCCCCGCGAAGTATCCATGGGTTGACGCACCGGTGGGGCTTGCGAGTTTCAATGACACAGAGGGCTAAGCCAGCGACAGTTCAGACTGCCGGCAGGTACAACCAAGCTGGAAAGGTCTCTGTGGGTAGGAACCAGACTAAGAGTGATACAACTGCACAGTGGTGCCTACACTTAATACATGACTTAACACCTGGGTACCTATTCTCGTTCTTGAGAGAACGATCATCTTGATGGAAAGTGGGCGTGGTTCTCACGAAAACGTACGAAAACGTATTCAGAATACGGTTTCTTACTTTTTCGTGAGAACCACGGCCACTTTCCATCAAGATAATCGTTCTCTCGAGAACGAGAAAAGCTGCCCAGAATACGGTTTCATACTTTTTCGTGAGAACCACGCCCACTTTCCATCAAGTGATCATTCTCTCAAGAACGAGAATAGGTACCCAGGCCGTCTGCGGGCGAACGGTATCGATCCGTTGATTGTAGATGGGCGCACTTGTACACCAACACTTAACACAGGCTTAATCCCAACGTGTGGGGACCGTGCCGAGGAGATGTATGGTAACTGAGCCTATCTGATGTCCCTGACGGTGCCTTTGGGAAACCGGGCGAATGCCCAAAGTAGTATAGCAATATACGCGGCCTTGCGTCGGTAAAGGGAGCTCTGCCGACGTGGACCACCCGTTCTCCCATACTCGTGGGAACATGAATGAGGACGAAGAAAATTTTTTATTAAAGGAGGACTCCAACAAAGTATTAGGGGTGGATCTCATTGGAAAATACTCCTCTGACAACACTCTAGTGGCTGAATCCAGTAGGATGGGCGAAAGTCCCACCGAAAAATCAGATACTGAAATAATAGGCCCTGGAGGGAAAACGCAAGTTGACTCACAGGGAAAGAAGCTTTCCGGAGCCCAAAAAAGGAAGATCCGGAAGGCACAGAAAATGGCAGAGGGGACTTGGACTAAGGAAAAACCAAAGCCAAAGTCAGGGTCCCAAGACAAAAAAGAGGGGAGTGCAACCAACAAACGGCTGTAACCCTGACTTCACAATCGATCAGATTCAAGCTGACCTAATCCTAAACAGGCTTCTAGAGATCATGAATGAGATGCCCTCAAGCAGTGACAATCCACCACATTTTGAGGGAAATAAGTACACAGGAGGCATTCTTTGGATCACGTGTGCCAATGTCAACACAAAAACCTGGTTGCAACAATCTGTTGCAAAACTAGTGAACTTATGGGAAGGAGCAGATCTGACAGTAGTCAAGGCTAAGGACCTTCCCAAAAAACCTAAAGTCCTCGTCTGGCTACCAGAGACAGAAGAGGTAGAAAAAGCCAGAACTCGCCTGGGAACCCAAAACCCAGGGCTGAAAGTAAGTAACTGGACGAATTCAAGCCGCAAAACAGACGAGAAAGGTCACCAGACGAAGGCAGGAGGTTATAGATATAACATTAAGTACGACATATCTCGGCAACTTTATAAAAAACTGGCATGTATCTAGGGAGGTGATCTGCTCTGACCATAGGTGCATCAGGTTTGAAATAATGGGTATAGAACGGGAACAACTAAACTACCGCAACCCGCGGAAAACAAACTGGGGAAACTACTGCTTAGACCTGGAACGGAAACTAGCGGGTATCAAAAGTTCTTCTACTCGCAATGTGCCGTGGTGGAATGCTAAATTAGAGGCGAAAAGAGGACAAATTAGGAAACTATGGAACAAGGCGAAAATAATAGGAAACTGGGACGAATATAGAATGGCCCTGACTGAATACAACAGAAACTTGCATAAAGCTAAGAGAGAATCATGGAGGAAGCACTGTGAGGAGATTAAAACGACCCCAGAATGTGCCAGACTCCGAAAGATACTCTCGAAGGATACGCAATCATCAATAAACTCCTTAAAAATAAATACAGGGGAGCACACCTACACTGGGAAAGAAACAATGACCGAGTTATTTCGGGCTCATTTCCCAGGGTCAACAATAATTGATGAATCATCGGAGACTTGGAGGATTGGAGCAGAGATAAATACTGCTGTGAGAGCCACCAAGGACAATTGACAAACGGCAAAAAAGGTGATTACCTATGAAAAGATAAAGTGAGCCATAAACTCATTTGCACCATATAAATCGTCGGGACCGGACGGGATTTATTCAGCAATGCTACAGCAGAGTCCAAACCTGTTGATCAACAGACTTTGTTGCATATTAAGAGCTACTCTAGCCCTAGGATATGTACCAAAGGTTTGGAGGTTAACCAGAATAGTGTTCATTCAAAAACCTGGAAAACCCAACTATTCCACAGCAAAGGCATTTAGACCAATCAGTCTAATGTCGTTTATCCTTAAAACTTTCGAGAAGCTGTTGGACAGACATGTTAGAGATGAATTAATGGTAAACAGTGTGTTTCATCAGAACCAGCATGCATACAGAACCGGGAGATCTACAGAGATAGCTCTCCATGACTTGGTTAGCAAGGTGGAAAACACTCTGGAAAATGGGGAAGTGCTTCTAGGAGCATTTCTAGACATAGAGGGGGCGTTTGACAACACGTCTTTTCAATCAATTATCACTGCAATAAGGAACATCAACCTAGAACAGACCTGTTACAGGTGGATTGAAAATATGTTAAAAGACAGGGTGATCTATACAGAACTGCTTGGATAGTCGCTGATGGCACGGGTGACTGGGGGGTGTCCGCAGAGGGGGTCCTTTCCCCACTGCTTTGGAACCTAGTAATGGATGGGCTTTTGCAAACCCTGTGCAGTGAAGGTCACTCTGTACTGGGATATGCAGATGACTTGGCAATCCTAACCCAAGGCAAATTTAATACAACAGTAAGAGAGAGAATGCAGTGGGCTCTTGAGATTGTGGAAAGATGGGTAAGGCAGGAGGGACTCAATATAAGTCCCCAAAAGACTGTCCTAATCCCCTTTACAAAACGGAGAAGGATAGAGGATCTAGGTCCCATCATCCTCCAAGGAAACAAAATACCACTTTTCAGAGAAGTAAAATATCTGGGGGTGATTTTAGACTCCAGGCTGACCTGGAACAAGCAAGTGGAAAACATAACCAGAAAATCGGAAACAACTCTTATGACTGTTAGAAGATTATGTGGGAAAACATGGGGTCTCTCACCGAAAATGGTACATTGGCTATACACCAGTGTTGTGAGACCAACCATCACTTACGCAGCCTTTGTCTGGTGGCCCAAGGTAATGCAGAGAACAACCATGACAAAGCTGAGTGGAATACGAAAGGTCGCCTGTTTGTGTATTGCTGGGGCCATGAAATCAACCCCCACTTCGGCAATGGAGTGCATTCTGGATCTGCCTCCGCTACACATAGTGATTCAGGCAGAGGCGGGAATGAAACTTCACCGACTAAATCACTCAACAGAAAAATCCCAAAGGACGTTGTCAGGACACAAAAACATATGTAAAAAAATCAGGAGCCCTGAGTTGGAAATGGACACAGACCATATGAACTCGAGCTACCATTATAATATACCGTTTGAAGTCACAATAGAGGATCGAATGGTAAGTAAAAGAGAAAAACCGGAAACATTCTCGGGTGTAAGTATTTGGTACACTGGCGGTTCAAAAACTAGTGAGGGTACTGCAGCTGGGATATATGGGTTACAACCGAGGAAGGAACTAACCCTTCCCCTGGGAAATACTCAACAGTATTCCAGGCAGAAATATAGGCAATCTACGGTACACAGACGAGATAAACAGGAGAGCTTACAAAGGGAAGCAAATCCTCATTTACTCTGACAGCCAGGCAGCCCTTAAGGGCCAAAAGGTATCATTGAGGCTGGTTTGGGAATGTCAGACTGAGCTGGAAATTTTGGCAAAAGACAACAGAGTTATGTTAAAGTGGGTACCAGGACACGAAGGCATACATGAAAATGAGAAGCTGACGAGCTAGCTAGAGCAGAGTCAGAATCTCAATACATTGGTCCAGAACCGGTCTTTGGGGAGCAGCGGTGCGTGGCCTGAGAAGCAGTCAAAGAATGAATCAAAAGAGAACATAAAAACCACTGGATGACCACACAGGGTTTAAACCACAGCAAAGTGTTTATTGGGAATCCAGCCCCGAAACTGGCAAGGAAATTACTCCAAATGAGTAGGAACCAATTAAGGACTATTACGGGTATAATGACGGGACACATGGCCGTCAAAGTACATCTGAATAGAATGAATCTATATAACGAAAACCTCAGCTGCAGACTATGTGGACAAGCCGAGGAACGGTGAAGCATATCATATGTGACTGTGAGTCACTGGAGAGATTTAGACAACAAACATTCGGGTCAGTAAGTCTGGAACCGGGATAAATACTCACTCACTCCTTAGCAGGATTGTACAGATTGAGCTAGGGGGCTAGGTTGACAGAGTGGCTGTAATGTCTAGGATGAGCACAATAGGCCTACTTTGGCCGCAGTGGGTCCGGCTTTAGGACGGACCCGGGAATATAAAAAAAAAGCGGAAACTGATCCTCCGGTTTCACGTCATTTTGCAAACTATTTTAAGTGGACATTAAACTGCAATAGAGAAGATTTGGGAATACACACTTCAAACAGCAAGATTGTTCTTCAAGGAATATCCTTGGTGCAACATGCCAACAGGAATTCACAAATTACTTATCCATGGACCAGACATCATACCATTTGCAATATTACCGATAGGTAAACTATCGGAACATGTAAAAAAATCAACAAAAAAGTTGATAAGAAACTATTGCCTAGACATTGCCCGAAAATCTTCTCGAAAAAAAAATATGGAGGATATGTTCCAGATATTGTTTTTTGACATCGTAAGAATTCGGATAATAATTCGTTACGTATTGGAGAATGAGAAAAGAGCTGTTAACAAAGAAGGCAATGATTGAAAAGTTCTTTTTATTATTTTTATTACAGTCGTATTATTTAATCATTTATGTTAATCAACAAATATTATATTACTTACAAATTATTTGCACTGGTATTTGTTAAGATGTATCATTGTATAAGATACCTTATACAATGGAAGTACTAAGCATACAGGAAAAAGGACTTTCACGTTTTTAACGATTATCGATATCCATGTATTTATTTTTAAAATGCACCTTGAACTCAAGCGCAATATTTTATTCATAGAAATACAATTATTCTTTTTATTTTGTTTTTAAATTGCATATTTAACAGCTACTGAACCATACTAGAAGTTTTTCGAATTTATTTTTACGCTTTTAAAGATTCAGTCTGCTAAGTTAGATCTGATAATCTATGTTTTTTATTTTTAATATTAAATCCGTGCGCAGCCACGTAAAAATTCCTTTATACCTATTTTCGTCCATTTCAACCCACTGTGTTTGCTGGAAGCAAGCTATGACACAAAGTTGTGCTTTATTTGGCTTCTTCAATAGAGCTAAATATGATGTCCGTTTCTGTCTATTACATTGCCGTTATTTACATGTTCTGTTTTGGATTTTCCACACCTGTATGTAATTTAATTCCAAGTATGATCATCAATTTATATATATATATATATATATATATATATATATATATATATATATATATATATATATATATAATTTATTTTTGTATCTTAAACCGTTTGTTAATAATTATCTGTAATATTTTCTTGGGTATAGGTTTTTCATTTGAAAATCAAAAGACGACGACAATTTTTCTGGCGTTTCCGTCTGCGTAGTGAGCTTCTTCAAAGTTATGATATATTTTCTTTCATTTATAAAATTACAAATTTTTTTTTATAAACATGTACCTCAGTAATTGTTTTACATACCTATTACATTTATATTTTTAAGTTAATATTAAAAATTAATAAAAATAAACAGATTTTATAACAGTCTTAAAATTAAAACAAAACGATACAAAGGTTAAAATAGTGAAAACTATAAAATTAGTACATACCCTGAAAGTAGCTTTGTGTGTGTGTTAAAAATAAATTCAATTATTACAAACTTGGTATGCAATTGATATGGGTAGATTACTTTTTATAACAGCAAAAAATAGGAAAAAAGATTTTTTTTTAATTTAATTTTTTTTTTAATTTTATTTTTTTTTTGTTTATTTTTTTTATTATAAAAAAAATTTCAAAAAAAACTTTCTGCTATTTTTTTCTGTTATAAAAAGTAATCTACCCTTATCAATTGCATACCAAGTTTATAATAATTGTATTTATTTTTAACACATGCACAAAGCTACTTTCAGGGTTTGTACTAATTTTATAGTTTTCACTGTTTTAACCTTTGTATCGTTTTGTTATAATTTTAACACTGTGGTAAAATATGTTTATTTTTATTAATTTTAAATATTAACTTAAAAATATAATATAATAAAATAAGAAATTCTCGGCTATGCGGACAAAGACCACTGATAAATATTATTCTCATGTTAAAAAGTGCGGAGAACTCCAAGATCATGGAAAAATTATGGATCCGAAAAATGACGACAGCACTATTTCGTCCTAGTATGGGACTCATCGGGCCGTTGCATTCGGTACAAACCATCATCTCGCATCTATGTCCTATAAACAGATTTCACCGTTGAAAAATTCTAAATAAGACACAGTGGCGACATCTCGATGGCTCACTCAATAACATAAGAACAACATAAACCAAAAATGTTGTATAAGACCGCCATGTGGTGGCGCGATGATAAATTAAAAAAGGAATATATCAAAACTCGACACACGAAACATGGTACTCTGAGAATAGAGGTCGCATTATCGGGCATCAGCAATCAAACTAACTATGAATTCCATAGTTTAAGTAAAGTGTCGCACCAACGATCTCTCTACGAGAGCTGTTGCGTGTTTTTAAGCTCTCTTATATTCTTATATATATATATATATATATATATATATATATATATATATATATATATATATATATATATATATATATATATATATTTATATATAGTACGCGCGCCCTCCCCCCCCTCCCGCAGATTTTTGAATGCGTACTACTATTTTGCACCTGACCTTCGTGTTTATTCATTTTTATCAAGAGACTTGAGGGCGCCCACTGCGCCGCGGGGTCGTTATTTACACCTCTGATATATATATATATATATATATATATATATATATATATATATATATATATATATATATATATATATATATATATATATATATATATATATATATAATAGACACATCTATCTTCACCTAATATTATTTTACAAGATCATAAACTCTATGGTTGATGCTCCTGAATTGTTGGGGGCTGTTGGATTCTCTGTACCTCAGAGGGTGCTTCGGCTCCATAGTCTTTTTAATGAACCATATCATAGGACAAACTATGCGTTTAACACCCCAATGTCCAGAATGAGTAGGGAAATGAATTCACTGCCTAGGAATGTTGACCCATTTATACTCTCTCTGAACTCATTTAAGGGTTGTATTAAAGAATTTTTAAGTAATTGAATTTTATACATAATAGACTGTAGTGACAGTATTATTGTTTTAGTTAATTGTTATTCTTTTATTACTGATGTGACTTGTGATATTTTGTGATTGTTTCGTTTCAGATTTTTTATTCTTATTTGACGTATTATATAAAATGGAATTTGTATGATTTATTGCCGTTAATAAACCATTTATATATATATATATATATATATATATATATATATATATATATATATATATATATATATATATATATATCGATAATCATACGTGGAACTAAATTAATAATGGTATTGTAATTACACTTAAAATGAAATAGTTCCTCACTGAACGAGCTTCGATAACCTATTTACAGTATTGCCAAATTTGCAAAAAGTCTAGCCTCCGTTTTTATGTCAACATTTTTTTATCTTGTCTAACCTATAACTTCTTTGTTGATTCTGTTAGTCGTAATAGAAAATCACAATTTTTTTTGAGTTTCTTGTACTTTCAGCCGAAAACGATTTTAACGTTTATAATTTTATTGGTATAAACACATAATGGCGCTTCTATTTTTAGGAGAAGATCCTTGGTAATAGTTTTGATCGCAATAAAGTAGGTATCAAAAAAAAAAATTTACATTTATATTTTAGGCTTTTGGAGCATGAATCATGTGAAAAATTACAAAGAGAAATTATGGGCCAATTTACAGAAAGGCAGAAATATCACAGAACAAGCGATAAATATGCTCAAATATCAGCAAACATTAGACTGAGACTAAAACAATACAATAATGAAGTGCAACAGCTCAAACAGAAATTAGATATTTCATCTACATCTGGTGCAATGTATCCTTTAAAGCCTGTTCTATATCTAAAACTGTACAATCTTGAAAATCACTGTTTTCAGATGCAGTGTCATTAAAATACTTTGAAATCCTTGTTCGTGAAATCTTACTTTAAATTTATACATTTCCTTTTCTTTAAAGTCACATTATACTTAACCTTAACAGTATTTCAGTACTTCAGCAGAAGCAGAAAGACGCACAAGGCAAATTGAAGTACTGCTTACAAGGGCAACTCAAATGCAGAAAATATTTGATGAACAAGTTTTAATGAAACGAAAGGAAGAAAGAAACGATTTATTAGGTGCTGAAACCTCAGTTTAGGATGGTAACACTGCCGGTAGTTCTTCAAATGTATCTATTAATGAAATGAGAAGTAAACAAAAAGAAATGTTAGGAGGTAAGATATTTATTGTAGTTTCTGAAATATCTATTTAGAAGTAGTAAGTAATGAATAAGTAAAGGTAATTATTTTGATTAAGGATTTAGGAAAAGTGGTATTTTCAATGAAAATCCAATATACTGGGTGGCCAATAGTAATGTGCTTTTTGAAAATTGTGGTTCTTTCGTTTAGACCATGTCAAATTGGAATTATTATCCGTCGTTTCGCCTAAGATTGCATGAGGCACCTTCAGGGATCTTTACTCCACGAGATTAAAACATTGAATGACTATCGAGGAGCAACAGTTCAGTGAACCGTGATCCAGCATTACAATCGATTTCCTCATGTGATGTAGACTGTAACCTGCATCTTATGCTAATATCGGACATATTACGAAACAACATGGCCTCCACCCTATTAGAATTAATTAAAGCATGTTTGATTCCCACTTATTTTACTTTTCAAGGAACTTTCTACGAGCAGACTTCGGAAACGGCCATGGGATCTCCGTTTTCACCTGTGGTAGCTAACATCTTCATTGAAGCTTTCGAAGAAAATGCCTTGTCTTCTGCTCCTCTAAAACCTAAATTTTGGTGCAGATATGTAGATGATATGTTCGTAGTTTGGCCGTATGGCGGTGATAACCTTCATAATTTCCTGGATCATCTAAATCAACAACACCCTAGCATAAAATTCACTATGGGAACTTCATCAAATGGTGCCCTTCCCTTTCTTGATGTACTAGTACAAAGGAAAGAATGGCAAATTAGGACACTCTGTGTACAGAAAACCAACACATACAAATCGATATTTCAGTGCAAAGTCACACCATCATCCTTCTCAAAAACAATCCGTCATAAACTCTGTGGTACATAGAGCACTTTTAATATGTGACGAGCAATCACTGAAATCAGAAACAGTAAAACTGACTAATGCTCTAAGAGGCAACGGATACTGCACTGAAGATATAAGATGTTCTGTTGATAAATATAAAAACCCAATTCCTCAACAAAATGTCATAAATGTACCTCCTATGGACAGTATTGTCTTACCTTACATACACGGAATCACCGATAAGATTGCCAGATTGCTCCGAAAATCAAATATTCGGACAATTTCCAACACATGTAAGAAAGTTGGACAATGTTTGAAGTCTTCAAAGGACGCAATTCCATTTCAAACAGAAGGTGTTTGCAAGGTATCTTGTGGTAAAGTGTATGTAGATGAAACAGAACAGTCTATGTCCACTAAGCTTAAGGAACATGAAAGATTAATAAACTAGAAACAAATTGTACAATCTGCAGTACCTGAACACCAGCATAGCTCAGGTCACACTTTTAATGTAAAAGAAACTAAGGTCTTGTTTCTTTAAACGTAAAATTAGAGAATCAGTCGAAATTTGTAAATATCCAAATAATATTAATAGAGATGCAAGTTACAGTCTACATCACACGTGAAAATCGATTGTAACGCTGGATCACGGTTCACTGGGTACCAGTTGGGTATAAATACCAAGCTGTTGCTCCTCGATAGTCATTCAGTTTTCTACTCTTGTGGAGTAAAGATCCTTGAAGATGCCTCGTGCAGTCGTAAGCAAAACATCGGATAATAATGCCAATTTGACACAGTCTTAACCCATTCCATAAATGACTCGGCTTTCTGGCCTCGAGATGTAACATTTGAACGCTTTAACTTTGGATTGGGGCGTAATTTTTTAGACAATGGGAACCCACAAGAAAACTCACTGTAGGCCTGGCAAATGCACCTAAATTGAGACTAATGCACTTGAATGTACGGAGTCTAAATAGTAAATTTCTGGAATTAGAAGTGATGTTGGAGGAGGTAAAACCAGATATATTCTGTATCTCAGAGGCTTCAGTATGACTACATTGAGCAACTTAATTTAAATGGTTATTCCCCTATAAACTATTCTTCAATAACTGAGTTCAGGGGGGGAGGAACAGCAGTGTATGTTAACATTAAGATGTTTTCATTTTCTGAAATTGAAGCAATGCAAACAAAAACAGACTGCAGAGAAAAAATTTTTTAGTATACAATATCAAAAATATTAATAAATAATAAGGCATACATTATTATAAGCATTTATAGATCACCATAAGGAGATTTTGATATATTTTTTTAATGTTAAATGAATTATTATCTTCCATTTATTGTCCAAAAAAGTTATATATATATATATATATATATATATATATATATATATATATATATATATATATATATATATATATATATATAGTATGTGGTGATTTTAATGTAGATTTTTATGTGAATGATTCTAATTCCTTTTCTTTGTTACAACTTATGCTGAGTTTTGGGCTGGTGCCACATGTCTATGGGATAACTAGACCCAGCTCGGGCACTCAACTTGACAATATTTTTAGCAACACTGACCTGGAGTAAGAGGGTGATATCTATGTTGCTCACTTCTCTGATCATAATGGTCAGATTCTATCATTTTCGTATGAAAAACCTATTTTCCCCAATAAATTTTTCAAAAAACGTTTTTTTTTTTACACCGAATAATATAGATTATTTCATAGGTTCTTTAAGTGAGGAGAACTGGAATGATATTCTGACTTCAGGAGACCCAAATGAGAAATATCAAATATTTTATAATGTACTATACTACTATTTCGATAAATCATTTCCTCTGGGCAGCTCAAGGCAAAAAAATATAGAGAAATAAAAAATAAATACTGAAATAAAAAACTATGCCAAGTATATAAAGGATCTTTATGTGTGGTCACAAATTACCAACGTACCGGCAGTACAAGATAGAAAAGAGTAAAGGAAATATCTTAAAGAATTTAGAATGACCGTGAATGAAAATAAAATTTTAAACTCTAGTAATAAAACAAAAACTGCCTGGAGTATTTTTGCCCAAGAAACCAATCGAGTACGGACTTATCAAGATATTATAGACCTTCACAATCAAAGTATCGTTGATGACCCACACATAATTGCTGATTTATTTGTGGATAGGTTCGATATCCCTGCTGTCAT
This sequence comes from Diaprepes abbreviatus, assembly GCA_034092305.1. Lineage (NCBI taxonomy): Eukaryota > Metazoa > Arthropoda > Insecta > Coleoptera > Curculionidae > Diaprepes > Diaprepes abbreviatus. The sequence goes on from JASJET010000206.1 coordinate 903,397, forward strand.
CCCTATAGGTGGGGAAACCCTCGACGATCCAGTTGCTCCAACTATTTTCTTGAATCCTGTGGATAGCCCGGAGATCTTTAGGGTAATTATGAGTCTGTCTAATAAGTTTTCGGTGGGGCTCGATGAGATACCACAAAAATTCTCAAACACTCAGCCGACCTTGTTGCTGGACCTATTGCGAACATTATAAATGTATGTTTTCATACAGGTGTTTTTCCTGACGCACTTAAGGTAGCAAAAATAATACCCATTCATAAAAAGGGAGACAAACTAAACATGACAAATTACAGACCTGTGTCTCTTTTATCCTCCTTATCAAAGGTCTTTGAGAGAGTAATATATACTCGTGTCATGACTTTTTTACATAGTTTTAACATTCTAGCAGACCACCAGTATGGCTTCAGACCTAATAGATCTATTCAGCTTGCCGTATTCAGAGCAATTTCCTATATCATAGATAATGTTGATACTAATAGGAAGGTTGCGGAGCTTATTTTTGATCTGTCAAAGGCCTTTGACACAATAAATCATAGACTCTTGATTCGTAAACTCTCATACTTTGGTATAAGAGGCCTGTGTGCTTCTTTGTTGGAGTCCTACTTGGAGGGAAGAAGGCAGGTAGTGTGCATCACAAAGGACTATAATAAATATTTTTCCAAACCAGTTTATATGGCCCATGGTGTTCCGCAAGATTCGATTCTTGGTCCTGTGCTGTTTCTACTGCATGTGAATACTTTCTCGGATGGAATGTCTGGTGGCCTGCTTTGCCAGTATGCTGATGATGCCTCGTTTGTTCTCGCTGGGTCGGGTTTTCCAGATGTCTTGGGGATGCTCGCGTGCGGCAGGAGCAATGCGGGATTGGTGTGCTGAGATGGGATTGGTGTTGAATTGTGAGAAGACTTGTCTGGTGTCGTTCCGAAAGAATCGTCAGTGTTCAGAGTCTGTCTATGTGCACTTGCAGGGAAAGACGATTCCGGTGGCTGAGAGTGTTGGATTTCTGGGTGTTGCCTTGGATGCTACCCTTAGTTGGGAGCGGCATGTTGCGACTCTACAGCCGAGACTTAATAGGTTTTGTGCTCGGGTACGTCGATTGAGGGGATCACTGGCTTTGCAATCGCTGCGACAGTTTTATTTTGCAGAGGTGTAGTCATTGATATCTTATAGCGTGATGTTTTGGGGATCATCTTCGACACCCTAGAAAATCATGTAAACCTCATTTTAAATCTCTGAATATCATGACTGCACCATAATTATATTTTCCGTCCCTGGTGATGTTTGTCAAAAAACATCATGACCTCTTTGCTGTTAACAGTGATCACTATAGCACTAAAATGTCAATTGTCGCAAGAGGCAGAGGGGATCTAAGGGTGCCAGCCCATAGTTCAGCATATTTTGAAAAAGGGCCTTATTACATGGCTGTCAGGGCCTATGGCCTGTTACCACAAAAAATAAGGTTTATAGAAAATAGTTTAGAGTTAAAGCAAGCCACAACTCAGTTCTTACAGAATAAATGTTTTCATGATTTTAAATTTAGATTTTAGGAAACCTGTTTACTATTTTAGTAACTGTTGTATATTTCTATTTATATTTTTTAGCATAGATTTGTTTCGCTTTTGTGACGTTGCTTTGTCAAATTTGATTTGATTTTGTTGACAATAAAGGAATTAAATTTACAAGCCAAACGCCTTCGCACTCCCTCCAGGGATTATTCACTCGTACCAGGTATACAGAGACACCAAAAGTATGAAGCTCTGTGGGGACCCTTTTCATGTTATCGGGTCCTAAGTGGCGTGGTCTTATTATTATATGATTTACAAGCCAAACGGAAGAAATTTATTTAGACTTACAAGCCAAACGGCTTCGCACTCCCTCCAGGGATTATTCACTCATACCAGGTATGCAAAGACACCAAAAGTATGAAGCTCTGTGGGGACCCCTTCCATGTTATCGGGTCCTAGGTGGCGTGGTCTTCTGCACTTCCTACAAACTTTCGGACGGTTCGCGCGGTTGCAAGGAGAACCGCTTTCTGAATCGGTTTATACAGATGTTCATTAAGGCCCAGTCCCTTGATGTTCTGCAGGAGGTTCTTTGGTATCACTCCAGTTGTTGACAGTATTATAGGAATCGTGTGGACGCTGTTCATTGCCCACTGTCTGCGGATTTGCACCTCCAGATCTCTGTATTTGGCGATCTTCTCGTTGTACTTTGACCTTAGGTTGTTGTTGTTCGGCACAGCGATGTCGATTAGTGTAGTTCGCCTGGAAATTTTATCTGTTAGTATAATGTCTGGCCTGTTGTGAGCAACTGTTTGATCTGTTAGGACCGTTCGATCCCAGTATAACTTGAACTCGTTGTTTTCAAGAATAGGCTCTGGATTATATTTGTAGTAAGGCACCTTTCCTACCTGCAATAGTTTTAACTTATCTGCTAACTCTTGGTGTAGTATCTTAGCGGCTGAATCGTGTCTCTCCTTATACTCGGTTGCGGCAAACGCTTGGCATCCTCCAGTTACGTGCTGGATCGTCTCTGATGTTCGACAGCCATATCTACATTGGTCATTTTCTATTGAGGGATCTTTGATAATGAATTTCCGATAGTTGTTCGTCGGAATAACCTGGTCTTGGATAGCTAACAAGAAGCCCTCCGTTTCCGAAAACATCTGTCCTGAAATCAATCAGTAGTTCGACGCTAAGTTGTCGACATTGCCCTGGTTGACCTCATTTGGATGCCGTCCATGAAGTGGCTTCTGTAGCCAAGCTTGTAACTTCTCTTGGTCTGTTCGGTGGTGAGAAGCAATATCCCGTTCCCTCAGCTGTAGCGGCGTTGAATCGTCTGCCTCGCATATTGTTCGATGTAGTGTGGAAGAGTCCGCTAACCTATGGAAATAAGAACGTAAGTTTATTATTTGTTGATCGAGCTGCTTACCAATATCGACCAATCCTCTTCCTCCTTGGTGTCTTGGAAGCATTGTACGTTCAATAGCACTCCGAGGGTGGTGTTTGTGTGCTTTTGTTAGGAGTGTTCTTATTTTTCTTTGCAGGCCTTCGATGTCCGTCTTGCTCCATTTTACTATTCCAAAAGAGTAGCTAAGCGCAGAGCATGCGTACGTGTTGAGCGCCTTAAACAAATTTCTACTATTTAGACTAGTTCGTAACACCCGTCTTACCCTCCTGACAAATTCGGTTGTCAATTCGGCCTTCATAGTGCGATGGTCAATTCGTTTAGCTTGTTTCATACCTAGGTATTTGTATGTTTGTTCTGCTTCCATTGCAGCAATGGTTTCACCGTTCTGCATTTCAAAAGCCCCCGGTTGTATCTTCCCTTTAACGATGTTCAAAATACGACACTTGTCAAGTCCAAACTGCATTCCGATATCCCCGGAGAACTCCTCGACAATTTTGAGCATTTGCTCCAGCTGGTTTTTGGTAGCAGCCATCAGTTTAAGGTCATCCATGTATAGAAGATGATTCAATCTTGCTACCTCTTCGTTGTTTTTTCTAATACTAAAGCCGTATCTGGTGGAGTTCAAACGGCGTGACAGGGGGTTCATTGCAAGGCAGAACCACAATGGGCTCAGTGAATCGCCCTGAAATATTCCTCTTCGTATTGGGATTGTATTAGTTTCGATGGTATCGCTGGATGGAACTTGCAGTTGGATCCTAGTTCTCCAGGTTGACATAATGCGTTCTAAAAAGGAAACAAAATGATCATCGACCCTATACATTCTCAGTATAGTTTTGAGCCATTCATGTGGTACTGAGTCGAAGGCTTTCTTATAATCCACATAGGCAGCAAAGAGGTTTCTTCGGTTGGTACAGGCCTGGTTACATATGACAGAGTCAACAATCAATTGGTCCTTGCATCCCATTGCTCCCCTGGTGCATCCTCTCTGTTGAGTTGCGATGATGTTATTTTTTTCACAATGTGCTTAGATGCGTTAGGTCAAGCAGGAGGTGATTACCTTATATAGTGTGGAAAGGCAGGTGATCGGCCTATACTTAGCTGGGTCATGTGTGTTATGTTGGTCCTTTGGTAAGAGATACGTAATGCCTTCAGTCAGAAACAATGGCATCTTCTCCGGATTTAGAAAAACATCATTAATAAGTTTAGCCAGTTGATGATGTATACACCAGAACTTTTTGAGCCAGTAATTCTGGATCCTGTCGAGACCTGGGGATTTCCAGTTATGGAATTCCTTGATTATTACTGAGATTTCTTCTTCTTCTTCAAGTGCCATCTCCGCTGCGAAGGTTGGCTATCATCATGGCAATTCTAACCTTAGAAGCTGCCGCCCGGAACAGTTGAACAGAACTGCAAGAAAACCATTCTCTGAGGTTCCTCAGCCAAGACATCCTTCTCCTCCCGATGCTGCGCTTGCCCTGAATCTTCCCCTGCATAATGAATTGGAGCAATTGGTATTTATTGCCTCTTGTAATATGGCCCAAGTACTGAAGCTTTCTTATTTTAACAGTCAGTGTTACCTCTTTTTGTTTGTTCATCCTGTCAAGTACTTCTTGATTAGTTGTTCTATCCTTCCAGGAGATTTTCAAGATTCTACGATACGCCCACATCTCAAATGCTTCCAATTTATTTATACACTGTTTGTTCAGCGTCCACGCCTCCACACCATACAACAAGACCGAAAAAACATAACACTTAAGCAATCGCACTTTCAATTTTAAGCTTAGATTTCGGCTACAAAATATTTGCTTCATATTGTTAAACGCACTTCGGGCTTTCTCTATTCTTATTCTTATTTCCCGTGTATATTCATTTGACTCGTTAATATTTACTCCTAGATAGTTGTAGTTTCGTGCTCGTTCTATTCGCTCGTTGTTTCCATATAGGTTGATATTGTCGATATGTTTCTTCGTAATTATCATGAATTTAGTTTTCTTTGTATTCAGTGACAAACCAAATTCCTCGCTTGTTTCTATTACTTTATCTAATAGTCTCTGGAGATCTTCGATACTTTCTGCCATGAGTACCGTGTCATCAGCGTATCGTATATTACAAATAGGATGACCGTTGATCTTTACACCGGCTGATTCGTTCTCCAGGGCTTTCTTAATTATTTCTTCCGAGTAGAGATTGAACAACGTTGGCGACAACACACAGCCCTGTCTTACACCTCTTTTTATCTTTATTTTTTCTGATTCGGAGCCATTAATGCGCACTGTAGCTTCTTGATTGTAGTATAGGTTGGTTATTATTCTAATGTCACTTGAGTCAATTCCTTTATTTCTGAGTAATTGTAACAATGTCTTATGTTGAACTGTATCAAACGCCTTGTTGTAGTCCAAGAAACAGACAAACACGTCTTGGTTTACATCCAGACATCGCTGTATTACGACATTAAAAGCAAATAGTGCTTCTCTAGTTCCTAGTCCGTTTCTAAATCCGAATTGTGTCTGTCCGATTTCTGTTTCTAATTTCTTGTATATTCTACCATGAATGATCTTTAAGAATATTTTCATCATATGACACATAAGACTGATGGTCCGATGTTCGGAGCATTGCTTCGCGTTTGGCTTTTTAGGTAAAGTTATTATTGTTGTTAGTAGCCATTCTTTCGGTATTATACCAGATTTATAAATGCTATTAAATAGTTCCACAATCATTTCTAAATTACGTCCCTCAATGAGTTTGATTATTTCTGTTGGTAACTCATCTGGACCTGTAGCTTTCCCAGTCTTCATTCTTTTTATCGTGTGTTCCACTTCTTCACTTGTTATTTCTGGTCCTGTGTCACTGCTGATATATTCGTTTTCTACCTCATTGCGTTGATCGTTATACAGATGCTCTATGTATTCTTTCCAGACTCTCAATTTTTCTTCTGTGTCCATAATTATGTTTCCTCTTTCGTCCATCAATACGTTGTGTCTACTGTCTTGCCTTTTTGTTAATTCTTTAATTTTCTTGTGTGTATTAAAACTGTCGTGCTTATTTTGTAGCTGTTCAATTTCTTCACATTTTTCCCCGAACCTGAACGTATCTTCTAGCGAATTTCCTTCTGCAGTTCTTTATACTTCTGTTTGTCTTTGTTTTTATGTTTCCTTCTTTCGTTCATCAAGTTCAGTATTTCGTTTGTCATCCATTCCTTCTTATATACCTCACTTTCAAGTAGATGTTCCTCAGATGGCTTCTTTAACGCTGTTTTAAGTTTGACCCAGTTGTCGTTGATATTATCTGGTGTATATTGTATTGTGGTTTGTATCGTTCTCAGTGTTTCGTCAATTTCCTTTACGATCTGTTCTTTTACTTCTGAATCTCTTAGTTTATTGAGATCAACTGCTTTTTTGGATGTTATGTTGCTAATTCTTTTTAGTTTTATTCTCATGTTTGCAATTAGTGGATTATGATTAGACGATACGTTTGCTCCAGGGTATGTCTTAATTGATGTTATGCTATTTCTGTATCTCTCATTGATCAGTAGATAGTCTATCTGGTTTCTGACTGTGTGATGTTCTGTATCCTGTGGAGACTTCCATGTGTATAAACGCCTATTAGGTAGTTCGAAAAAGGTGTTTGTCACCACGGTTTTATTTTCTTGGCAGAATTGTACCAGTCTCTCACCTCTTTCATTCATATCTCCCAATCCGAAGTTACCAACCAGATTATCTATCTTTCCTTTCCCAATTTTAGCATTGAAATCACCCATTATTATTGTGATGTCCCTTGTTATGGTTAGTTTTAATGCCTCGTCTATTTGTTCATAGAATGATTCCACTTCTTGTTCTTCTTTGTCCGATGTTGGTGCATACACCTGTATTATATTAATTTTTCTGATGTTAGTGCTTAGCTGTAACATCATAACACGATCAGACAAGGGGAGAAAGTTCAGGACATGTCGAGAGACAGACTTGTTTACCATTATAGCCACTCCGTTTCGGTGCTGAGTGTCCTGAGAGTCCTGGCTACCAGAATAGTATATTATATGATCTTTAATGTGGCAGTTTCCATTTCCTGGCCATCCTGAGATTTCTTCGGTGGTAAATGGCTCAAACTGCATCTGGCTGTAGTCTTGGCAGATTTGGTGTTCTTGATTGATCTAGCCGGCTGCGATGTTGCAATTAGCGGGTGTGGAAAGTTGGTTTCCCCAAAACTCTTCTACCTGTTCTCTGTTGGGATATCTATTATCTGCCATGTTAGGTGGAGAGTTTAGCTTACGGTAGAAAACCTTTTCGGATCGTTGAAACAGCGCATTATCTCGTTTCCGGTTATTACTGGTCTTGTATCTCCTTAGCCGTCCTGCAACAGCAGAGAGCTTCTGTTTCAGCGTGTCGAGGCATTGTTGAGCCGTACCATTCACCGGATCGTATTGCGAATGGTACCGGGCTCGTTCCATTATTTCCTTAACTCGTCTTTGAAGTTTACTTGTCCTCATACCCCTAATATACTCCGTCAGCTGTCCTATATCTTTTCAAAGATCTTCGATTTTGTTATTTAGACGTCTTTCCCATTGTGGAGTGTTGGGTTCCGTTCTTGCTGATCGGAGCTCTGTTGTAATTTTAATTTCTAAAGCTCTGGCTATCGCAATCGCAGCACAATAGATTGTTGTATGTAAGGACTCTAGGGTATAGGTCTCTGAAACATAAGCTGGTAAAATCCGATTGTTCATGATGTCCAATATGATACCCAGTTTTTTGGATGAATTAATTTTTGGCAGTGCCGGTCTGTATAACGGATTGGTTGCAGTATATTCCAATATCGCAGCACTCATTTCTGTTGATAGTTTCTGATAAAGGAGTTCAGCGTTGTCCTGTTGGGTATTGTCATTCAGCTGTTCTTGGACCTCGGGTTCCGGCTCTGGCTCAGGTTCAGCAATCGGATCGTTATTATCAGTGTTCCTGATCTCACGTTCAACTTCCGCTTTGATTAGGCCATTTCGGAGAATAACTCTATATTGGTCAGCTATTCTCTGTTGTGACACTTGTATGTGTGGATACTCCCTGCAGAATTCGGCGTGAAGTTGTTGCCTGTAGCCGATCATCTCTCGTCCTAAGTGAGTTATCCTGTAAAAGTTGCGTATTATTGACTCGTTCATGGGCGTAGTTCATTTCATGCGTTGTCTTGGTCGTCCTGCTTGAGTAAGCTCTGGTTGAGGTTCCCGCGCAGCGTCTTCGGCGGGTGGAGCTCTTGGAGTTGTTTGACCCTCATGCTGATGTAGTTGTTGTTGTTGTTGTTGTTGGTCTTCAGCGATGTCCGCTCTAATGTCGTTGTTTGGTTGCTCTTCAATCTCGGGGTCAGGCTGTGGTACAGGTTCTGCGATTTGGTCATTGATGTCGTCGATGCTTCTTATCTCTCCTTCGATTTCCGTTTTGATGATGTTAAGTCGCGCTTCTGGGATTAGTTTGTTTCGGAGAATAGCTCTGTATTGGTCTGCTATTCTCTGTTCTGACACTTGTAGGTGTGGATATTTCCTACAAAATTCGGCATGAAGCTGTTGTCTATAGCCGACCGTTTCTCGTCCTAGTTCAGTCACCCTATAAAAAATGCGCATTATTGTTTCGTTCATGGATGTTGTCCATTTCATGCGCTGTCTTGGAAATCCCGCCAGAGTGAGCGCTGGCTGAGGTTCCTGCGCAGCACCTTCGGAGGGTGGAGCTCTCGCTGTTGTTTGACTCTTATGTTGTTGTGGTTGGGCAGTAGCTTCTTGTGCGACAGGGGTCCGCCTCCTCAACACCCTGCCACTTAAAGTTGGAGATGTCGAAATATTGCCCCCCCCCCAGAATCCGTGGGGCAGACCCCTTTTGCGGTGTGGGATTCTGGACTATTAGTCCTACCGACCTGGGTAATTTATGTTTTATAGTCGACATATTCATATTAAAAATCTGAAATTTCTCCCCATTTAATCGCCTCCTACGATTGGTTGAGGGAAACCCTGGATCTATTCGTAACCGGATCCAGTCGGAAATCTGAAAGAATGTGGCCCTAAGGGATTGAATATGAATTGTGGGTAGGTGGATCAGGACAGAGGGATTTTTAAAAGGTAGAGAAAGGATATGATTAAAGGTCAGCGGAGAGCTGGCGTTACTGGCTGTACTGTCTACGCATTACAGTAGCGACAAGTATACTGCTGACTGCAGTACACTGCCGGCCAGACAGCCAAACGGAAGAAATTTATTATTATTATTATATGATTTACAAGCCAAACGGCTTCGCACTCCCTCCAGGGATTATTCACTCATACCAGGCATACAAAGACGCCAAAAGTATGAAGCTCTGTGGGAACCCTTTCCATGTTATCGGGTCCTAGGTGACGTTGTCTGCTGCATTTCCCATGAATTTTCGGACGGTTCGCGCGGTTGCTAGGAGAATTGCTTTCTGCATCGGTTTATAAAGATGCTCACTAAGACCCAGTCCCTTGATGTTCTGCAGGAGGTTCTTCGGTATCACTCCAGTTGTTGACAGTATTATGGGAATCGTTTGGACGCTGTTCATTGCCCATTGTCTTCGGATTTGGACCTCCAGATCTCTGTATTTGGCGATCTTCTCGTTATATTTTGGCCTTAGGTTGTTGTTGTTAGGCACCGCAATGTCGATTAGTGTAGTTCGCCTAGAAATTTTATCTATTAGTATAATGTCTGGTCTATTATGAGCTACTGTTTGATCCGTCAGAACCGTTCGGTCCCAATATAACTTGAACTGGTTGTTTTCAAGAATAGGCTCCGGATTGTACTTGTAATAAGGCACTTTTCCTACCTGTAATAGGTTTAACTTTTCTGCTAACTCTTGGTGGAGTATCTTAGCGGCTGAGTCGTGTCTTTCCTTATACTCGGTTGCGGCAAACGCTTGGCATCCTCCAGTTATGTGCTGAATTGTCTCCGATGTTCGACAGCCATATCTGCATTGGTCATTTTCTATTGAGGGATCTCTAATGATGAACTTCCGATAGTTCTTCGTCGGAATAACCTGGTCTTGGATAGCTAACAAGAAGCCCTCCGTCTCCGGAAACATCTGTCCTGAAATCAACCAGTAGTTCGACGCTGAGTTGTCGACATTGTCCTGATTGACCTCATTTGGATGCCGTCCATGAAGTGGCTTCCGTAGCCAGGTTTGTAACTTCTCTTGGTCTGTTTGGTGGTGAGAAGTAATATCTTGTTCCCTCAACTGTAGCGGTGTTGAATCATCTGCCTCGCATATTGCTCGATGTAGTGTGGAAGAGTCCGCCAACCTGTGGAAATATGAACGTAAGTAAGTAATTTGTTGGTCGAGCTGCTTACCAATATCCACCAATCCTCTTCCTCCTTGGTGTCTTGGAAGCATTGTACGTTCAATAGCGCTCCGAGGGTGATGTTTTTGTGCTTTTGTTAGGAGCGTCCTTATTTTTCTTTGCAGGTTCTGGATGTCCGTCCTGCTCCACTTTACAATTCCAAAAGAGTAGCTCAGCGCAGAGCAAGCATACGTGTTGAGCGCCTTAAACAAATTTCTACTATTTAAATTAGTTCTTAATACCCGCCTTACCCTCCTGACAAATTCGGCCGTCAATTCGGCCTTCATAGTGTCATGATCAATTCTTTTAGCCTGTTTCATACCTAGATATTTGTATGTTTGGTCTGCTTCCATTGCAGCTATAGTTTCACCGTTCTGCATTTCAAAAGCCCCCGGTTGTATCTTCCCTTTAACGATGTTCAAAATACGGCACTTGTCAAGTCCAAATTGCATTCCGATATCCCCGGAGAACTCCTCTACAATTTTAAGCATTTGTTCCAGCTGGCTTCTGGTAGCAGCCATCAGTTTAAGATCATCCATGTAGATGATTCACTCTGACTATCTCTTCGTTGTTGTTTCTAACACTAAAGCCGTGTCTGGTGGAGTTCAAACGGCGTGATAGTGGGTTCATTGCGAGGCAGAACCACAATGGGCTAAGTGAATCGCCTTGAAATATTCCTCTTCGTATCGGAATGGTGTTAGTTTCGATGGTGTCGCTGGATGGCACTTGCAATTGGATCCTAGTTCTCCAGGTTAACATGATGCGTTCTAAAAAGGAAACAAAATTATTGTCGACCCTGTACATTCTTAATATAGTGTTGAGCCACTCATGTGGTACTGAGTCGAAGGCCTTCTTATAATCTACGTAGGCAGCAAAGAGGTTTCTTCGGTTGGTACAGGCTTGGTTACATATGACAGAGTCAACAATCAATTGTTCCTTGCATCCCATTGCTCCCCTCGTACATCCTTTCTGTTGAATTGCAATGATATTATTTTGCTCACAATGTGCATAGATGCGTTGGGTCAGGCAGGAGGTGATCACCTTATACAGTGTGGGTAGGCAGGTGATTGGCCTATACTTAGCTGGGTCATGTGTGTTGTGTTGGTCCTTTGGTAGGAGGTACGTAATACCTTCGGTCAAGAACAATGGCATTTTTGCTGGGTTAAGAAAAACATCATTAATAAGATTAGCCAGCTGATGGTGCATACACCAGAACTTTTTGAGCCAGTAGTTCTGGATCCCGTCGAGACCTGGAGCTTTCCAGTTATGGGATTCCTTGATTATTCTTGAAATTTCCTCGGTGGTAAATGGCTCAAACTGCATCTGGCTGTAATCTTGGCAGATTTGGTGTTCTTCATTGATCCAGCCAGCTGCGATGTTACAATCGGCTGGTGTGGAAAGTTGGTTTCCCCAGAACTCTTCTACCGGCTCTCTATTGGGATATCTATTATCTGCCATATTAGGTGGAGAGTTTAGCTTACGGTAGAAAGTCTTTTCTGATCGTTGGAAGAGCGCATTGTCTTGTTTTCGGTTATTATTATTATATGATTTACAAGCCAAACGGCTTCGCACTCCCTCCAGGGATTATTCACTCATACCAGGCATACAAAGACGCCAAAAGTATGAAGCTCTGTGGGAACCCTTTCCATGTTATCGGGTCCTAGGTGACGTTGTCTGCTGCATTTCCCATGAATTTTCGGACGGATCGCGCGGTTGCTAGGAGAATTGCTTTCTGCATCGGTTTATAAAGATGCTCACTAAGACCCAGTCCCTTGATGTTCTGCAGGAGGTTCTTTGGTATCACTCCAGTTGTTGAGAGTATTATGGGAATCGTTTGGACGCTGTTCATTGCCCATTGTCTTCGGATTTGCACCTCCAGATCTCTGTATTTGGCGATCTTCTCGTTGTATTTTGGTCTTAGGTTGTTGTTGTTAGGTACAGCGATGTCGATTAGTGTAGTTCGCCTAGAAATTTTATCTATTAGTATAATATCTGGTCTATTATGAGCAACTGTTTGATCCGTCAGAACCGTTCGGTCCCAATATAACTTGAACTGGTTGTTCTCAAGAATAGGCTCTGGATTGTATTTGTAATAAGGCACTCCTCCTACCTGTAATAGGTTCAATTTTTCTGCTAACTCTTTGTGGAGTATCTTAGCGGCTGAGTCGTGTCTTTCCTTATACTCGGTTGCGGCAAACGCTTGGCATCCTCCAGTTATGTGCTGGACCGTCTCCGATGATCGACAGCCATATCTGCACTGGTCATTCTCTATTGAGGGATCTCTAATGATGAACTTCCGGTAGTTCTTCGTCGGAATAACCTGGTCTTGGATAGCCAACAAGAAGCCCTCCGTTTCCGGAAACATCTGTCCTGAAATCAACCAGTAGTTCGACGCTGAGTTGTCGACATTGTCCTGATTGACCTCATTTGGATGCCGTCCATGAAGTGGCTTCCGTAGCCAGGTTTGTAACTTCTCTTGGTCTGTTTGGTGGTGAGAAGCAATATCTTGTTCCCTCAATTGTAGCGGTGTCGAATCGTCTGCCTCGCATATTGCTCGATGAAGTGTGGAAGAGTCCGCTAACCTGTGGAAATATGAACGTAAGTTTATTATTTGTTGATCGAGCTGTTTACCAATATCCACCAATCCTCTTCCTCCCTGGTGTCTTGGAAGCATTGTACGTTCAATGGCACTCCGAGGGTGATGTTTTTGTGCTTTTGTTAGGAGTGTCCTTATTTTTCTTTGCAGGTTTTGGATGTCCGTCCTGCTCCATTTTACAATTCCAAAGGAGTAGCTCAGCGCTGAGCAAGCATACGTGTTGAGCGCCTTAAACAAATTTCTACTATTTAAATTAGTTCGTAGTACCCGCCTTACCCTCCTGACAAATTCGGTTGTCAATTCAGCTTTCATAGTGCCATGGTCAATTCTTTTAGCCTGTTTCATACCTAGATATTTGTATGTTTGGTCTTCCTCCATTGCAGCTATAGTTTCACCGTTCTGCATTTCAAAAGCCCCCGGTTGTATCTTCCCTTTAACGATGTTCAAAATACGGCACTTGTCAAGTCCAAATTGCATTCCGATATCCCCGGAGAACTCCTCCACAATTTTAAGCATTTGTTCCAGCTGGTTTCTGGTAGCAGCCATCAGTTTAAGATCATCCATGTATAGAAGATGATTCACTCTGACTACCTCTTCGTTGTTATTTCTAACACTAAAGCCGTATCTGGTGGAGTTCAAACGGCGTGATAGTGGGTTCATTGCAAGGCAGAACCACAATGGGCTAAGTGAATCGCCCTGAAATATTCCTCTTCGTATCGGAATGGTGTTAGTTTCGATGGTGTCGCTGGATGGCACTTGCAATTGGATCCTAGTTCTCCAGGTTGACATGATGCGTTCTAAAAAGGAAACAAAATTATTATCGACCCTGTACATTCTCAATATAGTTTTGAGCCACTCATGTGGCACCGAGTCGAAGGCCTTCTTATAATCCACGTAGGCAGCAAAGAGGTTTCTTCGGTTGGTACAGGCTTGGTTACATATGACAGAGTCAACAATCAATTGTTCCTTGCATCCCATTGCTCCCCTCGTGCATCCTTTCTGTTGAGTTGCAATGATGTTATTTTGCTCACAGTGTGCATAGATGCGTTGGGTCAAGCAGGAGGTGATCACCTTATACAGTGTGGGTAGGCAGGTAATCGGCCTATACTTAGCTGGGTCATGTGTGCTATGTTGGTCCTTTGGTAGGAGGTACGTAATACCTTCGGTCAAGAACAATGGCATTTTTGCTGGGTTAAGAAAAACATCATTAATAAGATCAGCCAGCTGATGGTGCATACACCATAATTTTTTGAGCCAGTAGTTCTGGATCCCGTCGAGACCTGGAGCTTTCCAGTTATGGAATTCCTTGATTATTCTTGAAATTTCTTCGGTGGTAAATGGCTCAAACTGCATCTGGCTGTAATCTTGGCAGATTTGGTGTTCTTCATTGATCCAGCCAGCTGCGATGTTACAATCGGCTGGTGTGGAAAGTTGGTTTCCCCAGAACTCTTCTACCTGCTCTCTATTGGGATATCTATTATCTGCTATATTAGGTGGAGAGTTTAGCTTACGGTAGAAAGTCTTTTCTGATCGTTGGAAGAGCGCATTGTCTCGTTTTCGGTTATTGCTGGTCTTGTACCTCTTTAGCCGTCCTGCAATAACAGAGAGCTTCTGTTTCAGCGAGTCAAGGCATTGTTGAGCAGTGACATTCGCTGGATCTTGTCGCGAATGATATCGGACACGATTCATGATTTCTTCAACTCGCCTTTGCAGTCGACTAGTTCTTGTGCCCCTGATGTACTCCGTCAGCTGTCCTATATCTATTCGAAGATTTTCTATTTTCTTGTTTAGACGTCTTTCCCATGGTGGTATGTTGGGTTCTGTCCTTGCTGATCGACGCTCTGTTGTAACTTTAATTTCCAGAGCTCTAGCTATAGCAGTCGCGGCACAGTAGATGGTCATATGTAAGGACTCCAGAGTGTAGGCATCTGAAACATAAGCTGGTAAAATCCGATTGTTCATGATGTCTAACATGGCACCCAGTTTTTTGGATGAATTAATTTTTGGCAGTGCCGGTCTTCTTAACGGATTGCTTCCATCATACTCCAAAACCGCAGCACTCATTTCCGTTGACAATTTCTGATAAAAGAGTTCAGTGTTGTCCTGTTGGGCTTCGTCATTTAGCTGTTCCTGTTGTTCTTGCACCTCAGGTTCCGGTTGTGGCTCAGGTTCAGCAATCGGATTGTTGTTATTGTCAGTGCCTCTGATCTCACGTTCAATTTCCTCTTTGATGATATTAAGCCGAGCTTCAGGAATTAGGCTGTTTCGGAGAATAACTCTATATTGGTCAGCTATTCTCTGCTGGGACACTTGCATGTGTGGGTACTCCCTGCAAAATTCGGCATGTAGTTGTTGTCTGTAGCCGATCATTTCTCGTCCCAGTTGAGTCACCCTATAAAAAATGCGCATTATTGTCTCGTTCATGGACACAGTCCATTTCATGCGCTGTCTTGGTCGTCCCGCTTGAGTAAGAGCTTGTTGGGGTTCCCGCACAGCATCTTCGGCGGGTAGAGCTCTTGGAGTTATCTGACCCTCGTGTTGATGTAGTTGTTGTTGCCTGTCCACAGCGATGTCAGCTCTCATGTCGTTGTCTGGTTGTTCTTGAGTCTCTGGGTCTGGCTGTGGCGCAGGTTCTGGGGTTTGTTCATTGTTATCATCGGTACTTCTTCTCTCTCGTTCTATTTCCGCTTTGATGATGTTAAGTCGCGCTTCTGAGATTAGTTAATTTCGGAGAATAGCTCTGTATTGATCTGCTATTCTCTGTTGTGACACTTGTAGGTGTGGATATTTCCTACAAAATTCGGCATGAAGCTGTTGTCTATAGCCGATCGTTTCTCGTCCTAGTTCAGTCACCCTATAAAAAATGCGCATTACTGTTTCATTCATGGATGTTGTCCATTTCATGCGCTGTCTCGGAAGTCCCGCCTGAGTGAGCGCTGGCTGAGGTTCCTGCGCAGCACCTTCGGAGGGTGGAGGTCTCGTTGTTGTTTGGCTCCCATGCTGTTGTTGGGCTGTAGCTTCTTGTGCGACAGGGGTTCGCCTCCTTAACACTCTGCCACTTGAAGTTTGTGATGTCGAAATGTTGCTCCCCCCAGAATCCATGGAGCAGACCGCTTCTGCGGTGTGGGATTGTGGACCATGGGTCCTACCCACCTGGGGTACATTATGTTTTGCAGTCGACATTTCATTATTTAAAAATTCTCCCCATTTAATCGCCTCCTACGATTGGTTGAGGGAAACCCTGGATCTATTCGTTGCCGGGTCCAGTCGGAAAGCTGAAAGAAAGTGGCTCCTAAGGAATTATGTAGGAATTGAGTGTAAGTGGGTCAGGGCAGAGGAAGGTTTAAAAGGTAAAGAAAGGAAATGGTTAAAGGTCAGCGGATAACTGGCGTTGCTGGCTGTACTGTCTACGCATTACAGTAGCGACAAGTATACTGCTGGGTGCAGCACACTGTCGGCCAGACAGGCTTATTATTATTATGAATGATTTACAAGCCAGACGGCTTCGCACTCCCTCCAGGGATTATTCACTCATACCAGGCACACAAAGGTACCAGAAGTATGAAGCTCTGTGGGAACCCTTTCCATGTTATCGGGTCCTAGGTGACGTGGTCTGCTGTATTTCCCATGAACTTTCGGACTGTTCGCGCGGTTGCTAGGAGAGTTGTTTTCTGCATCGGTTTATACAGATGCTCACTAAGACCCATTCCCTTGATGTTCTGCAGGAGGTTCTTCGGTATCACTCCAGTTGTTGAGAGTATTATGGGAATCGTTTGGACGCTGTTCATTGCCCATTGTCTTCGGATTTGCACCTCCAGATCTCTGTATTTGGCGATCTTCTCGTTGTATTTTGGTCTTAGGTTGTTGTTGTTAGGTACAGCGATGTCGATTAGTGTAGTTCGCCTAGAAATTTTATCTATTAGTATAATATCTGGTCTATTATGAGCAACTGTTTGATCCGTCAGAACCGTTCGGTCCCAATATAACTTGAACTGGTTGTTTTCAAGAATAGGCTCCGGATTGTACTTGTAATAAGGCACTTTTCCTACCTGTAATAAGTTTAACTTTTCTGCTAACTCTTGGTGGAGTATCTTAGCGGCTGAGTCGTGTCTTTCCTTATATTCGGTTGCGGCAAATGCTTGGCATCCTCCAGTTATGTGCTGGACTGTCTCCGATGTTCGACAACCATATCTGCACTGGTCATTCTCTATTGAAGGATCTCTAATGATGAACTTCCGATAGTTCTTCGTCGGAATAACCTGGTCTTGGATAGCTAACAAGAAGCCCTCCGTTTCTGGAAACATCTGTCCTGAAATCAACCAGTAGTTCGACGCTGAGTTGTCGACATTGTCCTGATTGACCTCATTTGGATGCCGTCCATGAAGTGGCTTCCGTAGCCAGGTTTGTAACTTCTCTTGGTCTGTTTGGTGGTGAGAAGTAATATCTTGTTCCCTCAACTGTAGCGGTGTTGAATCGTCTGCCTCGCATATTGCTCGATGTAGTGTGGAAGAGTCCGCCAACCTGTGGAAATATGAACGTAAGTTTATTATTTGTTGGTCGAGCTGCTTACCAATATCCACCAATCCAATTATTATTATTATAGATTTACAAGCCAAACGGCTTCGCACTCCCTCCAGGGATTATTCACTCATACCAGGCATACAAAGACGCCAAAAGTATGAAGCTCTGTGGGAACCCTTTCCATGTTATCGGGTCCTAGGTGACGTTGTCTGCTGCATTTCCCATGAATTTTCGGACGGTTCGCGCGGTTGCTAGGAGGATTGCTTTCTGCATCGGCTTATAAAGATGCTCACTAAGGCCCAGTCCCTTGATGTTCTGCAGGAGGTTCTTCGGTATCACTCCAGTTGTTGAAAGTATTATGGGAATCGTTTGGACGCTGTTCATTGCCCATTGTCTTCGGATTTGGACCTCCAGATCTCTGTATTTGGCGATCTTCTCGTTGTATTTTGGCCTTAGGTTGTTGTTGTTAGGCACCGCAATGTCGATTAGTGTAGTTCGCCTAGAAATCTTATCTATTAGTATAATGTCTGGTCTATTATGAGCTACTGTTTGATCCGTCAGAACCGTTCGGTCCCAATATAACTTGAACTGGTTGTTTTCAAGAATTGGCCCCGGATTGTACTTGTAATAAGGCACTTTTCCTACCTGTAATAGGTTTAACTTTTCTGCTAACTCTTGGTGGAGTATCTTAGCGGCTGAGTCGTGTCTTTCCTTATATTCGGTTGCGGCAAACGCTTGGCATCCTCCAGTTATGTGCTGAATTGTCTCCGATGTTCGACAGCCATATCTGCATTGATCATTTTCTATTGAGGGATCTCTAATGATGAACTTCCGATAGTTCTTCGTCGGAATAACCTGATCTTGGATAGCTAACAAGAAGCCCTCCGTTTCCGGAAACATCTGTCCTGAAATCAACCAGTAGTTCGACGCTGAGTTGTCGACATTGTCCTGATTGACCTCATTTGGATGCCGTCCATGAAGTGGCTTCCGTAGCCAGGCTTGTAACTTCTCTTGGTCTGTTTGGTGGTGAGAAATAATATCCTGTTCCCTCAACTGAAGCGGCGTTGAATCGTCTGCCCTGCATATTGCTCGATGTAGTGTGGAAGAGTCCGCTAACCTGTGGAAATATGAACGTAAGTTTATTATTTGTTGGTCGAGCTGCTTACCAATATCCACCAATCCTCTTCCTCCTTGGTGTCTTGGAAGCATTGTACGTTCAATAGCACTCCGAGGGTGATGTTTTTGTGCTTTTGTTAGGAGTGTCCTTATTTTTCTTTGCAGGTTTTGGATGTCCGTCCTGCTCCACTTTACAATTCCAAAAGAGTAGCTCAGCGCTGAGCAAGCATACGTGTTGAGCGCCTTAAACAAATTTCTACTATTTAAATTAGTTCTTAATACCCGCCTTACCCTCCTGACAAATTCGGTTGTCAATTCGGCCTTCATAGTGCCATGATCAATTCTTTTAGCCTGTTTCATACCTAGATATTTGTATGTTTGGTCTGCTTCCATTGCAGCTATAGTTTCACCGTTCTGCATTTCAAAAGCCCCCGGTTGTATCTTCCCTTTAACGATGTTCAAAATACGGCACTTGTCCAGTCCAAATTGCATTCCGATATCCCCGGAGAACTCCTCTACAATTTTAAGCATTTGTTCCAGCTGGCTTCTGGTACCAGCCATCAGTTTAAGATCATCCATGTATAGAAGATGATTCACTCTGACTATCTCTTCGTTGTTGTTTCTAACACTAAAGCCGTGTCTGGTGGAGTTCAAACGCCGTGATAGTGGGTTCATTGCAAGGCAGAACCACAATGGGCTAAGTGAATCGCCCTGAAATATTCCTCTTCGTATCGGAATGGTGTTAGTTTCGATGGTGTCGCTGGATGGCACTTGCAATTGGATCCTAGTTCTCCAGGTTAACATGATGCGTTCTAAAAAGGAAACAAAATTATTGTCGACCCTGTACATTCTTAATATAGTTTTGAGCCACTCATGTGGTACTGAGTCGAAGGCCTTCTTATAATCCACGTAGGCAGCAAAGAGGTTTCTTCGGTTGGTACAGGCTTGGTTACATATGACAGAGTCAACAATCAATTGTTCCTTGCATCCCATTGCTCCCCTCGTACATCCTTTCTGTTGAGTTGCAATGATGTTATTTTGCTCACAATGTGCATAGATGCGTTGGGTCAAGCAGGAGGTGATCACCTTATACAGTGTGGGTAGGCAGGTGATTGGCCTATACTTAGCTGGGTCATGTGTGTTGTGTTGGTCCTTTGGTAGGAGGTACGTAATACCTTCGGTTAAGAACAATGGCATTTTTGCTGGGTTAAGAAAAACATCATTAATAAGATTAGCCAGCCGATGGTGCATACACCAGAACTTTTTGAGCCAGTAGTTCTGGATCCCGTCGAGACCTGGAGCTTTCCAGTTATGGGATTCCTTGATTATTCTTGAAATTTCCTCGGTGGTAAATGGCTCAAACTGCATCTGGCTGTAATCTTGGCAGATTTGGTGTTCTTCATTGATCCAGCCAGCTGCGATGTTACAATCGGCTGGTGTGGAAAGTTGGTTTCCCCAGAACTCTTCTACCTGCTCTCTATTGGGATATCTATTATCTGCTATATTAGGTGGAGAGTTTAGCTTACGGTAGAAAGCCTTTTCTGATCGTTGGAAGAGCGCATTGTCTCGTTTTCGGTTATTGCTGGTCTTGTACCTCTTTAGCCGTCCTGCAATAACAGAGAGCTTCTGTTTCAGCGAGTCAAGGCATTGCTGAGCAGTAACATTCGCCGGATCTTGTTGCGAATGATATCGGACACGATTCATGATTTCTTCAACTCGCCTTTGCAGTCGACTAGTTCTCGTGCCCCTGATGTACTCCGTCAGCTGTCCTATATCTATTCGAAGATCTTCAATTTTCTTGTTTAGGCGTCTTTCCCATGGTGGTATGTTGGGTTCTGTCCTTGCTGATCGACGCTCTGTTGTGATTTTAATTTCCAGAGCTCTAGCTATAGCAGTCGCGGCACAGTAGATGGTCATATGTAAGGACTCCAGGGTGTAGGCATCTGAAACATAAGCTGGCAAAATCCGATTGTTCATGATGTCTAACATGGCACCCAGTTTTTTGGATGAATTAATCTTTGGCAATGCCGGTCTTCTTAACGGATTGCTTCCATCATATTCCAACACCGCAGCACTCATTTCCGTTGACAATTTCTGATAAAAGGGTTCAGTGTTGTCCTGTTGAGCTTCGTCATTTACCTGTTCCTGTTGTTCTTGGAGCTCAGGTTCCGGTTGTGGCTCAGGTTCAGCAATCGGATTGTTGTTATTGTCAGTGCTTCTGATCTCACGTTCAATTTCCTCTTTGATGCTATTAAGCCGAGCGTCAGGAATTAGGCTGTTTCGGAGAATAACTCTATATTGGTCAGCTATTCTCTGCTGGGACACTTACATGTGTGGGTACTCCCTGCAAAATTCGGCATGTAGTTGTTGTCTGTAGCCGATCATCTCTCGTCCTAGTTGAGTCACCCTATAAAAAATGCGCATTATTGTCTCGTTCATGGACACAGTCCATTTCATGCGCTGTCTTGGTCGTCCCGCTTGAGTAAGAGCTTGTTGTGGTTCCCGCACAGCATCCTCGGCAGGTACAGCTCTTGGAGCCATCTGACCCTCGTGCTGATGTAGTTGTTGTTGTCTGTCCACAGCGATGTCAGCTCTCATGTCGTTGTCTGGTTGTTCTTGAGTCTCTGGGTCTAGCTGTGGCGCAGGTTCTGGGGTTTGTTCATTGTTATCATCGGCACTTCCCATCTCTCGTTCTATTTCCGCTTTGATGATGTTAAGTCGCGCTTCTGGGATTAGTTTATTTCGGAGAATAGCTCTGTATTGATCTGCTATTCTCTGTTGTGACACTTGTAGGTGTGGATATTCCCTACAAAATTCGGCATGAAGCTGTTGTCTATAGCCGATCGTTTCTCGTCCTAGTTCAGTCACCCTATAAAAAATGCGCATTACTGTTTCATTCATGGATGTTGTCCATTTCATGCGCTGTCTCGGAAGTCCCGCCTGAGTGAGCGCTGGCTGAGGTTCCTGCGCAGCACCTTCGGAGGGTGGAGGTCTCGTTGTTGTTTGGCTATCATGTTGTTGTTGGGCTGTAGCTTCTTGTGCGACAGGGGTTCGCCTCCTTAACACTCTGCCACTTGAAGTTTGTGATGTCGAAATGTTGCTCCCCCCAGAATCCGTGGAGCAGACCGCTTCTGCGGTGTGGGATTGTGGACCATGGGTCCTACCCACCTGGGGTACGTTATGTTTTGCAGTCGACATTTCATTATTTATTATTATTATACATGATTTACAAGCCAGACGGCTTCGCACTCCCTCCAGGGAATATTCACTCATACCAGGTACACAAAGGTACCAGAAGTATGAAGCTCTGTGTGAACCCTTTCCATGTTATCGGGTCCTAGGTGACGTGGTCTGCTGTACTTCCCATGAACTTTCGGACGGTTCGCGCGGTTGCTAGAAGAGTTGCTTTCTGCATCGGTTTATACAGATGCTCACTAAGACCCAGTCCCTTGATGTTCTGCAGTAGGTTCTTTGGTATCACTCCAGTTGTTGAGAGTATTATGGGAATCGTTTGGACGCTGTTCATTGCCCACTGTCTTCGGATTTGCACCTCCAGATCTCTGTATTTGGCGATCTTCTCGTTGTATTTTGGTCTTAGGTTGTTGTTGTTAGGTACAGCGATGTCGATTAGTGTAGTTCGCCTAGAAATTTTATCTATTAGTATAATATCTGGTCTATTATGAGCAACTGTTCGATCCGTCAGAACCGTTCGATCCCAATATAACTTGAACTGGTTGTTTTCAAGAATAGGCTCTGGATTGTATTTGTAATAAGGCACTTTTCCTACCTGTAATAGGTTCAACTTTTCTGCTAACTCTTGGTGAAGTATCTTAGCGGCTGAGTCGTGTCTTTCCTTATACTCGGTTGCGGCAAACGCTTGGCATCCTCCAGTTATGTGCTGAATTGTCTCCGATGTTCGACAGCCATATCTGCACTGGTCATTCTCTATTGAGGGATCTCTAATAATGAACTTCCGATAGTTCTTCGTCGGAATAACCTGGTCTTGGATAGCCAACAAGAAGCCCTCCGTTTCCGGAAACATCTGTCCTGAAATCAACCAGTAGTTCGACGCTGAGTTGTCGACATTGTCCTGATTGACCTCATTTGGATGCCGTCCATGAAGTGGCTTCCGCAGCCAGGTTTGTAACTTCTCTTGGTCTGTTTGGTGGTGAGAAGTAATATCTTGTTCCCTCAACTGTAGCGGCGTTGAGTCGTCTGCCTCGCATATTGCTCGATGTAGTGTGGAAGAGTCCGCTAACCTGTGGAAATATGAACGTAAGTTTATTATTTGTTGATCGAGCTGTTTACCAATATCCACCAATCCTCTTCCTCCTTGGTGTCTTGGAAGCATTGTACGTTCAATGGCACTCCTAGGATGATGTTTTTGTGCTTTTGTTAGGAGTGTCCTTATTTTTCTTTGCAGGTTTTGGATGTCCGTCCTGCTCCATTTTACAATTCCAAAGGAGTAGCTCAGCGCTGAGCAAGCATACGTGTTGAGCGCCTTAAACAAATTTCTACTATTTAAATTAGTTCTTAATACCCGCCTTACCCTCCTGACAAATTCGGTTGTCAATTCAGCTTTCATAGTGCCATGGTCAATTCTTTTAGCCTGTTTCATACCTAGATATTTGTATGTTTGGTCTGCCTCCATTGAAGCTATAGTTTCACCGTTCTGCACTTCAAAAGCCCCTGGTTGTATCTTCCCTTTAACGATGTTCAAAATACGGCACTTGTCAAGTCCAAATTGCATTCCGATATCCCCGGAGAACTCCTCTACAATTTTAAGCATTTGTTCCAGCTGGTTTCTGGTAGCAGCCATCATTTTAAGATCATCCATGTATAGAAGATGATTCACTCTGACTACCTCTTCGTTGTTATTTCTAACACTAAAGCCGTATCTGGTGGAGTTCAAACGGCGTGATAGTGGGTTCATTGCAAGGCAGAACCACAATGGGCTAAGTGAATCGCCCTGAAAAATTCCTCTCCGTATCGGAATGGTGTTAGTTTCGATGGTGTCGCTGGATGGCACTTGCAATTGGATCCTAGTTCTCCAGGTTGACATGATGCGTTCTAAAAAGGAAACAAAATTATTATCGACCCTGTACATTCTCAATATAGTTTTGAGCCACTCATGTGGCACCGGGTCGAAGGCCTTCTTATAATCCACGTAGGCAGCAAAGAGGTTTCTTCGGTTGGTACAGGCTTGGTTACATATGACAGAGTCAATAATCAATTGTTCCTTGCATCCCATTGCTCCCCTCGTGCATCCTTTCTGTTGAGTTGCAATGATGTTATTTTGCTCACAATGAGCATAGATGCGTTGGGTCAAGCAGGAGGTGATCACCTTATACAGTGTGGGTAGGCAGGTGATCGGCCTATACTTAGCTGGGTCATGTGTGTTATGTTGGTCCTTTGGTAGGAGGTACGTAATACCTTCGGTCAAGAACAATGGCATTTTTGCTGGGTTAAGAAAAACATCATTAATAAGATTAGCCAGCTGATGGTGCATACACCATAACTTTTTAAGCCAGTAGTTCTGGATCCCATCGAGACCTGGAGCTTTCCAGTTATGGGATTCTTTGATTATTCTTGAAATTTCTTCGGTGGTAAATGGCTCAAACTGCATCTGGCTGTACTCTTGGCAGATTTGGTGTTCTTCATTGATCCAGCCAGCTGCGATGTTAAAATCGGCTGGTGTGGAAAGTTGGTTTCCCCAAAACTCTTCTACCTGCTCTCTATTGGGATATCTATTATCTGCTATATTAGGTGGAGAGTTTAGCTTACGGTAGAAAGTCTTTTCTGATCGTTGGAAAAGCGCATTGTCTCGTTTTCGGTTATTGCTGGTCTTGTACCTCCTTAGCCGTCCCGCAATAACAGAGAGCTTCTGTTTCAGCGAATCAAGGCATTGCTGAGCAGTAATATTCGCTGGATCTTGTTGCGAATGATATCGGACACGATTCATGATTTCTTCAACTCGCCTTTGCAGTCGAAAAGTCCTTGTGCCCCTGATGTACTCCGTCAGCTGTCCTATATCTATTCGAAGATTTTTATTATTATTATTATTATTATTATTATTTACAACTTTACCAAAAGCCGTGAAAGCTTTCATTCTATATTAACGTGCTTTTTATTATTATTATTAAATAGGCTTTATTGTCCAAGATCTATACACTCTTATTGACAAAGCCAACTAAAAGTAATCTAACAAAAAATGGTAATACTTAATCATGGTTTTAAAATCTGACCAGATGTGGCTAAGCATCTAATAAAAAGTATGTACAGTTTAAAACAACTTCATAAAAAATGTTGGTATGCAACATCAAACTTATTAAAAAATTATACAGGTAAAGCTAGTACAAGACCAATAAAAACAAAGCAACCCCGAATACTAAAAGCTGCTGGCATAATACTCCTCCACACTATAAAACCGCCTCCCCGCTAGAGTACATTTCGGATTCCTTTGCACCAGCTGTATTTTGATTCAAGTGTTAAAATTCTTTGTAAGGAAGTTCGAGAGAATCCCAGTACGGCCGAACGTTTCCGAGTTGACATGCAAGAATTTTAGTGCACCAATCTCTTTACTTTTTCTAGGCGTTCGTTTGGTCGAGAGGTTCGTTTATGATCTTTGCCACGGAATTTGAATGTGGAACTGGTCTCTTCAAATCGTTTTACCCATATTTTAATTAAATTCACACCATGACAGTTTTTATTGCTGTTCAAATCATATTCTGAATGGAACAAACGACGAACAATGATGTAAGAGCAATTATTTTCGTAAAAGGAGCGAACACAAAAAACGCGCTGTTGATTCGTGAATGGCGACTAAATTGGCCGGAATGCAGCTATCCGTCGATGCCATTTCCTCACTCGCCTTCCCCCGCATTTTCGAGAAAAAGTAATTTGGGAAAAGTACGTTGCTATGAGTCACCCTATATATTTCATAAACGTCATCGATCATTGTACTACTGAAAACGTGAAATATTCGTTACTACGTTGCCAAATATAACATACTTTCGTGGTATAAAAAAATTATCCATATCAGTCAAAAACATAATTTAATTTTTGTAATGTAAAAACATGGGTAAAATTAATCTTAACCAACCAAAATTTTTGATTGGTTCAGGATTGGCTTCGTTTTAGTTCATGCTCTAGCAACAGCGCCGTTTCCAAATAGTGGCGCCATTATTAGTTGTGATAGGCCATTTTGTTTTGATTTGTTTTTTTGGTCGTTTTTCTTGATATTTCCAATCAAAAAATGCAATGCAGTTTTTTTATAATACAGGAGCTTTTATTAGTGTGAAATTTGTGGTTGTAACAAAATTTTAACGATTTAATACAAAAAAAGTGAAAAGTTATTTTAACTACTTTCCGGAAAAATGAGGCAAAATACTGGAACACCAATACCAGAATCGTGTTCTTTGACCTCGAAATAGGAAATAAGTGTTGAAATTTTTTCAAAAAAAAAAACCGTTTTCCTAGATTTCATTTAATCGAAATGATTACCAAAACTTTTATTTACCAAGAATTTAATTTCCTGGAAAGTATATTAAAATTGTAAATCTTTTAACAAAACATTTTGTTTAAAATAATTTTCCTTATTTTTAGAACAAGAAAAGGGTTTAGAAAACCTTTCAAAAATAATTTCCAGGCAAAAGAATATTGCCACTGTTATTTCAAATGAAGTTGACTATCATAATGGTAAGTAAATCTAACTTTCATATTGTTATGGTATTCTCTCCTTATATTTTCACTCACTGGGTCCAAATAAAAGCAACACTTTTCACTAATTACTTTCAGCTCTTTAATAATTGCTAATTTACACTTTCACTGCTAAAATATATTTGAATCTTAAATCCTGTCTTTCTTGTTTATATACACTTATAAAATATACTTGATTAAAAGTCTACAATTCCACTAGAAACATGACTAACTATGATGACTAATTGATATAATATTTCTGTAAGGACACATCCAAACTCAGACAGTTCGTCGCAATATTTCTATAAATACGCGGCCGATTTTCTCTAATTTCTTTGTTACAATATAAATCCAGAATGTGATATTCAAGTTTTGTTCTGATTGGTTAATTTCAATTTTTTTCTTAATTTCATTGGATGATAGCAAAATCTGGATGTTTAAAAATATTTTTAGAAATATTGGATGACATTGGGACTCAAATTGATAGGACAGACCAAAGAGTAAGAACTGAGACTGCACACGTAGGGGTAATTGATAGAAAAGATAACACTTGTGGATATTGGATTGTGATTATCATCCTTATAATTGGTATAATAGTTGTAAGTACAGTATAAGGTTGAATATGTGATTAAATAATTAAGACTTAAGACCTCACATATATATTGTACTATATGTCTATTAGAAATGACAGATTTTAATTAACATCAAGTGTAAATAACCAGTAAGACAATGGTAAATAATATAATCTATATTTTTAATAGGACAAACTGGATAATAAAAAATAGAATGTCTCTATTTTCTACTTTGCATTATCAGCATTTGAAGAAGAAATATATAACAGCCTTTAACTGGCAATTTTTTTCAATATTTTGACTGCCGTTTCTTGATTTGGTAAAAATTATGTTACAGATTATTCCGCCACTAAAAATTGTAAAATTTTTATAAAGAAAGATCAAACATGTAGCATTATTTTCTCTATGACAGACTTAGTTAAGAAATATAAATATTTATACATGTTATGTTTCTACAGGCTATAAACACTTATTCTTTAAAATGCTTTTTAAATTTACTTATGTGATTTTATAATAATGTATTTTTTGTATATTTTTATATATTTGTTATAAGCTCAGTTATAAAACAAGCAATAATGATAAGTTTAAATATTTATTTTGTAATAAATAATGTTATAATACACCAATTTCATCCTTATGTTATCTAAATATATATTTTGGATTTAGATGTATCATGGTACTAAAAGAAGTTAACCAGAACTCCCTGTTTATTAATTTGTATTTTTTCATTTTCATTTTCCGTTTCTAAGGGGTCGTTGCTTGAAAGATAACATACTGTCTAGTTCTAAAAATTGCGTTTTTCATTGGAAATGTTAAAAGGATGTTTTTTTTTCTCTCCATACATATTTCAGCTTCCTCATATTTTCATCAGCTGAGTTGTATCATACCATGAGAATAAAGTAAGTTCAGATGCAAATTATAATTAATTGTCACTCCATTTACTAAAATTGAAAGAAATATTTTTAGGTTAGAAATACGTTTTTTATATCAGTACGTTTATAATGATTTCTTGCATCCGGTTTGAGTTCAAGCGGTTTTTAAAAGCAACTTGAAAAAGTGAAATAAATGCGCTTGAAAACGACTTTAATAACTGAAGTCGGACCTAAAATCAAAAAATACGAACAGACCTAAAATGGCATGGAGTTAACTATAAACATATTATATCCATAGATTAAATAATATATATGGTACTCCGAACGTCATTGGATACCCCTGTCACCTGACCGCCATTAAAAATAGAGTTTCTAATCATCAAAACGCTCTATCTCTTTCTAAGTGTGAGCCAACTTTCTTCTATAGGATCCGCAGTCTATATATTTAACTTTTATATCTATGGCTATTATCGATTTGTTTGGAAAGGTTAAAAAGCGCGTGACGTCAGATTTGGGTTGTCCATCGAGCTGTCAATCCAAAAATGATTGTAGTGTGCTTGTCCCTATACGGTGGGAAAACTAGTTTGTAAATATTTACTGTACTTAATAAATCGACTTAAAACTGATTCAGTGATATTTCATGAATAGCAATGTATAAAAATTGCATTTTTCATAATAAAATATTTAGTTGTGTGAAAATCTATAATTACTATTAGGAATAAAACCTTCTTTAATAATTTTGTATGCCTCTAACCTTAAATTTACTTGAAATTTGCGATACATATTCAGCTGTGTAAGGATATTAAAAGCATAAAAAATCTATTTAAAAACAAAAACATTTATTTGCGTTCAACGCCTCATACAATTTCTAACTAAATCATCATAATAACAACAACGCCCGGTCTTGCTTTCTTGCTGACTTGGTTTCTCCTCGCCGTTCGCCATGCCTCTTATCTTCAAAGGGAATGCCGCCATGTGAAATACCGCTTACAGTCGGCCATCCTGCAAAATTAATGTCCTCATTAATTAAAACTCAACTTTCAAGTAGATCAATTAAATCTTGACGATCTGTGATGTCGCCTTCGTCATCACTCTCGCCTGAATTATATTCATCATCTACGCCTGTTGTAGTACTACGATAACGCCGTAAAGAGTCGATCGCCACAACTGCTTTAAAGGACTTATAGCCTCGCACGCCTTTAACTGCAGTTATCAAGTACCTGTCATGACCAAGGATCTTAGCAATTCTATAGGGGCCATCATACTTATTGATCATTTTTCGATTCACACCCTTTTCGTTTGAACAGGTACCCGCCTTACGCCATAACACCAAATCACCCACCTTGAAGGTGTCGCCATCAGCTGCAGCTTTACGCCGTTTATCGAATCTCGCCTTCATTTCTTGTTTCGCCTTGGTCAGGTTTTCACTCGCCTTGTGACGCCTTTGGAGAAGAGCAGCTTGTATATTTTCATACGTTTCGCCATTAGCCCCTATAGGTGCATTAACTTTTTGCACCTCACCAGATAAGTCTGCATTTACTCCACTCGTGTGTGCAAACATTAATTGTGCAGGAGAGAACCCAGTACTTTTACTCTTGGTATGATTCATACCCCAAACAATCTCGGGTAACTTGGCGTCCCAAGTAACCTCTGATTCAGCACTGGTCTCTATAGCATTCAATAATGTACGGTTCTGCCTCTCCACCTGACCATTCGCCCTAGGAGTTGCAATTGCATTTCGCACATGCTTTACGCCTTTTTCCGCCAGAAATTTAGCAAACGCCTTGCTATCAAAAGCTAGTCCGCGATCTGAAATAATTCGCCTTGGATATCCAAACTCGCCAAATACGCCTCGAAGATTCCATATCGCCTCGGAAGACCGTAAGGTCCTTGTAGGTTTCGCCAATGAGTATTTAGTATATGCATCTATTATCAAGAGCACATACTAGTATCCACGTGTACTTTTAGAAAATGGCCCCAGGTGGTCAATATGAACTGTATGATATGGTATCGCCACCTTATCAATAGGGTGTAATAAACCAGTCGCCTTGCCATGGTTGCCCTTTCCAAACGCACAATTTATACACGCCCCTATATATTTTCTAACAAAACGTCCCATTTTTGGGAACCAATAAGTCTGTTTTATTAATTCCAAACACCTTTCAATCCCTGGATGACCTATGTCATCATGATGCTTACGTACAATAGCAAATTTCGCCATAGAAGGTACATATAATCGATCGCCATGCAAAGTTTTCCTATATAAACGCCCATTCACTACCTTATACACCGCCTTAACGCCCTTATCAGCCATTTCTCGAGTCAAAGCATTCACCAATACCTGCGCTTTGCTATCTTGGAGTTGAACTGTCAAAAACCAATCATCATCAGATAAAGTCACCATACACACATCTATAGGATTTCTACTTAATGCATCCACATGTTGCATTTTAGAACCAGGACGATATTCAAACTCCATGTCATACTCCTGTAAGGTCATCCACCACCGCGCCACTCGTGGGACAAGGTCTTTCTTAATCATCGTTGCCCTGACTGCAGAACAATCAGTTACCACCTTAAAATGAATACCCACCAAATATACTGGAAATCGCCTCACTGACTCAACAATTGCTAACGTTTCTAATTCAAAACTATGCCAACTTTGCTCCGCCATATTTGTAGCCCTGCTATAGAAAAAGACTGGTTTTAGGACGCCAGTTGTCTGTTTTTGCAACAAGATACCAGCAACACCCATTTTACTAGCATCTGTGTGCAACTCAGTCTCCGCCTGACCATCATACAATGCTAACACAGGCCTTTCACACAGCAAAGTTTTTAATGACTCAAACGCCTGCTGCTCCTGCTCGCCCCATTTCCACAGAACATCTTTTTTCGTAAGATTGGTTAGCACCTTCGCCTTTATTGAAAAGTTACTAATGAACTTCCTAAAGTAACTCGCCAAACCCATAAACTGTCTCACGCCATGTATATCAGTAGGTGTTGGAAAATCTTTAACGGCTTGGATTTTTCTTACACCTGGTCGAACACCTTCAGCACTCACCTCATGCCCCAAATATTCAATAGTATCCTGTAAAAAACTACATTTCGCCAAATTTAGTTTCAGACTCGCCTCTGCTACTAAATTCAACACTCTTTCTAGTAATTCTAAACCTTCCGATATGCTCGCCGAAGGAATAAGTATGTCGTCCATGTATGCCAGAACAAGGTCATTCTGCATACTATTCAACATCTTATTCACCACTCTTTGGAAAACAGCTGGCGCATTCGCCAAACCAAATGGAACTCTTAGATACTCATAATGACCGTCTGGGGTTACAAACGCCGTCTTGTGAACCGAGTCCTCGTGCATAGGTACTTGATGGTATCCCTGCGCCAAGTCCAAGGTTGTATAATAGCATTTGCCAGCCAGTCGATCTAACTGATCCTCCACTCGAGGTAATGGCGTCCTATTTTTGACACTAATGGCATTAAGCGCCCTGAAGTCCACACACATTCTAATATCTCCATTCTTTTTAGGTATGAGTACTATAGGACTAGCATACTCCGATTCACTTTCACGTATCACGCCTGCATCTAACAAGTTTTTCACTTTTTCTCGCACTAATGTCCTTTCAGCAAATGACAATCTATAAGGCCGATACACCACAGGCTTATCAATTGTCAAATTAATTTTCATATTGCCCAAATTAGTTATTCCCAGATCATTTTCACCTTGAGAAAAACATACACTCATCCTAGCCATTAGTTCACAAAATTTTGCCAAATCACATTCATTCATCCTACCAATTTTTATTTTGGACATATCAAATTTATTACAAGAAGCATTTAAATTTTGACTTACCACCACCTTTTGTACGCGTATGGTAGGTCCCACCATTATTCCCCTCGCCATTGTCTGCCCCACCTTCCATGACACTGGTTTATGACCCAAATTTACTATAGTAATTTTTCCCGAGGTACCACCTTCTAAAATATGATTTCCGTTCGCCACCAGAGCGCCATTATTTTCATATCGCCTCGCAGGGACCCAACACCGCTCGCCAAGGTGCATTCCATCAACGACTACCTCCACCGAAGCTTCACTACCGGGTTCTACAACTACATTCTGCAGCGCCAGCACTCGCCTTGTGATTTTTTGCTTCGATGTCGGTCTCGTCAAGGGTGATCCTTTGAATAAATTCTTCAGCACACTCAGTGTTTGATAGCCTCGCCTTGCCATCTTGCACTGTGAGCTGAACGCCTTTGGTAGCTAATGCTGGTTGTCCTAAAAGAAGATCAGCGCCAGCAAGATCACAGTCAGCAATTAACGCCTTAATGCTGAACGAGGCCATGTCCACTGTGATTGGTAAAATTACCTCGCCGTTCATAGTGCACACGCCACCCCCAAAACCTTTTAGTATCACTGAAGATGGCTCCACATGGTACTCGCCTAGTAAGTCGAAACATTCACATGTAATAATGTTTCGTTCACTGCCCGTGTCAATGTACGCCCTAATTCGCCTACCATTTTCAGTAACAGCCAATTTTTTGTAAGTATTATCAATTTCCGCAATGAGTCTCACCTGGTAACGGTTTTGAGAAAATCTCTTTCCTCCTCCTACGGATTCATGCGCCTTGAACCCGCCTGAAGTTGATGATTTCACAGCACCTGAGCCTGCACCATGGCTAGGGCACTGGATTCTGTTGTGTCCAGGCTGTCCACATCTCATGCACCTATCTGCCTTAGGCTTGAGACAGTCCCGACTAATGTGTGAACCAACTTCTTGGCAATTGTAGCACCGAATTCCGCCAGTCGGAGCTATCTTATCTTCTTGCCTTCTCTGAACTTTTGATACATTCGCCGTTGATGTTGAAAGGCGCCTTTTTAAGTCTGAGGAAGTACTCGCCGCCTGGTACCTGTCGAATGAAGATAAAAATCCAGTATACAGCTCATTAGGAGTATTACACCTAAACGCTCTAGCATTCGCCTGCAGATCTCGAGGTAAACCATCAATTAGACACGATAACGCCTTTGTGTCTTTGAGGTCACACCTCTGAATCATTGCTAGCTTCTCGTGGTAATAATGAGTCATGGTTTCACCATCCATTTTTACTCTTGCTAACATCTCCTTTAACAACTGAACAAAATCGTGTTCCCTGGGAAACGCATGCAAAATGGTCGCCTTCCATTCGTCCCAGGTCAGGTCATACGAGTCCTTTTTATTTATATATTATATTATACCAGTTTCTTGCTGCACCTTGCAATTTAGTTTGCATAAAATAGGCTCTCTCATATTCTGTCCAACCATGAATTTGACCTAACTGATCAATTTTGCTCAGCCATTTTGTAATATTATTGTCTTTATTGTCTGGATCGAAGGGCTCAAGAATCTCACCGCCTGCCCTCGCCCCCCGACCCAGAATACATTGAACTGCATGCAGAGTTCGCCTTACTACATTTATTAGGGTTAATATTTGGAACGCCCTCACCTGATTTAGATGTTTTCGCCTTGGCAATTTCGCTTAACGCCTTAGCAGTCTCCTTTGCCACAATCTGCTGTATACTTTCTGCCAATCCGCCTTGCAGAAGCTTGGCAACCATCGCCTCGTTGCTATTTTCGCCCTCACTTTCACGATTTTCTTCCTCAAAGGGCTCATAATCGTATTCGGAATCTTCGCCCTGATTCCCCTCTTTTGCACTAGCCATTTCACTAATAAAACTAATAAGTTCACCACAAACTTTTTGACGCCTTATTTAAAAACACAAAAACACCCGTGGGCTCATTGCAGATATATCGCACTTCTGAACTAAAAGCATAAAAAATCTATTTAAAAACAAAAACATTTATTTGCGTTCAACGCCTCATACAATTTCTAACTAAATCATCATAATAACAACAACGCCCGGTCTTGCTTTCTTGCTGACTTGGTTTCTCCTCGCCGTTCGCCATGCCTCTTATCTTCAAAGGGAATGCCGCCATGTGAAATACCGCTTACAATATTTTTAATTAAAAATTAGAAACCACTTTAACAAAACAAGGGTATCACCGCATTATCATTTCAATTATTTTTTGAAAAAAATAGTGATTTAACTTAAAGATAAATTTTTATTTTTACTACCGACCCATAGTAACTCAGACATCCAGAAATTATCATCAGTTGAGACGAATTAGATCCGCCGGATCCGTTTACAACGTATTACCATTGTTTTCTTATACAATGGTATTACTGTATTTTATCTCTTTCAACTATTCGTTCCGTTCAACTATTTATGTCGATTCGATAAAAATTCGGAAAGGTAGGCGCATTGATTCTACCCTTGTAATTTCAAGATAAATGACCATATCTCGCGTTACTGCCAAAAGTGTTTTGCCCATAGATAGCACGTTGCCGTCATTTTCAGTTTATTAGATGATCAGACCAGTTATTTTATAATGTGCGTGAGTTAACTTTACCCATAGACATAATATAAAGATGAAGTTGGCTCAGGCGGAGCGCTCTTTCTAATGGTAGAGTTAAGCACGATACTCATTGGATACCCTTGTCACCTGACCGAAATTAGAAAGAGGTACTACTCATCGAAAACGTTTTATCTCTTTCTAAGCGTAAGTCAACTTTCTTCTATAGGATCTGTAGTCTATATTAAGTATTATTAATTACTTTTATGTCTATGCGCTTGCGAAATAAAGGGTTTTAAAGTGGTTTGAAATTGAGTTTCAACCAGTGTTGCCAACCCTACCGTTTTAACAGCATATCTATCGTTTTTCAATGAGAGCTACCATCTACCGGTTTTCATAAGTGATCTACCGTTTTTTCACTAACCGTTTGAGTTATAATTTATTTCATACTTATTTAAAGTAATTACAAAAAACCGTATTATATTATTGTATCATATTATTATTATTATAGTATTTATAAACAAGGCACATTACGAAATCGTAAACGATTTTATGCTTAAACGCCTACAAATTTTCTTCTACTCATTAGGTGGCGCTACGCCGCACAGGTAAGCCCGTTGTTGATCTATCATTGTTTACTGTGCACAATAAAAAAGAACAGGGACAAGTTTGACTTTTTACGTATAG
Organism: Diaprepes abbreviatus; assembly: GCA_034092305.1. Taxonomy (NCBI): domain Eukaryota; kingdom Metazoa; phylum Arthropoda; class Insecta; order Coleoptera; family Curculionidae; genus Diaprepes; species Diaprepes abbreviatus. Next base: position 938,073 of record JASJET010000206.1, read on the forward strand.
AACACATTTTGAATATAGAGAGGTGGGTAGAAAATACTCAATTATTTTCAATTCTCCTTTTTCGTTCAAAAACAAAAAAAAAAGTTAGTGGGAGCAATGATAGTAATGCAAGTCGGCAAGTTAATTTAAAAAAAAAATAAAAACCATTTCATTCATATTGATTTTCTTAAGTTTAATCTAATGTCTAATTTATAACAAAAATATTAAAATTTTACTTATTTTCTCACATGCATACATATAATAATTTTTGGTTATTTAAACGTAAAATTAAATTTTATAATACATACAAAGTTTTATTTTATGTCTATCTAGTAGATCTATCGTTTTTTCCGAAATATACCGTTTTTCCTAATGGATCTACCGCTTTTCGTACGAGGTAGGTTGACAACGCTGGTTTCAACCAAGATTCAAGTCGCCGAAAAAACGGCCAGGTTGAAGATTTCTTTTAAAGCGGCTTCACTTTTAATTCGGATTGGAGCCATCGATATAAACGTACTGCATATATGTTATTAGGTATATTCTTTTGAGTAATTATCACTTTCAGTTCTGTCACTTGAAGTAATAATGATCAGTTCGACCCAATGACAAGTAAATGCATATTCAAAAGAACATGAAGTTATCAGTTTCACTTTTTTCACTTTGACCAATGATCATTTACTCAAAAGAATACAGCCATTGATAGCTTTAAGATATTCGCCAAAAATACCATTATATACTATGCTATATGTTATAATAAATCGAAAATAAATTGTAATTATGTTATACATTATATTTTTATAAAATAAATGTTATGACATTACAAAAATTTATTAAAATTGCGGTAAATTATCAAGGGCGTTTGACATGAGAAGTTGGAGGGGATTATAGAACCTTCTTGTTCTGGGCAGGAAGCTATAAAAACGGGCTAAAAAGCGAAGAATAACATAAAGTTTTATATGAAATTGAAATTTTTGAAATCGGCGCCAAATTAATACATGACAAAATCTGATTCACACGTAAAGATTAAGAAATACTTTGTTTGTAATTGCATGCGTTTTTTGCCATAGCTTGTATGTATCTCACGTTAGTATAGTTATTTGTTCCATTTAGTAACAATTTGACGCCGACTTCAAATATTTCAATTTCATGTAAAAATTTATATTGTTATTTTTCGTTCTTTAACGCCTTTTTAGAACCAGTTCAATTTTTTCCTAAAATTTTTTTTTTCGATTTATAGTTTTGAATTGAGTCAAGTTTCTAAGGCCGCAAAAAAATACCCGTTTCTAAGGCCGCAAAAAAATACCCATTTTATCCTAAGTTGTATGTAGACCATACGAAATGGGACAACAAAAAATGTTTTTGATTCTGGAAATTCCCCAAAATACTGGTTTTGCATGAAATGGTACCAAACAAATATTTAGTCTGCTATAGCAAATCCGCTATTTCGAATTTTAAGAATTAATTTCAGATTCGTCCCCAAAACCCCCCTACACCGATATTGAAAGAACTTAAGACATGTACATTTTTTAGTCCGGTATATTTTATCCTGCATATTGATTGAACAAATTAAGCCTCAAGAACAATTTCTAAAAAATCGGAAAAATATAAAGTTTTTAGGCCCCCATAATGCATCTACCATTGTGACGCGTTTTCGTAGGCGGGGAGCGGGGGAGCAGGTTGCGCTCTTCGGCTCTTCTTCGTTCACGGCAGCGGAACATCGATCAGTGGATATTTCTCGTGCAGACAGTCATCGGTCAAATGCTCAGCGCAGGGGTATCGGGTCAGCGGCATCTACGTATATTCGGGATATCCCTGCTCTCTCAACTGATCAACGGTTTGACTGCCTGAAGGTCAAAACATCCACTCGGTGGTCGGTTCTCGGGCGCCACCCTCGGGATTTAATGTGGTCAAGGGCCCACTTTATGCACCGGGCAGCTTGTTTCAGTGGAGAAACGGCAAGCCAGGGGTCAATTGTGCGTATTAGTGCTGGCTGCCGGCTGCCAGTTGTCACATGTAATCGTAAAAATGGGACTAGGTAAGAAAACAAACGGTTATAAAACATCCTGTATCCTGTATTCCATTCTTTTATACAAAGACATGGCCTAAAACTAACTTAAAATCTTAGATATACAACAATATTAACAAATAAACGGGCTGGAGGGCAAGAGTATGTTTTGAGAGCTGTTCACGGTAGCTCATTCTGTTCGGTTGCGCTGAAGACGGTAACCCGGCGGTATCATTCGCGACGCTATTCACGTATCTCGTACTATACGGTCGCGACGCTATTCACGATGGCTTGTACGCAAATTATCGTGCCTCGTATCTAAAATCCGCGTTCACGGTTCACGGCGCTTCGTATTAAAACTCGACCGACGGCGGTATGTAGTAATAACACGGCATCGATCGGCGATAGGCGGCGTCTCTACACGGCGACGGTCTTTACACGCGGCGGCGGCGATAAGCGTCGGGGCGACAGTTGTAAGCGCCCTTGTCAACGGACATCGGAGGGCACCTGGCGGTAAAACACATTCCTGGTCATTACGGAAACAATAACAAACTTACGGCATCAGTGCGTGTGTGTATCGGTGACGGTAGGAAGGAAAGAAAGGAACTGACGCTGCCCGTTCTTATAAGGGTCCTCGACAGCGTCAGCAGGATGGAACGACATTGCCCGTTCTTATAAGGGTCCTCGACAATGCCGACCAATAGCGGTAGGAAATTAGGAAAGGAACCGTCACTGCCCGTTCTTATAAGGGTCCTCGACAGTGACGGTAGGATGACACAACATTGCCCGTTCTTATAAGGGTCCTCGGCAATGCTGGCCATTAGAGGGGTAGGACGTAAGGAAGGAAGTGTATGGTAAACACCATATACACACAAGCCTAGCCTCACCTACATTACTAGACCAGGAAGGCGCGGCCCAGCAGGCGATCCAGTCCGTTTGGACTGTTGACCCGGGTGGAGAACGTATAGTTCTCAGCGAAATAATGGTCTGCTCGGACTTAAATAGACGGCTCGAGCTCCCACTACGTTGACTTGTGACATTGTGCGGTGATCGCGCATACGATACTGCTGTATGCGGCGCGCGATTACTATGGTCGGACGCTCTGAAAATTATATTTCCCGGCATAGCGCGGTAAATCTAATTATATACCGGTAATCTTGAAACCTTTAACATTGTTTTCCCGCAAGAATCAGATTTTTCGGATGTAAAATAAATAAATTAAATCCCGGCGAACATACACTTGCCCAAAAATTTAGTAACTTCGTTACACCATATTAAATTGTAAAAAATTAACTTTAGATTCGTAACCTACCATTCCGAAAACCATCTAATACCAGTTTTGAAAAAATTTGAATAACTTAACATTTTATTGACTTTCATTAATTTCTTGATAATAACACGATTAATCGTGTTGAATGTGTAAAGGATCTGAGTGTGACATTTGATAAGGCCCTTTATTTTGACATACATATTAATAATATCGTGAACAGAGGTTTGAAGTTGCTTGGGTTTGTGAAGAGAATGCTTATAGATTTTAATAGTGTGGACTGCTCTGTAGTTCGATTAGTCTTAGAATATGCCTATCAAGTTTGTTCACTTCATTATTTTACATATAAAGAAAAAGTACAATGAAAGTTTTTAAGTTTCACAGCCTTTAAATAGAGAACGCAACGGGAGCGGCCTGTATATAATGAGGTTGCTACCATTGTGAGTGAGGCGCATATATCTTGAGCTAATTCTACTTTATAAGATTATTAACTCTTGTATTGATTTTCCTGAACTACTCAATAGTATTGGACTATCGGTTCCTTAAAGAGCTTTTAGAGCGCATGATTTGTTTAAGGTGATGTATCAACAATGGATTGTATTTATTTGATCCGTTAATGTACTATTCTTCTTATTAAAAAATTTTTTTAAACTCTATCTAATCTTAATCTACACCCTCGAAAACCCTTTAGTATAAATTTTGGACATAATCCGGAAATATAAAATTTTTAGACCGCCATATTGCATTTGCTATATTGAATTTTTTTAAAACAGTTTTAAATTCGTTATTTGCACTCTCAGAAATCCCATAGGAACAAGTTTTCAATAAAATCGAGAGATGTTAAATTTCAACTCCGTCATATTGAATTTCATAAAAAAAAAATTAAATTGTTAATTTACACCCTCTTAAACCTACCTATACCAATTTTGGACAAAATGGAGAGATGGAAAATTTTTAGTCCGCCATATTAATTTTTTCAAAATAATTTTGGATTCATTATGTACGACCCCGAAAACAACTCCATACCAATTTTGGAGAAAATCGGATAAAATCAATTTTTTGTCCGCCATATTATCAACGGCATCTTTAATTTTACTGAACCAATTTCAGCCACAATAATATGGGACCACCGCAGCAACTCGGAAAATTATTTAAACTGGATCAAATCTTATCTCAGCAATAGACGACAGAGCGTGGAGGTGTGCGGGCCCGTATCCCGCGAAGTAATGGCTACTTCTGGTGTCCCTTAGGGAACACACATAGGACCGGTTCTATTTCTTCTATTCATCAACGACGTTACCTCCTGCTTTGTTTCCTCTCAGGTCCTATTATACGCCGATGATCTGAAATTTTACAGCATTGTTAACTCAGATCATAACCACTTACAAACTGATCTAGATTGTTTCGTCGACTGGTGTTCTTCAAATCATCTAAAAATCAACGTCTCCAAATACAAATCTATTAGCTTCTTCAAGTGCGATCACCCAATTGTTAATTCATATGAAATACTGGGTCTACCTGTCGAATCTATCAATGACTTGGGGGTAATTTTCACGAAAGATTTTTAATTCAACGTTCATATTGACAGCGTCACCATCAAGGCTCTAAGAATGCTGGGTTTTATTAAGCGAAACTCGAGACATATTAGTGACACTAGACTTGCTTATACAACTCACTTGTTCGCAACATTTTAGAATACTGTTCAATTATATGGACTCCCAACTATGTCACCCTCAAAAGCAGACTCGAGAGAGTACAAAATATATTCATGAAATATCTACTATATAAGGACCATTGTTCATCATACGGCTTAGCTTATGAAACGAGACTGATGTTGTGTGGAATCAAGTCTGGAAAGCAGAAAAAGAGAAGCTATGTTTTTGTTCCTGTTTAAAATATTTAATAACATAATTGACTGCGACATATTGATGAACGAGATTAATCTTAGGGTCCCATCAAGGCATACTAGGCTGCAACGGATGTTCCAGGAAAGCTATCATCGCACCAACTACGGCCAGTCCGCTTTCATAAAGAGATTATTGGTTAACTATAACCGATTTTATATGGACTGTGACATTTTCAAGGACTCTATAATTAAAACGATTATAATGTTTAAATGATATACTTTGTTGTACATTCTTTTTTTTTCTTGATTTTTGTTTGACTGTTTGTCTTTTCTTTTTGTTCTGTGTCATTTGCCATACTATTTAGAATGTATCATTCTGTAGTGTATGTAATTAGATAAATAAACTTCTTGAACATAATGCAAAAAACTTGATTCACATCGATGCCTCCCTTCCCAAGTAATTATACATATATAAAAAAACAACAGTACAATATAGAACCTCTTTCTTTTAGAAGTAGGTTAAAAATGATCCCAACATGTAGAAAATAAATGTCATAAACAGGCTATAAGAAAAAATTTTGTAGTAAATTTGTTTCTAAAATTGTACAAGTTTGGCAATACGGTAAGCAGAAAACCAAAATAGGCTTTTTGTATGCGGTGGTGTAATCTGTCGTTCGTTCCGTCATCGGTTCTTTGTTGTGCCTAATTAATGTGTGCTACTTTCCATTTGTGTTTATAAATAACACAAAACATTAGGGCAGATTTTTTGTTAGTAACAAAGCACCAGTGGGTATTTTTCCCATGACACGATATTTTCAATATTTACGATTTTTGTGTTGTTTATACCTAGTTTGGGAAGTTTACTCTTTGATTTTTTTGAAGGTTACAAAAAATAATAAATTTTTTTCTGATGTACTATTATAATAGGCGAAAGTAAATGATGAACAAATATTAATGCTTTTTGTCAAATGAAGAATACCATCAATAATATGTGTTACACTTTTTTTATATGATTTTTAGATAAATAATTGATCTTTGCCTAAAGTATTGTAGTTGTAAAAATTCATTACCCATTCCTAATCACTACATTCACTGATTAAATAAAAACAAATACGATTTATTTATTACAACAGGAAGGAAATTAAATTACATTATTAAAAAATAAACTTATAAATACTTTACAAAGTGAATTATCGATACTGTTCTTTAGTAGTACTTTTTAAAACATATTTACTTCAATTCATCGGCATAAGGTACTTGCGAAAGGTTTCCTACTGAAGCAATGGTTAGTTTACGCCCAGCTTTTTGTAATGCCTGAAAATAAGTAAAAAAATATAATTTGTTGTATATTACTCCTCACAGGTTATTTGCTCTTAATATAGCCTCAAATGAGATGAGAAATTGCAATTTTATACTACTAAATAAGAAATCCCAATCACTTACTTGGCTGTAATAATAAAAGCATTTTTAATGTAATATATGTAATGTAACTTACTTGGCTAACTTCATTGGCGGTGATACAATCGATGGTGGCTGACAATTCACTAGCTGAAACAGCACCACCTGTAAGGACAGCCTGGGTTCCTAAATTATGTACAGCTTTGGTGCCACTTTCAACATCAAGAAGAAGTGATGCTTTCAATTGATTTTTAGCTATAAATCAAATTTTAGGTTGTAAAATTGTTTAAAAAAAAAAATTACCAATATTATAGATTCAAAAATCCTACAGTACTGACAACTTTGAAGAAATGCGAATAACGCAAAATTTTAAACCCACCATGTCGAATTTCAAAAAAATTATTTTAAATTTTTAATCTACATCTCCAAAAACCCCAGTGCCAATTTTGAACATATTCTGGAAATATAAAATTTTTAGATCGCCATATTGATTTCTTTAAAACAATTTTAAATTTGTTATTTTCACTCTCAGAAAACCCCAAAAGCAAATTTTAAGCAAAATCGAGAAATGTTAAGTTTAATCTGCCGTATTGAATTTTCTAAAGATAATTTTAAATTCGTAATTTTCACCTTCATAAACTCCTCTAACTAATTTTAGACAAAATCAAGAGATGTAAAATTTTTAGTCCGACATATTGGATCCACCATTTTGAAATTTTCATAAATAATTTTTAATTCGTTATGTGCGACCCTGAAAACTCCCATACCAATTTTGAAGAAAATCAAATATAATTTATTTTTTTATCCGCCCTATTATCAGCGCCTTCTTGGATATTATTAAACAAGTTTCAACCAAAATAATATGAAGCTACCGCAGCAATTCCATTCAAATCGGTGCCTCCATTCCGAAGTAATTGACATACATACATCTAGTTCAAAAAAAACTGAAATTGTTTTTCATAGATAATACAGTGTTTGAAATATGAATGAACTTAAAACTACATAAACATAATTTTTTCACTTACCCCTTGCAACATCAGCATCACTAACTTGTCCAGATTTTAGGACTTTGACAGCGCCCTGTACCAATTTGCCAGCGGATTTGGCAGGTGCAGCAAGCAAAACTCCTACCAATCCTGTGTCGGAGTAGCTTGCGTTAATACCAGTTAAAGCAAACCCTTCATTGCTGGATCCCGCAATTGCTTTGCTTACAAGGCCATTATCAAGAGTACTCCACTTGATCTACAATACAGAACACTTATATTCATTTAGATTTTGTGGAATAAGTAAATGTGTTAGGGCACTCTGGGCCATGGAGGACTATTTCATAATACACATAAACAAACTGTTGAACTTTTTTATTAACAATCTTTCATAAAACAAACATAAAACATTATTTTTCAATTCATAACACCCATCCTTAAAATCCTGTCTTACTACTATATCCTAGCCAAAGTTACTGGAAATCACCAAATAATGCCAATTTCAAAATTTAATAAATGGAAAGGTAACATAAGTAATTATTTTTCAGTCAACTTAAGCTGATCTCCATGTCACCTCTTTAATATTTTTACAGTAACTAAGCATATCAGAAATAATATTTCTGGCTTCACACCTTGAAATACAGACCTTAATGTTATTTGTTAAGTTACTTACTTGTGGTCCCGAACCAAGAGCTTTCTGTAACACACCAGCAATAAGAGCTTCTTTAGTATTTTTTATACTAGCACCCTCGCCAGCAAGAGCAATAAAAGCAAAGTCTCCCCCTTTATCAGACCTAGATAAATAGACAAAATTATAGTTAACTACCATCCAAAACCTAATTGAGATAAACAATTCTATTTTGATATTCTTTTTTTTCCTGGATGTGGGAACTTTTAGGAATTTTGTATTGTCTGCATCTCTTTCAGTGAATCTAAATACTAACCTGATCTCACCACCTATATATGAGCTCTTATTGGTAATACCATCACCATCATCTAAGTTTAGAGACTGCGCAAATTGAGTTACTTTATCAGAATCGATTCCCAAACCAACAACAGCTCCCCTGCCTGCAGTAAAGTTACTCGCTACATAGTGCTGAAGGGTTTCACAGGAGAGCTTTCCAATTTGAAATTTTGGAACGAAGAGAGAATTTCCAAGACCAGTACGATAAGCAGCTTTATGCAGAAGATCAATTGCACGTAGCTATAACAAAAAACAATTATTTACCAATAATACCCTAACCATATAATGGCTCAGAAACTTAAAAATTTATTATGTTTCATGAATTTCAATAATAGTGTTATCAACCAAAAAAAAATAAAAAATTTTTCTTAGGTATGTATGATTTGATAAAATTATTATGGTGAACATACCTGTAAAGGACGAACAGCCAAATCATACTTTAAGCGATCAGAAAGTTCAGTAAGTTCCCAAGGTTTAAACACTTGTTGAGTGGCAACTTCAGTTAAAAAGTGCAATGATTTTTCAACAGCTTGTCTCGTGCCCTCCAAAGTGTAAGCAATAGTTTCACGATCAGTTGTGGCAACCAGGCTAGCACCAACTTGCTGAATATTTCTAGTGATAGCAAACTGCGAAGCATTTCTAGTGGAAAGGCCAGCTGCAGCACGAACTACATGAGAGGCTCCAAGGTTTTCAGCGGTTTCATTTCGAGCACCAGCTCTAAAATTTTTTTTATATAAATATAACTAAAAAAAATTTTACTTATTAACCTCAAAGGATTACCTGAAAATTATAGATACTCTGGTAATTGGAGACTCATTTTCTGCTGATACAACTACAAGTTTATTTGGAAGCGTATTAACTTTAAGATCATAGTTTGTCGTGCCGCTAATTGGGGCCAGCTGGGCATATCCTCTGATCTAAAAGAAAAAAAATCAGTTTTATATAACACGACATGTATTAAAATATGTTTAAAACTGCATATTAGTTAATAGATCACCCATGCTTACCGCAATAGTTCGAAGCATTGGTCCTTTTGCAATATTTGAAGCCATCGTTTTATTTTATGTAAATGTTATATAATTTTTGAAAAAAAATTTTCGAGGAAGAAAACTTATTATCCTCCCGACAGAAAGAAAAATTGACAAGTGACGTTTGGATGACACATGACAGAATCTTTAGTTATTTTTTATTGTCGAGATCCTTGATGTTTAATTAATGATGTCAGCTTATTATAACCTATAAAAAAATATTACATTGTGTCCAAAACTAAATAAAAAACAACACAACAAAGGTAGATTTCAAGTAACACCATTCTTTATATAATTCTTATACAGTGGTATTACTTTCTTTTGGTAGTATTAATGACATGGAACAGAAAAACAATTTATAGAGTCTACTTATTTTATTTTCAACTTCATCTATAAAAATAAAAATACTTTGTACTTTCAAAAAAAAAAAACTTAAACTAACAAACGTTCGATTTCTTGTTGAATTGTTTGTATTTGGGGCTTTAACTGAGAGCCTTCGTTAATTGTAACACTGCAAGCAATTACAGATCTGGATACACCACATGCTCGGCCTAAGGCTTGTTTAGAACGTATAAAAACATAAGGAACATTTTTGTCTTCACATAATAGTGGTAAATGCATAAGGATTTCGATTGGCTCGGCATCGGCAGCCATAACGATGAATTCAGAAATTCCTCGATTCAAAGTTTTCGTGACTTCATTGGCTCCTTTGCGAAGTTGTTTGTAATTTAAAGCTTGTTGTACCAAATTTAGGATTTTGGTAGTCAAAGTTGCGTCAGCTAGAGGATAAGCCTTTGGATTAATTTCTTCAGCCTGAAAATAAATAGGAATTGTTAATACGTCTACCAAGAAGTAGGAATAAACTTTTGCCAGAAAACTTTATTTATATTTTAATCGGTGAATTATTTAACTTACCATTTTGCAAATGAAGAAATAGATATTTATGAACAGTTAATAATAAACTGCAACCTCTCGGCGATGTTTTCGCTTCACGGAGGAGCAAAACAAAATGAAGAAGCAACTGTATGTACGTGCACGCCGTAAAAGCAAACAAAACGTTTTTAAATTTAAGGTTAGCGGCTCTTATACGCATAGACATTACAGTAAAATTATAGACGACGGATCCTATATAATGCCCTCGATTCATGATCAGGACCAGGTCAGAGCTGTTCAGGTGCAAGAAGCATTCGCTTTATTCATGCAGTGCATTATGTCGGGGCTTGTTAGATCTGCTTTCCCCTTATCCCTCAGAGTGGGTCCACACGATAAGAAAAATCTGGGCATAAGAGTAGCGTAATGACATATGTCAAATTTCAAGCATTGTGATTCGTTAAATTTAAAAAAAGACAAAGACCGAAGATTTCCCGTCTCAGAGTGAGTCCACACGATAAGAAAAATTTCGGCGGCAGCGTAGCGTAATAAGACATATGTCAAATTTCAAGCATTGTGATTTGTTAGATTTAAAAAAAGACAAAGACCGAAGATTTCCCGCCTAAATCCGCCTTTTCCAAGGTCATTACGCCAAATCATGTTGAACTTTTCAGCGGACTGCTTTCAAAATGGTGGAAACTTTATTTTCAATATTTTGTATGAAAACATAACCTATGTTTTTTTAAACTTTGTTGTTTAATTTATATATATTTTATTTAGCGAGTTTTGAAATAATAGATATTTATGAATTATGTTAAATTGTTTTAATTTATTAAAAATGCTTGTTACCGAAGATCATTACTGCTTGGTCCTCAAAAAAAAACAACATATTTTTGTTAATTTTTTTATTAATTTTATAACAATTGCAATAATACAGGTGTTCATTATATAAATTAAAGCTTACGAAATAAAGGCCATTATACAATACAATTTCTATTCAACGACAATCTGTGATATCGAGACGCTAATCCACAGACATGCCCTTAGCTATGGTTACCAGGTCAAATAATGAGTTTTCCTGACAATATCCCTAATGTTTCTGTAAATATCCGGACATTTTATCTGAATGTTGTATGTTAAGGCAGTGAGATTTTCAAAATTTTTGCAATCAAAGCATCAAATGCCAATATCGAGTGAGTCTTCTCATTAATGGGAGCGTAGTGGACTAAGGAGAGACAGACTGTCTATATTGTTATAAGCTTTGCCTTTCGCTGCCATCAATGTTATAACTTTGCTAGTTCGATGAATTCAAATAAATCTTCTAATATTACTTTTTTAATATTTTATTATAATGTTCACTAAATCATGAGGTAACAACAGTTTTTGTTCTTACTTACTAATTTAATGTTACTATTGTAGTTTTTTGATTTTAGTTCCTCTCGTTTCAATGTTCATGTCCTAGTTACATTCTATTCTGAATCTAAATTATATATTTGACAGTCATAGGCGTACTAACAAATATAACTTATAACTATTTATTTACATGATTACTGAAATGAAAAAGTGTGTATTTATGGGACGATGACAATATAAACAAAACTAATGGTCTCTGTAAAAAGTAAAGTTTTAGAGTTTCGGAGATTAAGGCATGCTTTTGTTTGAACCTATTAGAACATAAATTTACTTAAGATATAATTATTTCTTAAGGGAGTATTAAATATTAGACTATAATTATCTATTAATCCATAAGAGTAACTTAAAAATATATATACTAATTTAATAATTAATAATTTGTAGTAATAGTTGGTTTACAACAATGTCTTCTGTTAAGGTTCTACTCTAGACACAATTTAACTTAAAGAACGTATCATGTGAAGAATGTCATGAAATAGTTATAAAAGTCCAGCAATTGCCAAAAGAAACATCAAGCAATAAAAAGTATGAAACTAAATTTATTAATATACTAAATTAACAATTCACTCATTTTGTTAACGTTTAATCAATTTATTTTTTCTCACTAGAATGATTAATAAATATTTTTTCATTACTTATATTTTCCTCTTTTAATTTCAAAAAAATACTGACAACTGCAGTTTTTTCCTGTTTCTTCCTAACAAGGGGCTAAAATTTCAGACATGTCAGGAAAATTCCTGTCGTCTAGTAACCCTACCCTTAGCAAATTTTATATACACCTATTATAAACAATTAAAAAGTAATAATTAACATTGATGGAAATTTAATAACAGAAATCCAGTTAGTGTCATACGTAATATATTCTTCGAAAAACTACAAACAATTGTAATTATTAAAACGATTGTTAAAATGACACTTCATATTGAAACTCTCGTTTTTGAACTCCTTGGCAATTCTTTACCAGGCAGAAGTGGCAAACTTCGGAAATAAAACTTGTTTTAAAGAGTCTCATATTATTGCACAAGTAACATGACTAATTTCAAAAACACTGTTTACCGACTCGGAATTCGCACTGTTGCTTTCACATGATGATTTCATCAGCTAAATATCACAATGTTTTTTCAAACCTAGTAATAGGTGTATAGCTGTACACATTTCCATAGCGTGTTTCCTAATTATTGGCCCAACAACAGGTTTTCAAACTCACCAAGAGTAACAGGAAAATATTTTTTAAAAATCAGGATCAATTTCTCGCATTTCTTGAATTAAATCATTAGTATGTCCAAGTCTTTCTCCAATGTTTTTCTCAACAACAGATCGGACCTAGTACCGACGACTTTTCCGTTTTTTTAATAAAGAATATATTAATAATATCCTTATCTTTTGTAATTTTTTCTTTAGTTTTCTTTTTCTACATAACAACATTGCTGCAATTATTTTTTTTATTTTCTTTCATTTTAATTTATACATAAATAAATATTATCAAAAAATCAGAAAAAAGTTAGGTTACCACAAAAAAAAAACATTACGACTGCACGACTGCACGATAAAATTTCCCCGTGTGGACGAGACATTTTTAACATAAATGGGCGTAATACGCCTACGCCGAAATTTTTAGTATCGTGTGGACTCACTCTAAATCCGCATTTGGGAGAGTGCATACGACAAGAAAAATTTAAGCCCATACGTATTACGCGCTTTTCTTTTAAAAATGTATCGTCCACACGGGACATTTCGTTACGCGGTATTAACCTAACTTATCAGGATTTTTGCTTATATTTCATCCAAAAATTAAAATGAAGCAAAATAAAACATTAATTGCGGCGAAATTTAAAGAGCTCTTCGCTGTTGTTGGGCCAATAATTAGGAAACACGATATGGAAATGTGTACCCTTATTACTAAGTTGGAAATAACATTGTGATATTTAGCTGATGAAATTGGCATGTGAAAGCAACAGTGCGAATTCCGAGTCTGTAAACAGTGTTTCTGAAATTATTCAAGTGCGGGAATATGGGACCCTTTAAAAGAAGTTTTATTTTCAAAGTTTACCACTTCTATCTGGTAAAGAATTGTTAAGGAGCTCAAAGACGAGAATTTCAATATAACAGTGTAATTTTAACAATCGTTTTAAAAATTACAATTGTTAGGGAAACAGGAAAAAATTCAATTTTCAGTATTTTTTGGAAGTTAACAGAGGAAAGTATAAGTAATAAAAAATATTTATTAATCATTCTAGTAAGAAAAAATAAATTAATTAAACGTTAACAAAATGAGTAAATTGTTAATTTAGTATATTAATAAATTTAGTTTCGTACTTTTTATTGTTTGATGTTTCTTTTGGCAATTGCTGGTCTTTTATAACCATTTCATGACATTCTTCACATGACATGTTCTTTAAGTTAAATTGTGTCTAGAGTAGGACCTTAATAGAATATATTGTATTATTACAAATCATTAATTATAAAATTACTATATATAAATATTTTTAAGTTACTCTTATGGATTAATAGATAATTATAGTCTAATATTTAATACTCTCTTAAGAAGAAGTTATATCTTAAGTAAATTTATATTCTAATAGGTTCAAACAAAAGTATGCCTTAATCTCCGAAACTCTAAAACTTTACTTTTTACAGAAACCATTAGCTTTGTTCATATTGTCTTATCGTTCCATAAATACATACTTTTTCATTTCAGTAATGATGTAAATAAACAGTTACAAGTTATATTTGTTAGTACACCTATGACTGTAAAATAATAATTTAGATACAGAAATAGAATATAACTAGGACATGAACATAGAGACGAGGGGAATTAAAATTAAAAAACTACAATAGTGACATTAAATTAGTAAGTAAGAAGAAACGCTGTTGTTACCTCATTATTTAGTGAATATTTTGATAACATATTAAAAATAATATTAGAATATTTGTTTGAATTCATCGAAACCAGTGATAAACCAAAAGCAGAATCAGCAAAGTTATAACATTGATGGCACCGAAATGCAAAGCTTATAACAATATAGACAGCCTATTTCTCTCCATAGTCCACTACGCTCCCATTAAAGAGAACACTCGCTCGATAATCTCATTTGGTGTTTCGATTGTAAGTATGTTGAAAATCTCACTGCCTTAACATACCTCATACAACATTCAGATAAAATGTCCGGATATTTACTGAAAAGTCAGGGATATTGTCAGGAAATCTCATTATTTGATGTGGTAACCATAGCTAAGGGCATGTCTGTGGATTAGTGTCTCGATATCAGAGATTGTCGTTGAATAGAAATGGTATTATATACGGCCTTTATTTCATAAGCTTTAATTTATATAATGTCGTATTAACGGATGATCAGTGATTGTTTTTTTTTTTATTTTTAATTTAAATTTACCGAATTTTAGTTAATTTTCTCCGAGAGTCTCTTTCAACAACCTTTCGCGATTTTTAACTATTTTTCGATTCTAACGAGACGTCACTGCACCTCGCCATTATTCGGTATTTTTGTACACATCTCCGAGAATATGGACCTATTTACCGGGTTTATTGGATTAATTTTATCCTTCCGGAAACGTTGAAGTTCGTTTCCGTCGGGACTAATTTATTTTAAGAATTTTTTGCATTATCAATTATTTATATAAAACCTAAGTTTTAACACAAATCAGGGGTTGTTGGTGAAGTCCCGCCAAACCTCCCGACTAGAATAAATACTCTAGCCGCCTCACCTTTCTTCTCGCTCACCGGCATAGAAGGGGAATGAGTGAAGCTCGAAATTCACAAAAATTAATTAAATTTTATTTTATCAAAGGAAGACTTCTAAGGAATGAGCCAATTAGGAAGAGGTTATCAAGTAACGCTCGTCCTTGACTCTTGGTTAACTTTTAATTGATTTTTTTAAATTCAGTAATGTTTTCCGCAAGTCAAGTTCGAGATTATTTTCTCTCCACTGTCACGTTAGGGATTTGTCAAGATCGGTATTCATAACTTTATAGTCAACAAAAAGTTGACTATTAGTCGGAAAGTCAATATCAGGTTTTCTCCACTTTGTCACGTTCTGGTAATAATGTTTAAAATCAGGAAGCGTTTTTCGGGATTACTAAACCCTTCAGGACTGGCAAGAAATCTTTTGTTGTTTAGCTCTGCCGAGCATTACCCTCGACTCGTAGCTCTTCCTAAACCAAACGTACGATCGCTTTAATTTATTGGCAAGACCTTTACTAAACAAGATTTAGTCTCCGAATCCCGAATTATTTACCTCTCCCGTGAATGTAAGAATTCGTACACGCCACTAACCTCGCCTTTTTTTCGACGGTCATTTTAATTTCTACTTTAGTCATGTAAGACACATGCACGTTCTTTACCGTCGGAAGAATTTATGTTGTCCAAGACAACCTACTTTAAGATCCACGATTTGTCCTAATAAAGGAACAATCTCGTTACCCCCGAGAGCTAAACTCAATCGGAAAAGGGACAAGTTGACTCTAAGAGAGCAACCCGTAATGTCCTTAATTACACCGCTTTCTTTTCGCTTTTATAGCAGTGGTGACGTCGCACTCTGAATTCGGGGTAGCACCGAATCAAACTGTCGCCACCGTGCCATTTATTCTCTGGGTTTTCCCGCAATCGAAGAATTGTAGTTTTAGCACAGTATGCCGTATTATTCAAATTGTTTTATTTAGGGAGTTTTGGGGCAATATTAAATCTGAAATTTAATATTTTGTCGTAAAATAAGCGTGTATTCACAACAATAACTAACAATTATATTATTGCAATTGTTATAAAATTAATAAAAAAAAATGAAAAGAATTGTTTTTTTTTGAGGACCAAGCAGTAATGATCTTCGGCAACAAGCATTTTTAATAAATTAAAACATTTTTTTGAGGATCTAGCAGTAATGATCTTCGGCAACAAGCATTTTTAATATATTAAAACAATTTAACATAGTCCATGATCTCAAAACTCACAAAATAAAAAAATATAAATACAACAACAAACTTTTGAAAAAAAACATAGGTTATGTTCATAGAAATAATTAAAAATAAACAGTTTCCGCCATATTTAAAGCAGTTCGCTGAAAAGTTAAACATTATTTTGCGTAATGACCTTGGAAAAGGCGCATTTAGGTGGGACATCCTCGGTCTTTGTCTTTTTTTAAATATAACGAATCACAATGATTGAAATTTAACGTATGTCTTATTACGCTACGCTTACGCCGAAATTTTTCTTATCGCGTGGACCCACTCTAATACGTCTACGCTCAAATTTTTCTTGTCGTGTGAACTCACCATTTTATACATAAAATGAAGGGACAAAAAATAAGATTATTTCGCAAGCTATCGGACTTACGTTCATAGATTTTTTAAAGAATTATGAAATATTTATGGCCGAAAATGCCATGACATCAGACAAAATTCAAAGCTAATAAGTAATAAAATAATATTTTTACCTTTTTGTCTTCAATATGTTTTGCTATGCATATTAAAAACACCAATTCCGAAAAAACAATTTGGAGGTTATTTACCCTTCAAATTAACACTTTAACCGCTTTATTCAGATTTGCTTAGAGCTACTCAGGGTTTGATGCACCTGAGCTTAAAATTCTTGAATCGAGGGCAGTAATAGACACTAAAGTTAGGTATATGTGGATTCGATCGAAGCAAGTTGGCTCGCGTTAAGAAGGGACAGAGCATTTTTGATAAGTAGTACCTCCTTAACATTATTTATTCTGTGGTAGTACATCTCTTTCTAATGGCAGAGATAAGCACGATATCTCAAATATCATTGGATAACCGTGAAACCCACGGATTTCAAAAAATAAATATGTATATTTTTGTAGTTTTCCACATCCCTTCCAACTTCCTTGGTAGTACCTCTTTCTAATGAAGGTCAGAGCCCCGATTCTCTAAACATATTTTTTGACATTCCCTTTCCATGGCTGCGATTCTATAAAAATAAAGGGAAAGAGAATGCCAAAATACGGATCTTGCATCTTTGTTGAGTTTGTAGTAACGCATAAGTATCTCAGAGTGAGTCCACACGATACCAAAAATTTCGGCGTGGGCGTATTACGCCCATTTATGTTAAAAATGTCTCGTCCACACGGGGAACTTTTATCGTGCAGTCGTGCAGTCGTAATGTTTTTTTTTGTGGTAACATAACTTTTTTCTGATTTTTTGATAATATTTATTTATGTATAAATTAAAATGAAAGAAAATAAAAAAAATAATTGCAGCAATGTTGTTATGTAGAAAAAGAAAACTAAAGAAAAAATTACAAAAGATAAGGATATTATTAATATATTCTTTATTAAAAAAACGGAAAAGTCGTCGGTACTAGGTCCGATCTGTTTTTGAGAAAAACATTGGAGAAAGGCTTGGACATACTAATGATTTAATTCAAGAAATGCGAGAAAGTGATCCTGATTTTTTAAAAATATTTTCCTGTTACTCTTGGTGAGTCTGAAAACCTGTTGTTGGGCCAATAAATAGGAAACACGCTATGGAAATGTGTACAGCTATACCCTTATTACAAGGTTTGAAAAAACATTGTGATATTTAGCTGATGAAATGAGCATGTGAAAGCAACAGTGCGAATTCCGAGTCGGTAAACAGTGTTTTTGAAATTAGTCATGTTACTTGTGCGATAATATGAGACTCTTTAAAGCAAGTTTTATTTCCGAAGTTTGCCACTTCTACCTGGTAAAGAATTGCCAGAGTTCAAAGACGAGAGTTTTAATATAAAGTGTCATTTTAACAATCGTTTTAATAATTACAATTGTTTGTAGTTTTTAGAAGAATATATTACGTATACACTAACTGGATTTCTGTTATTAAATTTCCATTAATGTTAATTTTTACTTTTTAATTGTTTATAATAGGTTTATATAAAATTTGCTAAGGGTAGGGTTACCAGACGACAGGAATTTTTCTGACATGTCTGAAATTTTAGCCCCTTGTTAGGAAGAAAGAGGAAAAAACTGCAATTGGCAGTATTTTTTTGAAATTAAAAGAGGAAAATATAAGTAATGAAAAAATATTTATTAATCATTCTAGTGAGAAAAAAATAAATTGATTAAACGTTAACAAAATGAGTGAATTGTTAATTTAGTATATTAATAAATTTAGTTTCATACTTTTTATTGCTTGATGTTTCTTTTGGCAATTGCTGGACTTTTATAACCATTTCATGACATTCTTCACATGATATGTTCTTTAAGTTAAATTGTGTCTAGAGTAGAACCTTAACACAAGAGATTGTTGTAAACCAACTATTACTACAAATTATTAATTATTAAATTACTATATATATTTTTAAGTTACTCTTATGGATTAATAAATAATTATAGTCTAATATTTAATACTCCCTTAAGAAACAGTTATATTTTAAGTAAATTTATGTTCTAATAGGCTCAAACAAAAGCATGCCTTAATCTCCGAAACTCTAAAATTTTACTTTTTACAGAGACCATTAGTTTTGTTCATATTGTCATCATCCCATAAATACACACTTTTTCATTTCAGTAATCATGTAAATAAATAGTTATGTTATATTTGTTAGTACGCCTATTACTGTAAAATATATAATTTAGATACAGAATAGAATATAACTAGGACATGATGAGAGGAACTAAAATCAAAAAACTACAAGAGTAACATTAAATTAGTAAGTAAAAACAAAAACTGTTGTTACCTCATGAATTAGTGAACATTATAATAAAATATTAAAAAAGTAATATTAGAAGATTTATTTGAATTCATCGAAACCAGTGATAAACTAAAAGCAGAACTAGCAAAGTTATAACATTGGTGGCAACGAAAGGCAAAGCTTATAACAATATAGACAGTCTATGTCTCTCCTTAGTCCCCTACGCTCCCATTAATGAGAAGACTCACTCGATATTGGCATTTGATGCTTTGATTGCAAAAATTTTGAAAATCTCACTGCCTTAACATACAATATTCAGATAAAATGTCCGGATATTTACAGAAACGTTAGGGATATTGTCAGGGAATCTCATTATTTGATCTGGTAACCATAGCTAAGGGCATGTCTGTGGATTAGCGTCTCGATATCAGAGATTGTCGTTGAATAGAAATTGTATTATATAATGGCCTTTATTTCATAAGCTTTAATTTATATAACGAACACCTGTATTATTGCAATTGTTATAAAATTAATAAAAAAATTAACAAAAATATGTTTTTTTTTTGAGGATCAAGCAGTAATGATCTTCGGTAACAAGCATTTTTAATAAATTAAAACAATTTAACATAATTCATAAATATCCATTATTTCAAAACTCGCTAAATAAAATATATAAATAAAACATATAAATAAAACAACAAAGTTTAAAAAAAAACATAGGTTATGTTTTCATACAAAATATTGGAAATAAACAGTTTCCGCCATTTTTAAAGCAGTCCGCTGAAAAGTTCAACATGATTTGGCGTAATGACCTTGGAAAAGGCGGATTTAGGCGGGAAATCTTCGGTCTTTGTCTTTTTTTAAATCTAACAAATCACAATGCTTGAAATTTGACATATGTCTTATTACGCTACGCTGCCGCCCAGATTTTTCTTATCGTGTGGACTCACTCTCACTCTCCTAAAAGAGATAGAGAAAGGAAATGTCAAAAAATATGTTTACGGGATCGGGGATCTGACCGTCATTAGAAAGAGGTACTACCAAGGAAGTTGGAAGGCATATGGAAAACTACAAAAATAGGCTAAATGCCTGAAAAAGTGTTCCACCATGCAGAAAATAAATGTCATAAATTGACATCGACTGGCTATGTGGAGCAAGCGTAAAAACAAATTTCATAGTAAATTTGTTGTATGAAGTTGGCAATGTGAGAACCGGAAACCAGAGCAGGGTTTGCGACACGATCTGCGTCCCGGCGCATTCTTTGTGTTTAATGCGGTTGTTTGTCATCGTCTTCGACGCTTATTTCCTTTGTTGTGCGGTGCAGTGTCATTAGTTAAATTTCGGAATTTATATTTGTGTATATTGTCAAGACATTTGTATAGACTTTTTTTTATAACAATGCATCAGTGTATAGTATTGTTTTGTAAATCACGTGGTTCAATCCCGGAAATTTATTATTTCGGTAAGTACCTACGTTTTTTGTATTACATCAATATGTAAGATTATACTGAAGATCTTTTAATAGATCGACGATTTTAAAGTTTTGTTTGCGATAGTGTGTAGTTTTTATCATTCTTTTCATTACATTTTTTTTGATCAGAAATTAAATATTTTAAAGTTTAGAAGGTACATGGAAAACACTTTACTTAATAGATTTGTTCCAACCCGCATCAGAAACAGTTCCTGACCGTCAGGATTCGGCGCTTTAACTTATTTCACATTATATTTAAGTTAATGCGCAGAATCCTGACGGTCAGAAACTGTTTCTGACGCGGGTTGGAACAAACCTATTAATAACATAAAGGAAGAGTAACATATAGTTAATCCCTATGGCCAGATCCTTTTTAACATTGTAGATAAGATAAGATTTTATTTCGAATTAGGTTCAAATTTCTTTTAAGGCAGTGTTTATTTCATTAGTCGTTTTATAACCTGAATTTTAAATTGTAACTTTTCAATATAACAACATAAATAAGAGGTTTCTCAAAGCCAGTCCTGTCCCCTTGATCTACTGCGCAAGTGCAGCATAGCCACATTGAGGGGAGTATAGAGTTACATGAGGAATCAAATTTAGTTTAGGGTATTCTCCTTTTTTTTACCCCTTCCAACTTCCTTGGCAAAGACAGCATAGCCACATTGAGGGGAGTACAGAGTTACACGCAGAACCAAATTTAGTTTATGGTATTCTCCTTCCTTTTACCCCTTCCAACTTCCTTGGGTACTACTCATCGAAAACGCTCTGTCTCTTTCCAAGTGTAAGCCAGCTTGCTTCTATGGGATCTGCAGTCTATTTATTTAACTTTTATATCTATGCGCATCATATGTCAAATTCGTGAACATAACAATTTATTCGTGAACATAATAAATTGATTTGACAGTGGTTGACAAAAATGTAAATACGAAACTTTATAATTAAAAAAGCAAAATTAATAAGATCTAGTATCGAATTGTTGTCGAATAGGGGCCTTCTAAAGATTATTAAGAATCAACTATAATTTTGAAGTTTTAAATTTGGCTGTAACAACATGGCCGAAAAAAATCTAAATCATTTGGATATAAATGGACCAAATTTTAATCCAAATTTGTATTTAGATAAAATATTTAAAGAATCTACTCTGCGTCAAATAATGGATCACGAAAATGAGATTGTTAAAGACACCCAAACCCTACATTCAGATATGCAAACTTTGGTTTATGAGAACTACAACAAATTCATTTCTGCTACTGATACTATTCGAAAGATGAAAAATGATTTTAAAAAGATGGAAGATGAAATGGATTTATTAGCTTCAAACATGGAATCTATTACTTCTTTTTCAGAAAAAATTAACTCAAATTTGCAGGATACTCGAAGTAAAATTAGTCATTTGTCAGGTGTCCATTCATTATTGCAAAGATTACAGTTTTTGTTTAAGCTTCCTGCTACCTTAAAATCACGAATGGAAGAGAAAAACTATATTCAAGCTACTCAAGATTACTTACATGCACAACGGGTATTACAACAATATGGAGAAATGCCTGCATTTCAAGGCATAAAAGGTGATTGTGCTGTAATCTTAGAAGAGTTAAAAACTGAGTTGAGGAAACAGTTTTGCAATTCAAATGCCTCTACAAAAGAACTAACCGAATCGGTTGATTTATTGTTACAACTAGAGGAACCAGCAAAAGAATTGTGTGTTGAGTTTTTGTCTTGTGCCGAAAAACGTCTTAGTGAGCAACTTGTGATGTTAAAAGATCAGAGCGAACAAAGAGATATCGTTGAATTTGTAGATCTTGGATGTTCAGGTTTTCTAAGTGATTTATGTTTGATGGTTGCTTCATTTCATGATATGTTTATCAATAGAATAAACACCGACAATATTGAAAATAATGAAATCTTTGAAAATTTTGCTGCGGTAGAGTTGGAATCTTTTGTAAAAGAAAATATGCAAAAGTACTTTGACTTGGTTCAAAACAAAGTAGACTCTGAACAGGATATTGCTGATACAAATACTTTGGTTCAAGCTCTTGATCGTTTTTATATGAGA
The DNA here is from genome assembly GCA_034092305.1 of Diaprepes abbreviatus. Classification (NCBI taxonomy): domain Eukaryota; kingdom Metazoa; phylum Arthropoda; class Insecta; order Coleoptera; family Curculionidae; genus Diaprepes; species Diaprepes abbreviatus. The sequence goes on from JASJET010000206.1 coordinate 960,995, forward strand.
ATTGAAGGAAACAAGTTCTCTAAAGAAGTTAATTTTACAGAAATTGCTACTGAAATCATTAATAATGCTGGAAGGAAACAGTGCAAAGCACATTTACAAATTCTAAAATTAGCTTTTTCTGATACCCTAACTAAAGTAAGACAAGCATTAACAACTCCAAAGCTTATAGGCCAAGATGATTCCTCTAAAAATTTGAGTGAACTCTTAAGCTTTATGATCATGACAGTTGTGGAAAAAACAAAGGGAGTTCTACAAGATTTAGTAGCCTTTATAAGTCCTGAAATAACTTTTGCTAAAAAAGCCCAATTTAAAGATAGTTTTTGCATTGACAATGTTAGGGAAGGTTTAGTTGTTTGTTTCCTGCACCATCTTACTGCTTCTGTTCGAAGTTTATGCTCTGAGGGTATTTTAGATTCAAAGGTACCTCCGACGTTAATCCTTTTACTATCAAAATTCTGTCTAGATTTTCGTAGTGGCAGTGTTCATTTCTTACTATCAGAAACAGACGAAGTATTTCATATAAATGCTAAGAAAAATAACAATGCTCTGACAAACGAAACAGAAATTAGTAATAATATGCAAGAATCGGCTCAATATTTGCTAAATTATTATGTGCGTCTTCAGGGCCATAATTGTTCCCAAATGTTGAGAAAAAGTGTAGAGACTAGAGATTGGCTACACACAATTGAGCCACGAACTGTAAGAGCTGTTATGAAAAGGGTAGTAGAAGATATTTCAGCAATTGATGCTACAGTTGCTTTACTTTATGAAGATCAAGGAACTGCCACTGGAAACAGTAGTGATTCCAGTAGAAAAACACATAGTATATCCATTTCCAGGCATCAGTATAGGTCTAACTGGTCAAGTTATACACCTAGTCATTTGGATTCCACTCTGGTGTCTAATATGCACAAATTGTTCAGTGAAAGAATTGAGATATTCTCGCCAGTGGAGTTTTCAAAGGTATCTATTTTAACAGGCATTATTAAAATTAGTTTAAAAACTTTTATGGAATGTGTAAGGCTGAAAACTTTTAGCAAATATGGATTACAACAAATTCAAGTAGATACCCATTACCTACAGCTGTACTTATGGCGATTTGTTGCTGATGAAAACTTGGTTCACTTTTTACTGGATGAAATTTTGGGTTCTGCAGTGCATAGATGTTTGGAGCCTGTATTGATGGAACCTAGTGTTGTTGATATTATTTGTGAGAGGGGTTGAAAATTAATTTTTATTACTAATCGATGTTTTGTAAATGTTATTTCTATATAGTATTTATTTATATTGTAGAAATTGTAAGTATAAATATAACCCATGTAAAGTAAGTAAAGAATTATTATTTTATTTCAGATCTGAAAAAACAATTTACTACAGGTTATCAAAAATCAAACCATTTAAGCCTTGTTGGAAATAAAGCTTGATTTGGTAAAAGTGGGGCTCCTAGGAATAAGTTGAACATCGAATTTATGTTCTAATTTTAACGGTTTACTTTTCAAAAATAAATTGCAAAAATTGAAAATGTTAAATCATTAAAAAAAATATGAAAGATGAATGAATAGGCGAGGCAGGTACGCTTAAAGTATAAGATTTCCGGTATTTTTTTTATTAGAATATGTTCATATTTTGGGTGGAGCTATAGGCTCAATGGTCTCGCCCTTGACATGTGCAGACAATTTTATATATTTTGAATTGAGTTTATTTTAGTTTGCGCATTCACCAGTATGTCAAGATCTATAAAAATAGGTCTTGCACTTACTAAAAGAGTTTTTATGTGTTAAACTTCATATTAGGGAAAAATAAACACATAAAGATGCCTCTCCTTGGAGCAGGAGTAACTCTAAATATTTTTCAGTAAGGGTTCCAAAACTCTTCATATATAGATAGGTCAGTTTAAAAGTGGAATTACGTCATATTGAATTAATCAGAATTGCTTAGGATGTTTGCGATTGCGTGACCTGACAGATAAATTTAAAATTTTTCTCGCGATCCTAACCATATTTATCATTTTTTATCGGCCATCACTTATGTCTTCATATCTCTAGATACATTTTCTACTCACCACAATATATCCTTAATGGGACTTCTGGGCTACACACCAATAGTATTACATTAAAAAATGACTTCAATATTGACAGATGACAATTTCCTAGAATAGTGGTGGGAGGTTAGTTTTGACGTTGACAAATTAGGTTGTTTTTTGGTTCCTTTATAAAAGTATTTTTTCCATTTAAAAATAATCGAAAACAAAAACTTTCTAGTATGCCATAACGAATTTTGCATCGAACCAAGGACTTTAATATTTTTCATTTCTTTACACAATTAAATAACAATATAATTAATCGTTAAACCAAACAAAAATATACAATTAATAAAATATGGGGACATTTTTCTTAGAAATAGTCTTTTCTCTTTGCTTTGTGATATGTTATGGTAGAATTCATGAGTTAAAAATAACAGTAAGTACCTGTTTTCCCTAAAAGTTTGTTATTATAACTTTTTATAAATTCCAGAATGATGCTAGAAAATACATAGGACTAAGCACCTTTGGATTTTATCAAGGAGGCACTCTAGAAGTAAAATTATCGAATTTTCACGCTACCCCTGAAAATAGTAGTGCTTTGGTAGGTGTAAAATTCTATCTGAGAAAATATACTTATCTCATTTAGATAATGTTGTTCTAAACATACATATTAATTTGTTTTTCAGTTTGGTTTTAGTTTAGACCGTACTATTAATGATGGAATGAACCCTTATCTAGACAGTCATCAAGATTCATGCATACTTGAGAAAAACATAACAAACAACAATAGTAATGAAGAGTTTGTGTATTTCCTTATGGATCTTAAAAACAACAAGTTAGTAATTGAAAAATAAGTACCACTTAATATTAATTTTATCTTTTGGTGTTTATATGTAGACTTCAGGTAAAATGTGCTGACCAGCTACGCTCGAAAGGACTTCATTCTTCACTCCACATATACAAAAGTAAAGATGAAAAGAAAACTCCTTTAACTGCTAATGCGTGCAAAGCTATGAACTTTGATATCACACCTTTTGATGTCAAAGATAAGACTTATTATAATGCTTCTGTAAGTAAAAACTTGTTTGGTAATGTAATTCAGGCTTAAGTATAAGTAAATATTTGGGTAATTATTTTGATTCAGCGTTATCTAAGAAAATCACATTTTTTTGAAAAAATTTCTGATATATACCCCCTATTTCAAGAGCTTAGAACAAGATTCTGGCCTTGGTTTTTCACTATTTTTCTTTGCTTTCCCGGAAAATCTAAAAACACCACATTTACTTCATAAGGCAGTTTTATTTCTAAAGAAAATACAGGACTTTTGTATTTATTTTGAATGGTACTAGTTAAAATAAATTATATGGAATATATTTGAACTATTTTTGCATAAATTTTAGCAAATTTAGAAAAACTTGTATTTTCAACCTAAAAGCAAAAATGCGTTTTGTAAACGTCATAGATCATTGTATTACTAAAAACGTTCAATATTTGTTGCTACGTTGCCAGATCTAAAATACTTTCTTAGTAAGAACTATAAAATTTGTCTCTATTGATCAACAACATAGTTTAATTTTTTAAAAACAAGGGTAAAATTAATCTTAACCACTCAAAATTTTTTGTTGGTTCAGGTTTAGCTTGGTTTTAGTTATCATTGATAATCCGCGATCATTTTGGACATATATCCATATGAATAAAGAAGAAAAGGTAGTACCAATTTTTCTGAACTATCAAGACTAATTTTTATCTTCTCAGTATTTTTCATTCACGTATTTAAAATCAAATGATTATACCAAATCAAATCATACTTCATATTCAAGTTTACCTACTTCACATATAAACCTCTACCATATAAATATTTCTGAAGTGTTTTATAAATTTGACAATATTGATATAATAAGAGTCTTGGTTCTGAGGATCTTACCTTTATTTTAATTCAAAATGGTGCATTTGGATTGTCTCGACCTTCTGTATAATAAGTCACTAAAAATGGAGATCTTTCCATGTCATTCATAGGAGTCAATTTTGTTCCTTTTATATAATAAAAATGGTTTGAAAAATGATGTTAACAGTTATCGACCTGTTATACTAAAGTCGCATTTTCCTAAGGTTTCAAAAGAATTGTTAGTGATTTTTTATGCTTATGTTTTTGAAGAGTTGCTTCAGACAAAAAACAGGGCTTTATGAAAGATGGATCTATTATAACACCTCTTCTTATTTATGAATAAAAGGTTTCTTCTGCATTAGAAAGTAGATATGCTGTTGATTCAATATATATGGATTTTGAAAAGGCTTTCGATTGTTTTGATGTTGAGATTTTGGTTCAGAGACTAACCAGTTATGGTGTCAAAGGATTGATTTTGGAGTGGTTGCAGTCATATCTCTCTGATCATAGACCGAAAGTAAAGTTGGAAATTTTTAGTCCATCTTGCTCCTTAGCTTTTTAATATTTTTATCAATTACAGTTGAGTTTTTCATCATAGTGAGATTCTCCTATATGCAGATAATCTTAAAGCTTTTAAAACCACCGACACTCTAGATGCATCAGATTTACTGCAAGATAACCTTTTTCATTTTAAAAAGTGGGTGAGGGTAATAAGATGAAACTTAATATAAAAAAATGTAAATACATTCAATTCAGTAGTAAAATTAATTCATATTTAATATTTAATAGTAAAATATCAATTATCAATAAGAGAGATATGTATAATATTTGATAATAAATTGATTTTTTCTGGCCACATTGATCACATAGGTAATAAGGTACTAAAGATGTAATACTTGTTCAAGTTTAATTTGAAAATAGTATTTGCGTGCGGTCACCTTATTATCAATGTTATAAGGACAGAATTGAAAGGATAAAACATTAATTTTTACAATTTATTGGATATAAAACTGGAGTCCATGGAAAAAATTTTAATTATGATGAATAATGATTATGGATGGCTGGATATGCTAATGGGCTGGGTGATTTGAATTTCTTTGATATGTCCTTGAATCATTTTAAATGACTGTTGGAATTGATTGTCGATTGATGTTTTGTGTTTTCGTTGTTACTGATTGAGAGGTGTTTATTTTTTTTTTCTTTTGTAGACACCCTTTTATTATATTATTATTGATTTCACATTGTTATGTTTGACTCTAGCTCTGTAATTAATTATTGTAAAACGGACAGTGTTGTCCGTTGATAAATAAATAAATGACTATCTGCAGGATATGCTAAGTTTGCATGAATAAAATATGTATAAATTCTGATAGGATATTCATTTATAAACTTGTTAACAATGACATAGATTGTAGTGATCTTTTGTATTTGGTGAATTTCTATGCGCCTCCACGACGATTGAGAGAGGTAAATACATTTCAGCTTTAACATCGCCGCAGCAATTACGGACAATTTTTTACAATAAACACAATCATTTCTGATGGAAATGAGTTGGGGCGTGGATATATTCAGAACCTCATTGTACTCTTTGAAGATATCTTTAAAATATACCACATAAACCTCATTTTAATTTAGCTGTGTGTATTGTCTTGTTACTGTTGTTATTTGTAGGTCCCAGTTCCTTATATTATTTTTATGAATTTACTTATTATATTTTTATTATTTTATAAGTGATGATGTAAAACTGGTTTGTATCCATTGATGATTAAATAAAAATTAGTATGAAAAACTGAAACTAACTTGACCTAAACTAAACTGTTATTGTCCAGTGAGACCACGTGAAGGCGGAACAATCTCGGCCTGTAAAGGATATTGGGAAAGGTCTGAATTAGTAGGAAAGTGAGTTATTTAGAATCTGCTGCAAAAACATATGGTTAGTAAAATTACAAGACCAAGATGTATCAAAATGAATTAGGATTATAAAGTTGATGGAAGAGGGGTATTGTGTGGCACCAGTACAATAAGAAATGGGTGGTATAAAGAAATATCAAATAAAAGCGAATTATTAATATTCTTCCTCATTGTAGATGTTTTTGTGGTTGGAATATTTTTATTCCTGCCTTTCTTTTTGCATTTTTTTTTACTTAACAGTTTCTGTTAACAGCAACAAAAGGAATAGAAACCATGTTTATGCTCTGGCAACAGCGCCCTTTCCAAACAAGTAGCTCCACTATTAGATATGACAAGCCATTTTGTTTTGCTTTCTTTTTTAATTGTTTTTCTAGATTTCCAATTGAAAAGTGAAAATTTATGAAATTTATATAATACAGAAGCTTATATTAATGTGAAATTTGTGGTTGTAACAAAATTTTAATGATTTAGTGCAAGAAATTGAACCTAAAGTGAATTGATCTCCTTTCTGGGAAAGTGTAAAACCAAAGTAAGATTCGAGTTCTATGACCTTCAAATAGGGGAATTTTTTAAAAAAAGTTTTCTTAGATTTCACTTGATTGAAATAATTACCAATATTTGGAATTCTGGTTTAAATTTATAATTTCTTTTTGTTTTAGTTCATGATGTCAGTAGAAACATTAGGTGAAGAAGGTCTTTATAATTTATTTTTCCACAGTTGTCCAAATTACAATCCACACACAGAGACAGTGGTGGATTTTCAGATGGAAATTGTGGAACTGAATGTAGGAAACTATCTCTCGGCTAGTGAAATGCCATTGCCTGCACTCTACTGCACCATGTCAATACTGTTCTTTTTATCTGGAATGTTCTGGGTATTTTTGCTCAAACAATCCAAACATCCTGTATTTAAAATACACTATATGATGGCTGTACTAGTGTTCTTGAAAGCAATTTCGCTTGCTTTTCACGGAGTAAACTATCACTACATAGAAAGGCTTGGATTTCACTTAACAACCTGGGCGATACTTTTTTATGTCGCCCATTTATTAAAAGGAGCACTTTTATTTGTTGTCTTGGTATTAGTGGGGACAGGGTGGACTTTTATTAAACATGTTTTAACGCCGAAGGATAAGAAGCTTTTTATGGTTGTCATTCCCTTGCAAGTTCTAGCTAATATAGCTCAGATAATTTTAGAGGAAAGCGAAGAGGGAGATAGGGAGTACTTGGCTTGGAGAAATGTTGTTATTTTGGTGGACTTACTGTGTTGTGGATGTATTTTGTTTCCTGTTGTTTGGTCAATACGACACTTGCAGGTAAGATAACATTTGGAATGTACAAAGTTTTTGTTCTAAAATTAAAAATGCTATATAATTTAAAAAATATATAGGTAGTACAATTTTAAAGACCATTAAAATTAGAATATAATTAGAACATAAATTCGATAATCAATACTGGGTTATTTTTGGCTTTAATGATAATAAAAATCAAATGTTTGTTTTTATCAACCCTGTATTATTTTTTGAGTTAACTTTTATTTTACAATAAATTGTAATAATTTTACTAGAAAAACCAAGACAATTTAAAGCATCTAGCTTGCATAGGCAAAGTGGTTACACTTTTTAAAATTTTGGTCTACAATTTCAAGAGTAGTTAAATATCGCAAAAACGGCTTATCTTAGGTATATGAAACATAACTGTAACTTACTTTTATTTGGTCCGCGCTATCAAAATATGCCAATATACAGGGCATTCCATTTCAATTTTGACAACTGGGGTGTGAATTTTTTTTTGTCACTAATGTGGATCCGCACTGAGTATGATGTAATTACAACCATTTTTTTTAGGAAGCTTCAGCTACAGATGGCAAAGCAGCCATGAACCTCAGGAAACTAAAATTGTTTAGACATTTTTATATTATGGTAGTGTGCTACATCTATTCAACTCGTATTATAGTGTACCTGCTCAAGATAACAGTGCCTTTTCAATATGGTTGGTTACATGAAATGTTCCGCGAAATGGCCACCTATGTGTTCTTTGTGCTGACGGCATATAAATTTAGACCTGCTTCGCATAATCCTTATTTTGCCTTGAGTGATGATGAGGACGATGTTGATGAAGTGTAAGTTAGCTTTTATGTCAACTTTTTACTAAATTGCAATTTCAGTATATATATATATATATATATATATATATATATATATATATATATATATATATATATATATATATTTATTTATTTATTTATTTATTTATTTATTTATTTATTGACAGTATTCTGCCGCCTGATATACCAATCCGATACAGAGTACCATAATTTGTTGGCTTTAGCTCCCAGGAGGTAGCACTCAATTAATAATGATGTTATTCGTAGTTTTCAATTTTTACAGCTACATTGATAAGATGTTTTCGGAACGATAATGGAACGGGAAGATATTTGGGGAACGTATTGTGCTTAAGCCGAGCTCCATTAAACTGGGCACCCTGTTATTGAGGTGAAAGCACGTTGCTTCGGTTTTAGATACGTTCCATTTTATAAAGTAGTTGCTCATGATGATAAAACCTTCACTTGGGATGTCCTCCGTCATAGATAGGTTTGGTAACTAAATCCTAAGGTCACATCGTTGGTAGAATTAAAGTTTTTTGAAACCAGAGGGGTGGGTACCGACCCTTGGAGAAGACCTTTATTCAGGGTTTGTTTTCTGCTAGTATACTTTCAATAGGTCTGGTTGTCGTTTTGTACTTGATGGTTTTTAGGAATTTGTATGTGAGGTTCTGTCATTAGACTATGTCCTATGCTGCTGTAAGGTTTATAAAGACGACTGATGTTTTATTGTGTTTTTGGAAACTGGCTTTTATAAACGTTGTTGGAGAGAGAACTCGATTATAGTGGCTTCGCTTCTTCGAGAAACCTGCCTGTTTTACTGGAACGTGTTTCATTACTATATCGACAATACAATTGTAGATTCGGTTTCTCCAGTAGCTCATAACACGAACTAAAAAGGGATATAACTTTATGGCTTATCTTTACCCTTGCCTGCTTCAATGAGTGGTATTATCTTGGATTAGTTTTGATGGTAGGTTGCCGGTAAGGAGGATTTCTGATAAGAACCTGGATGGCGAGTTTCTAGTTATGGGGCTACAATGTAGCAAGTGTTCCAAGTTGATTCCATCATAACCGGGAGCCTTTCCAGGTTTTATATCTTATTATTTTGGTAATTTCTTTTTTTGAATTACGTCAGTTCTTTTTTAATTAATGTTGTACGGTTTTTGTCGCTAGGTGCTTTGGATGTCGAAACAATATGATTTGCAACATGATCTGGTTTTCCTAGGAGATTCTAAGCCTTTGTACTGAAATGCTTGAAATCTGTTTGGATACATTTTTCTCGGCGAGTGGCATCCAAGCTGTGCAGTGTTTTATCTGCAAGTTCTGGATCTTCGCTGTTTAAGTGTTCTTGATTCAGTATTTCGTTATTCTAACCAGAAATATATTATCTCCGGTATCCTCTCGGGATGCTCTGTTTTGCGGTGGAAATGATTGTCCCGCAAAATCCCCTATAGTTTTAGGATTTTGAGGGAATCCATTAGACGGTGCTATTTAAAATCTTTTGAAATGTGTACTAGTCGGCTTCACTAAAGTTCCATCTGGGTTGCGGTATTAAACTAATAGTTGGTATTTAAATTTCAACATTCCTTAGGCTCAGCTTGTATTGACTGTACGGGAATTAGGGCAGCACTCTCTGTGAGTTGATAGGGGCAGATCACTTTCGTCCGCTCCGGGCGCGGATCTAATTATGCCTGGTTGTTTGGTGTCGAAAACAAGGTGCATGTTGTTGTTATCAGTCCGTGATGTTAATTGAATTCCTGCTTGATCATCGCTTTTGTAACCCCATTCCGTGCCATTGCTGTTGAAGTCGCCAATGTAGAGCGCAGGATGATCATGTACTGGGAGCATAGTTGGTGGCCCCTTAGGTGGTCATTGTAAGGGACTCAACCTTTACTGTAATGGTACAAATGTTATTTGCGACGCACTATGGGATATTTGACATTCTTCTGAAAATCAAATTTCTCCAACTTGGGATAACGCGAATGAGATAAAAGGGTTCAGAGAGACTAATTTTGACCATTTCAAAATATGTTTTTGTGATACTAAAATACATGCCTCGGTCAAATTTGATAATGGGCTTAAGCTTATAACCTATAAAATATCGGTAAAATAACAATTTATTATTGGGTATAGGGCTTTTTATAGCGTTTTTTGCTAACTTTATAGGTTATAAGCTTAAGTTGTACTTGTGAATTTTTGGAGCACATATTTAAATTCTACATTTATAAAATCTTCTGAGCATCCCTAAAGTAGTTGTTTTTAAATTTAACTGGTGCCTGTATTGTGTGGTGAGTTCATATCTACATATTTTTAGCCTTACCGAGTCAGGTGCAACTGAAGGACTAAAAAAGGTTAACTCGAGAATTGTTAAGGTACCAATACATATGACGATAACCGAAGTAACCGAAGAAGAAAAAGATGCTCTTCTTGGACAAAGTGAGAGCAGCCACGACTACGATTAACAGCTTTATTGACACGTCAGATATTAATCGATCTTTAGGATGACAGAAGGTGAACAAAACAATTAAGATTAGCCAACAAACTAATCTGATATAATTAATTTGGGCATTTTCTTTCTAATTTGAAAATATGGTCTATTGTGTCAATGTAGCCTTAAGTTTTAAGCTTGGCGCTGCGTTCACTAATTTAAGTCACTATATTTATTTGCTGTGATAGATGAAATGGAGGCGAGTTAGTTAAATTATTTATAGCGGCGTAGCCAGGATTCTGACTGAGAGACAAAGATTTTTGGTAACCATTCCAAAATAATATGGTTGATTAATTTTTGTTTGTAGAGGAACGAAACCTGCACTATCTTTAAGGGAAAAGGTTCTTGGTTAAATTTTCTCAAACTTGTTCTTGAGTTTGACCTTGACCTCGATCTTGAAGGTTACGTCAAGGTTAAGTTTTTTTTTAAATGAAAACCCCATTTCCATTGTAGAATCAAAATATGTGAAAGATTCTACGATCACTGATATAATATTCTTATGTTTTTTTTTTCTAGAGGTCCTTTGAATATCAAATGCACTTTATGATATAAAATTCAAGGACGGTTAAATAACTAATAGTTCTGAAGAAAAACTGAATAAAATAATTGTAGAATTTTTTATTAAGCATTTTCTGGTGACCTTACAGGTCGAAGTTAAAGCCATGGTCACCAAAAGATTCCCAAGTACTTGAACTTAAATTTTTTTTTTGGTTTCCTTGGTTTTCTTGATTTATGCGAGCATCATTTTTTTGACCTTTAACTAACCCCTAGATCGTATGCAAACCTATACGTTTTTTACATGGAAAATATTCATTTTTGCAGTGAAAAAGGGGATTTTCAAATGAAAAAATTACCTTGACCTTGAAGTAATCTTGGAGGTCGAGTTCGAGGGCAAACTCAAAGTTACTAAAATAAATCCAGTGAAAAAACCTACAGCTTTTGTCTTTAGAGTTTTTCTCCAGAACCCTTAATGTTTGAGATTCTCCAGGTTCACTAAAATCACAAAACCGCAACTTCAAGTTTATATATCCCAAAAACTATGGATTTTTGAGCTCCATACCCATGAGAGCTTATGTTCTACAAAAACTTTCTTTTCCCAGAGTTTGAGAAAATTTGACCCAGAATTATTTCACTTAAGGATAGTGCGAGGTTCTTTGAAAGAAATTAAGGCTATGTTACTAATTGTATAAAGAACGAAAGCTTTCACGGCTTTAGTCAAGTTGAAAATCATGGTTCTTGGGTTTAGACTGTGTCAAATGGGAATTATTTTCCGATGTTTCGCCTACAATTGCACGAGGCATCTTCAGGGATCTTTACTCTACTACACTAGAATACTGAATTGAGTGATCTAATCTCGTGGAGTAAAGATCCCTGAAGATGTCTCGTGCAGTCGTAGGCGAAACGTCGGATAATAATTTCAATTTGACACTGTCTAAATCCAATAACTAAGATTTTTTACAAATTGTATATATAAATTGATAATGATTACTCATAACAGACTGTTGCATGTTGCGCCAGTAAAATGAATAATTACTTTCAGATTTTTTTGTTAAAGTTGGCATGTGTATTTTTAGGAGTTTGTATTTTATAACATGTTAAGACGGGTTTACTGTTACCCAAATGCAAAATTGTGGTCCTAAAGTATAATATGTTGCTAAGTTTTTTTCTCCAATTAATGGACCCATATTACTTTAACTTTCATGAATTATGTGACCTATATTATGGAATGGAATGAGGATGATTTTTTTACTTAATGATTTTTACGGGTTGTTATCATGAAAGATGATGAAATTCCTTTAAATTTATGGAAAAAATTAATGAAAGGTTTTAAGGTGTAATTTTATAAATTTGTCATATGTGTGGGTTACGCTAATTATGTGATACACTTTAACCAAAAATTTTCGAAAAAAAATAATATTTTTAAAATAACAGTTTTTTCTTTACATCCGGAGAATATTTTGTCCTTCAACGTTTCTGGTCTTGTTTTTGGAACATCTTTATTTCCGTCTACATGTTTCTTTAACCTTCTTAATCCCATTCTGTATTTATGTATATTACTTTTTTCTTTTAGCAACTTTAACTTTATAATTTATTTAGTCTTTTAATATATATATCCTTCTTTTTAATTTCCCATTGTCTTACTCTTCTGAATTCTTCTTGATTACATACTCTTTTGCTAAAATACCTTTTGTCCGGAAATAAAGCGAACCTATGAAAAAAGAAAATAGTTTTCATCAAATTTTATTTTGTCCCCTGCAAAGTATTTTCCATTTCCAGTCTTCAAACCTCTCGTTTCTACCGCAATGTCTTCACGTTGAAAATTTGAGTTTCAGTTAGAAAAATAAGTCACATGGTGCTATGTGAGATATTTACAGTGTTTGTGATATTGGTTGAGTGTTTGGGTGAAGACTCTTAATCAATAACTGAAATGTGTGGGGTGCAAGGTCCATCTAACTATTGTATTATATTTCTGTCCTTTTTTTATGTAGGGTGTCGCGTAAACGATGCCTAACGGCTAAATAATAATCCTTAAAATCCCAACCATCAATAGTCATAGCATTGCATCTATTATACCACACCGTTGAATTGTTAATGGTACAACCATCTTTTGAAATTAAGAACGCAGTGAAGAAGCTTGAAAGTAACAAAGCATCAGGACGATATGGATTCCAGCTGAGAGTTTCAAACAAAGAACTCTCGAACTTTACAAAATCTGTTAACATTGATATGAGAATGAAGTTATACCTGATGAATGGAAAGAAATCGTCTTTATCTCACTCCACAAGAAAGATGTCAAACTGGTTTAAAACTTTTGCCGTGGTATAGGTTTACTAAACAGCCCGCACAAGATACTTTCAAACATCCTTCTAAATCGCATTGAACCATTTGTCGACAAGATCATTGCCAAATACGAAAGTGGATTTCAACGAGGTAAATCCAGCATATCCCAACTATTTACTATTTGCCAGTTCATGAAAGAATGTTGGAAGTTCAATAGTGAGCTCTACAACACTTTGTGGATGTTCAACAGGCATATGATAGCATCAGATATTAGAATAAGACTTTGACTGATTCGTCTTATCAGGACTTGTCTAACAGAGATAAAATTGGAGGTGGATACAGTGAAACTTTTACAATTAATAACGGCCGTAAACAGGGTAACCAATTCTGTTTAACATCGCCGTAGAAAGAGTCATTTGAATTGTCACACTAGACACTTAAAATTTGCGGTCTTTATGGACCCTAGTTATGCTTTGCCTACATTGACGATACCACACATCATAGACAGAACCACTGAATTGGGAAGGAATGTTTTAAAAAATTGAAACAATAAGCCAGCAAAATCAAATAACATTAATAGTCTGATTTCTCTACTAGATGAACAGCAGGGATTCAGGTCAGGAATATCTTGTACGGATGCCGATTATCTCTCAAGACAATTAACAAAAGAATCGATTGAATACCAGCTTTTATGTGTTTTATGGACCTACTCAAGGCATTCTATAGTGTCTGGCTGAAAGATGTTTTGTTTCTCCTCTATACTAAGCAAACACATAATCTTATTAAAACAATAGAAAACATATACACGGAAATCACTTCCAAACTACGTTAGAGGGGGAGCCCACAAAATAAATACCAGTTGGAAGTGGTATTCGTCAGGGTAATTCATTGAGCATGCTTCTTTTCAACTTTGTCATAGACGAGGTAATAACAAAAGTACGTACATTGAAAGGATACAAAATGGACATATTCTGTTGTGCCGATGATGCTTTATTGGTTGCGGAAAATGAAGACAATTTACAGCGACTTTTGTATCTGTTTAACCAGACAGTTAAATCTTTTAATATAATTTTCGCTTCCAAAACGAAATGTATGACATCAAAAACACCCCGTAAGAGGTTGACGGGGAAATATTCAACAAGAAATGAAATTCAAATCTCTTGGTATAGAGACCTCAAGCTATGGCGATTTCGAAGCAGAAGTAAGAGAACAGACAACAAGGGCAATACGAATGGCAGGATGTCGGAGCGATACAATATGGCGTAATAAAAGCATAGGTATTGAAGCCAAATCTAGAATATATATAACGACAATAAGACCCATCATGACATATACTGCAGAAACCAGACCAGAAATCTTAAAAACTAAAAAGCTATTGAAGATAGTTGAAATGTAGGTAATTTGAAGGATAGCGGCAAAAAGACGTTTTGATAGAGAGCGAAGTGAAAATGTAAGAAACGTGTAAGATAGAAGATATAAACAACTGGTTGCTGAATCGGAAAAAAGAGTGGAATACGCGCATTAACAGAATAGATGACAGAAGAATAGTCAGAATTGTACGTGACAAATTACCCTTGGGAAATAGAAGTGTAGAACGCACTTGCAAAAGATGGAACGATAATCCGGACCCAGATTAGTGGGCTAGTGAAGGAAGAATGAACAAATGCTTCGCCTGGAAATAAAAAAAGAAGAAGAAAAAAGTACATGTACGTTACCCGCTACAAAGCAAGAGATCGCATTAAGTAAAATAGTACAAAAGAAAAATTCAACTAACATATTACAATGATTCTCGAACTGGAATAAAACATAGGATCGCCATCTTCAATAAATGCTTCTTTGTACTATAATATCTTACGAAGTGTAAAATCCATTCTAGAAGATCAAAAATTACAGTATGTAAGATAATTATTCGATCGGTCGTGATATATACATTCGAAACATGACCACTGGTAGTGCAATACACGCACTTACATAGAAAATTCGAAAACCCTTGGAAAAATATTTGGCCTATTTCAGGATGAAAAGGACCATTATAGTACACGTACGATTGTCGAACTATCGGAACTATACAATAGTCTTGATGTCGTACAGGAGATTAATACATATAGACTTGGACGGACCTTCATGAACGTTCTTTTGCCACTTGCAGTTGTACTTAAAACAAATGACACATGCAATTTTCCATTTATTTCCGGACAGAAAGTATAATAGAATATAGATATTCTGTATTTTAACTTTTACCATAAGATTTATTTTACAACATTGTAAGTAAAAGTTTTGTTTGAAACAAAATGTCTTATTCTTACAATAATTCAAATGATAGAATTCACTTAATTTTGTTAATACACAAGCCAACAAAATTTGACAGATTTTTAGTAACAGAAAGTCTAGTATACTTTTCCGAAGGATTTTGGTGCGTTGGATCCGAATCTGGCTTTAGAATTGCTCCATCGCGTCAGGTTTTGAGATATACTAACCTAAAAGTTCAAAAAGCACTATTTTTCGACATATATGAGGTTATGTAAAATCACAATGTAATTTTTTTCACAAAACTAGTAGGAGCACCTAAAAGTATCAGTTTTGAAATGTCCAGATATCTTTTTGTTTTTCACTAAGATATGCTAATTTGAATTTTTTATCTCACCAATCTACTCGAATGAAAGCCAAAAACATAGTACAAGCTACCTCTTTGAGTGTATTTTTCTAAATTCCATTATTTTGATGAAAATAACTGTATAATCATTCTAGGGGTAGCTGATTACAAATCCATTGTCGAATTTTAAAAAGTCAACATGACGGATCCAATATGGCGATCGAGAATTTCGAAAAGTTTTTAATTTTAGGGAAAATTTGTGTAAATAGGTATTCTCGAGATTACTGGCTGCGAATCCTCGGTCAGATTTTGAAAATATAAACAGCTGAGAATAAACGCTATTTGGGGGAAGAAGAAGAAGAACAGCTGAGAAATTTATCAGCTATATTCGATCTGTTGTATTAGTCTTTTAAAATTTTCTGCTCTAGCGATTCCCTACGTCAAAAAGAATGGTTTTTTATTAAAAATAAAACAGTGACCTTGAATTAACTACAAAGGTCATTGCCAGGTTAAAATTAACGTCACCATTGACTTTTTTTTTAAATCTGATATTGGAATCGTAATCAGCAATCAGCAACGTATACATAAATTTTCTTTTAAGTTGAAAAGTTTTTGAAATTTTTGTTCGCTATATTGGATCCAGTTTGAATTTTCAAAATCTGACGGTGGATTTGTAATCAGCGACCCTTAAAATACTTATATAGTAATTTTCATTAAAATAATAAAATTTAAAAAAGTACACTCAAAAATGTAGCTGGCACTCTGTTTTTGGCTTACGTTCGAGTAGATCAATGAGACACAAATTTCAAATTAACATATGTCGATGAAAAAAACATATCTAGACATTTCAAAATTGATTTAAAAAAAAAATCTAACGTAATGGATCAATTCTGAAGCCAGCAGTGCGATTCTGTGTTACGTAGAATTCTACATCTAGTTTTCTACTCTCGATCTCTATCGGTGAAAGCGATAATAGCATTTGTCGGCATTCTGTGTTTCTATCGTCTATACTTCGGGCGTTTTCGGATATTGTACTACCCAAATGAAAAAAAAAATCATTTTAAATTTAGTGATATCGAGTAACTATTTTAATTCGCCGTCAATGTTTGGTAGTTTTTTCTTCAACGGATGATATGTATGAGAAGTTGTGGATAGGTTTATTTTTATTGTTTTTCCAAAGTAACAGAAATAATCGATATCAGGCTATTCTTTTGCAACACAGAATACCACACATGTAAGATTAAATCTAGTAATAGAATTCTATATGACACAGAATCCAGCCACAGATTCGCATTTAACGCACCAAAATCCTTTGGGAAAGTATACTAGGATTTCTGTTACTTGACCCTTGTTGACCTGTGTAATCATTCGCCTATCAAACTAAATTAAAATTTGAGGTAAAATGAGTCAATAGGGGAGATCGGGGAAATCATACGCAAATCTGCATATTTAGGTTATACCATATTTTGATTTGGCACATGGAACCTTCACCGAATTTCGGGAAATTAATTCAGGGACTGCCTATTTGAATTTTCTGTGTTTAGTATTAATTTACTAAAATCTGGAGTAGATTCTACATACCAAAATAAAAATATTTAACCACCGTGCCTTGGTCACCCCTTCACGAAGAAACCCTTATTTTTCAAACCTAGACTTGGGGAATTTTTATTTTATCTTGATGTAACGTTAGTGACATATATTTTGTAATTATTCTATTGAAAAAGACAATGTGGTTACCGTACATTTATTATTTACTTATATTGGCAATTTAAAAGGACTATAGTTAATTTTAACTTAGTATAAGCAAACTTAACTTAAACCGTATGTCTAAAAATGTTCTTTAATAAATAATTTCTTCTAAGTATTTTGCTTTTCTTTTCTTCAACTGCAAAGGGAACTAATATTTTATTGATTACTATTATAGGGGAGTATTCCGTCTTTCCGAAAGATAAACTTTATGTTATATATTTATAGGTAAAATTAATATTTCTCTACATTTTGTATAATTAAGCAAACTGAAGTTAATTTTATTTATATCTCTTTTCGTGCCACGTATTGTTTCGCGACAATCTCTACTTCAAATAGCCAATAAGAGTCGCACATACCATGGTAGCAAGAACGAAGACTTTGCTTTTAACATTTAACTAATTTTTTTAACGTATTGCGAATACTAAATATATCACCCCAGTGTTTAATAAATATACTTTTAATCTCTCTGTGTCCTCTGGATCTATTTAGAAACATTAACAAGAGGAGGTCGCGACATTGTCATTACCGATTTTGATGAGATTTAAGAATTATGTCGACTAAGGTCATCTAAAGAAATCCTCAAAAGCGTTTGTGCCATTGCTGATTTGATTGTTGTGAAAAAAATTTTAATGTCGAACGCGTTATACGTTGATAAGTGAGATACTTTTTAAGAAGTTCTCTCACATCAGCCGCCATGGCGCAACAGGGTAAGCGCTTTATCAGTGCTCCGAGAGCTGAGGGTTCGATCTCCGCTCGATTCAAATATTTTTTGCCGGTCTTTCCACGGTTGTAATGTTATTTTGCCGTTTCCACGCACTGCACAGTTTACTACGATGTTTAGGGCCATTGTCTTGCAGCACCCAGGTTGTTGTGTCTGACCCAAGAAACTTTTTTGCAGACCTCATTAAGCATTTTTTTTAATAAATGTTGCATATTCTTTCAGCATTCAAAATACCGGTAAACACAAAAAGGCGACCAATTCCACGTGTGGAGAAGCATCCCCAAATATGCACTTTTAAAGGGTGTACTATTATGCTGACTTGTCCAAGCTTTCGACAAAGAAGACCATGCCCAGAAAGAAGATTCATCTGTGAAAATAACATTGCACCAATCTCGATCCAAATTTTCCTTTGCCCAGTTGAATATTTTTTGAACGTGTTTTTCAGATAACAAAGGTTTCTTCAAAGTAGCATGGGCTTAGTTAAGAGGAGCAAGAGTGGGCACTGCCCACCCTACAAAACTCATTGCCCACCCTAGAAAAATCGACAAAATTGAAGAAATATACTGTTCTCATTGTTTTTATCTTGAGAAAAAGGTTTTTTACTTACCGGCTGCCCCCCCCCCCCCCAGGAAATCTCCTTAGCTACGCCAATGCAAAGTAGCCCGAAAAGATACATCGTTTTCGTGCAGGCGACTGCGGATTGTATGTAGAGATATATTTATTCCTTTTTGACGTAGTTTTGACTGAATGGAACGCAGTGAAAGGCCTGGAGTATCTCGAAAAAGACGAAGGATCGCTCTATCCTGCTCTTTAGCTGTCACTAGGCTTGATCCCTTCTCTGACAGGAAGTCCACGTTCCCAACGTCTAAATATCGTTTCACCCATTTCTCGACGAAACTCTCCGACTTTTTTAATGTATTTTGCAGCCGATTTATATGATAGTTTCCTTCGATCATACCCTGTAGATAGATTTAAACAACAATAAATTTGTTTAAAGGCTGTTTATGGTCGGTGGAGAAGAGGCTTTTTTGATGTTTGACAGACATAAACATGTTTACTTATCTTTTCTTTTAGTTTAATTGCTTGTCGTGACTCTTTTCAGTGTTTTGAAGTGTTAGAAATTACTATAAACGCGTTTACAATTAATATTAACACAAAGACGATTTAAAAACTTCTTTTTATTGGTAAATATTGTTAGATATTGTTTACATATTGAAAATAACAATAGTAATAATTTAGGCAACCATATATTCATACTTTTATGTATTTAGAATTGACGTGCCGATTATCATATGATATTTGTTAAAATAATGCAATTAGAAAAGGATAGCATAAAATCGGTATGTGTGTACCAAGAAATTAAATATCTACTGTTATCAACACTTTTTCAAATATAAATAAAAATATTATTACGTTATTCAGCGTTTAAACAACCGGGTCCTAGTTCTGACGTTATGGTAATTCTACAGGGGTATGTTCGAAGATAGTTTCGGTCCTTTAGCATGTTGAATAAGAAACACTGTTTCGTACCTTTGCAAGTACTTTTCACGCAATGTAACAATAAACAATTCATTAGAATTAATAGTGCTAAACACCGGTAGAAGTTATATTGCGTATTAGGGAATGAGTCAAAGATTGTTACCAAATAAAGAAATAGCGTTGTGGTGTCTTTTTTCTGAATAATAGCGGTCACACTGTTGAACAGACTGTAATCGAAAAATCTCAAAATCGATTATTTTTAATCGAAAAACAAAACCATTCAAAAGTATAGAGTAATGTTTTTTCGTCACATTATTATTATATATGTATGTATTTAAATGGAGTGCATTTTCAACATTTAATAAAGTGATAAATTCAGTATTGTTACTATATTTCGAGTTTTAACATGTTCAGAGCTGTACAGAAGTTTAAAAAAAATTGGGGGTCACTATATAAAAAATCAAAGTTGATTATTGCACCTTTTCTTTTGAGTCACCCTTTATGATTTAATATATTGTACCAAAAAATATAAAATCGACGTGTCCGAACTGTTTTCCAAAAAATTCAGCGCTTATTAAATAATAAATTTATTTCAGATTTTATATCCCCATTGTATGTCTGGCCGAATATTTTTGTAGAATACTGTATATTGAAACGAAAATCTCTTCTCATTTTTAAATTGGGATGAAAACAGAAAAAAAAAACTTTTTTACTTAGTTTTTATATTTTATTAAGTGAAATAACAACAACTAATTTACAACATTACAAATGTGAATATTTACCAAAGTGTGTGAATTTATTGTCTACTGGTATAAAAATTACTATTCCTTTTCAAAAATGTGTTGAATTAGTATATTTAATTTATTTTAACTTAACAATACCCAGTTTTCTGTGGAAGTTTATGGGCAAGACTTCATACAAAATTTTCACATATCGGGGTTTAATTTCCTTTAAAAATCATATTTCCATAATTTGTAACAAAATACCGTAATTTTAATTTGATCGGTACGATCAGGACTGATAACTATAGTCAGTCAAAATGAAACTCACTGCAACTCGTACAAGCTAATATTTGGCCAGGTGCAACTTAGAAGAAAACAACTTGTTTATTTTAGTTTACTGTTTTCTACTTAAACATAACAACTTCCGGTTTAATCGGAAATGACCAGAAACTCAAGGTTAGTGAGTTGATCGGATAATATTATTGGACAGAGTATTATCTTGAAGAATAACTATAACCATATGTTTATATGATTTGTTTTTGATGCTGTTCAAAAATACAATGTTAACAGGTGGTCCGAAAAGTTCGGAGACTGGTACATAAATGACGACTTTAATAACATACATATATATATATATATATATATATATATATATATATATATATATATATATATACCATTTTTAGTTAGGACCAACCTTCAAATGATACGTGTCAAAATTTGATGGCATTTCGACCAGTAGTCATCGAGTTATTAAAGTTTGATGTACCTTTTGATATTTTCAAAACAATGGGATAAAACAAGTTTCATACAATGATAACACAATGTTATTTGATGGGGAACAAATACCGTTAAAACTCAATAAAGGATTGAAAAGTGTTATAAAGAATCTGTTCCGTCTATAGCAACTATGTGTAGCTGGTTTGCTGAATTAAAACGTGATCGTACAGACACAAATGATGCTCAACGTTTTGGGTTCCCAAATGATGCTGTTACACTGATAAATATCAAAATAATCCATAAACTCCAAAGCGATCAAAAACACATTAATCGGCTGTTAACGTTAGGGCCTCCAAATTTTGGGGTGAGCATCGACTATCTTGAAAAGAAAAAAAACATCAATAGGGAATATTATGTCGTTATTGGTGCGTTTGAAGGAAGAAATTACAAAAAACTGCCTCGAATGAAGAAGAAAAAGGTGTACTTTCACCAAGACAATGCACCGTGTCACAAGTCGATTGTAACGATGGCAAAACAGCATGAATTGTACTTCGAATTGCTTCCGCATCCACCGTATTTTCCGGACAGAGATATGGCTCCAGTGAAGAGGTGATCGCCGAAGCTGAAGCGTATTTTGAAAGGTTGAACAAATCGTTCTATAAGAAAGGCACATGAATGTTAAAGTGGCGAACGAATGATTTTATCACTCTAGAAGGAAACAATGTTGATAAATAAAGTCGAATTTTGCCAGAAGATTGTGTTTTTATATGTTACTCTTTGAACTTTTCGATCTACCTGTTATACTGCGTATTTTCTCCAAAATAAAACTGGTTTAGGATACAATAGGAATCAAAATATTTGCAATCATGACACTTCGTAAGTTGCAAATACTCATCAAAATAAGAAATCTCACAAAATTTCATTAAAATTGTGTTCACTACGAGCGAGGGTACCAGGAAAAAGCACTTTTATGTGATTTTGAAGGGCTAAAATGCGCTTATATGAATTGTGTTCCGTATTTTGATGGATACTATCTACCCTAGAAGTTTCAGATACAAGTTTTTTGAACCCTTCATGTAAAGTATAGTATTTCAATTGTGCGACATTTTTGTCCGTCAGTTGTCAATATAGATATTTACGAAAATTTTCGGTTACAGTTTGGAAGAATATTTATTAATACCGAAAACTCATTACAAATATGAACATTCGCAGGTTATGGAAGTGAAGTGAAATCTAGGAAATTTACGTTTTTTTTTCTCGAAAATTCCTATACATTTCTTCTATTTCGATGTCCTGAAACACGACTCTGGCCTTGGTTTTCTACAATTTTTCTTTATTTTCCGAGAATATGCAGAAGAACAAGATAAACCACTTCAAGGACATTTTTATTTCTTAAAGAAACACCAAACTTTTATATTTATTATTGACAGTACTGGTTAAAATACATGGTATATAATATATTTCAACAATTTTTGCACAAATTTTAGCAACTAGATAATGAAAAACATGTATTTTCAACGAAAAGGAAAAAAAAGTTTCTTAAACTTTGTTGATAATTCTACTACTTAAAAAAACAAATATTTGTTTGCGATTTTGTTTCACCTAAATAAGTGTAAAATTAATCCTAACCACCTAAAATTTTTGCTTAGATTAGGTTAGTTTAAGTTTAGCCTGGTTTAAGTTAGTTCAGGAAATTGAACTAATTAGAACTGAAATTAATCGAAACTAATCTAAATTGACTTAGATATATTTCTAATGGCGGTTAGGCGATAGGGGTATCATCTAGTGACGTTTGGGGTACTGTGTTTAGCTCCGCTAAAAAAAAGTATTACTGCCGTGAAAGTGCTCTTTGCGCCGACCAACTCACGGTACATTTTAGGTAAATCCTTCCAGGTTAATGAAGGCTCCACTATCGGGCTCTATGAAATTTTTTGACTGATTCACCATTAAATGTCGCAACCTTCGTTGCCCAGCGGGAATAACAAAGAACATATTCATTTCTCAGTCTGTACCTCCAAAAATCCTCTTTTGTACTTTCTCTTGCCCATTTTGAATTTATCTATTTTAACAATTTTCCTTCAGTAGTAAGCAATATGATCATTTGGAGGGAAAATCATGGGTAATATAAAAATTAAACAACGAGAAAACAAAATATCTGCATTTCACAGAAATATTATAGCTATGACAACGGCGTAAGTTGAGACAAGTTACGTGTCTAATGGATGTAACCCTCGATTTTGCATTTAAACTTGTTTAGTTATTTCGGAAAAAAAAAAAAAGAAAAATCTTGTTTATTTTCCGAATAAAAAAGTGCAAACTTATGGATGTAATGTAATATTTTAATAATTTAATCGCAAAAAATTACACCCAAAGTGAAAAATGTTTTTCTGTGTTTTCTGTAAAAGTAAGGAAATAATATGAAAAACCAAGGCCAGAATCGTGTTTTATGATCTTGAAATAGGGGATAAGTAAAGAATTTTTCCAAAAAAAAAAACGTAATTTTCCTAGATTCCTTATGCATTATACCGTATTTTTGTTGCAAGTCTTCATCGTCTTGAATGTTACATAATATCTGAAGCAGTTACAATATTATAAAAATAATGACGAATCCGACAGAAATTTTTCTTTTTAAATCACTCTTGTAAACTGGGTTACTAAAAAACTTTCATGGGGAACTCTCTACATCGTTTAATTTTTAAAATAAGGCAATGTACACCTAGTACTTTTTACTGTTTATGTCTCGAAACTAAAAATTTTTAATCAATTAATTTTGTTCCATAATTAAAGGCGTTTGTGTAATCTGTATGAATATTTGAATTTGTAAAGATAGGTTCAAATACTTGAGGAAGGAGTCTCCATTAATTTTTACAGACACATGGAAGATAAAGGACAAAAAAACCCCTGTAACCTACTTAAATTTTTGGGTATTTATAAAATGCTTATATATTTCATTATAATATAAAAATTTTATGGTTACAAAAATCCTTAGTTATATACCTATCAAAAGAATCTGTTGTAAAGTCTGTAGATAAGCGCCTATATTTAGAATCTTTGGTATCACATAAAATAAGACTGTTTCTTTTCAAGGCAGTGTAAACGTAATCCTTTTTATTACGAATCGACAGAATCCTGACAAAATGGCGTAAGCAATAAATTTTTGGCCATAAACTTGAAATTGTTGGGCAGCTACTTGTTATGTTCCGTCAGTATGACATTATAGTCAATTATAGACTTCTGGTTGTTTGACGGTATTTTAAACCGTAATGATTTTGACTAACAGAAAATGGAGAGGCGAGAGTGTTCTAATCACCGTCCGAAAAATCTTGAGTGTAAACAAGTTTTCTATTTCAAGTAGTGTGGAACTTCTCTGTAATAATCAAGCATGAATTTTGAAAGTATATTTTTGATGATGTGCATGTACCGCCGAGATTCAGTCAGGAAATTTATGATGCTCATTGTTCTGGTAGGTTCATATTTCCAAAATTATCAACTACCAGTAAGAGTTTCCACTATAAGCTTTCACTTGCAAGTTAAATGATACACTTTACTTTCATCTGTTCATAGTTCCAATTAAAAATCAACAACTATCAATTATCAACTAAGAAGTTGGTCAACTTTAACTTTTAAAAAGTCGGTATAATTCGTGCCCGCTTTGGGATGTTTTCGGCTAGAGAAAAATATGACAAGTAAGTACGTAAAAATATTAAAAATAACATTAGAAACAAATAAAACTTGTTAAAATAGTGTCATAAAATAGTTAAAACACTAGAATAAAATTAAACAATCACAATTAAAAAGCAAAAAATTTACGTTGTACTTTTAGGTTAGAATATTTATGGACGATTTTGATTGGTTATCCTTAATGCTTACTAATTGTTAAATTTTGAAGTATTAAGCACGCAGTTTTATTTCGTAGTGTAAGTGATAGTTTAGTAGAAATTCTTAGTGGTAGTTAATAATTTTTGGAAGTATGAACCAACCATTTCGCAATAAATAACTGATACATTTGGTTTGAAGCAACATGGATTAATGCTAATCTTGGTATTCATCCATCATGTGATTCTCCATGGAGTGTGGTGTTAATAATCCCTGTTTTTCAGATTTGCCTGATTGGCTCGGATTTATTTTTTTCCATTAGTACATGCAGCCCTCGTTGTTTTGAGTTACGTCAAACAATATTTTGACTCCATTCCTCAGAAAAGCGTCAATTGTTTTGATTTTCGTCATTCATTATTGAGGAAAATTATCTTAATTTTGACAATCTTAGTGTTAACAACGAAATTAGTGTTACCTGACAGTGTTAGAGACACCTATATGATAACAAGAAAAAAGAAGCAAAACAGACTCGATTGGTACATTCTTCAAGCCAAAAGTTTAATTTATTGTGCTTCTTATATATTCAATTGTGATAAAATCACCAAATCAAAAATAATTAACTAGTAATATGCCAAAAATAAGTAACAATTCAATAAATATATATTTTAGGTACTTAATTTCAATAAGAAAGTATCTTCGTTTGATATTAAATGCAATTTTATTTTAATTAAAAGTCCTTGAGAACCTAATTCTTGGATGTTTTATGGAAATTTATGAAAAAATAGGTTTTGACTTACGTCGTTTTGATTTATGTCGCATATATCTGGATCCTAATATGTCGTAAGTACAAGGACTGCTTGCATTGCATACTTATCAATTTTGTGATTATGAAAATGAATTATCAGTAAAATTTGACCAGGAATGCTATGACTTTAGAAGTGTAGACATATTATTTTCAAATGATTATTTATCCAACATTGACCGGAATCCCTATTCGTAGAAGAACGATGAAAATTTAGCTTTAGGAGAATTGTACGAGGTATTATATTATTCCATATCTCTTCCTCTCCCCTTTGAAGAGATTTAAAAGCGTTAATATTCCTGGCTGGTTTAAGAATGAGCTCGAGCAATTACTAAAAGGGAGCCTTTCTCGACTTAAGAAATATTTTCAATCCTTTTTCTTGGTAATGCTCGGGAAGGAAGGGAGGTAAGTGCTAGTCACTACTCGCTATTATTTAAAAGATAGATAGATTTAGATCAATTTGCAGGTTCCTTTTCCACTATGTATTTAATAGAAGAGAAGATATATTTTTTTTTTGAAATTAAGAGCATCCGATGTATTTCATGCTATTGTGGACAGTAGATCATATTCTTCTTATGGTCTCGATGGCGTGCCTGTGATAATGTTGAAAGTTTGAGCCTCTCTTTTCATTTAATTCTAATTTAGTCTCTTAATTGGGACTGGAAGTTTTTCCCGATTTTTGGAAACAATCGTTCATAAAACCCTTTTATAAATCTGGTTATAAAAATAATGTGCATCCAATTATATATTTTGGAGTGCAAGATTTCGGCAGTCACGGTATGTAAAGGAATTTCCTTTCTGGAAGAGTTCAAATAATGAAAATTAATATTAATGATTGTGTTTTTAGGGAGATTACGCAGGTCTAAAAGATTCTGTTGATGGACAGCTGGGGGTCATTTTCGAATTAATTTATTGCCTAGAATCCGAATCCGAGGTCAGAATTGGACCATCACGTGACGATTTTGAGATACTTGTGGTTATGTACTCGAAAAAAATGGGTTTTTGGCTTTATTTGAAGTTATGTTAGGGTGCACAAAATTTTTTTGGTCTTTTTTTTTTAGTTGCATCATTCAATACTACTCTTACCCTTCAAAATAAGCTAGTTAGAGGTCAGCTACGATTTTCTCTTGCCAAGTTACGGCCATTTTATGTTATGAAATATATCCCAACAACGTCATAAACATTCACATTAACCTTTTGTACTGTATACATTTCTCTTGAAAATTTGTGTTTGGGGATTTTTGTCACTGACTACGAATATGAAGTCAGAAAATCAAAATTTTGATTCTCAGGATGGCGACTTAAAAATGGCGCATCAAAATTTACAAAAAATGATATTGGTATCTAAGAAATTTCACTTGCAGATTTTCGGGGTCGCTGATTACCAATATTATGTCAGAAATTAGAAATTTTCATTTTTAAGATGGTGGATTCAAAATAGCGGATCGAAATTGGCAAAAAACGATATTGGTCTCTAAAAGCCTACTAACCTGTATTTAAATGGCCTTAACTTTGCAACTCAATAGCTTATTTTAAAGGATAATAGTAGTATTAAATAATGCAATTAGAAAAAAAGATCAGAAAAATTTTGGGTATCCTGCACATAACCTTAAAAGTAGTAAAAAAAATTATTTTTTGGCCATACAACTTCAAATATCTTAAAATCCTAACGTAATGGGCCAATTCTGACCTCGAATTCTACGCAGATAATAACTTCGGAAATGACCCCGAGTTATCCAACAACAGTCGTGACTATATTTTTTGTAGATTTGTGTTATTGCTAACTCAAGAGTTTCCCATCGTGTTCTTCTATTTTTCATTTTGTTTCTTAATATAGTAAAGTTTGTTGACTGTTCTGAATTTTTCATATTCGCTGATGAATTTTTAGATCGAGAAAATTTTCGTAATGGAGTAAGCGCTAACTATGAAAATAACAAAGGCGTAAGCGACAAAAATGCACTTTTTTCTAACTTAAAACAGTTTTTCCTGTAGTTTTATTAGCCATAAAATGTTCAAAAATCTATTTCCTGTAAAACCAGTTCAAAATTGCTTGCGCCTTTTTGTATCGATACCGTCGAAATTGTCGCCTAGAGGTCAAGAATTTTATTTAGTCCGTATACATTAGTAATTACAAAAAGAAAGTTTGAAACATACTAAATAACCATAATTGTTATATGCTGATTTGTACCACAACACTTGCAGACCAAATAAATTGTACATTCTGAAAAGCTTAAATTTATTATCCCATTATAAGCCATGAGTAAATTGTTGCGATGCAAATAAGCCTTAAAATGTGCATTCAATTTATCATTTACTAAAAACTAAAATATAGGGTTTTGACTTCTTGGCGATAGAATACTTTTATTTTGGAATAGATGGCAACCTGTATATTTACGTATATACACAATTTTTAAAAATGAGTAAATCTCGTTTTTACAATCCAAATTTTATTTGACAGCCTACGGAATGTTTTAAATAATATTAGTACATGTAAAAGAATTACAAAAGATTAAACTTAGGTCTTGCATAATAAAATAAATTAGTAGCGGTTAATACAAAAAATTGGTGAACTGATTATGAAAACACTTTAGCTAAAACAACAAAAGAAATGTGAATAGTCTTATTCAGTAGCAAACAAGCAAGCAAATTATGCTTACTAATTAAATTAAAATTTCGTCAGCGATTGGGAAATCTTGGAGTTTCGTTATGTCCGTTCATCTGTATATCTTCGTCGATTTTTCATCTTTTGCATAGACGGAATGAAAAGTTTTCCGGTTTTTCCATCGAGGGGATATACAAAAGTGTAACTAAATAAGTTATAGTTTTATTTTCCGATTTTTCCATCGAGGGGATATACAAAAGTGCTATTAAATTGAATCTTTCTCATTTGGTCGTCTGATTAAATAAATATCGACGTCTAACCTGGCTTGCAATTGTCGCTCTATTTTAGGGGTGTGACTATTTGGTGAAAGTGCCGGAGTGCCAAGTCAAAAAAAAATTGGGTTCTTTTTGTAACAGTCAAGAAGCCCAATGGGTTTTTGTAGCCGATGGAGAGACATGGCTTCATTAAAGTTTTTACGTGTATTTTAGCCGTCTTATGAATATCGTGGGAGGATTCTCAAAAAATTGTTTTTTTTTTAAATATTTTCGTGCTTCTCGGCCGATTCTAAGCAAAAAGTGCTTCTTGTTATTTTTCTCTCCGAAAAATGCCATATTTTCAAATTCTGCGCCCCGCAAGTCAAGAACTACAAGCTGGGATTGACTACAATGCGAAAATGTATTGTTTTTATTACTTTTTAACGCTATTATAAAATATCATGTCATCGTTATAACGTACAGGCCGCCGTGTATGAACGAAAGTGGAAGTCTACGACAGGCGCTCACCAAGTGCACATAATTATTTATAGATTTCGCTTATCATTGCATTAATACTTGAAACACATTTGTTATATATATATATATATATATATATATATATATATATATATATATATATATATATATATATATATATATATGCGAACATGTCATTAGTTCGTATGATAAGCTTCAACTTGTTCGCTCAAGTAGTTTTTGTAAACGAGTCTTTGCAGTACACGTTTTGCGTGTGTTTCATTAAAATGGATAAACTTGAATATCGTGTGGTCATAAAATTCTTCATTTTGGAGGGATTAACCCCTAAGGAAATTCATTTGAAGTTGATAAAAGTTTAGGGGCTTCAATGTCAAGAGTTAAAAAGTGGGCAGCTGAATTTAAACGTGGTCGCACATCGCTCGAAGATGACCCGCGTGAAGTATGGCCAAAAACTGCAACCACTCTGGAAACTATCGAAATATCGTGTTGGACGATAGGCGAGTAAAGGTGTGTGATAGCTGAGGCCGTGGGCATATCGGAAAAAAGGGTGTGAAACATCACAAAAGCAAATGTGCAAACGACATTCACAGCAATGTTTGGACCGATTCAAGAGGGATCCGACGGATTTTGTGCGGCGAATTATCACCATGGATGTGACATGGGTTCACAACTACACGCCACAAACCATGCAGCAGTCGATGCAATATGTGGAAGCTGGTGGTTCAGCGCCAAAGAAAGCGAAGTCGATCGCATCTGTCAGAAAGGTCATGGTCAGTGTATTTTGGGATGCCAAAGGGATCCTGTTAATCGATTATCTTGAAAAAACAGAACAATTACAGGCGAATATTACTCTAACCTTCTTGACCAGCTGGATGTCAAAATTCTCGAGAAGAGGTCTTGCTTGAAGAAGAAAAAAATTATCTTTCACCAGGACAACACAAAAGTGTGTTGGCAATGAGAAACCTGGGGGATTTGAGGTACGATATGCTTGGCCATCTCCCCTATTCTCCTGATTTGGCACCCTCAGACTTCTGCCTCTTCCCACACCTGAAAAAATTTGTTTCCGGAAAGCGCTTCGCGTTGAGAGGGCCGTCGATGAATATTTTAACAGCCTTCCAAACTTTCACTTCCAGGAAGGAATGCTGATGTTGGAGAAATGCTGGACCAAATGTGTTGAAATCAAGGACGATTATGTAAGAAATTAAAATCTTTTTTAACTGAAAATCACAGTCTTTCATTGTCAGGCCGAGAATTTTTCATCTTGCCCTCGTATATATATATATATATATATATATATATATATATATATATATATATATATATATATATATATATATATATATATATATATATATAAAGTGTGACCAGTAAAGTCCACATCATACGGGATATTTTTATTAATAGCTTTATTCGATATTTCTTTCTTCCATCGAGATGAAAATTAACCAAAAAAATTGTAGTCATGTGATTAGCACTTTCTGTTAAATTTTAATTATTTCCAAAAATAAAATTCAAAAGTGGGGTTATATCTTAAAATTTGGCAAAAAAATTTTTCCAAATACAATTTTTAACCAATATGCAAAATTTCAGCTGTATGAGACAATTTAGATTTTTTTCCCATTTTTTTGTAAATTGCACCACTGTTGCAAAATAAGACCCAACGTAACCTATATAAAACTTCTTAGTTTTGACAATGCTTCATCTCAGATATATTTTGTTTAAAATAGCGCCATATTAAAAGTGTACCTGTGTTTTTCTACAAATCCAAATAGGGCTATTAAAATTTGATTACATGTGATGCAAAGTTTATTTGTTTTTGACCTTGTATAAGGTAACTTAATAAAATAACTATTTTTGAAAACGTAGTTTGTGTCTAAAAGTAATACACATTATAATTAAGACAAACAAGTACACAGTGTCATCAATAAGGCCTGCACTAGGTGGAAAATAAATTTAAATATATATATATATATATATATATATATATATATATATATATATATATATATATATATATATATATATATATATATATATATATATGCAGCTCCGTGTATAAATAAAGTGTATATACGCCATCGTATATAAAATAATATAAAGTTATAAAAACATTATAATTTCACATATTTAATCAAAAGTTATTCATATTTAAAACTGACTAAAAACATTTTTCAAATGTTTTATCATTTTTAACTTAAAAACTATGCATCGTACGGAAAAATCACAAGATACACATTTTTGGCTTAGAATCGGCAAAGAAACTCGTTTTTTTATTTTACAAAAAAAAAAAATTGTGTTTATAACAAACTACCTAACGATTTTTCGGGAATTTACCCTCGATATTCATAATCAGGGGGTTTAAAATACATGGAAAAAAATTTAGTTTATATTAAAACCTTTTATTTTATGATTAATGGAACACCGATTTTTTAACATGGCTTCGTAAATATTCTCTATTTGTTTTAATATAAAATAGACTATTTAAAATTATAGTCTTAGTAAAAATAAAGCTTCCTGCATTGAGTTTAATATCATTTATGAATTATTTTGACTAGTGCAGTGCCATACACTCAGATCTTTACTATTAACACAAGACCTTAGTTTATTCTATAGCATACAATTTTTTCAATTTTACAATTTATGAAAATTCACCTTAAAACCTTAATTTTAATGTTCCTAACAGTAAGTACAAAAAACTAATAAGTTAGTTTAGGCCTGCTTTACAATAATTTAGACCGGAGTGACTTCCGATCTGGAGGTTTTATATCAAACACTCTTTTGTGTATTTTGAGTAATTGTGGTTGTTGCTGTTGGTGGAGGTTGTTTGACCATTCCCCTTACTGGCGTTGAATCAGCAATGTTCAGTGTTCTTAGAAGGGTGTTTCGGAAATCTTCGGAAAAAAGGCAGTAAATGTAGAAGGTGATGGAGTAATTGGTTACTTCTAGGAGATTGGCGATTGCTCGAAATACCTAGGATGTAAAAGATCAACAATTTAGAAATTAAAATATATTATTGTAAAACTAAAACTCACAATATACAGATTTCAGTTTGTTTGTTCATTTTTTAACAAAAATAAATGTACTTTATCTTAGTTAATATGGGTTTTAAATGTGTTACTAACATATCTTTGCTGTAATTTTCACTCGCAAGTTAAATGATACACTTTTATTTGTTCATTGTCCCAACTAAAAATGAATATGTTGACGAATATTTAGCTTCTTAGCTTAATTCTTAATTTTGGCCTAATTAGTGTGCTTGTTTTCGTCTGGAAGAAAAATTGACAAATGCATCAAAATAGAAAAAATAACATTATAAACAAATAAAACTTGGCTAAAATGGATCATAAAATAGTCGAAAAACTTTGGAATAAAATTAGTCAAACAACCACATTGCACACACAAGCAAAAAATATACGTTCTACATTTAGGTTAGAATATTAATGGACGATTTTCATTGGTTACACTTAATTTTTACCGCAGAAAAATTATATCTTTCTATGATAAAAGGACAGTATTACTTTATAAACTCGTCCGACTGATCCAGTTCGTGTCAATTGATTATAGTCTCTGAATGTCTGCGATACTATTGGTCGGTCGTAAAAATAAATAGTTAAAAAAACTCGTTAATAACAAAAAGTAATATGATGACGAATCGTTTCTTCAAGACGTTTTGTTTTAAAAGAACATTTGAAGTGTTAATTAGATGGTACCCCGTTATTTTTAGTATTTTCTAATTTTAAATTTGATATTACAGACATACGAAGTTATTACAAGAGATTCTGTTCATATCTCAATAGTATGAGCCTGCTATTTAAAAATGTTTTTCTACGATTCTGATTATGGATTCAACATAAATACTTGCGCCCGTATGTCCATAACACCCGAGTATCTTAGTTTTAAACAGTTAAATCTAATATAATTGCTTTCATCAACACAGCTTATAACCAATTTGAGAAATAACAATTTCTAAGATATTTGAAATTTTTATATAAATAAGTAAAAAATTTAATATTTAAATAATGTTAACTACAACATTTCACTTAATTAGGCAGTGTTAAACACTATAGTACACTATGATTAAATAAATATATTACGATTATAATTTATCAGAACATATAAATCTGAACCCAACAGGCTATCGAACGGGGTCCTTCAGCATACAAATCTTATTTATAGTACATCTGATCTTCAAGCCTCTACAAATCTTTACAAAATAAAACATCTGCCAGTATTGTTAATGGATGTCTTCAGACTGGTCTTTGGTTTTGGTCCCTGGTCTTACATACTTCCTCTGTCATTGGCCAAGTTTCAGGTTTTCTTTCAAACCTAGTTGTCAGGACAGGAAATTTTGCAGTAAGAGGCTGGATGTTTAGTGAATTCATACAATAACTAATTGGATAGTTTATGTAGTGGATTGACAGGATGATGGATTTTAGTCATACTATTTAGAGCTGTGGTTTCCACCGTTTCAAGGTTTATCAGTACTGGCTTTCTGCAATTATTGTATATAGAAGGCATGTATTTCAATTGACGTCGGCATATTACTTTGTATATATGAGTTGCCGTTTTTTTTTGATATTAGACTTCTAAAGTATTTAGCTTTTCGTATGCATTTTTGTTTAAAAGTTCTAGAGTGACAATTTAGGATAATTTTGTGGTCTATATTCACACGTAAATATTTCACTGATGCTTGGTCTATATTACTTGGTTGTTAAGTAATAGAAAATAAATTTAGCCCAGGGAGAGAACAAAGATTTTAATGGCAATCAAAAACTTCACAACAATAACGACACTATTTTTTTTTTAATTTGACGTGCCGAAACTATTTTTCCCCAAAATGGCGACGAGCATATTATGGATATTTTTGGTCTGTCAGCTCAGTTTTAATCAGTTACCCATTTTATTTTTTGAAATCCGTGGCAACACCACACAAATATTTTAATGGTCCTGGAAGGTTTCGAAAAAGCACAATCAACAATCTATGAACAGCTTTTCGTTCAAGAAAGTAAGTATTATTACAGTTTACGGACCTTTAACCTAATGATCAATATACATGTGTGGGAAATATAATAAAAGGAGTGCACTCAAAATGAGTATTAGAAACAATCCGGCAAAATCTTTAGTTATTATTTAATTTAGTTAGTTAACTTTTTCTGGAAAAAGTACCTTACTAAAATGATAAGGTAAGATGATAAGTTTTACTTAGTAGTGTTTACTGTGCCTTCAATCGGAATGTGTTCCAAAATACCAGATAAATAGCAGAGTGAATTTTAACAATTCTAATTGTGATTATGTTATTTAAAAAAAAGATAGAGATTTGAAAATATCAGAAAATATTCAGTCCTTATCAGTTTTAAAGTCAGTAAGTCCGGTCTCATCTTTCGATATTCCGAGAAAGCGTAGAGTTCCTGTCACAAGCTTGTGGGTAGGTTCGGAATTATTTTTTATTAACTAAGGTCTAGCCTAAAGTATTACTTTAGGGATCGCTCAATTTATTTAAGTGGAGCCGTTCAGCTAGTCCTAAATGGATATGCGAAATAACAACTTCAAGTTTATAACTAGACTTACATATCAGAAATAACTTACCTGATATGGATATTTCATTAAATTAAAATCCGACAATGTTACATTAAGAATAACCATTGGGGTTACACAAACTAAGAAAAGTATACTTGTTGATCCCAAAAGAAGCACCAATCTTCTTTCTTCTGCGAATTTTCTCGGATCTTCTTCTCCAGAAGTTGTTCGGCTGAGGGTCATTTTTCGTCTTTTTTCACAGGATCTCCTAAATAAGACATAATAACTTTTAAAAGTAATATACATACTTGCTAACACGAACATTAAAAATTTTCGTTTCGAGACCCGGGATGGAATTATTACACGACTTAAATGACATCTATATCAAGAGCTCGCGATATGCCTCTGTTTCTTACTATTTTCATTAAAAGGAATCACTTCATTATTCTTTCAAAAATGTATACAATTACTAGCTTTGTTTCGTACTGTCTAGATTTGATTTATTGGGTTAAATATTGTTCATTAAAATCTATTTAACTGTTTTAGTTTTTCACTGGGTGGGTCAGGTAGTTAGTATCTATGTTATTAGAATTTGGTTACGGCTCTGAAAGAGTTATAAAATAAAATATTTTTACCTGTAAACAATAAGAATCCTCAAATTTAACGCAGCTAATAAAATCACTGGCACCACTTTAAATATAAGTTCCAACACAACTTTATAAACACTGTACAAGGGGTGCGCCAGATATTCAGTGTTTTCAGTTCTTTGAAATATCACATTACCGTCAGGCAAAAGTCTACACGTCTTCACGTAACTCCTAAACATTGCTGGAATGTAAAAAATAAATGTAAAAATTGGAATAAGCGTTACAGCCCGAATAGGCGACCCTAGTATG
Source organism: Diaprepes abbreviatus (assembly GCA_034092305.1). Classification (NCBI taxonomy): domain Eukaryota; kingdom Metazoa; phylum Arthropoda; class Insecta; order Coleoptera; family Curculionidae; genus Diaprepes; species Diaprepes abbreviatus. Next base: position 996,559 of record JASJET010000206.1, read on the forward strand.
GGTCTTGCATGTCCTGGATGGCACACACTAACGTATCTTTCTAGAGTTAGCGCTAATAACATCATGACTCCTATTCCTAGACATCCGTTGCCTAGAAATAATTCTAAATGGGCAAAGTAATAGGCTGGAATGGAATTTTCCCAGTGACCGTGCTCTCTGTGGACGAGGACGCGCCAGGCGAAGGGAAGAGCGAATATAATTGCTAGAAGTGCTGCGGCTGAATAACCTGAAACAAAGAATTAAGTGTTATTTGAAATGTTGTTTATTGCGAGAATTTAACTTTTTAATCTTCTTTCCTCAAAGATTTTTCGTACACTATTTAGTGAACTTTTTTGCTCTAATGGAACAAATATTAATTATTTTATACTGTTTAACGAGAATTATATTCTACTAAAACGAGTAATTAAATAATCATTCTGTAGACAGATTTTTAACCATGGGAACAAGATAGTGTATATCTTATTTTACCACTCTAAGATCTAAATCCATTAACAAACTTAGCAATTTTATTGCTTTTGAGTGGTTTAAATGTTTTTAAAAAATATCTAAACCTAGAAAATGTATGAAGACATAAATTAAAAAAGACTCCTACCCTGATTATGTAATAAAAACCGAAGAGATAAGTGCCGAGGGAGGTCTTAACATGTGGTATCTGAAAAATATCTTTAGGATGTACTAAAATATTGAACGATTTTCCCGTTATTAAGAAACAAAAGAATAATCAAATAAACTCACTATAATATGATATATTATTTGTCAACATGTAAAAAGAATTCGTATTATTGCTGTTTTTTTTTCTATTCACAAAAAATAGTTAGAGTTAGATATTTACTTTCAAAGCAGCTAAGAAGAGTGAATAGTTTTTTTTTAACAGGAGTTATCGTTTACTATCCGTTATAAGAAGACGTAGATTCGGTTGACTAACTGATTCTTTTATATAAAAAATAAGATTAAGACGCTCAGAGGCCAATTCGGGCATTAAGTATCCGGTATAGAATAGTTATCGCACTCTGGGGACGAAAAGGCACTATTCGAACTTTAGAGAATCAAATAAAATACTAAGCTGTAGTTACGGTCTGGAATTCGTTAAGTACGGTACGCCATTGCGAATAGGTTATAGAAAATTACGTGACCTGTATATTCGGCGGAAATGAAGGCTTTCTTTGTTTTGTTTTTTCTTATTTCTTATGGGGAATTTAAGACAGTATGCTGTTTTTATTTCACTGGGTAAAAGCAGCGACTTTAATACTGTTTGTTTAAGTAATATAAATAGCTGTTTTTTTTCTGCGTTTTTATCCTTTTTCTGTTTACTATTTTAGAAAGATATTTATACGTTTTATTTTCTAAATTGGGTTTAACATTTTTTCTAATAGAATGGCCAATGTGAGCAATTATTTTAGTATCTCGACATTATTATACATTTCTAATTTTAAGTTTCTCATTGTAAATAATTTTCGTTTCCTATTTATTTTTGTTAATAGACTTAGGTGTTTTGAGAAACTTGTTTTGTTTAATTTATTAAAAACCTTCACGCGATTAAACTCGCGAACACACTGTTGCGAGAGCTTCAAAACAAAAGGCGAGATCTGACCAACTAGATAGCAGCCTTCGCGAATCCTGAAGTCCTGAGTTTTGATAGTGGTAAGCCTCAAAAACCTGTAGTAGTTTGAAACTAAAACTGCAAGAGAGAAAAGGAACAACCAGACTCTCAAAATTGCCTTTACAGTGTGATATTTATTTATAGATTTTTAGAATAGATCATTAATAAATAAAATGATGATTAAGAGACCTAAGATTGATCCCTTAGGAACTGACAAATCAACCTTCTGCAAATCCGAATTAGTATCGCTACTGATCTTTACATATATTTTTCTGCATTGAAGATAGGGGCTCAGTCATGATAGAAAATTGTCTTAAAAATCTTGGAAACACAGTTTTCTTGGCACAATATGTATATCTAAAGTATCAAACGCCCTTGAAAGGTCGGAGAAAAGTGCGCCAACATATTTTCCCTTAAAAAGGGTTTTAAAGACAGAACCGGTGAAGTTGTGAGCCGCACTTCCCGTCGGCCTCTCAGGAAAATAACCATTTTGTTTATTAGTTATAATGTTATATTTCTTTATAAAATGTATAAAAAATTCTATCAAAAACCGTCAAAAGATTTGTAGATCGATAATTGTCAATTAAAAATGGATCATTTTTTTAAATATTGACGTAACTCTGTCTAACTTCAGTTCTTTTGGAAAATCTCTTCTTTCTACAGAAAGTTCTGCAATATAACTGATAACATCTTTAAGAATTTTAATCGAAATACAATCCACACAAACATAGTTAGTGTGTTTAAAATTAGCAATGTTTTTAATAACACCATCTATAGTTATAGGTGAAAATATAATGTATAGTTCAGATGGGTGATAGTACACCACCTAAGAAATTATTGCAGTGAAGGGACAGACTTTCACTAAAAACATTCGAAAACTATTCTGTTAATTCATTTGCCAAAAGTTGTTTATCACTAACAATTATATTATTATTTTTCTTTAAATATTATTTGTTCTGTCACCCTACACTTGTTAACTTGTTAAGCCAATCCTGGTAATAGCGTTTCTTTGTATTGCAAATGTCTGTCCCATATTGCCTCTTAAAGTGTTTATATTGTTCACGTATCGCGTCATTATTAATTGGCGTATTCAACCAAAATAAATCTTGTTGACTCATTTCCCTAATTTCATTAGAAATTCAATTATGACTTTCGGTAGGTGATTTACAATATTTTTTATAATTAGATGATAATTAGTTACATCATAAGAAAATATATTTCAAAATTTTAAGTAAATTATATGTATGTTTATATTACAATATACAGTCAAAAAATATTTCCCACTTAACACGTCAAGAAGTTGCATTAAGAGCACCTTCCTGCTGTTATGGTATTTCAACATTGTTGACAATATTTGGAATTAGTAACAGTTTTTGCCATATGATCAACAGTATTTAAATTTTCCACGTATTCCATGTATTTCATGTATTCGCTCCGATTTATATTGGTGCAAATACAGTCAATTTTAGAAGAAGACAATGTTTTGTGTTGAAACAAAAACTATCCAATAAATTCTCCAAGACGCTGTCAAAAGATTAACAAGCAGAATTATCTTCAATTTGCCACAAATAACTACATAGCTCCACAAAAAAAATCGAAATTTTGTTTACGGGGACCTGATCCATATTACTATTTGTAACCTGGTATGCTGAAACCAAATCCGAAGTCCAAATAACTCCATCACATCAGGTTAGTTCAGGTTAATAAAATTTAATAAAAACCTAAAGAAAGCCTCATAATCATATATCCCATTAATCCCACAACCCCATAAGCTTAAAACACCATAACCCGAAAACCCCATAACCCTAAAAGTACATAACTCAGTAAAAAGAAACTAATGCTCGTTCAAGCAACACCAGTGATGTTTTTCCGAATGTTTGATGGCGTATATGTATCACAAACATAACAAAATTGATCCTGTTTGTTGTGGGCGTTATGTTAATGTTGTCTCTGGGTTCTTTTGGCTGTGTTACGTCTTGAAATTGTAAGCCCTGTAGAGGCCAAGGTACCCACCTCTACAGAGCTGCGGTCACATGATGACGACACTTGCGGGCTGCATGCAGATCCTAACCAGCCACCGATACTGGGTATCCGACTCCCTGCATCGTAAATTTTTTAGTGTATTTGCATTGATAGCATGAAAGAATTTATTCAGGGTCTCTGCCGGATCACGGAATAACTCCGTTGCCCACCGTCAACTACGTGGAGGTGACACAGAAAAATGCTGATAGAAGCGACCCTATCTATGGAGTTTTTTAGGTTATGATGTTTTAGGATTATGGGGTTTTAAGGTTACGTGGTAGTGGGGTTTAAGGACATAGCTATTTCAAATATATTGATTTTCACTGCTTGAATACGTATTAGTTTCTTTTTCTCTGGGTTATAAGCTTTTGGGTTATGGGGTTATAGGGTTATAGCCCTCTACGGTTATGGGGTTGATGAGATATATGATTATAGGGCTTTGTTTGGGTTTTTATTGAATTTTATGATTTTTAGCCTAGTTTTTGAGGTTAGGAAAAAAACTGACGTGATATGATTATTGGGACTTCGGATTTGATTTTAGCACACTCGATTATATGTAGTAAGGAGGGTCAGGTCCCCGCAAAAAATACTTCGATTTTTTTTTTGGAGCTGTGTTATTCTTTCAAAACTAGCAGAGCAGTAGTTTAAGATACTATTAATATTATTAATAAAAGCTTGCACGCACTACCCGGATCGATGTTATTTTTAAATAAATAAACGCTATCGATAGTTTAACTCTGGTTCTGCACCAGAGACTTCGGTACGTAACCAATTTATGTTTCAGCACCTTCAAGATATTGATTCCTATTGGTAGACAACAAATAAAGGGTGTTTTTTTTATAGAGGTATAGAACTTTAAGTTGGCAACACTTTTTTAACTGGCGGCCATTTTCTCAGCTGTCAAGTGATTTATGTTTAGTTTGGTTTGGCATTTCAACATGAATAGACTGAGGCCTGAACAACGCTTCCAAATTGTGCAAATTTATTTTGAAAATCATGGTTCTGTTCGAAATACGTATCGCGCACTACGTCCATTTTACGGTCAACATAATCGTCCATTAGAGCAATTAATTCGATTAACTATGGAACGTTTTCCCACCACGTTTACTCTAAATGATAATACGCATCCACAGAGACGTCGCACAATGCGTACAGAAGAAGTCATTGCTGCTGTAGAGCGTAGCGTAGAGGAAGACCCGAATCAGTCTATCCGCCATCGTGCACAGGAATTGGATATGTGTCCATTCACTTTATGGAAGATTTTGCGGAAAGATCTTGGTTTGCGTGCTTACAAAATCCAACTCGTGCAAGAATTGAAGCCGCACGATCACCTAGCAAGGCGTAGATTCGGTGAATGGACCCAAAACAAAATTGCCGTTGATCCCGATTTTCATAAGTGAATTTTGTTTACCGATGAAGCTCACTTTTGTTTGAATGGATACGTGAATAAACAAAACTGCCGTATTTGGAGTGATGATAATCCTCAAGTGTATGTTGAGACACCGTTACATCCAGAAAAACTGACTGTTTGGTGTGCTTTATGGGCTGGTGGAATCATTGGTTCGTACTTCTTTAAAAACGATGCTGGTCAGAACGTTACAGTCAATGGTGACCGCTATAGAGCCATGAATACTGACTTTTTCGTTCATCTATTGAACAACCATGATGTGCAGGAGCTGTGGTTTCAACAAGGTGGCGCAACATGTCACACAGCTCGTGCCACAATTGATTTATTGAAGGAAACGTTTGGTAACCGCATAGTTTCACGGTTCGGACCCGTGAATTGGCTTCCAAGATCGTGCGACTTAACGCCGCTAGACTATTTTCTGTGGGGATATGTGAAGTCGCTAGTCTACGCCGATAAGCCCGAAACGATTGATTACTTAGAGGACAACATTCGCCGCGTTATTGCCGATATACGGCCACAAATGTTGGAAAAAGTCATCGAAAATTGGACCTCCAGATTAGACTACGTCCGAGCCAGCCGTGGCGGTCATATGCCAGAAGTTATATTTAAATTATAATGCCAGAACGTTATCTTTCGAATAAAGTAAATTTCATGTCAATTTAAAAAATTCGTCTTTGTTTTATTCCATTTAAAAGTTCTATACCTCTTTAAAAAACACCCTTTATTAGCTATTGAAAAAGGGAAATTTATTTGTAATCCTTTTTAATGTATTTTATTCTTTGACACAAATATTTCTTAAAGTGTTTCATTTTATAATTTATGTAAGTTCCTTTGAAGTATCCATATTGCGTATATCGAAATTGATGTCGCTTTCATTGATTATATTAAATTTGTTGTTACTTTCATTTTAAAATATTGATTGAAATGTTTCTGACTGCGAAGTTATTATTTATTCAATTTCAAATTTTAACTAAATTTTACCTCGTGTTTTCTGGTTTAACAGGAAGTTACACAAGCAGTGCTGATTTATTGTAGGGCATGAAAATACGACTGTTAAATCATTATTTTAGACGAAATTACTTAAAAGTAAATTGTGAAAAAAATATTATTTTAAAATTATTCTACCATCTTAATTTTTAGAAGTGACAAAACATTAAAATGAGTCATGACAACAAGTTGTTTATTGACGGGAAAATGAAAAAATAGGTTTTGAGATCAAATTTAGATCTAAATCCATATACTGAATACCAACCTTTCTTTATTACGAACCTTTTTCTATTTTTTAAAAATGTTCGTACGCTCCTCTTTCCTTTGCGTCATATTTGATTAATTGTGGATCGCCACCCTACTATTTGAAAACCAGTACTCTAATTGCATTGGTAGTAAATATATTTTGAACTCCCATTGTCTTTATTTTTTGTTGAATATCGTAACGTCTTCTAGTAGTTATCTCTTGCCGTTTTCAAGTGAAACTGAGCAAATTCTTAAGCTATTTGTCGTAGAATGGACATGGCCGGTACATCTTACCGATATGTTCCGATAATAAATGAGTTGACATTAAATTTCGAGTATAAGCGAGTATGATGACGGGTGTCTATGGAAGGCGCCGGCGGATCCACTAATGAATCCACCGCCGGCGTCTAGGACGAAACACCCTAATTTTTAGTGGTATATTAGTTTGTATAAGTCGAGCGTGCAAGCGGCATATTACAACATATTTTCAACTAGTACTAAAGGTAAATACAGTAGAATGTGGCCAAGATGATAGGTACAAAGTATGCATGCTATGGTCCCATTTATGTTACATTTAGTTTTAGTTCACAATTACTTCCACATTTCTCTTATATTTAAAGGTACATATAAATATGGCGGGCCGAGCGAGTGACGCGCCCGCGACGAGTATGTGACGAGCTTGCAATGAACCTCTTTGAACTTTGGCGGTTCAAACCCTTATCTTCGGCGCCTGGCGCCAAAAGAAATTTATAGCGTCTGACCGGTGTAAACCAATAAAGGGTAAAGAAAAAACATATTTAAGTTTTGGTTCAAGTCCAGTACACCACGCAAATTTTTCAAGAACGTTTTTGTTAATAGAAAGTGGGCGAAGAAAGTAGACCTGCCATGCCATGTGTGACGACGATGAACTAACGGCAGCTATATTAATTTTATGCAGTGGGGTGTTATTATCATCAAGTTTGTTAAATAAAAAACGAAAACCTCAACGATGTTGGCATAGTGCTTTATATAAAAAATGGTTAGGATCAGTACTTCTAGCCGATTTAAATTTCTAACATATTAGCGGACAATACAAAAATTTCACCAGAATGTCTCCTACCGATTATGAATACTTATTAAACAAAATAAGATCAGTTATATTCAAAGAAGAAACATTTCTCCAGGATAAGTTCAATGGATTTTAATTAACAGTGGTATGGTGGTACTCGAAGCAAAACATTTCCATGTTCTTTAGCCCATTCGTCTATCACGTGTTTATTAAATTATCTTTTTTTCTCTTTCGCAGTTGTTAGAAGTTCCTTCTTTAGCAAATCGTTCGTAAAGGAAATATGTTTTTTTTTTGATAATTAATCTGTAATATCACTTTTTTCAACTATGTTATTGGCAAGTTTTCCATCAGTCTAGAATGATAATCTTTGGTAGATTTCAATTCGAACTGTAGCAAAACTTCTATAAATCCATTAACATCTCCAATATGAGTTATAATGAATTTGCGACCCTTACCGAGTAAGGGTTTTAAACCTGTCGAAAACCCTTTTAAGAATGATTCACGAAAAATTGTCATATTCTTATTTTCATAGATTTTTCGTACTATGATGTCCTTCACTGAGACAGAATATATCCAGATAAAAAATGTTTTTACTGGTTCTGTAATATTTTCTAATGTCTTGCAAATATTGTCTTCTCTAAAATCATTTTGACCTCCATTTTGACTTTCCCTAAAAGAAATTCATTTTTGTCAGCACTTTCTACAGATTGGTTTTTCCCATGCCAAGCACATTCTTGTCTTGTTTCACAATTTTCAAAACTCTATCAAGACTTGCTTTTTATCTTCTAAGATATAATTCGTGAACGTGTCTTCTTAGTATGTTTTTGAAGCATTCGTATAATTTTTTTCTTCTCTGAGACGGTTTAGACTCGCACACAGTTCCACTTTTCCTTTCCTTAATTCGCCTGTAAGTTGTAGATTCGCTAAGTCCCGTTATGTCAGCACATTTCGAAAACAAACTTCGCACCTTCATCAAGATTCTTGGTTGAATAAATCATTTATGCACATTTGAAAGTATTGTCTTGGATTTTAAATTCAAAACACCTATACAAAGTTTTGGAGTAAAAGTAGACATTTTCAACAGCTAGCTTACACACATCTGAATTATACTTTAAAATGTCATTACTGTTTATTGCCCAATTAAGATGTATTCTTGTATACCTAATTATCTTTTAAGTATACTACTCTCTCCTCAAATACATACTTCAGACACATACAATACCTACCCCTTACTTGATCCGAATTCGGAAAGTCGAATTATTTATGAGATATGTTCCGAGAATTGCTGTGCCTTTGGTTTATGGCTCTTCACAGGTACATAAATCTTTTGTGCATTTAATTATCATACTTTGTCTGACAATGAGGAACAAACGACAGCTTTGTTAGTTTCATGCAGTGGAGTTTTACCGTAAAAAAGTATAAAAAACAAAAAATGAAAATATGGGCGATAATAGCGCATTACCTTGTATAAAAAAATAGGATTCAAACTTCTAGCCAATTTATAGTTCCAACATATTAGCGGATAATACAGAAATTTCATAAAAATCTCTTCGTTACATTTTGAATATATGTTAAACAAAATAGAAGCAATCATTTCCAAAAGAAAAATACATTTTCAGCAGCCCATTTCCATATGGCAGACGCACTCGAAATTTTCTTCTCCCTGGTCTGTGCAAATTTTCTGACGCAATTTCAATTCACACATTCACTTTTTTTTTCTAAAATTTTTGTCCATAACTGATAAATTTTGGAATTATTTACAGAGCTTCTCTAAATTCAGCATATCTTCTTCAGACCACTCCATATTCACTTATGAACAACTTTTAAACAATGCCAAGTACTAAATGAATTTCTTTTCATTAACAAAAAAATAAGAAAATCCCGTGTCTTCAGTCTTGTTATAAAGTAAATTTTTTCCAAAGAGCGTGTCATAAACCCGTCTCACTAGATCAAGAAATCCTTTGAGTTGGCACCAAAAAACCGATCGAAAATGGATGGCTGCGATATCGGTCGAGCTACCCGAAAACAATAGAACTATAAAAAAATTGATTTCTTGTGATCCAACTGCATTTATTACCTCCTTTGAAACCTGTGTATCTGATTCACACAGTTATTCATGTCTCTTTGAGTTGTTGGTTTGAACCTAGTAAGCTGGTTTCTCAGAGAATTATTTGAATTGAAATCAATGTTGATGTTATATCGTTTTCCTATTCTAACTTTTTCCAAAATGCCTCTAAAATGCGAGAAGTTTAATACTGATTTTCGTTTCTCGTCTGTTGTCGATCTTGTTCTATTTCTGCTTTGTTGCAGAATCTTATTTCCCATATTTATTGAGTTTCGTTGGCATTTGTAATGAGATTTATCTCTTTCATTAAGTTCTCGTTGCAGTTGCAAAGAGTTGATGCTCTTTCTACGAAGTTTTTTACAACTGTATGTTTGGTGTTGTTAGAGTGGTTGGATGAGAAGTTTAGATATTTTCCTGCCCATATGGATTTTCTGTAAACTGAGGTCTGAACTTGCCTGCCATTTCTTTCAACTAAAATATCTAAGAATGGTAATTTCATCTTCAAATAAACATTAAACGGATTATCCATTACGTTATTTATGTAAACTATTTTTAAATATATTACAAACAGTATTTAAGAATTATATCGTTATTTTCATGTTGACTAATAATGTATTAGTAAAATTCAAAGAAAATATCCGAAATATTCTATAAATACTAATTCGTTACGTAAATGTACTTATTTATTTCTAAGAACAGGATTCGTAAATTACAGATGCATTCGAGTGTTTTGGCAGCACGTGAATTTATTTTACAAATTTGTTACAGGCACTTTAAATAGCTAAGTGGACTGTACTTGCAATCCAAGCGCATACTTATTACTAACAAAGTCATGTATTTTTATGGTTCCAAACCAAAAAACTCTGAAAGACCTTTTTAATGGTTACCTCTCGATGCTTGTCTGTATGTATGTCATAGCAGTTTTTCTCAGGAACTATGCACACTATCGACTTGAACTTGGCCTAGTTATAATGAATAAGAAAAAAATTGTTTTTCTCTTTAGGAAGAATATTAAAACAGTAGATCTAAAAAATATTTTTTTTTACTATTAGTTCAAGTGGATGTCATATGAAAACTGGCTTTTTACACATTATAAAAGTGTTGTTCTTTTTATCTGGAAGCACATAGTTTTGGTTTATAAGCAAAAATAATACAAAAAACATTTAAAAACACTTTGCTGCTCCCCTTGGTTCATTTGTTTCTATTGTGTTTTCACACTAAAAATAAAAAATTTCGTTTTTTTTGCTTGTAAAATCAAAACTAATGAAGCAATCTCGATAGTGTAAACAGACGAATTGTATAGAATAAAAATGCCAATTAAATGAGTCTTAGATCGACTCAATCGGATCATTAGTAACAGAGAAAAATAGAAAAAACAGGAAAATTCAGCGTTGCTTCAAAAATTTGTATCTCCGTCAATTTTTAAGTTGTAGCGTGGACCTTTCGCGAAATAATAGTAACTTATATGTACTTTATGCACTCCAAAACTAGGCGCTGTCGGTTCATTAGTTTTTGCACAATTGGGTTATAAAATTTTTATTGCCCTTTCGTCGCGCCTCGATGCGGAAAGGGAATACCCTAAAATATATTATGTTCGGCATATAAAGGGGCTAAGCTGTATTTGCGCAGTAGGCCAGGGAACAGGACTGGACATGAGCAATCTTTTATTACGTTATTATATTGGAAAATTACAATTTAGAATTTATTAGTAAAAGAGTAATAAAATAAAGACTGACATAAAATAGATTTAAACATAATTCGGTGGGAAAAAATTTGCATTATGGGAAATCTAGGAAAACGTTTTTTTTGAAAAAATTTCGATACTTCCCCTATTTCGAGGTTGTAGAATACGATTCCAACCCCCGTTTCCCATAATTTTTCCTCAGTTTTGCGGAAAATAGTGAAAAACACTTTTCACTTTAGGTTCAATTTTTCGTATTAAAACATTAAAATGTTGTTACAACCACAAATTCTACACTATAGAAGTCTCTGTATTATATAAAAATTCATAAATTTGCACATATTTATCGCAAAAATCAAGACAATTATCAAAAAACAAATCAAAACAAAATAGTTCTATGAAATAGTGATGTAACTCATTCCTAAAACTCGAAAAATTAGCGCTGTTGCCGAATTAATACGATTTCTCTGAAATTCACATATATTCTTTTCTTTCAAGGATTGCCCCCGCCATTACGTGATCTCTGCTGGACAATGACATTTTTAATTAACAAATCTAAATCCCCAAAACGTAGCTAAACCTTAACTGACCAACAATTTTGAGTAGTTAAGATTAATTTTACCCTTTTTTATAAATTACAAAAATTAAATGTAATGGATAAATTTTATAGTTTATATTATGAAAGTATGAGTCTCGGTCAATTTAGGTTAGTTCAGATTAGTTTCAGTTTTACAATTTAATCAAAACCAAGCTAAATCTGAACTAATCAAAAATTTTGGGTAGTAAACTAACCTGAAATAACCAAAAATTTTGGGTAATTAAGATTAATTTTTCTCTGAGATAGTATAAAATATTACAAAAATTAAACTATGTTGTTGACTGAGATGGGAAAATTTTATAGTTTATACCAAAAAAGTATTTTACATCTGGCAACCTGTCGAACGAATATTAGTCGTTTTCGCGAGTCTGATGTTCGATGGCCTTTCCGGAACGTATTTTTAGTTTTTCGTTAAAAATACGTTTTTCTAAATTTATTCACTAAAATTTGTGTAAAAATAGTTGAAATATATTATATACATGATATTTTAACTAGTACGATTGAAAATAAACATGTAAGTTTGGTGTTTTCTTCAGAATTAAAAGTGCTTGGTGAAGTGACGCTTGGCTTTTTTTTTTGTTTTCCAGGAAACTGAGGAAAAATAATGAAAAGCCAAAGCTAAAATTGTGTTCTATGACCTCGAAATAGGGGGTAAGTATCGATTTTTTTTCCAAAAAAGGTCATTTTCCAAGAATTTCCATAATGTAAATAATTACCAAAATATAAAAAATGTATTTACCAAAAATAATGAATTAACGAGATTTACAAAACAATACCATACATTGATGTATTGTTATAAATAAAAAATCTGCACAAATGTCTTGATAACATATACAAATATAAATTCGGAAATTTAACTAATGTCACTGCACGGCAAAACAAAAAATCAAGAGAATTTTAAGCATCGAGCACGATGACAGACGACCACATTAAACACAAAGAATACATTAGGATGCCGATCGCGACTTTCGCAAATCCTGCTCTGGTTTTTTAGTTCTCATATTGCCAACCTCATACAACAAATTTACTTTCAAATTTCTTTCTGCGCTTACTCCACGTAGCCACTTGATGTCAGTTTAGACATTTATTTTCGGCATGTTACGATACTTAGCCTATTTTTGTAGTTTTCCATATCCCCTCTAACTTTCCTACGCTTACTGTATGCATACAACTTCCCGCTGCACCGCGTTGTTCCCATTACTCTTCTATCTCACGCGCTCGGCCGTTTTCGATCATGTTTGTTAGCATTTTTCATGTATTTCACAGAATTTTTGACGCATAATTAAAATATAAACTTGTAGAATGATACTCTACTTTCAAAATCTTTTTATAAAATTAAAATCGGACCATGCATGACACATCGAGGTATGCTGAAAGATGGTGCATTAAAAATTTCATAGGGCAATTGTGCAAAACCTGGTTTTAGCACACGTAAATTAGTATTATTTCACGAAGGGTTAGCGCTAGAACTTTAAAAATGACGGCGATACGAATTTTTTCAAAAACGCGAATTTTTTGGTTTTCTCTGTATTTCTCCTTTACTAATGATTTGATTGAGTCGATCCAGAGCTCATTTTGTTGATATTTCTATTTTCTACGATTCATGTTTTGCAAGCAAGAAATGAAAAGAAACGAAATTTTTTGGTTTTAATTATTTATAACAAATTAGTCATTGCTGATTGTTTTTAGTGTAATGGCACAGTCAGTATCCTGATAGTATTTTTGTTACGAAAAAATCTCTATTGATTGGCCTATATGATTTTGTAGCGACCTCGAATTATTCTTCTGTGTGTAGGATGTTCTCAATTGTGCATTAAACGCCTTAACACAGTCCTAACCGAAAGCTTTTTCGAAGTCAATAAATGCTAGGTGAGTTTTTTCTTTAAATTTCGGTCTGTTCTAATGAGAAGCCATTATCGATAATAGAGTGGTCTTTACTAAACACACTTTGCTCTTCCATTAATATATCTTTCTAAGAATAGATCAATAAAAACCGGAGTGTTATCTGTGGGTCCCAAGTAAACTAGTAAACTTCAAAGTGCTTTCTATTTTAACCTAAACGTTGGCCATTTAAAATAAATATTGTTTCGATCAAATTGACGACCTTTACAAGGACTTTTCAAAGTTTACATAGTCAGGAAACAAACACATCCACGAAAAATTTAGTGTTGAAAATATCCTTTCGCATATACAACTGGATCGGAAAAAATCATTTAAACTTATAATTTGTATATTTTAGTAACTAAAAAATAAGATATTTCTTATAAATAATTATTTTATAGGAAAGGTCGAGATAAAGAAATTACCTAAAATAATAAACAAATGTTAAAAAATATTCGCATACATAGAGACTGAAATTTCTAATTATTTATCATTATGCTTTAACTGTTTAATAAAATTGAAATTTATTAATTAGAAAGCGTTTTTTTGGACGTAGTTATATAAGGCGTAACAAAACAACAGATTTTTGAAATTACAGAACCTTTCACCCATACACAGACAAATACATACATATTGTCGTATTAACGGAGGATGAATGTTTTTTTAATTTAATTTTCGCAAACGTCAATGACAATCATGTTCCTTTTGGGATTCCATGTTGTATTAATGGTTTTCATTTACCGAATTTTAGTTAATTTTTTTCACGGGTTTCGTCAACGCACCTCTCCATTATTCGGGCCTTTTGTGCTCATCTCTGAGAATATGTACCTATTTACGCATTTACCGGGTTTATTGGATTAATTTTATCCTTTAGGAAACGCGGAAGTTTATTTCCGTCGGGATTAATTTATTGGAAGAATTTTCGCATTATCCATTATTTGTGTAAAACCTAAGTTTTACCACAAATCAGGGGTTGTTGGTGAAGTCCTGCCAAACCTCCCGATTAGAATGAAAACTTTTCACTCACCTTTCCTCTAGCTCACCGGGATAGAAGGGGAATGAGTGAAGCTCAGAGGTAACGAAGATTAATTAAGTTTTAATTTTGTTTGGGAACACTTCTAGGGAATGAGTTATTTAGGAAAATGTTATCGAGTAACACGCATCCTTGACTCTTAGTGAACATTTTATTCACTTTTTTTTGTTCAATACTGTTTTCCGCAAGTCAAGTTCGGGATAATTTTTCTGGTTCCTATATTACGTTCGGGTTTATTTGTCAAATCGGGATTTTTATAACTTTATAGCCAACACCAAGCCGACTATTAGTCGCAATGTCAATGTCAGGTTATTTCCCCTGTCACGTTCTGGTATTTATTTTTGTCAGGATGCGTCGGTTAATTAACTCTTATGCGCCGCTAACCTCGCCTTTTTATCGACGGTATCAATTTCAGAAATTAAGATAAGTGCACGATCTTTATTGCCTGTAGAATGTTATGTTCTCAAAGACAACCTACTTTAAGAGCCACGGTCTGCATGGAAATAGAACGGTCAACGTGGCCCCCAAGAGCTAAGCTCAACAGGAAAAAGGACGAGTTATCTCAAGAAGAGCAACCTGTAATGTCCTTACTTTTACAGCTGACTTTTCGCTTTTATAGCAGTGGTACGTCGCGCTCTCAATTCGAGGCAGCACCGAGTCGTTAAATGTCTAGGTTTCCCCGTTTCGGCAATCGAAGAATTATTTAGGGAGCATGGGACATATTAAATTCAAAATTTAATGTTTTGTGTTAAAATAAGGGCATATTCACAACAATATATATATATATATATATATATATATATATATATATATATATATATATATATATGTATATATATATATATATATATATATATATATATATATATGTATATATATATATATATATATATATATATATATATATATATGTATATATATATATATATATATATATATATATATATATATATATATATATATGAAGTAAAATGCGAAACAGTGAATGCAAACTTCGCTCCATCATATCCTTTCTGTGTTAGAGGTTGCACAGTTAGAATAAACTGTAATAAAACACAATTCATCCTATTCCACCACCATCCAGATGGTGGCCTACCTGTACCACCATACCGAGAAGAAAGTCAAAGCTTACCCTTCCCGCCACAGTGATACGGCAGAGATACATGTTTCGTCTCTCACTAGACTCATCAGGGTACCGACATGCACCTGGCTGTGCAAAGGACAGATCGGAAGGAAGCATGCAACACTGAACGCGGCTTCGCCGACCTCTCGTTGGATGGCTTATATATGTTTATACGGATTTCACGGATTCCTCCGTGTGAGATGCATTAGCAGTGGTTATATCCACATTATGCTGTTGTAGTACTGAAATCACATTCAGCAAACGTACAACTATATGCAACTCCGTATGTAAGTGAAGTAAAATGCGAAACAGTGAATGCAAACTTCGCTCCATCATATCCTTTCTGTGTTAGAGGTTGCACAGTTAGAATAAACTGTAATAAAACACAATTCATCCTATTCCACCACCATCCAGATGGTGGCCTACCTGTACCACCATACCGAGAAGAAAGTCAAAGCTTACCCTTCCCGCCACAGTGATACGGCAGAGATACATGTTTCGTCTCTCACTAGACTCATCAGGGTACCGACATGCACCTGGCTGTGCAAAGGACAGATCGGAAGGAAGCATGCAACACTGAACGCGGCTTCGCCGACCTCTCGTTGGATGGCTTATATATGTTTATACGGATTTCACGGATTCCTCCGTGTGAGATGCATTAGCAGTGGTTATATCCACATTATGCTGTTGTAGTACTGAAATCACATTCAGCAAACGTACAACTATATGCAACTCCGTATGTAAGTGAAGTAAAATGCGAAACAGTGAATGCAAACTTCGCTCCATCATATCCTTTCTGTGTTAGAGGTTGCACAGTTAGAATAAACTGTAATAAAACACAATTCATCCTATTCCACCACCATCCAGATGGTGGCCTACCTGTACCACCATACCGAGAAGAAAGTCAAAGCTTACCCTTCCCGCCACAGTGATACGGCAGAGATACATGTTTCGTCTCTCACTAGACTCATCAGGGTACCGACATGCACCTGGCTGTGCAAAGGACAGATCGGAAGGAAGCATGCAACACTGAACGCGGCTTCGCCGACCTCTCGTTGGATGGCTTATATATGTTTATACGGATTTCACGGATTCCTCCGTGTGAGATGCATTAGCAGTGGTTATATCCACATTATGCTGTTGTAGTACTGAAATCACATTCAGCAAACGTACAACTATATGCAACTCCGTATGTAAGTGAAGTAAAATGCGAAACAGTGAATGCAAACTTCGCTCCATCATATCCTTTCTGTGTTAGAGGTTGCACAGTTAGAATAAACTGTAATAAAACACAATTCATCCTATTCCACCACCATCCAGATGGTGGCCTACCTGTACCACCATACCGAGAAGAAAGTCAAAGCTTACCCTTCCCGCCACAGTGATACGGCAGAGATACATGTTTCGTCTCTCACTAGACTCATCAGGGTACCGACATGCACCTGGCTGTGCAAAGGACAGATCGGAAGGAAGCATGCAACACTGAACGCGGCTTCGCCGACCTCTCGTTGGATGGCTTATATATGTTTATACGGATTTCACGGATTCCTCCGTGTGAGATGCATTAGCAGTGGTTATATCCACATTATGCTGTTGTAGTACTGAAATCACATTCAGCAAACGTACAACTATATGCAACTCCGTATGTAAGTGAAGTAAAATGCGAAACAGTGAATGCAAACTTCGCTCCATCATATCCTTTCTGTGTTAGAGGTTGCACAGTTAGAATAAACTGTAATAAAACACAATTCATCCTATTCCACCACCATCCAGATGGTGGCCTACCTGTACCACCATACCGAGAAGAAAGTCAAAGCTTACCCTTCCCGCCACAGTGATACGGCAGAGATACATGTTTCGTCTCTCACTAGACTCATCAGGGTACCGACATGCACCTGGCTGTGCAAAGGACAGATCGGAAGGAAGCATGCAACACTGAACGCGGCTTCGCCGACCTCTCGTTGGATGGCTTATATATGTTTATACGGATTTCACGGATTCCTCCGTGTGAGATGCATTAGCAGTGGTTATATCCACATTATTCACATTCACTGTTTCGCATTTTACTTCACTTACATACGGAGTTGCATATAGTTGTACGTTTGCTGAATGTGATTTCAGTACTACAACAGCATAATGTGGATATAACCACTGCTAATGCATCTCACACGGAGGAATCCGTGAAATCCGTATAAACATATATAAGCCATCCAACGAGAGGTCGGCGAAGCCGCGTTCAGTGTTGCATGCTTCCTTCCGATCTGTCCTTTGCACAGCCAGGTGCATGTCGGTACCCTGATGAGTCTAGTGAGAGACGAAACATGTATCTCTGCCGTATCACTGTGGCGGGAAGGGTAAGCTTTGACTTTCTTCTCGGTATGGTGGTACAGGTAGGCCACCATCTGGATGGTGGTGGAATAGGATGAATTGTGTTTTATTACAGTTTATTCTAACTGTGCAACCTCTAACACAGAAAGGATATGATGGAGCGAAGTTTGCATTCACTGTTTCGCATTTTACTTCACTTACATACGGAGTTGCATATAGTTGTACGTTTGCTGAATGTGATTTCAGTACTACAACAGCATAATGTGGATATAACCACTGCTAATGCATCTCACACGGAGGAATCCGTGAAATCCGTATAAACATATATAAGCCATCCAACGAGAGGTCGGCGAAGCCGCGTTCAGTGTTGCATGCTTCCTTCCGATCTGTCCTTTGCACAGCCAGGTGCATGTCGGTACCCTGATGAGTCTAGTGAGAGACGAAACATGTATCTCTGCCGTATCACTGTGGCGGGAAGGGTAAGCTTTGACTTTCTTCTCGGTATGGTGGTACAGGTAGGCCACCATCTGGATGGTGGTGGAATAGGATGAATTGTGTTTTATTACAGTTTATTCTAACTGTGCAACCTCTAACACAGAAAGGATATGATGGAGCGAAGTTTGCATTCACTGTTTCGCATTTTACTTCACTTACATACGGAGTTGCATATAGTTGTACGTTTGCTGAATGTGATTTCAGTACTACAACAGCATAATGTGGATATAACCACTGCTAATGCATCTCACACGGAGGAATCCGTGAAATCCGTATAAACATATATAAGCCATCCAACGAGAGGTCGGCGAAGCCGCGTTCAGTGTTGCATGCTTCCTTCCGATCTGTCCTTTGCACAGCCAGGTGCATGTCGGTACCCTGATGAGTCTAGTGAGAGACGAAACATGTATCTCTGCCGTATCACTGTGGCGGGAAGGGTAAGCTTTGACTTTCTTCTCGGTATGGTGGTACAGGTAGGCCACCATCTGGATGGTGGTGGAATAGGATGAATTGTGTTTTATTACAGTTTATTCTAACTGTGCAACCTCTAACACAGAAAGGATATGATGGAGCGAAGTTTGCATTCACTGTTTCGCATTTTACTTCACTTACATACGGAGTTGCATATAGTTGTACGTTTGCTGAATGTGATTTCAGTACTACAACAGCATAATGTGGATATAACCACTGCTAATGCATCTCACACGGAGGAATCCGTGAAATCCGTATAAACATATATAAGCCATCCAACGAGAGGTCGGCGAAGCCGCGTTCAGTGTTGCATGCTTCCTTCCGATCTGTCCTTTGCACAGCCAGGTGCATGTCGGTACCCTGATGAGTCTAGTGAGAGACGAAACATGTATCTCTGCCGTATCACTGTGGCGGGAAGGGTAAGCTTTGACTTTCTTCTCGGTATGGTGGTACAGGTAGGCCACCATCTGGATGGTGGTGGAATAGGATGAATTGTGTTTTATTACAGTTTATTCTAACTGTGCAACCTCTAACACAGAAAGGATATGATGGAGCGAAGTTTGCATTCACTGTTTCGCATTTTACTTCACTTACATACGGAGTTGCATATAGTTGTACGTTTGCTGAATGTGATTTCAGTACTACAACAGCATAATGTGGATATAACCACTGCTAATGCATCTCACACGGAGGAATCCGTGAAATCCGTATAAACATATATAAGCCATCCAACGAGAGGTCGGCGAAGCCGCGTTCAGTGTTGCATGCTTCCTTCCGATCTGTCCTTTGCACAGCCAGGTGCATGTCGGTACCCTGATGAGTCTAGTGAGAGACGAAACATGTATCTCTGCCGTATCACTGTGGCGGGAAGGGTAAGCTTTGACTTTCTTCTCGGTATGGTGGTACAGGTAGGCCACCATCTGGATGGTGGTGGAATAGGATGAATTGTGTTTTATTACAGTTTATTCTAACTGTGCAACCTCTAACACAGAAAGGATATGATGGAGCGAAGTTTGCATTCACTGTTTCGCATTTTACTTCACTTACATACGGAGTTGCATATAGTTGTACGTTTGCTGAATGTGATTTCAGTACTACAACAGCATAATGTGGATATAACCACTGCTAATGCATCTCACACGGAGGAATCCGTGAAATCCGTATAAACATATATAAGCCATCCAACGAGAGGTCGGCGAAGCCGCGTTCAGTGTTGCATGCTTCCTTCCGATCTGTCCTTTGCACAGCCAGGTGCATGTCGGTACCCTGATGAGTCTAGTGAGAGACGAAACATGTATCTCTGCCGTATCACTGTGGCGGGAAGGGTAAGCTTTGACTTTCTTCTCGGTATGGTGGTACAGGTAGGCCACCATCTGGATGGTGGTGGAATAGGATGAATTGTGTTTTATTACAGTTTATTCTAACTGTGCAACCTCTAACACAGAAAGGATATGATGGAGCGAAGTTTGCATTCACTGTTTCGCATTTTACTTCACTTACATACGGAGTTGCATATAGTTGTACGTTTGCTGAATGTGATTTCAGTACTACAACAGCATAATGTGGATATAACCACTGCTAATGCATCTCACACGGAGGAATCCGTGAAATCCGTATAAACATATATATATATATATATATATATATATATATATATATATATATATATGTATATATATATATCGTTTCTATTATAAAATAATTTTCTTTTTATGACAATTTGACGAAGTTTGGTTCATTGTGTTGAGGATTTTGTTCATAGTGTTGAACATTTTCAAGTCAATTTTATTTCTGAAATACAGGAGATTTTTAAAAAGTTGATAGATCAGTACAAAGACAAATTTGATCTATCTAGATATTGGTTTTTCATTCCAATGTATTTTTTAAGATACGGAATTGAGTACAATAAATTTGATTTCTTCTTATAAGATACTTTACTTTTTAGTGGAAAGAATACTCTAAACGGTTATAGGTTTAATGACAAACTGCGACATTATGTTTAGATAAAATATATTTAAGTTTTTCCGATGGCCCCTCTATGTAGGGACTTGCAAACTATTTATTGTTGTTCTTATTTGTTTTTTCTTATTGTTTTTTGTTTTATTGTAAAAGAAAAATAGTCGTTGTTTAAAAATTCTTAGAATATTCCTTTCTGGGCGATACTCAGGAGACGTAAGTGTAATAGCTCGGTCAGCAAATCCTATTATTACTGTATTTTTTAAAATTATTTGGACGGTTAGAAGTAAAATTTAGATATCGTTCTGACTCTATGTCTTTGATGTACTGTTTAGTTTTTATTTGATTGTTAATTTTGTTTCTCATTAGCGTTAAATCCGAATAATTAATGGTATTGTTTCTTTTCAGTTTGAATTGTAATTTGTTATGAAAATTATTAAAAGCCTTCAGCAAATCAGCGATTTTTTCAACCGGTCAGGCAGTTAAGCAATTACATTGGACAACAGCCAAAATGTATCTAAAATAAAATCGGCTAATATCTTACCATTTTTGGTGTGCTAAAACTGAAACTAAACTTATCTTTTTGATGTTAGTTTAAGTTTTAGAGATAAGTGATGTCACGTTTCCTTATATATTAACAATATAACTGTAAGAATGCATGTGGCATATTTGTATTGTTATAACAATAGAGGGGTGCGATGTTACTAAATATATGTTTCCCCAAGTTAAGGAATTTTTTACAACTTGGCAACACCGCATATGGAATCTCCAGGGATTACCCTCATATACAAAGTTCCAACCCCGAGGGCTTAAAATAAGGGAGATAGCCATTTAAATCGACGTTTAAGTCTGTTTTGTTAAGTTAGTGAGCCGAATCGAGTAGTTAAGATGTCTCGAAAGTGTGTAAACAATCCACATCATTTCTGTTGTGTTTGTGGTGAGGTAAGTTTGTGTCTCAGACGCTGTCTATTACCCAATTGATAAAAAAGACATATCAGCTTTATTTCGGTTGTAATATTGGGGATCAAGACAAACAGTGGGCGCCACACATTTGCTGTAATGCACGCGCTTCAAGTCTGAGAAATTGGTTAAATAGTAAAAAACTATCTATGCGGTTTGCTGTCCCAATGTTCCCAACGATACAACGATTTCTCAAGAAGAAGATATGCCATCAATATCAAGAGATCCTGAAGTTAAACTGGGCAAGTCACATTGGAAAGATAGTAGGTGGAAGATGGACAAAAAGTTTTCCTGAATGGCGGCCCAGATTCGACCTTCTAGGAGACAGAGAGATGATATAAGGAGAATTGCAACAAATTGAATATTTCTGGTATAAAATTGGCGAACCCTTTACACCGCAGTGGATGTTAAAAAGCTGAGTGAAACTTACGTAATTAAGCTGCTGTTATTGAAATTTTTAATATCAAAAAGTTACCTTCGTTTTGCAGACATCAGAAATTGTTGTCCAAATATCATTTTAGGCGTTGAATACTCTAACTGGACTTGGTATTCGTTATAAATATAAATTCTTTTGGTGGTTAAGGCAACTGGTAGACGAAAACTTATCTCAGTTTTTCACATTTGTGATTCTGAGAGATTAATATTTGATGTTTCCACAAAAAGTAATAGAGTCTCTTAATTGTTATTCCGGTAATAAACAGTTCAAGTTCAAACATATTCATCCGTTGCAGCTATGGATTTTATTTCAGCCATTCCGCCCCATGTTTACATTACAATATTGGCTACATCAAACGAGGTTATTATTGCCATGCGGAAATTTGTTTACCAAATTAAATTTTATTTACATAAACAACGGTTACGTCGGAATTCGAAAAATACGAAAAAGTGCACCTGGGCATTAGTTTAGTCGAAGAAACGATTTTAACGTGATTCTATGTTCTCGGTAAAAATTAAATTTAGAAAATGATTTAGGGAAGAGTGTTCGATACGAATGAATCTCAAATACGTTTTGGCAGTGTGGGTAAGCGCCGGCGTTTGTAAAATGTTTCACTGGTGTTTTTTATTTTTATCAATGTAAGTATTGTTTTAATGAACTTTATAAGTCATTGATTCGATTTTTGCGTGAAAGCTAAGTCCAAATTTTATTGTTTAATAGTTTATTATAAAACCTGTGGCTTTCGATCTAAAACGTTTATTCGCCAGTAAAGTTTTGCATAATCAAAAATGTAGTTTAGTTTTTTGATCTACAAATAGTTATTAAGTAGTAAAATACATTAAAGAGCGAAAAAGTATAAGTCATTGTTTATTGTGTATCAGACAAAAAGCCAAATATTACGTTATTGTATTAAAAAAATTATATACAGTGCGTCCCACGACGAACAGCCGCGATTGATTTCTCGGAAAATACACTTTGAAAAATTTTTAAAATTGACAGTTTAACAAAGTCAATGGGGGCAATTCGGCTAAAATATTTTCAAGATGGTGGCACTTCCAGTTATACCGGAAGTTGATGCCTTCTTGCTTATTTTAAATGGAACACCGTATTTGTTATTTTATTTTTAGATTCTAAGTAAACTTTTAGACATATTTATGTATAATGTATGTCCAGAATGGTGTTTGCAACCCTAAACATAACTATCACTTTCTCCTCTATGAAAGCTTTTATTATTTAATTGGGGTTGATTTCCTTTAAGAAGGGGATCTACTTTAGTGTACTCTGTTGATATATTGATAATAAATAAATACAGGATGATCAAAAATTAACATTAAATATTAACTTGAAAAAAACGTTAAATGCCTTTTGTAACTTTGTATATGGTTGTATATTCGAAATATTTGTAGGTTTGGAAATATTCGCAATCTAACATTTTTGTATTGTAAAAATGTCAAACGGCTTACCTATACAGGGAAACAATTATTTTCCATAAATATTCAAAATGCCATCCTGAATTTCTAACCATTTTTCGCATTTGCAAGTTAGTTCGTCATGGGTGGTCGCTCTAATTGCACCTGGAGATAAACCTTAAAACACTTCCCTTACACTTGCCATATAGTAAATTTGTATCGCCGTCTTGAAGCCGGTTCGAGTTCAAGCGGCTTTTACAAGCCACTTGAAAAAAGTGTAATAAACACGTTTGAATGCGACTTGAATAAGTTAATACCAAAATGAAATGGGGTTGACTTTATTGAAGCTACTTTAAAATGCGATATAAGCTATTCAAAGTGGATTTTATTTGTGAACGTCAGATCAGTGATTGTCGGGACATATGATTTTGATATTTCGTATGCTTTGGGTTAAGGTTAAGAACGAAATATTTATTTATTTGTGCATATTACGAAAATCAAGAACGCTGTTGTTACTTTAAATTCTATTTTTTTTACAGCATGTGACACAAATTCTTAAAAAGATTCCACAAGTAGTATTTATTGAGTTACGTACAGACCCGTGTAAAATAATTGGTTTTGGAGTGACTTGAATTTATTTTTCAGTCCAGATTTAAGTCACCGAAATAAACGGGTAGGTTTAAAATTAGTTTGGAAGCCGCTTCACTTTCAATTCGGCTTGAAACCATTGATATAAACGTAGTGATAATATAGTCCTCTATCGTTGTCACTGACCTACAATAAACAATGTTTTTTATTGTGCCCCATATAAAATAATTTAGAACAGTCAAACCAGACCACAAAAAAGGTCTTATCGTTGGCAATCTTGTCATAAAATGTTGCTTGTAAGAAGTTGGTAACTCGAACGGTTCTGTGTAGTGGAGCGCCATTGTATTGGTAAAAAATTTGCTTGAGTTCCGTCAGAGGTAAATTGCTTAAATATTGTCTAACTCCTCTAGAATATTTAAATATTTTCCTCCTACAAAAGTTACATAATTTAAAATGGGGACATAATTTGCTTTGTATTATTAATGAATTATCTTTTAAGTTTTCTTCATAAAAATGTAGTTTTATTATTCCAGCATTTGTTAGAGCATAAAATACGTTAAATTATCATGTTTCTTGAAAATTTCGCAATCTTACTGTATGAGGATTTGAATCACTTCAAAAATGGGACTTGTGTCTCCTAAAAAAGCAATTTTTCGTAAATTTTGCTTCATCAGTCTAAATTATGTTGTCCAAAAATTGCACTCTTTTCGGCAAATCAGTATCTCTTGGGTGTTGAACCTAATATATTAAAAAAGGGTGGAAGTTGCGTTTCAACAGAATTTTATATATTAAACTCTTCGAGATTCCTATTTGTAGAACCACTTGTCTTAACGATGTCATATGTCATACGATATGCCGCAAAATATCCCAGAATTGCAATTTTTCCTTAACTGTGCCAAAATTTTTGAAATTTTCAAATATTCATTTAACACTGTACCGCGACGGTTTCTGTTTGTCTGGATATCTATCAGCAAATGTCTGGCATGTTCTTGATAAAACTTTCCATTTCCCATAGATAAGAAACAAATTCAAATAATCTTCGTGAATATAATTTAATCGCCTCGGCATGATTTTTATTAATAATTCTCAAATGGCTTTTCTGCAGTGCTGTATTGTTTTCTTTCGTCGCGTTTCGCCATCATGGCCAACTAATAACAAAGCTTAAAAGCCGTATAGCATTTTTACAATATAAAAATTAAATTGCCAATAATTCAAAAACTATAAATTTTTCAAATTGACAGCCTTATTCAAAGTGACCCTTATTTTTAATGCTAAATAAGATAACATTATAAAAATTGGGGGTTTATGTTTAAAAAAATTGACTTTTAACGATTTCTGCAAGTTAATATTTAATGTTAGTTTTTGATTACGCTGTATTTATCGACTACCAAAATATTAATAGGATACACTATAGTAGATCCTCTTCTAGAAGAAAACTAACCCCGATAAAATAATAATGGCTCTCATATAGGAGAGATTGAGTTATGTTTAGGCCTGCAATCGCCATTTTTGTTTTTTTTTATATATGTCACAAACAGTTAGACTTAGGTATAATTTTGCGTAGAATCTAAACATAAAATAACATATAAGGTCTTCCATTTAGAGTAAGCAAGAAGGCATCAACTTCCGGTATAACAGGAAGTACCACCGTCTTAAAAATATTTTAGCCGAATTGCCCGCATCGACAGTTTTCCCAACAAAAATTTGACAGGAAATCCAGAAAAAACAACCTAAAATTTAGAATAAACAGTAAGAAAAAATAAAATACTATACTCGGGTATATCGTTTTATTAATTTGGCTATATCAACGTGAATTATTTAAAGTTTTTATGTCGATAAACTTCGGTATCTTTCTTGTAAAGAACCTTAATAAAAATTATCACGTCTGTGCTACTTCAGAGTCACTGTTCATTGCGACGAGACTTCTGAATTTATTTTACCACAGATTCTAGGAACTTGACCGTGTTTCTATCTTCCCTGTGGTCTTAAATTATAATTATATACACAGGATCTTAGACTTTAATATTAAATAAAATTTTACACGAATCTGTTTACATATAATGATTAATTTATTACCATACTGAAGATGATACTTGCAAATCTAAAAATCTGGGTTATCGATAAACAACATTAAAATATTCTAAAAACAAAAAATGCCTATATTTTGAGAAAAAAAAATTAAAACATAATTTTGTTTGCTTGTTAACTTTAAATAAATTTACCTATTTTGTTTTTTGTCGGTGATAATGGAAAAAAATTAACTTTTGTTTTTATTTGCTTCTTCCTATTTCTTCTTCTTATTTTCTTCGTCTCATCTTTCTTGTTCTATATCAATCATTTTCTTTCAACTTGTTAATCTTCCGTGTGCTTGCTGAAACGATTTTTTTTCTCTGGCTTGATTGGTGTCATCCTGTTCTTTTATTTGGAACCTGCCAACATTTTTTTAGCTGATTCTAAATTTCCATTTTATAATTGTTGATGTCCATCTGACTTCGTTTATCGGGCCGCATGTCCTGCACATTGCCTTTCGCCTTACCATTCTTTTCATTTTTGATCTGCATTTAATTCCCTCATTTCGAATCGTACCTCTCAATGTTATTCCTAGCAATACGCACTCCTTTTTTCTCTATATGACTTTAAGTTGTTCAATGTTTCTTTTCGTCAGTGCTATTTTTCTAATCCATATATTTTAACTGGCAAAATAGAAAGGCTTGTCTTTCTGTTTAGACTAAATTTATCATCTGTATTTCCAAAAATATAATTAATTTTTTTCAAAGCAGCCTTTTTTTGGAAATCTCTGCAGGTGATTCTTCTTATATAACATAATATTGTACCCTATATGGGAAGTTTTACTCAAACCTTCTTGAGCGGTGCCCCAGTACAAAATCACACCGTTTTCAAATTGAGTTTGCGAAGCTAAAATTAATCGAAAAAATTTTGGAATAGACGTTTTCGATGTGTTTTTTTCATAGCTTTCCGATGGTGTACTTACATTTTTGAAAATTCAATGCTTTGACCTTAAAAAAAAGTATAAAACATGTTATATCTCGAAAGTGGCATTTTAAATATTCTTTCTGGTAGTCTAAATCGAAAACTCAGGTATATAGCCATTTTCCAGATTGGAGTTTTTTGGTAGTTTCAAGAAATAAAATAACAAATGTACAATGGATTATGTTGACAATTCAGCGTTTATGCGGCACTTTCCCTGCGACTGCTGATATGACTTACACGCGCATTATTATCCATATTCGAGTGGAGTTGAAGGCTCTATGGTTGTCCACAAAAACCATATGAAGTTATTGCAATGTCAATGATTTAAGTAGAAT
Source organism: Diaprepes abbreviatus (assembly GCA_034092305.1). Lineage (NCBI taxonomy): Eukaryota > Metazoa > Arthropoda > Insecta > Coleoptera > Curculionidae > Diaprepes > Diaprepes abbreviatus. The sequence continues at coordinate 1,024,220 of JASJET010000206.1, forward strand.
AGTTAAGTCAGGTTTAAAATGTGATTTTTATTTGTAATTGATGTATTGAAAATTCTCAAATGGAAATAATTTGTGATTTAAAGAAAATGAACAAAATACTTCAATTATTAATGTGCACTCAGTAATAACAATATATTTTTCTTGGGAGTATTGTTAAAGCGTTTGTTTGCAGGGAAGCTGCCTACTTGTTATGGCTAACAAGATATTAATAGATTTATTCCTTTTGATGTGTTTCACAAACTTGGAATATCTCGCACGTAGACCGTTTATATTTTAGTGGTGAGATCTGAAAATAATTTATGCTGATTTTCACTTCGACAAGTTAAACTTGAATGAGTTAATTTTTTTAGCTGTCAAGAGCAGTTTGAAACATTTTGTTTTCTTGAGGATTTCATACAGATTGTTAGGGGCTTTTCAAGTCGTAAGAAAAAGAAAAAATTTGAAAAATTGTAGATTTTGCCAAATATTTTAGAATTACATACCTTAGGAATTATTTGTTTAGTTAATTTATATATAAAAGAAAAAGTGACACCTAAAACGGCTGAGAAATTCCTCTCGACAGCATCTGCAGCATTTTTTTCTCAATAAAGTAATTTACGTTAATATTAGTCCATTTGTTTTGATTGTTGTCGTCAATAACAGCAGTCTATCTTAATATGCTTATATACTTAGTATATTATAACATCGGAAATTGAATTTCTTTTTGAAGTACTTTTATCTGACAGTTTATTTTCGTTCCTTTTTAACTTCGCGAAAAAGAATTAGAAATGCAAATATACTAAAAATGTTTGTCTAATAAACAATGCTTTAAGATTTTAAAATCTTCATTTAGTAATCGTTATCGTAAATAAAGTCGGGATTCGTACAACACCAACTTAAAATTAAACTATATTTATTAATACGGATTTAAAATACAAAAGAAACTAATCTCTTCCATTTATTTCAGCTTATCATTACTTTCCACTGCAACATCATCCTTTCTTTATGGCCAACCGTGCAGTGACCGAAATACAGCTTACTTGTATTCCACGACCTGGATAATTCCAGAAAACGAGACAAATTGTGTGGATATAACAGGAAACGGAAATCCGAATCAAATAAACTACACCGAATTTTTCCAGCTAGTCTGGAAAGCAGACACTTTGTATGCGAATCACATGAATTTATCTAAGTTTCCAACTCTGATGATCTACTCACTTTCCCGACTGGAAACTATAGATTTATCAGGAAATAATCTTAGAAGAATACCTTATAGAATGTATAAAGTTGCTCCACGGATAAATAAGTTGTTACTCCCAGAAAATCAGATTTTCATTCCTAGAAAAAGAGCTTTGTTTAAATCAGCGTCCATCAAAATGTTAATGTTAAGTAATAACAGAATCAGTCACATTTATCCTGTAACATTTTCGAGAATGCCGTTGTTGGAAATACTCTATTTAGACGGTAACAGACTTAAACATGTTATGCCGGAAATGTTTTTACCTATGGCAAAGTTACAATATTTACATTTAGGAAAAAATGTTATTGATAGATTTCCTCCAAAAGATTCAATGCCACATTTGTTAAGGTATTATATAACGAAAGATCAACGAAAAGTTATTAAATAAAAATGTTACTATTTTAAATTAAAATATTTCTTTGTAAAAATCAAATTTTAAGCAGATATTTTTATTTTCTTTTTTCTGAAATATTCTCCTTAGAGAAAATAGTGGGTATTGCATAGTTATTGTATATTAAGACTTGTAAATGTAGTAGTGTAATCTCAAATATATGTAAAGTATTTTAGGAAATATTTGACAAAGTTTCAGTTGTTCACATTAAAATGTTATGTAAGATATCAGTTACAAAAAGTGTAAAACTTTTGAAGGTGGTAGTCATCAAAATCAAAATCTATATTAATAGGAATCTAGAAAGGCTGTATATTAGAGATTCTGGCACCAGCGTAGAAAGGGAGGAAGGAGGCGGGTTTCTTAAACCAGAGTTTTGGAAATAACAATAACTTAATATTAGTTTAAGTATTATTGTCTTTTGAAGCATTTACCAGCGGCTACAGGCGTGCAGAAAATTTTGCTATAACACAAAAACTACTCATGATTACCAATTTTATGGTAGCACAATGCATCTGAAAATCAACTTTTCTCATTGTATCATTACTGCATTTTAACAGTTTTTTAAGCGCGATGACGATTTACACAGTTTCACAGAGCATTGATATATAGTTACTAGATCTCATTAAATTTACAATAATGTTTTTCATTTGGATAGTACGATATCCGAAAACGCCCGAAGTATAGACGATGGAAACACAAAATGCCGACAAACGCTATTATTGCTTTCGCCGATAGAGATCGAGAGTAGAAAACTAGGTGTTGAATTCTATGTACCACAGAAATCCACTGCTGAGCAGCAGTGGGATTCTGTGGTACATAGAATCAGACCATCAAACTCGCGAAAACGACTAATACTCGTTTGACACGTTGCTAGATGTAAAATACTTTCGTGGTATAAACTATAAAATTTGTCCATCTCAGTCAACAACATAATTTAATTTTTGTGTTTTATATACCCTCAGGGAAAAATTAATTTTAACCACCCAAAATTTTTGGTTAGTTCAGGTATAGCTTGATTTTAGTTAATTTGCAAAACTGAAACTAATCTGAACTAACCTAAATTGACCTTGACCTATACTTTCGTAATATAAACTTTAAAATTTATCCATTAAAGTTAAGAACATAGTTTAATTTTTGTAATGTAATGTAAAAAGGGTAAAATTAATCTTTACCACCCAAAATTTTTGGTCAGTTTTGGTTAGTTAAGGGTAAGCTTAGTTTTGATTATTTTGAGAAATTGAAACTAACCTGAACTAACCTAGATTTATTAATTAAAAATGTTATGGTCCAGCAAAGACCAGTTAAAGGCGGGACAATCTGTGAAAGCAAAGAATATATATATGAATTTCACAGAAATTGTATTCACTATCTGGCAACAATATATATTTTAATAATTTTCTTAATTTTTCCGATAAAAATGTGCAAATTTATGAATTTTTATGTTATACAGAGGCTTTTATCTGTGTGGAATTTGTGGTTGTAAAAATTTAACGATTTAGTACAAAAGATTGAACCTAAAGTGTTTTTCACTGTTTTCCACCAAATAAAGAAAAGAAAACGGAGATCAGAATCATGTTCTACCACCTCGATATACGGGGAAGTACCAAAATTTTTTCAAAAAATGAGGTTTTCCCAGATTTCCCATAATAAAAATTTTTACCCAGAGAATTATGTTTAAATCTATTTTATGTCAGTATTTATTTTATTAATGAACTTAATATTGGAATTTTCCAATGTAATAACTGTAGTCTTGTCTTGACCCTTGGCCATCTGCGCAAATACAGCATAGCTCCTTTCGGGGGAGTACACCTTTACATGTCCGACCGAATTTATTTTAGGGTATTCTCCTTCCTTTTATCCCCTCCAACTTCCTTGGTCTTAACTCACTCACTGATGTGTTTGATAAAACGCTAAAGATACTTAAAACAGAGTCTTGTGAGAATTTAGAATACTGAAGGGCACGGTAGAGAATTTCTCCCCCCTTGGCACTGGCAAGATAAGTATAGATGGAATGATATCTTGTTTTCAGGGTATATATTCTCGTTCTTTGTTCTCGAGAGAACGATCATCTTGATAAAAAGTGAGTGTGGTTCTCACGACAGAATACATTTTTCTTATGTTCTCATGGGAACCACGCCCATTTTTTACTGTCTCTCGATAACGATAATGGGCACCCTGGAGAGTTCTTCTTAGAGGACGAAATACTAGAAACCTTTTACGGAAAATCCCTGTGACAACCATTGTTGATAGCATAGTGAGTATATTACTCATGGAAGTATATGTTAAGTGTGATATGTCGTGGCATGTACCAGTTTTGAAATGTAATTTTTTTTATCTTAGGTATTTTACTTTTCGCTGGGCTAAATGAGCCAGGGGAGGGGGAGCAAGCGGCTTATCTTACCTCACCGTGGCTACGCCCATATTTAAACTGAAAGTACACTATCGTAAAATAACTTACTAAATTTGTTACTACTGCCAGCATTTTTATTTTATGTTACTGTACAAATCCTGTTAAACTCGGCCTAATGTGAACGGAATTTTTTCCTAATGCGCCGTATTAAAAACTGAATCTTTCAAGGATCAAGATCCATTTTTTTCACTTAATCCCAATTTACATTGAGAACTTACTAATCAAAAGCCATCGCGAAAAAAGTTATAAAGGAATTGTAAAAGGACATTTGAAAGTCGATATTTTTGCTAAATATAAAAACATTACTCGCAAATTTCCTGAAAAACTTTTATTTTAATAAGATCTGTCACTTTTTGAAACGTTTTAACTATTTCTCTTTATTCTTTATATTCATTGGGAGCAATATAAATAATAGATTAGCGTGTTAGTTCTATTTTGTGTATTTTAATATATTATATAAATAAAACCAAACTCTTTTGTTTTATTTCTTTATGCCCCTTTCAGTTTTGGTGTACTGTAAAGGCTATAATAAAATTATTAGCTCTTTTCAATATTAGTACAGGCGAGATAAGCCGAATATTTTCAGAAACATGCAATACATGTGGGCGGCTGTTTTTCTTGCTGGAATGAGACCGAACATATAGAATAAGAATATTTTTTTAGTAGTGGTGAAGAAGTTAAGCTAAACATCCGTTTTAAAGAAAAAGCGGGATAGTTCAGAACCTAAGCTTGAATCAAAAAGTGTTTAGTACTTTTTTATTCCTAAGAAGACTTTACACAAGGCTGAGCTATTCCGATGTTCTTAATGGAATGGAATGTTGTGTTTTTTCATACAAGAAAAAATATGAGTTGAAGTTGTGTAAGCTTAATGAAAAATCCATACCTTTCTACTAGTAGAATATAACCAACAAAAGCGATTGTTGTCGATTTATTGTGTAATAATAAAATAGCTATTTTTTGTTTATAAACCACCGGAAATTTCTGATATTGGTTATAGGTGGGGAAAATTGTGGAAGGCTGGTCTAACTTTTATTAAATATTAGCACTCATTAGGCTTTTTGAGAATATTGATTTTGAAAATTGACGACTATGTAGCGTTTTAAAGTCCACTTTGTTTAAAAAAGTTAGAAATAAATACAGTATCTTTGAGAATTTTAACCAGAGAGGATCCTAGTTTTCGGAGGTAGATAGCATTCTCAAACAGGCCTCTTTTAAAAAAAGTTTTAAAAAGTAATAATTCCATTCAGAGCTACAAGTCATCAAAATTAACGAGCAGCATACAACAAATTAGTTGTTTTAACGAAAATTTATAAGATAAAAGCTAAAAGTAGTTAAAATTGAAAATCTTATTGGAAAAGTGGACGAGGCACACCAGGAACCAGCGGGAGCCGGACACGGGGAACTATGAAAAGTGAGACAATCGAGGAGAACTGACGTCCGACACGGCGCACGCTACTTTGGCTTTATATTTGTTTTGTAATTTAACATAGAAACTTACAAGAGTTGAAGCTACAACTCTATTTGTTTATAAGGAAATTGACATTTTTTTGACAAGAAAAATGACATGTTTTTATAAAAATAAATCGACTTGCCGATAATGTTTTATGACTAAAGTAAAACTCAGCTTGATTTAAAAAAAATGCGCCGTTTTCTCAAAATAAGTTAATGAAAAAACTCTATAGAAACAAATTAACATATCTGAACAAACAACCTCTATTATTATATAAATAATTTTTTTTTTCCTAAAATGTTACATACACATAAAATTAAATATTGTTCATAATATTATATCATTGTATAAGACTTTAACCTTTAATATACATACTTTATTTGTTTCATAATTAATGTAGGTAGTTATAGAGTAAATATGATATGTTGTATGTTTATATTAAATAAATTCTCCTGTATACAAAGTTTTTTTATACGCCACTTCTATTTCAATAATATGTAACTTTTACGACAAAAACCTTATTCGAAAAGGAAGGAGAGAAAGAGACAGAGACTCGGCTCCGGAATTGACGAATTCCTCCGAAAGTTTTTATGATGAAAATTTAGTACACGTAATAGGTATGATCCATGCTTTCATTTGTTATAGAACCAGCGTATTTTATAATATAAAGAAAAAAAAATCATTAAAATATTACTAAGAAAATAATTTTCTCGCCTGCTTTATTTTTTAATGATCCAGAAGTTGACAAACGAGATGTTATCGATATTGACAATAAATTGATTATAGCTATGTTCAGCTTAAAGCAAATGCAGTACCGCCAATTAAATCAAGATTTATTAACTCGCAAAGAGTCTATCTGCAGATTTAGCAGTGGCTAGGAGAAACAAAACGCACAATCGAGTGGCGTTAGAAAGAAACAAAATAAAATATGATCCAGAAATATTGTAATGGAACAAATATTAATTATTTTATACTGTTTAGCGTGAAGATTATTCTGTTAAAATGAATAATTAAGTAATCACTGTGTGGATGTTTTTTTTTCCGTGAGAATGGGATAGTATATTTTTTTAATGACCACCCAAGAAAGTCTAAAGGAAAAATAAATAAATTATCGTACTTAAGCATAATCTCAACTTTATTATCTTAAATGTTTTTATTTTAAATTCATATTCTCAGAATCCTACTCTGGTTATGTAAATAAACCGAAGAGATAAGGGCCGATAGAGGTTTTACATATGGTATATGCAAATACCGTACAAATGTATTAAAATGTTAAACGATTTTCCCATTAGTAGGAAACAAAAAAATAATTAAATAACTCACTATATGATATATTGTTTGACCGAATGTAGAGGGAGTTTGCATAATGCCTGTTTTTTTTTTCTATTCACAAGAAAGAAAGAGTGAAGTACTTCTAGACTACTAAAAGAGTAAATAGTTTTTTATACGGAGGTTATTATCGATCCCTTCTATTTATAGGAAAACCTAGAATAGTTTGTTTAACTGTTTTTATATAAAAAAAAATACTATCAAGGCGCTCAGAGGCCTATTCGGGAATCAAACATAAGGTATGGAATAGCTAACGCCCTCGGCGCGAGAACACCGAAACCCTCGAACTTTAAGGGAACGAAATTGACGGTTACAGGGAGTACGACCGAAAAAAGCACAAAAAAGAGGGGTACGGGGTGTAAGGTTCGCAGTCGCTCTTGTAGAAATAATAAGCTTTAGCTACAGTCTGGAATTCGTTAAATTCGGTAGAAGGTTTTAAGTATAATATCTTAGAAAATTACGTGTCGTATATTCGGTGGGAATGAACGTGTTCTTTGTTTTGTTTTGTTTTTCATTTAATTTGGGTATTTGAATAAGTAATATAAACAGCTGTTTTTTCACGTTTTATTCTTTTTTCTGTTTATGATTTAGTAAGCTATTTAAATGTGTTAACAGAACGGCCAATAAGAGCAATTATGTTAGTTTCTTCGTAATTATTATTTGTTATTAGTTTAAGTTTCTCATTGTAAATAATTCGTTTTTCTATTTATTTCTGTTAATAGATTTAAGTGTTATGGGAAACTTGTTATGATTAATTTAATTAAAAACTTTCACGGGAATTAACTTGCGGGCGCGCCGTTGTGAGAGTTACAAATTAAGAGACAGTCAGCAGCGTTTTCTAAGTCCTGAATTTGAGAACGATGGTACTGGTAAGCTTTTGATAACCCGTAGTTGTCTTGTATTAAAAACTGCAAGAGATAAGAAGAACGATCAGACTTCCAGAGTGCCAATGTCTTTGTAATAATTATTTATAAGTATTTAAAATAGTTACAAAATAATATGGGTCAGCAGTTTGATTGTAGAGAGAACGGTCTAACGCTACCCAGAATATTTGGTTTGCAGGAGTCTATGATCAAATGCTGTCACACAATTTATACTACTCCTTTATTTGTACCTTTCGACATTTTAAAAAACATCATGTGTCAACGTAAGACTGATTGTTTAAAAGTATGTTGATTTAAAATGCTCGGAATTCAGTGAGACCCTTGAATGTAATGAAAATGATTTAAACTTAGATTTTCATTGATGAAAATTCTGAGAAGAAAACAAAATCAAATTTTGATAACGAAGCTGAAAATTCACCAAATACAAGGAAATTATAACTTATAATTTATATTAAGGTCATTTCAGTGAGAATAATTTTTAATGTAATATATATGTGCCATCTAGCTTCGAAAACTAGAATACATGTGGTCAAAATTCTCGGAGATATTGTATTTGTTTATAACTTTATTAAACAACAAACATCAACAGTTGATGTGGGTTACACCAGTTTTCTAAAATTCTCCTGACCTAGAGCTAATATTGAATATTTTCCGATGGTTTATAAACAAACAGCAATTACGGCTAAATTAATAAAATGACAACGTTGGTTTTGGGGGTTATAGTGTACTAGTAGAGAGGTATGTGGATTTTCCATTGAATTTTCAGAACTTTAACTCATACTTTTCTTTTTTGAAAAAAACCCAGGTTCTTTGGCTTTTCATGCAATTTCCCAATTCCTCGGGAAAATCGAGCACATCAGAATATAGACTTAAGAAATTCGTCTTAGGAACAAAAAAGTACCAAACAACTTTTTGATCGAAAATTTAGGTTCTGAACTATTCCGCTTTTTCGTTAAAACCAACGTTATTTTTACAAATTATTTTATAAAAAGTTTAATATGGCTTTTTAGCCAGCATTAAAATTCCACATATTATTTCGGTTTTATTCCACCAAAACAACAGCAAACTGTACGTTTTCTCACTCAAGTTTTTATCTCGCCTATATGCGTTCCCTTAGAAGATAAACGAATGCTGTTGTAGGCCTACAGTCAGTCAAAATGAAACAGGTACAACAATCACTATTTTATTTATTCCATTCTCAATAGAAGGAATCGAAACGAAGCTTTTTTGCTTTTCACACACTACCTACTATTGAAATATTAAATTGTTATTCTGTAAGGAGTCCTGAAATTCATAAGAATTACGATATTTTTTAAAATTTTTATCTCTTCTTCTTCATGTGCCGTGTCAGGTTCCCCTAAAGTTGGGAATTATAATGGCGAGCTGACCACGGTTCTTTGCTATTCTAAATAGCTGTTCCGCACTGTATATTTCTATCCATTCCTAAGCCAAGAGTTCTGCTTCCTTCTGCCATATTAGTGTGTACCCATGGTATTCGAAACATTCGCCTATGCAACCACATCTCAAATGCATCCAAATGATTGATCGTGGCAGCCTTCATTGTCGACACCAGATGTAACATTTAACTATTTTTTGGCAAAGTTTTAAATATAGATTGTCATTGCAGAGAAGCGATCTCATTTTTAGAAAAGTTGTGCGGGCTGATTCGATTCTGCATTTAACTTCGTTTTCTGGGTCAAGCTGTTCAGTAATATAACATCCAAGGTACTTGAAGTGGGAGATTCTTTCAACGATTTGTCCAGTAGCGAAGCGTCTGGATATGAAAGCCATGAATTTTAGTTTTAGTAACATTCATGTTCAGTCCCATCTAGATCGCTTTCACATGTTTTCCTTATTCTACAGTGAATATTACTCAGGAAAACCTTCAAGGTGTCACTCATGTTTACATTTTACATCTTTTGATACGTTTTTTTTGTAATGTTATAAAAACACATTTCAGCCATTCTTCTGGTATTTCTCCAGTGTTGTACACAGAATTAAAAAATTTAACCAGAATATCGATATTGTCTTCATGAATCAGATATATTCTACTGGAATGTCGTCTGAGCCGATTGCTTTCCTGGATTTTGCACGGTTTATGCCATGAAGAATCTCCGGCTTCCGAATATCAATTTTTATCACCCTGCATTTTAATAACGCGACCCTTTTCCTTTTATTTTGGGATGGTATATCTCCAGATGAGCATTGATGTATGTTTTTTGAGAAACCCTGTATATCAATGGTGAAAATATGAACAAAGTTCATTTAGTGATATTCAAGATTAGCCATATATTATGTTGTGAAGCTTGATAGAAATGAGAAAACTTTCCAGGTTAAAAAATACCATTATATTTATATTTTTATTTGGTTTAGTTGAAGTTGGGAGAAAAAATTTCATTTTCTTTGCATTTATGTTTTTGCCGGAAAACTATAAGAAAGGTTGCTTTTGTTGTATTTGAGTACATAACCTTTTATTTTCTTTTAAATGTATCCTTTTTATATTGTTAGAGTGATATGCCAACGAATCGTTTTTATTAGAAGATCTAAGGACGGTTTTTGATTTCAAGCTAAAGGCTTCGCACTTCCTCCAGGGAATATTGGCTCACACCAGGTATACAAAGATACAAAAAGTATGAAGCTATGTGGGGACCCTTTCCATGTTATCGAGTCCTAGGTGACGTGGTCTCCTGTATTTCCTACAAACTTTCGGACGGTCCACGCGGTTGCAAGGAGAACTTATTTCTGAATCGGTTTATACAGATGCTTATTAAGGCCCAGTTTCTTGATGTTCCGCAGGAGGTTTTTTGGTATCACTCCAGTTGTTGATAAAACTATGGAAATCGTGTGGACTCTGTTCATTGCCCATTGTAGTCGAATTTGTACCTCCAGATCTCTGTGTTTGGCGTTCTTCTCGTTGTATTTTAACCTTAGGTTGTGGTCGTTAGGTATAGTGTAGTCTGCCTAGAAATTTTATTTGTTGGTATAATGTCTGGACTATTATAAGCAACTGTCTGATGTGTAAGGACTGTTATAATATAGCTTGAACTGGTTGTTTTCAAGAATAGGCTCCGGGTTGTATTTATAGTAAGGCACTTTTTCTACCTGCAATAGACTTAACTTATCTGCTAACTCTTGGTGGAGTATCTTAGCGGCTGAGTCGTGTCTTTATTTTTACTCGGTTGCGGCAAACGCTTGGCATCCTTCAGTTATGTGCTGGATTGTCCCTGATGTTCGACTACCATATCTACATTGGTTGTTTGCTATTGAGGGATCTCATATGATGAACTTCCGATAGTTTTTCGTCGGAATAACCTGGTCTTGGATAGCTAAAAAGAAGCCCACCATTGCTGGAAACATCTGTCCTGAAATCAGCCAGTTGTTCGACGCTGAGTTGTCGACATTGTCCTGATTGACCTCATTTGGATGCCGTCTATGAAGCGGTTTCTGCAGCCAGGTTTGTAACTTCTCTTGGTCTGTTCGGTGGTAAGAAGCAATATCCTGTTCTCTCAGCTGTAGCGGCGTTGAATCGTCTGCCTCGCATATTGCTCGATGTAGTGCGAAAGAGTTCGTTAACCTGTGGAAATAAGAACGTAAGTTTATTATTTGTTGATCGAGCTGCTTACCAATATCGACCAATCCTCTTCCTCTTTGGTATCTTGGATGAATTGTACTCTCAATAGCACTCCGAGGGTGGTGTTTGTGTGTTTTTGTTAACAGTATTCTTATTTTACTTTGCAGGTTTTCGATGTCCGTCCTGCTCCATTTCGAAAGAGTAGCCAAGAGCAGAGCATGCGTACGTGTTTAGCGCCTTAAACAAACTTCTACTATTTAAACTTGTTCGTAACACCCGCCTTACTTTCCTAATCAATTCGGTGGTCAGTTCGGCTTTCATAGTGCGATGGTCAATTCTTTTAGCCTGTTTCATACCTAGGTATTTGTATGTTTGTTCTGCTTCGATTGCAGCTATAGTTTCGCCGCTCTGCATCTCAAATGCTCCTGGCTGTATCTTCCTTTTAACGATGTTCAAAATATCCTATCCTTGGAGAACTCCTCTGCAATTTTAAGCATATGTTTAGAAGATGATTCAATTTTACTACCTCTTCGTTGTTCTTTCTAATACTAAATCCGTTTCTGGTGGAATTCAAACGATGTAAAAGTGAGTTCATTGCAAGGCAGAACCACAATGGGTTTAGTGAATCGCCTTGAAATATTCCACTTCGTATAGGGATTGTATTAGTTTCAATGGTATCGTTGGATGGCACTTGTAATTGGAGCCTAGTTCTCCAGGTTGACATGATGCGTTCTAAAACGGAAACAAAATGAATATCAACCCTATAAATTCTCAATAGAGTTTTGAGACACTCAAGTGGCATTGAGTCCGTTGGTACAGCTTGGTTACACACGACTGAGTCAATAGTCAATTGCTTCTTGCATCCCATTGCTCCCCTGGTGTATCCTTTCTGTTGAGTTGCGACGATGTTATTTTGCTCACAATGTGCATCGATGCGTTGTGTCCAGCAGGAGGTGGATACTTCATATAGTGTGGGTAGGCAGGTGACTGGCTTATACTTAGGTGGGTCATTGTGTTATGTTGGTTCTTTGGCAAGAGATATGTAACACCTTCTGTCAGGAACAATGCAGCATTTTTGCTGAGTTAAGAAAAACATCATTAATAAGATTAGCCATTTGATGGTGCATACATCCGAACTTCTTGAGCCAGTAATTCTAGACGCGGTCAGGACCTGTAGCATTCCAGTTACGTGATTCCTTGATTATTTCTGAGATTTCTTCGATGGTAAATGGCTCAAACTGCATCTGGTTGTAGTCTTGGCAGATTTGGTGTTCTTCATTGATCCAGCCGGCTGCCATGTTACAATTGGCGGGTGTGGCAAGTTGGTTTCCCGAGAACTCTTTTACCTGCTCTGTGTTGAGATATCTATTATCTGCCATAAGGTGGAGAGTTTAGCTTACGGTAGAAAGTATTTTCTGATCGTTGGAACGGCACATTGTCTAATATTAATATTGGTCATCATCTTGAGTATGTTACACAATAAGAAAATAATATTACGTATTACAAAATACTGATAATTTCGACTGAGAACTTGTTTGCTTATTAACATTAATGTTTTATTTAGGATTAAGGAATCTAAGTGAAATATAAACTTTTACAAGGTAACTTAAGTCAGCACTTAAAATGAACGGAACAAAGATGCTATTAAATATCCTTCCTTTAAAATTTTTTGGACGTAATCTCTAAATTATGGCTCTAAGTTATCAAGACTTATATTAATTTTCGTTAAAATAAGCTCGCTGAACATTAAACAAATTATTTATCTCGGAACGCGTAACCTTAGTTAATAATTTTTCTTACCACGTTTGTCTTTTTACCCTTTAATCCTTTTTCCAGTCCATTATTTTCTTTTACCGTCTAAAAGAACGTCTCCGGGGAGCTTTAAAATGGACCAGACGATTTTATTTCAGATTTCTATATTTATTTTATTACTGCGTTTTTTTGTCTGTTTAATGGTTGAGATATATCCTCAAATGGGTTTTTTAGCTGACATAACAGAGGTATGATAAGTAAGTTATTTATTTATTCGTGTCAGAAGCGTCATATAACGTATAGTAAAAATACAATTATAGTTTATGGGTATAATAACAATAAAATAAAATAGACCTATACATAGAGACATATAGCATTGCACACTTGTTCGCCAAAACTTGGCTACGTCTAGCGAATTTGGTGTTGCGCATAGCAGGTCCTCCATTTTGCATTTGGTTAGGCATATAGGACACTTTAAGAAATGCATTGTACTCTGCTCTTGTTCACAGTCGCACCGGGTCAACTTATAGGGGAAGCCTCATTTCTTCTTTGTGTCCTAGTGGTAGATCTTCGGACGGCATCATTCATTCGTTGTTGTCGTTCTGAGTACTCCATAGGTTTAGCCTAGTCTCCTGTGCTGGCTTAGTAAGATTTTCGGTCGTATGTAAGAAGCGTTTCCTAGATTTGAGGCATTAGCGAGGCATACAGAGAGTGTGTCCTAGAGATTAATGTCATTTTTCTCCTTGCTGTTGTTTTACGTTTGAAATTAGGTGGTGCTATACTAGCTAAGCAGAGTACTTTATGTATTGGGGCTGGTATTAGGTAGTCTGTGGTGGTACGGCAGGTTTCATTTCATGTTATATCAGTAGATAATAATGAGTGATATTACCTACGATGGTAAAATAAATATTTTCAAAGAAAACTTTCACATGCGAAAGGAGGCTTCAACAAAAAATTAAAAAAGAATTTCTTAGAAAAATGGTGGTGGTTCATGTTAATATGCTAATGGTGAGTGTCAGGTAAAACTAAATATAGATAAAATGAAGACTAATTTAAGATATTGACAAACTAATTTAAAATTTACCTACTGAATATAATTAATTCCCGGGATTGTGCCACGAGATTTACGGAACAATTTTATACACTGATGTATTATTTTAAAGAATATCTCTGCACAAAAATCTTGTTAACATACCTAAATGCTAACTTCAATGTTCTACTAATGGAAGACCCAACTAACAATGATGAACTACGCCGGGATGTCGCTGCATCCACAAAACCTTCTAAGATTTTCTGGTTACCGTGTTACCAACCTCATGGAATTAATAAAGGATTTTCTATGAAACTTACTTGTGTGCTGAATCCATACAGCCCTTTCATATCAATTTATGACATCTATTTTCTGCACGTTAGGATAATTCTTTAGATCATTAGTCCATTTTTGCAGTTTTTTTTGGATGATTCGCATCGACCTTACTTTTTAAACAGTGACACCACCGGAAAACTTTGTTTGCAACAACGTCATTGTTTGACGGCGCGACAAGTGGCGATATTCTGTTGAAACTATATCTCAGTTACGTCAATTTTATGCAATTCTTGACAAAAAATGTTTGGAGAGTGCTGTAATGGAGGTTTAATTCCTAAAAGCGATACCAGATGGAAGTGGCCTGTTGTTTTGCGACATTAACACTCACAGCTGCTCTTTTTGGGCGATGGTAGGCAAAGTTTCTCTCATCTTTCGATGAACACGGCCGTTTAAATTTCTAGACTAAATTTTCAATACCGGGCGTCGATCATACACACCAAAATGTTCACGTAAGTTGCAAATTGTCACTGTAAAATTTTCTTAATTTTTGAAATGTGGTTTTACTATTAATAAACGTTCTTTTAAACTATCACGAAGTGTTTTCGTAAAAGACCATATTTTAAATAAAAAATCAAAAAATATGTATCAACGATTAACAGATGAAAATGCCACGCAATTAGAATTCATGTTTAAAAATTCTGTATTTTTCTGAATTTGCTTCACATCCAATAGGGACGGTAGTTTTCATAATAGAAATCCTATTTTTTTTCTATTTTTAAGGACTTTTATTTTTATTTAATAATCAAAACGTAATTAAATCACTCTCAAGTCACGTGATCAGGGACAATAATTAAAGTGCATGACATCACTTGTTCGCAAACATCATCGCTGTCAAAGGTTATGTTGTTAGGCTAACATTATTTTATAGTGATTTCCGTGCAATTTCTTCGAAATTTTGCTCATGATGGAAAGGAGATTTATTAAGACAAATAGTTCGAATTTGCCGCGATTTACGGTAGCCAGTTTCATCGCAAATAACTTCTGCTCTGATGAATTTAGAAAGGTAAAGACCTCCATGTAAGTAATATGCCAAGAATTGTTATTTCTGCAACTGGTACATAATAGTAATCATAGGTATTTAATTTATTAATTAAAAAATAGTATGATTTTGAGGTTATGTTTTGTCTTTTATTAAACAATTTGTTTTATTTCTTTTTAGGTTCTCAAGACAATCATATGGAGACGAAGCAGTGGGCTATGTTCGACTTCGTCGCAATGCAAATTTGTGCACAGTTAGGTGCAAAATTTGTCCAGAACATAAAGTTTGTAATAAACTATATTCTATCACTTAATTACTTTATTTCTAACCTTCAAATTCGAGTTTTTTCGAAAACTCGAAAAATAATAACTTTGAATATAAGAAAAATAAACAAATATGATCAAAACTTACCTCAAAATGACCTTCAGTAAAATACATTTTAGATTGAGTAAGCACAAGTGCCTGATCCCTGCGGGCTAGCTGAAGCCATATTTTACTATTATTTTCCGAACGTGGAACGTGAATAAGTAAGAATAAATAAGTTTTCAGGTATTTAAATTGTAGTACTTGTACATTGAAGCACCGTACAACACTTATAAAACTTAGAACCGATCTGTTATTACAAAAATTACGAAAAAACTTTATATTACTTTATTAGTTTACCCGTGTTTGGGAACATGTGACGTCACAGCGATTATATGACAAGTATTGATTTTCGGAGCGAAATTTGATACCGAATTTAAAATACATGAGTTTTAAATTATAATAAATTATATTAAATATTTTGGGCTATATTAGGTACTTATGCATGGTTTTAAACACTTAAACACATAAACACATAAAAATAGTCAATTTCCCTTTAAAAAAATGTTATGTATAGAAATTGACTGTTGAAAATCAAATTTAAATTAAGTTAGTTTAATCATTTTCAATTTATTCACGACAGTATCATATACAAGTTGACCCTTCTCCCATAAATCGTTACAAATTCGGCGATTTCCAGGCAGCAAAATTTATAAGTTCCGACCCCTTCACATATTTTAGTATAAACGAAACATTGTGTTTTTAAAGCGGATCTGGATTAAATCTTGTAACCTAAAATATACAATAGCAGTATTGGGTAAAACTAAAATAATACCAATTTTTCAAATGAAATTGTATACTTTAAGAAAGGGTTAACAGTTAGGAGAATTTCTAATACTATGTGTATTTGTAATCAGAAACATTATTACTTAATATACGGCGTATACGGAAATTATGTTCGTATATTTTGAGGCGAGGTTCTTCATATCGCTCGTTTGCGATAAAAACGTCACTTTTCAAAATTTACAATTTTTCAGGAGAAGTAATTTTAATTTTTAATCGGGAATAGCAACTTAAGCTGAATGTATTAAAATTTTATATTTAGGAATCTCTAAAAGCAAAGTCTTATAAACACGAATAGTTGTAAGAATGAAAAAAACAGTAAATGTATGTTAAAATGGATACACTTAAAGAAAAATATGTTATATTTGTGACATTATTGTTGTTAAAATTAAAAAAAAAACAAATAATCAACACATGTAAAAATGACAGTATTGTTACCATAAAAATTTAATTTTCACTCATCTAGAATATAACATGCTTTAACAATATATAGAGTGTGTTCGGGAAAATGTGGAAAATCTCCCGGATATGAAAAAGACACGTGAAAGGAATACTACAAATTCATATAAATTTTATTCGTATAGGCCTTCTATTCGGAGATATGGACTCCCAAAGAGCTGCAATAGAATCAAGTTTTTTTCAAATAATTATTGAACCATCATGTATATTTCAATTTTTTTTTAATATGATGTATACCAGGTAAGATCCTTCAAATTACTCTCCAAGCAAGTGTTGTGAATTACTTGCTTGGACTGTGACACTCATGACCCCATTTTTTTACGCCCTCTATGATAACAACTTTGGACAATATTTTTTACATACCTTCAACTATTGACTAAAATTTAAGTACTTTATTCATGTTACTAATCCTAACCGTTTTCGAAAAAACGTCATTTTCTTTACATCATGTATTTATCAAAAGTATTGTTGTTGAAAACGTTGCTAGGTACGAAAGAAATAAATATCCTGCATTTTAGAACTTGTCAACTTTCACATCGCTGATAGATTGACTCTTTACTTAGATATTAATTTACTGATCTTTGGATTTCATGGTGAAACTAATTATGAAATAATTCGAAATATGGAATACACGTTTATTGAATATGCAGATATGAATTTGATGTATGGTCTTGCATCTTGCAATCCTTTGGAAGTCAGGAGGTTACACCACGACAGATATCCTAATCGTACTCTTCCAGATCAGAAAACATGTCAACGAGTTGACCAATGTGTAAGGGAGAATGGTAGGCGATAAATGGAATGGAAGGTAATATTAAATTTTTTCATAATTTCGGGAAATTTGGGAAAAAGAAGTATTGATGATGGTCGGAGAGGAATGGTACGTACGCCGCAATTGGACTCCTTCAACGAGCACTCGAAAATTATCAGCGCAATTTAATACGTCGAAAACAATAGTACAGGAAGTTCTTTAAGAACAGCTGTATCTATATTTTTTGAAAGAGGTGCATGAACTGATTCCTGAAGATTTTCCCCAACTGGCTATTGGATCAGCAACGAAAAAATGTAAACTTCATTAGAACTATTCTCTTAATGGATGAATCAAGGGTTTACCAAAAATTGTATCATAAATTTACAGAACTCATATGGGCTGATGAAAATCCTCATTCAGCTGTTGTTTCGCACCATTAACATCAATTCCAATTAATTAATATCTGAGCAGGAATCATTAGCAATTTTTTGATTGGACCATTCGTACTGCCGGCAGGACTGAATGGAGAGCTTTATTTGGAGTTCTTCCAGAACACTTTTCACGATTTAGTAGAGCACTTATCAGTTGAAACCCTCCGAAAGATGTACTACATGCACGATGGAGCACCACCTTATTCCAGCGCTGCTGTGCGGGAGCACCTGAATAACGTCTATCCAAACCATTGGATAGGTAGAGGACGACCTATTGCCTGACCTCCTCGATCTCCTGACCTAACGCCATTGGATTGTTACCTGTGAGGACACCTCCAAACCTTGATCTATTCCACTCCGGTCGATAGTAGGAAGGAACTTCTACGGAGAATCACGTTTCATTGTGATCACATAAGGAACAATGCCGAGTTAATATGGCGGGTACAGCAGTCCCTAATTCATCATGCCCGCGAGTGAATTAGACTTCACGGGGCGCATGATGGACTCTCTTACAAAGTTTTTAACTAAGCGGTTACTTTAACTTTTTATTTTATATTTTTTTCATATTCAACCCGACAAAAGTTAGGGGTCTAACAGTGTAAATAAAATAACGTTTTTTTGAAAACGGTTAGGATTAGGGACAAGAATGAAGAGTACTTAATTTTGGCAGTGGCAGGTCGTCGATATCGAAAACCAACACAAATATCAATAAAGTGAGAGAAATGTTGGCTAATAACGGCCAGTTAACCATTAGCGAGCTGGCAGAAGACTGGAACAATGCTTATGGATCCATTTAGGATATTTTAGTTAATCATATGGGTTTGTGCCGTGTTGCTACACGGTTGGTCTCGGAGGACCTGAATTTCATGCAAAAAAAAGGTCCGCGTTGACATCGTTAAAGACATGATTTTCAAGGCCGAAACTGACCCAACATTCATCAAACGAATCATTACTGGAGACGAGACGTGGATTTATAAGTTTGATACGCAATCCAGACATCAGGCGAGTAAATAAAGAGCTCCGATTGAGCCAAAATTAACAAAAAAATACTTTATTTTCAGTCGAAAAAGAAAGCAATGGTCACAATTTTGATTACAACGGTATTGTACATCAGGAATTTTTGACAGAAAGTATGACAATTAATAAAGAGTATGATTTAGGTGTTATGAGATGTTTGTGTGAAGCAGTTCGTCAAAAAAGAAAGGACTTGTGGACAAACAACTCGAGGATTCTGCACCACGAATGAAACGAATACCATCCAGCAGCCATCGAATTAACCTGATATGGCTTCCTGCGACTTTTTTCTTTTGAATCAAAAAACCACTAGGGGGAATTTTAACAACCAAATGGATAAATCTAAGACGGCTCTGATAGCCATACCGAAAATCAAGTTCCAGAAATGTTTCAAGGGCAAGCACTGACATAAGCGCGTTTTAGGCGATGGGGAGTACTTTGAAGAGAACTTTGAATGAATTATGGGAACTCCTTGATCAAAGTTGTATTCCACGCCTACGAAAAGTTAAGTGCAAAAAGGTTAATTCTTCAATATTTAAGTTTTTTGAGTATTATTGAATTAAATTCTAAAGATCTTTCTAAAATGTTTTTGAATTAAATAGGGTCCGACAAAATCCCCATAATTTTACTCGAAAGAGAAGATCTTTCTAAAATGTTTTTATTTTACCGTTTTAAACTATTACATTATTTATTACCTCATTTAATTTACATTACCCGATTTCAGCCAAGCAACAGCTATAAATTAAATGAGGACATCAGAAAATAGTTGTTTGAAAGCGGAAAAACCGCGCCAGACGAAAATTTCATTTTGGTTTATTGCAAGATGTTTATTAGATTAAGCCGTATTTACGAGACGCCGAGTTTCTTACAGAAAGGGTTGCAACATTTATAATTTCCTCTAATATTTCATTCTAGGATTTATGGTCGGTATTAACCAAGAAGCTACCGAGATGCATTTGGAATTTAATTTTACAAGACGTTTTGCTGCTTAGAAAATGGGTTTTGTTTGCTCATGTTTCAATTTTTCTTTCAACGGATTATTTTGTAATAATAAGTAGTAGTAGTTGTTAATTAACGATAAATTAACTCATATGATTTTTAGTGAAGGGACCTATAGTTTAACGAACTACGGCCCTCAACAGTCAACAAACCCAGAATTTTCACTCTTTGTCAGTTTTCATGTCCACCGACTGCTGGCTACAACCAAGTAAGTTGGAGGGGATAAAAGAAGGGGAGTACCCTAAAAGAACTTCGGTCAGGCATGTAAAGCTGTACACCCCTTAAAGGGGTTATACTATACTGCGCAGTAGGTCAGGGGACAGGACTGGACATGAACAACCTTTTATTACGATATTATATTGGAAAACTACAATTTAGAATTCATTATTAAATAATCAATAAAATAAATACCAACATAAACTAAATTTAAACATAATTCTCTGTGTAAAAATTTGCATTACGGGAGATCTAGGAAAACGACGTTTTTTTTGAAAAATTTTCAAAAAATCAAGAAAATTATCAAAAATCAAAATGGCTTCGGCTATTAAATAGTGGTGTGATTCGTGCCTAAAAATTAGCGCTATTGTCAAATTGCGAATACAATTTCTGTGAAATTCACATATATTCTTTTCTTTCACAGATTGTCCCGCCTTTACGTGGTCCCTGCTGGACAATAACATTTTTAATTAATAAGTCTAGGTTAGTTCAGGTTAATTTTAGTTTCTCAAACTAACCAAAACTAAGCTGAACCTGAACTTACAAAAACTGACCAAAAATTTTGGGTGGTTAAGATTAATTTTACTCTTTTTTATACATTAAAAGAATTAAACTGAAACTGTATGTGACTGAAACAGACAAATTTTATAGTTTTTATCACGAAAGTATTTTACATCTGGCAACGCGTCAAACGAATATTCGTCGTTTTTGCGAGTCTGATGGTCGATGGCCTTTCCAGAACGAATTTTTTGGTTTTTTGTTGAAAATACAAATTTTATAAAATTTATTCACTAAAATTTGTGCAAAAACAGTTGAAATATATTACATAAATGATATTTTAACTAGTACCATTGAAAATAAATAAGTAAGTTCGAAGTTTTCTTCAGAATTAAAAGTACTTGGCGTTTTTTAAGTTTTCCGGGAAACTGGGGAAAAATAGTGAAAAATCAAAGACAAAATCGTGTTCTACGATCTCAAAATAGGGACCAAGTATCGAATTTTTTCCAAAAAACGTCGTTTCCCTAGATTTACCATAATGTAAATTATGACCAAAATATAAAAAATGTATTTACCGAAAATAATGAATTAACGGGATTTACAAAATAATAGCATAAATTGATGCATTGCTATAAATTAAAAGTCTGCACAAATGTCTTGATAACATACACAAATATTAATTCCGAAATCTAACTAATGTAATTGCACGGCACAAAAACAAAAAAAAATTAAGCGTCGAGGAAGATGACAAACGACCACATTAAACACGAAGAATATGCCGGGACGCCGATCGCCACTTTAGCAAGTCCTGCTCCGATTTTCTGGTTCTCATATTGCCAACCTCCTACAACAAATTTACTATCAAATTTCTTTCTGTGCTTACTCCACGTAGCTACTTGCTGTCAATTTACGACATTTATTTTCTGCATGTTAGGATAATTTTTTTGGCATTTAACCTATTTTTAAAACTTTCCATATCCTTTCTAACTTCCTTGGCTACAACGCTCTGTGTTCCCACGCGGTCACCCATCCAAGTACTAACCGCGCCCAGCGTAGTGTAACTTCGATGATCTGACGGGAATCGGTATTTGCTACGTGGCAAGGCCTTAACCCTCTAATAATAAGAGTATAATCCGACATAAACTTGTGAGGAGGTTAAAAACCGAAAACAATTTTTAACTGGCGAATATTTTAAACGACTTCATTTAGATACAACATTTGATAGGAGTAAGGTAAGTTGATGAAATATTCAGCTTATTGTAAGGGTCTCCTACAAGATAAATTTATTCTAAAAATTAAAAAGGTATAAATAATAAATTTTCAAGGTGTTAATTTGACAACCCCATCCTTAGTATCGATTTTCTACTAAATAATATTAAAAATCAGGAAGACCTCTCAATTTTATTACCAAGGGAGACACTTTAAACGAATATTTGCTGCCATTGTGATTCAGCTTCCTGGGAAGGATGGAAGTTGTCCTTAAAATTTTAAATAGGGATGGGGTCAAATGATACATCATTTTAATGCTCGCTGAATTTCTTTTTCAAAAATATCTTTTCCTTTATTTTTTTGACCAGTACTTTCCGAAAAATCGAGTTTCAAATTTACTGAAGTAATTCAAACTTGCCGATAATGAGATTTATGATTTTTATTATTAAATAAAATATTGTGTTGATTCCCCTTTTAGTAGAAATTTTATCGGGAACAATTTTTGTTATCTTCGGAATGTTCCACAGGCAAAGTCTATCTTTTTTTGCTACTCATGCAAAAATATTCTTAAAAGAGCGTTTAAAAAAAAAATAAAAAATAATTTTACAGACAATTTTAAGGGTTTACTCTAGTACTGTCAATCCAGTTTTACTTGTCTCAAGACATTTATTGACAATTTTATGAAGTTAATGAACTGTAAAAATGATATACTCTCGTCAAGAACGAATTGAAGTAATTTTTATTTATGGAAAGGTTGACAATTGCTCAAGAAGGTCGACATTTCTCTTAAATGAAAAAAATAAGTTTTTGATTTGGTGGCAAAATTTTTAGAAACAGGTTCGGAGGAAAAGAGAAAAAGAAATTATCGGTGAGTACTAAATGAAGAAACTCAAAAGGTTTTGGGAAAATTTGTTGCAGTGCTCGTCAGTTTCTTACGCAGAAAAGACGAGAATGTCACATGAGACTGTAAGAAAAGCACTGATGACGATTTTGATAGATGAATAGTGTGAAACCACATTCAAAGAGCCAAATATGTTTCTACGATGAATGTATATTTTTTCTAAATGACAAATGTATATCAACAAAATTATTGCTATTGGAATGACGAAAATCGGCATATTTTTCAAGAAGGACACAACGGCCACAAAAAGTTAATATTTGGGCTGGTATTCTTGGAGATGCCATTGTTGGTATTTTACTTATTGAAAAAACTTCATAGGTCATCTGTCCCTTAATATTTTTGAAGGGACTATCGGTCTTCTTATGTCACGAAGTAGAGACTCAAATTGATGCAGTAGGTTTAGTTTTACAAGAAGATTTCCAGTTAATTAGATGGTTTGGCAGGAAAAGAGCAATCGAATAGCCTCCGAGATTACCTGATTTAACTCCCTTGATTTCTTCTTGTGGACATCTTAAATTCGCTGTTTATAAAATACAATCTGCTGAAAGTCGAACTACGACGTGCCGGTCAATTCTCTTTGAAATTTTTCGAAAGGTTAGAGAGGATTTCGAATCAGGCGGATCCAAGGAGGCGGGCAGTGGGGACGATCGCCCCCCATGAGCTCAGAGTTCAGGAAAATACGCCTGATTGTGCGTCTTACACTAGGGATATATATGCTGTTGGCTTCCACTCCCCCGTTAATAACTTTGCGATCGCTCCCCCCTCCCCCTCAAGAGCTTTGAGTTTAGTAACATAAACCCGATTCTGGCGCTTATACTAGGAATGTTCTTGCTATCGCCCCCCCCCCCACTAAGAACTTTGAGTTTAGGAAAAAGACCCGATTCTGTCTCTTATACTAAGAATGTGTACGGTGCTAGCTTCTATCCTCCGTCCACAACTTGTTTTTTCTTGCGATGGTACCCCTCAGGAGCTTTGAGTTCAGGAAATTAGACCCCATTGTGGCTCTTCTACTAAGAATGTGTATGCTGCTGACTTCCACCCCCCCCCCCCTCGTCGAAAGCTTGTTTTTTCTTTCTTGCGATCGCCCTTCCCCAAGATCTTTGAGTTTAGGAAAATAGGTCCGATTTTGGCTCTTATACTAAGAATGTGTATGGTGCTGGCTTCGTCAACAACCGATTTTGTCTTACGATCGCTCCATCAAGAGCTTTGAGTTCAAGAAAACAGATCCGATTCTGGTTCTTATACTAGGAATGTGTATGCTGCTGGCTTCCATCCGCCCGTCGACAACTTTTTTTTCTTGTAATCACCCCCCACAAGAGCTTCGAATTCAGAAAAATCCTGACTTTTACATTAGAAATGGGAATGTGGCTGACGTCTCTCCCCCCGTCGACAACTTGCTTTCGCTTGCTATACTGTACTTTTGTGATATCACCGCCCCCACCCTCCCCCAAGAGAGAGGCCGGATCCGCCCCTGGTTCGAATGCAATTTACTGAAGTCGGTTTATTTTTTTAAATATTTTATTTTTACCATGTGTGGTCACTTGAATAAAAAATGCAGATCATATCGGATACATAAATATGAAAATATAAACGGAATTGTTGCTGCCTTTTTAATGCAATTTTTTGAAGTCGTTTTTTTTTAATATACTTTTTCTACGTGTTGCGATATGAATAAAGAATTTTTTATCATATCGTATACACAAATGTGAAAATATAAACCGAGTTCCTTGCTGCCTTTTTTGCTCAGTGAGCAAAGGAATTAATATCTTTAATGGGATCGCACGTCCCATGGCAATAGCGAACGTGAAAAGCGTTATTTGATATACAATACGTTTAATAGAGCATTCTTATGGGAAGGTGCTTTGTGTTATGACATTTTGAAGTTGGATATTGAAATTTGCCGAGTTAAAATCTAAATAGGGTATTAACATCGAATTATTTTTTTTCAGTATTTAAGTGGCGAGCAGCTTTTCTGGTTTGTAAGAAAATGTGATTTTGTCATGCGCAAACAAGAAAATGTATTGCGATCATTTAAAAAAAAAGATACAAGTAATAAAGATTACGAAAAATATGGGATACTTTTTTTTTATGAGCATATGATTGTTCTTTGCTTTAATATCTTATATATTGATAGCTCACAGTTTCGTTTGATTTTTTGACTCATATAGTAAGCCAGGGTTGAGAAATACTTACACTGCAGCTTAGTGACTTATTGTGTTGCATGTCATATCTGTTCTATGTGAATCAGTTCATTGTCCTAATCAGGTTTAGCAATCGGTTCACTAGTTTTTCCTCTGGGTGCCTTTCTGATTGATCGATTCTTGAAGATGTTGTCAGATAATTTGTTAGGCTGCTTCGTCTTCTTCATAAACGTTGTTTGATGGGTACTGATTGATCCAAAACATTGCTAGCTATGAAAGTTGACGGATGAGAAACAATAAGTGTTAAATCAAGGATGCCGTAAAAACAAGCAAAATTACAACAGAACCGTGGGAAATATATTTTAAAAGGCTATACAAGGAAGAAGAAAAAATATAAATGATACAGAACGATTATAAGGAGGACAGTGATATTGAACTAACAGAAGATGAGCTGGGAAAAACCCTTAAGTCCCTTTAAAATAGAAACAGCCCAGGATCAACCGAAATACCTAACGATATGTTTAAATATGGTGGGAAAGCTCATAGAATAAAATATTAATTCTATAAGAACAGAAGATACTGAACCAGTGAAAAAAAAAGTATAATGATGCCAGTTTTTCAAAAAGGGCAAAAAACACTACCGGAAAACTATCGAGGAAGAAATAGGCAAAACCATACAAAGACAAGAAGAACAACAGTGATTTCGAAAAAATAAATCCACTATTGATGCAATCTTTATTATTAAACAA
Organism: Diaprepes abbreviatus; assembly: GCA_034092305.1. Taxonomy (NCBI): domain Eukaryota; kingdom Metazoa; phylum Arthropoda; class Insecta; order Coleoptera; family Curculionidae; genus Diaprepes; species Diaprepes abbreviatus. The sequence goes on from JASJET010000206.1 coordinate 1,050,085, forward strand.
ATATTCGAAAAATCCGTCGAATTCAATAAAGCTGCTTCGTCGATATCATCAGTGTTTGATAGAGAGCAACTGAGGGAGGTCCTGCAAATATTGGAAACAACAGAGTTGAATCAGAAATTAATCAGTCCAATCTATGATATCAATATCCAATATAAAGCAAAAATAGGAGGTCACGTAATCACGAAATATATACAAGTAGACAGGGAGATTCACTAAGCCGTTTTATCTTTAATTTCATAGTGGATAGAATAATACAAAATCTACCTCGAGCGGCTGGAAACAAAATGGGAGAATCTTTTTCATGCTGCGCACTATGCCGACGACCTGGTTTTTATTGAAATTTCTGAAGACAATCCTCCCACCTTACTACATATTTTCAATATTAAAGGAAAGTAGCTAAGCATGCTATCGGTACCGGGAAAACTGAATGCTTAATAACACTAAAAGAACCGATAAGATTAAAAATCGAATCTAAAATAATCGAACAGATAAACCATTTTAAATATCCGGGAGCAGAAATAACGAGAAATAACTTACAGAACCAAGTAACAAACAATGATAGCAGCTCGAATCTCAAAATGTCAAAGATCTATATCAAGAAGTATACAAGGCAAAACACTGTATGACAGAATACGGAACGAAGGCATTAGACACCATTGAGGTATACATGAAAGTGGTAACAAACACATAAAAAGAATGGAAGACACTCGTTAAAAACGCAATGGGAAAGAGACCACAAGAAAGACCATCAAAGCAGTGGAGAAAATGCTGGCCTCTTTTTTCGGAAAAGACGTAATGGTAATGAAAAAGGGCTGATTTTCTGGAAAAATATTATTTTGCTTAAAATAAATTTGCAACTGAACATCAAGAATTTTTTCCAAAACCTTAAACAAAGTCGTAATTATCCCAACGAGCATGAGGTAGCTGTACTCTCAATTGAAGAAATTACTTTTTAATTTTTTGTTATTCTATACCGAAATTTGAGACCAATCGGGGAATAGTTGCGGAACAAAATTAATAAAATAATTTTTAATCATATTTGGGTTTGATATATCCGGCGGCAAATTTAATATCTGATTACTTTTAATACTATTTAATTTTAAATTATTCCACAATAATTTGAATAATTCTCTAAAAATATGTGATGATAAAAAACTTTCTTGCCCCTTCTTACTACCTCAGTAAAACTATTTCTAAGGGTCTTATATTTTGATCAACTGGATCCTTAGATTTCTTAAAATCTACTGAGAGCTTTATCTCTATCTTCTTGAAAGCTCACACCCTATCAGGCCTCATTCTTCTGTGTGTTACATAAAACTAAACTTTCATTTACACTTTCCAAACCATATATATTTTTCCATGGAATAGACATTAAATCCTTGTAAAATTGTTGAATGATCACATTTTTGAAGTTCCCAACAATTTTAAATCTTAGTTCAGGTTTATTAAATTTTGTGTTATTGAAACAAGATGTTAACTCATGATCACTAAAATTCACAGATTCAAACGCTATAGAATTTACCAAAGTCCCTATTTGATGTCAAAACATAATCAATAAGTGTTGATATAATTCCTGTAATTCTGGTAGGTTTATACAGTAATTCCGCTTCAATACTACGGCGGGGAGCCGAGGGAGGAGATGATGATTTCAAACAGATTCATAAAACATAGACAATCTGCAATGGGAGATTTTAAAATTACACCCAAGCTACAACAATACATTTTTGAAATTTAATTTTAATCCATAATTGCTCTATCTGAGCATAAGTTTGTATAATAGGTACGAAATAAAGTTTGCGTATATATCACCACCAACTGTCCCCCACTGTGCAATGGAACAAACACTAGTTATTTTATGCTGATAAACTTGAAATATATTCTGCTAAAATGAGTAATTAAATAACCACTCTGTAGATAAATTTTAACCATGGGAACTAGACAGTTTGTATCTTATACTGCCACCTTAAGATCTAAATCCATTACCAAACTTAGCAATTTTATTACTTTTGAGTCGTTTAAATGTTTTCTTAAAATATTTAAACCCAGACAATCTATGACGACATGAACTAAAAAGACCGTGTCCCCTTTTAATATTCATAAATAAATCTGTTTAAGAAATTCTACCCTGGTGATGTAATTAAAACCTAAGTGATAAGTACCGAGATAGGTCTAAATATGGAGTATCTGCAAAATGCCGATCAAATATATTAAAATATGGAACGATTTTCCTATTATTAGGAAACAAAAGAATAATCAAATAAACTTTAATATACCGTTTGATAAAATGTAAAAAGAATTAGGACAATGACTGTTTTTTCTATTCACAAGAAAGAAGGAGTTAAATATCTAAGAGAGTGAATAGTTTTTTTTACGGTTGTTAAAATCGTTATTCTTTTAGTTATAGGAAGAAGTAGATTAGTTTGATTAACTCTTTTTTATATAAAAAAATAAGATTAAGATACTCAAAGGCCAATTTTGGAATTAAGTATCCGATATAGAATAGCTGACGCCCTCTGCGGACGAGAAGACCGAAACTACTTGAACTTTAGGGAATGAAATTGGCGGTTACAGGATTGCACAGGGTGAATAGGATGGTACCAGCGAGGTACAAGTTTGACCTTTTAAAAAATAATAAAATTCAGTTAAGTTTGAAATTCGGTAGGGTCGGTACGGTTTTAAGAACAGTGTCTTAGAAAATCACGTGTCGTGTATAACCGTTACTAATGAATATTTTGTTATGCTTTTTCATGTAATCTCGTATTACTTTACTTGGGAACTTAGCGACTTTAATAGTGTTTGTTTAACCAATATAAATAGCTGTTTTTTCGCATTTTTAGTGTTTTTTTTTGTTTGATATTTTAAAAGGCTATTTATACGTTTCATTTTCAAAATCTGTTTTGTAACATCTTTCTAATTAGAATTATTATAGTATTTTGATATTGTAAATCATTACAATAAGCTTCTCATTGCAAATAGTTTCGTTTTCTATTTATTATTGTTAGTAGATTTAAGTGTTTTGAGAAACTTTGTTGGTTTAATTTATTAAAAACCATCACGCGATTAATTTCGCGGACGCCCTATTGTCAAAGCTTCAAAAGCAAAGGCGAGATCTGACCAGCTAGATAGCAGCCTTCGTCAGTCTTGAAGTCCTGGGTCATGGTAGTGGTAAGCCCTAAATACCATGTAGTTTAGAACTAAAACTGCAAAAGTTAAGAGGAACGACCAAACTTATAGAGTGTCTTTGTCTTTGTGATATTTATTTATAGGTTTTTAGAATAGCTATAAATATGGGACAGCAGTATGACTGTAGATGGAACTGCCATACCCTACCCAAAATATTCCGTATGCAAGAGTCTACGATAAAATGCTGTCACAACTCCTAATAAACCTATAACCCTCAACATCAATAGATCCAGTCAATACATTATTGTTTAGCTAGGTTTCACTTACACCTAGTATGCCAAATTTTTTCGATATTATTAAATCTCTAATATTATGATTTAAAAGCCAAATGGCTTCGCACCCTTCCAGGGAATATTGATTCATACCAGGTACACAAAGATACCAAAAGTACGAAGCTCTGTGAGAACCCTTTCCATCTCTAATATCATTATAGTGATCTTGTAAATGTGCTAAATTAAATATATTGGACATAAATTACGCTTGGCAAAGTACATTATGCAAAGTTCCGCATCTTGACACCTATTAAAAATATTCCATGCTACTTACTATTACTGTAAGTCAATTTTTGTTTCTCTTATACTAACAAAAATACATCTCATCCAAGTCCAACCACACTTTACACCATATTTCGTGCACGCTTTTTATATAAATCTAATTTTTTATTTGTGTTTCTGCAATTACAATGCCACTACCTTTTAGCCCTTTCTTAGAACGTTCCGTTTCCATTTCTTTACAAACTCGATGGTTACCGGACGAGGTTTCGCACGGCTTTCCCCTAATTTACTTGTACGATAGCTGTCACTAATATCATTTAACATTAAACTGAATATTAAATTTAATTTTTTATTTGTATCTATTACATTTTGAATTTGATTTCTTGTCTTCTTCTGTTCAGGGTTATCTGTGATCGTTAAATAATTCAAATGGTATTTATGTTGTTCTTCTTCTATCTTTCACTCTTGTACTACCTTTCTTAATGAACTTTAATTCGTTGTGAATATATTTTTGAAATTCAGAATCTTCGTCAAGCAGCTCGTTGGTTTTTGTTACATCACTAGAAGTTTCAGAATTTCCTGTGATAAGATTTTTCAAGTTACGCACAATTTGGATGATGTTTTTTTTTTTACAATTTTGGTACTTGAGCAGCTAGGTTATACTTCGAACTTCAGCACCTCTAGTTGAATTATTACTCCGCATTGATTGAAAATTTTAACGAAGCCAAATCAAAACAAACTACGTACTCAGCGACATCTACTCTAGAATTTCATTCTAATTTTCTCTCAAATGCGTTTTCAGCACCTAAAGGTATCGTCAGTGGAGCCAAGAACCAAAATAGAATGTTATGAATCTTTTTCAAAATTTGGTCCATTTGCGACCCTTGTCTACTCCAACCCTGGTAATGTACCGTGAAGTCTAAACCTACTTTTAAAAAAATAAATGCCATTTCTTTATAATTGTTATTTATGCTATCGCCCTTTCTTAAATCTACCTGTAAGTTTTCCCGTTAAAATATCTTTTCCCCTAATTTAGGCATTTATGAGTATAAAGTTTAGGCTTTCAGGGTTTTTCCTTTATCTTTTTATAATGGAGCAGACTTTAATAATTCAATCCTACTTTTATTTACTTAGTTAAATGAAATTGAAAGTTACGTGGGCGCTAAAAATGTATCAAATCTGTGCAAATAGAATTTAGGTGGGATTCCAGATAGGGTTAAAAAATTTCCAGCCAGAATAAAAATTTAATGTTATTTAGATACTTACCTATTCATTATTTACCGACAAAAAATTATTGAGTTTTGTTTTTTGTTGAGGTATTATTTGATAAACACAGGTTGTTCGCTTTAAAATTTAAACATGTGCAAAATTGAATGTCGGATAATGATAAAGTTTTTGACTAAAAAAGTTGTAGAAAGAAAATGTTCGCCTTTATTTTTCATAAAACAAAATGGCAAAACAGTTTCGTTTAGGAAGATAATCAATTGAAGCTCAACCGTGCTCAGGTCGGTCATCAGATTACGTTTAAAAACATCAAATCAATTAATGGAACACGAAGTACTGAAAGAGAGACAACAGTTCGAAGTGATTTTAACACAAAATACTATTGATATGAAACTAGATTATTATTTGAATATATTTAATATCATTACAAGACCAAGTACGCACGTCATTTAGTGTAGCCGATTGGATTAATAAGTACATCATCAGGGACGCTCAACACAAAACGACCTGTACGGAATGTCGAACAACGGAAGAATTCTAAGCATTTGTCACAATCGGTACAAGGGAATACACGATGACCATCGAATCAAGAGCTAGCAAAAAAGTTCAGATTTTTACGAACCGTAAAATGGCATACTACGAACCTAGTCTGGAATCCATATTGGAAAGTGACGAATCTGCGGTATTGGTGCCGAAGGTATTTAATGATTTTATTGTTTTTAATACTATAAACAAACCGCGTTTCATCAATTATATCCGATGGAGATCGACTCATGAGCTAGCAAAGATGTTCAGACTTTTACGAACCTGGAAAATGGCATACTACGAATCTAGACTGTAATTCATATTGGAAAGTGATGAATTTGCGGCACTAGTGCCGAAGGTATGTAATGATTTTATTGCTTTTTAATACTATAAACAAACAGCGTTTCATCAATTATAACATACGTTTCGCCGTATATGAAGGGAAGTGGAAGTCTACTTACAGGAACTCAGTGTAGCCATTATAGCTTTCGCTGATCATATCTTAGCATATAAATATATATATATATATATATATATATATATATATATATATATTGGCTCCATGGTTAAATTAACGTGGAAACGGTTATCCGTGGGAAATTTCTGCGGTTTGTTGGAGAAATTTAAATTTAGTTTGAAATACAGTTTTACAATACATTCAATTTAAAAATAATGTTTTTTGAAATAAATGCTCTTAAATACAAGGTGTCTCTAAAAAACAAAATGTTATCGCAAATTCCTGAGGCTAAAATATGAAGACCCAGCCCAATTTAACAAAAGTTCATAGTTTCCGAAATACAGGATGTCAATATATATATATATATATATATATATATATATATATATATATATATATATATCTTTTTGTATTCTTGGGGTTAGGTTATACGTGGATCTTAAGAAAAAACGTGGTTTGACGTTTCGCCTTTTATTTAAGGCATTTTTAAAAAGTTTTTTTTTTATATTTTACTCCTTGGTTTTTTTTAACTGATAAGATATAAATGTTAAAAGATATCTAGATGACTGTTTAGTGGTTGTTCCCTCTAATAAAACAGATGAAATCCTCTAGGCGTTTAACAGCTTTCACAACATGTTGCAATTCACATCAGAAGTAGAGAAAGAGGGCAAGATAAACTTTTTAGATATAACTCTTATCGGAAGAGAAAATAAAATCTTAACTGAGTGGTGTACTAAACCTACATGGTCAGGGAGATACTCGAATTTCCACTCAAATCATCCAATGCCTCAGAAAAATAGTGTTGTAATTGGTCTAACAGACAGATGCATCACTTTAACTTCCCCTGAATTTAGACCCCATCTTTTAAGAAAAGTGAAAGAAACCTTATTAAGGAACAACTTTAACTACGAGGACATTGATAAAATAATAAAAGAGCGAATACACAAATTTTATAATTTTCAAAAACCTCCCAACAATAATCATACATCGAAATTTATTGCCTTGCCGTATATAAACGGACATTCAGAAAAAATTAAATATATCCTGAACTAACACAATATCGTTGTTCGCTACAAAGCTCAAAATAAGTTAAACCCTTTTTTTACAAAACTGAAAAGTAAAACCCCTAAAAGGACTAACTCTAATGTATATTCAATTCCTTGATTCCTGGATTAATGGTCCAAAAAAATATATAGGAATTACCACACAGTTACTTAAGAATAGATTAAATGGGCACAAAATTACGAAGAATGGTACTATTGCATTAAATAAGAGAAACAGGCCATTCCTTCAACTACAACAATATAACAATACTTGAACGTGACCACAATTATAACAAATTGAGTGGAAAGGAAATGATGGAAATAAAAAAAGAGAAAAAAACGCAGTTAACGACAGAATTGATATACGTAACTTAAGCCACATTTACACAAATCTTATTAAAAATTAATATACCCTCTTAAAAGTCAATAGATGGGAATATCCTCTTAAAACATTTATATGTTATCGGTTTTAATAAAAAAACCTAAATCTCCATAATTAATGATTTAAAAAATAATGTAATTAAAAGAGAATTGTTTTTCCAATACCACATTCAGTACATTGTATCTTTCAGTATCAAAATAGAAATAGCAAGCTCAAGGTGCGTACCTATATATTTTAGTGAAAGTTTGAATATTTTTAAAATCATATAAAGTCTTTAATTGTAAAATAAGTTATAAAAAATTTTCTTGAGTTGTTTTTTAACTTTTTGTATTAATATGTAGGATTTTAAACATAATTTGGGAATTTTAAATTTTAGGTTGTTTGACCAAGGAAAATGTTATTGCTATTAGGGAAAATAATATAAAAAAAAACTTTTTGAAAATGCCTTAAACAAAAGGCGAAAAGTCAAAACACGTTGCTTTTTAACATCCACGTATGAACCTAACTTCAAGAATACAAAAAAAACATATATATATATATATATATATATATATATATATATATATATATATATATATATATATATATATATATTCAAATGTATAACGATTTTTAACTAAATTATGCGTCGAACGAAAAAATTACAAGAGACATTATTTGCTTAAAATCAGCCAAGAAATACGAAAATACTTTTTACAAATGAGAAAAATTTTTTAATCATTGACATTTTTTCGGTTTATAACAAATTACCTAACCGTTTTTCGGAAATCAAAATACATATAAAAAACTCTGGTGGAGGCATGTCTCTTCATCGACAACAAAAAAAAACCCATTAGGCTCTCTTAAAGTGAATAAACATTTATTTGGTTGACTACTCATCAACTATAACGAAAATCGACTAAATAGATGACACAATAACAATGTTTTTAACGCCTAGAGTGGCCAAAAGAGGAAAGTCAATAATTTAAGAAAATTTAAAAAAGCATATAGTAAAAATTAGTTATTTTCAAGAACTCATCAAAAAACACTCCATCGTAAGTTTTCCTTCCCCCTAAATACTTCTTATTAAGAGTCCGGGAACCTAATTAAAAAACTTTATTAATTTTAGACCCCAAATCAAAATGTATTTTCCGAGCGTATTTAAAATGGGGGCAAAATTGACATTTTCTCTAATAAAATATAAGGAAACTTCCAACGCTTGGCTAAATAATTGTGTTATTGACGGTTAGACCTCCCTCCGAGAGAATAATTTACAGCCCATCGGCACTAAAAGCGTTACGTAATAAATACAATGTTTATTGAATCTCGGCACCATGGGACCCTTTGTTATTTAATGGTAAACCGGGATTAGGATGGATTACGAGACAAGTTTGCTACTTTTATAGAGAAATAGAAGAGGTACCCGTTAGTTATAGGAAGAGAGGGTACTTTTTTAAATATACTTCGGGTAAATTACACTGGACAACTGCCAAAATGTATCTAAAATAAAATTGACTAAATGCTACCATATACCAAAACTAAACTTATCTTATTAATATTAGTTTAAGTCTTAAAGAATACGTGATGTCGGGTCTCCCTATATATTAACAATGGAACCGCAAGGATGTACGTGGTATATTTGTATTGTTATCATAATAGAGGGGTGCGAGGTTGCTAAATCTACATTTTCCCCAAATTAAGTAAATTTTACTCAACTTGGCAACAAAACATGAGGATCTCCTGGTTTGACCCCCCTATATACAAACAAAGTCCCAACCCCCAGGGCTTAAAATAAGGGAGATAGACATTTAAACCCATGTAAATCTACTAATATGTCTGCTTTGTACTGAACAGCCTCTGTATACAAACAAATGGCAATCGCCACTATTGTGAATATTATGCAGTTGAAGAGAAAATTCTCGAATATTCTCTAAAAATGTAAAATTCGTATTTGAGTATATAAGCAGCTACAAAGCGGGGAGGTTAGTCAGTAGAAGTTAGTGAATCGAATCGAATAGCTGAGATTGTAAAATGTCCCAAAAGTGTGTAAACAATCCAGATTACTTCTGTTTATGGTGAGGTGATTTTTGCGTTTCACAAGGAGACTATTACTCCATTGATATAAAAGGCATATCAGCTTTATTTCGGTTGCAATGTTGGGGATCAAGACAAACAGTGGGTGGATCAAGATTGCAGCAATGAAACTTATTAGAAGATGATATTTTATTATATGTGTTTATTGTAAACACCATAAAGGTCTAGCACCATTTTTTAATATGAAAAAGAACTTGGTTTTCTACAATAATATTAGCGGTTTATTGACAGCTTTAAATATAAACTATAAGCCAGAAGAATGGAGTTTGTTTATAGACAGTTTAACATTGAGTTTAAAAGCAGTACTATTGCATATGGGAAATATTTACCGTCTATTCCTGCTGCACATGCAGTTTACATGAAAGAATCACACAATATGAAGTACCTATTAACAAGTATAAAATACGATGAGCACCAATTACAGATCCGTGGCGACTTAAAGGTGATTGCACTTTTACTTGGGTTGCAGGTAGGCTACACCAAGTTTTGCTGTTTTTTTTGTGTGAATCCTACAGTCGGGCAAAGGTACTTCCCAAGGCTAAGTGAAGCAAAAATTAAAGAAGGTATTTTTGTTGGGCCACATATTCTAAATATTCGGAAAGACAAACATTTTGACAGCACTCATCAGATATTGAAAAAAATGCTTGGAATAACTTTCGTCTCATAGTCACTAATTTCTTCGGAAATAAAATAACTGACAATTACGTTATTCTTGTTGAAAATATGCTGTTATCGTATCAAACAATGGGTTACAACATGTCTCTAAAAATCCATTTCCTACACTCACATCTTTACTTTTTTCCTGACAACTGCAGAGCTGTAAGTGATGAACATGGTGAACGCTTCCATCAGGATATATCAACAATGAAGAAAAGGTACTAGGGAAAGTGGAATGTTTCCATGCTTACCGACTACTGTTGGACTCCTGTTAGAGATGCTCCAGAAACAATTCGTAAAAGAAAAGCAAAAAAACGGGATATTTAGTGTCTCTCCAAGCTTAAGAGTATGTGTTTTTTATTATTTTGTTAAAAATAAAATAAAAAACTTGTTCTTGAAAATTATAACCATGTTTTTAATTTCATTGTCATTTTTGTGTTAAGCGCCCCAAAATTAACAAAACTTTTCATACAAAATACAACAAATACATTAAAATTTGCTTAATATTGAAATTAATTTCATAATAATAATGATTGTGTGCCAAATATCATGCTAGTAGTGTCACTGAATGGACAGTGCTACCAAGATACCACAAAGAAAGAGGATTGGTGGGTATTGGAAAGAAATTCGATCAACAACTTACAAACTTACGCTCATATTTTCACAGGCTTGCAGAGCCTCCTATGCTAAACCGGACGATATGCCGGCAGACGACTCAACATCGCTGAGGATGAGGAACCATGAACTGATTTCTTCTTACCAACTAGATCAAGAGAAGCTTCAAGCCTGGTTTCTGACGCCTCTTCGTGGATGACATATAAAAGAGGTCTACTAGGAAAATGTCGACCGATTAGCGTTGAACTACTGGTTGACGCCAGGGCAAATGTTTCCTTAAACCGAAGGCTTTCGACTGCCTATCTAAGATCAGGTCATACTAAAAAGAAACTATCTAAACACATAATCAGAGACCCTCGATCAAGAAAAATCAATGCCGATATGAATGTTGAACATCAGAGACAATCCAGCATATAACAGGAGAATGCTAAATAATTGCCACATCGAAGTATGAGAAAAGAGGCAACATAGCCGCTAAAACCACTAACAAGAGTTGGCAGAGAAATTAAAGCTGTTACAGATAGAGAAAGTGTACTGGGATCGAACTGTGCTTATAGATCATATAGTTGCTTATAACAGACAAGACCTCAACTTTCCCTAACAACAACAATCTAGGGGCAAGCATAATGAGTAGATCGCCAAATACAGAGGCCTAGAGGTACAAATATGCAGTAAGTTGGGAATAAGTAGCGTCCGGATGATCCCCATAACCGTGGTGGTACCGAAGAGTATTTTACCTAATATCAAGGGATTGGGTCTTAGTGACCACCTCCATAAGGCTATGCAAAAGCCATGTGTGATTTGAAATAGCCGGAACTGTCCGGAAGTTTATGGGAATAACATCAACTACATAGACAGAGCTTCATCTTTATGATATCTGAGTATATCTGAAATTGGTGAATGGTCCCATGTAGGGAGTGCAAGAACTGTTTTGCTAAGTCAGTGGAGATAATAAAATCTTTAACCCCAGGCAGGTACCGGTGGTTCCTCTAACCCATCCACCGAAGACTGTCTCACGAATTTTGGGGTAGACACTCTTCCATTTTTAGGATGTGATAGGTTGAGGAGGTTGAGAAGTACAACACGCTACAGCTCAATAACAACAAAACCAACAGCAACTACGACTTTTTTAACACGAGAGCGAAACAACATCAAGACCTCTATCCACCGAAGGTGTTGCGCACGAACCTGAACCAGCCCTTACTTAAGCGGAACGAGTAAGATAGCGCATGAAATGGACTATGTCCATGAACGAGTCAGTAATGAAGATTTTTTACAGAGTAACTCATCTAGGCAGAGAGATGATCGGCTAGAAACAACAACTGCATACCGAATTCTAAAAATGGTTGTATTCCATTATTTTTTTTTGCTTTAGTTGAGATTTCCAAATGGATTTCGGAAAGGACCAATGTAAAACTTTAAAGATCAAGAAGAAAATACAATGGATGGTAACGCCATACTATCAAATAATGAGATCGTTTTTGCCATAGAAGAGAGAAACCTATAAATATCAGCAAGCACGGTTATTAGAAGACAATGAAGCAACATGTACAAATACCATCACTGTCAAAAGCAAGATAACTACGAAAAATTTATAATAAGGGTTTCCAATATTCAATAAGACAGGTGTAAGAGATGTCATGAGAAGTCGGAGACTTCATATGATCACGCTTATCATTGATTGACAGGTAATGGGTAATGAATCGACTTGACATTGTATTATTGGATAAGAGAGTTAAATCTGTATACTTAATCGATTTTGCGATACTTAGCAATAACAAAATGTTAGAAAAATATTAACAAAAGAACTTATAGGCACAAATAAGTCGGTTAAAAGTTTACCAACAACCAATTTTTAGCAGTTTTAACTCCCATGCAATATATCTAACAATTCTATAAATATTGTCTCTCCCATTTAAATTCAATTTATAATTAATAATACTTGTCCGCTATGTAAGTATTTAACACATTTTCAGTTTTGAAAGTATACAAACAACAGAATTGACGTAGAGCTAAAAAACAAACAATTACAAGAAAACAAGAATCAGAAAGACATACAATGTTCAGTTTTAATAGTAGATTTTTATCGCTTGTTTTCAAGCATCTTAAGATGTTACTTTGCTGATTGTTGCAAAGTATTTGCTCTCGAATTGAATAAGAAGTATATAATATGAAAAGAAACCAAATTATTTCAGATTTTTAGTTTTTATTTAAAATGATATTTTAAATAAACATGATATGTTTCGTTATGACAAACAAAGTTAAGAAATAAATATTGTTACGATTTTTTCTCTTATATTGGCTCACTGAGTCCAAATAAAACACAACACTTTTCACTCAAGCTAATAAATAACAACTCTTTAAATACTACTTTTTAACACCTTCATATTCAAATTCAAAACTTAAGTAACTATGCTTATCCAATTCTTATTTATTCAGAATTCTACCAGAAACATAACAAAATATGATGACTCATCTTTCGTTACATTATAATAATGATGATTCATCGATATAATATTTCAATAAGGAAGCATCAAAATAAAATTTCTACAAGGGCGCATCAAAAAATTCTACTAGTTCTTCGTTACAATATTATTGAAGGTGTTCAAGTACCTATTTAAAAACTTAAAGTTTACAAATTTCAACGGTTCTATCAAAGCTTGCCATGTACTACTTGATATCCTTTTACTTCTATCACGTCAACGATTTCTCTCATTTCTTTTGCAATTCTCCTATGTTTTGTTGCACTTCACGTATCTCTTTTTTAAACTTTTGCGTATTTTCCTGTATAAATTGATCGAATTTTTATGCAGTGACTTCCTGTATCCATTTGCAAAGTTTATCTTAATCTTTAATGCAATGTTTTTTTTTTCTTTTTGGCGACCTTCTTCTTTTTGGTAACGTTTTTCTTTTAGTTTGTCTTTAAGGCGACGTTCTTTTTCTTGTTTTTCTTTCATATGACGTTGTTTTTCTTTTTGGCAATATTTTATATATGCAGCAGAATGAGGACGAGCATTGAGACTTTTTTCAACAACTTGCTAGAATGTTTTCTTTTGATAGCAATTCTGAGTTTTGTTAAAGCTTTACAATATCTATATGCATTGCGGATATGATTTTTTGCAGTTAAAAAAAGTATAACTGCACGTAAATCGCAGTCAAACGCGGTTTGTATAGGAATCCCCATTATTGCCGAGCTCGTACTGATGAGAAAAAGATTTAAGTCCAATAAAACTGGTTTCGCTCTTACAGGCAGACTATAAAGAAAAACTACGGTACGTGCCCGCTAAATGGCGCTCAAGAGAAAAGACAAGCTAGAGAAACTTTTAGACCTCCTTCCCTTCTCTATAGAATATTCTAAAACTTTGTTGAAAATTCGGTTCTAGGCTTTGTTTTTACTGACGAATCCGATGGTAAAATCCGTTTTTCGTTATTTTTTTAGGTTCCAAATAGAACGTTCTAGAACTTTATCGAAAATCAATCTTATTTTCTTACTTAATAACCAGTCCAACAGTGAAATCTATTTTCCTCTTTTGTTTCTAATTTTCAATAGAATCTTATGGAAACCCGGTGACAATCCTTACTTCTGATACTAATTGTTACAATTTTCTTTCTCTTATATTCGCTCACTGGGCAAAAAGAAAACACAGCACTCTTCACTAATAAATAACAACTCTTTAATTATTACTTCTTAATACCTTCACGTTCAAATATAAACTAAATTAATTACGCTTATCCTGTTCCTATTTATATACCTAGAATCTACTAGAATATACGAGAATACAAGTCCAGAATTCTACTAGAAACATAACAAATTATGAAGACTTATCGATATAATATTTCTATAAGGAAGCATCAAAATAAAACAAGGGCGCATCGAAAAATTCTCCTAGTTCTTCGTTACAATATTATTAAAGGTACCTATTTAAAAATTCAAGATTTACAAATTTTTATTCCTCTACCGTAATAAGGAAAAATCAGACCAATTCGTATTATTAAATAAATTTAACAATAGCGAATTATTAGTATTTCATTGGTCATTCAAAATGTCTTCCTTATTATTAAGATTGTTAACCTTATGTGATCTCAATAAAGTCAACTTTTTGATATAAAAAATATTTTGCGTACCCTGAATCGTGTTTTTTGTGTAAGTAATATCTTTTGTGCTCTTTGATTCTAATATTAAAGGTTCAGCCTGTTTGACCTATGTAACTTTTTGCTATAAAGCATAATTTAATTTACAAACTCCACATTTTTGGTTTGGCAAGTTTAATTGCCAGCTACTTAGTATATCAATTTTTTTATTTAAATAATTATTATTGGTTTATTTTTGATAGGTTACTTACTTTGATGTAAATAATTCTCTAAAGAAATATTATTCTAGAAACTAGGCGTAGAAAGAAAAAGGTTTTCTTTCCCTAATCTCCCCATTGGATAACTTTCAAATCGCTTAACATGAATGGTATTAATCGCGTATATACCAATTTCCTTTTGCTAGAATAATTTACACCCTACCGAAACTAAGAGTATTAAATACAGCCTATAAAGGGTACTTAAGACTGCCTCGAAGTATTAGTTATTTGTTAGGAAACTGAGTCGAATTGTTTATTTCGGCTAGGTTTACAATACTCTAAATTTAAAACAATATTAATTTCAGCCTAATCTGAGATTTTCGCAATGTCTACATTTTTGGGCTTCTATTATTTGAAGTATTTGAATAGTCAAAGATTTTTTTGTTACAGCTTTACATAACTGTAGCCGAAGCAGAAATACACAGAAAGCAACATGGGATCCTCGAATAGGTAAAGATACATGCTATTAGACACAAGTAGATTAACAAAGTGATTTTGTCTCTTTGAATATATATATATATATATATATATATATATATATATATATATATATATATATATATATATATATATATATATACTTTATAGCTAGAAAAATAATGAGTTATATTTATTTAGTATCACAAGATAGTACTAGTCATGACATGCTACTTAAACTCAAACAAATATTTTAAAATAGACAAACAATACACCTTAACCCTAAAACAATAAATAAGGAAGAACAATAACAACATAATCTTATGTACAAATCAACAAAGAATGTAATGAGAGAATCACGAAATTCATAGCAAAAGATTTACTATGCCTTATAGGCTTATGAATTCATAAAAAAAAAATAAAATGATCTCTGAACAACAAATTTTTTAAATTCTGTTTTGAATTTGTTATAGTTTGATTATTTTTTAGTTATAGAGGAAATTTGTTAAACAAGAAAATTATAAATTTGGGATCTCTCAAAGAATGCAGTTTTATGTTTAGGTATATTAAAAATATATCCATTTTGTGTATCATATCTGTGCCATTGGAAGAGTCATAAACGGTGAATAATTTTTTTTGACATATAAAACACATTTAAAAATGATAAATACAATAAAAAGTTTAAATTTTGTTTTCTTTAAAACTAGGCCTATATGAATCAGTCGGTTTAAAATCGAATAATAACCTCAGTATTTGCTTCTGAACTACAAACATTCAATTTGCTTCCTGTCGCTTTCTTCAAAATATAATATAATTTGATAGATGACTGTATAACAGTGAATAATATACAATCAGCAGCCCTGTTCAATCTAGAGATGATTTTATCTGCAAAATGGCAAAAAAGGCGGAAGTTAACCTTTTACAAATATGCTTAATATCAGAAAGGAAGCGCAGCGATTCATCAGGTACCGGTAAGTTACTTTATTCTCTATAAGTAATAATCATTTTATATTAAAATTTACATATATAGTCTTTATCGGGTTCATTATCAACTAATTACGTTGACACCAAATCTCCAAGTCTTCATACACATTTCCTGGTACATAAAACAACCCCTCTGGGGCATCTGTAGACATAGCTATCGTGGTATCATCAGCAAACATAATTAATTTTCCCCTACTTATGAATATAGGTAGATCATAAAGATAAACTATAAATAAGAGAGGCCCCAAAACCGACCCTTGTGGTACATCTAAGCCTCATCTGAATCACTTTTTTGTTATCGTACATTTATAAATCAATAAGATTCAGAATTTTCTCTTATACGCGAAGCAGAGAGTTTTCTTAATAATGTCTCTATTTACAGTATCAAATGCCCTTGTTGAGTCAAACATTAAAGACATCATATATTTACCCTTTTCGATTTCTGTAGATACAAAATTAAGTAATCGCAGCATATATATATATATATATATATATATATATATATATATATATATATATAAAATTAACAATATATTATAATTACTTAATATACAGGATAATATAGAGACAGAAAGGGCGAAGTCCAGATGTGGATAACACCTGAGTGACATCCACCCTGATCAACTGAACCCAGACTGAAAGTAAATAGGATCTAAATAATAATTAAATACAGAAGAGAAAATAAACAATACTTATACAGCCAAGTTAGATACATTGATACAAATTCTGGATTTCTCTTCAATAAAATTCAAAAGAAAAAGAGGAAACTACAGTTTTCTTATTTGTTTATGCGCGTTGGAAGACAACATATCTAAATTTTATAGGTGTGAGAGTTTTGAAGTAGTCCGGTAGAGAATTATATAGTTTAACGACATTGTAGGTAAAAGAGCGTTCAAACATAGAAGATTTATGCAGAGGCGGAGTTATTGTTCCTCGAAAACGAATGTTGACATTAAATATTTATAAATCCTTTATTTACTCATAGATTAATATAATTACACATAAATCTTAACAAATAAATTCATATTTTAAAATTACAAAGAACAATCAAACATCATCAAACTTTGCAAAACAATGACATACCAAACTAAACTGACACAAAGCCAAAAGAAAAAATAAAGAAAGTACATGTCCTCAAGGATAGACCCCATTAAAAAAATTAATAGATATCTTTCTGAGTCACGTTGGTGAGGAGGTATAAATGAATTTTGGTTAAGAAAATTTACCAAATTTAAGTATATTATTTTTTCAAACATCTTGGAAAATACACACACAAATATTTACCTATAATTGGCTGGGTTGCGAGGATCATCCCTTTTATTATTGGCGTTACTGCTGACTGTTTTAGTATCTGAGGAATAATGCTCTGTGAAGGTGACCAGTTTGTTAAATATATCAAAGGAATTGAAACTAATTCTGAAATTAATTTTAAAATATGAGGGTTTAGACTATCGGAACCAAAGGAGTGCTTGTTCTTCAACGAATTGATAGTCGATATTATCCTAGCCTGGGCCATTGCAAATACTACTACTGTCTAAGGTAAGACAACGATAGGACATATTTTGATCATAGGCCTTAAGCAATTTTAACTTGATAACAGAGCTAAAATATTCAACGAAGTTATTAGAAACCTCCTGAAGATCACCACCGATACGCATGTCGATGTTTTATGATTTGCTTCCCTTTTCTTTCTGTTTAGATTATGATTAATACAATTACAAATTTCTTTTGTTTTGTTGGTTGCACTATTTATTTTGTCTCTATAATAAGTTTATTGTGCATTTGTTATACTCGACCTACATGAATGAATGAATGAACAAGGGTGGTGATACTTGATTATCGATGCTTTACATCCCATCATAGTTGCAGGTCATTTGGGGCCGATCGCCTTTGCAAATTCAAGCGGTCTCGTTAGATGAAGTTGGCTAATTGTTTCCGGTAACAAATCTGTATCTCCGAAATATGTCTGTCTTAGTTTATTGAGTGCTGGGCATGGCCAACATTTTCATCCTCCTCCAGATACTATCTGCACGTCGGGTTGTCTACGACATCGATCTTATGAAGATGGCCCCTCAGGTGACAATGCCTTGTAAACAATCCTACCACAATTCGCAGTTCTTGCCTTCCTAAGGAGAGAAGTTCCCTAGTAAGCTGTGCGCTAGGTCCAGTTATATGTTCTTTGGCACATTTCTTCCAGCAGCTCTTCTCCACGATTGAATAAATTTGCTTTTTAGCTACAATTTTAATTCCCTTTTACCAACGGCAATTGGTTGGGGTCCATATGGTTCAGATGCGGCTTCCTTATTCCCGCGTATACCCGAGTGACCTGGTCAGTACATCCTTGCGCTCAGACACCAGTCGCGAAAATATCACACTAAACTTCACTGCCTTTATCGCAGCCTTACTGTTCAAGCATATGTTTATTACCCTATTCCTGTTTATGTTTCTCTCACAGAGATTATTGCAGAATCGCATACATTTCCGTGGTAAAGATCGTCGCACGTTGTCCGAGAGAGTAGAACTTCTTGACTCTCATGCTCCTGCCGAATACTCCGGCACCAGCTCTTTCAGCTTGTCAAGATCCATCTGTATGCCACCAGGATCCATTTTTTGGAAGATTTTGCTCTCCATTCCAATCCTATCTACTTGGCAGAAATATTTCGAGAGTGGTTGGATTTTAAAAATGGCGCAATATAATCTATCTGCATGGAGAGTGATGGACACCTCGCTTTCTTAGATAGCTGAGTAGCCGCCCGTTCCAATTCCGAGATGCCCTGATAATAATAAGAAGGAGCTTTTTCACCTAGCCATTCACATAGGGTTAGAGAGAGATAGCTATTCAGCCACCTATTTCTCCTTCTCTATCTCTCCCTCCCTTGAACTATTCACGTTTTCACGTGCCTACAAGCTAGCTAGGAAAATATTATCGCAGTCGGTATTATTCTATTTTCTTTCAATAATCAGTTTTATATTAATTATCTCTAATTGACCTTCATATTGATTAATTTCGAAAACAGAATTGTTATTCCAGAATGTGTAAAAAACTTGTTAATTCACTCTTGCAAAACCGAACAGAAAGTCAATATGTAAAAAACGAACGTACGTACACAAGGTAAATCATTAAACTTTAAATTATGTAAACTTGAATGGATTTAATTTGTTATTATTGAATGTAAAAAAAACAATAGTGAGCAAAAAATGTGTTAAAGCTCATATAACGTATACAACATTAGATTTTCAGTAACGAAAATATTGGATAAAAATACTTTTTATCAAATTCTGAAAATACTGACAAATTCGATGAAATAAAGGCAATAAGGAGAAACGTAAAGTGGTTTTTCCTTTTGTATCCATTTACCCAAGTTTTTTTTTAGTGAAAAGTAGATTTTGGACAAAAACAACTTCTTAGTGTGCATGAAGGAGAATCTATTATTGGGTTTATTTCTCTCACACTAAGGTTAAAATTTAATAGAAAAGAACTTCTAATTTGGACCAATTTTAACACTCACAAGGAAGGTACTGGAAGTGTCCGATTCTGATTTTGATGAAACTATATAGTTCGGGAGACAGCGTTGAATAACACTCCATTTTCGAATAAAGTGATAGTTTAAATATAATTAATAAGCGAAACAAGCATAAGTCGCTAGCGTTTTAATGGAGCTGACTGTGAGAAAATTGGGAACGGGTCGAAAAAGTAGAAAAAAAAGTAATTTCACGAGACTTCAAAAATTGTAGAGCTAATATTTAAATTAAAAAATTCAGTATTCACAATATAAGGGAAATTGATAATATTTTTCCTTGATTAGCTCTCTTATATAGCGGTCATTCAAAAACGCATTTTACAGCAAATAAAAAAATTTCAGTATTTTTGGAATAAGCAATATTGATAAATTTTCTAATAAGGAAAATATACTTAAGAGTACTACAGTCTCATTAGCCATGAAAATAACCTGAACCAACCTGGAATACTTAACTTACTTTAAAATCCTTTATTCATATATACACAGGGTACAAGAATGCGTCATAAAATATAATTGTATATAAACATTAACACAATGTAAACTTGGAAAATGTCTAAATGAAAATAAACAGTAATATTTCAGCATATTACCAGTATTCGCTACCTGAAATATAATTCTATATAAATGTTGACATAATGTAAATTTGGAAAAATGTCAAGATTTTAGACAAAAATAGACATATATGTATATAAATATTCAGGTACATATATGCTTAAAATTTGAACAAAATTGTCAGTTTAAAATATGTCTTATGCACATTATTAAAGAAAGGAATCCTGATGGTGCTGCTGCATATAATCGCACAACTCTTGTAGAGAGTAAAAACAGTTAAAATATAATAATTTTCTTAGATTCTACTTGAATGCACACAGAGTTGGTTTATTTTTTAATGATTGGGGTAGCATATCGTTAGATGATTTCTGGAAGTAGACAAAATTTTTCAAGATGAAGTCGATCTCTATTTCGAGTGTTGTACTCATGATAATCACCATTAGTCAAAAAATTATTTTTTTTCGTGTAAATATTACACAGTGCTTTCGAAAGGTACACCCCCACCATCGTGAGCAATTTATGCTCTTTAAAGAACGGTCTACATGATTGAAGATGCTGTAGTTTAATCATGATTCTGATAATGCGCTTTTGACACATTAAGACACGATCGATTTTATTACTGCGTCCCCAACAAGTAATGCGTAATAAACTGAGATCAGACCTACTTGGGACAATATATTTTTTATATAACTCATTACATAAGCACATATTAAGTTTTGTACAAATTGAAACTATATTCATTGCTCAATTTAACTGAGCGTCAATAAAGCTTCCTAAGAATTTGCCAACGCCACACACCGCCAGTGACGTATGGTTGAAATATATTATATTATTTCGTTTTTATCATAGTTAATTATTAAGTTGTTTTATTTGAAGTAATTAGAAAACTGAAAGATTTATTTTATGTAAGAGATCATCAAAACTAGCCGACAGATCATTAATATACAATAGGAACAGAAGTGGACCCAACACACTACTTTGAGGTGTGCCGATGTTCGATTCCTGGTCTTCAGAAATTTGATTTGATATTTTGATAACAAACTTTCGGTTTGATAAATATGACCTAATCCAGTCACTCAAAGGACTTCTTATTCCGAGAACTCTAGTTTTAGACCAGGGCTTATCTGTTTTTAGGTGGATGTGAAATGGAACATGGAGATTTTTGCATGAGAACCCTCAGAATAACCTGAATAATGATAATTTTGATATGCGTCATTTCAAAAAGTTGGGCAACATTATTTTTATTAATAAAAATATAAAATTAACGAAAAAAAACGTTTTTTTTTTCAAATTTTCTCTCGTGTAACATTGAAGGTATTCATTTTAGAGGAAAGTTGAAAAGGAAAAAAGTATCGTAATTAAATTTGCCATTAGATAGGGTTGGACGGAAATCTCAAAATATATTTCCCTTATTGCAAAATAGCAATAATTAAAAAAAAATGTAAAAAAGCAGGTTTTTAATTAATTTTTTTTCGACCATTTAGATTTCTCTGAGGACCTTAATATTAGAGCAAAGAAAACTTTATACCATGATAAAATAACACGCTTAAATTCGTTAGCATCGAATCGATAGTTTTTGCACAATAATTTTGCAATCCGATTTTGTTTACAAAAATTGATCATTTTTCAAGTTTGTCTGAGTCCAAAATATCACGTTAAGGTATTTAAATTTATTTTCGGCATATAGTAGGGAATTCAAGTTTTCCAACGCTTTTTTCAGAATCAACATGGGATAATTTGGACGCCCTCAAAAATTGTTTAAAAACTTTGTCGATATTTTTGCTTATAAACAAATAGATTATCTCGGCGGATTTTCATTGGATTTTTTTTTGTAATAGATGGTTTAAAAGTACTTGGAAAGATGATTTTTTTGGTGAAAAAAAAATTCAAATCCGTCAAGTGGTTTCCGAGAACAAACTGTCAAATTTGACAGCGTGTTACGGTGAATCTATAAACAATACAGACCTGATTCTTGAACCAGAAACTTTATTGACAGAGAAATAGAAAATGACTGTTTCGATATCGATATGCGACTAGATGACGAAGATTTCAATGAAAATGATGATTCGGACATTCTACAGCCCAAGAGAGCCCGATTCGAATGAAAAAAAAATTTCAATGTAAAAAAACATTTTTCTGCACTCTGTAAAGTTTGTAATGTAATACTTAGTGTTGAGAGTGCTTTATTGAACTTTTTGAACATAATTTATAAAGAATAACTATTTTATTTTTATCTGTATTTTACAAATAAAATAATTTAAAACGAACATTTTTTTCTATTTGTCTAAACAATGATTGTTTAAACAATTTTGATAATTAAAGTAAATATATATCGTTATAGTATGCTTATTTATATTGATAAACAAAGATTCGCTTGGAAAGTCCTATACTCTAGGGTGCAGTATGCTGTAAGTATGATGCATAAATAACGTCATTTGTTTATAACAAATTGAATGCATGATGAGCATATGGCATTATGATATTTCAGCTCTATTATTCGCGGTACATCGGTTTAAAAATAATGATCAAAATCGCTCCATTAGAAGCCGAGAAAATGAGAATTTTTTTCAGATATGTATTTTGAATCTTCAATTCAATTTTAAAATGAGAGCTTCCCACCCATCTTTATTCATTTTTCACTTGCGTGGGCGATATTCTTTTCATTTTTTATTAAAGTGTCTGATGACATAAACATTAAATATTTGTATCAAAAAAGAACTTGGCAATACAAAGTTTTTGGTTCAAGAATCAGGTCTGTATTGTTTATAGATTTACCGTAACAGGCTGTCAACTTTGATAGTTTGTATCTTAAACATCAATTGAAGGTTTTGAAGTTTTTTTCACGAAAAAAAGGCCTTTCCAAGTACTTTCAAACCATGTGTTGCAAAAAGAAAATCCGCCAAGAAAATTTATTTGTTTATAAGCAAAAATATCAACAATGTCTTTAAACAATTCCTGAGGGCGTCCAAATCATTGGATTTTGATTCTGAAAAAAGCGTTGGAAAACTGTATGTCGAAAATAAATTTAAATACCTTAACGCGATATTTTGGACTCAGACAAACTTGAAAAATGGTCACTTTTATAAACAAACTAGGACTGCAAAATTATTGTGCAAAAACTATCCATTCGATCCTAACGAATTTTAGCGTGTTATTTTATCATGGCATAAAGTTTTCTTTGCTCTAATATGAAGGTCCTCAGAGAAATTTAAATGGTCGAAAAACATTGATTAAAAAACTGTTTTTTTTTTAATTATTATTATTTTGTAATGATGTATATTGAAATTTCCGACCAACTCTCTTATGGCAAATTTCGTCAAATCGTTAATTTTGTATTTTTATTAATAAAAACTTGCCCAACTTTTTGAAATAATGCATATTGTTATTCAGGTTATTCTGAAGGCTCTTATGCAAAAATCTCTCCCATTTCACATCCACGAAACCTCGATATTTTACAGATAAGCCCTGGTCTATTTTATTAACAAGAAAGTCTACATTCAACGTGTCCAAGGCACGCGTTAGGTCGAAAAATACCCCCGCCGTGAATTTACCCTTGTCTACATTTTGGTACACTTGCTGAACAAAATCAGCAGTGGCAGTTTTTACGAAAACCGTGTTGATATGGTGTTATTTATTCAAAACAGAACACATTTTTTCATATATTACAGATACAATCGTTTTTGAGAAAATGCTCAAAAGTGCAATTGGGCGGTACAAAACATCATGAATGCCATTTCTCTTAAAAAAGGGACCACTGAGGCTACATTTAATCTACAGGGAAACTGACCTTTTTGTATGCTCATATTGATAAAATTGGCAAGGAATTATTGCATAACTTTAATAAAAATGTGGGTACTCCGTCTTCTTTAGGACTAACTCAATGTTATCTTCTGCAACAGGTGAAAAGTACATAAAATAAGAAACTGATTTAGAAATTGTTGGACCAGAAGACATTCGTTTTGAAAATGCTGGTCTAAATTTTTTTGTACTATGGTGAAAAGTAATTGGCAAACAAATTTGACATTTTTTTTTCATCAGAAACAACGGTATTCTAATGAAGTACAGAAAGGTAGTTATCATTTTTCTTAGTTATATTCCGAGTTTCATTAATTATTTTCCAAAAAATTTTAGGTTTATTTGCAGAAGATTCTATGATATTAGCATAGTGATCTTTCTTTCCTTATGCGATCATGTTATTAAGAATTTTTCTTTTTTTTTTGTAATATTCGTTCAACTGTTCATCATTAATTTGTTTTTAATCAAGTTTAATCCGCACAATAACTCATAATCGTTAATCAGAGTATGGCTAAACTGACATTTTTTATTTTGCCTCTTTTTAAATTTAACTGACCTCTAAGGAAATGCCGACTCAAAAGCATAGGAAAAATGTTCCCAGGAAATAATGTTGTTCAAGTATTTTATTAAATTTATTTATGGCAGTGCTGTTGACAATCCGGTGATAGTGACTAGCTGATCGAGCCACTTCGGAAGAGGTCGATCGTTCTAATTTAAATTGTGCACTTACCGCGTTATGATCTGAAAAACTGGGGTCTATATTTTCGTAATAAACCAAATCAGGGATACTTGACAATATATAGTCAAAGTGACTTCACCTAGTGCTTCCGGTTCTGGTGGCACCCTCAGCTACCGACGTCAAGTTGTATGATTACAAAACATCACGAAGTACACTTTGCACCAAACAAATCCTCAAGCCATCAATATTAAAATCACCACAAACGATAATGGCCATAATACCTTACAAACATTGCGCTCAACATAAATAATAACTTGCAGAAAATTAATTCGACATCTCTATTAGGAGAACGACAAACTGATACTAAATATGTAGTTTTGTCATACTCCAATATGCAACATTCAAATGAACTTTCCATAGCAATATTATTTAGATGTAATATGGGTTGACATTTAGAAAAAAATGAAATCTTTAACGAAAATTGCGGCACCATCATGCCTCCACGGACAACAGCCTGTTGCTTTAAAATATCCCAATATGTGCATACAACTCACCATTTCTTAGCCAGTACTCGTTGATACATAAAAAAACTGGATTTTTCTGATCTAGAAACACGTCAATGTGGTTTAATTAGTTAGTCGTGGATTACAGATTAATATGGGAGACTAATCATAGCACAGACCTTGTCATCTCGCTGTGAAAGTCATGTTTCAGTACAAACAGAAGGGACGAGATGGATTGTTGCGGTTGATGGTATTTTTGTTTCGAAAAAACCTAACAGCCGGACTCACTAACGTAGTTTAAATTTAAAACCGCTTTAAATTGACAGCAGAGGGCTTAAACTGACAAGAGAAATAATAAGTCAAGCAAGTTTTAAACCCTAAAAATACAAGAATAAAAAAATCCTCTTGTTTTACTATTAAACCGGCAAAAGTTGAGAACTTTATTTATTTTCGGGATACGACTATTTCTTTTACCTATTGCAAAGCTATATTGTAAGGTTCTTATCCTTAATATCCCTATATAAGTGTTTATTTGTTGACGTATATAATATAAATTATGACAATATCAAAACAAAACTGGCCGACAATAAGATTTAAATTTCATGGCAACTAGACTGGGTTTAAATCTTATATCTTCTTAGTGAATCTGGATGTAAATTCCTTAACTGATGGAACTTGAATTAACCTAAAGAAACTTGAACTAATCTGTACTAACCTGAATTTCCGTTTCAAGCGGATCACGGGCAAGAATTTTACAATAAATAATTAGTAGTTTTAAAATGAAAATGAAAATTTTAATCGGTCGGTAATAAAAAAAAGCTATTCCAAAGAAGTTCATTTAATTTCCTTCTGCTCCAATATGGGATGATCTCTTGTTTGTGGTTGTTTTTTCATTTATTAAACTGAACACGTTTCCTATTAGCGTAAATTTCTTATGGGAAGATATTTGGTGATTTGTATGTGGTTCCTGGTCCAAGGACTCCTATTCCATTTCCCTGTTTTTTTTTTTTGAAACCGTCTGTACATTATTTAATAGACTATCTAATAAATTTCTCAATGGTAAGATATATGCTGATGAAATCAGTTGAAAAATACGCTAACCAGCAAATTTTTTCAGTTTATCATCCCGTGGCAATAAACATATACTGGAAATATTTTTATGAAACTATTTAGAGAATCCCTTAGAATACCCTACAAATTTCATCAAAACGTCTCAAGTCTATCAAAAGTAATATGCGGATAAACTCGGTCAAAAATGGAAATATTTGTCTGAGTAAACCGAATAAATTTAAATTGCAAATTTATTTTATTAACTGATGCAAAAATCTGAATTTTACAATAAAAGTTACATAATGTGACATTGTACGATACTCGTAATGTTCGTTAGACTGTGGTATGTAGCATTTATTTTAGACATAAGGACAAAATTTAGCGTTGTATCTAATAATCTTTAATCTAAAATTAAATCTTCACTATGCATAGTTAAAAAAATGTGTTTTTTTTAAACTTCATTAATATTTTCCCGATATTTATAGGTCATTGACCAGTTGACCCCATGTGTGACCTAACACTGCCAAGTTTTTTAATCTAGTCCGCCTCTGGTTCAGCGGTTACTCGTAAACAACAAAGAATCCCGCGGTGCCGAGATTCAATAAACCTTGTATATGCATTACGTCATGCTTTTAGTCCCAATAGGGTGTAAATTATTCCGGCAGAGGGCGGTCGGCGCACCAACAATACCATTTATGCAAAGGGATGGCAGTTTCCCTATATTTCGTTAAACAAAATGTAAATTCCAGCGCCCTTTTCAAATTTAAATAGGTATAGAAGTAGATTTATAAGGTCTTGCTCGTGAGAGTATATTTTATTACTCTTATTAGAATGGAGGTAAACAAAAGGTACCTAATTTTAGAATGTCTTAGTTTTTCTATAAAAAATTGAACTTACTTCGAAAAATTGAACTAAGAAGTTAAAAATAGATAGAATAACTGTTTTAAATTTACAATTATTTGGTTTTACTCACTTACTTGGAAGTTTTTTTTGGTCGACTTCATTTCACTGCTCGTTTCTTTTCGGGATAATTTAAAGCAATAAATCATATTTTCGTAACCTCTTTTGGACCGTATATGTATCCTCACTCATAGGGTGAGGATTTTCAATGCTTCAACTATGGAGATTGTGGAGATTTAAGTAGCCATTTTTTTGCAGGTTGTTTCATCCGACTATAAAATTTTGTCCAGGAACTGTGGATTTTCCCTGTGTTTTCTCAGAATTATACTGAAAATGAGACCCATAAAGGATAGTCCCGTGGTAATAAGGTCTGCACACGTTTGTAGTGGTATGAGTGAATTCTTTCACGCTTAAGAATTCGATGTCCGGTACTTCTTGGGATTTCCGTGGCTGCTTCTATGGCGCAAACTGAAGTAGCAGGATCATTTTCAATCTCTTGAAGTACTTTTTCATCGTGTTTCGTTTCAGGTCTTCCTACGTTTTTTCGATCACTTGGTAAACGACCTTCCGAAAATGCTTGATGCACATTAATAAATACTTGATAATCTGGGTATCGTTGAGCATTTGAATGTCTTTCTTGATACAATCTGCTAGCAGCGTTAACATTTCATCAGCATTCTCTATAAATTAAATGCGTATTAGCGTATTCTATTGCTGTGTATAGTAGCAACATGGTGAAAAAGAACGCCAAAAAATTTACTTAAGAAAAGCACAGTCCCAAATACGCCAAAAATCCAAATCACCAAACACAAAATTACAGTCCAAAATAATGCCAGGTCAGTTCAGTTTTCAAATCTCAAAATCCAGTCCACAAAGCCAAGCCAAAAGTCGTTAGTATGAGAGTCACGTCAACTGAATATGAAAGAATGCGCAGTAAACAAGAACAGAACATATTGACTTGCAGATGAGTCCATTCCGAACAACAAACCCATCAGAAACGACAAAAATTGCGTTACTCTCTTATAGCATCTCTACTTGCCCCATTATTATTCAACTACTCAACAACTGTCTATCTAGCTATCTCTCCCTTTCTCTCACTTAAAAATTTTATTATCGACGCTAACCAATTCAAATTTTATTAATCTGCCACCCAAAACCTGTAAACTGGACACACAAAAATGATTTACCGCCAATAACTACAGTTAATGAAATTTGAAGCTTGTTCAGAAATAGTAGGCAATTTTTTTTTGTGCGTAGTTTTCCTAGAGTATTATATTATAATTTTGGAATCTTGATTAGTTGCACTAATTTTTGAAATAACTTGCCACAGTAGTGTTCATACCTTTTTTTAACACCATGAGATGTCAAAGTGGTCTGAAAGTAAAAATCTCTCAAAATTGAAAGAAAAAAAACTTTGCTTCATTTTTGTATAGAAACTTTAGACATTCTGAGATTATTTTGGATCATAGTGGATAGCAATGCTATTTAGGTATCCAATACAAAAAAATAACAGTATTATTTGAAAATTTGTGGTCGTGGTAGTTAAAAATATAGTAAAGGGTATCAAATTTCGAAGTTTTGTAAAGAAATTGATATAACTTTAGAAAAAATTGCGACAGACATTTTTCTTTTTTCTCCTGGTGTCCGCTTATCGTTGAATTTTGGGACATATATATATATATATATATATATATATATATATATATATATATATATATATATATGTAATCGAAGGTTTTCGGGCATCCCGTGTATGTGCTGAGTCACTCTCAGGACTGTAAGGCAGCTGACGTTTCGGTGAAATCTCATTCACCATTTTCAAAGCTCACTGTATGGCGTCTACGAGCGAACTGACGCCTGCGACTTTGGTGTTGTCGGTACCGTGCGCGCGTCGGACGTGTTCGTTTTCCGAATTGTTCTGAGCCATCAGGTGGCGTGACCTGCTGCGCGTCATCGGCCCTGTTGCCAGTGTTTGTGGTTGCGTTGCCGAGTTGTAATCTCTTTCGTTTCCTTTGTCCGCCGGAAGTATTACGATCGAGGTATCTTTGCGCAGGTCTTGTAAGGCTCGATGTTCTTCTGCAGATAGATTACTTTTTGGAGGTTTTGCTTTGCGCAAAACGGCTGAAATTTCTTGGCGGATAGTTTCTGCTGTGTCGTTGTTGTTGTCGTCCGGCGGACAAAGGAAATTCGACAGTGGTCCTAAACAAAACAGACTATCATGATAAGATGATCGCCCTGTTAAACGATCCTGCCTACAAGCTGATAAACAGAGACCATACCACTTATCTAGAAAAGACCACCAAAACATTGATCAGGGGTTCTCCACTTACCGAAGAAATAAAGAAGAAGATCACACCAAGAGAAAAATCATCCATATGTCCTAAACTTTATGGCTTACCCAAAATACACAAGCCCGGAGCCCCCTTGAGACCAATTGTAAGCTCTGTTGGCTCTCCAACTCAGGCCCTAGCAAAACATCTAGCCACCATTCTCCAACCCTTCGTCGAAAAAACGGCCTCCTACGTTAAAAACTCGCAACATTTTTGCGAAATAATCAAAAACATACGTTTACAAGAAAAAGAATATCTAGTTAGTTTTGACGTAACATCACTTTTCATACAAATACCAGTTAAAGAGGCTCTTTCTGTAATAGAAAACAAATACAATCTGCCAAAATATATCATCGAATTAGCTAGACACTGTCTTGATAACATCTATTTTACTTAAGAAGGCCGACGATATAAACAAGTCGAGGGAGCCCCGATGGGATCGCCGCTATCTCCCGCACTCGCTAACTTATTTATGGAAGACTTTGAATCAAAAGCTTTGGAGACCTCTTCACATAAACCAAGACTGTGGCTACGTTACGTGGATGACACATTCGTTATCTGGCAACATGGGAAAGAAAATTTCAAACGTTTCCTGGAACACATAAACAGTATACATCCCAAAATTAAATTCACCATGGAGACAGAACAGGAAAGAGAACTACCGTTTCTGGATATCCTACTGAAAAGAAAAGAGTATGGCTTGCTTTTGCACACTGTCTACAGAAAGCCCACTCACACCAACAGGTACCTCAACGCCGATTCACATCACCACCCCGCCCAATTATTTGCAGTAGTGAAATCACTTGCGTTTCGATCGCAGTCCCTTACAGATCCAGAAAATTATCACAAAGAGATGAACATACTGCAGAAGCCCTGCAAAGAACGGTTATAAAAAAGAACATATAGACAAGGTTCTAAAAAACAAACACTTGGCCCCAAAAAATCGCGAAAACCAAGAGAATAGCTCCAAGGCTTTTGTTCCTTATGTAAGACGCACGACAGACAAGATCGCAAGAATTCTCAGGAGACACAACATTGAAACTATTTTCACCACAGACCGTAAAGTAAAAGATCTCTTGCTAACACCTAAAGAAAGAATCCCTCTAGAAAACCAGGGAGTGTACGAAATTCCATGCGGAGAGTGTAGCTCATCTTACGTAGGCCAAACCAACCGTAAAATAAGCGCCAGAAGAGACGAACATATAAACGCTGTCAAGCAAAAAACAACTTCTTCTGCTCTGGCCCAACACTGGTTAAACACAGGACATAAGATAAATTTCTCGGGAACAAAAATGCTATCGAGATGTGAAAACCTGTCCACAAGAGTTATAAGGGAGGCTGTTGAAATTGCAAAGAGGCTCAGCAACTTAAATAGCAGAGATGATAGCCAATGTGTGCCTAATACTTGGAAAAATCTGCTTACAAAACATCAACCAGTACCACTTAGTAACGAAAGAGATTACAACTCGGCAACGCAACCACAAACACTGGCAACAGGGCCGATGACGCGCAGCAGGTCACGCCACCTGATGGCTCGGAACCATTCAGGAAACGAACACGTCCGACGCGCACACGGTACCGACAACACCGAAGTCGCAGGCGTCAGTTCGCTCGTAGACGCCATACAGTGAGCTTTGAAAATGGTGAATGAGATTTCACCGAAACGTCAGCTGCCTTACAGTCCTGAGAGGGACTCAGCACATACACGGGATGCCCGAAAACCTTCGGATACACATCACACCCGTGAGAATATCCGACATAACATATATATATATATATATATATATATATATATATATATATATATATATATATATATATATATATGAAAAATAATTGTCTAAAACGAATAAACAATGACACACGTATTAAAAATATTATTCTCAGAACTAATTGTCCAAAACTTGGTTCATATTATAATTATTTTATATACTAAAGTCTAGAAGAACTTTTTGACGCGTTCTTGTAGAAATATTATACCAATGAATCATTATTATAATTTAACGAAAGAAAAATTATGTCGATGAGTCATCATAATCTTTCTAGTTGAATTCTGGAACTTGTATTCTCATATAATACGTATATTCGATAGGTATATAAATAGGAATAGGATAAGCGTAGTTTAGTTTAGTTTGTATTTGAGTATTAAGATGTTAAGACGTAGTAATTAAAGAGTTGGTGCGAAATGTTATGTTTTATTTGAACCCAGTGAGCGATTATCAGGAAAGAAAATTGTAACAATTGGTGTCAGATGTGAGGATTATCACCGGGTTTTCAGAAAATTGTATTGGATTTTAGAAGAGATTGAGAGAAATGGATATCACTGTTGGATTCCTTATTAAATCAGACAATAAGATTAATTTTCGATTTCTAGAAAGTTCAATTTTGAAACCCAAAAAAGATAAAAGAAAACACTTCACTATCAAATTTGTCATTAAAGAGGAGGCCTAGGACCGAATTTTCGACAAAGTTCTAGAACTAGAAGAGACAGGGAAAAATTGACTTCATCGTCAGAGATGTCATCAATAAAGAAGTTTAAGAATGACTTTTCAAGAATATTCTAGAAGTTTATATAGTAAATACTAGACAACAGACAGTCGAACTGGCGCAAATAAATAAAACATTTATTGATTCTATGGAACTTATTGAACAACGTCGCCTTAAAGACAAGCAAGAAGAAGAAGAACGGCGCCAAAAAAAAACAGGAAAAGACGTAAGTTGCCGAAAAAAACAGGAAAAGACGTGAGTTGCCGAAAAAAAAAAAGGAAGAATCACGTCGCCAAAAAAAGAACAACGCCGTCTAAAAGAAAAACAAGAAGAAGAAGATCGTCGCCAAGAAGAACAACATTTGAAAGAAAAACAAGAAGAAGAACGTCCTCAAAAAAAGAAGAACGTCGCATTAAAGATGAACATAAAGTTTGGAAATAGATACAAGAGGTCACTATACAAGAAAGGTTAAAATTTGGTTAAATTGTACAGGGACAAACGTGAAAGTTTATGAAAGAGGAGGTAGGGGAAGTATGAGAAGATATAGGAGAAAAGCGACAAGAAATGAAACAAATGGTAGATGAGATAAAAAGTAACAGTATGCCAAGAAGTACATAGTACTGAACAAGTATGCGATAAGAAATGAAAGAAATAGTAGAAATTATTCAATTGTTATATAACGTAATTTATTTTGTTATTAGGAATTGCTATTAAACTATCCTCCACAGAACTTTTAAAGATCAGGTCCAAGCTAATTATTAAAAAATCGGCTAAATGGACCTAAATATTTCAAAAATGTTACAACAGCATTGGAAATATATGAAACGAATGAAAAGCAACGAACTTTGAGGATACTAAAATAGTTGATGGGGATAGATCTCAGATTGTTTTATCTAGTTCAACCAGTTCTACTTTATCGGTGTATTTTCTTATCTCTAGTTCTCTTTGTTTAGAAATGAGATCTTTTTTTTTATTGCTATTTTTCCTGCGGTGTTCAGTATTATATTCCTTATTTTCTTTGCATATAGATCACACCTGCTATTGTTGTAATGTTGTTTTGTAAGTCTTCTTTAATAAGTTCTTGGATTTGTTTTTATTTTGACATAATTTTATTTTATTTGTTTGTTTTATTTTGGATTTAAAACTATCTACTTTTTCTTTTTGAAGGGTAATAAGAAATACACAATAAGTATGAAGACCAATTTCTCAATCTCTACTTTTTATAATTTGAGGCGTGCATGCATTAACTTGCATTGCTTAGTTTGTTTGCAATGTCAGCGCACTAGCTGTGTAAATAAATCTTTACAAGCTCTCATAATCTGGTCTTAACATGCAAGCTAGCTATATTACGTGAATCGCTTAATAGTTTCATTTTTTATAAACTTGTAAATACTTGATAATGGATAAAACTAAAACATGTTAAATTTGATTTTTAAAAACCTTTTAAGATAAAACATTTAAAAATATATATGTCCAATACACTGCCGCTCATCTTGAGCATCTTAATGCCCCCTAATTGCTGCTTGATTTGCTGCCGCTCCCGTGAGAGGGTTCAGCGCTCACTAGGTAGGCGTTGCTGCTCGCGTTGGAAATCTATGCAATAGTTGTAAAAATAACGTCACATAGACGGACAGACAGGCGGATATAAAAATATACATTGAGAACGAACGAATCATTAGTTCCAACAAGAAATTTTTACCTTACCACAATGTTTTATTTCAGACTACCAATTTCTTGTTTAAAAACAAATAATGTTTGTTTAAAAGTATATTTTCGTACTCTGAGAAATTATCTGACAGGTTTTATACTTGTATTGTAATAAAATTGAAAACGTGCTTTGTGCCATGCTTTACTAGTTTATTTTGTTGACGTGATCGCTTTGGGGTGACTTACGATCGCATTCTAATAAAAAACCTTTTAGTGGAAGCCATTCCTTACTCGGCACTTTGAAAGTATTTATTTTGAAACGCTGCCAATGCGTTTAAGAATTAATGGTGATGTTATGTCAAAAGGATTTAGGTCACTTAACACTTTATTGTTATATGTTGTTTGTGCCGAAAATAAATATGCAGACTTATAAAAAGATGCTTTAGTCTTTTAGGCACAGTGAATGGAGATTGTATCCTATGGAATCTATTTTTGGTTCTTCTGTAAATCGGTTCAGTGCACAGACGATCATTCGTAAAAGGTCAATAGAGGGAAATATTAATGGAATCCATTCCCTTTAATAATTTTTTAGAAACGAGAGATACCTTAAATAATTACTATAAATATAATTTAACCAAAATTAGAACCAAAATTAAAATAACACTACTTCTTGCAGTGTAATAGATACAAATTCTGGATCTTTAATAGAGGGCGTTACTCAGTTTTGAAAGATTAAAAACTGAGACAAACTTACCGAATAGTTACATGTTGGAATCTTCAATAAAATACAAGAGTTACTATAACGATACTAAACTATATTGATTCCGTAAATTTTGTGATTTTGTTAATGTGATATTTTAGTATGAAATATTTAGATTAGAATGATATCAAAGCTTTTCTAGAACAAATGATCAAATATCATATCAAGATAGCTTCACATTTATGAATAAGTAAAAGTGATGCAGTATGAAAAATCCAAACAAAACAAAAAGGCAAGTCAGGTAATCACCAGGACAAGACAACCCTAAAATAAATCAGAAAATGATATGAGAAAACTGAGCTACTTTTTAAATAGAAACTGGCTTCTAAAAAGGTGCCGAACTCCGAAAAAAATATATCTCAGTGGGACATTCTTACTGTTTTGAAGGCACCAAACGAAAGGGAACCGGAAAATCTAGAACATGACATTTTTACGATTCTCTTGTCGAACTTCGCTTATCAATTGAATATGTGTTCAGAATATACACTTGATAAGGTAGCGTTCACATTTTCAAGACACAATTTTTGACAAAAGACCATGTATTAAAGGACAACTTTCTACTTGTATAATGAAAATAAATACTTTTAATTAAACAAAATATCTTAACATTAAGGTATGGGAATGAAAATGCTACAAAAGCTAAATACAAAAGAAATATTTTTTTCTAAGAAATATTCAGAAAAGTTTTTTAATCTATTTCATCGTAAAATCAGGATTTTAGCTGTCGCGAATTAAGTTTTGACTTTCATACGTCAAGGTCATGACTAAATTACACTTTAGAATATTGAAATTGTTCGTAACGTACAAAGGTCCTTAAACTTAATCCGAAATTAAAACATTTCTTAATATTTAAAGCTCGTATATTATGAAATTAATAAACTTAGTTAATGTTTTCCTAAAACGTGTATTCAGTTAAATAGGTTGACTTAATTTTACCTTAAAGCGACCCTTCCTAAATGCTTGATATATTCCGAGGTCTATTCATAAAAGTTGAACGGTTTTAGAGAGTTTCTCCCTTTTAAACATCCTTTTAATTTTTATAAATTCATTTAAGCTTATACAAAGTTTGGGGAATACCGTATTTCGAAATATATAATTAATCACTAAAGTGTACACAAACCTAGCAAGTAATATATATATATATATATATATATATATATATATATATATATATAATATATATATATATATATATATATATATATATATATATATATATATATATATTTATTTATTTTCTTGATTCTTGAACCATAGATTATATCATTTTTCCTTTATTTAGTTTTTTCTTGGGTTTAGGTTCTATATTTAATAAAAAACACAAAACAATTGACGTTTCGCCCTTTATTTAAGGCATTTTCAAAACTTTTTCCTCCTAAAAATATTTTTATATAATTAACATTCACATATCTACAATATAAACAAGACATTCTAAAACAGTATTTAAATTTTTAAAACTTTTAAAAATATTTAATTTTACCGGTACACACCTTGACATTTTGTTATTCTATTACTAAATAAAATTTAATCTTTACAACGTCTACTGAGGATACATGGAATGTGAATGTGTTTTGATTTTTTTATATTTTTTATATTTTACAATGCATAAAAAACAAATAAGATATACGTTTAGTTTCATGTTTAAAAGGATATTCAATTTTTGATTCTTATTTGACAGGATCGAATACTTAATATTTTTATTTAAATTAGGCTTGTGTAAATGTGGCTCAAATTTTCAATATCTGTTCTGTCGTTAACAGTGTTTTATCTTTTTTAATTTCAATCATTTCCTTTATCTGCAATTTTTGGTAATTCATATCTTTGTTTTTTATCCTGGTACTGTTATAATCAAAAGTATGTTTTTCGTCCTGTGTGTGTTTTTTTAACGCTGTTGAGGCGTTCTTCGTATATTTATGGCCATTTAATCTGTTCTTCAGTAATTGGCTCATCATGCCTATATATTTTTTGGGACAATTTGTGCAAGGGATCGAATATATTACATTTGATTTATTCATGAGAGGAGTTTTACTTTTTAAATTTGTGAATAATGTATTTAATTTATTATGTGACTTGTGGCATACGATAATATCGTGCTTTTTTAAAATGTATTTTATTTTTTCTGACAGTTCACTAGTGTTAGGTAATGCTACATATTTTTGCTGTTTATGTTCTATGTTTTTTGTTTTTACGTTATTATAAAACTTGAAATTATTATTTAGTACTGTCTTTTTTACTTTTTGCAGAATGTTCACATTCACACAAAACTACTTTCAAGATGTAAAATAAATATACCAGCTCTTTCCAAGAAGCTCACTATGTAGAGTGAAACGTCAAGAAAAATTGTTGTCCTTTGTTTCTCTAAATGGAAAAACCTATACCCAAGAAAATATTAGAAAAAAATATTTAACAAAAGGTTTAAGATACAAAAATAAATTATATATATATATATATATATATATATATATATATATATATATATATATATATATATATATATATATATCAATGGTCTCTCACACCGTACCACCATATGCGGCTGCCTGCCTTCTATTTGACAGGAAAGATGATAGCAAATCGGGGGGAATGCCTCTTACACCGTATCTACCAAGCTTTCTAATCAAAAGATCATGCGAACACAATCAAAGGAACGACTGAGGTCACACAGTGAGATCCCCACCTTCTATCCCCTCAACCGCTCCTCCACAACCGCACCAACTACCTGAATAGTCGAAAAATTCCTGCGAAAACCAAACTGTAACAGATGCAAAAAATTGTGATGTTCAAAACGACTCAAGCTGTTTTTCAGTATTACCTGAAATACTTTTCCTAATAACGAAATCAAAGACATAGGTCTATAATTTTCCATGGAATCGATATTCCCTTTCTTAAACAAAGGAACAGTCCTTATTATCTTTAGAAAATCCGGAAAATTAATCTGTGCCCGACTATAATTAAATAAATGCTTCAAAGTTTTGATCAAATAGACATTAATCTCCTTCAGAATATCATCATATCATATATGTCAAAAGAGTTCGACCTCTTGAGAGCATGTATAACACTCCAAACATCACACTTCGTAACGGTCAAAAGGGCAAAAGAATGCATTAAATTTGGAATCGACGAAACCATAGCATTTTGTATTTCTGTGTCAATCTGTAGATGTTTCATAGTGTAGGATACTATTTTATTAAAGAACTTACCAACGTTCTCAGCGCTGAACAATGCACTAGAAGTATTATGTGCAGATCGATTTCTCTCGTAGTTAATCACTCTCCAAACATTCCTTGCTTTGTTTTGGGAATTTTCCGGAAAACTCCCAAATGCATCCTTCTTTGTAGAAGTAACCTTCTGACTTACTTTTTATTCATAAGTTTATACAAATCCCGGAATTCCGTGCTCCCATCGCTCAAAAGCTTCACCACAGAGAGCTCATCCCCCATTTTTCTTAATATCCCATTAAACCACCGAACAGGAGGCCTATCAATGAAGATATCTCTCATAGGAAGATGCTTGCAAATCAGCTGCTGATAAACCGAATCCAAATACCAAGCGAGCCATTTAGAATCGACATTCTGTAGAAAATGTCCCAGTCAATCACACTCACGCCCAAAATAGAATCAATTCCCTTTGTTGTTATAGGTCTCACTCTAGCCAGTTCGGTTGGAAAGACATGGATTCAGCACTCCAGAACTGTAGAGCTCTTCAGTAATATTAGTCAAAATGTTGTCGATACAAGTTGAAGAATTACTGGTCACCCTAGTGTAGTTACATATTGTGGCAAAAATACCATAGGAATTAATAATAAATTATATATATATAATATTAAAATCGCCCATTATAATGATATTATTATACGGTTGTGATAATTTGTTTAACATTTGTTAATATATATATATATATATATATATATATATATATATATATATATATATATATTTATATATTATATGTCAAGTTGTAGATTTTTATGTCATCTAAGTCATTTTACACTTTTAATGTATCAGATACTTGAATAGTAATATCTACCACTGGTAGATTAGCAGGATCAACAGCCTGCCCCAATGATGTAACTACTTCTTCTGTTACCTCACTATTTTCTCTAGGTGTATCTATAGAAGTTATTATCTTTTCATCATTCTCTTCTTTTATTTCATTATTTGAATAAATTTTTTCTGTAGTAGTTATTATGTTCCTTGGCTCTTTCGGAAATATAATTTGTAAAACTATCCTCTTTATCAAAAACAATTACTTCACTGTCTCAACGTGTTCACCAAGGATAGTCGTACCAGTAAATATAGTTTTTTGAACAGATTTCTATTAAAACATCAAATTTAATGGGCAGTGCCAGATAAACGATAAATATTACTTTAACGTTTACTTTTTTCGTTTAATACTCAGAGCTAACAAAATATCAATAGGTTCACATATTTTTGAATGCAATTAGTAAAACTGAATATATGGGAAAAACTATCTCCGATATATATATATATATATATATATATATATATATATATATATATATATATATATATATATATATATATATATATATATGCGGCTTTCACGGAGCCGTAAAAGCCGCATAAACATATATACGCCATCCAGCGGAAAGTCGGCGAAACCGCGTTCAATATTTGCATGCTTCCTTCCGATCTGTCCTTTGCACAGCCAGGTGCATGTCGGTACCCTGATGAATCTAGTAGAGACGAAACATGTGCCTCTGCCGTATCACTGTGGCGGGGAGGGTAGATTTTGACTTTCTTCTCGGTATGGTGGTACAGGTAGGCCATCATCTCGATGGTGATGGAATTGGATGGATTGTGTTCTGTAGCAATCTATTCAAACTGTGCAACCTCTAACGGAAAGGATAAGATGAAACGAAGTTTGCATTTACTGTTTACATTTTACTTCATATATATATATATATATATATATATATATATATATATATATATGTATATATATATATATATATATATATATATATATATATATATATATATATATATATATATGTGCGTGTGCGTGTGCGTATTTAAAAAATAATTGTCTAAAACGAATAAACAGTGACACATGTATTAAAAATATTATTTTCAGAACTGATTGTCTAGAACTTGGATCATATTATAATTATTTTATACACTAAGGACTACAATAACTTTTTGATACGTCTTTGTAGAAATGTTATATCGATGAATCATCGTTATTATAATTTAACGAAAGAAATATTATGTCGATGAGTATTATCATATAATATAATATATTCTATAGGTATATAAATAGGAATAGGATAAGCGTACTTTAATTTAGTTTGTATTTGAATGTTAAGATGTTAAGAAGTAGTAATTAAAGAGGCATTAATTAGTGGGAAATGTTGTGTTTTATTTGAACCCAGTGAGCGATTATAAGAAGAGAAAATTGTAACAATTGGTGTCAGAAGTGATAATTACCACCGGGTTTTCAGAAAATTCTATTAGATTTTATAAGAGATAGAGAGAAATGGATTTCACTGTTGGATTAAAGGAAAATGTATATATATATATATATATATATATATATATATATATATATATATATATATATATATATATATATGGCATTCTATTTACAAGAAATTAACTTACATTTCATCAAATGGGCAAAATTTTGGCGTCTCCTGTATGTGATAATTGCTTAGGCGCTATATTAGATTTTTAATAAAACATTTATCTTTCGCAGTGTCAATTTTGTGTACTATAATTGCCGTAAATTGAAAGATATTGTAGATTATATAGGATCATGTTTTTTTCAGAATTTGGTGAATTTTTTGAGAAAGTTGGCAACTGCATTTAACAAAAC
The DNA here is from genome assembly GCA_034092305.1 of Diaprepes abbreviatus. Lineage (NCBI taxonomy): Eukaryota > Metazoa > Arthropoda > Insecta > Coleoptera > Curculionidae > Diaprepes > Diaprepes abbreviatus. The sequence goes on from JASJET010000206.1 coordinate 1,090,550, forward strand.
GTACTCTGGTCGCTGAGGAAAATTAGTTGAGCGAGATCTTCGCATACATATCGGCCTCTTCTGATACGCGAGAGAAATATCTTTTTGTTTATATCTTTCATTTTATAAAGTTACAATTTTTGCCATTTCAGCTTTATTACAGTGACCGACTAGAAGAAGCATACTATCACTTTAGTGGAATTATTTAGGATATTTTTTAGGATAAAATGCATGAAAGAATATAAACGCCATTGGTCCAATATATCCGCCTACTAAATGCGTGACACCAGTAATATCAGGAAATATTCCGTAATTTTGTGTATTTTTTTCTTCAAGAACAAAATAAGATATTGGAGATTAAATATTAAATCATTATTTAATCACAATGTAATCCATTATTTTGAAGTTAAATTCTTATTATTCAAAAGCCATTTTGTAATTTTATAGTCGACTTTTAACTTCTCCCAATAGCCGAAAAGCAATTCAATTTCGTAGTGTATATTTAAAGAGCAAACAAAAAGCTAAAACGAATAAACGGAAAAAGTTACTCGCTCTGTTTACCGAAGATGTCCGTTTTCCTATTCCGGTTTCATTTAGGAATGTAGAGCCAATTGTAAATAAAAGCTTAAAAAAGTTTTTATAAAGAGTTCATTTAATAGCTTCCAATTTCCTGACATTTTTCCGTGTTTTATTTTAATTCCTATAAACTGGAAAAGAGCGAAAATTAAATCGGTACTTTATAAAGTTGAAACTGGAGAATTTTGTTTCTTATTTGTTCTCGGTAAAAAGTTAAACAATTATATCAAGTTTATTGCCCTAGAGTCCTTTTTTAGTAAAACCTCTTATCCATGTGCTTTGCCGCATGTCGGCGATTTCTTGTCTTATTCCCACTGTTCTTTAATATTACAGAGCCACGAATATTGTCTGCGAGCTAATCCACGTCGCTACTTAATCTAAGTGTAAAATATGAGTTTGGAAACGGATTATGAAGCACCTCTCAAGATATGTCCCAGGTAGGACTTTTTTCGTTATTTGATAACATTTAGCAATTTTCTTTCCATTTCACCTTTTTGCAAGATCTTTTCATTTTATTCCATTAAATATGTAACAGCCAGCAAAGACTCCACATCCCAATGGCTATACTTAGATTTAATGGTCTCTCTTTCAGCGACTATGCTTCTACAGCATATGTAATTAGGGGCCACACGTAGTATTTAGTCATCGGCTGTCGAAGGTCAAGAAACAAAGTTTCTGAAAGACAAGATATTTTTACTATACTGTAGCATTTTATTTATGTGTAACAGCATAAATTAATAACAATATTGAGCAGATGAGAAAAGAGCTGTTAGAATCATTAAATTTAATGTTGTGGGGCATTCGGCATAAATTGTAAGTATGTATGTAGGGTGATTAGCTTCATCCCTGAATGTCCAGTCCCTTGAACTATGAGGGTTACCACTTTTCTATCATCTTTATTACGTCCGGTCAAATGCAAATTTCGGTAGACGAGCTTTTTCCTGATTCAAGTATTTTAAATTCAACCTGGCAACTATCGAAGTTGTTCTCGCAGATCGAGAAGTAGCCAAGCGGAAGGAAATATTATCTTGAAGGTATAAATAAAATCCGATATTTTATTCTTAGATTTGGATATCTCACATTTCTCCTGACCAGCGGGTCAAGTTATATAGTTAACATGAAATTTCTTCCTCATTTCGTGTTCCACAATAGCGTTTCCTTCGCGGTACTCTCATGGAAAAGAGGTAAGTCTTCATTATTCCTTTCCGGAGCGACATACTAAGGTACAAAAATATTGTTCTAGGGTCCAACGTTCATATCGTCCCAAAGATTTTATCCGTAAACGGCTCTGTGATCTATGACATACCGATATGTTCTCGATAAGAGTGTGGTTTCTGTACAAATAGGGATACGCTTTGCATTTTGCCTCATGCCTCTATTAAAAGTTAATCTTCCATTTAGACGTAAAACCTCCTAAGGATATAAATGAATATTCGATATATTCGTTAAGGTGTTGATTCATTTTTGTACATATACTATTATGTGGTTTAAATCTCGCCATTTTTTATTATTTATTATAAATTGTTAAAATATGTAGTGGACGATCGGTAATGCAGTCGTGGTATTATTTTATAGTGCAGTTTTATTATTATTAGGGATACGCTTTGCATTTTGCCTTATGCCTCTATTAACAGTTAATCTTTCATTTAGACATAAAACCTCCTAAGGGCATAAATGAATATTCGATATATTCGTTAAGGTGTTGATTAATTTTTGTACATATACTATTATGTGGTTTAAATCTCGCCATTTTTTATTATTTATTATAAATTGTTAAAATATGTAGTGGACGATCGGTAATGCAGTCGTGGTATTATTTTATAGTGCAGGTTTATTATTATTAGGGATACGCTTTGCATTTTGCCTCATGCCTCTATTAAAAGTTAATCTTCCATTTAGACATAAAACCCCCTAAGGGCATAAATGAATATTCGATATATTCGTTAAGGTGTTGATTAATTTTTGTACATATACTATTATGTGGTTTAAATCCCGCCATTTTTTATTATTTATTATAAATTGTTAAAATATGTAGTGGACGATCGGTAATGCAATCGTGGTATTATTTTATAGTGCAGATTAATTATTATAATGTATATTTTTAATTTTTTTGATCATAACGCACTAATTAAGGAATATTAATTAGGGTGTTATTTAAAGCTTTGACGTATAGGAAGTTCATTTTATTTTTATTTTAGGATATTGTAAATTTAATTTGGTAAGATTTATTTAATAGATGTGATCAAAGTTAATCTTAGTCCTTTTATTTCAATTTTTGAACAACAAACACCATTTAAACTATTCTTCTCAATTTATTGGTTCAACTCAATATAAGATCATAAAAAAATTGAATGACTTACTGGTATAAGCATTCTTTACACACATCTGCTCACCGATGAAAAGCTACCGTTTATTGGCCTATTCATTTTGAAGTTAAAAAAGAAAGCATCATCTTTATTTCGGCAATGGTGATATGTATGCCATATTATTTTCCAGTAAGATTAAGATTGTTTAAAGCAGATTGGAAATCTTCGAGATCATTGGTCAGTAAAGTCATATTGTTATATGTTATTGACCGCAATGTCATTGATTTTAATTCTTCGAATTTCATTTTCGATGATTAATTAGAAAATCTTATCAAGGCGCTGAGTTTTGCAAAGTATTCGATCAGATCGATTATTAGGTATATTTTCCTTTGGTATCTCTGAAAACCTTACTGCCCTTATTAAATCATATTTACTCGGGAGAAAGTAATATGTAGAGATCGAGGATTACAAATCACCTTATTTTTTTGTTTCTTCTGGTGTTTCGGTTATTTGACTTGTTCATAGATGATCTGCTTTGTCAGACATCCAATTCCAAACTCCCACATGCTGATGGCGATAAAATTTTCCTGACTGATTATCTTGCATTTCCATCATACGCTAACACCGCAGGTATTTGTGGCAGAATTAATTTACTTCAACTCGATGTTGATAAATGTTATATAGTTTCGTATCATCGCCTGCAATGCCCAGTGTTGTTGGTGATTCAATTGATGGCATTATTTTGGTGAAGAGTTGAAAATTGTGTTTGACACTAAACTTTTTTTCATATCACACATAGACCGATTCATTGTCAGTACTTAAATATTAGGGTTTTGTTATAATGAGCTGCAAACAATTTCCTAACCCCGTTATCAGTAAATTCTTCTAGCATACTTTTGTTTGTTCTAAGCTAGAGCATGGATCTCTTATCTGCTATCCTATCTTCAACTGTAATCAAAACTCAAATGAAACTAACCAGAGGAGTTCCTTAAAAATATTTAATACTTAAGAAAGATACACGTTTCTCTGAGAGTGGCTTAGATCATAGCGTTATGTTGGCAAAGTTTCGTGAACAAACTCTTTGATGGCCTCGTTCTTGGTTAATTGTTCCGCTCTAACATCAGCTGTCAGTTCCTGCTTAACTAAGGACCATTTAGTGTCCTGCGTATCAGTGCCAGAGAAAACCTCACTTTTTCCAAAGCATAATCTAGGTAAAATATTCTATTTCAGAGTCCTGATTTCCGCATGTGTAAAAACTTAAGCCTGATCTATTTTGATTGTGACATCAATACTTCTTCCCTTTCTCGTATATTATCAGATTTACAAGTAACTTTGTTCATGTATTAGCCTGGGCAATTCACTTCATTATATTATGTTATATTATCCATTACACAATTTTTTTAAAGTTACTATTAGTGAATATTGTCTGTTTCGACTTCAAAAATGTGTCAAGTAAATAAGTAAATTTTCATTTTACAAGAGCAGTTTGATAGAATGGTGACTTTTGAGTGAAATAAACATTTTTTTTAATGTCTATTTATTTTTCAACATAATCTCAATTCAATTCTATCAACTTACGATACTTAAGCTTTGCTATTCATTTTGAAAAATAATCTTTATCAAACACCTCAAAGCACTCATTCATTTGAGCAATAATATGTCCGTTCGATAATTTTTCTATTCTAAGCCAATTTTTCATATTGGAGAAAAGAAACTAGTCACTAGGTGCTAAATCTGACGAATAAGGTGGCAATTCGTAACGTAATTTTGTTTGCCTTTGCAATGGCACTTGAATGAGCTGGCATATTTTCGTGGTGAAAGGGCACTTTTTTTTTTGGCTAGATGTGGTTACTTTTTCTTCACTACAAGATCAAATCAATCCAACTTAATCCACAAGTGAAGCATAATATTCTCATGTGATCGTCTTTCCTTTGGTAGTTAGTCAATTCATATTATGCATTGTGAATCACAAAAAACGCGGCCATGATCTTACCGGCTGATGGAACTGTCTTTGCGTGTTTCCGAGCGCGTTTTTCATACTCCATCCACATTTTTGATTGTGGTTTTGTTTCTGGTTTATAATGATGTATTCAAGATTTATCAATAATAACGCACCGCTGCAAACATTCGCTGAAATTACGCTGGTACATGCTTAAACACTCCTGAGACATGGTCACATGATATCGTTTTTGACTGACTGTTAGAAAATGCAGCACCAATCTTGTTTAAAGCTTTCTCAGGCCCAAGCATCCATGCAAAATTTAAAATACACGTTCAGTCGACATTTTCATAAAATTACTCATCTTTCATATCTTTAAATGGCGATCATCAAACACAATATCTTGAATTTTATCAATCATTTTTTGAGAAATGACCTCTGTTGGGCATCCAAGATGCTCAGCATTATGTGAGCTCGTACTGCCACAACCTAATTCAGTAAATCGCTTGTGAAGCATTTTATGCAATGGATCACATTTCCCATAAGTTTTTCTTTAGTTTCTTTGGTAGGTTTTCCTCGCAAAAAGTAGTGTACACGAAACTTCTCTATGATCTTGAAGATACACTGCCATACCGACTTAAAGAGACCAAAAATTTTCCAACCAACAGATTGTTGTAAAATTTCGTATAAATATTGAGATGTGTGTAGAGTTAATTCACTTAAAGAGACCAAAAATTTTCCAACCAACAGATTGTTGTAAAATTTCGTATAAATATTGAGATGTGTGTAGAGTTAATTCAAATTTGTGACTGGAGCGCCACCTTGTAAGAAGGGACTGACTTATCAAACGACCCTCCTGTATAAGAGAGTTTTTTTAAAACTTTATTGTCTAGGATAATTTTTGAAGTTGATTTAAATTTTAAAAAAATATAATTTATTTATATTTTAATAATCAGGACGATGCTGTTTAATTGACATTCTTCGACACGATTTATGGGCCTTAAACTTTGTTGGTGATACGAATAAAGAAACGCAAAAGTTTTGCTATAATTCAAACTTTCTCTATTGTTTGTTTTCTGTATATAATCTTCTTAAAAAAGTGGGTATAAAGTTTACAACTTCTTTATTTATATCAGTTTGTATAAACAATATATGGTAAAAGAATATTATGTGACACCAAAAAATATAGCTAAAACAAAGCAACATAAGAAAGTTTGTAAAATTCGTCTTTATGGCAGTAATTTTTTTTTTATAAATTGAACTGAATCGACTTTAAGAACTGCATTAAAAAGTAAAGAGTAAGTTACAAACTTTTAAATTGCAAATAATTTATAGTGGGTTTTAGTAGTCGTTGAAGAAATATGACTCGTCTAAGGTTTTGATATGTTTTTTTGACTCCCTGATTATAAATATCGAGGGTGGATTCCCGACAAATGGTCGGGTAATTTGTTTTGAACTGAAAAATTGTTAATAATTATTTTTTTTTGTAAAATAAAAAATATTTCGTATTCCTGCAAACTGGGATTAATCACAATGCCAAAATGAAATGATTTTATTGCTTTTTAATGCTATAAACAAATAGCGTTTCATCAATTATAACTTACGCACCACCGTGAATGAAGGGAGATGGAAGTCTATTTACCTAGAGCACAATAATTTATTATAATTTTCGCTGATCGTTGCATTAATACCATCACAGTTATTACATGGTACTTGATAGAAAATATGAGTTTTTTTTATTTTTGTGGATTTGAGGATAAGGTTATCCAGCCCCGAATATCGCCAAAAATCATAGCTTTGCGTCGGACGGAAAAATTCACAAGAGATACTTTATTTTATAAAAAAAAATATTTTTTTTATTATTAATAATTTTCTCCTTTATAACAAATTATATGACCATTTTTCTGGAATCCATCCTGGATATTCGTAATCACGGGGTCAAAATATATATTAAAAACTTTGATGGAACCATGTTTCTTCATCGGCTACGAAAACCCACTGGAGTCCTCGACTATTAATAATTATAGAGTAATTTATTGAATTTATTCTAACAAGGAACTTAAGAACGAACTCTAGAAGGTTAAAAATTTTGACAGGTATCAGTTCTCAAAGCTAAAACTTCATTTTTTAAATACTTTAAACCATTACATAAAAAAAAGATAATTAAAATTTATTGTCAAAATATCTACAATTTTGTCGAAAAATCAATTTGTTTCCATCCAAAAGGATCAAGAAATCGTGAGTTAAAATAATATATTTTGGATGAGATTTCTTATAATCTTTTTAACAGTTCAAATAGGCACAATATAAAATTTTTATAAAAAAATTTAACTGACTTCTAAAAACGCGCTAAAACGCAAAAAATTACATAAAATTTTATATGAAATTGAAATTTTTGAAGTCTGCGCCAAATTAATACCCGACAAATGTGATTCACATAAAAAGATTCAGAAATACTTTACTTGGCTTTTTTACCGTAGCTTGTATGTATCTCGTGTTAGTAGTTTTTTTTTTAAATTAATTTGAAGCCGATTTAAAAAATTTAAGATTTATATAAAGACGTATATTGCCATTTTTTGCATTTTAGCTCTTTTTAGAAGTCGGTTTAATTTTTACCGTAGCTTGTATGTATCTATTGTCAGTAGTTTTTTGTTTCATTTAGTAACAATTTTAAGCCGATTTCAAAAATCTAAACTTTATATAAAGAGTTATAAGTATCGCCATTTTTCGTCTTTTAGTGCTTTTTTTAGAAATCGGTTTAATTTTTACCGTGACTTGTACGTATCTCGTGTTACTAGTTTTTTGTTTCATTTAGTAATAGTTTGAAACGGATTTCAAAAATCTAAACTTTATATAAAGACTTATATTGTCATTTTTCGCTTTTTAACATTGTTTTGAAGTCGGTTTAATGTTTACCGTAGCTTGAATGTATCTCATGTTAGTAGTTTTTTGCTTCATTTAGTAACAATTTGAAGCCGATTTCAAAAATTTAAACCTTATATAAAGACAATATTTCCATTTTTCGTTTTTTAGCGCTTTTTGGAAGTCGGTTTAATTTTTACCGTAACTTGTATGTATTTCGTCTTACTAGTTTTTTGTTTTATTTAGTAATAATTAGAAACCGATTTCAAAAATGGAAACTTTATATAATGATTTATATTGTCATTTTTAGCTTTTTAGCGCTTTTTTAGAAGTCGGCAAAATTTTTTTTTAAAACTTTTATTTTTTAAACTTTACTTTAATTGTTTCTAGGGTTGCAAAAAGGTACACATTTTATACAAAGTTTTAAACCACACTAAATCAACAATAAGAAATTCTTTGATTCTAAGAATTATCTAAATATCAATTTTGAATGAAATTTATACCATAACAATATTTAGTCTGCCATTGTAAATACGCTATCTAGAATTATAAGAAATTAATTTTATATTCGTAATTTGAGCATTTAAAAGCCCCCAATACCGTTATCTAAAAATTTTGATACATGTAAATTTTTAGTCCGACATATTTCATCTTGCCTACTAAATTTCAACATCCGTAATATTAGCTTCAAGAACCTCTCTATATTAGTTTTGGACAAAATTGGAAAAATATAAATTTTTAGTCGCCCATATTGTATCTGCAATATTAAATTTTTAAGAATTAACTTCAGATTCTCGGATTTTCGGATTCACTATATTGAACTGCAAAAAAATAATTTTAAACTCTTAATCTATACCCTTGAAAACTCGCTAGTAACAGTTTTAGATATAATTCAAAAATATACAATATTTAGACCGTCATACTGAATCTGGCCATAATGAATTTTTTAAAAATTACATAATTAAAAATCGCCAAAAACCAATTTTGAATGAAATCTAGAGATGTACAATTGTTAATCTACCATATTAGATCTTTCATATTGAATTTTCTAAAATTAATTGTAGATTCGTAGTGTGTGACCCCGAAAACCCCAATATCAATTTTGGAGAACATCGGACAAAATTAATTTGTCATCAGCCATGTTATAATATCTTGGATTTTACGGAACCAGTTTAAGCCAAAATAATTTGGAACCATCGCAGCAACTTTCTGAACATGACCCAAAAAATTTCATTCAAATCGGTGCTGCCGTTCCGGAGTAAACGGCGTACGTACATAAAAAACCCATATTGGTCGAATTTTGAACTTTTTTCTTTTAGAAGTCGTTTAAAAAGCACATGGACACATATTAAAAGACTCGTTATCAATTTTTAAAACTACTAATTTTAAGAAATATTGTACTCTAGCTGTACGATCAATACTAACTTCAAAACAGCAACTGAATAATTTATAAAATCTAAGTCTGCAGAATTACGTTTGAATTTAGTGGACTACTGAAAAGTTTCTCCCTAGAGATCGATTAGAGTAGATTGTTTTGTCTGGTTAATTTAGTCAAAACAACAACAATTCAAGAGAGTTACTACATTCGCAAAACTTTTTGTACTCAGGCCTAAGGTGAAACTATTTTTTGAAAGAAAGTTTTTATTTTACCGAAAGGTAACTTTGGTAATAACAAAAAATCTCTTTATTTTCTGCTTTAACAAATTAATATTTGTATAAAGTTAACAAGAATCTAGGTCAGTAAATATTTTTCATTTGTTACTTTCGGAGAAAAACAGTATTATTTGTCTTAACTTGTTTTTTCGAAGTCGCAATTAACAACTTAATTAAAATTTTTTGTATATTCTCTTATGTCAATCACTATTTTATTTATTCCACTCTTCGTGGAAAGAGTCTAAGCAAATTTTTTTTTGCTGCTCACACACCAGCTTTATTATTTATTTAAAAAGTTAAACTCCTACATTTTTAGTACGGATAAATATTTTAAGCTGTATACAAAAAGTTTTTGTGTGCTATTACAAATTCAGTAGATTGCAGAACTTTATTTTTTTAACATGCAACCTATTCGGTGAATGAGTACCTGGAAGCTTTTCTGGAGTGTACTGGTAGTAGGTTTTGATTGATTGTTGTTTTCATATTTAATATAATCCGCATTTGCTGAAAACCCATTATTCTTTTTATATTAAATAGTTCTAAAGTTGATACAGTGAAAGAATACCAGTGCACAATCAATCAAAGAACATATCTAACATAGTTTTAAGACATGATTATCTTAATTTGTATAAAAATAAAAAAAAAGAAACAAAACATAATTCTTTTAATCTAAGCCATACGTCGCAAAAATTTTGACATTAAAGATAAAGCAAGATAGAGACAACCGAGATGAATGAATCGTTTTGTTGTATAATTATCAACGTTTTTTTTACATCTTCTGCCAAAACCTTATTTAATTGACAGCTATCATTGAGGTTTTATTTATATTATGTTTTTGAGAAATTTAGTCCAAAAGTATTAATTATTGTTTTACAGCTTATTATCAGTAAGTATGTATTGTTTTTATTAAAAATTTATATCTAAAAAATAAACATTTCTAACCTTCAAATCTGTTACTAGTGTCTAAATGTCTGACCCTTTGTAAGTAACATCGTTTTTCGCACTATTTTAATGAATTATAATAACCAGGCACTAAAAATTGGAACAAAGTAATGACATTCGATTTGTCCTTTTAGATAATGGGTAGAGAAACTCTTAAGACGCAAGCACAACAGCTTCTATTTAATATGTGTGGGTATTTCGAGTTGGAGAAGAGAAACTGTGGTCCTGTTAAATCTGTTTTATCTGTCCAAGATATGGAATAAGTTATTTTATTTTTAGAAATAAATATGGATCATTATTTCTAGAGAATAACCAGGGCCCTTAAAATTTCAAGACAAACCTTATATGCTATTAGAAGAAGGAAAGAAAACAATCCAATTCTGTTCTCTCCTGGAAAAAGATAGACCTTATCGAAAACGGAAGCCCCAGATTTTTCTGAAGAAACCAAAATGGAAGTTCGAAATACAACCTACAGTATGTATCAAGAGAAAGTAAAAGTAAAATCCTAGTTATAATATAATCCTTGAAGTTAATATAATTTTTACAATCTTAATGACTGTTCTCATTTTTAGAATAGCAAGTTACAATAAAAATCCTAAACACTAAATTCACTACCAGAGAGACTGTGTCTATGGTGTCTTGGTTCAAATTTCAGTTTAAGTTTACTATGGCTCATTCTATTAATTTTATTTTTTTGTTGCAAATATTCACGTTATGGACAATCACCATATATTTTTCCTTAAACATCTCTCAGAAATTCTTTGAATATAAGCATTCCGTTCGTTCCATTTTTGATTTTAGTATATTTCAAGCCCTCGTAGTTCTATTCTCTTTCTAATTTCTTTCCCAGCTCGGTTACTTTTATCCTCCTGAATTTTGCCTACATTTTTACACTACAAAGTACGGTTTTAAGTTATATTCGATTATTACTTTGATTGTTACTACTGATGTTTCACTACACTGTGCGTATTTGTTTGTTATCGATTCTGAATTTACCGTTTCCTTTTTTTCAGATAGATCTCGGTTTTCCTACCTACTATTATTTGAGCAAAATTTTTCCTTTTATTCTCATAATTATAAAATTCTTTATTTTATTCTTATAATCCAAATACGCTCGCTTCTCATTTCGTACTTACAACGTGAATAAATTGCTCTCACTGTTGAGGACTTTTAGTTTTCTTGTACTTTGGTTGTAATCGGTTACTAAAAAGACGCGTGTGTGTTAAATCATTGTTGATAATTGATTTCAAGCTTTTGGACCTTTTTGTCTACTTTATTTTAAAAAGTTGTACCAGTGAATATTCTGCAAATCCAAATCAAATCTTTCCCTGTCAAAATGTCTGAAATCCCTGAAACAGACAGTTTTAAGAGGTACCTTTGGAACCGTTAAATTTAAATTGCAAAAAACTAGCTTATAAGCTGAAATATCATGCATATCAATGCTTCTGAACAGTTCCCGATAACAGTTTCTCATCAGACAATATAACTATATAAAGAAAACTGGCTTTATTACCTGAGTAGCATGTTGGATTTAATACTATCTGTGCAAGGTTAAAAGTTCCCAGAAACCGATCGAAACCTTTCGTGACATTATGTTACCAACCTTAACATACCTTTCAAACACTTTAGAAAAATTGTTTATGACTTTTAGATCCATAATTTTGTCCTTGAGCTATTTTTATGAATTAGTGGAATAACGATTGTTCTAAGTATTTAGGCATAATTCCAGTTGCGGAGCTTCTATTAATGTTGTGCAGCAGAGGTCCAATTATTTTAATATATGTTTGTTTTATTAACACAAAGAAGATTTCATCCAAGGCTGGATATGTTTAATTATTTTATTTGCATACACACACACACACACACACATATATATATATATATATATATATATATATATATATATATATATATATATATATATATATATAAACCTTTTTTCGTAACTTTTTTCTTAGTATGTATTGCATAGAGAAAAGAAAGCTGACGTTTCGTCAGTTAAAATGAGTTTTTACAATAATTTTTTCGATCAAAAATTTGACTGAGATATTGTCATTTTAGTTTTACCACTTTTTTGCAATTTTTATCGATTTTTCCTTCACATCATTTTCTTCGCATTTTTAATTTAATTTATTAATATTGATGTCATAAAAAATAATGTTATATTAATTTTTGTAATAATAAAACGTGGTTTTTAAATGAACAACAGAAATGTTTGTTTGAAGGTCATAGACAATGATGTTTCTTGCGAAATAGTAGATATCTGTTGGACTTCCATTGTCTTTATTTTTGTTGAATATCACGACGTTTCGGCTAGTAGTTATCTCTAGCTGTTTTCAAGTGAAATTAAATAAATCCCTTAGCTACATGACTATTTATACTAGAAGTAAACGCAGTAGAGTATGACTGAGATGGGTGCAGTCATGCCTGCTATTGACAAAATCATATTTTTTATGCTGCATTTAGTTTTAGTTTACAATTACTCAGAAGTGGTTTCCACACTTCTCTTATATCTAAAGATGGTTTACTAAAACAACTCGGGTTCTGATGTATAAGCGCGGCTTCTTTGAATTTCCGTTTTCTCCAATGTTGTTCTCGGTGTAGTATTTTAGCTTCGGACCATTTTATGTGGTGTCCATGAGTCCAGGCATGGTTGGCGGCACCAGCTTTTTCTGTTTCTCCTCGAGATGTGCATTTTTGATGTTCCTTGATCCTTACGTCAAGAGGTCTCTTTGTTTCGCCAATGTAGGAATTGACACATTCACATGGTATCTGATATATACAGTTCTTCATGTCTCTTTGAGTTGTTGGTTTGACCCTAGTGAGCCGACTTCTCAGAGAGTTATTTGAATTGAAAACAACGTTGATTCTATATCTTTTTCCTATCCTTCTAACTTTTTCTGAAATGCCTTTAATATAGGGGATGTTCAATACTGGTTTTCGTTCTTCATTCGTTGTCGATATTGTCCTATTTCTGCGTTGTTCAAGAAATTTATCCACTAAATATATTGGGTATCCGTTGGCTGTCAGATCATTTTTAATGTAATCAATCTCTTTCATTAAGTTCTCGTTGGAGTTGCAGAGAGTTAAGGCTCTATCTACGAGATTTCTTATAATTCCTTGTTTGGTGTTGTTGGAGTGATTAGACGAATAATTAAGGTATTGTCCTGTGTGCGTGGTTTTTCTGTAAACCGAAGTTCGAATTTGTCTGCCATTTCTTTCAACCAAGACATCTAAGAATGGTAATTTATTTTCTACTTCCTTCTCCATGGTGAGTTTAATAGTTGGACTGATATTGTTGAGATGAAAAAGGAAGTTTCGAAGTTCTTCGTCGTTTCCACTCCAAATAATAAAAGTATCGTCTCCGTATCTGAGCCATAACTTTGGTTTCTTAGTTGTGGATTCAATTGCAAACGTCTCGAACCATTCCATGAAAATATTTGCGACCACCGGTGAGAGTGAAGATCCCATCGGTAGTCCATCACCCTGGATGAAGAATTTTTCCTTTTCTTGAAAATAGCAATTAGTCAAACAACTTTCCAACAAGTCCATAATGGCGTGCGGTGGTAAAGATGTTCTTTCTGCTAAGGTCTGGTCTTCTTCAAGTTTCTTTCTTATGATTTTTAGTGAGTCCTTAACTGGAACGTTGGTATATAGGCTTTCCACGTCAAAGCTAATAAAATGGTCTTCTGGTTGTACTTCTATTTCATGTATAATTTCTACGAAATGTTGCGAGTTCTTAACCCATTCCATGAAAATATTTGCGACCACCGGTGACAGTGAAGATCCCATCGGTAGTCCATCATCCTGGATGAAGAATTTTTCCTTTTCTTGAAAATAGCAATTAGTCAAACAACTTTCCAACAAGTCCATAATGGCGTGCGGTGGTAAAGATGTTCTTTCTGCTAAGGTCTGGTCTTCTTCAAGTTTCTTTCTTATGATTTTTAGTGAGTCCTTAACTGGAACGTTGGTATATAGGCTTTCCACGTCAAAGCTAATAAAATGGTCTTCTGGTTGTACTTCTATTTCACGTATAATTTCTACGAAATGTTGCGAGTTCTTAACCCAGAAATTATACATGAAATAGAAGTACAACCAGAAGACCATTTTATTAGCTTTGACGCGGAAAGCCTATATACCAACGTTCCAGTTAAGGACTCACTAAAAATCATAAGAAAAAAATTTGAAGAAGACCAGACCTTAGCAGAAAGAACATCTTTACCACCGCACGCCATTATGGACTTGTTGGAAAGTTGTTTGAATAATTCCTATTTTCAAGAAAAGGAAAAATTTTACATCCGGGATGATGGACTACCGATGGGATCTTCACTCTCACCGGTGGTTGCAAATATTTTCATGGAATGGTTCGAGACGTTTGCAATTGAAGCCACATCTAACAAACCAAAGTTATGGCTCAGATACGTAGACGATACTTTTATTATTTGTAGTGGACACGACGAAGAACTTCGAAACTTCCTTTTTCATCTCAACAATATCAGTTCAACTATTAAACTCACCATGGAGAAGGAAGTAGAAAATAAATTACCATTCTTAGATGTCTTGGTTGAAAGAAATGGCAGACAAATTCGAACTTCGGTTTACAGAAAAACCACGCACACAGGACAATACCTTAATTATTCGTCTAATCACTCCAACAACATCAAACAAGGAATTATAAGAAATCTCGTAGATAGAGCCTTAACTCTCTGCAACTCCAACGAGAACTTAATGAAAGAGATTGATTACATTAAAAATAATCTGACAGCCAACGGATACCCGATATATCTAGTGAATAAATTCCTTGAACAACGCAGAAATAGGACAATATCGACAACGAATGAAGAACGAAAACCAGTATTGAACATCCCCTATATTAAAGGCATTTCAGAAAAAGTTAGAAGGATAGGTAAAAGATATAGAATCAACGTTGTTTCCAATTCAAATAACTCTCTGAGAAGTCGGCTCACTAGGGTCAAACCAACAACTCAAAGAGACATGAAGAACTGTATATATCAGATACCATGTAAATGTGGCAATTCCTACATTGGCGAAACAAAGAGACCTCTTGACGTAAGGATCAAGGAACACCAAAAATGCACATCTCGAGGAGAAACAGAAAAATCTGGTGCCGCCAACCATGCCTGGACTCATGGAAACCACATAAAATGGTCCGAAGCTAAAATACTATACCGAGAACAACATTGGAGAAAACGGAAATTCAAAGAAGCCGCGCTTATACATCAGAACCTGAGGTGTTTTAGTAAACCATCTTTAGATATAAGAGAAGTGTGGAAACCACTCCTTAGTAATTGTAAACTAAAACTAAATGCAGCATAAAAAATATGATTTTGTCAATAGCAGGCATGACTGCACCCATCTCAGTCATACTTTACTGCATTTACTTCTAGTATAAATAGTCATGTAGCTAAGGGATTTATTTAGTTTCACTTGAAAAAGGCTAGAGATAACTACTAGCCGAAACGTCGTGATATTCAACAAAAATAAAGACAATGGAAGTCCAACAGATATCTACTATTTCGCAACGAACAACAGAAATGTTGAGTTTTGTGTTGAATGTAAAATCTTTTTTTCATTAAATAATCATTGTACTAACATAAAATGAAAACAAAAATTTTATGCTTAAGGTAATACAACTCAATTTATTTTATTGCTTCATTCCTCCAAACTATCATACATTGTCAAGAGCAATATCTATTTCTTCATCAACATTTTCTTCAATATCCGCTTCAGAGATGTCCTGATACGCTGGATTTTTGTAGTAAACTCCTGTGCATCCTTTACAAAATATGGAGCGTTTAATGCCTAATTTCCTGCAACCACAGTCTGCTTGACAACCTTTCAAATACATTTACATGCTATTTGTTCAAGCAAAGACTGTGATGTAGTTGGCTGAGCTGGGTAATCGGCATCAAACCATTTTTCGTTGATTTCCAACCGCATTCAATAACATTTAATTTATGCTTTTTCCATTGTTACATGTGGAAATAAGTTCGCAATCCATGCAATCTTGCAACATCGGATTCGGAGGTAATTGTGACAGTTTAAAGTTCATATTCTTGGACTTGATTTTAAATGATGCCAAACCACATTTAGCTAAAGACTTATCATTAGGTTTTGGAGCATATAATAAAGGCATTGCCGATTCCGTCGCATTACCTATCACTGCTTCATTTGCATCATCTTGTAAAAAAAGTTTACTTCTATATACACAAAGTTTTTCCAATATTATAAAATGCAAATGTGGTATCAAAACCACTAAAAGCATGAATAAAACCAAGAAATTGCTGCTATTAGGACTGAACAGTGGTTTATCTACTTTTTTAATGCTTTATTTCAATAAATAAATGTTTTGATATTGATCGGACAAGAATGCTAATACGAGTAGATTCATATCTTGGGTCACTATAACTTCATTAACGGATTGTGTAGTCTTTTTTCTGGCAGTATTAATTATTAGCACATCTGAATCTTCTTCTGCTGGTATAGTATCAATGTAAGTTTTAGATTTATCCATTAAAAATGTTATAAATTCCTTTTTATTATCTTCAATGGCGAAAAATTTATCTGGTTTTGATAGAGGTTTCAAATCACCCTTTATTTGCATGCCTGGAGAAACTTGTTTTGTCCGGCGTAATCTCTCTGAACTTTTTGTGCCAATACTGTCGATACTATTGGGACATCCATCTAAACCTACTGTAAAATTTGTATAAAAATGTCTCAGATGATTCATATATTTTCTATTTTACTAATACGTGATAGTTGCTCAATAAAACCATGGGATATCGCACACCACGTGCGTATTCCGAAACTAAGACGAAAGGTAGAGAAGTACATCTCATGCTCAGTGAATGCGCGTCGGCGCCGTAGTGAAATACGTAGGTACTATACACATATAATACCTCCCATTATATTACCTTTTATTACATGGATATTTATTTTTTTAAGTTAACCAGATGTTCAAACCTGTATGGCGTACCAAAAATACACAAAACAAATGCACCACTCAGATCAATAGTGAGCGTCGTGGGGTCTCCAACACAAAAAATGGAGAAATATTTAGCAAGTATCATGCAACCAAGAGTCGAACTGGCCGATTCCTTCGTGAAAAACTCCGAACATCTGACTAAAATGATCAAAAACATTCACCTAGAAAAAAATGACATCTTAGCAAGCCTCGACATAAAATCGCTATATCCAAGCATATCACTGGATGAGACTTTGGACAAAATCACCATGAACGCAAATTTTCCAGCCTACATAATTGGACTTGCAGCACACTGCCTAAAAAACACATATTTCATGTTCAATAATCAAATATACAAACAAACAGATGGCGCACCTATGGGGTCCTTACTTTCACCAGTTATAGCTAAACTTTTTATGATATATTTCGAACAAGAAGCACTGCAAAAGGCACCTTTAAAACTGAAATTTTGGAAACGCTATGTGGATGATATTTTAATAATATGGCCACATGGAAAAGAACACCTGGACGATTTCCTCATATACCTGAACAATATCCATCACAGAATCCAATTCACGCTAGAAATCGAGCAAGAAAAGAAACTCCCTTTTTTGGACGTGCTATTAACTAGGAAACTCAACAATATCCTAGGTTTTAGCGTATATTGGAAACTCACACATACTGACCGATATCTCAATTATCCCTCTCAAAAGCAGGCAGTAGTTAACACACTAGTATCAAGATCTCTCCGCCTAAGAGAACTCGACACAAAAGATGAAAAAGACACATTTCGACAGATCTAGAACGGAATATTTCCTCACAATCAGAGATAAAGAATGCCATAAAAAGACAAGAGAAAAGCAAAGACCAAGATCAAACAAGGAACAAAGCCATAATCACATACATAAAAGGAATATTAGACAGAATCGGAAGAATCTTAAGAAAACGCAACATACAGCCCATATTTAAATAAAAAAAAAACAATAGCCATTAACCTTGAAAATCATGGTGTTTACAGCATTCCATGTGCAGATTGCCATCAGACATATATAGGACAAACAAACAAGCGCAAATCAGCAAGAATTCAAGAAAATAATATAATAATTATAAAAAATATATATAAAATATACCAAACAGACCAAGAGAAGTTACAAACTTGGCTACAGAAGCCACTTCATGGACGGCATCCAAATGAGGTCAATCAGGACAATGTCGATAACTCAGCGTCGAACTACTGGTTGATTTCAGAATAGATGTTTCCGGAAACGGAGGGCTTCTTGTTAGCTATCCAAGACCAGGTTATTCCGACGAAGAACTATCGGAAGTTCTTCATTAGAGATCCCTCAATAGAAATGACCAATGCAGAAATGGGTGTCGAACATCGGAGACAATTCAGCACATAACTGGAGGATGTCAAGCGTTTGCCGCAACCGAGTATAAGGAAAGACACGACTCAGCCGTTAAGATACTCCACCAAGAGTTAGCAGAAAAGTTAAACCTATTACAGGTAGGAAAAGTGCCTTATTACAAAATTTCTAGGCGAACTACACTAATCGACATTGTTGTACCTAACAACAACAACCTAAGGCCGAAATACAGCGAGAAGATTGCCAAATACAGAGATCTGGAGGTCCAAATCCGAAGACGGGCAATGAACAGCGTACAAACGATTCCCATAATACTGTCGACAACTGGAGTAATACCAAAGAACCTCCTGCAGAACATCAAGGGACAGGGCCTTAGTGAGCATCTGTATAAACCTATGCAGAAAGCAGTTCTCTTTGCAACCGCGAGAATCGTCCGAAAGTTCGTAGGAAATACAGCAGACAACGTCACCTAGGACCCGATAACATGGAAAGGGTTCCCACAGAGCTTCATACTTTTGGTGTCTTTGTATGCTTGGTATGAGTGAATAATCCTAGGAGGGAGTGCGAAGCCGTTTGGCTTGAAAAACATAAAAATATGTTAAAAATAGCCTCAAAAACAAACAGACAACCTCAGCCCTATTTCAACATCACCAAACAACCGGACATACAATCAATTTCGAAAAAGCAAAAGAAATAGCACCGGTACAGAACTACAAGGTACGCATCATGAGAGAGGCCCTAGAAATCGAAAAAGCGGGACAGCTAAATAAGCGAGACGATGCTAGACATTTTCCAACTACATGGAAAACATTGATAAAAAATCAAGAAAGAAAAAAAACAAAAATCAGCCCGTACACGAGAGACCAGCATACACGAACAAAATATATCGCACTCGGCAGAGAGGAGGAGCTTGCGAAGCCGCTCGTCCAAACAGGAAGCGAGGCAGCTAAACAAAACTCGAAATTCATTAGAGGCCACCATCAGTTCTCAGCGAGTAACGAGAGGAACCGCACTTGAAAATACCAAATGAGATTTTGGCGAAACGTCTTGAAAACGATTTCTTTCCTTGCCATACATACCAAAACTTTCCGAAAACTTTCAAACTTTTTTTAAGAAACATAATATAACCACTAGTCATAAGGGCCATAACTTATTTAAAAGCAATTTCAGCAAATTAAAAAGTGATATTCCAAAAAACAAAAAATCAAATGTTGTCTATTAAATAGCCTGCAAGGATTGTCTATCGAATTATATCGGCCAAACTAGTCAGTATCTAATCGTCTAAATGGACATAAATATGACAACACACACACCTTTGATTATGAAAATACAAAAATCTTGAAAACTGAAACCAAGAAAGGAAAACGAGAATTTTATGAAATGCTCGCAATAAAAAAATCCAAATGCCGTAAACGACAATTAAGATAAACAAATATCATGAAAATTCTAAAATAAATAAAACAATAAAAAAATATAATTCTCCGCTTTCAATTCTTCTAAATTGAATCACGATACTTTTTCAGAAAGATATCACTTCAATTAAAAGACCCAAACTTTTTACGCCACTTAAAGTACCTAAAACATACACCATCTGGGTTCCACATTCAGTCAAGTCAAGGCAGTTATAGGGTTAAAAATGTAGTGTCCATTCTTCTAGCTATTAAAAAGTTAATACACAAGAGAGTGTGTGATTATAATTGGTTTGTGATGTAATTAATTTTTATTTAAAACAAAAATCTCTGTTCTTTATGGTAAGTTTTTATCCCGTTATTCCGTATATAATAATATTAAAAATATACATTTTTGTAGAATCCGCCGAAACCTTCAGTTGAAAAAGATTCGAAAGAATCGAAACGTTCTGAAATATAAAATATATATACAGTAAGTATGACTATTTTATATATGTAGTTTCAATATAAAAATGAACCATATTCCTAAGAAAATAACCAACTAAAAACATATTTAATGGTTCAAGAAAAATTTATTCCTATATATATATATATATATATATATATATATATACATATATATATATATATATATATATATATATATATATATATATATATATATATATATATATATATATATATATATATATATAATATAGATATATAACATATACGTGTACCCTCCTATGATCCTAATATTTGTGTTGTCCACTGTATATTTTTGATACATCTGCTTTATACTGCATTATAAGTATATACATTTATTCGTGACTTTTTTTATTAAATAAATTTATATTCGTTTATTCACAAAAACACAACGATTATTATATATATTAAACAACAATGCATTTCCATTACAACAAAGTAACTTAAATACACAACGAAACCTTTATAAATAACTCTCTCTATTCTTAAAGGTGTCAGTATTATTTTGGTGATGGATATTCCCTACAGTGTTATTGATGCCAGAGCGTGTGACAAATTTTGTGCCCACTTGTCAATAGCAATATATCTTTCGTTATCGCAGTTTTCCGTCATCCTCAGCACCTTATTTACTTGATCAATTTTTCCCTTAATGTATCCGTCCAAAATATAAGATACAAGTAGGTTTTCCACTTCCTCCTCGCTCATGCCCAACTGTTCGCTTATGAAAGAAATTTTTACATTTTTATACGGTTTTATCAATCCAATCAAGGCATTTCCTCGGACGTATTTGAGCAGCTGCTCGAGATGTTCACGAATAAAAGGGTCGGCCATTAGGGACTTCTAAAATACGGAAAATCTTATTTTAATTACTAAACGTAGTTTTCGTGTTTATTTCGTTAATCTGTGAGCCTCCCGTTTTTATTGGTTTTCTACTTACCGGATGATCTGAAAGTAAAGTGGGGATTTCGCTAAAGATTTATTTAAGTAGAGAGGTTTCATTTCAGTGAGATTCACTTTTGGAGATCGTTATATACAATTAGTTCCCTAAAGACGTATTGACAAAAAAATTATGTGGCTACATTGCCTTGAGATTTTCAAAAAAATGATGTTTTTTGGTTAGATAAATTGTTTAGCAACTAGAAATGAACGTCCGGGGCGTCGGCTCATAACTCAGGTAGCGAGCGGACTGGTCAGAACCTTGACAAAGAACATTATTGAATATTCTTTCATATTTGATATTTTGAATCAGTCCTCTATAATAAGAATTACTTTGAGAAATTTAAAAGGGCGAAAATAAATGAGGTGCATAAAGTTGGAACTAATTTAGACTCGCTGAACATTCACCGTCCTAGAATCATTTTGCTTTATAACGCAGAATGATCTGTATATTATTGCATATTGTGATAGTTCGAGCCAAATAAGGGTGAGTTCTTGTTATGTTTAATATACCTAAGACATGCCGTTTTTGAGATAGGTGTTTAACTATTGTTGAAATTGTAGACGAAAATTTAAGAAGCGTATTAGTCCAAGCCATAGGTAAAAATTAGTGCTGTTTTTGAGGTAAATTCCGAAATGCATGAGACCTACCCAGAGGTGTTGGGGGCAATGTAAGAATAAACCCTACATAAAATGTAATAGCAAGAAATAGGTTGGAAGCAAAAGGTCAAAGTTGGCTAAAACAGGTTTTTTGAAGCTACAAGCCAAGAAACGCATTCTAGAAAAAAAAGTTTCAAATAAAAGTTGAAGAGAATTTAAAAAACCTACAATTTGAGCTTCCACGTGATAATTTTTGTTAATTTGGTATTGCAAAAGGACAAAAAACCCTCAAAATCAGCCATTTTTTCATACCAATTATTCATTGCAAAATTAATATTTTTTTTTCACTTTTTTGATTTTAAAGGGAAGCCCTCGTCATTTTGAACAAAATCATATTTTTTAATAGTAAATCAGATAATTGGTTACTGAGATATTGCTATTTGTTTATCCCATGACGCAAAATGTTGACTGCTATAACTTTTTTTTTTGGTGAACATTTTGACTTCCACAAAGGCTCAATCTCTTGTAAGGGGCAAATGAAAAAAATAATTTTTAACTCCTTAAATATCGCTCAAAAAAAGGGGTTAACAAGATATGAAAGTTAAGGCCTTCACCAAGAGATTAAACCTTTGTGGATGTCAAAATGTTCACTTAAAAAAAGTTATAGCAATCAACATTTTGCGGCTTTGAGTCATATTTCAGCAACAAATTATCCGATTTACTATTATAAAATATCATTTTGTTCAGAAAGACGAGGACTTTCCTTTAAAATCAAAAAAGTGCAAAAAGTTACTTTTGCAATAAATAATTGGTAATAAATTTTTATCAAAAAAAATTGGGCCGACTTCTAAAATTGAAATTTTTGAAATCGGTGCCAAACTAATACCTGACAAAATTTGATTTGCATAAACAGATTAAAAATACTTTATTTGTAATTGCTACATTGCATACAATACTGGCCAGCAAGGTTCCTGAATTTTTCTTATGGAGATATAGTGAAAATATCGTTTAGGGTATACCGTAATGAATGCCTGAAAATATGAAAGAACGAATAAGAAAAACATTTCGTTCCATAACACCAAATATGGAAATTAAAATTAAACAGTCATTTCAGAAAAGAGTTTCCTTATGCATTGAAAAAGATGCATCAATTTGAGGATGAGCATGGTTAATGCAGGGCAAGAATCTTTGAGTAACATTTATCGGAAATCTAGAAAAGAGTATAAAAAAAATAAAATATACGGAGTGATCTATTAAAAATAAGTAAGTTTCGGACAACTTTCGGTATAATTGGAGGTCGCACAAGATCGCCGTTATTTCATCTGAAGAGAGCGTCACCGAAAACCCCATGATACAAATCGCATTACTTCCCGAGATATTTAAACTGACGGTCACTGTGCGACATCTTGTATAGTGGTCGAATTGAGAACCTCCTTTTTTGGAGTCGGTTGCCAAGATCTTAGTTCAAAGAGTGACCGCAAAAATCGTCGGTTTTTCGGTAGTCGATTGTGGATATAAGAAAGAAGCAGTCGAAATTCTATTCATCAATCCAAAACCAACCTTTGTCAAGGGTTGAAAATAATTAAAAAAGGCCATTATCTAAAACAAAAATTCAAAAACACAATAATATTGTTAAGAATCATATTTGACATAAATTTCTTGCAAAAATGATTCAGTAAAAGAAATCAACCCTATAATATTGTTCACATCAAAATAGTACCTTCTGTTTTAGCGTGGAGGTTGAAAATCAACAATTTTAATAAAAACCGGTAAAAAAAACAGTCTGACAAAAAAAATGTTTAGAATCGTAGATACGGCAATGAAATTTATATTGAGTCTAAGTCCGATATCAAAAAAACTCACACACCCTAGAAATAATTACATGTAACACAAAACTACCCCTAAAATGTCATAAAAATGGAATTAACTATAAATTATTAAAAAAACAACTCCAAGAACGGAGTAATACAGATTTTTAGGTAAAAAATATTTCAATTGTAGGAGTTAGTTAGCTACCACATGATAAACTTGACATGCATCGCTAAAATTACCCCTACACGAAATTCTACCATGCTATAGATTCTAAGACTGAAAAGAAGCTGTGAACTTCTAGGTTTTATAAATAAAAGAAAATGACAAGTCATTTTTGGCGTAGTCTTAGAGGGTTCTATTTTGATATAAACACTATTGAAGGGTTGATATAATTTAATTTATGTTAAATGAGATGCTTAAGAGTAGTACTGTGTTTCTCAAATTTTTTTTAGATAATAGCTTTTTTAATTATTTTCAACCCTTAACAAGGGGTTGATTTGAATTTTTTCGAAAAACACAAAGTTATACTCATCTTCGGATTGCTCAAGGATTATTATAATATAAACGGAATTTCGACTGGGCTTTTCCTGTATCCGTAATAGATTAGCGAAAAACAGGAGAATGTCAGGTTAATTTTGCGGTCACTGTTTGCGATCAGGGATCTTTTTAGAACCAGCTTTTATTAAGAAATAAATTATTTGCACACTCTGTATATTTTTTGCTTCATTTGTCAAGGATTTAGTACACACTGACCCAAAGGAATAATCCAATTACGTCATAATCATGTCTCGGAACGACGACGACGACTTTAAATAATAGACTCGATCCCGTAACGACCCACTTGCTTCGGTTTTGTTGCGTAAATAACGACAAAACGAAGCAACTTTTTTACTAACCAATTTATCTGCCATTAAATTCGCTTTTTAAAATAAATAGAACGTTTACATCATAAAAATGGAAATCTCCCGGAGCGTTCGACGTGTAATACTCCGGGGCGTTCGGGCCAGATTAAATCTGAAAACAAACCTTGTTTTTTTCGAAAATAATAACGAAATCTCCCATCTTGTTATTCTGGA
The DNA here is from genome assembly GCA_034092305.1 of Diaprepes abbreviatus. Taxonomy (NCBI): domain Eukaryota; kingdom Metazoa; phylum Arthropoda; class Insecta; order Coleoptera; family Curculionidae; genus Diaprepes; species Diaprepes abbreviatus. The sequence continues at coordinate 1,115,460 of JASJET010000206.1, forward strand.
ACGCGTTTATCAGCAAAGTTAGGGCTTTTATCTCGGGATCGTTAGCGTAAGGCTTAGCCTCCTGCGAATCGAACGGGTTAATTGCGCTTTTCATTAGCATACTGTTCAGGATGAGGTATTTCAGACAGTTTATGCGACGGGGATTGCCGGACTCATCGTAGTTCTTAAAGGCTTCGAAAAAGTCCGTGTAAGCCTTTTCGAATTCGCCGGCTCTCAGATGCATCTTACCACCTAAAAAGTTTTTAAAGCGTTTAAAAAAAGAAGACAATTTCACTGGATACTTGACTTTCCAATTTATTCTTTTTAAGAAACAGAAAATGGGGCTGGTTGTTTCATATATATATATATATATATATATATATATATATATATATATATATATGTATATAATTATATAGTGACTAGTAGAAAGAGCTCAACATATGGAAAAAATGTTTATCTTCGAAATTAATGAATTTATTTTATTTCGAAAAAGTTCTACATGTCTCCAAATCAAAATAAGACCTACCAAATCCGGTAAAAGTCTCACAACCCCTATTTTTCACTTTAGAAAATACTTTTTCTAAGAGATGTTTATATTTAAAAGTTATATGCAATTATGAAATTTTGTTCACTTCGCACAAAAAATAAGATTTAATGGTTTTTTCTGAATAACCCTGTATAAAAAATAGATCGCAACCATATAGTACATAAATTCCATTTTCTGTTGATTTTGTTCGAGAAAAGTGTAAATATTATGTCAGATTAATCAGTTTCAGAAAGAGTATGGCTTTTGCTGCAAATAAAAACAGGAAAATATTAAATCTTTTTGCTGTACACCGTATTTTGTTATTTAAAGTATAAAAAAAATTTATCTAACTATAATTTTGTAATACGTTATAATTTATTCGCCACTACAATACAGCTCAATATAATTTTGGACATAAAGAAAAAAATGCATATTTTTCATATAAAGTGCATACCAATTTATTTTTATATCACCTCATAAATAATAAAACTATAATAAATTTTTATTATCAAATTAATTTGGAGGATAACTTATAACTATAAATGGACATTAGATAGTGAACAAAACTAATCAATAAAAGTATTTACCTTAAACAATGACCTCTCCACGTGTTCTCCATTTTCTATACATTTTGATCTTATACTAAATTTTTTTGTTACATTTCCTAAAAAAGCAGGACTGATTCGAGCGATACAGTGTCTAACAATATTTTCCAAATCGTCCAAAAAGCCGATACACTTGATTTTAAGTAACCCCAGAAAAAAAAGTTCATTGGCGATTTTAAAGGCCAATGATTATTTGAAAATCATCCGATCCATTTGTTGGGGAATTGTTGATTTAGCCATTCCCATACTTGTAAGGTGCTATTGGATAGAAGCACCATCTTGTTGATAATGAGGATTTTCTCTTAAATTTAAAGGCAGATCATCCAGAGGATCGCTAAATTCACTGCGCAAGAATTCTAAATATCCATCAGAATTGAACTTTTCCCGGGGGAAATATAGCCCCACTATTTGAATATTTAATATACCACACCAAGCGTTGGTTTTAAACGAATATTGATTTTTACATTGAATTATAAAGTTAAGGTTTTGGTCAGCCCACCACCTACAATTTTGGTAACTTACAACAACGTTGTATCATATTTTTCTTTTTACCTTGAAACCAAAAGTAAAAGTCAATCCTAGCATGTAAATCACTTTCTTGAAGCGTATGGATAAATTTGGGCTTATATGGTAGGTACACATTTTTTTTTAGAATTCTTCTGATCGATTTCTCTGATATACCTACTTTTGCTTCTCTTTCATACCAAGGCATCGTAAGAACTTCACTTACTGATAATATATCATTTAAATTATTATCTTTGGTAGTTACAATTTTATGATGAGGAGTCTTGTATTTGTTTTTCACCGATCCACTCTGTTTAAATTTATTTGCAATTCTCAGTACAGTGGAATTGTAAATATTTTTATTATGTATATTGTTAAAAATATCTGATGTCTTATGAAAACTGCGATAATTTTCTCCGCAATTGTTTCAATTTTTTCCTTTAAAGGCAGCTTCCATTTTGACAAAAATACAATTAAATAAATGGTATCTATTTAATTTCTTTTTCACTTGTTTTCATGGCTATTTTGATCTTAGCTATATTGATCATGAAAAGGTTATTACATTATATTATTATTATTTAAGCTTCAAATTTGGACTTAAAGTTAAATTCCTATGTATTACAAATGAAAATACGTGCTTTATTCTGGTGGCAAATAAAATATGTATAAAAATATTTCTTATTTTTCAGTTTATTTATGATGACAACGATTAGAACCTGAATTTAACAACAAAAATTTTAGTTTTAGGAAGAAATATACCATTTGGAAGATAGCTTAAGTGCAAGTGTATCACAAAAAATCAGATTAAATTTTTTTGATTCCAAGAAAAATAAATTACGGTGTATAGCAAAGATTTCAATATTCAAAACCATAATATTTCTGAAACTGACTAATCTGATACAATGTTTCCAATTTTCTCTACCATAGTCCACAGAAAATAGGATTTGTGTACTATATGGTTGAAATCTACTTTTTATACAGGGTAATTCAGAAAAACCGATTAAATCTTATTTTTTTTATCAAAAATGAGCAGAATTATAATTGGATATAACTCTTAAATTGAAGCAATATTTCTTTATAAAAATATTTTTCAAAGTGAAAAATGGGGGTATTTTACTCTTTGCAATTTAAAATTCGTGACCCTTCCACGTATACCATAAAACTTTTACCAGATTTGATTGACGTTATTTTTGTTTGGAGATATGCAAAACTTTTTCAAGTTAAAACAAATATATTAAATTCAAAGATAAAATTTTTTCTCACATTTTGCGCACATTTTGCCGGTCATTATATATATATATATATATATATATATATATATATATATATATATATATATATATTATGTCGGATATTCTCACGGGTGTGATGTGTAATCGGAGGTTTTCGGGCATCCCGTGTATGTGCTGAGTCCCTCTCAGGACTGTAAGGCGGCTGACGTTTCGGTGAAACCCATTCACCATTTTCAAATCTCACTGTACGGCATCTACGAGCGAACTGACGCCTGCGACTCGGGTGCTGTCGGTCCCTTGTGAATGTCGGATGCGTTCGTTTTCCGAATGGTTCTGGCCAATAAGGTAGCGGCTCCTGCTGCGCATCATCGGCCCTGTTGCCAGTGTTTGGGGTTGCGTTGCCCAGTTGTAATCTGTTTCGTAACTAAGTGGCACTGGTTGATGTTTTGTAAGCAGAATTTTCCAAGTATTAGGTACTCGCTGGCTATCATCCCTGCTATTTAAATTGTTGGGCCTCTTTGCAATTTCAATGGTTTCCCTTGGGCCAGTGCAGAAAAAGTTGTTTTTTGCTTGACAGCGTTTATATGTTCATCTCTTCTGGCGTTTATTTTACGGTTGGTTTGGCCTACGTAAGATGAGCTGCATTCTCCGCATGGAATTTCGTACACTCCCTGCTTTTCTAGAGGGATTCTTTCTTTATGTATGTATATATATATATATATATATATATATATATATATATATATATATATATATATATATAATATGAATGGTTTGATTATACTGGGCTTCAAACAGTTCGTTCAAAAAATCGTTTTCACGACGTTTTGCCAAAATCCCATTTGGCATTTTCAAGTGCGGTTCGCCCCGTTTCTCGCTGAGAACTGACGGTGGTCTCTGTTGAATTTCGAGTTTTGTTTGGCTGGCCCACTTTCTGATTCGCAGGCTCCTACCCTCTGCCGAGTGCGATATATTTGATTCTTCTGTACTGTTCTCTCGTATATTGATTCATATTTGTTGTTTTGTTCCTTAATTTTTTATTAATATTTTTCATCTAGTTGGAATATTTAAAGCATCATCTTGTTGATTCAGCTGTCCCAATTTATGACTCGGACCTTGTAGTTTTTTACAGGTGTTATTTCTTTTGCTTTTTCAAAATCGATGGTATGTTCGGTTGTTTGGTGATGTTGAAATATAGCTGATGTTGTCTGTTTGTTTTTGGAACTATTTTTATGTTATTGAATTCTTCTCTCTCTGTTAGTCTTTTTATGTATGGGATTATGGCTTTGTTCCTTGTTGATCTTGGTTTTTGTTGTAGTATTCTCTTGTATTTTTATGGCTTTTTTATATCTAATTGTGAGAGACTATTCCGTTCTAGAGTTGCTGACATGTGTTTCATTTCGTCTTGTTTTGGGGTCGAGTTTTGTTAGGCGGAGAGATCGTGATACTGATGCGTTGACTACTGTCTGTTTTTGAGAGGGATGATGATGTGATTCTGCATTCAGATATCAGTCAGTGTGTGAGTTTCCGATATACGCTGAAACCCGGGATGTTATTGGGTTTCCTAGTTAAGAACAGGTTCAATAAAGAAAGTTTCTTATTTTGCTCGATTTCTAGCGTAAATTGGATTCTATTGTGGATATTGTTAGGTATACGAGGAAATCGTCTAGGTGATCTTTTTCATGTGGCCATATTATAAAAATATCATCCATATAGCGTTTCCAAAATTTCGGGTTTAAAGGACGAAATATATTATAAAAAGGTTGGCTAAAACTGGTAAAAGTGAGGACCCTATAAGTGCGCCATTTATTTGTTTGTAGATTTGGTTACTGAACATGAAATATGTGTTTTTAGGTAGTGGTCTGCAAGTCTAATTATGTAGGCTAAAAAATCTCCATTCATGGCGATTTTGTCCAAAGTCTCATCCAATGGTATGCTTGGATGTAGCCATTTTATGTCGAGATTTGTTAAGGTGTCATTTTCTTCGAGGTAAATGTTTTTAATCATTTTGGTCAGATGTTCGGAGTTTTTCACGAAGGAATCGGCCAGTTTGACTCTTGGTTGCATTATACTTGCGAAATATTTTTTTAGTTTTTGCATTGGAGATCCCATGGCGCATACTATTGGTCTGAGTGGTGCATTTGTTTTGTGTATTTTTTGTACGCCATACAGTTTTGGACATCTGCTTGATTTTTACCTTGGTATTATAGATTTTTTAGTTTCTGGGTGTAGTCCCGCCCACACAAAGCGAGGCTGTGCTAATAAAAAATGTTTCTTTCACTCAAAAGTTAATGACAAGTTTATAAAATAAATATTATGTGCCTCTTTAACTTTATGTATCTTTGCCTTTGTCCTTTTTGATGATATTTTTATGTTTCGGTATCACTTTTTATAATGCGGATCGATACCAAATATCGGTACTTTTATTAAAAATATCGCACATCCGTAGCATGAAGCTTTGTAATCGATATTCAATTAGGTGTACCTAGACGCTTGTGTCATATCATACCATTACCTTTTTCATTTCTAAACATGGAGTATATTAAAAATCAAGTTTTATTCGACTGATGCTTTAACTTTCCATAAGAGCAATACTATGGGGACTAATTTTAGAGTTTATTTTTGGCAAAAACCCACGGTAGAAAATATTTAAAAAATCAGAGGATGTAGAAAACATCCTAGATAATCAAATTTTCAAAAAAAAAATTATAATTGTATAACATTCTTAATATTAATTTTGTTTTATTAGCTGTGCCGTAAAAATTGCAACAACCAGTCACGACATCTCCTTTTTCAGATTAAACTAAATGACTCTTCTCTCCTTTACCAAGGCGCAGAGAGTTATTCAACGTTTATCATTACTGTGATCATAACTACCGACCTTATATACTGTTTTTCATAAAAATAAAATTGGGTAACGTCTTTATTGGCCCCGCAGGGAACCTAAAAGTACTGCAAAGACGTATTTTAAGAAAAAAAAGGGACTTGATAATGTCGAGACATATAAATAAAAAAGTGTTGAAAAAGTAAAGTTTACCACATTCCCGAATAACACTCATTATCAAGGGATGAGGGACGGCTGAACGGACTCTAAGAGATTTTTCGTAAAGTTCCTTAAGTTTTTTATTATTCTTTTGCTCGGTGAACATCTGAATTTCTAATGCAAATATTTCCAGCATTTGAGTCCCTAAAAGAAATAAGAACTCTTTAAAAAGTTAAATATAAAATGGATTTTACGCCTCTGCCAGGAAAGTCTGGTGACAACATACTCCATATATAAAACTCTGTTTTCTTTCAGCTGTTAGCAAAAAAATGTTCAGGACTTTTTTTTTAGGTATTCTTCGATCGCTTCCCTAGAAACCTGAAATGTGCCAAGAGTATTACTGGACATTTAAGATTGATGAGCCAAATTTAAAATCCAAGAAAGGCAACATGGCGTATTCACAAAGGCCGTTGTAAGATTAGCTTCATTTTATTAATAAACGGATAGAAGTTATACCAGGTGTCTCGTTAAAGTTATCGACCGGTTGTATCTCAGGAGATATTAGTCAGGGATGTTTCGGAAAAAAATATGCTTAAGTAAAGTGACCAAGATAAATTAAAATAATTTTAAGTTTCTGAATAGACCGTAAGAGGGCTTATCTTATTACATAAAATAGAAAAACAACAATTTCCCAAAAAATCAAATAGGTGCTCTTTATTGTTTTTGATATCTACCACTTAGGTTTAGACATTTTTTTGTATTTAACTTTTAAAATAAAGGGAGGAGAAGCTAGAAATATTGTTATTCAAAAAATACTGTAACATTGGATATCTTTATTTGATTTTAATAAACCTAATCATGTAGAATGAAAAAATAAATATAAATAAATATAATATTTTTACGTTTCTAAATAAGCCGTATTTGATAATATGAAATGGGAAAAAGAATAATATTTCAAAAAAATTAAATATAAATGTAGGTGTCATTTTATGTTTTCAATATCTATTGTTTATGTTTTAAAACTTCTGTATTTAACTTTTTCTTTTTTTAAAATGAAAGAATGTGGAAGGAAGAAATATTGATATTCAAAAAATATTGTAACTCTGGTTTACTTTGTCCAAGGCAATTGGATAAATCGTCAGATAGCGTCATTTGTCATTCTTATTGATTTTTTCAATATATACGAGAAATTTTAGTGTTCTTGGCGACTCTGAGTATCAATTTTTGGTTTAAATTTTGAAATTTGAGATGGAGGAACTTCTATTCGAATCAAAATTAATATGTAGGTGTTTTTGAGATCGACGAATATAAATTTTTAATTCAACTCCATTTGAATAAAATAACATTGATCAACAACATACAAACTTCGATAAGTAATCGTGTTTTGACTACTGATCCTCATTACGAAAGTGCACTTATTTTATTTCAATCACTCTTAGTTTTCTTGTGATAAGGTCAAGTTTATTTTTAATATTATAGCGATAAACGCATGTGAATGGTCGCAAAAACGAGTGTTTATATATTTTTGTTTGTATATTTGTTTAAGTTGTGTTGATTTTATTCAACCGTTATGCTCGTGCGAATATGTCGAGAAGGTAAATTAACGAGCCTAACTCTTTTTGTTATATTTGCGGTAAACTGTCTTTCAAAACACAAATGCGAAATTTTGCAAGTATTTTACTTCTTTGGTAGCCTATCAAGACAAATCTTAGGCACCTCATATTTGTTATGTAACGTGTGAAAAATTTAAACGATTGGAAGGAAGGATCACGTCATATACCGTTTGCTTTTCCCATGATATATGCTGAGCTTTGAGATGATGTTTTGAACTGATATTTTTGTCTTATTCCAATAAAAGGCGTAAATTCAAAGACGAAAAATACAATTAAATATCTTAATTTATCTTCGACACTAACACAGTCTGTCATACTGACAGTTTACTTATACCAGTTCGATCTACGTCGCTAGAGATTGACGATTCACAACCTTCCACTTCAAATCCAATTTAGTATTAATGACGATATTCTGATTTTGAGTTTGATAACTCAAAGAAACCTTAGTGACCTAGTTTGCAATTTGAATTTGTCAAAAAGCAGACAAAACAGTTTTTCGTTTGGAAGGATGGATTTGTTATATTGTGAAACTTAAAAAATATGCCATTTTCAAAATGTACTGTAATGATGCAAATTCAGTTATGGACATTTTGAAAATAGAATTTTATCTGTCTTCGTGCCGGTTGTTTATCGATTCATCCAAAATGAGTTAAAAGCAATTCAAGTCCATTACGGAAATTTATTTCCTTCTGTTCATCTAGGACAGACTTGTAATATGAAAGAAAATTATGAGAATATGGAACTATTACTTGAAAGAATCCAGTATTGTTGAATGCTATTTTAAAATTTGGGCGATTTAAGAGTTTTTACCCTACTACTTGGATTGCAACTGGGTTATACTAAATTCTGTTCCTTTTTATGGACATAGGGCAGTAGGGGCAGAACGAATCACTATAATAAAAAGTATGATATGGGCGTAAATATCTACTTCCTGGACAGAAAAATGGGAAACATTTACCATTTGTAAAGCCTGATGTATGTCTTCTGCCACTCTGTATCAAATTTGGCTTTTAAAAATTCTGTAAGAGCGATGGATCGCAATGGAAATAGATTTTTGTATTTGAAAGACAAATTCCTCAGAAAAAGTGATGCTAAAATGAAAAAGGGCATTTTTGTAAGATCTCAAATCAGAGAATTAGTAAAAGATTCAAAATTTGAAGAAAAAATGAACATTTTGGAAAATCAGCATAGCAATGCTTCAAGAACGTGGTTGCGAATTTTTTGGGTAACCATAAGAGTGACAACTACAAAGAGTTGACTAACAAGCTTCTGTTGACATATAAAGTTTTGGGTTGCAATATGTCGCTTAAAATTTATTTTCTGGACTAACATTTTGATTTTTATCCTGAGAATTTGGAGCCTGTAAGCACAAGAGGATGGAAAAAAAATTTAACCAGGACATGTCAAATATAAAAATACGTTATCAGGGTTGGTAGAGTCTAAGATGTTGAACGACTACTCCTATGCAATTAAGAGAGACCAACCGGAAGCCAAATATTCCAATAAATCGTAAATATGCAATTTATAAAGTATATGTTTTATATAAGTTTCCAGATTACTACTATTATTTTTTCTTTAAAAGTTATATTTATTTACCAAATAAAATTTATACGTGATAAAAAATTTAAAACTATTTATTTTAACTGACGTCACTCTATATTATAAAAAAAGACACAAAAAAAGTTTGTGTGGCACGATGAAGCTTAAATTTTGTTAACCAGTGTAGTTTTTTTAATATTCAATTTATAAATTTAGCGGTCTGCTCTGTAATGGGTATTGGGCTTTTAGTTAAAAAGTTATTACAAAGATTTAATAATTTTATGCTCAACTTAATTCATCCGAATTTCAGCTTTTCAGTCAATGCATTTAAGAACGGGTAGCTCTTATTTTTTTTTAGATTCTTCAAGGCCATGTTCAATTAATCTGTATTGTCTGGGATTTCTTCCGATGTCATATTTAGTAACTTTTCTTACTTTCTTGCCGTTATTATTCATTCTGGACTACTTTTGCTCCGGAAACAAAAGAACTTAGATCTACAAGGATACCAAGTTCTGATCCAACAGGAAAAATATTTTTGAAACTTCCATGAATACTTTGATTTGTCGTGGCAGTCGTAACTAATGTAAATAAAATATATTTACTTCTATTGAAAGTTTTGCTTGGCAATTTTTCAGTTTTCGTAAGTTTTAAATAATAGATACGCTCCTGCTAATAAAAAAAATATTTTACATCTCTTCCAAGAAAGTCTGATGACAACACATACACTTATAAAGAGTAATCTTTGGTAGCAAGATATTTTACCTATCTTATTTGCCGATCTGGCGACTCAAAATATATCCTTTTATTCCACCTTTTCCCCCTTTTGTGTCAGTTTTTACCCCAAAATTCTTGACGATAACAAAAGGGAAAAATTGAATGGGAGGCGTTAAATATTGTCGACAAAAGAAAAATTGATGGCCTACGATTTGGTAATGACATAACTTTTGACGTGAAGCTTTTTAAGATCGGCACAAAAACAAAAAGTACTTGAAAAAAACTTTAAAAATATAAATTTTTTTTATATTATTGTACCAACGTTATTGAATAAAGTTTATATTTTTTAAGTCTTATTACTTATTAATTATTAGAAAGTAGTATGGTGTCTTTTTGTTATTGACTTTATAACGGTTGAATTGAATTTATACTTTTCCTTTGGAGTCAGTTAAAAAGAAGTTAGTTAGTTAGTTAGTTTAAAGGTTAAAGGCGCATCAGTAACTCAGACCATTTAGCGCCTACTGTAGAAATTGTTGGGATCAGTTAAACCTTATTATAAAGATCAGTGTGCCTCAAGAAACACAATAAAAGTTTGGCTTTAGCAAGATCAAAAGACATAACTGTCACAAAGTCATTTGGAGTTAGATACCTCTCTCTAGCGTTTCTGTATAAGGGACAGTCAGAAATTATGTGTTTTATAGACAAAGGGGAGAGACAAGATGGACACTGAGGGGGGTCCTCGTTTTTAAGGAGAAAGGAATGAGTCATTCTGCAATGTCCTATGGCAATTCTCTTCCAAACAACATTTTCCCTTCTGGACAATTGGGGGAAGTGATATGTCTCTGAGAAGTTTCTCTTGATGTGGAAGAGTTTATTGGGGTTTTCTAGAGATTCCCAGCGAGCCTGTGCAATGTTACGAATAGTGTTATCAATGTATCTATTGAATTCTTTGGGGTTGAGTAGAGAGAAGAAAGGAAGGATTGCAGATTTTGCTTGAGTGTCGGCCAATTCATTCCCCTCTATGCCGATGTGGCTTGGGGCCCACATGAAAGCTATGCACAGATTACGTTGGGATCCCATTTTGAGGAGGTCAAGAATTTGATTCATGAGAGGGTGGGATGTGTTAAAGGCTTGGATCGATTTCAGGCAGCTGAGGGAATCAGAGATGATTAAATGATTGGGGGTGGAGGAGTGCTTAATTATCTCTCTAATGCACTGCTTGATAGCAAACAACTCAGCTGAAAAGATGGATGAAAGGGGATTTAACTTTGTTTTGTTACATGAAAAGCTGGTTACAGCAGCTGAGCCTACCCCTTGGTCCGATTTGGAACCGTCGGTAAATGATAGTTTGAACGATTTGAACCTAGAGTTAATTAGGCTAAGGAAGTGTTGATTGATGATGGAGGGTAAAGTATTGCTCTTATCATACTGCAGAAGATCCAAATTGATTTCAAAATGGGGATAATCCCAGGGGGGAAAGATCTGAGGGAGGATGGAGGTAGTATCAGGAATGGATATGTTATGAGAGGCTATAAACGCAGAAGCTCTGTCGTTGGCACCCAATGTGATATTTGATACGACCGGGAAATCAGAAGGGTTAAGGATTTTATCATAATCTAAAAGAAATGGTCTAGATTTGACTGATATGACGTATTTTATGAGAAGAAAAGAACGACGGAGATACAGAGGAGGAGTGTTAGTAATGGACTGAAGACTTACTATTGGGGAGGTGCGAAAAGCACCAGTCGATAATCGTAGGGCTTGGTTCTGGATAGGGTCAAGGGAAGAGATATACGAGGGTCTAGCCGAGTCATAGGCAACGCACCCATAATCCAGCTTGGGGAGAATGATGGAATTGTATATTTTGAGGAGTGTGTGGAAGTCTGAGCCCCAGGTGGTATGTGAGAGAAACTTTAATAAATTGAGATCCTTAAAGCATCGAGCCTTAAGGGAGGCAAAATACGGACGCCAGTTAAGCTTATCATCAAATATTAGGCCAAGAAACTCAAGTTGGCTGTCCATGGGGAGATGTCTACGATTTAATGAGATAGAGTTTAGTTTTAAGCAGTTTCTCTTTTTACAAAAGTGGGTGACCGTTGATTTAGACTGGCTAAAAGTAAAGCCTGTCTTCATTGCCCATGATTGCAGTTTCTGAATGCATAGCTGAAGTTGTCTTTCACAAGTGATAGAAGATTGTGAGGCAATGTATATAAGTAAGTCATCAGCGTAGAGTCTAGCCGTAATGGAGGGGGGAATATAGTCATTGATGGAATTCATAGATAGAAGGAAAAGGGTGCAGCTAAGCACTGAGCCTTGAGGGATGCCATTTTTGAGAGGGTGAGAGGGAGAAATATGGGTACCCAGGCGAACTGAGAAAAGACGGTCGCGAATAAAATTTGAGATAAATTTTGGAAGGTGACCTTTGAATCCTAGTTTATGGAGTTGAAGAAGGATACCATGTTTCCAGGTGGTGTCGTAGGCATTTGAAATATCTAGGGATACGGCAACCAGGTGTTGTCTCCTGCGAAAAGCATCCTGGATATCTATCTCAAAACCAACGAGATGGTCTGTAGTTGATCTGTTAGGGCGAAACCCATATTGATATGGGATTAAGAGATTTTTGGATTCCAGGTACCAGGAAAGCCGCTTGTTAATCATTCTTTCCAGGATTTTGCATAAATGGTTCGTTAGGGAGATGGGGCGATAGCTGTTAAGTTGGTTTCTAGGTTTACCATGTTTGTGGATAGGGATAAGGAAAGAGGTTCTCCAGGAGTTGGGAAATTGTTCATTTGCCCATAGATGATTGTAGAAGGCCAGGAGATATTCTAGCATGTTTGGTGGAAGGTTGACAATCATGGGAATGAGGATCCCATCCGGGCCGGGGGCAGCATCACGGGAGGAGTGTATAGCGAGGAGCAGCTCTTTCTGGGAAAATGGCATATTATAGGAGAGTGACTCTTTGGTGTTGAAGTTAATTGGAAGAGATTCAACAGAATTCTTGAGAGTGAGGAACTGGTCAGGATAGGAGTTATTTGATGATTTGTCCTCAAAAAAATCAGCAAATGAGTCACACAGGGAGTCGCGGTCAGTTATCCAGTTGTCGTTAATAAGAAGACCTGGGATGGATCTAGGAGCGGAAGGCCTCATACTATTAATTTTCCTCCACACCTCCCTGCTAGAAGATGAGAGGTGTAGACCAGAGGTGAAATTTCTCCATGCTGTGGATTTAGCCAGTTTGATGGTTCTTTTGGCGGCAGCCCTTTGTCTTTTAAAATTGATGAAATTTTCCGTTGAGGGATGTCTTTTAAATTTATTTAGAAGGGCTTTCCGTTTTTGGATAGCCTCCGAACATTCCTTGCTCCACCATGGGACTGGAGGTCTGTCTGGGAAAGACAGTATTTTAGGGATGGAAAGAGAGGCAGCATTAAGGATTCTGTCTTCGATGTCAGACAAAGTTTCGTCAACGTCATTAAAACTTTTGGGGGGAACTGTGAAGGATGCATGGTATAGAGGCCAATTTGCTTTCCTTAGATTCCATTTTGGAGCAGAAGGTCGGTCATTCTGGGGAGCCTCAAGGCTTCTCAGGATTATGGGAAAATGGTCACTGCCATAGGTATCCTCAAGAATATCCCATTGGAAGGAATTTGTTAAGGAAGGAGTGCAAATGGAGAGATCGATGGAAGAGAAGCTTCCATTCACAGGGCTTATGTAAGTAGGAGTCCGGTGATTGAGAAGGGAGAGGGAGAGGGAGAGTTCGTTAAGGAGACTCTCAATTTGGTGGCCTCTAGGGCTGATTGATTTTGAGCCCCATAGTGGGTTGTGGGCGTTAAAATCTCCTAAAATGAGGAAGGGATCAGGTAGAAGATCAATAGCTTCCCTCAGGACTGTAGATGAGATCGAGGATGAAGGTGGAAGGTATAAACAGCACACGGTGACAGGACAATCAAGATGCGTGGATATGGCGCAAATCTCCAGATCCAGGTCAATGTCTATGGATTGATAATCCAGGGAAGTGTGAATATAAATGGCAACACCGCCTGATGTATGACTCGGGTTGGGCCTATTTAAAAAATGAGCATTGTAATTCTTCAGGTGTATGCAGTTGTTGTCTTTAAAATTAGTCTCCTGAAGACAAATTATGGATGGTCTGTAGGTTTTAATTAAGAATTGTAGATCCTCTATACGCGGAGTGAACCCATTTAGGTTCCATTGAAGAATTGGAGCAAAGAATGGAAAGATTGAGAGAGAATAGACAAAGTATATCCAAAATTCAGGAATGGAGAGGATCGTTGAGAAGAAAAAAGTAACTGGAGAATTTCGTTAATGTTCCGTTGTATGATCGAGGGAGCCATTTATGTGGCTTTCTTATTAGATTTGGATTTGCTGGGTTGATCTATCTCCATTTTTCCACTCTGAGAGGAAAGGGAAGTCTCAGAGGAACTGCGAGATGATGTTGGTTTTTTTGCGTTCGATGGTTTTGGTAGGTTTTTAGAATCCTTTTTTGGAAGAATAGGATTCTGGGGGCGATGAAGGGATAGCTTGGAGGGTTTGGGGGGTGGATTATTATGGGAAGGAGGAGGGTTATTAAGGGAAGGAGGGGAGTTGTGAAGAGGAGATGGGGAGGGTTTTTGGGAAGAGGAGCGGGAAGGAGGGGGAAATAGAGAAGGGGTGGTTTCCTCTATGTTAGAGGAAGATTTGGTGGGAGGGTTGGATCCCTCTTGGGAATTTGTTTTCCTATGAAAAGGCAGTGTCTTGGCTTTCTCAGCGTATGAGATTGAAAAAGTGGGGTTCAACTCAATATATTTCCTTCTTGCGTCGAAGTATGTAAGTTTTTCGAGGGTCTTAATTCTTTGTATACCTAATTCTAATTTGTATACTTGGCATCCTTTATACCTAGGCGAGTGTGATTCTTGACAATTTACACAGGAGGGGGGAGGGTTACACGGGTTATCTTCATGTACGGGCTTGCCACATCTTGGGCATATGGGGGACTCGTTACATCTTTCGGAGGTGTGACCGAATTTCTGACACTTAAAGCATCTTAACGGATTAGGAATATAAGGACGAACCCGGATATGCAGATAGCCAGCCTTGATATATTCAGGTAATTTGTGGAGCTTAAATGTCAGAATTAAGGTCGCTGAAGGGACTATAGTGTCTCCTTTTCGCGTGTTGAGTCGTCTAACCCCAATTACCCCCTGGGATTGTAAATTTTCAAGGATTTCATCTGTTTCACAGTGAAGGAGGCCATTGCAGGTTATGACTCCTCTAATGGTGTTCAAAGTTTGATGAGCCTCAACTGTAATTTCAAGGTCTTGCAGTTTTTTCAAATTAATTATTTTGTCTACCTGTGATTTGTTTTTGAGTTCGATTAGCAATTTACCGTTTCTAAGTTTCTTGGTTGATTCGGTTTCACCAATGCTACCACATAAAGATTTATAAATGAGAAAAGGGGACACCTTTTCAAAGGAGCCCTCATTCCTCGATACCAGAAAGAATTTTTCAAAATAGGTTGGAGAGTCTTGTATCTCCGGCGAATAAATTCGAGGCCTTTTGTTAGGCCCGTTGTGTGAAGAAGAAGAAAAAGAAATTATACTTGTTCCCACGAGTAGCGGAGGAATAAAACCGTCGCCCACAGCAGTGCCCCGCATGCTGTGGGAAGGCATTAATTAAACCCAGAGGCGCCCGATTCTAGGAGTTCGAACAGTAGGGACCTAGCTCTCCCTAGGCCACGCAGTCCTTGGCCTGTTCTGTGTCACCGTGACTTTGGAGGGGTTTTTATGGTGGTCCCCTGCCACTTGGCCGGCCGGTCAAGGCAAGCCTCCACCCCCGGAAGGCACATCCTCAACAACCACCGGCCTTCCGAGAACGGATACACAAAGGACATCACAGGACTTACACAAACATGACTGGGGCCCCGGGGTCGTCACACCCGTACTAGAAAGGATAACCTTCCTAGCCCCCTGAGGGGCAGTTAAAAAGAAGAAGGCTAAAAATATTACAAAAATGGGTCCATATATAAAGTGTGATCAGTGAAGTCCGCGTCATATGGGATTTTTTTTTATTAATAGCTTTATTCGACATTTGACTTTGGCAACAATTTCTGCTTCAATCGAGATGGAATTTAACCGAAAAAATAGTAGTCACGTGATTAGCATTATCTGTCAAATTTAAATTCTTTTCTAAAAAAAATCAAAAGTGAAAACATCGAAAAAAGTTATTAGAAAAAGTTTTTCTAAATATAATTTTTAGCCCATATGCAATTTCAGCTGTATAAGATAATTTTAATTTTTTGCCCATTTTTTGTAAATCGCACCACTGTTGCAAAATAAGACTCAACGCAAACTTCTTAGTTTTGACAATGCTTCATCCCAGACATCTTTTGTTTAAAGTAGCACTGTATCAAAAGGGTGTTTTTTTACAAAATCCAAATAGCCCTATTTAAATTTGGTCACATGTGATGCAAAGTTTATTTGTTTCTAGTTCTGTATAAGGTAACTTCATAAAATAACTATTTTTGAAAACGTAGTTTGTGTCTAAAAGTAATACACATTAATAATAAGAAAATTGAAAATACTATAATTTTCTAATAAAAAATCAATTAAATGCATGTCAAATTCCATCATTTTAATTGATAACAAATTATTTTTGGTATTAGAATATTTAATTTAAAAACTTCAAATTTAAAATTACATTTCTATGTGCCTTCCACTGCGTTTAATACAAACAATTGTTCTTCTTGACACATCTTTAATGGAGTTTCTGATACTAGGGGGCCTTATTCCTAAAATACAGTTTATTATATTATGTTATGATTTTTTTATTAGAAAATTTGAGTCTTTTCAATTAAACTATTTTCTTAATATTTTAACCCTTTTAATAACATAGCGTCATAACAAATTTTAATAATGGAGTTTTAAATTAAATCGTTTAAATTAGATAAACTTTACGTAAAGTTAAATAAAAATTTATTTTCCACCTAATGCAGACTTTACTGATGACACTGTGTACTTGTTTGTCTTAATTATAATGTGTATTACTTTTAGGCACAAACTGCGTTTTCAAAAATAGTTATTTTATGAAATTACCTTATACAGGGTCAAAAACAAATAAACTTTGCATCACATGTGACCAAATTTTAATAGCCCTATTTGGATTTTGTAGAGAAACACACATTTAACATGGCGCTACTTTAAATAACATATGTCTGGGATGAAGCATTATCAAAAATAAGAAGTTTCATGTAGGTTGCGTTGATTTTTATTTTGCAACAGTTAGGCAATTTAGAAAAAATGGGCAACAAATCTAAACTATCTTATACAACGGATGCATATGGGCTAAAAATTGCATTTAGAAATGTTATTGTATTAACTTTTTTCGATATTTTGAGTATCACCCCATTTTGAATTTTTTTTGGAAAAAAAATTAAAATTTGCTAATGCTAATTACGTGATTACTATTTTTTGGTTAATTTCATTTCGATCGAAGCCCAAATTGATGCCAAAGTCAAATTTCGAATAAAGCTATTAATAAAAAAAATCTCATATGATGCGAACTTTATTGGTCACACTGTAAGCATAAAAGTAAGTATATAGAATGTGGATCCTATAGAAGAACGTTGGTTCACGATCAGAAAGAGACAGAGCGTTTTCAGCGAGTAGTATCTTATCTCTCCTTCTAATGGTGGTGAGGTGAAAGGGATATTCAATGACGTTGGGAGTGTCATGCTTTAATTTTTTAAAAAAATAGATTTGAAAAGGACAACTATTGCGGTTATATTGAAGGTTATTTTGCAATGTTGCCAGATTTTAAAGCTTTTAGTAGCAAAAAAAGATCATTGGTTGTATGTGGATGAACTGTTTATCTTATATATATATATATATATATATATATATATATATATATATATATATATATAGTATGTTCTACCAGAGCCAGTATTCAGTGCTCCGCGTCCGTGTAACGCGCCGTAGTATATACCCGAAGAAGTAACCCGACTTACTTAATCGATAGAGAATCACAAATTATAGTTTTATACAAGAAAATCTGTGAAAAATCTATTATTTAATGTGTTTTATACCACCCAAAAATAATAAATAATTAATACCTATTAGCTAGTGAATTATTAAATTTACAACAATAATATCTGACAGATTTAGGTACATTCTATTACAGAACTAACCTTTATGTGGATCCATATCGTTCTCATCACATTTGCAGCTATTTTTTAATTCTCTTATTATTCCAGCTAGTTTAAAGAATTCTCCTCGTTCCAAAAACACTTTTCCAAGTTTGGTATTCGTTTTAAACCATAACCTTTCATTTTTAGCATTCCTTAATGCTTCCAAGGTAGTTTCATAAAATTTCTGCAGCATTTTAATGTCTTTTGAAGTGGAAGTGTAATCCAGTATAGAATTGATTGATTTCTCCCCGTGATTTTTCGTTACGGCATGATTAATATATCCCAGCAATTCTTTATATCTGGCCATTGTCTCTTCGTAGTTGTTGAGTTGGAAATTAATTTTTACTAGTTGTTTTAAAGCTTTGAAGCCCCATTCTCCCTTATTTTCGCCTTGTATATCTAATACTTTTTGAAAAGCAGGTATGGCACTTCTAGGGTTCTCCTCTTTCATGGTTTTTGCTAGGTAGTACTGGTTCTCCAGGTCAACATCCGGCTCTGAGGTACTATCTTCGCTGTATTCGAGACCGTATTCGGTATCAAAAATATAATCCTCACTCATTATTATGTTTATTTGCCGATCAATGGATGTATTTGATCTTTATCAAACACCTTATTTTGTCACTTTGACGTTAAATTAATTTGAAACGTCTAATAATGTTATTTGAGGAATATCAAGGCTACTTGATTTTCAGATAGTGCTATTGTTAATGCTAGGGCATAGCTGTCTAGATGCAAATGGTTTTAATTCCGTTAATAGGTATAGACCGGGGCTGATCTGTTTTTGGTTGGCTGTTGAGAGTGGGCACGGCAATTTTTGATCTAAACCCTTCAAAATAATGCCCATAACAATAATTGAGACATGCTTCCTCTCAAAAAATACTGCTACATTTATTTATTTAACAAAAGTGAAAAAAAGTGAAAAAAAGCGTTTTTCTCCTTTTCTTCCTTATAACTTTGAAAGTATTCATTTTAAAGAAAAGTTGAAAAGAAAAAGTTTCATAATTAAATTTCCTACAAGATAGGGTTGATTAAAAATATTAAAATGTATTACCCTCGTTTCAAAATAGTAAGAATTAAAAAAAAAGCCAAAAAAGGAGTTATTAAACGATTTTTTTCGACCAGTGGCATTTATTTGAAGTCCTTCATATTTGGGAAAAAAGAACTTCATGTTATGATAAAACAACATGCTGAATTTCGTTAAAATTGGTCGGATAATTTTTTCATAATGATTTTGCAATCCAATTTTTTTCAAAAAATTGAAAATTTTTCAAATTTGATTAAGTCTTAGATCGGAAAGTTACACACTTGAAATTTTCTCTACATATACTAGAGATTTCAAGCTTTCAAACGCTTTTTTTTTAAAATTAAAATCGGATAATTAGGGTTCGTTCAGGAATTGTTTAAAGTTATTGTTGAATATCTCCGCAAATTTTCATCGAAAAACTTTTCTGAAAACATGGTTTGAAAGTATTCAGAAAGACGCTTCTTTTGAACAGTTTAAATTTTATCAGTTGGTTACCGAGATACAAGCTGCCAAAGTTTGTATCTTCAAATATGTTTAAAAATATTGTATCGCTATAACTTAAAAAATATGAACTTTTATGACATACTTTTTTAAAACTATATTTTTGTTTTTATGTTAACTGTACGAATAAAGTAATTTCAGAACATTTTTTTTTGTATTTATTTGTTTAAACACTTATTGTTTAAACAATTTTAGAAATTACATTCAGATGTATTGTATTCAGCAACTTAAAATATATAAATCAACTAACTTTGTCTTTAAAAAACCTCATACCATAGGTTATAATGTGCAGTGTATATAATGCATAAATAACGTAATTTATTTATAACAAAAAGAACGCATGATGGACACTCGGTATAGTGAAATTTGAACTCTTCTATTTACGCGACATCAGTTTAAACAAAAAATTATCAAAACTGTTTCATTAGAAGCCGAGATAACGACATTTTTTTTGCACTTACGTATTTTGAATCTGCAGATTCAATTTTAGAGCGAGAGCTTCCCCCTCCTTTTTGAATTTTTTCACACGCGTGGACGATTTCCTTTTTCATTTCTATTCATATTGCCGATAACGTAAACATGTGAATATTTTTGTCCGAAGAATCAGCCCTAAATTGTTTATAAGTTCGCCGTTTGACAGGTTGAATCTTGGTAACCGAATGACAAAATTTTAACTTTTTTTTAAAAAAAAAGCGTCTTGTCGAGAACTTTCAAGCCATGTTTTAAGAAAAATTTTTCGACAAAAATTTACGGAGATATTTAATTTGTTTATAAGCAAGAAATTTAACAATAATTTTAAACAATTCCCGAGCGGGCCCTAATTCTCCGATATCAATTTTTAAAAAAAGTTTGAAAGCTTGAGATCTCTAGTATATGTAAAAAAAATTCCGGTATATGATTTTCCAATTTAAGACTTAATCAAATTTGAAAAATTTTCCATTTTTGAAAAAAAAATTGAATTGTAAAATTATTATGCAAAAACTATCGAACCGATTTTAATGAAATTTAGCACGTTGTTTGTTATATAGGGTTATTTTCCTAAATATGAAAGTCCTCAGAAAAATGTGGGTGATCGAAAAAAATCGTTTAAAAAACTACTTTTTTGTGAAGATTACTATTTTGCAACAAGGGTAATAAATTTTAAGATTTCTAACTCTTGCTTATATAAAATTTAATTACAAACTTTTTTCTCGCTTTAACTTTTCTTTAAAGTGAATACTTCCAAAGTTATAAGGAAGAAAAGAAGAAAAAAATTTATTTTTAAAATTATTTTTTCACTCTTAGTTACATAAATAAATATAGCTGTATTTTTTGAGAGGGAGCATATCTCAATTCTTAGGTGCCTTATTCTGGAGCGTTTAGGGCAAAAATTAACGTTCCCCTTCTCAACATCTAAATCATGATAAATTTTTACAGATGAGCCCTGGTCTATTATTCTTTCAAGGGCATGTGAGTAAAATATTGTAAATGACGATATAGTCCGGGAGCTCAGTGGGTTTTTGTAGAGACATGGCTTAACCAAAGTTTTTTATATTTATCTTGACTCTTGATTTCGATTATCGGGAGTAGATTCATAAAAAATGATCAGGTAATTTATTATAAACCTAAAAATTGTTAATAATTAAGAAAATTGTTTTTTTTTGTGAAATAAAAAATATTTTTGTATCTCTCGGCCAATTCTAAGCAAAAAGTGTCTTTTGTAATTTTTCCATCCGATGGACAGTTTTTGAATTGAAAATCGTTAAACATTTGGAAAATAGCATTTTTTGTCACTTTTCAACATGAATAACTTGATTAAATAAATATTTTCTAATTTTGCGCCCAGCAATTGAAAGTTCAAATTATAAACTACAAATTGGGATTAATCGCAATGCGAAAATGTAATGTCTTTATTGTTTTTTAAACCTATAAACAAATAGCCTTTCATCAATTATAACATACGCGTCGTCGTGTATGAAAGAAAGTGGAAGTCGACTTACGGGCACTCACCTAGTCCACATAATTCGTTTTAGCTGTCGCTGATCGTCGCACTTTAAACACCTTTTAATATATATCTATTTTAATTTATTAATTATAAGCATTTAATTATAAAATAAACAGTACGGTATAAGGAACTTCATTTATTATAACTATGTTTGAGAGCGAGCGGATTAATGCCTGTTCTACATAATAATTACAATCACTTTTTAAAATGTGGCATAATGAATAAAATACAATATCGTACTGCAGTAAGGATATTGTACAGCGTTGTCCTTATATTTTGACAAGCTCCGGTGATTTTATTATAAAAGTTAGGAAAAAACTTTAAATACATAAAGTATTGGATTTTTTCTATATCGCCAGAATATGTTACTAGAAAAAACAAATGCTAATGAAAAATTGTATTTTTTTAAAAATAAATTCGCCTGTATATTACACAATATTAAAATAGAGCTCAAAATTCCCTTTTCAAAAATATATATGTTGCCTATGTTTGCTGCAACCGTTTTTAAAATATTTATCTCAAAATATTAAATTTTGTCGCCATAACCATGTAAATTATAAAAAAAAATGTTGTTTCATGAGGACCATAATATACTATAGTCGTATTATAATATAAAATCAAGTAAGCTATGAGAAAATAATTATACACTCTATTGACGGAAAAATAATTTTATTAATTTTTTTTTAAAGTAGCACGCTACATCCAGTCACACTTTATTTTCACCTTTAAATTACAAATAATACTTAAAATTTAACTAAACCTAAGAACAACCACCAACACCCATGCCGGACTTTTTATTAAAAATAACTACTTAGAAATCAAATTTTCTATTGTTTTATAACTTACATGGGTATGGCGGCTTTTCGCAAACATAAGCAACATAGGTATTTTTGAAAAGGAAATTTTCAGCTCTATTTTAATATTTAGTAATATACAGGGTGTTCTATTTAAAAAAAGTGAATTTATTTAAAAATATACAATTTTTCATAAGCATTTGTTTTTTTTCTAGTAACATATTCTTGTAACATAGAAAAAATTCAGTAACTTATGTATTTAAAGTTTTTTTTAACTCCTATAATAAACTCACCAGAGCTTGTCAAAATATAAGGACAACCCTGTACGCATTTTCAGATTCAGTGATTAGAACAATTATGATCGCATTAGAATCTCCGTGCGCTAATATCTAATTAGGTTACAGTTTGTTAATAATGCGACAGTTATACAGGGTAGCAATACGAGTAAATCCGAACAAGATTATTTTTTAACATTATCTTGTGTCTATTTGTCAAGAAAAGAAAAATTGCATAAATTTAACCAGTGCTGATCGGGCTGTGTTTTGTCGCTTGGTAAAGTTACTTTATAACAAACTTTGTGCCTGTAACTATAGACTTCAAACATTTTATTTAGTGTCAAACAACTTTAAATAAACATTAATTCAATAACAGATGACCAATGAGGGCCATAAAAAATATACATAAAAAAATCTTAAGCCGAGTCCACATTAGTACAAATTTACGTTGTGGCTGGAATGCGGCAAAAATTTGAGGTTACATATACAATTTATGCGAGTGTGGACTTGCATAAATTGTATATGAAACTACACATTTTTTCGCATGCCACACTAGACGTATATTTTTGCTAATGTGGACTCGGCTTTAGATGTTTTAAAAGTTAAATAGGGAAATCTAAAAAGAGAAAATATTGACTTAAGTAAAGACAATATTAAGGAACCCAAAAAAATTAAGTTTAGTCGAGAATCAGTGTCAACGCGATTATCAACGATGCGCTGTAATAGGTATGTGATAGACACTAACAAGGAAAGTTATATAGAACGTCCCGATTATTTGAAGATCAAATTTACAACAAAACTGTTCACCAGAGAGCTAATTATCCTTAAAAATCAAGTATTACGCTCAATGCTTTATATGGTAGAAAGTATTAAAATTTTAAAAATGGAATCATCAATACATGCAAAAATAGTTATAATAAAATGGTATTGCTTATTCTATTATATATATATATATATATATATATATATATATATATATATATATATATATATATATATATATATATAATGGGGGAAGTAGTCGCGACTGACTAGTTAAGAAAAATATTCAGAACTAGGATTATTGGGGATGCAGTCTATTCATAAATTAGTAGGCCCTGATAAGGAAAAACCCTTGTTTCATTCTGTCAAGCTTTCGAGAATTTATTTTTCTCTTCTTCAGGATATCTCTACAATATTAATTTTAAAGTTATAATTTAACCTAACCTATAATTATTAAGAAACTCACCAGTGTAGTTTGAATATAAAACAAGTAGACATATGAAAACAGGGGAACAGATCCACCATTAAAACTTTTTAATTATATTTAACGGCATAATATGATAGGATTGTTCAAATTGAACAGGAATAATTTGATTATTTTAAAAAATCCACAACAGCAAATATCTCATTTGAATATTTCACCATTTTGTAGTGATAGATGTCAGGTGTCAATTAGGAACAGTGGTTTGTGTTACTTGTATTCACTGTCATTGAGTAAACAGTGGCGTAGTCGAGTGTGGGTTTACCAAAAATTACTTGTTAAATATTTTACATGATATAAGAGCAAAAATGGAAAATGCTTATTCAACTGGAGATGGATTGTCCAGGAGGCTCAAATACTTCTCTTTTCCTAACTTTAGGATATAGCTGTAAATGACATTCATATTCTCAGTGTCGCTTTTTATTCATTGAGTTGTCATCTTGATTAATATGAACCATTTCGAGGAAGAGCCTTTTATGATATGAAGGAACTTTCCAGAATCTCAGTGCCATCCCAGTTCATAGAGTGGTCAAGATCAAAGACATGTTCAGCCAGAGTACAAGAGGACAAACCTCTATTGATATCACTAAGATGAGAAGTGAGTCTGTCTTTGAGGCTTCTGGAAGTCTGACCTATGTAAACTAACTGATAGTTGGCACAAGAAACTTTGTACACGATACTGGACGTCTTATTCACCTGTAAAGGTGTTTTTGTTTTAGAGTAAATTTTAGAGAGTTAATATTTGTCTTTTAGCTATTTTAATATCTGTATGTGTGTATGTGTGGAAATATTCATTAATTTATCCAGGAGACCTTCTATGTGAGGTGATGCATAGAAAAACGAACCTGTACTATTGTATTTGAAATAGTTTTTACTAAATTTAAAGATTAAGTATTGAGAGGACGAGGTTGATAAGGAGTTTCAATAATGTTTTCAGGAATATTATATCTGGTATTATAAAGAAATTTTGTAACAATATTGTCTGGGTAAGAATTCTCCAAAAGCATACCGTTAAGCTGGCGTAATTTCTCTGATCTAAAATTCGGATGTTTAACTGCTCTATTATCCATGCCTAAGATAAGATTTATTTTAGATCTCATAGGACGGCACGAATGGTAACTTATGAATCTATTAGAATAATATGTTTTTTTATACCATTTAGTTTTTAAAGTGTTTTCAATCGTACTTATATTTGTATATGTTAGTTATACATACGAATGAAAACACTTTAAAAACTAAATGTAGTTCTCGACTTGAATTATAAATTGTTGGATGCAGAATTTGAAAATATTTATTTAATCAAAAGTTATTCATGTTGAAAAGTAGCAGAAAATGTTTAACGATGTTTAACGATTTTTAACTCAAAAACTATGCGTCAGACGAAAAAATATGAAGAGACACTTTTTGCTTAAAATTGGTCGAAGAATACGAAAATAATTTTATTAAAAAATTTTTTTTCAAATAATTAACAATTTTTTTTTACCTGACAATTTTTTGGGAATCCACCCCCACCCTCGATATTTGTAAGCAGGTGGTCAAATCATATAAAATAAACTTTGTTGTACCCATATCTCTTCATCGGCTACGAAAACCCACTGGTCTCCTCGACTATAATGAAAATTCAAAACTATTTTCGCTGCCAGTTAAAACGTCATCTGCTTTTTTTCTCTGTAGAGCTTTAATACATAATTTATATATTTGCTAACATGTTTTTCTTTTAAGCAAATTAAGTACATTTACAGAATTTTAACAACATTTAAACATATTTTTTTAGATAATAGAATATTTCATATGAAATATTTAGGTTATTTTAATAAATAAGCTATTTAAGTTTGACAATACTGCTCCAGTCCATCCCATATCATCCCAGCTTATTTGCTATTATCATTTTTCCTGGCGTTTTTCGTTGGCTTAGCTCGTTCGATATATTTTTTTTGTGTTGAAGAGATTTTTGTTCCACTTTTATCTTATTATGGGTAAGTTCTATATATCTGTGTTCAAATAGAGTTGACATTTATTGGGTACCTTTTCATTAACTATAGGTATACCTAAAAGCTCTTTTTTTAAAGTAGCACGCTACTTTTTGGCTTTCGGCCATTCGGCCATGCAGCCAGTCATACTTTATTATCATCTTTAAATTACAAATAATACTTGAAATCTAACCGAGCCTAAGAATAACCACAAACACCCATGCCGGACCCAGGTTTCGAAGCCGGCATCTAAGTGGTGCTAGACCACAACGATACCACTGCACCACCTAGATGGGCTAAAAGCTCTCAACAATGCGAATATGAGACCAATATTATGTTTGGAGGTATTACAATCTGACAATTATTATTGCCATGAACTTCAACTGTTTTTCAACGCCAACTTAGGAAAATGCGTATCTGATTTTATGTGTTCTATAATGCTATTCGTCATATTTTGTCTTGTTTATTTGATTTTTTTCTAAGAAAAAAAATTAAAATGTGCGTTTTTCATACTTTTGGGCAATTAATAATTTGAATTACTTTAGGTATTTTCTATTTACCTTCATAAACATTTGCTTTAAAAATTAAGTAATATTGCTAAAAACCAATGTTAAAAAAAATACAATAATTTGCGTGAGTAATTAAAAAAAAAATAAACAGGAACTTATTTAATTAAATTAAGAAAAGTTTTCAGTGCCAATATTTTGAAAGCAAGGTACCACTAGTGATATATTACTGAAAAATTAATTTAAAATGCTGTCTAACGATCTAATAAAATTGATAGGTTTTCATATGAAATAAAAAATTTAAAATCTCCTTCGGAGAAACCTTAATCGATGTTCAGTGGTTTTTAGGGCAAAAAACTAAAACTTCAATGAAATAAAATTTTTATAAAAAAAAATTGAACCGACTTTTAAATTTTTGAAGTCGGCGCTAAACTAATACCTGTCAAAATGTGATTCGCGTAAATAGTTTAAAAATATTTTATTTGTGATTGTTTTCTCACTATAATTTGTATATATTAGTGGTTTTTATTTCATTTAGAAATAATTTGGCGCCAATTTCAAAAATTTCAATTTTATACAAATATTTATAGTTATTTTTCACTTTTTAGCGCACTTTTAGAAGTCGGTTCAATTTTTTTTATAAACATTTTATTTTTCGATTTTTAGTTTTGAATTCATTAGAATATCCATAAATTAGTAGAACTAAGTACTAATCGAGATTAGTGTACCTCGCAATGACCCCAAGGTGGTAAAAAAGTACACATTTTATCCAAAGTTGTAAATCACCCTAAAGTGGACCACTAAAAATTCTTTGATTCTTAGAGTTCTCCAAATACCAGTGAAATTGTGTCAAACAAATTTAGTCTATCATAGTAAATCTACTATCTTACATTTTAAATTAATTTTAGATTGGTAATTTAGGTCCCAAAACCTTCCAATATCAATATCTAGAGATGTAGAATCTTTAGTCCGCCATCTAGGATTCTTTATCCGCCATATTGAATATGCCATATTTAATTTTGTTTTAAATAATTTCAGATTCGTAATGTGCGATCCCAAAAACCCCCAACATCAATTTTGAAAAAAATCGGACAAAATTAATTCTTTTTCCGCCATATTGGATACGCCATATTAAATTTTTTAAAAATAAATTCAGATTCGCTTTGTGCAACTCCGAGAACTCTTCCATACGAATTTTGGAGAAAATCAGACAAAATTGATTTTGTTGTCCGCCGTATTGAATCTGCCATAATGAATTTTTAAAAAATAATTTCAGATCTGTTATGTGCGACTCCGGAAACTCCTAATTACTAATTTTGGAGAAAATCGGACAAAATTGATTTTTTGGTCGGCCATATTGGATCTGCCACATTGAATTCTTTAAAAATATTTTGGATTCGTTATGTGCGACCTCGAAAACTTATCCACACCAATTTTGAAGAAAATCGGACAAAACTAAATTTTTTGTCCGCCATATTGGATCCGCTATTTTGACTTTTTTAAAAATAATTTCAGATTCGTTGGGTACAACCCCGAAAATTTCTTTATACCAATTTTGGAGAAAATCGGACACAGTTAATTTTTTTGGCGCCAATTTGTCAGCGCCATCTTGGATTTTACTGCACCAATATCGTCCAAAAAAATATTGGACCACCGTAGTAACTTCCTGAATATAACGTAAAACATTTTATTCAAATCGGTGCCGCCGTTCCGGAGTAATCGGTGTACATATATAAAAATACATAGTCGACGAATTGAGAACCTTTCAGAAGTCGCTTAAAAATGGAATTTATATTTTCAGTATGAACAAAATTTAAATTTGCAAAACGATTATCTCGTTCTTAAAAAAAAAATAAAAATATATATGATAAGACAGTTTTTATTCTCTCGGCAGAAAATTAAAAATTCTGCTGACGTTCATTTGCCATCACTGCATAAAATAAAGGACTATTTTATTAAAGTTACTTCCAGTTCGTTAATAGATGGCGCCGTGATGCGAATCGAAAACATTGTTGTAACATTTCTCTAACTTTCTCGTTTTCGATGCTTGCGTTACTTGAATTTTGGAGCGTTTAAATTTTATTTGAATACCGAAACATGAAAAAGTGCTTCATTTCTGTAAATTGGGAAAGTTTAATTTTAAATTGAAAAGGTATATTAAAAGATGCAGATCTCCCAGGAAAATAAGGACTTTATAAATATAGTCTTGTGTTACTAATATTAACAGTAATCCTTATAAGATGCATATTAATTGTCAGATGTTATCCAGTGAGATAGTCTTTTTTTCTCTAATTTTGACTAAACTTGAAAAAAGGTTTTCCGGACATGATTTGGCCATTAATATGCGTGCATCTCTTAGTTTACTTAACGTATGGTTTTTGAAAAGCATTTTTGGCGAGCCAACCTATTTTTGATTCTACAATAGCAAGTTGCGTTTATTGATTGACAATTTTTCAGTCAGGGCACAGTAAGTAAAGACATAATAAAGCGTGTAGAAAATTGCCACGGTTTATATACAAATTTGTTTCTAATTTTTCTGTTAGAAAATTATTTAAAGAATGTTAAATCTTGACGAAGTTATTTAAATACAATTAGTTTCTCATAGTTCACTGAACTTTGCTAAAATTTCCTAAATTATACAATATTTCACCACCTTTCACAATTAAACGTAAAATTCATTTCAGCCGTTTGGCCACAGGTCTTGTTGTATATATTTCTTCTGTTTCAGTCATACTATTTTGAAAAAGTGGGACAGGGCATAGATGTCCTGAATGACTTGTTAAACTTGGAAACTGCATTTAGAATATCAATTTAGAATGAGCATTTCTACAAGCACTTTGAATATTTGATTGAATTCTGTTTCAAGTTAAGCGAATATAGGGGTAGGGCCTGTTCTAGATTTTTTTTTATCGCGGGCAAATCTACATATTGCCACCATTTAGTGGTAATAAAATGTGCTTATTTAAGAGTTAATTTGCTGCTCCTCAATCTTACTACAGTTTGTCACCGTTTATGACTGGACTTGATAGATAGCGAACTGACAGTTACTGCTTTACTACTGCTATTTCCTAAAACAAGTTCTAATTCCAAAGAACAATTTCTGATATTCTACCCAATCTATATAATTAACTGTATATTACAAACTTGTAGCCACTATGTAAAAGACTGTATCTTCTTATTCCCCAGACAATTTGAATTATTAGGTAGACTCAACAAAGTAAAGTTTTAGTTAAAGGTAAAGTTGTTGAATTTTTTGTAAACTTATATAAGTTTTTGTTGAATTGTTGTAATGAACAAGTTATCTTTTTAGTGAAAAAAAGTTAATAGGTTCGGGGTAGTTGTTTATATTTTTATATAAATTAACAAACAAAATAAGCCAATTAAAGACATTTTTTCTTGACAAAAATGCTATCAGGATACCGACTTTGCCGTCATACTAAGTGATATTTTGTTATATTTTCTACTCTCTACTATGAACAATTAATTGTTATAAACAACTGAAACAAAAAAATTGCGCTTTTCTCGTCTATTGCTTATAAAATCAAAATTAATAAAGAAATTTCGATAGTATAATGGATAAATTGTAGATAATAAGCATACCAATAAAAAGAGCTCTGGATAGACACAATCCGATAATTAGTAACAAAGGAAAATAGAAAAACTGGAAGGTTTTTTCAAACATTTATATCTTCGTTGTTTTTCAAGTTGTAGCCTTGGACCTTCGCAAAATAATAGTAATTTAAATGTACTTTATATGTGCTATAACTAGGTACTGTCGGTTCATAAGTTTTTGGACAATTGCTATTTGAAATTTTTAGTGCCTTATCTTTCAGCGTACCTAGATGGGTCATGAATAGTCCGATTGTAATTTTGTAAGAAGATTTTGAAAGTAAAAGTATCTATTCTATAAGCCTGTATTTTTACAGAAGATCTGTGAAACACTGAAAAATGCTGACCGAAAGTCGAATGGGAGGGGCGCGACAGCCGAAAGGAGACCATTTGACCCATTGATTTTTTTCCCTCAGTAGGCGCGTTAGTCGACTTTTTTCACGCGCTTCGCTGTTTTTGGTCATGTTTGTTAGCACTTTCTATATATTTCACAGACTTTTTGATGCAAAATGAAAATATAAGCTTATAATGTTTTAAAAGTCTTTTTCAATTCATTTTACCCACTGTGCGAACTCAAGTGATTGGAGGGGCACTGGAGTTATGGTGATAGCCAGCCTCGTCCTTGAGAATTTAGTCGCAATTGAGCAATT
Source organism: Diaprepes abbreviatus (assembly GCA_034092305.1). NCBI lineage: Eukaryota > Metazoa > Arthropoda > Insecta > Coleoptera > Curculionidae > Diaprepes > Diaprepes abbreviatus. The sequence goes on from JASJET010000206.1 coordinate 1,145,896, forward strand.
TACAGAAGCGGAGTGTGAATGTTGCGTGCTCGAGTTATACAAAACCAATAATTCTGCCATTATAGTGCAGTGAAAGTTTTATAATCTTCATCGATTACGTCCCATAAATGAAACACTGAGTACTCAGCTCATCGAAACATTGGTACATAAATTTGAAGAAGGGTTGACGATAAGCAATCCTCGGACTGGGCGATCAAAGTAAGGAAAATGTGGAAAGCATATGTCAGTAAGTTGGAGCGATTCCCGGTCTCCCTATTTACAAAGGGGCAAGTGTCTTAAATCATTCTAAAAATTCCCTACATCGCATAATGCATAAAGAATTGTGTCTCCACCCCTACAAGATACAGTTAATTCAAGAATTAAAGCCAATTGATGGTGCTGAGAGACTTAACTTCGCTAACCAAATGGTTGATTGATTTTCAATCTTCAACATTTTTTTCTCGGATGAGGCAAATTTCCACCTTAATGGCCACGTTAACAACCATTACTGGAATCGAACGACTGCAAAACATAAACATCAGAGGTAACTTCATTTACAAATAGTCACTGTTTGAGCTGCAATGTCGACGCGAGGAATAATCGGCTCGTACTTTGTCGAAGATTAAAGAGGTCGCAGAGTAACTGTTAATTAGAAGCTATATGTGATGATTATTAACAACTTTTTCACACCAGCTTTGCAAGATTTTCCTGAATCGAAATACATGGTTCCAGTAGGATGGAGCAACATCGCACAAGTCTAACATGTCTGTACCGGTTGTTCGTGAATTTTTTCCTGAAAAATTGATATCCGGACTAGGTGACATAAACTGGCCTCCATGTAGCCTTGATTTGACACCAATCGATTTTTTTTAGGGCTATCCTAAATCAAAGGTTAGAATAATAATCCTATCCCTCTAGATCAATTGAAACAAACTATCAGAAAAGATGTAAGTAGTGATCACGGAGAATACGTGATGAGCCGTTCTCAGAAATTTTGACTTCCGTTTAGAAGTGTGTCAGCGAAATAACCGAACACATTTAGACGATATTATCTTTAAGAAATAAATTCCGAGGGACTACTTTATTACATTTTTTTTAATAAACTAATATATTATTTGAATATCGATTTTTTATTTTAAAAAAGACTTTTGGTATATCTTGTTACTTTTAGTTTCAAAATATTTTTACAAAATTGAAGTGGGACCATCCATGACGCATCTAGGTGCGTTGAAAGATAGTGCACCACATTTCTTAAATGACAATTGCGCAAACGCTAATGAACCGACAGTGTCCAGTTTTGTCATATATAAAGTACATATAAATTAGAATTATTTTACGAATGACCAGTGTTACAACTTGAAAAATGACTGAAATATAAATTTCTGAAAAAACGCAGAATATTCCGGTTTTTCTTGTCTTTCTTCGTTACCACCCAAATAGCATGAAATATTGCAGTAGGCTTTCAGCACGCTTTCGAGAAAGGTTCGAAACCTTGCAAAAAGCTTTCGTGGAAGCCTGCGGTAATTAGCTAATATTCGCAACAATTACTAATGGAAAGATTGCATCTAAGCTTAATATAACCGTTCAGGAAAGCATAATGTAAGATATTTTGGTAAGCTTACGTCAAGATTCACGTCAGTTCCTGAAAGTTTCTACTTAGTATATATAACCTTACATGAAAGCTTTCTATAATCTTTCAACGAATATTTCTGAAAGATTTCGTGGAATCTTTCAGTAATTACCTAATGTTCATGAAAAATACTAATGGAAAGATTACGTCTAAACTTACGATAACCATTTAGGAAAGCATAATGTAAGACTCTTTGTAAGCGTAAGTCAAGACTCATGTAAGGTTCTGAAAATTTATATTTTACTTTTGTTATAAAGTGCGGAGAACTCCAAGACAATGGAAAAACTCCGGGTCTGAAAAATGATGGCAGCGCTGTTTCGTCCTAGCATGGGACTCATCACGTCATTACGTTCGGTACAAACCATCATTTTGCAACTGCGCCCTATAAGCAAATTCTAAATTCAAAAAAACAGTAAAAAAGACACAGTGGCTACATATATATATATATATATATATATATATATATATATATATATATATATATATATATATATATATATATATATGCTACCTAAAGGATAGAGGTCGCATTATTCGGCACTGGCAACCAAACTATCCACATGTTCCGCTGTTCCGTGTTTTTTAAGCCAGCAAATATAAAAATAGATACGTTTTTGTCCGTGTAATTGTAAAATAAAGATGAAAACCCTCGGCTGTACGGACAAAAGATTGTTGATAAACATTACTTTCGTGTTTTCACGAAACTTTCCGAAAATCTGAAAATACATCTTGCATGTCAGCTTTCATGAAGTCTGCAATAGGCTTTCAAGAAATATATATTATATAAGAGGCTTACACGATAAGTATAAGCAAGTATCCGTCAAGATTCTAAGAAGATTATAGAACGATTACGGAAAGCTCTCTTGAAATAATCGATTTGGAATGGCGGAAACTTTCCTTGAAATCTTACTGCAGAGTTACACTAAATTTTGCTTACCTGATAGATTTCAGTTTTTTTTTCTTTAAAGATTATATGGTATCTTGCAAGAAGGTTTCACAAAACTTTCTAAAAATATGGAATTACATTTTGGATGTTAGCTTCCATAAGGTTTATAGTAAGGAAAATATATAAGACACTTACATGTTGCTTTCATGAATTCTTAACAGAAGATTATATTCGAATTTGTAGAAAATTACACATCAATATTCTAGGAAGATTACTGCACGATTACAAAAAGTTTTCTTGAAAGTATCGGTTTAAAATAACAGAAACTTTTTTTGAAATCTTGCTGGAGAGTTACAGTAAGCTTCCAAGTTTGCTACCTTGTTAGATTACATATTCTTTTCGAAGAAGATTGCATATTATCTCTCAGAAAATTTCAAGGTTTCACGAAATTTTCCGAAAATATGTATATATATATATATATATATATATATATATATATATTAGTTTTCATAAAGTTTGTATTACGCTTTCAAAGAAAATATATAAGAGGATCATATGATGATTTCATAAATTTTTAATGGAATCTTATATACAAGTTTGTAGCAAATATCCCGCAACGGTTCTATGAAGATTGCTGGATAATTACACAAAGTTTTCTCGAAAATATCAATATGGAATAACAACTCTTTTCTTGAAATCTTACTGAAAAGTTACGTTAAGGTACCTAGCGTGATTGCTTGGTAGATTACCTTTTCCTTTCTTGGAAGACTGCAGGTTATCTTCCACACTTCAGGTTAGTTCAGGTTACAAAACTTTTACAGTTAGTTTTATGTTAATCTTCCATGTAACATTTTTTATGTGTTTCGGAATTTTTCATGAAATATTACGTGAGTTTCTTTAAAAAATGTATTCATATGCTTCTTGGAAAGTATTTGGAAGGTTACTTAGGAGGCTTATACTTCAGGAAAGTTTTACGAATATTTCACAGTTAGTTTCACGTTAATCTTCCATGTAACATTTTTTATGTTTCTCGGAATTTTTAAGGAAATATTACGTGAATTTCTTTAAAAAATTTTTCATAAGCTTTCTGGAAAGTATTTGGAAGGTTACTTAGGGGGCTTATATGAAATTTTTATTGGGAAGCTTGCATGCTATGTGTGGAAGCTTTTATGCCATATGGGTAATGATCCACAATTCATCTGTTTATACCTTTGAGATTGCTTTATGGTTTAGAAGAAATAAATAGATCATAGTAGAGAGTGGAAAATACAATAAAATATCAATACAGATTGTTTTTAGCGTGATGGCATAGTCAGTATCAGTAGCGTAACTAAGAGTATGTGCGCCCCCTCGTAGATTTTTGAATGCACTCTACTATTTTGCATCCGTCTTGATCCTTTGTATTTATCATTTTCATCAAGAGACTTGAGAGTGCCCCTAGATTGACTGCGCCTCCCTGCACCACGGGGCTTGTGGGGCCGTTATTTACGCCACTGGTCAGTATCCTGAGTGTAGTTTCGTCATAGTATTCGTTATTTTTTGCTCTACTGATTGGTCTAAAAACAAATATTTATCATTTAAAAGGGTCTTATTGTTTTTCAAAATATTCTTCAAGATGATCAATATACTTTTAGATGCGTTTGAACCCATTCGAAAAGCATCTTTGCCACTGTGAAGGTGGTATCCCCTGAACATGGATTTTGACAGCATCAACCGCTTTTTTTTTGGTATAGGACGTCGTTGACTACGCAGTTTGTTTTTCATGCACGGGAACAAAAAGAAATCATTAGGTATTGTATTGAGTTTGCCGATACTTGGTGGAACTCCATATCATAAAAGATAATATAGTAAAACTCAATTTTTATTTAAAAATTCAACTTTAATTGGAACTGGAATAAAAGGATATTCAACATGTTTTCCTACCGTATAGCGAAACATGTTGAATATCCTTTTATTCAACTTTCAGTTAAAGTGGAACTTTTAAGTAAACATCGAGTTTTACTACATTATCTTTTATAAATTATTAGGTACCAAATCAGGGCTTTACGGCGGTCAATTTCATATTTCGAGGATCTAAAAAATTACTTGTGTAAGAGCACGCACTGTCATGTTGGAGAATGATCTATTTCTTAATAACAACATCAAGTCTCACGCAGTTGTTATAATATGCGGTAAATTAAAGAAAAGTTTCGATACACTAGTTCAACATTTTCTGTAGGTAGATCTTTGTCTTCAGTTTACTAATAATCGATACTAATTTAATCTCAGACAACCTCCCCGACATTGATATTTTAGGATTATCTATTAAAGCATGTTATTTATATACCACCCAGTTTCACGGCTTACGACGATTTACTCGTAAATCTTAACACCTTGCCGGATTTGAATGTTGTCTGGAGTATGTTGTTTTACTATTCCCGAATATATGTCTGCGGATATTAGTGGTTCAACGGACAGTCCAAAACTAAATGCCATAATTTTGTTAACTTCTATAACTTTTATTAGTTCAATAACGTGAAAAATCACAACAATTGACTTCTTGACTTGGTGTTTGGTCCACTGAACTCTTGCAGAGTTGTTGAATCTGATTCGGCAATGTTACCTATTGATGTGCATCATCCTCCATTCTTGATAACATGCCCTTATCGAACAAACAAAACAAATTTAAATAAAAAGAACGGTACACATATAATTTTAGAAAGGCTGATTTTCCTGGCATGTACCAGCCTCTGCTCGACTGTAACTGGTCATCTTACAAAAGATTTAAGGAGACTTGTGACTATTTAATTCTCAGGAATGGTAAGATAGTTGTAAAAAATCTTATCCGTACATCCTATAGTACTTATCTTGCAAATGTTGAAGCGATGTTTAAAAAGAATCCTCAGTCGTTCTCATTCTACATTAATCTTAGGAAGTCTAATAGTACTCCGCCATTTGCTGTCTTATAAAGGTCAGGAAGTAACTAATTCCACTGACATCGTAAATTCATTTGCGAAATTATTCAAAGAGTCCTCTATTATTCCCACTCCTTATGTACCTATTTCTAGTCATGGTTGCAATTCTTACCCTATCTCATTATCTAAAGTAATGCCTAAAGACGTTGAGAAAGCCTGTAAAAAATTGAATACTAAATTCACAGCACGTCCTGATTTCATTCTTTCGTTTGTCGTAAGGGATTGTGGTTGGATATTTGCTGAGTCTTTATCTGTAATTTTTAATTTATGCATTCAAAAATGTATTTTTTCCTGACCTATGGAAGAAATCAAAAATCAGTCCGGTTTTTAAAAAGGATGATAGAACCATGTCGAAAATTATCGCCCCATAGCCATAATGGATAATTTTGCAAAGATATTTGAGCAGGAACAAATATCCTTTTACATAGCGTCTCTTATGGTCGATCGGCAGCATGGTTTTGCTTCCGGAAATTCAACCGTAACTAATCTTTGTACTATTGCTCAGTATGTCTCAGAGCGTATTGATTCTGGCACTCAGGTAAATGTTGTTTACACAGATTTTTCCAAGCGTTTGGTCGACTTGATCCCGGTGTTTTACTGTCCAAATTGTCGGACTTTGGTTTAGCTTATTAGATTTTTTAAAAGCTACCTAGGAAACCGTTCTCATAGTGTTGAATACCGTAGGCATAGATCTAGTAATTTTGTAGTAATATCGGGTGTTTTTCAAGAACATGTTTTGGGTCCCTTACGTTTTAACGATTTTATTAACGATATCACGTGTGGGTTGAATAATAGCTCCTAATTAATGCAGACGATTTAAAGATATTCTAGAACATACGGAATCCTGGCGATTGCTCGGTGTCTAAAAAACAAACTGCCTCTGAACGTAAGCAAATGCAATGTTATTCATTCTCAAAAAGTAAAATGCCTCTGCTGTGTGATTGTGGGATCAACGGTGCTTTTTTTGGGGCCAGTTAACTACATTAAGGACCTAGGAGTTACGTTTGACTGCAAACTCACATTTGTTAATCATATTAATGATATTGTATTGAGATCTTATAGAAAGCTGGGCTTTTTGTGAGATCTAGTCATGAATTTCAGTCGCTCCAGGTCATAAGTACGTTATATTATTCTCTTGTACGAAGAAAATTGGAATATGCCTCAGTTGTCTGGCATCCGTTTTAGCATGTACACAAATTAGAAAAAAATCAGTATCGTTTCTTAAGATTCTTAAGCTTTAAATCGGATGGGTTTTATCCACTGGCTACTACACCTCTCGAAAGCCTACTGACAAGATTTAATTTCACAACTCTGGAGTAGCGCAGTAACGGGACTCGTGTACTTTTTTTATATAAACTGGTTAATAAAAAGATTTTGGCAACTTTGTTTGCGAGAATTCATTTTCATGTTCCCGGGATAACTAGATCCCCAGTATTTTTCTATTTACCAAAACCAAGAAATAATGTATTACAATTCTCCTCATTATAGTCAATGTGTTTCCTCTATGATCGCCTGAAAAACAAATTTGATCTATTTTACTGCAATTATTCTGTTGTCAAATCGTTTATTTACAATTATCTATGATTGACTTATAGACTATGTTATACTTAGTGTACTGTTTGTACTATATATATATATATATATATATATATATATATATATATATATATATACATATATATATATATATATATATATATATATATATATATATATATATATATATACATATATATATACATATATATATATATATATATATATATATATATATATATATATATATATATATATATATATATATATATATAATTTTAGGATTTATGTTCTTTTTCCTGCTTAATAGGGATTCTGGTCCTGCAGGGGAGCGTAAATAAATAAATAAATATCTGCTTCTATTATCATTTCCAATATTCTTCATATATTATAACAATTTATTTCAAATAAATTGAATGGCTCACCTCTTGCTTTAAATCTGCGTTATTTTGTGACCATACAAAACATAATTTTACATATACTTTGTTATTCGTATCAGTTTTAATCTAACGCTTCCTCCGGGGTAGCCCTCAAGACCCTTTCAAGGGAAATAGGAATTTTATGTTTCTGTCGCTAACAGGAAAATAGATGACTCGCTCGAGCGTAAATGAAAATAAAGATGAAATATTAACGCACTACGAATGTTTTTATTTCCCACAGCTGGTGTTAAAAAGTCTCTTAAGAAAACAAAATTATAGCAAAAATATTCTAGAAAAAGATTTGTTTTATTGCTTGATAAAGATTATAATTTTTTTTTGCTAGTTCGTAGAATCTGACATAAATACCTCATTTGTAATTCTGAAATGATAATGAGGATGTTGTGCATCCGTCAGTATTCAACCTCATACATTTATTTTGTTTATTTATTTATTTATTAATCCTGTCATAAAATTCAAACTAAACATTGACATCGTCATAACTTTGATACAATACGGATTTATGCTACAGTTAATTAAAAAAATCAAAAACAAACCAACAGAACAAGCAAAACAAATATAGTGAAAAAATGAAAATCATTAAAAATTAAAACAACACAATTTATAAAAATTAATAGCTAAAATATTCGCTTAAGCAATAAAATTAGCGATATATATATATATATATATATATATATATATATATATATATATATATATATATATATATATATATATAGATACATGTATAAATAAATAGATAAGTTTTTGTCCGTGTAATTTAAAATAAAATAGCATAATATCTATTTATTTATTTACTTGTTTGGTTTTGAAACACGCTAAACGGTGCTCTCATGGGGGGATCGTTTGGCGCAACACGTGGCTTTGGCTGCTAAAATTAGCAGTAAGCCTGGTTGCCAGTACCGAATAATGCGACCCTTATCCTTTGGGTAGCGCGTTTCGTGTACTCGATTTTATACATTTCTGTCTTAATTCACCGTCGCGCCACATGGCGGTTTTTACGAACTTTGTTAATTTGTGTAGTTCCTGTGATGTCGCCTTTGTCGTCTTGTTTGCTGTTTTTGATTTTAAATTCAGCTTTATAAGATGAAAAGGTGAGATGATGGTTTGTACCAAATGTGGTGGCCTGACGAGTCCCATATTAGGACGAAACAGCGCGGTCGCCATCTTTCGGACCCGGAGTTTTTCCATACTTTGGAATGCTCCGCACTTTTTAACACGAAAATTATGTGGATTGACAAATTTCATGTCCGCTTAGCCAAAATTTTATTCTATTTTATTATATATATATATATATATATATATATATATATATATATATATATATATGTATATATATTTAATTAAGACAAACATGTACACAATGTCATCAGTAGTCTTAGGTCAAAAATAATTTTTTTTATATTATGATTTTTTATTAGAAAATTAGAATTTTTAATTAAACTTTTTTCTTAATATTAATGTGTATTACTTTTAGACACAAACTACGTTTTCAAAAATAGTTATTTTATGAAGTTACCTTATTCAAGGCCAACACAAATAAACCCTATACCGGGTTAGAAAACAATAAACTTTGCATCACATGTGCCCAAATTTGAATAGGTCCATTTGGATTTAGTAGAAAAACACACATTTCATATGGCGCCACTTTAAACAAAATATGTCTGAAATGAAGCATTGTCAAAACTAAGAAGTTTTATGTAGATTGTGTTGAGTCTTATTTTGCAACAGTGGTGCAATTTACAAGAAATGGGCAAAAAATGTAAATTATCTTATACAGCTGAATGCATATGGGCTAAAAATTGCTTTTAAAAAAAAATCGAAAAAAGTTTTTCCAATAACTTTTCTCGATATTTTGAGAAATAACCCAACTTTTAATTTTTTTTTTGGAAAAAAATTAATATTTGACAATGCTAATCACTATTTTTTTGTTTAATTTTCATCTCGATCAAAGCAGAAATTGTTGCCAAAGTCAAATTTCGAATAAAGCTATTAACAAAAAAAATTCCATATGGTGCAGATTTTACTAGTCACAGTGTATATATATATATATATATATATATATATATATATATATATATATATATATATATATATATATATATATATATAATAGCAACAAGCAAAAGTATTAGGCACCCCTATTGTTTATCTCTGCCTTGACAAGTCTCCAGACAAGCGTATGGTTTTATTATTGCATTGGGGGTATGTTTTCATACAAATATTTATTAAAAGCAGGTGTGCATTAACATATTTCTTAGAATTAGCTATTTCACGAATTTGGGGTTTTTAGTTTATTATCAGAGTTTGAAGCAAACACAGGTTTTGTAAGCAATTCTTAAAGACTTAAAGGCAGCCCGAGAAGTGAAGTGCTCCTATGAAAAGAGTCCAAAAACAGGCAGAAAGAAATTTACTACAGATCGTGATGGTCGATTGTTGATTAGGCAGTCTCTACAAGATCGCAAAAAAACCGTTTTCGCACTCGTTGCAACTTTATCGGAAGCAAAAGACAAATCTGTGAGTGTGCATACTGTGAGGAGAAGGCTTCTTAAAGCTGGATTAAAAGGTTGCAAGGCAAGGAAGAAGCCGTGGCTGTCAGAGCACGAAAGGTTAGAGTGGGTCCTCAAATATAGAGATTGGACAGTGGAAGATCGGTCCAACGTACTATGGTCAGATGAATCTAACTTCGAAGTATTGTTATTTACTTTATGTTTTACATTAAAACAAGTCAATATATTTGAAAACAAATTCTGCAAGAAAAATAATGAAATCTTAAATTAAACCAATTTTTTCTCTTTACATAGGTGTTTGGAACTTCTGGTGTGACTTATGTCAGGTGCTGGGTGGATGAAGAATACAACCCAGAATGTGTGGTGCTCATTATTAAACACGGTGGAGGCACAATTATGATTTGGGTTTGCATGTCTATGGAGTGGGCGAAATGGTGTTGTGTGAGGGGCGAATGAACAGTGAGAAATACATTGAAGTTCTAGAACTAGCTCTAGTGCCGTCGGTAATGCACATTTTCGGCGATACAAACAGTGACGGAATAAAATTCCAGCAAGACAATGCCACTTGCCATAAATTGGCTCGCACTATGACGTGGATGCCGACCACTATATTACTCTTGCCAATACCATCGATACCATCGATTATTATATTTAAGGCTTGAAAGATAGCTGCAGTGTTAGATTTTTTGAAAGAAAACCATGCTAACATATAACGCGTAAACTATATTTTATTAAATAATCAAGTAATCTAGAGTGAAGTATTCTATTCAAAACTTCAGAAAATATTGGTAGTAAAGAAATGGGTCTATAATTGATTATGTTCTGCATTTACCTCCTTTTGTAAATGGGAGGCTATTTAGCCATTTTCACAATATCTGAAAATTTCCCTTCAAAATAAACCCCAACCAATTCTACCTGTTCCAATAACAAATGGTAAAATGGAATTAAAATAGTTGTTGGAAAGCAAGTTTATTGAATTGTGGAGAAAGGTTCTTGGAATGAGATGTGTCAAGGAACATATAACTAGACTTGGCGTATGGCATACTAGGGAGCTTCTTTCTTTAGGAAAGAATGAAATGCGAATCGTGGTGAGACTGTTGACAGGACATTGTCACCTGAGAATCTATCTTCATAAGACTGGTGGCGTAGATGATCCGATGTGTAGATGGTGTCTGAAGGTGGAAGAAATTGTTGATCATGACCTCAGAGCGTGTCACCTGAAGCTGTTAAACAAGTTCAATCAACGAGGCTTGGATTCGCAAAAGCAATCAGCCTTGAATAACCTGCAGCTATGGTGGGATGTAAAGGAGCCAACGAAGCTTAGGCATCGAAGATTAAGTGTCACCACTTATTATTAATTCATTCATTCTCTTTGGAGAAACAGCTATTCATAACAAGAGTCAGAAGAAAACGAGGGCTATCTATGAAAACTTAAATAATAAATTATTTTTCAACGTTAGCATGTGTGTCAGGCAGTATTAAATTAAGAATAATTTTTGAAAAAATTGATCTTTAAAAATGGCAAATCATAAACTCTAACAGTTTAGGAGCAAAGTCCCACTAATGCCTGATTTGTAACGTCTTTTTCTAAATTTTCGAAATTTTTTCTAAAATTTAGTACCCTCATGAACGAAACTACCACTGCTGCTTCTAAATAATTTTAAATTAGTGCTTTAAACTTATATATCCTGATGTTATTTTTTATACAGTCAGATATATACACTTGTATTAAAATGCTGATGTTTAATTTCTATTATTTAGTCAAATAAATTCCCTACTTAATTAAAAAATTTAATTATTTGTGTTTAATAATGCGTTGTGTTTGTTTTTCCTCTATTTAAAAAAACCGTATGCTACCAGTTAGTTACTGTAATAAAGTTCAAGTGATATAAATTGTAGCTCTATATAATGGAAGATATAGACGAAATAATATGACACGTTTTAGGATAATTCAAACTAGACCATAGGTTTTCGACTTTTTCTGGATCAACGATACCTTTGAAAGAAAAAATAAATCCAATGCGCTCTTTTTCAGCGAGATTTACGTTTTCAATGCAGCGGGTAGGCGAGATTATATATAGGTTGTGTTGAATCTTATTTTTCAATAGTGGTGCAATTTACAAGAAATGGGCAAAAAATATAAATTATCTTATACAGCTGAAATTTTGCATAAGGGCTAAAAATTGAATTTAAAAAACTTTCTCCAATAACTTTTTTCGACATTTTGAGATATAACCCCGCTTTTGAATTTTTTTTGAAAAAAATTCAAATTTGACAATGCTAATCACTATTTTTTTGGTTAATTTTTATCTCAATCGAAGCAGAAATTGTTGCCAAAGTCAAATTTCGAATAAAGTTATTAATTAAAAAAAATCTGATATGATGGAGATTTTACTTGTCACACTATATATATATATATATATATATATATATATATATATATATATATATATATATATATATATATATATATATATATATATATATATATATATAATAGCAACGAGCAAAAGTATTAGGAACCCCTATTGTTTATCTCTGCCTTGACAACAAGTGTCCAGATAAACTGCTTATGGTTTTATTATTGCATCCTTAGAATTAGCTATTTCACGAATTTTGGGATTTCAGTTTGTTGTCAGAGTTTGAAGGAAACACACGTGTTGTATGTAATTATTTCTACCATATTCTTAAAGACTAACATTACAGCCCGAGAAGTGAAGTGCTCACGTTGTGCAGTGCAATATGCATTAAATCGTTTCAAAGAGATCGGATTCCATGAAAACAGGCCAAGAACAGGCAGAAAGAAAGTTACTACAGATCGTGATGATCGATTGTTGATTAGACAGTCTCTACAAGATCAAAAAAAAAGCATCTTCTGACCTCGCTGCAACTTCATCTGAAGCAAAAGACAAATCTGTGAGTATACATACTGTGAGGAGAAGGCTTCTTAAAGCTGGATTAAAAGGTTGCAAGGCAAGGAAAATGCCGTGGCTGTCGGAGCACGAAAGGTCGGTTGGAATTGGCCTTCAAATATAGAGATTGGACAGTGGAAGATTGGTCCAACGTACTATGGTCAGACAAATCTAACTTCGAAGTATTGTTATTTACTTTATGTTTTACATTAAAACAAGTCAATATATTTGAAAACAAATTCTGCAAGAAAAATAATGAAATCTTAAATTAAACAAACAAATTTTTTTTCTTTACATAAGTGTTTGGAACTCCCAGTATGACTTATATCAGGCGTCGGATGGGCGAAGAATACAAGCCAGAATGTATGGTGCCCATTGTTAAACACAGTGGAGGCACAATTATGATTTGGGGTTGCATGTCTATGGAGTGGGCGAAATGGTGTTGGTGAGGGGCGAATGAACCGTGAGAAATACACTGAAGTTCTAGAAGGAGCTCTAGTGCCATCGGTAATGCAAATTTTCAGCGATACAAACAGTGACGGAATAAAATTCCAGCAAGACAACGCCACTTGCCATAAATCGGCTCGTACTATAACGTGGATGACTCAAAATGGTATTAATCTTTTAGACTGGCCACCACAATTGCCAGATTTCAATCCAATTGAGCCAATTTGGCCTATTTTGAAGAAAAAGGTCCGAAGACACTCTGTAACTAATAAACAAACACTCCTGGCTGCTTTAAGGCCTGATTGGAAACAGTAATCCATAGATGCATGTTTTAATTTGGTAGCATCAGTGCCGAAGAGAGTGGCTGCTGTTATTTAATCAAAGGGTGGATCGACCAAATATTAATTAATAAAACAAATCATAAGTTATAATACCTCTTTTATTTATATATCCTATGTTAAATTACTCCAAAACTAGCAGTTTTGTAGAATGCCTAATACTTTTGCTCGTGACAATTGGTTACATTCTAGAAAAATAATTGTTCCGACTAGAAGCAAAGGGAAGGCAAATATTGAAAAATCTATTACTTAAATGACTCAAACAACTCTTTGGCTACCCAACTTATAACAAGAGATTCCTACTTTAGTAATAATAATAATCTGTGGTCCATCAGATCGAATACCTTACTAATACCAAAATATATGTCGACCACTATATTACTCTTGCCAATACCATCGATTAATATATTTAAGGCTTGAAAGATAGTTATAGTGTTAGATTTTTTGAAAGAAAACCATGCTGATACATAAAGTATAAACTATATTTTATTCAATAATCAAGTAATCTAGTCGTTTAAATCTAGTTCTGCCCGTGATGATCTAGGTCGGAGCACCAAAGGACAGAATAGATCGTAAAATAGCTTGTAAATGATAGGCTTGTTTTTAAGATTTAATTTGCTGTTTTTGTGCAGCAACGAGTAGAGAACGATCCAAGAGATCTTCGTTTTTGCCAGGATATAATCGGTATTTTTTGACCAAATAAGTCTCCTATCGAAGACTAGTCCCAAGTATTTAGCGATATCCCGCCAGGGAATGCGAGTATTAGAGACGGATAGCGGATCATCTGGTGTTGGAAACCTTGATTTGGAGAACATAACGGCCTGAGTCTTGTTAGGGTTTAACTTGATTTTCTAGTCGACCATCCATCGTTCTAATTTATTAATGTGGCCTTGCAGTCTCAGTATTACGAGACGAAAAGAACCCAAGGAAGTTGTAAATGCGGTGTCAACGGCGAATAAAGTTTGCTTCTATCGTCAACAGGAATGTCTGCTGTGTACAAATTAAACAATGTCGGAGATAGGGGAGAGCCATGAGGCACTCCAGCCCTTATTTCTGTAAAATTGGATATTGCACCTAGTTTAGTCTAATGAGATAGCTTGTAATTCCCAGCCTCATAAGTTTGACTACAAGACCATTATGCCATACTTTGTCAAAGGCCTTGGTTATGTCAAAGAAGATTGCACATGTATTGAATCTTTCACTAAAACCCTGGATGATCCTCGAGGCCAGCCTGGTAGTCTGCTGAACGTTGCTATAGCCGCTCCTGAAGCCGAACTGCTCCGGAGGCAAGATATTCCTCTCAATTATGAAATCAGTCAGTTTGGTCCGCGTTTTTTTATTTTCCCTAGATTGGAAAGCAGGCTAACAGGCTAATAGCTGTTAATGTTGTGACTCTTTCGCCTCTCTTTCTAATAAGAATTAGCTTAGCCGCTTTCCAATCTGAAGGAAAACGCCCTGATTGCATGACGACATTTTCTATATTTATTATAGCAGAGACGGCCTTGTCCGGTGCATGTCTAAGGGCTGCGTTCGGGAAACCATCCAAACCCGGCGCTTTTTTCACATTAAGGTTCGCGGCAATCTCTTTTACTTCAGCAAGACCAATGACTGGTATGCCTCAGTCAATAAACTTGTCTTATATATCTGGATAGTGTGATTAATCCGTAATTCTTTGGCGAAATCGGTTCTAGGGTTAGGACTAAATTGTTCGTAAAATTTCTCTGCAAATTCATTGGCCTTGTCTTGAGGATATGTCACAGTGGCGTTGTCAGTTCTGATGTGCGGCAGAGGCATTTTGGAGCCTTTAATTAGGCTCCTAGTCATTTTAAACAGACTGCCATCACGAATTTGTAGGGATTCTATTTTAGATTCCCAGCATTGATTGTAAAGGATTTGGAGCTCCCTTTTTATCTGGTCGACTAGCTCTCGACGGTTAGCTTGTCTTTTGACTGCAGGATCACCCATATGCAGGGTAGGCTCTGTTCTTAAGCCAATTTTTCTCTCGAATTCGCTTTTTGAGTACCTGAATACCTTTGTACCCGATAATTTGGCTATGGCGTCTGAGATCAAGTATGTTAAATCTTGCTCTGGATAATCGGCCTCCTCGAGGATCTCTCTATATTTAATCCAATCATTAAACGTCTTCAACCTACAACCGTCATGTTTGGTTCTCTAGGGTTGCCATACTCAATAAACACCGGCAGTTGATTTGAGGTTAGCTCATGAAGAACTAACGGTCTGGACAGCCTGCCGGTATTTTTTATCAAAAAGATATCCAGGATCTCTGTTAGTCCGATAAGAGCTAGATGAGTCGGCTTCACTATTGGTATATGGTTTGATTGCTGTGTCTATATTCAATGCCATGTCCCAGTATACGTGCATCAGGGCTATTCTATTCAGTTACTCTAAACATATTAGATATGAGCTATGTTTTTCCTCGTATCAGAGATGAAAATGTTTGCTCTGCACTGCGAGAACTGACGGCAATGTTGCAAATATTCCTAAAAGAGTGATGGTGGTAGGAAGTATTTCTTTATCACAATGCTCTAATAATTTTAAAGCATCGTATGAGTCCATTTCTTTTGCTTGCAATTTGCTTTTCAAAATTCCAATTCGGACGATAACAATAATTATAGGATACTCTCTGTCTTATTAAAAAAAATAATAGTACTTAGATGTAAAGTAATGTATTGCATCGTTTGATTTATTTTCATTTTTATTCATATGAAAATAAAATAAATAAAAATAATTTATACACTCTTCTATGCGTGTGTATTTTTTAAAAGTTTATTATTGTTCAAATAATATTCATATTATTACACATACATACATATTAGATATCCTACACTCATAGTATGTAATTTTGTGAGCTGGGGTTCATTAAAATTGAAAAAAAAAATTCTGTTCTATCCGGGTATGTGGATTTAAAAGCTTGAGTTTATGACTATTCAATGTAATGGGTGTCGAAGTTTGAGTAAATAATTATTTCTGAGTTCGAAATTCTTGCTCACGAAATGTTTGCCATGCTTACGACCTGCAATGTTTTTTTCAGTGGGTTTCGTGTTGATGATTTATCCATCAGCATATCCACTCACGAATGCACTGGGTCCATACTGTTGCTCTATTAAATTTTTTAATATTTACCAGAATAACCGTCTCGTGTCACAGAAATACATCTGTATTTTGACCATAGTTTCAAGTAAATATCTCTAATTTTTATAAAATTTATAATTTTTTATGAAAACTTCATACTGTTAACTTAAAATTTATAAAATAAAATGTCCTTTCTAGCAGAAAATATATAAGTAGCTTAAATCATAATTACTTTCAACAGAAACAAATAATCTAAGAGTCTATTTGAGGTTATATTTGCATCCTTTTTTAAACAGAAAGGCAATAATTTAGTAATGTTCTAAATTTAGTATGTGTGTATCAGATATCATTATATTATGGAAAAGTTTTACGAAGGAATTTTATTCTGACCTAAAAAAAGTAAATTATAAACGCTGACAGGTTAAATGCAAAGTCTGTTTATAACCGGTTTGTCACGTTTTCTAAATAACTTTTAAAAGATAAGTCGACCCAACATGCATGTAACTGAAATGACACAATAAATCAGAAATTAAAAGCGCTGACCTAAAAAGTCGGCGCAGAATAAAACGGCAATCAACCCTTCAACAAGTGCTCGTAACCCCGCGATGGAATTGTAAATGGTTTGGAATGGTGACAGTGCACAAACTACTAATTAAACTTGGTAGGATTTAAAAATAATCGAAATTATATTTATATGATAATCATAAGTTATCTAAAATTAAAATATTTTAATTACTTTATAAAGTTAATAATTTAAAAATACATTCATGATAATCATGAAAAATAAATAGTACACTGAAACCGCTGACCTAGTTGCGAGACTAAAAGATCAATCAGTCTTTCAACTTTACTAAAGTTATAATTAGTCGAATTAAGCATATTACAATAACCTGAAACGTAGAACTTATGGGGACAGATGTGTTTATGATAAATAGTGAGGCAGTAATAAAATATACAGACAATTTGAAATGGCCTAAATCATTTTTCATATACGGTCTTAAATAACACAAATACTCTCATAATCTCAAGTTAAAAATAAGCTATACAGTAAGGTTATAAAAAAGCTATTTCAACCAATAAAAATTAATAAAAGAATATTTAGTCTTGTATTTTTCATATTTTTATCCTAAAATTTGTTTACCAGAAAATATTTTACAACAATATATTGCTCGTCCCCACGGTAAGCAGTTTTCTTTGTTTGCTTCTATATCAGAAGAAAAATCGGTAAATCCGAGATTGAAAAGTGTGTGTTTTATTATCCTGGGTTTAAAGGCCTTTTAATCGTATCCTGAAATTATGGATGTAATTATTTAATAAAATAAGAAAAAAAGGGAATTAACTATAACATTCAACTTAAAAGGGGTAAATTATAGCCAACCATAAAATTATTGTGAATGTGTTTGCCTCGTATTGTAAGTTAATTGTAGACCTTTCTGTGGGTTATGTCATCTACGAAGTACCTAATTATATTATTTTCTTTTTACCTTTAGCCTACCTCATCGGAAGAGGTGTTTTTCTGGCTGTTATATACAGCTGATTTTCTGTAGGGAAACTTTCAGATATTTTAAAAATGATTAAAATCGTTTACAAAAAGGGGGACAGGAGGGAGATTAGTAATTATAAACCCATCTCCTTGTTGCCAATATTTTCTAAACTTTTAGAGAGAGTAATTCAATCTAGTTAACTTGATTATTTAATTAGATACAATTTGCTCATTACTGGTCACCATGGTCTTCCTCAAAAAAATCTACTACCTTTCGAGCCTTAAATATAATAATCGATTTTATTGACAAGGGTAATATAGTAGCTAGTATATAATTTCATTATAGTAGGGCATTCGAACTGATTGATCACACATTATAACTATTAAATATGGAATCTCTTGTTATATGTGGAATACTTTATGACTTCTTTAGGTCTTATTTAAGTAACTGATCTTCAAAGTCTGCTTCGCTTCTGCTTCTGTGGGGACAATTATTTTTCTAAAAGATTGCCAATTACAAGAGGGGCTCCTCAGAAATCTATTCTGGATTTTATTTCAATGCTCTCTTTCTTTATATATTTTTTTATTTGTTGGTTTAAAAAACACGCAGCGCTCTCAATGGGTGTTTGTTGGTGCGACACCTGGTTGAACTCCGGAAGCCAGCGGTTTGTTTGGTTGCCAATGCCGAATGATGCGACTTCTATCCTTTGGGTAGTCTGCGTCGTGTGTTGAGTTTAATATATTTCTATTTTTATTTTACCGTAGCGTCATCACCTGATGGTTTTATACAATATTGTTGGTGGATGTGGCTATTGTCTTATTGAGTGATCCGTCGAAATTTCGCTATTCGTGTCTTGCCTGCTGTTTTTCATTTTAAAAATATTAGATAGGGCACGACTGCCAAATGGATTTTACCTGATGCATTGGCCTGATGAGTCCCAAACAGCGCTTTCATCGTTTTCTGGAACCGGAGCTTCTCTAATATCTTCTGTTCTCTGCAATTTTTAATATGAGAGTATTGTGTAATGTTAATCAACAATCTCCGTCTGCACAGCCGAGAATTTTCCATTTTACTTTAAAATTATACTGTATTTATATAAATAGAAATCCCCATTTTTTCTAGAAAAAGATTTTCTTTATCACTCCTAGTTGCCGAATTATTAGTTTATTCACATCAGCCCAAGGTATGAAGACATTTGACCTTCAAATGGTGGCTATATGTGACTTTACCCCTTATGTGATTCACATCGCAAGCTAGGAAATTTTCTCCACGTTTCATTTCTGCAATAAAGATTGAGGGTTTTGATTAAAAAAAATCACGTTAACATTCAAATGATCTTGAAAATTGACCTCAATGTCATTAGTTCATATAAATGACCCCCTCTGTCCTTAACAATATTTTTATGAAATATTTTCTTGTAAATGGAATATTTTAAAAGATTTTGGATCACTAGATTAAAATCGCTCACTCTATATTTGTATATATATATATATATATATATATATATATATATATATATATATATATATAATTACAAAAAAAAATAATTTAGAAAAAAATGTTAAGCACAAAGGGGGTCATTTCTCTGCACTAATAACCTTGTGGTCAATTTTCAAGGTCATTAGAAGGTCAAGGTGATTTGAAATTGAAACTTCATTATTTATTGCAGAAACGGAACGCGGAGAAATTTTCCTATCTTACAGCATAAACAACATAATGGTTAAAATAAATCACATCTAGAGGAAATTTGATGGTCACATATCCTCATATTTGGATTGATGTGAATGAACTCATAATTCTGCAACCAAGGGTTATGAAGGAAATATTTTTCTACAAAAAATGGGGATTTTCATTTAAAAAAATCACCTTCAAATGACCTTGAAAATTGCTGTCAAGATCACTAGTATAGTATAGGTCCCCTCTGTCCTTGACAATTGTGTCTGAACTATTTTTTAGTAAACAGAGTATTTTAAAAGATGTTTAGATTAAAATGGTTTATATATATATATATATATACATATACATATATATATATATATATATATATATATATATATATATATATATATATATATATATATATATATATACATATATAAGAGTATAATGTTAAAATAAAATGGAAAATTTTTAGCTGTGTAGACGTAGATTATTGGTGAACATTACATGTTAAAAATTGCAGAGAACTTCAAGATGTTAGAGAAGCTCCGGTCCGGAAATGATGACCGTTCTTTGGGACTCAGCAGGCCAATGCATCAGTACAGTCACTGAATAACACAACAGGAACATCCACCAACAATATTGAATAAAATTGCCATGTGGTGGCGCTACGGTGTCTCACCAATGAACTCCGTCTGAGAGCGCTGCGTGTATTTTAGATCAAGAACTAAAAAAAAGAAATAAATCGTTGTCGGTATAATTTTAAAATGAAAGGGAAAATTATCGGCTGGGTGGACATAGATTGTTAAAGAGGGAGATCATTGGTTCGATATCTGTTTGAAGTGCGAAAGCCCAGGGTTAAAAGCAAAATTGAATCCAAAATAGATCTCAGAGGAGCACCTCTTGTAATTGATAATATTTTAGAAAAATTAATGTGCTCACTAGAGCAAAAGCGAAGCAGACATTGAAAGATCTAGAACTATTACTAAAGTAGAGTTAAAGAAATCGTAAGGCACTCCACGTATACCAAGAGATTCTATATTGAGTAATCATAATCTGTGATCAATCAGTTCAAATGCCCTACTAAAATGAAAATGTATGGCAGCTACTATATTACCCTTGTCAATATCAGCGATTATTGTATTTAAAGCTCGAAAGGTAGCTATAGTTATAATTTTTTTTGTAAGGAGCAAGTTATATCTAATCAAATAATCAAGTAATCTAGATTGGATTATCTTCTCAAAAACTTTAGAAAATATTGGCAGCAAAGAAATGGGTTTAAAATTACTAATCTCCTGCCTTTCCCCTTTTTTGTAAACGGGAACAATTTTAGTCATTTTCAAGATATCTGGGAGTTTCCTTTGAGAAAAGTAGCTGTTCGTGATAGTCAGAAAAATACGTCTTCCGATGATGTACGCTAAAGATAAAAAGAAAAGAATATTATTAGGTACCTCGTAAATGACATCATCTACAGACAAACAGATCCACAATAAATTTATGGTTGCGTATTTGCATCCATATTAGTCACTTGTCAAATAACAATAACACCACAAAGAGGGAGGCTTTAAGCATTCTAATTTACCGCGGAGGAACTAAATATCATTGAAAGGATTGCAGTATCAAACAATTTTTCCCAACAAACCATAAAGAAATTAATAACTAAAAAACAAAAACAACTAGCTTTTAATTCAATATATCCTAAAATAAAAAATGATAAAGATAGTTCATCTTATATATCTTTGTCATAATGTGGTGCCCTATCAGAAAACATAACTAATACTCTTTCCAAACATAACATAAAAGTAGCCTTTAAACCTCAACACAATCAGTCCACTATCCTTTACCATGCTAAAGATAAAATTAATAAATTTGATAAATCAGGAGTTTATAATTTAAAATGTTCAGAGTGTGATAGCTTGTATATTGGACAAAGTGGTAGAAGCTTTAAAACTCGCTTTTCAGAACACCACCGATCATATAGACTACAAAAAACAGACTCGAGCTTTGCCAACCATTGCTTAGAACACAGCCACAGTTTTCCTGATTTGGGCAACACTGACATATTACATTATTCAACAAAGGGCCAAATGTTAAATATTCTTGAATCTTTAGAAATATATAAACATAGTAGAAATAAAAATGTAAATTTGCTTAATGACCAGACAGAACTTGGGTTTTTGTTGTCGCCAAATAATAATTAGTTCCCAAAATTTAGTACCTCCCCTTTGTAATAATGAAATATCTCAGGTAGTTTCTATTTATTGTTAAATTTTCTCATGTTTCTGTATTGAAAACTTAGTCTAACTTTGTAATTCAGTTTGAAAATGACTCTGTGAGTTGAAACTGCAGTCACTGTTTTCTTAATAAATTTAGTGGTACAAAACATAGTAGTTCATTTTAAACATTTCCCGAAGATGATTAACTACCACATAGTAACGGCTACTAGCATCAACTTTGTAATATTTAAATTTATTGCGTTTTAATTTTTATTAGTTCCTGTTTTTTACTTTAGATATTTTGCTTATTTTGTTTATTTTTAGTTTTGTTAATTAACTCTAGCATAGTTATATAAATCTGTATTGTATCTAAGTTAATATATTACGATGACAATGTCCAATGGGGATGTTTATGACAAGATGAATAAAGAAATAAATAAATGTATCCAATAACTAGCAATAAGTCAACAGATTAGATTTATAGAACATTTTAAAGGAAAGACAGTTTTAACTAAGCGAAAAATAAAGGAAACCTAAGTAAAATATGATGAAACCGAAATGATGTCGGATAAAACTACCAATCATTTTTCTTATTTTGTTTCCTTATTTGGAGTAGACAAAATTTGGATATATTTTCAGGATACCACTCTGGAGAGTCTTTTAGAAGAAGATAAAAATTTCCTCAAAATATATCACTCCTATAAAAAGTTATGCTTAAACAAATAATATTAAAAATATATGTCGAATTGGTAACTTCCTTTTTTTGAAGCGGATTTAAAATTGTAAAGGAAATTTAACAAATTTAAAACCCAAAACTTATTTAACCAGTTTTTATGACTTCATTGGTGTCAGCAGTACGCTTTTAGTAGTGATGGGTAATAAAAATCTAAAATATGGAAGTACATCTTTTATTACCAGGCACTTAAGGAATATTTTATTATTCTTATGACCGTTTATCTTACAGTCACTAAAAAGAAGATCTAGATTTTTATCCCATTTTTATGACTAGTAAAGAATGGTGTTATTTTTGTACCTAATAATCTTTATATAGCTGACGTTTAACTGGTTTTTATTAGGATTTTGCTCTTAAAACTGACAAAAGTGACTGTAAAATGAAACCTTTTACGACTTCGGTTAGCTCGGAAAGTGTAGTTCTTTTCGCAACTAATCTTAATTCATTATTTGCTCTTAAAATAACGAAAAGTATAGAAAAAGATTAAGAAAATAGATACCAAATGAATAACATCCATAGAGATAGACTGTTTAAAATTACTGATTATAAGCTACACATGAACGTTGTTTTTTATTTATTTATAAACGCAACTCAACTTAATATATTGTATAATAAATTACAGAGAGCTCTTGAACAGATGCCTTGTAACTAGTGTGGCGAGAAAAAAAATTAAATAATCAAAAATAGAAGTCTCTTACTGCCCAAAGGATAATAAAGAATTTTAAATACATTATTATGACTAAAAAAATTTTATACAAAATATCGAAGACAATTTAACCCATCAAAAGATTATATAAATATGTAACATATATAATGTTTCTTTGAGAACATAACTTTAGCAAACTATAATGTTTTAAATTACTTCTTATTTCGCTAAATACATTTTATGGTTAAACCGTGAATTCAGATAAAGGAGAAACTCTTTCTGTATGGATTCTATCTTCGAACATACCCCTGTAGAATAAGTATAACGTCAGAACTAGGGCCCGGTTGTTTGCGCGTTGAATAACGTAATAATATTTTTATTTATATTTGAAAAAGTGTTGACAAACAGTGGAAATTTCATTTCTTGGTACACATATACCGATTTTATGCTATCCTTTTCTAATTGCATTATTTAAACGAGTATCATATGTTAGTCGGTAAGTCATTCCTAGAATACATAAAACTATGAATTTATGGTTGCCTAAATTACTATTATTGTAATTTTCAATACGTAAACAATATCTAAAAATATTTACTAATAAAAATAAGTCTTTAAATCCTCTTTTTGTTAATAGTAATTACAAACTTCGCATTTATAGTAATTTCTAACACTTAAAAATATTGAAAAGAGTCACAACAAGCAATTAAACTGAAAAAAAAGATAAGTAAACATGTTTATGTCTGTCACACATCAAAAAAACCTCTCCCCCACCGATCATAAACAGCCTGGTTTGTATCTATAGGGTATGATCGAAGGATTCTATCCTATAAGGATTCTTGAAACAAAAAGGATTTAAAATAAGATTATAGTGTTCTAAATTAAAACGCACTAGTATATTGAAGATTTCTTGAAAACGCTGTTATTGAATTTAATGATTTTAGTATGTGGTCTAACACTATAATATGACGTTTTCTAGTAGTATAGCGACTGGCTATAAAGTAGCGTAAGTGTTATAAAAGTGATGTCACTTGTAAACATCGCTTCTTATTTTTATGCCATCAACGTTATGACAACCTAAATATTCCCATCGGATAATTGCATGTAGTTGGAAGCTTTTTTACCTCTTGAAAAATTATCATTGGATGAGCGGTTTCGCCAGGAAATATTTTCAATTTCATTCATACATCAATTTTACTATTGACAAATTGCCATCATTATCTAAGAAGTCGACTAAAGTAAGATCAACATTCTAAATTTCTAAGCCTATTTTACTATTAAACACGAAAAATTACATGTACTCCGAGGTTAACATGCTCCTGGTGTGGGGGTAGGTGTCGTATTCGAACTACTCGAACAGTCGAAAAAGAAGAGAAAATTTTGGAAAGAGTTGAAGATGAACCAAGTATTAGTACTATACGCTTACACTTTATGGTAAATAATATTTTAAAAGAACAGTTTTTATATCCATATTACGTCCAAAAAGTTCAAGAACTTTATTCATGATTCAAATTTTGTTGGAAAAATTTTGTTTACTGATGAGCCGTGCTTTATAAGATTTGGAGTCACCAACCAGCACAACGAACAGGTTATATGCGAATGAAAATCCATGTCATTAATCATTAATATACACACCATCAGCATAACTTTAAAATAAATGTTTGGGCTGATCTTGTTATGATTCCAAATAGAATAAACCGAAATATTTATCTCAACTTTTTGCAAAACACATTACCAGTTCTTTTGTAAAATTTGCCTATTTTACTTTGGTGAGAACTATGGTATATGCATGATAGTGCACCACCCCATTTTTCTTTTGCTGTTCCCCAATATTTACACGACCAATATCCCAACCAAAGGATTGGAAGTGGCAATGAGGTACCAGTAAAATGACTACCACGTTCTTCAGAGTTAAATATGTGTGACTTCTATTTGGGGGCGCTCCTAAAACCGGAGCATACAAAACTCTATTGGTCACCTGTGAAAAATTTCTAATGCCCATTTTAAACGCTGACAACTTTTCTAATAATAATCCTAAGATATTAGAAAGAATAATTTATTTTTCAAAAAGGGTTAATAAGTATATTCAGCAAAATGGCATACATGTACCTCCAACATTAATTTTAAAAATATTTTTATTATTAGAGCAAATTGGTGTATGCATTTTCTTGGTAAAATCGCTTGTCCAATGGAAATTCTTCAAGAGGTAAAAAAGCTTCGAAATACATGCGGTTGTCCGATAGAAATATCGAGGTTGTCATAACGTTGATGGCATAAAAATCCAGAAGCGATATTTTTAAGTGATATCACTTTTATAACACTTACACTACTTTATATCCGGACGCTGAACCACTAGAAGATGTTATATTATAGTGTTAGACCTCACACTAAAAATCAATAAATTCAGTGACCGTGTATTTAGGAAATTTGGAAAAAATCAATATTTTCTAAATACTTTGACGTTTTCTACCACCTAAACGAAACAGTATCGGATATAGTTGGCTTAAATCGATCTATTTTGACGTCAATAGTCTGTCGTCAAGTGCTGTACAAGTATTTTTCAAAACACGCTGTATTGTAATATATGGATCACAAAGTAATTTATCATCTGGAAAAATAGTGGATCTTTTACACAATTTACTATCGTTAAGTTATCATGATTTAAACTATAACTAAATTTAAAATAAATTTTTAATCTTGAGAATTCTATACACTGGTATTTAATAATGTTAAGAAAAAAGCAATTTTTATTGTAATATGGTTTAAATTTATTAAGATTATCCTGTAATAAGAAATAATACTGTTATGTCAATAAAATTTCAAGTTTTAGAATTTTAAAACAGAAAGTAACTTCATCAAAAACTGTTAATAAAATTAACACATTGGCCTACGATTATTAAGATTAATTCTAAGTCAAGCTAATAGGCGTTCTTGAACATCAAGGCCTTGCCATTTGATGAATGGGGTATCATGATGAATCTTATCCAAAGCTTTACAAAAATCGGCGCAGGAAATAAGGAATCAGATTTATCGCTCACTAAAAGACCATGATTTTCATGAACGCCATGTTCAAAAAGAGGTCATCAGTAATAAAGGCTTCTAGAATTTTCCCGAGCAACGATAGCATAAATATGGGTCTATAATTTGTCATTTTCTACTTGTTGTTAACTTTACGTATTAGCGTTTATATGTCCACAAAGGCACCGAGTGACAAGGATTGTTTGAAAATAAGATACAACACAGCTAGATGGTGTCTCTACATTTATGATAAATATTGCAGACAGCCCATCAGGATCAACTTCCTGGTTTAGATCATATTTTTTAATTTTAATTTCATCTATAGATTCGAGAGGACGTAGCTTTAACTATACAAGGAAAGGAGTATTGGAGGGTGCGAAAGTTGAGGCAAAATTTTAAAAATCTGAAAAAATATTATTGTCCAGCTACTGTCGATTCACTTTTAACACTAGTGTTAAAAGCAATTCATTTTTAACTGACACGTTGAAAAGTCTATTTTTAACAGTGTTTGTAGAAAAAGTATTTTTTAAAACCATGGAAAATATTTTCACAAGATTTATTTAGGTTAAAACGTAATAAAACTCGACATAAAGTAAACAGTTTTTTTTCCACAATTTCCCTTGTAAGCATTGTCCTTCGACTCAGATCCCAGCGGAGGCAAAATCGGTAAATCCAGAAGAAGGGTGCACGGGTTTTATTATCCCTAGTTTTTAGTGTTATTTTATTATTCAGGAAATAATTTGTAAAAACCTTATCCAAGCCTCGGTTACATTAAATTTGACCTTTGTTTGATATCGTTATTTTATTTATCTATTTATTAGAATAGACAGTCTTATATCTAGAATCATAGGAAGTTCTGTTATGTTTTAACGACTGATATTTTATTTTTTTGTGGCAGAATAATTTAAATTTCAGCTAAAAAATTGGTGAGACTAAAGAAGTTATTTCTTGTATATTCACAATAGTTCATATACGTCAGGTTTGTAAAAAACAGAAGAACAGGAATGAACGACTTAATATAGAAAATAATACTGAGTTTCTACGGCTTACCTCTCATATAAATATAGGCCGTTCCTCTCATATTTTTTCTGGTAAGTACTATTAGGTTGAATATATTTCCTATGATGCCAAGAAGACAAATTGAAGGAAGGGCTACTCCATAGGAGTATCTTCGTAAATTTTCTATTCGAGGATCTTCGGAAACAGGAATTGTTCCTGAAAAGTAAAAAACAAATGAAGAGTTTTTTATTTTTAGTCTCTTTATTATTTTCTAAAACATTCTGAAAACCACATCAAAATAATTCACTTTTATCAAAAATCTCACTCTTATCAAAATGTATATATTAAAAATTCCGCTAAACCAAGAAATTTTTTCAGTTTTTAACCCTTTTTTTTATCAAACCTATCTTGGAAATATTTTTTCATCAAAATACCTCACTTCTGTCAAAAATTACGCAGCGCATCAAATTTCCGTCGGTTTATATAAAAAAATGATAAAATATTTTAAAAATGTTTTTAAAGAGGGATAATAGGGTCGATAAAAACTTCCAAGAATTTTCTTTGCAATTAAAATAAAAGCAGTGCGACAACCCCGCAATATTTGGAGTAATTTAAATGTTTGGCATCATTAAATTTTATTCGTTTAAAAAGTTTCTAGAGTTGAGTTGCTAATCCTCAATTTTAGATGTCTAACATTGTAATAATCGTTTTTAGATAAATCAATATCGATATATCGTTATTAAGTTTTCATATTACTAAAGGAAAACCATCAAATTAAACTTAAGTAGCAAGATGTCTGCTCCCCTATTGCTTTTAACATTATTTCGGTAAAAAAATAAAGGGGGAGAAAGAACGTATTTGATGGAATCGCAAGATAGAATGTACCTATATACCTTAAAGAGGTGATATAGTTTCTTGAAATTGCCTTACTTTTTTTTTGTTTACCTTTGCTATATGCCAAACACCACTCTGATTTTTAAATAACTTTCATAAATCGCGCTTTTTAGTATAAGAATATTAAATTTTTATTGGAAGTATACTTTAATGATTCAAAATTTTGTGTATTAGGTAGTTTTTTGAGATTTTCACACAGTATCTATAGTTACTATTGTAAATTTGCGATTTTGGTGTCGCTAAAGCTAATGCTTTTTAATCCAGATTCTAACGGTATGTATATTTTTCTATACTACGTGTAGTTTTTGTGATATAGCATATACGAAATTGTGATCTTTCATTAAAAAACGTGTCCATCAAAAATATCAACTTTTAGCTCCTCTGTACCCAAACCAGGAAATTTTCTTGATATATAAATAACACAAAAGCCGGTCTTTTCCAATACGTGCACATACTATTTGAATTAATCAATTTTAAGAACAATGGAGGTAAAATTATTTTTTCTTTGGAAACGAAATGTGGATTAAAATGTTTTGTTTTCCAATCATTTAGGTTTCTCTTAATAAGCCAGTCTTTTTAAATCTAGTGGTCGCTTTTTATTCTGCTATCCCACAAACAAGTAAAATAAGGAAATTTCGTGAAGCTTAATTGTTGACTTAATAAAAAGTTTACTATTTTTAAATCCACGCATATGCTTACTAATAATCATGGTATTTCAGTTTTTTTAAAACGAGAGATATAGTTTGATATTCCTTCATTAGTGTCATGTCAATTGGAATAGCATCATGTTCATTGCCGATATGTAGTAAAACACATTTTAAACTTCATTTTGAACTGTTGATTAGGCTGGTAGCTTAAAAGACTCATTTTCGTTAAAAAACCACCAATATCTTTACAAAAAACAATATCACTTTCGAAATCAAAGAATGAGAGAAATTCTTTTTCTCGATTATGATAGAATGTTACATTCGTACCAGTATAAAGTGAATTCCTCTCTTTAAGTCTGAATGATAATAAATCTGATCTTTCTTTTGAAAGGTCTAGGTCTGAAATCAGATCATTTAAGGAGTGAAAAGGAGGGGCCACGGCGATGCTGTCTCAAAATCGCTATTATTTTTTAATTTGTTTATTGTATTTTTCATGACTTGTGAGACGCCAGTTATACTTATTTCCATATCTGACAGATCTGGTAGGTGTTAAAAAATAAGAAATGAAACATTTGCCGAGTAGAGCATAAGCCTTTTAGCAGTCACCAGGTCATTTCATTTCGACTAACACCATATAATTTGAATAATGGCTCCTAAACTACGGAGGGAACTGGAATAGGAGTGTATGAACCCAGTACCAGACACCACGAAAGCTTGGGTGTTACCAAGCATCTTCCAGGCAGAAATACACACCATCAAGAAATGTATTTAATAAAGCAAAGAGAAAAACTATCGCAGAAAGGAGATTATTATCATGTTGGATAGTCAAGCAGCTATCAGTGCACTGAGTTCTCAAGTACTCAGTTCCAAGATGGTCTAAGAATACCTAGAGGAACTAAATGAATTAGGTAAGAATAATAAGGTTACCCTCCTGTAGGTACCGGGACACACCGGGGAAGAGGGGAATGAAATACTAGATAATCTCTCGAGACTGGGGCCCGAGCCTTTCTGTGGAATCAGAAGCAGTATAATGCGGAAGAACTAAAAGAGAGAAAGAGAGTAGGAAATGCAATTATTGGACAGATCTGCAAAGAATGAGACAAGCGAAGATCTTTTTGGGAACTTCGACTAGAAGAGATACAAGGAATGTATAAGCCTAAGCACAACTAACTTAGAGTTCTGATAGGAATCCTGACGAGGCATTGCCACCTGAAGAGACATCTCAAGAAACTCGGATTAACAGAAAAAGAAGATTGCAGATTGTGCGAGAAAGAGAGCGAAACTTCTATTCACATCCTTTCAGAGTGCAGCGCTTTAGAAAATACTAGAATGCGGTTCTTTGGAGCACACCAAATAGAAGAAGGGGAATTACCTAGTTCAAAGTTGTCCAACTTCCTAAACTTCCTAAGGGAGATAGAACTGGAGGTCCTGCTCTTGTCGGCAAGGTATCCTTAACGACTTGGCAATAGAAGGGAAACACAATAAATTAGGTCACAGTGTTCTCTCCAAATCATGGGACACCAAATTTCAAATAACTTCGTTCTCCATTTATTCACTTTTTAAATGCTCACTACATATTTTGCAAGGATTGTTTGGACTCCATGGCTTGATAAGGATCACAATTTTAATCTTAAAGTAATCAGAATAAGCCAAATTCAGTTATTCGTTTTCGACATTTTTTTTTTATTAGATATTCACCACAAATGTAACAAAATGTATTTGCTTGATTTAAGCAACGTCTCTATGACGAAGATGTATCGAATATTTTAAATGGAAACGTCTATAATTTCGAGATGATGAAAACAAGCAAGTAAAAATGATTATTTCTATGAAAAATTGGTAAGGTACATTCATTTTAGACATTAAAATTATAACCTAATTAGGGCGACAGCAAAATTTTTTTTGCAGGTTTGTGAATTATTATTAATCTTAAAGTTCCCAATGATTTCGTTAAACGAAGGCATGCTCTTTTTTTGATCAAACGCAACTAACACTCAATGGAAGTCTGCAAACTGAATAAATACCAATTGAAAGAAATATCGATTTGGCGTAAAAAGTTTTCTATTTAATGGTTTTGACGCGTTCGAGGTTGAAGTGCTGGTAAAATTAGGGTCCTATTCATAAAAATGGCAGCTTGGGGCTGAAAGAGTTGGTTGTTTGCTCTGTGCGGACGAAAAAAAGCCGTAAAACAGTCGGAAATTTTTATTTATACTGTCTGGTAAGATCAAAATAGCTGTTTTAATAAAAGAAAATTTGTGATTTGTAAATGTATGTATACAAAAGATGTTATATTAAACTTTTTAATTAATCAAACTTTACTGACGGCGAGGTAAAATTTGATTTACACTGTCAGTTAAAATAGACATTTGAAAGATGTAGAAATCCCAATAAGTTGGGGAGCCCAGTGAGTTTTCGAAGCTGCTAAAGTGACATAGCTCCACCAAAATTTTTTGTATGAATTTCGATCTCCCAATTACAAATATCGAGGTTGAATTCCCGACAAATGATCAGGTAATTTGTTATAAACGAAAAAACTTTTTGTTCCTAGGCCGATTCTAAGCAAAAAGTGTATCTTGTGATTTTTCCGTCCGATGCATAGTTTTTCAGTTAACAATGGTATTTTTTGTCACTTTCAACAAGAATAACTTTTGATTAAATAAATATTTTCAAATTTTGAGCACAGCAATTGATAGTAGAAGTTAAGAACTATCAGCTGAGATTCGTCGCAATGCGAAAATGTAATGTTTTAATTGCTTTTTAACGCTGTAAATAGATAACGTTTCATAAATAACAACTTATGCTCCGCCATGTCTAAAGGGAAGTAGAATTCTATTTATGGGCACTCAACTAATGCATATAACCCATTATAACTTTCATTCATCGTTGCATTATTACTCTAACCACATTTATATATATATATATATATATATATATATATATATATATATATATATATATATATATATATAAATATATATTGTGACGATTTGTATATAATAGATAATAATATATAATATAAACCCACGAAGATGCCCGTGAATTTAATTAAAATATTAATATTTATTTGTTGAGCGCCAGGCATAATAAATTATAACTATTCTTTACGAATTTGAAGTATTCTCAATTTTCAAATTTTCTATATAGATATAGATGTGTTCCTACCTGTATATTGACACCTTCTCAGGTGAGTTCAGTGGTTTATAAGTTATCAATCAGACAATCAATACAAAGAATGATTAAAACACAAAATATAAGTTTCATTTAAGAATATAAAAAATGGCACAATATTATTAATTATTACTAGATGGAATTTAATGGTAAATATATTTATCTCTTATTCAACACTATTTCTTATCAATATTATTTATTAGTTACTTTTATCTACCATCATTGTTTTTTAACAACCTGGATCACAAATTGGCAACGTTTAATTTCATAATCGTCTACTAGATGGCTATAGTTAAGTTTTATAAGAAAAACGTCGTTTATTTGTTAGAAATACAATTATTTTAAACAAATTATCGTGTGTTGTGTTGTGAAACAAGTAGTTAATATAGTTTCCCACATTTATGATGATAAATATTATTATATTCTAACAGGTTAGTATAGCAAACTATAATTTATTAATTTTATTATTTTTATTCTAAGAAAAGTAAGGTTAATATTTGGTGCTAGTTTTCAATGTCTACGAAAAATTAAAGCTTTCTACTACCTTATTTAATATAAATACCTCATTATGTTTTCTTTTACTTGGTCCCAATATATTAAAAAACACAATTTCAGTAATTTTATTTATTTTCTTCTTTAAAAATCCTCCAAATCTCTAAAAATATTTTAGTTGTCGTTTCCTATAAAGTAACGAATTGACAAAAATACTTTTCAGTCTCGTTCAGCTATGTTCTTCTTAGTTCAATTTAAATTAATTTTTCTATATTCTTCTTATCAGAACATTATCTTATTTGTTGTTGTCTGAGAGTTGCACAGTTATTTGACAGGATAAAACTTATAAACTTTTACTAATTACTTTAAATAAATTATTAAGTACTTTTTATTTGACAATAACAACACATAACCTCTTTTAAAACCAAAATGTTTAACTTTTGTTTTCTTGTGACGTAGGAAGACTTCTGTTTTTTTTTTAAACAATTGAGAATTTGAGGTTATGTAAATTTTCGGGAGCTCGAAAAACGCAGTGCTTCTGGCAAACTGATAAATTCAACTCTTTAGAAATTCCTACGTCTTGGCTTTTTATAATCGGCGAAAAGATACGAAATTTCTGCATTATGATTGGTCAGATTTTTTGACACCTGGCAATTTGATAAATCTTACTACTTTGAAAAATTGAATTTTATGATGGTTTTTCTATTTTACCAATTTTGACTGGAATTTTAATGTTTTTATTAATATATTGACATAAATCTGACTATTGAGCATAATTGACCTTGCAATAAATAAATATTCGAGTTTGCTCGACATTTTGATATGTATAAAAGCCACTTTGGCACATTATTTATATATTAAAATTAATAAAAATTGACACTTTGCACCTTTAAATTTATGACAATTTTAATCAAATTTTGTTCATAAAAACACAAAAATGTCTATTGTTGCTTTAATATTATTATCCTTTTATTTATCAAAATTTTCCTAATATATTAGTGCCAAAATTGCTTAAAATAAACTTAAATTTACCTTATAAACTAATTAAATCTATATTACATTCTATGGTTTTATATAAAATATGGTTTTAATTTATACATAATTTCTTTAATAACTTTTAAAACTAAAACATTTTTCTTATATTTCATACATTAGTGTTTATTTATCACTATTCATGGAATTTTTGGGTCAATTTTGCACTAATTTTTCCACTTCACGCACTTTTGTGTCTTATGAGTGATTGTTTTCATGGGATAAACGACGATGTATAACACTTTATTAGCTTTTTAAAAGCATTCACACTCTTTTTCTTAAGACTTTATGTGTTTATTTACCCTACGATTTAAACAATAGATCTTATACTATACTTAAATGTAATTTTATCCTATTCTAAACCAAATCTACTGGCATATTAACCATTAAAATACATCATTTAACCTTTCTGTGTCTGATTTCTTCTCTTTTTATCTCAAATAAAACTGAGTCTGAGCGCTGACGAGATCATCAGGTGATCGAAACTCGTATGAAGAGAGGTCCAGAGCGATATTTGCAGGAAATAAACTGTTTGTATATATATTTTTCATATTCTCTGCCTGAAAGGAGAATTTACATATATAACAAACTATTTAAATACGGCAAAAGATTTCTTTATTTCTTACTGAAATTTTGATTTTTTTAAAATTTCACTTTACTCCAATGATTCATAGATGTCGCTCGATTGGCGATATTTTTCAGTCTGACATCGAGGTCGGTAGATGACAGGTGCAATATCCTGCCGACGTACCTTGGAATTTATATTTCTTAACTCAGTTATTTCCTGCTAATGTTGCTCCCCCTCCGATACAGCTCCACTGACGAGATCATGAGGTGATCGAAACGTGTATGGAGAGAGGACCAGAGCGATATTTGCAGGAAATAAACTGTTTTTATATATATTTTTCATATTCTCTCCCTGAAAGGAGAATTTACATATATAACAAACTATTTAAATACGGTAGAAGATTTCTTTATTTCTTACTGAAATTTTGAAGTTTTAAAAATTTCACTTTACTTCAATGATTCATAGATGTCGTCGAAAAAATTAACACACTTTTGTTTTAAATGTGATCTTTAAATAATCGAGAAACTGTATATTATTTTTCAACAAGTGCCCATGGTTCTATTTGATGTAGTTTAGAATTTTCTTTGTACAGTGTTTTCTCGCAAATAATACATTTGTTAGTATCTGTCACACAATTATTAGAGCGCTTCGTTGAAAACTGCATTGATATTTATTCTTCGTCAAGTTTAACTTTTTTAATTTCCTCAATTTAATCTTTACTTACATCTCTATTTTCTCTTTTTAGACTTTTGTTTTTAACTTTTAAACTATATAAGGTTTTTTATGTGCATATTTTTTATAGCACTCATTGATCATGTGGTATATAAACAAATCTAAAAACTGCATCAATCGTATTCAATAATCACATCTTATATTGAAATAATGTTTATTTAAAGCTATTTAATGCTTTGAAACTGAAAAAAATGTTTGATGTCTACAGTTATACAGGGTGTCCGGTAAGTACCTCCTAATTTCTCGGGAACATACTGAGGAGTCAAAAAAATTTTTTTGAAATGCTCTTTAACGGAGATACAGAGCCCCAAAGTGGAACCAGCGATTTTCCTTATCGGTTTTGAACCGACTTGTATATTTAATGAAAGTCTAATATTTTATAGAGGCCATATAAACTCATTAAACCATAATACAGTAGATGTTTTATATCATCAAAAAAGTCAGGAACGGATTTGCAGCCACACTGGTTGGGCCTAATTTTTGACAGGTGTCATTTTATACAGCTGAAAACTGATTTTTTAAATACTTTAGTCATTCTTCTTCAAAAAATTACTCTTAATTTATTTCGATAAAACTAGTGGTTTTTGAGATAAATCGGTTTTTAAGCGAAAAACTCAAAAGTTACTAATGCTCAACACGAACAGGTAAAAATAAAATACGTAGGATGTGCTGATATGCTTTAATTTATGGCAAAGCGCTGTCTCACTATTCGAAGGTAAGAACATGTTATGCTGAAAGATTTTCAGCTCAGACATTGTCAAGTCCAGAAACCTTTCAAAGAGTTGATCGGGCTCAATTAATTTTAAATGTTATTAAAATGCAAAAATAGTGGAAACGTTTAAATGTTATTTTGGCAGATGTTCAATATGGGCTTCACGTACTTCAATACATTTTCTTATTCTTCGAATATTTTCCCACTGCACTGCAAATAATATTCCGGCATTATTACGGACTTCATTAGCATGCTGTGCTATTCTAGCTAATAATTTCTCTCTAATATTTACTGGTGTTGAATAAACTAGTTTCTTTAGATGTCCTCAGAAGTAAAAGTCTAAGAGATTTAGGTCTGGAAACCTTGGTGACCATAAAATAGGCCCGCTTCGACCTACCGACATTAGTAGTGTTGACGTACTATACGGTTAAAATGAGGTGGAGCACCATCATGTATGTACCACATTTGCATTCTTCTATCAAGAGGTAAGTTTCCAATAAATTTTTTAAATTTTGCTGCAAAAATTACAAATAAATATCACCACTGAATCTTCCAAAACAAATTTGTCTATAAGGTTATTTTCGATGATGCCAGCCCACACATTTACAATAAACCTTTGTTGGTGTTTGTTTTGAATTATAGAGTGCGGGTTTTGATCAGCCTAATAATGTAAATTGTGTGTTTATTATGCCATCTCTTATAAAACCGGACTCATCAGTAAACAAAATAAGGTTAGAAACATTTAGATTTACGTTA
Organism: Diaprepes abbreviatus; assembly: GCA_034092305.1. Taxonomy (NCBI): domain Eukaryota; kingdom Metazoa; phylum Arthropoda; class Insecta; order Coleoptera; family Curculionidae; genus Diaprepes; species Diaprepes abbreviatus. Next base: position 1,182,371 of record JASJET010000206.1, read on the forward strand.
TGTTGATGTATAAACTAGTTGGAGTATTTAAGTCTTGCGGGATAATCATCCGGAGACTTTTTCAAAGTGGTATGGGTGAAAGTTTCTGTTCTGTTAGAGTCTTATGTACAATCCATTTTGTAACATTGTTTTATGTCGCCAGCTTTCTTATGCTGTTTGAAGGGCTGTTAGTAATATCTTGCAAAATTTGTTCCTCTACGTGAGGGCCCCGTGCTTTCCTGGGAGGGCCTTTACCGCCACGTCGCGGCAACAATGACCCCGAATAAAACATGTAAAAAATTAATTCGTTAACTCTAATAATTATTTTTTAATAATCTTTTACCTATTTCCCTCAGGCATCGAGCATCCCTTTGAAAGATTTTTGGACTTGGCAATGTTCGACCTGGAAATCTTTCAGCCTAAAGTCTTCTTGTCTTCGAAGAATTTGACAGCGCTTCACCATAAATTAAACGCACATCAGTATACTCTGCGTAAGAATGTTCTTCTATTTTTTAAAATTATTTTTATTTGAAGGCGGTTTTGATAAGTTACATTAATAGTAATTCATTATGTAGTTATCAACAATAACAACCTGATTTCTACCTAATTGTGTTTAGCTTTAGTAAATTTTGAGTGTTTCGTATAACAACCTATTTTTCTCAAAAACCGCCAGTTTTTTCGAAATAAATTAAGAGTACCTTTTTTAAAGAGGGACGACTAAGAATTTAAAAAATCAGCTTTTTACTCTGTAAAATGACACCTGTTAAAAATTAGGCCCAACGAGTGTGGCTGCGAGTCCATTCCTGACTTCTCTGATGATCTAAAACATCTATTGTAGTATGGTTTAGTGAGTCTTTATAGCCTCTATAAAATATTAAAATTTCATTAACTTATACAAGTCGGTTCAAAACTTAAAGCCGATAAGGTAAATCGCTAGGTACCCCTTTAGGGCTCTGTGTCTCCGGTAAGAGACATTTTAGGAATCTTTTTTATGACAAAGCAGGGTTATTTTGACTCCCCTGTATTCTCCCGAGAAATTAAAAGGTACTTACCGGATAGCCTGTATGCATAAAGTTATAAAGTAATTTATCTTTTTTAGTTGTTACATCTAAGCGACAAAACTCTCCCAAAAATGTCCCGATGCAATCGGTGGCTACACTTACCTTCGTCAGTAGTCATTAAAGTTGTACCTTTTTTATTTTCTTGGCAAATAGTGCACAAATCAATGTTAAAATAATAATCTTTTTGGATTTATGCATATTGCTACCCTCAACAACTTGTCTGTTTCGAATATAAAACCCAGTAGTGCGTATGAACGAAAGTACAGATAGTAACATCATTAACAAGTTGCAACCTGATTAGCTATTAGCTCGCAAAAACATTAACACAATCATAATTGTTCTAATCATTGAATCTGAGCTTAAAATACTGTCTAACTGCTGTGTTATTGATAAGATGTTTACAATATATTTACCACAGTTCAATATTGTATTGTATTTATTATACCATATTTTGAACAGGGATTGTAATTATTATGCAGAACAAACATGAACCCGCCCGCTCTCAAACATAGTTGTAATAACTGAAGTTCCTTACGCTAATGTATTGTTTATTTTATGATTAGATGCTTCCAGCTGCCGTTCCTTCATGCTTTATCCGGGCAAGAATACGATATAGTACCGGTTTTTTTTCTTATTTAGCACCATAGCTAAAGGCTTTATTAAAAGAGAATGGAAAAAACTTTAAATACGAGAGTTATAGGATTATTTCTATGTCATCTTTTAGATTTGTTTACAAAAACAGTGACACATCGTAGAGTTGAGAAACAAAATAAATTTTAATTTTTTAAATGTCTATTGTCTCCTAATTTAAAAATGTTGGTATTTAGGTTAGCCATTATTTAAATATTATTAATAAACTGATATGTAAAAAAAAGAGGTGGCCTGAAAAACAAATTATCTGAGGTTTTTCTTCTTCCAAATACCCCATGCGAAAACGTGAATTAGTCAATGTAATAAGTTTTCGAAACATGCACGTTTAAAGTAACTGTACTGATCGTATAATAAACTGAAAATGTCCGGACCATGCTATTCGCAGGGCTGTCAATTTGCCAGTAATTCCTGGCATTTGCCAGGAATAATTAGTTGTGCCAGTAATTTTGCCAGGAATACTATCATGCCAGGGATTTGCCAGGAATAGATGTCTTGTACTCAGAAATTGATAAAATATTAAGGCGAAATGTACATACAATTGATGGCAAGTGTATGAAAATCAATAAGATGCCCCATCTTTAAAATTAAATCTCTTTTTGCTTCTCACATGTAGTTATTTTTTTCTTTATTTTATGGTTTTGCACTCTAAAATTTAAAAGATGGACAATCTTATTATCATCTGTCTTTCTTTAATATTCAGTTTAATTGAGCAATATCAGCTTTTCCTTATCACACGCATTTTGCCAGGAATTGCCAGGAATGAATATAAAACTTGCAAGTATTTTTCTGTGGAACATTTGACAGCACTGGCTATTCGTCATATGGGCGAAAGTTCATTTGTAATATCAGTGAATACGCTGTCGCCGCAGGAAAATTATACCGGCTAAATATAATCGGTTATTTCTAACTGACAAGGGTAGAAGCAATTCGCATAGCTATCCGAATTTGTGTCGACATAAGTAGTTAAACGAAAAGGGTAGTAGAAAGAGATAAAATGATACTATTATGTTTTAAACTCACTCGACCGATCCTATTTGTGTCAATTGATTATAATCTCTGGATATCAGTAATAATATTGGTCGGCCATAAAAATAAATATATTTAAAAATTTAATTATATTTTTGGTTGTTAAAAATAAGTCGTCATTAAAAAAGAAGTTGTTGACGGAACATTTTTTTTTAAACATTTTATTATTTGAAAAAACAGTTGTAATGTAAATTAGGTGGAAACCCTGTTACTTTTAGTATTTTCTAATTTTTAATTAAAATATCCTTAGAAAGTTGAATGAGTCTCGCAAATTTTAAGTAATGTTGAGATTATAGACATAGAAAATTATTACAAGAAATTCTGTTCATATCTCTCATAATATGAGCGTGCTATTTAAAAATATTTTTCTACAGCTAGTTCTGATTATAGATTTAACATAAACACTTGTGTCCATATGTCCATAACAGCCGGGTATCATACTTTTAAACAGTTAAGTCTAACATAATTGTTTTCATCAACACAATTTATAGAAAATTTGACAAATAACTATTTGTAAGATATTTGAAAGTTTTATCTAAATATGTAACATTAAATTTTATATTCAAGTACAACGTTTTTCTTCCTTACGCTGTGTTAAACTACACTATAATTAAATAAATATTATTATGATTATAATTAATTAGGACATAATGATATGATCCCTACATGCCAACGAACGAGATCCTTCAGCATAATAACCTTATTTATAGTACATTTGATCTTCAAGCCTTGAATGTGAGATCTGCCAGTATCATTAATGGATTTCTTTTGGCTGGCCTTGGTTTCGGTTCGTGGTATTACACAGTTCCTCTATTATTGGCCAAGGTTCAGGTTTTCTTTCAAACTTAGTTGTCAGGACAGAAAGTTTTGCAGTAAAAGGATGAATCTTTAGTGAATTCGTACAATAATTGAATGGATGGTTTATGTATTGCCAGTATGATGGATTTTAGTCATACTACGTAGAGCTGCAATTTCCACCTTTTCAAGGTTCATTAATGATGGCTTTCGAAACAACTGTATATAGGAGACACATATTGCAGTTGACGTCGACATATTGCTTTGCTGTTTTTCTTGATATTCCTTTTCCTTTATTACTTATATTACTAAAGTGTTGGCTCTTTGTATGCATTTTTGTTTAACAGTTCTGGAGTGCCAATTTCAGATAATTTTGTGATCTATATTTACACACAAATATTTGACCGATGGCTTGGTATATACTACTTCGTTGTTAGGTAGTATAAAATAAATTTAATCCAGGGAAAGGTCAATGGCAGTCAATAACTTCACAAACGACAACAGTGACATTATTTTTTTGATTTTTGACGGTTAATTTGACGTGCAAACACATTTTTTCCAATATGGCGATAAGCATTATCCGGACATTTTTAGTCTGATAGCTCAATTCAATCTCTCATCCATTTCATTTTTTGAAATCCGTATTAAAACGTCACAATGAAAATTAAAATAAAACATTTATTTCCCAGGCCTCCTTTTTTTATATCCATTTATTGATAATTTAAAATTGAATAATTAAATAACGGCTAGTCCCCACACTAACTTACTATACATTTTTGAAATCAGGAGGAAAAGAATTTTCATTCCGTTTAAAAAATTAATATTTCTTTTGTTTCTCAACTTTATTATGCGTCTCTGTTTTTGCAAACAAATCTAAGAGATAATATGGAAGAAATCCTACACTTTTCGTATTTAATTTTTTTTTCATCTGTTATAATAAAGTCTCTAGGTATAGTGATATATATATATATATATATATATATATATATATATATATATATATATATATATATATATATATATATATATTAAAAAAAACCTATACATCTTTATATTATTATTGTCTGATAGTGTATATTAGGTTTTATAGATTGAAGCCATTAAGTACATTAAATTAAATTAACTGTTAAAGCAGCATTGAACGGATCATCTTGAGACATCATTTCGGGATCATAAAGCCAATGTAGAAGCCGAAAATAAAATACAAAATTTAAAAAACAGGTTGTTCACTAAGAATGGTAAGGTAATGTAGAAAAGGTATCGGACAATACTTAAAAAGATGGATAGACAACATAAAGGAAATAGCTTAAAGGACTCAGTTCCACATGGTAAGATATATTAGAGTGAAATAGAGTAAAGACCTCAGTTAAGGATAGACAGAGAAAAAATTACATGCTTATTGTATTGTTTTCGTGAAATAAGAAAAAAGTTAACATTTCCTCTTAAACTTATGTTTTTATTATCTCAAGCGTCTAGTCAAATAAATGACTATCGAACGGAAACCCGATAATACTTAGTCCGGGAGTCCAGAGTGTTTTCGTGGCCGATGACGGGACCAAAGTTTTTTTTATATATATTATATTTTTGTTTTCTTCAACTAATTCTAAGCAAAAAAGTGTCTCTTGTGATTTTTCTATCCGATGCATAGTTTTTGAGTTAAAAATCGTGAAACATTTGATACTTGGCTTTTTTTGCCACTTTTCAACATGACGTGTATGAAGAGAAGTGGAAGTTTAGTTACAGACGCTGAACTAGTACATATATATATATATATATATATATATATATATATATATATATATATATATATATATATATATATAGTTCTCGATGATCGTTACACGTTCTGAAAGATAATTTTCGAACATTTTATAAGTGGTTCCCCTCATGCCATAATTGTGTAAAATTATAAGTAGTTTGTCGTGAGGCACAGTATCAAATGTCTTAGCCAAATCCAAAAAGACTGCTAAACATTTCTTATTTAGTTTCAAATTATTGACGACATCCATTATTAACGTATACTTGGCGTCAGTAGTACTACACCCCTCGACAAATCCGAAGTGATTGTCAGACAAAATTTGAATCTGTTTCATGAAAGTCATCACTCTATTCTTAACGTATTTTTCAAGAAGCTTTGCAAAGTCCGTAACGAGATTTTTTGTGCGAAAATTGCCAACAACTCTCTTTAAACCGGATTGATATATGGGAATAATTATTGATGTTTGAAACTCAGATGGCACAATTCTTTTTTCAAATATTAAATTATAAATACATAACAAAGGCGTCACTATTTCTAGATGTGTCTGTTTTATGATACTTGCTTTAACACCATCATAACTTGCTGCGATTTCATCTTTTAGAGACCCAGTATGATTTATCAATTCATCTTTTGTAAGTGGGTGACAAAAAGTGAGGCATTTATAGGTGGATTAATGTGGCATTCTTCCTGCGGTAGGGGAGTAGCCCTTTCTATCTTAACCCCTATGTTAGCATAGTAGTTGTTACAGAAATTAGCCATTTCAAGATAACTGTTGAACCGTGCGCCAGAATCATTCCTTATGTCAACTTTACCATCACGTCCATCGCTCTCATAGGTAGCATCCTTTTTTACTTTGTAAAGTTTCTTAATATAGTTTTTATTATTTTTTAACTGGTTTTTATAATAGTCATTCTTTTGTTTACGTAGAAGTTTATTTAATTGATTCGGATATTATTTGTATTTTAGCTCAAGTTGAGGTGAGTAGTTTTTCAATAAACTCTTTTTCATTTTATCCCTGATTTTAATGGACGTGATGATATCGTGATTTATTCAACGTTTTATTTTCTTATACTTATTAGGTCTTGTTGTAAACGTTTCCATCGCCTCAAAAAGTTATTTCTCATATGTTTCTAAAATATATTAGTTGTCTTTTGAACATCATTTTCATTTATGATAATAGACCAGTCAAACCCTAATAGTAATTGCTTAAATAAACCAATATTTAATTGAGTTTTACTTATAGTGTTTTCAAAAATAGTTGAACTTTTCGTAATAAATTTTTTACCAATAGAAATTAAAACCGGACTGTGATCAGTTATATTTTCTTCAATAATAAAAGATTTAATGTTCAGTATATCATTTGTTAACGTTGTAGGAAAATGTGATCAATACATGATTTAGAAATTGTTCTAGTACCAGAGTTTATAAAAGACTGAAATTTCTGCGCATTCATCATTGTGAGGTAATTCGTTACATCGTTATCAGCTAAGTTCAAGTCAATTATTGTATCACCTACAAAAATTTCAACATTCAGAGAGCTTAGGTCCTCAAAATAAAAAAACAAGTCATTGATAAAGTCTGACTTTAAAATGGGCGGAGGTTTATATACCGCCTTTATACGTTATAGATTCTGGAAGTCAAGCGATATTCTGCTAAGAGTTACATCCTAACAATGGAAAAATCTATGTTAATATGGTCCTTCACAAAAATAACAACACCATTTATCTTATTATAATTAGCTTCATTGTAAAAAAGCTGAAACCCAGAAGTGTTACAATTATCTATAGAATCAATTTGAAAAGTCTCACTTAAAACAATTATGTCTACAAAATTTAATTTATATGTTTCTAGAAATGTGATAAATTATCTGTTTTTATTCAAGCTTCGTACGTTAAAATCAATTAAATAAAAATCAAAATTTTTTTTTCAGTTTCGATTGTGTATTTTGTCCAATTTTTGGGTCCAAAGAACAGTCTCCTTCACTTATTTTTTCTAATATTTCGTCTTGAATATTAATCACCATATTTTATGTGTTAAAATCTATTTTGTTTTTTATTAGTTCAATATGATATTTGAGTGCAGGACCATTCGGATCAGTGCCGTATGATGGGTATTGAGCATTGCATCAATATATACCTATTTTTACTTATTAATTATAAGCATCTGAACATAAGATAAACAATATATTCATATGAGGAATGTCAGTTAGAGCAGCTGGTTGACTTCTGTTCTGCATAATAACTACCATCTCTGTTTAAAATCTAGCATAATGAATAAAATATAATCTTGTACTGTAGTAAGTATATGGTACATATTTTATTATTACCACATCAGTTAGAAAATAATTTTAAGCTGGGATTCAGCGATTAGAACAATTAGAATTGCATTAGTGTCTTCGCGAGCTAATAACTAACCACGTTGCAACTTGTTATTGACGCTACTGCGTGTACTTGTGTTCACGTACACTGTTCAGTTTTCTATTTGAAACAGACAAGATAGCAATATGGCTAAACCAGAAAAAGATTATTTTTCTAACACTGATTTGTGCATTATTGGTAAAGAAAATAAAAATACGTAGATTTAATGAGTAGGTGTCGAATAAGCGACGCTGCTGATTTGCATCGGGATCTTGAGTTTTGTCGCTTGGACGTAACAGGCAAAAAAGGTAAAATTATATTATATTAAACTTCATGCATATATTTCTAGGATTCTAATATTTTATTTGGTTTCAAATAACTTCAATGTTCTCGATTGTACATGTAATCAAGGAAAATGAAATAGTATGGATCATCTATTTGAATATGAGAATGTGCCCATTCTCGAATATGAGTTCAATTTTAGAGAGCGTTTATTTTCGGAAATAGTTCATATAAATAATGGAAAAAAAGCCATCAATTCCCGGTCTGAGATAGAGTCACTTAGTACCATTTATTGCAACATTTTATAATAGTAATCTGCATTTTTTTGGAATATCAGTCGTCAGCTATTTTGAGAAAAATTAAACAAAAAGTATCAGGATTCTGTCAATAAATTGTATTCAATACTGTATATTGGATATTAAATTAAATTTTTATCAGTTGATAAAAATTTTTTTGGGCACCATGTGAACCAAAAATAAAATTAAAATTTTAATATGTTAATAATTGTTAGTGTTCATTGTGCAACTGATGTCGTAATTTATTCTTAAAACAAAATGGATTTTGCCAATTTTTTAAATTCTAGTTGTCAGCAGCTCTAAAATTATTATTGAATTTACATTTTTTTTGTTTATTTAAATTTTTTCATTCATTATTTAATTTTTCTTTATTAGATTTACAAGCCAAACAGCTTCGTACTCCCTCCAGAGATTATTGACTCATACCAAGTATACAAAGATACCAAAAGTATGAAGCTCTGTGGGAACCCTTTCCATGTTATCGGGTCCTAGGTGGCGTGGTCTTCTGTACTTCCGACAAACTTTCGGACGGTCCAAGGGGTTGCAAGGAGAACTGCTCTTTGAATCGGTTTATACAGATGCTCACTAAGGCCCAGTTTCTTGATGTTCTGCAGAAAATTCTTTGGTATCACTCCAGTTGTTGATAGTAGTATGGGAATCGTGTGGACGCTGTTTATTGCCCATTGTCTTCGGATTTGCACCTCCAGATCTCTGTATTTGGCAATCTTCTCATTGTATTTTTGTCTTAGGTTGTTGTTGTTAGGTACAGCAATATCAATCAGTGTAGTTCGCCTTGGAATGTTTGGCCTATTATAAGCAACTGTTTGATGTGTTAGAACCGTTCGGTCCCAATGTAACTTGAACTCGTTGTTTTAAAGAATAGGTTCTAGATTTTATTTGTAGTAAGGCACTTTACCTACCTGGAATAGTTTTAATTTATCTGCTAACTCTTGGTAAAGTATCTTAGCGGTTGAGTCGTATTTTTCTTTACATTTCCAAATGGCTTCACACTCCCTCCAGGGAATATTGACTCATACCAGGTTTACAAAGATACCAAAAGTATATATTTATATATATATATATATATATATATATATATATATATATATATATATATATTACTAGTTAAAAGTATAAGCTTATCTACAAAAAAAAATAAAAGTTTTATATATCAGAAACTATACATCATAAAAGACCTCTCATTTGAAAGCTCCAGTGATACCCTTTCAAAGCCGTCTAAACAATTTTTTTTTTGGAATAAATATTGTCTCTTCTGAGCATGCTTGAAATTGTAAAATTTTAAGTGCAACTTTGACCGCTTGCATAGTCGCCGTAAATAAATGTATCATTAATAAAATTTTTATAAAAAAAATTGAACCGACTTCTAAAAGTGCGCTAAAAAGTGAAAAATAATTAGAAATTTTTATATGAAATTGAAATTTTTGAAGTCGGCGCCAAATTATTTCTAAATGAAATAAATAACTACTAATATATACAGGTTATGTTAAGAAAGCAATTACAAATAAAGTATTTTTAATCTGTTTATGCAAATCACATTTTGTCAGGTGTTAGTTTGGCGCCGACTTCAAAAATTTCAATTTCATATAAAAATTTCTAGTTATTTTTCACTTTTTAGCGCACTTTTAGAAGTCGGTTCAATTTTTTTTATAAAAATTTTATTTTTCGATTTTTAGTTTTGAATTCACTATGATATCCATAAATTATTTGAACTAAGTACTAATTGAGATTAGTGTATCTCGCAATGACTTCAAGGTGGCAAAAAAGTACCCAAAGTTGTAAATCACCCTAAAATGAACCACTAAAAATTCTTTGATTCTTAGAGTTCTCCAAATACAAGTGAAATTGTGTCAAACAATTAGTCTGTCATAGTAAATTCACTATCGTAAATTTCAAATTAATTTTAGATTGGTAATATAGACCCCAAAACCTTCAAATATCGATATTTAAAGTTCTTAAGACGTAAATTTCTTAGCCCGATATATTTTATATTGCATGTTGAATTTGTATACGCCCCAAGAACCCCGCAATATCAATTTTAGACAAAATCGGAAAATGTAAAATTTTCAGTCCTTCATATTGTATCTTATCAACTTAATAGTTGTAAAAAGTTAACTTTATATTCGTCATACAATACCCCCTAAAACGATTCAGTCCTACCTTTGAACAAAATCGGAAAATGTAAAATCTTTAGTCCGCTACATTGGATTCGTCATATTGAATTCTGAAAAAAAAATACTTTTAAATTCATAATTTACACCCTCAAGAATCCCTATATCAGTTTTGGAGAAAATCGAAAAATATAAAATTTTCAGGACGCCATATTGATTTCACCAGATTGAGTTTTTCAAAAAAAATTCTAAATTCGTAATTAGCACTAACAAAAATCCCCCACACTGATTTTAGACAAAATCGAGAGGTGTGGAATTTTTAACCCGCCATCTTAGATCCGACATATTTAATTTTTTTTAAAAATAATTTCAGATTCGTAATGCACGATTCCAAAAACTCCCCCTTATCAATTTTGAAAAAAATCGGACAAAATTAATATTTTATTCGCCATATTGAATACGCCATATTCAATTTTTCTAAAAAAATTCAGATTCGTTATATGCGACCTCAAAAACTCCCCCGTACCAATTTTGGAGAAAATCGAACAAAATTGATTTTTTCTTCCGCCATGTTGAATCCGCCATATTGAATTTCTTAAAAATAAATTTAGATTCGTCATGTGCGACCCCGAAAACTTTCCTGTATCAATTTTGGAGAAATCGGACAAAATTGATTTTTTTGTCCGCTATATTGGATCCGCCAAATTGGATTTTAAAAAAATATTTTGGATTCGTTATGTGCGTCCCCTGAAACTCCTCTACACCAATTTTGGAGAAAATCGGACAAAATAAAAAATTTTTGTCCGTCATATTGGATTCGCCATATTGAATTTTTTAAAAATAATTTCAGATTCGTTGTGTACGACTCCAAAAATTTCCCCGTACCAATTCTGGAGGAAATCGGGCAAAATTAATTTTTTGGCCGCCATATTGTCAGCGCCATCTTGGATTTTACTGCACCAATTTCGTCCAAAAAAAAAATACAGGATCACCGCAGCAACTTCCTGAACATAACGTAAAAAATTTCGTTGTACATACATAAAAAAAATACACATACATACTCGACGAATTGAGAACCTCCTTCTTTTAGAAGTCGGTTAAAAACTCAACGCCATTAGAAAGATTGTTGCATAAGCTTTAGAACGAGACACGAAGCGTTATTTTTAATACATTTTTTATTAAGTTATTGCAGGTTTTGTGAAAAATCCCCATTTTTCGATAATATGTTGCATTTAAACAGCTACGCACTTTAGAAAAAAACGATGAAGGAAAAAAATGTGCCATTTTGGATGGAAAATCAAGTTAAGTAGGTAGACTTCCACTTCCCTTCAGACATAGTCGCGCGTACGCTATAATTGATGAAATGCTATTTGTTTATATCATTAAAAAGCAATAAAAACATTATATTTTCATATTAAGATTAATCCCAGCTTCTAGTTCTTCGCTTTGACCATCAACTACTGGGCGCAGAATTTGAAAATATTTATTTAATTAAAAGTTATTCATGTAGAAAAGTGTCAAAAAATGCAGTTTTTCAAAGGTTTTTTGTCTTAAAACTATGCGTCGAGCGGAAAAATAACATGATACGTTTTGCTTAAGATCGGCCGAAAAACAAGATTTTAATTATTAACAATCTTTTTGTTTATAACAAATTACCTAACCATTTTTCGGAAATCCACCCTCAATATTCGTAATCTTGGGGGTCAAAATGCATTTGGTGGAGCCATGCCTCTTTATCGACTACGAAAACCCACCGGGGTCCCCGACTAGCTTTTAAATGAGAGACATCGGGAAGAGTCCAAACAAGTTCATTATTTCGTCTCAACTACGATAAGCTTGTTTAGCTTGGGCAAAACACAACCAAGCTTTTTTTAGACAATTCCAAAATATTTGCAATGCTTCGTTTGGATGATGACAGTGACAAAATTTCATCGAGTAAAAGTCGTGGTATTATCGGTTTACGATATATTAAATGTCCAATTAATGATAAAAAAGGTCATTATATTAGTTACACAATAAAGTAATATTAGCTAAAATTAGACATTCATTCATAAAAATTTTCTTTTGATTCCGGAAGGTTGTATATATGCTTTAATAGATTGTATAAAAGCAAGAAACCAGTGGGGAATTTTTATGCTTTTTGTCCAACAATGCAGACCTTTTTATGAATAATATAATAAAGATTTACGAGTACATGTGAATAGCGAAAATTTTGTGGAGTTTTTATTAGTTCAATACACGACACATAAAATACGACGAAACGTAATTTTGGTGTAGTTTGGAAAAAGTAGATTCATTTTATCTCATTCTCAGATTTTTTGAACACCTTGTTATTTTTATTGTAGAATTAGGTGTATTTTAAGAAAAAATGCAATTAAAATAATTCTAAACATTAAACATGGATTAAAAATACGAAAAATGTCTTTTTAGAGTATTATGAGACTTTATTTGTAAGCTTAAGGTATGAAGAATAAAAAAATATTTCCTAAGCGGTCGTTGTAATTTTATCTGTAGGATAATTAGTAAGCTCGATTACTTTCTGTTTCCACTTCAAAAATTTTTATGACACCATTATATGTACAGTGTGTCCTATGACGAACTATCGCGATCGATTGCTCCAAAAATTGACTGTGGAAAATTTTCAAAATTTGGCAGTTTACCAAAAATCTGCTGAAATATTTTCAAGATGGTGTCTCATCTCAATACGTACTAGAGGTGTCGACAATTTTTTATTTCAAAAAACTAGCTGTACATCTTGTCCCAAGTTTTGATAGAAGTGAAATATTTTAATTAAATTTTTAGAACATTTTATGGAATTTTTCGATGTAGACCTGTAAAAATAATTTAAAGATAAGTTTATTGCATGGATATAATAAAATTTTTATAAAAACTCGTTATGATATCCTTAAATTATTTGAACTAAGTGTTAAGCGAAGTACCTCGCAATGTTTCCAAGGTTAAAAAAAAGTACCCATTTTATCCAAAATTATAAACCACACTAAATTGAACAATCAAAACTCCTTTGATTCGCCAAATACCACTTTGCATGATATTGTACCAAACACATATTTAGTCTGTCGTAATAAGTTCCCTATCTTGAATTTTAAGAAATTAATTTTACATTCCTAATCTAGGCGCGAAAAATCCCCAATACCAATATTTAAAGAACCTGAAACATGTAAATTTTTTGTTCTCACGTATTTTATATTGGATACTGTATTTGAAAAGAAAAATAATTTTAGATCCGTTATATACCTTCAAGAACCCCGATATCAATTTTGGACAAAATTGGAAAAATGTAAAATATTTAGTCTCCCATATTGTATCTACCATATTAAATTGTAAAACTACGACCCTGAAAATCCCCTAATACCAATCATATTAGATCCGCCATATTGAATAAGAAAACATTTTAAACTCTTAATCTACATTCTTGACAGCTGAATATAATCCAAAAATTTAAAATTTTTTAAAATAATTTTAAACTCGGTCTTTACACCCTCAGAAACCCCTAATACAAATTTTGAACAATTTGGATCCGCCATATTGAATATTTTTAAAATAATTTCAAATTAATAATTTATACATTTAAAAACTCCTCTATATCAATTTTGGACAGAATCGAGAGATGTAACACTTTCAGAACGCCATATTGGATAGGTCCTATGAGTTTTCCAAAAGTTATTTTAAATTAGTAATTTACCCCCCCCCCCCCAGAAGTCCTCAATATAAATTTTAAACAAAAACGACATATGTTAAATTTTTAATCGTAACAAACTAAATTACATTATTCAAAAATTTGTAGGGTGTTAAACTAAAAACAGCTGAACCTATAAAAAAGTAACTAAAGCACTGAATCCTACATAAAAAACCCCAACAGTTCCATTTTTTAACTTTGGGGTAAGATGTAAGATAATCATTTCTTAATGACGTCGCACAGTGCGCTGATATTTCTATTTTTACTAATAACGGAGATAACCTGTAAACAATCGCAAATTGGACACCCTGAAGATACATAAAAAATACATAGCGAATGAATTAGGAACCTCCTATTTTTAAAAGTCGGTTAAAAACTGGATTCCATAACAAGATTATACGATGGGTTTATCTCAGAACATTTAAAGTTGGAAAAAAAATGTTGATTGGCGAACTTACCTGCAACCTACGCAAATACATTAAGAGGAAATGAAAAGAAATATAAAGCAAAAACAGTGTACATAATGTAATAGAGATATGAAAATCAAGTCGCTTCAAAATACGAATTCAAATAGAATTATTATATAAATAACCTTTTCAATTACTACTTCTCAAATTTCAGGTGTTAGAAAATAGGCAGTACTACAATTATTAAATTAATTATGATATAAAACACTCTTCATGTATCTTTTAAGTCGGATTATTTTTTTTTTTTAAATAATTTATTTCAATAAAAAATTACAATTTTAGCTAAAGTAGTATCGGGAAACCTCAATTCTCCTTCTTAATAAAAATTTAACAAATTTATTATATTCCTCTAAAAAAAAATAAAAATGTATTTAAAATATTTTTTACGATAATTTTAACGCAAGTTTCTTCCCTCGGGTATTTTTTTATATTTACCAAAAACATTTAGAATATTTTAAAGTAATTTTTCCACTCGACATATTTAAAACAACTGTTTTTTTGTCAGTAACCCTTCCTTTTATGTCATAATTTCAAAGGCTAAGCTCTCTTCTTCTTTGATTTCGCGTTGGCGAAAAGATGAAACATTTTTTTTTGTAAATAAACAAAATAAATCCTGTTTCATTTTCATCAAAAGCAAAAAAGATTACAAAAAATATTATTGGAAAAAATACCACTGAATCCACAATTTATTCTCTTCATGTTGAACAAAGGAAACATTATATTTAGTCGGTGCTTAAAATTACATATCCATGGAATCCTTCATGTCATGGGAAGATAACCTAATTTCGAATTTAAGCACAATAAATTCAATATTTAAGTCTTACCTGAAATAGTAGCAGGTAAAGCTGAAAGGTTGGTCCAAACGCATGGTGCGCAATCGGAAGAAGAGCCGTTGGAACAAAGTAACTGATGAACAGGCGAAGTTTCACTGGAGTATAACATAGACATAATAGCAGGTTATCAATAACGAGTTGATGATGCTGATCTAATCATTTTGGCAGAATCTTCCATTAGTATCTGGAAAAAATACAGTTTATTGCAACTTGATAAAACCTCGTAAAAAGTTGTACGTATTATTTAAATAAATAGAATATAAGTAAATAAATAAATAAAGCCTTTATTGTATTTCATAGGCGAAGTATTTCAACATCACAAGTAGACATACACACACCTTTAAGACTAATCCTACACTGAAAAAACACTATCGTATAATCAATGGGATACCCATTCAGTCAATGATACACTCTATTCCGTATTCCGAAATTATAATAAATAAATAAATAAATAAATAAATACACCCTTTATTTCAAATCATATAAGTACATGAAATGAAATGACGTCAATCTAAATCACAACTACAGATCTGGACAAAAATCTCCTAAACTATATGGTTCTAACTCTATTAGAATTTTTCTAATTTGTACCTTAAATGTTTTTATGGTGTTTATACTTTTTACTTGGTTTGGTAGAGCATTAAACAGTTTGACACACATGTAGAGAGGTGCTTGCTCAGTAAGTGTAAGTCTGTATGCTACATATTTATAATCTAATGTTCTAGTGTTGTATTTGTTTTCTGTTTTGGCTTCGAACAAAGTTTTATTGCGAAAAATAAACATCAGACTTTCATAAATATTTACAG
Organism: Diaprepes abbreviatus; assembly: GCA_034092305.1. Taxonomy (NCBI): domain Eukaryota; kingdom Metazoa; phylum Arthropoda; class Insecta; order Coleoptera; family Curculionidae; genus Diaprepes; species Diaprepes abbreviatus. Next base: position 1,198,509 of record JASJET010000206.1, read on the forward strand.
CATAAACCGTCATAATACCGTTATTTCTAAACATCGATCTGCAGCTCTGACGGTAATTCATGTTTTTTATAATTCTTACTATTCTTTTCTGGACTATAAAAATATTTTCTATCATGCTCTTCCTTCCCCAAAAGATAATTCCGTATTTAAGAACCGATTCGAAATTAGCAAAATATAATATTTTAAGAGATTTTTCATTCATATATTTACTTATTACTCTTATACCGTAACATATGGAATTTAACTTTTTTATTAAGGTAGAGATTTGATATGACCAATCCAGATGTTCATCTATGTAAACGCCCAAAAATTTTGTATGTTGCATAATATCCAAATTGTTGTTATCAAATTCCATATGTGTCGGCTTGACAATTTTAGATTGTTTGGTCCTGAACAAAAGGACATTTGTTTTTTCTTTATTTAAAATTAATCTATTTATACTAAACCAATCAGTGACCTTATCAAAAAATTCTTTTGCCTTGAACTTTAGCTCTTGTAAGTTCTTGCCCCCAACAACTAGACTCGTATCATCAACATATTTTACAACATGCGGATCAGACGAATCCATCAGCAGGTACAGGTCGTTTACGAAAATTATAACCAGGATTGGACCCAATACACTTCCCTGTGCTATTCCTATGTCATTAGGCAAGATTTTCGAATATTCTGTTTTACCATTTTTTGTTACTGTCACCGATTGCCTTCTATTGTTTATATATGATTTGAACCATTTTAACGCATTTCCTCTTATACCATATTTTTCCAATTTAAAGGTTAAAAGTCCCTATCCAGACAATCATATGCTTTGGATAGATCCAGTAGCATACCCATAGCTATTTTTCCATTTTCCAAGTGCTCAAGAATATTCTTAACAAAATCGAAAAGTGCTTTTGGGTTGATTTTCCCTTTAAATATCCATGTTGATAATGACTAAATAAGTTATTTTGGTTAAAAAAACTAATTAATCTGGTGTACATTGCATATTCAAAAATCTTTGAAAACCCCGGTAATAAACTAATAGGTCTGTAGTTGTCCATTACTTCAGGGTCACCTTTTTTGTAGCATGGTTTAATTAAAGCTACCTTTAAATTAGTAGGGAATATTCCAAACGTAAAGGAGTTAATATTATTTAATACAATAACTATCATATCATATCATTGTATATTACCATTGATTTAATGATAAGAGTTCATGGAATTTCAATGCTGTAATTAAATATAGTAAGTATTGTATTCAATATATTAAGGTTTAATTCAATCGAAATTTGATTGTTGATTAAAATATATATTTTATTTGAGGAAACATAAGTGGATTTGGGGAAAAACTGTTAATATTGTTTTAATTGTTCTGTTTATTGAAAGAAATAGTCGTGAATGTTGAATAAATAGATAAGCTTTTATTTTAACATTACGAACTTTTTGCTCTAAAACTAACTTTCGTTGATAGAATGTCATCGTCGCATTAGTTTTATTAACGTTTTTATTTTGCTTAAACTTTTGTTTAATATGATTTAAAAAATAATGATTTTGATCAAATATTAATAATATTTTAAAAAAATATCAGTTTTTTAGAATCTATCAAATAAAATTTATTTATTTGATTATATTTAGGTTTGGGGCTAAATAATACACATAATTGTTGAAAACATCTTTTATTATGACTTTTTTTATATGGTATGGTATGCTATGTATAGGATGTCCCATTAATACGAGGATGGGACATACTTCAATTTTTGTTGAAGATAGAGAAAAAGTTTTTTCATAAAATTTGTCTAGCTTCTAGAAAACTATAATTATGAAACTGCATAGGGTGGCTCAAGAGAGATGGAGAAACCATATATCCATATATTTTTTAAAGCAGCATACTATTATCCATATTCTTGAGTTTGAGGAAACACTAATCGATAGAACATTGCTAGGGTACAGCTAATCACGATCGAAATGTTCTACAGGGAACGTTTCCTTATTTCAATTGTTATTAGCGATCTGAAAAGTTATATTTTTGCGCTTTGATAGCTTGTAGCATATCCATGGTGCCACTTGACGAAATATGACTTGCACATTCTGTTATAGTTTTTCATTATGCTCTATCCAAAGATATCAACTCCCTGTAAACCTGAATCCAATAATTTTCGGACCTCCATTTGAACCGAAAATAAACAGAAAGTTGACATTTTCAATAGAGCAGTAAGATTTAAGCCAAGCTGTCGAATGATAGATAAAATATCCCGAAAATAACTGAATTTTGATACATAGTGCTTAATAAAAATATGCCTAGAATTTGGAGAAGAACTGAATTAAAAAACCATTTCTCTGTCTTCAACAGATATCGAGATATCTTCCATTCATACACTAATAGACCACCCTGTAAATGTTACATATATATATATATATATATATATATATATATATATATATATATATATATATGTATGTATATATACGTATGGACTAATCGACTTATTAAGCATTTGAAAACCAATTAAAAGTAAGTTATAATATATTCCAAAGTGACTGTACATCAAGTTATACCTTCTGTGGGTTTCCTTCACATCTATATCATCGTGATGCATCTTTCTTCTCATTCTTACAAGAAATCTAAAAATTGAAAAATATACTGTATATTAGATTTAAAAAATAAAGTTGATGTTGGTTATTATGGTAACAGCTAGTTTTGGAACAAAAATTTTATTATATATTTCAAATATTAAAATTCAAGCTAAAATCAATCCCTATAAGGTTCTAATGCAGCTTATTGTGACATACATATACACATCTCCACCGGTGAATTCATATCAGTTTGTTGATTATCATTTTTGAATGTTTTGAAGTATTTTAGAGATTGCATCCTTGTTTCAACTATTGGTATCAATTAGCTCCACTATCATGCTGTCAGATAAGTCGCACAAATTGTCAAATGTTCTTTTATTTTCTAAAAAAAGTAGACTCGTGACATTTTGGAACATAAAAAAATTAAAAGAAAATTTGAAAAGTATAAACTACAGTTATCTTCAGTTACTTCTTTGTACCGAAAGGAAGTATAAATTTTTGGAAAAATTATCTTCATCTGTCCACAAAAACTGTTTTTCGTGACACATTCTACAAAATGTAGTAATACATTTTTAAAATTACTTCAAACTTTAAGGTACCAGTTAAAAATGGCGGTTTTGGACAATTAAGGTCTTTTAAAACATAACTTTTTGATAAACCCAATCTACTTTTAGGAGTACGGCGCTGGAAATAAAAAAGAGGCAGCTAATTCCAAAAATAGGAAAACGAAGAATCTACTTGTACATCCAAATAAACTTTTTGTAAAAATTGTTGACACCATCTTAACTGTCTTTATTTAAGTAAATCAATAGTTGCCCACTGATTTATTAGTTATAAATTATAAATAAATGCGTTCTTTTAAATAATAAAATTAAATATATTTCCATTTTTTTGCAATATTCTGAAAATCAAAAAATGTTTTTTAATTAAGTGTATCATTTACAAAATCTGAATATCTTTAAATAAAAATGGTAACTTATTAAGTAAAAGAAAGAATACCACTCTGTTTATATTAATACAATTATCCATAACAATATGGCTGACGGTAACGAATTTGCCATTACTGGTCCCAGAACTGTTGCCTTTTACATCCAAAATATCGCACGTTATAAATAATAAATGCCTGTATTTTCAAATTTTACTTACCATTAAAAACTCGTGTAAGAGATTCCAGACCCCACCAAATTAACAAGTCCTCATATATTTTCACCGACAATTTTAAATTCTTGTTTGCTACCCGTCAACTAAGCCAGAAATAAAACGACTGTGACACGCACTAGAACCTGTTTAGTAATTTTCAGTTTAGGTATCGAACAATTACTGCAAAAATAGCATTCATTAAATTAAAATTTGGTACATCTTTTTTTTAATGAGTTTTCTGTTTATTAGAATCATAATTTACATATATATATATATATATATATATATATATATATATATATATTATATATATATATATATATATATATATATATATATCTATATATATATATATATATATATATATATATATATATATATATATATATATATATATATATATATATATATATATATATATATATTCACATAAAAACTCCTAATATTAAACCGTTTATCAGTAGGGTTAGTTTAATTGTACTTAATTTTATTTAAATTAAAAATAGCACATAAATTGATTTGTGATAACGTATTTTTAAATCTAGTATTCCTGTACTAAAAGAAATAATAATAATTTATTGAATTTTAAGAATATTTGACTCATTGAATAAAATGTTATCTTAATTTTTATATAATTACTGATATTTTTGAAATGCAACAATATCTTTATATTTGACACAATTTTTTATTTACATTTGTTACTATCATTTTTTATTGAGTCTATTTTAACTTTAATTAAAGTAAACTGAATGTAATCAATAATAAGACTATTATTGAGGACACGATAGTGTTTTTTCAGTGTACCATTAACATATTTAATCATGTACAAAACATTTTTAAATTTTTGAATTTGGACATAAAAAACAAATAAAAATACAAAAAGAAACATTTTATAAGAAAAAGGAATTAAATATTTACATTCATTACCCAAAATTATAATATTCATCCAATGGATAAAAAGCATTTTCCAGTAAAAATATCTTTAATCTTTCTTTTTTTGAAGAATACTTCACCTGCAAAGTACTTTAATATGATTAAGTAACGCATTAAAAATTTTATTATAGTTAAAATAAGGACTCTTCTCATACATCCGGGTTCGATGTTGGGGCATGCTGGGGCATGCCGGGGCTGCTGTAGCCCCATGTGGTCATAAAATGCTGATTATTAGGAAATACCTATATATTTCTCTTCATAGATAAACAAATAGTCGAAATATACAATGTGACCAGTAAAGTCCGCATAACAGGGGATTTTTTTTATTAATAGCTTTATTCGAATTTGACTTTGACATGAATTTCTGCTCGAGATCAAAATTAACCATCACATTATCTGTCAAATTTAATTTTTTTCCAAAAAAATTCAAAACTAGGGTTATTGAAAAACGTTATAAGAAAAAGTTTTTCTAAATGCAATTTCTTGCCTACATGCAAATTTTCAGCTGTATAAGATAATTTAGATTTTTTTGCTAATTTTTTGTAAATTGCACCACTGTTGCAAAATAAGACTCAACGCAAGCTATATAAAACTTCTAAGTTTTGATAATGCTTCATCCCAGCCATATTTTGTTTAAAGTTGCGTCATATTAAATGTGTGTTTTTTTTACCAAGTCCAAATAAGGCTATTAAAATTTGGTCACATGTGATGCGAAGTTTATTTGTTTTTGACCCTGTATAAGGTAACTTCATAAAATAACTATTTTCGAAAACGTAGTTTGTGTTTAAAAGTAACACACATTATAATTAAGACAAACAACTCTACACAGTGTCATCAGTAACGTCTACATTAGGTGGAAAATAAATTTTAAATGCGTTTAATTTTTATATTATGATTTTTTTATTAGAAAATTTGATTCTTTTCAATTAAACTATTTTGTTAATATTAATTTTAGACACAAACTACGTTTGCAAAATAGTTATTTTATGAAGTTACCTTATACAGGGTCAAAAACAAATAAACTTTGCATCAAATTTTAATAGCCCTATTTGGATTTTGTAGAAAAACCCAAATTTAATATGGCCCTACTTTAAACAAAATATGTTTGGGATTAAGCATTGCTAAAACTAAGAAGTTTTATGTATATTGCGTCGAGTCTTATTTTGCAACAGTGGTGCAATTTACAAGAAATGGGGAAAAAACTTAAATTATCTTATGCAGCTGAAATTATTTATAAGGGCTAAAAATTACATTTAGAAAAACTTTTTTTAATAACTTTTTTCGACATTTTGAGATATAACCCCACTTTGATTTATTTTTGGAAAAAAAATTAAAATTTAATAAATCATGCTAATCACGTGACTATTATTTTTTTGGTTAGTTTTCATCTAGATTGAAGCAGAAATTGTGGCCAAAGTTAAATTTTGAATTAAGCTATTAATAAAAAAATCCCATATGATGCCGACTTTTCTGGCCACACTATATAAACAAGAAACTGTTAAAATTTGCAGGGATCTAATATGTGGTCTACAAGACTCTGCTGGAGACACCAAGCATTAACCTTATTATACGCTTTTGTGACACAACCACTCTGTGCCAATCTGCCGACTGAACGTATGCGAAATAATAAACTTTAAGACTTTCCAAACCTACCTCGTTACGAAAATATATCATTATATAACATGCTTTCTTTACTTTTTTACCACTCTCTCAATCTGCTTCTCCCATGACAAAGACGAGTCCAGTATTATGTCTAAAAATTTTGTTATATCTACTTGTGGGATTGTTTTGCCTTCCAAAAAAGTATATAAAGATTGGTTATGATTTTTAAACGATATGAAACAAGTTTTTTCAGTATTTAATCTTAAATAATTATTCACGAACCAAGTATGCATCCTTCTGCTACAAAGCAGGAAGTGTCATCTACAAATTGAAAAACATAATTGGAGTTTTAAGTATCTTTTTTTTTATTTAGCTGCTCTGCACATCTTTGTCGTAATTTATACAGGAAAAAGATCCACGAGAAACTCTCTAAGTAAAAACAAATACAGCACCAAAATATGTCTGGTAGTTTTTAAGTTATAGGTGCGCAGAATAGATAAATAGACAGAGAGATAGTGACAGATGACGTTCCCCTATTTTTTACCATATACTTTTTAAAAGGATGATAATTAACCCTAAAACAAGGACGATAGAAGGGTTCTTGACTCTTGCACGTTTTTCGGCCATAATGCAAATTCCATTCCCATTTGTGCAAAACTTTTGTGTTTTTCCGTGGCATTTTTATTGCACGAGTTTGTAATATAAAGTAGTTCAAACATATGGTAGCGTCTTGTAATAAAAGACTTGCATGCCCAATTAGCCGAAACGGCTGAAAAAGTCACATAAAAATGAAGAAAAAAAGAGAAATTTCCGTGTTTTAAAATTACATACTAATACACTTTTTCCAGCAGTGGTACTCTGTTTATAGTAGGAGCCATCGAACTCGTCAAAGTAGTCATCAACCACAGATTCCATCTCTTCATTATTGGCATATATTTTACCACGAAGGTTTGGAATGAGAAAATAATTCAATATCTGGTGGATGAATCGACATATAAATTCGGCTTTATTGCTGTAAAATGTCGCCAAACACTCGATTGAACCATTCCCTCGGTGCTGTCTTTGTTCTGTTATGAGCAAATGCGGTACTCATGTTGATCACAGCTTTCTCAAGTCCAAATTTTCAGTAAAATTTCTACATACAGCACTTTCAGTCAACGGTCATTTGATACCATTTTGTGGATTCTCTTCACCATTTCTGACATGGTCATCTTATTTTGTCGACCACTGTGATGTTCGTCTTCACAGCTTTTATGGTCTCGTTTAAACAATATTTTATTTTAAACAAAGGAACAGACTTCCCCTGAATAGAATTTAACTCGGTTTTGATATTGGGTAAACGAAAATTTTTCAAATGAAGGTATTGTATAACATAACGATGACAAATTTTTTCCATGTTTACAAATTTAGTGAGAATATCGATGGATGTCGAACAGATACTAAACAACGTTGCGTCTTCAAACTTTAGCTTTATATCTTCGACCATAGTATTTTTTTTCAGACAATAACTGCTATCTATACTTCAGGTCGGATACTTCTGGCGCTTCCCTCTTAGCGTTGACTAGTTTGGTATATTTTAAAGAAATTTTGGCACATTGTATACCGGATGAATATTCACAAATTTAATCTTTAACAACCAGTCCAAGGAAGTCATGAACGGACACGAAAGTTATTTTGTCGTCTTCTGTAATCTGCCTAATGTTTGATATGTACTTACTTTACACCTTGTTTAAATATAAACAAGTTCGTTTCTTAAAAAGTAAATTAATTTGTTTTAAATTTAAGTATCGTATCAATTTATGTTAAAAATCTATTTTTAAGGTGAAATTTTATAAATTTTATGGAGTTTAATGTCTTTCGTGTTTCACCGTGATGGATTTATATATTTTTTCCTGAAATTTGTTCCTGAAGTAGGCCGTAGTATTAGGTAAGAAAATCGTCAGACTGGAGAACATCGGATATTTTGAAGACTACTTTATTAAATTTGCTGTTTCTTTACAGGAAAAAGGAAACGAAAGAGATTTAACTTATATTAAACAGAAAATCGATAACGATAGACTTAAAGGGACAAAATAACATATAAATCTTTAACTCAGGATGTGAATAAAATGGCTATTTTATATTGATTGATTGATTTGATATTCTTTTGAAGTATGTTGGTATACAGAGTATCCAATAATGCATGACTAATAAAAAATAATAATTTGTATAATAAAGATAAGTTTCCTTTCATGATAAAAGAAAAAACTAATAATTTTGATGAATGAAACATCAATGATTTTATATCAATTACTTCGATTGTGGTTATAATAAACGATAATTTTATTCGGTGATAAATACCATAATCAAAATAGTAAATCAACTCGTAATTATTTATAGCTTAATAACGATAGTATTATGACAAGGGACAGAGTTCCGAAAAAATTATTATATTCATGTGAACATAATACGCTTTTAATGTAATATTCTTGTTAGAACATTCGAGTTTTCGCTTTGGGTAAATTTCAGAGAGCTTACTTGCTCGTTTTCAACAAAACATGAAATAATCGTCAAATTGCCTAAGGCAAAAATACTAATAATAATTTAGCACGCTACTTGGTTTTGTGAAAAAGATTGGATTGTCTAATTTTAAACACTCGCAAGTTCTGTTCCAAATATCTTTCAGTGGGATTAAAGGGTACATTGTCTAATTAATCCAATTTCAAATGTATATATATATATATATATATATATATATATATATATATATATATATATATATATATATATATATATATATCGTAGGTTTTCACGGATGGTCGAATTAATGGTTTGGTTATTCCGGGTTTCAATCCGTACGTTCAAAAAATCGTTTTCACGACGTTTCGCCAAAATCTCTTTTGGCATTTTCAAGTGCGATTCGCCTCGTTATTCGCTGAGAACTGATGGCCGCCTCTGATGAATGTCGAGTTTTGTTTAGCTGGCTCGCTTTCTGATTGTACGGGTGGCTTGGCAGGCTCCTCCCCTCTGACGAGTGCGATATATTTGGTTCTTGTATGCTGGTCTCTCGTGTATTGGTTGATCTTTGTTGTTTAGTTTCTTGTTATTTTATTAATGTTTTCCATGTTGTTGGAATATGTTTAGCATCGTCTCGTTTATTCAGCTGTCCCGCTTTTTCGATTTCTAGGGCCTCTCTTATGACGCGTACTTTGTAGTTCTGTACTGGTGCTATTTCTTTTGCTTTGTCAAAGTCGATGGTATGTCCGGTGGTTTGGTGATGTTGAAACAGAGCTGAGGTTGTTTGTTTGTTTTTGAGGCTATTTTTGTGTTCTTGAATTTTTGCTGATATGCGCCTGTTTGTCCTATATATATTTGCTGACAATCTGCACATGGAATTCTGTAAACGCCATGATTTTCAAGGTTTGTCTCTCCCTCTGCAGAGTCACATCATCATCGTCATCAGGGATGATGAGGTGATAATGCAGAGTCACATCATCATTCCTCTCAAAAGCAGGCAGTAGTAAACACACTAATATCAAGATCTGTCCGACTAACAGAACTCGACACAAAACAAGATGAAATAAGACACATTTCAACAACTCTAGAACGGAATGGTTTCTTACAATCAGACATAAAGAAAGCCATAAAAAGACAAGAGAAAACCACAACAAAAACCAAAAACCAAGATCAAACAAGAAACAAAGCTTTAATCCCATACCTAAAAGGAATAACGGACAGAATCGGAAGAATCTTAAGAAAACACGACATACAGCTCATATTTAAACCACAAAAAACAATAGCCAACATCCTGGGAAATCCAAAGATAAACCAACGACAAGAAGATACAATATCCCCAAAACTGTTTACGACAGTGCTAGAACATGCGTTTAAAGCTTTGGATTGGGAAGATAAAAGCATTATTATAGATTGGGAAAGGTTGAATCATATTAGATTCGCTGACGACATACTCCTAATCAGACGAGCTACAAGAAGTCAGATAAATGCTAGAAGAACTACAACAGGCAACACAAAGAGCAGGTCTGAAGATAAATTATCACAAAACAAAAATGATGACAAATTTGGTACCAAGTGAGCCTATAAAAATATAAAATGAAATCATCGAAATTACCGAGAAATATAACTATCTTGGTCACGAAGTTCTGATTGACAGGGACAACCAGACGTGTGAGCTATCTAGATGAATAGCTTTGGGATGGGCTGCTTATCGAAAACTCAGGGATATATTCAAGACAGATATACCCATAAATCTGAAACGGAAAGCCTTTAACTAATGTGTTCTCCCAGTCCTAACATATGGAGCGGAGACACTAACATTGACGAAAACAACTGCTAAGAAACTGCAAATAACACAACGCAGAATGGAGAGATCCATTGTGCGCATTGCAAGGTTAAAGTGGAGATGGGCCAGACATGTGGCTAGAATAGGGGACAACAGATGGACGAAAAGAGTTTTTGGAATGGCGATCGAGAGCGAACAAATGCAGTCAGGGACGACCACCGACCAGATGGACAGGCGACCTCAAAAGAAAAGCAACAAACTGGATCGCAGTGGCTCAGAATAGAGGAGGATCGAAATCTCTGGAGGAGGCTTATGTTCAGCAGTGGACAGAAATGGGCTGATGATGAGTGAATAAGTGTATTCAGCAAAATGGAGGCCATTTTTCACATTTGCTTAATCAATGTTTTCTTTTTAGTTAGTTTTTCAATCTTTTTATAATACATACATGTACATCCAACATTTATTTTAAAAATTGTTTTATTATAACAGCAAATTGGTGTATGCATGTGACTGAAAATATTTTTTTCCTGGCAATACCGCTCATTCAATGAAAATTTTTTGAGGTGAAAAGTCTTCCAAATACATGCAGTTATTCGATATAAATATCTACGTTATCATAACGTTGATGACATAAAAAATCAGAAGTGATACTTACAAGTGACGTCACTTTTCTAGGGTTAGACCATATACCAAAAAACGTTAAGACCAGTTACCAAAAAATTTGGGAAAAATCAATATTTCCTTAAAACTTTGAATTTCTACCGCCCAAACGAAGTAGTATCTGATATAACTAAGTTAACTTAGTTTAGTGTCGGATATAACTAAGTTAACTCGGGGTTAGTTGAGTGTCGAGGACCGTGGTTTGGAACCCACGTTAAACTGTAGGTCCCGTCGCTAATAAATCCAATGGATTGATGTGTCGTTAATTAATACTACTCACTCAACCTATTTTGACATCAAGAGTCTGTTACCAAATGTCGTATTTCTCGGATGTTATATATATATATATATATATATATATATATATATATATATATATATAAATTATTCTCCACTGCTAACTAGCACGATAAACTTTTAACAGGAAGTAAAATAATTTCACATTCAGGAAGGGTTTTACATCAGTGGCAATATCAAAGTCTTTTACCACGACCAGGACTGAAATCTACATAGTACAAAATTTTAATCGGTTATATAGTAATTCAGTTCCTGCTAAAATACAAAGTTTTGAAGCTCAAATAAAATTTAATTTGTAACGTTTAATCCATTCAACGTTTTATTTAATTAGGTATATCGTTTTCGAAGCAATTATTTCATTAAGACATTTTACATTTTGCTTGATTTTAAACCATTTAGAAGAAAAGATCCTGTCACGAAGTTCTTGGAAAGGGAAGAGTTTTTTCATTGTTAGGTAGAAAAGTTCGCGAAATAAGTTGAACTTAAATATTAATCATCTGTCTAGTCTTTACTTTGAAATTTCATTCTGCGGATCCAGTTTCTAAAATATTTTGAGAGGTAAAAAATCTCATTTATTTATTTATTTATTCACGAACGAAGTCCATTTACAAAATTACAAATACTAATTCAATGAAGTAAGTTAAATGCAGATACAAAGGAAATGAACGTCTACAAGTAACTGTAACTTAAAATGACTAGACACATTACAATAATACATTGTACAGAGAGAAAAATAGTTAATTAATATTAAATGTTTGCGTACACGAAATGTTAAATTCGAGATAAAGTCAGGGAGCCCAGTGGGTTTTCGTAGCCAATGCAGAGACATGGCTACACCAACTTCTTTTATATGTATCTTGGTCTCTGATTAGGAATATCGGGGGTGGATTCCCGCAAATTGATCAGCTAATTTGTTATAAACAAAAAAAATTGTTAGTCTTTAGTTTTTTCTTGTAAAATAAAAAAAATATCAGATTTCGTGTTTCTTGAGATTTTTCCATCCGACGCGTAGTTTTTGAGTTAAAAATCGTTAAACATTTGAAAAATGGTATTTTTGACAATTTTCAACAAAAATAATTTTTGATTAAATAAGTATCTTCAAATTCTGTGACCAGCAGATAGTTGAAGTCAAGATCGACGATCTGGTATTAATTGCAATTCGAAAATGTTTTAACTCTATAAACAAATAGCGTTATAATGTACGCGCCGCCGTATATTAAAGGAAGTATATATATATATATATATATATATATATATATATATATATATATATACATATATTTTTTTCTAATATTTTCTTGAGTATAGATTTTTCAAGAAAATATTAGGAAAAAAATATTTAACAAAAGGTTTAAGATACAAAAATAAATTATATATATATATATATATATATATATATATATATATATATATATATACTCATATAGCTTGATGTCTGTTCTGCATAATATTTACAGTCCCTTTTTATAATGTGGCATAATGAATAAATTACAATATCTTACTGCATTATTATACATATTTTATTAATAGTATATCAGTTGGACAATATTTTTAAGCAGAGATTCAGCAATCAAAATAATGCATTAAAGTATTTGCGAGCTTTAAATAATAGTCAGGTTTCAACTTGTTAATGATGCTGGTGCCTGTACTTTTGTTAATGCGCACTGTTAAGTTTTGTATTCGATATAGACAAGTTGACAAAGAGTAAATCTGAAAAAGATTAATTTTTAACATTGATTTGTTCGTGAACAACTTTAAATAAACATTAATTCAATATAAGATGTGATTATTGAAAGCGACTGATATATTTTTCAAATAACACAGGACCAATACGTACTATAAAAAATATAACCTAAAAAATTCTTAGATAGTTTAAAAGCTAAAAATGAAAATCTAAAAAGAGAAAATATAGATCTAAGTAATAATTATATAATATTGCGGAATGTCAAAAAATTTAGCTTAGTCAAGAATTAATATCAACGGAATTATCAGTTAATAGTTATATGCTAGATACTCTCAAATGTAGAAAACATCGCACAAAAAAAATTCTAAAAAATTCTATACAGCTTTCCGATTATTTAAAGATCACATTTATAACAAAGTTGGGTTAATATTTTTACCAGAAAGTTTATTAACAAGTATCAAATTTAATGCTTTACATCGAATGAAAGAAAATAAATAGATAGTATTAAAATTTAAAGAACTGAAGCAACGCACCAACACATGCAAAATTAGTTATAATAATTGAAGTTCCTTATGCTATAGTATTGTTAATTTTATATGATTAAATGCTTATATTAAATAAAGACATACATATACTTAAAACCCGCTTAAAATCAACTTATTTTGTTTATAATTACAAAGTAAACCTGCACAGCGGAGGATATGCAATCGTCGCATCTATTTCAAGTGTAATTGCAGAACTTGTTATGAAGGACCATAAAGAAAACACCTTCAATAATTTAAACTTCTTTAATCCCTTCTTCTGCAGATAAGAATATGATTACATTACAGCCATACCATGTAACAAAATATATAGTATATTAAATCATTTTAATAATTACCCCCGCAAACTTCATTTTATCATGGAAACGGAAAAACAAAATTAATTTTACTTCTTAGGTTTAGCCCTTCATTATATAGATAGCTTAATAGAAACAAAACGACATACAAAAGAAAAATGTTCGTCCGGGTATGTAAATTTTAATTTGCAACACCCAAAAAAAGTTATTTATTATTGATCTTGCTGACTGCACCATAAGGTTATAAAGTTCCGAATATCGCAAAAACTTAACTAAAAGAATTAATAATTACAATTAATAATTATTGTGAAAGATTAATAAGAACCATTTTCAAAAATAGAATTCAGATGTTTTACAATCAAAATCACCCCAAAACCAAACAAAAGAGTACATAGCATGTACTTTTTCCTACCTTATATTTCTGGCCTGTCAGAAAAATAAACAATATTTTTAAACATCATATTATTACAGTTGTCCAGAACCTAATAAACAGAAATTTTAGCAAACTAATGGTGTCTACATTGGACAGACCAGCCAATATTTAAAAAAATAGAATAAATGGCAACAAGTATGGATTAAAAACCACTCTAACAAAACACACGACAGAAAAAAAAGGACTTTTAGTTAAGAATATATAAAAATACTAAAAGTAGAAAACCATCCAAAGAAATGAGAATTGTATGAAATGATAGAAATTCAAAAAACACCCTTTCCATTTCCCAATACTCAAGCAAAATATATCATAATTTGATAAAGCAGTATTAATTAGTCTTCTTCTCTTAACTTAAACATCAACATTAAAATTAAAAAGGAAAAAATGACAATATAAAAGCCTAAAAAAGTAACAAAGGAAAACACCTCATATCAATACCAACCAAAATAGAATCTTTGTGATTGCTGCCGAATAAACAACGCGTTTTTAAATTTGTATGTCCTTTTAAATGTAAAATAAGAGATACTGTCAGAATGCATGTTTTTAACTTATGGCCTATGTGAAGCTAAAAAATGAAGCAGATACCGCGGACCAGTATTAATGCGCACTAGGTGAGCTCCTGTAAGTAGATTTCACTTCCCTTCGTTCACGGCGCCGCATACGGTATAATTGATAAAACGCTAATTATTCATAGCTTTAGAAAGTAATCATATAACATATACTTATATCTGATAAAATAATTATATTTTACTAAAAACTTATTAAAAAAGATTGAAGCGGTCACTTTTTTCAATGGAGGTGACTACTATTTTTATAATCGTTCTTATTTTGGTAAATTTTCAGGGGTATTGAAATTTTTTTTTGACATGTTCAGAATTTTCTCGCAGCCAGCTCCACCAAAAACTTAGCGACTAACGCTTATTTCGCTTATTAATTATATTTAAACTAAAATTTTATATAAAAACTGAGTATTATGAAAATACTGACAAAACTGCAACGCTCTCTTCTGGAGTATATATTTATTATCAAGGAAACAGAAATTTTTAAAGAAAACTAATCAATTTAAAATTATATTCGATAATTCTATGCATTAGCGTATATTAAATCATACGAAAGGTCCACCCTCTGTTAACAAGCGTAGGAAATCACGTCCTACATCAGTTTGTAACATGGTAATTTAAGTTAAAATCTAATATTTCCTCTGAACTGTCTCCCCCAAATTGTTTACCATCAAATTATCTCCTCCGTCTAATTATCCCCACCGCCGCAACGTTTTCCCTCCAATTATTCCGCCATATTATCTTACGGCTGCGATCCCAAATTGTTTGCTTAGATCAGAAAAACTAAAAGCTTTTGTTGGGGTTTCATACTTACTTCCGCAGCCAATTAACAGAAATTAGTTTCTGTGATATCTGCAGCTGAACATAATGATTTGTTATAGTTTCACTAATAAATTGAATTTTATGTAAACAAAATGAGAAATTTTCAAAAACTGTTTCTTTTTTTTATATTCTAAGTAAGAATGTTGGGGAAAGAAAATAATCTCCATTGTTCCTATAATTTAATTTTTTTAACTCTGGGAAGCTTTTTAGAGATCGATAAATAGAAGTTTGTCAAAAAGTTCTTTTTACTGTTTGAGTATGTAACACGTCCTAAATTTTTTATTTATAAATACTATTTGGTTTTATTGTTGTAATTCTTAAAGGTGCTTATATATATACATATATATATATATATATATATATATATATATATATATATATATATATATATATATATATATATATATATATATATATATATATATATTGTATAGGTAGACACTTTTTCTCGGGTGTGATAAGTTTTTGATTATAAAAATGTCAAACAAAAATGGACTTAAATAATTCATTAATGTATTTATGTGGTAATTGCAGATGGTAGAATAGACGTTAGTTAATAGTATGTAAGAATTTATATTGGAATCATGTTTTTAAAGGATATAAAATGCCAATAATTGTGTAATAACATGATAAAACGTATAAAAATTAGTATGAAAGATTGGACATTAATGCATATAAAGTAAGAATTATAAACATATTTGACTCAGAAAGACATGAGTCTTATAAACTAATAAATAAGTGATATTTTGAATAAGAAGTGAAGTATTATTGTCCAGAAATAATGACTAAAAAAGGAATTTGAAAATAATATAGTAAAATCCACAAAAATCATAATATTAATTACCCATTTTATATATAGTGCGCGTAAAGGTAATATTAGTGAAAATAAGCATCAAATAATAACTATTTAGTGAAATATAAACACTATTCATCAATAGGTATATTAGTTTCGACGTATTACAACAACAGTATTTGTTGAAACTTTGCTAAAATATTGTAAATGTGCAATAACAGGATAAGAAAATCTAGATTATAAGTTTATTTTAATAAGAAATTAGAATAAAAGAGTACCTAATTATAGACAAAACTTTGTTAAATATTACTGTAATATTAATAAAACAAGAATTATCAATTTCAGCAAGTTATAATTAAAATTTAAATGTATATGTAAAATTTTATTAGATGTAATACAATTTTATTTATCAATTTTATGTGGTAAATAATAACCAAAAATATAGTGTAGATATATCTAAATGTCAGGAAAAGTCCAAAATTTACATAAATCATAATTTACTGTCATTAAATAGAATATTTATTTCATAATATCAATAAAATAACAAACTTTTATCATAAATTGACAAATAGACCAATCAGAAAAAATTTAAAACAAAAATTTATATCACATGACCACTTGCTATAAAAGATAAAATTCATTTTTTTAAATAGTACAGGTTCATCATTTGTACAGTAAACATCGTTAGTCTGGTTCTTAAAAAGTAACATAACCTCAATATTTGCAATTGTTACTTTGAAAAGTAAAAGGAGTGGATATTAATTGGTTATAGTGTAAAAATCGCTAGTTTTTTTTTATTAACGGGACCATAACCTAAAAGTTTTTCATTTGTTATTTTATAAATAAATTTAAAGGAAGACAGTGCTCATTCATTAAAATTTTAAAAAAATAAAAGGAAGAAACATAGAGCTTGGATATAAAAATATCTGGAGATTGAAAGTCAATTTTAAAGGAGGAAAAGATGTTTAATAAATTAGTAAATAAATTGTGTCATAAGCAAGCAGCTGTGAAAAATATTTAAATAATTGGCATTGTAAATTTTTCTTTATTAAAAAAAGAAGGACGAAATATAAAACGTGGATAATTAAAAATTTTTCTGGATATTTAAAAGATATTTATTTATTGTTTAGGATATAGAAATTTTTGACTTGCTTGAAGATAATTTGATAAAATAGATTTATACTAACCTTATTATGAATAGTTATAGTTATTAATAAAATAAATTGTCTAATTTGCACTGTATCAAGATGACTTTTAATAATAACAGCACACACTAAATTATTTTTAGATTTTTTAAAATAAAATCTCATACTTAGTTGTCATTGTCATTTTTTAAAATAAAATCTCATACTTAGTTGTTCTTGTAACTGTCTAGACATTTATGTAATATTGCTGGATTTCATAATTCTAAATCCCATAAAAGAATACAGTGCATATTGAATAATATTTATAATTTAATTAGGTTTAGATAAGATGATTTATAAATTTTGATTGTATTATTCTAAATAAAGTTTGTATTTGTGTTTTTGAATCATTGGTTTGACTTTATCTGATAATTATTATATTTTCAAACAAACAAATTAATTATATATAAAAAAATAAACAATTCAATTTAATAATATTTTTACGGGCACGTTGCGCAGTCGCGAATAAAACATAAACGACTGAATTATCAACGCAATATAAATATATATATATATATATATATATATATATATATATATATATATATAAATATATATTTATATATATATATATATATATATATATATATATATATATATATATATATATATATATATATATATATATATATATATGTATATATATATATATATATATATATATATATATATATATATATATATATATATATATATATTTTCCTTCAATTTTTTCTTGGGTGTAGGTTTTTCCCTTTTAAATTGAAAGACTACAAAAATTTTCAGTTTCTCCTGACGTTTCGGTCTAAAACTTTGAGAATGCTATATAGAGCGAAACGTCAGGAGAAGTCGAAAATTTTTGTCGTCTTTCAATTTAAAAGGATGAAAACCTACACCCAAGAGAAAATTAAAGAAAAATATGAACTAAAGGTTTAGGATATTAAGTTTTTAAAGAAAACCAAAAATGTAAATTAATGATATTCTTGTAGTTTAATTAAGTGAATATAAAGGATCCAGGAAAACCTGGAGGACATTTTAAAGGAGAAAAACTCAAAAGTTTTAAGTATTAAATATTGACAAAGAAATAAAGGGTCCTGAATTACGTAATTCATTAGCTTCGGTAAAACTTTTGCTGGCTCCGAACTCTTCGAAAAGTTTGAAGGTCGAGTAATTTCCGAATCATTTCATAAAATAGCACGAAAACGGAAAGGCAATGAAAGTTCTTAAAGTTGTTGCTGTTTATTGGCAATTTTTAATGATAATTTACCTTTATTTTGTAAACAAACGACTACGATTGAGTTGAAAGAAATATTATAAAGTATGCTTTGATTCTTGTTACGTTCTGCATTAAAAAGATTGTGACATTAGTATGAAAAGAAAATTAATAAGCGTTTTTTGTGATATAGTTCTTGACTATAAGCGTAACTAGGATTTCTGGCCAATTCTTGGGAAAAGCTAGCAGTTTGCTTTTCGATTGCACATAACTTTTTTACTAACAAGGAAGGTATTTGAAGTGTCCTGCTCCGATTTTAATGAAACTTCAATATGTTGTAGAGGGTACAAAAATAAGAGAAACTTTTTTTTATCTGCTGAGATTCATTTTAACGGGGTGAAAACCGCCCTTAAAGTTCACCCCTAAAAACATTTTTTTTAAATATCTCGGGTTGCAAGTGAGATATATTTACAAAACAAAATGAAAATTACCTGTTGTTCGAAATTATGTTAAACTAGGATTTTATTATCCCCAGGGATATCATACCTTATTTTTTATAAGGGTAAATCATCTATTCGCGCACGTAATTAAATTCTAAAAATTACGAAATTTAAGAAAATTGCTTGAAAATATTTTTCTCATGAATACCATAAGTAACTTAAGTTGACGGGTTTCGGGGTTTCTAAAAATTAGCTAGTAAAAGAGAGTGAGCCAAAGCCAAATACTTTTCTTTTAAATCTCAAGTTCTAATTGAGACATCTTTACAAAACAAAATGGAAACTGTTTGTTATTTGAAATGACTGAACTAAGGTATTTTCATCTCCAAGAATACCATCCCTTATTTTTTATAAAGGTAAACCACCTATTTGCGAACGTTATTTAATTCTAAAAATTACGAAATTTAATAAAATGGTTTGAAAATATTTTTTTCACGAATACCATAATTAACTCAAGTTGACACTTTTCGTGGTTTCCAAAAATAACCTAGTTAAAGAGGGCGAGTCACCCCCAAATACTTTTTTTTAATGTCACAAGTTTTAATTAAGATAATTCTTCAAAACCAAATAAAAATTATTTGTTATTCAAAATAATATTAAATTATGGTATATTCACCTCCAAGGTCATCCCTTATTTTTTATTAGGGTAAACCATATATTTGCGCACGTAATTTAATTATCAAAATTACGAAATTCCAAGGAATTGTTTGAAAATATTTTTTTCACGAATAACATGATTAATTCAAGGTGACGTCTTTTGGGGTTTCCAAAAATAAACTAGTAAAAGAGGGTGAGTCACCTCCAAATACTTTTTTTTTTATATCTCAAGTTTTTATTAAGATAACTTGACCAAACAAAAGTTACTTTTTATTCGAAATCATATTAAACTATGCTATTTTCGCCCAAAAGAATATCATCCCTTATTTTTTATTAGGGTAAATCATATATTTGAGCACATAATTTAATTGCAAAAATTACGAAATTTATGGGAATTGTTTGAAAATATTTTTTCACGAATACCATAAGTCACTTAAGTTGTCATGTTTCGGGGTTTCTAAACATAAACTAGTACAAGAGGGTGAGCCACCCCAAATATTTTTTATATCCCAAGTTCTGATTGAGATAACTTTACGAAACAAATTGGAAATTACTTGTTATTTGAAATGACGTTAATCTATCATATTTTCACCCTCAAGGATATCATTTGAAAGATGTCATTTCATAAATGTATAATTATTCTTAAAATTGACAATTTTCAATTGATACGAACGTAACAGAGTTTATTGAAATTTTGTCTAATAATTAATAAGAAAATATAATAATATAATATATAATATATAATATATTTCATTAGTTAAGATTCATATCTGCACATTATTATAATTCATGACAAATAGTGATTTCTAATTCTCTAACATTCATTTAAATTAAAATTTGAAAATTTTAAGAATAATAATATGTGTATGAAATGACGGTTTACTTTAATAAAAAAATAAGGAACAATATCCTTGAGAGTGACAATACCAGGGTTTAACATTATTTCGAATAACAAGTAATTTTAATTTTGTTTTGTAGATATATCTTAATTAAAACTGGAGGTATTAAAAAAAACGTATCTATTTTACTTATTTTCGGAAACTCTGAAACAAGTCAAGTTAAGTATTCATCAAAAAATATTTTCAAGAAATTTGGTTTAATTTCCTAATGTCCAGAATTAAATTATGTTAATGAATTACAAGATTAACCCTCATAAAAAGTAAAAGAATATATACATATATATATATATATATATATATATATATATACCTCAACTAACAAGTAATTTCCCCTTTGTTTTGTCAATATACCTCAATTGGAATTTGAGATTTGAAAAAAAACGTATTTGGGAGTGACTCACCCTCTTTTACTACTCCATTTTTTGAAATCTCAAAACATCAATCAACAATAAACTTGAGTTTATTATGGTATTCGTGAAAAAATACTTTGATACAATTTCATTAAATTTTGTAATTTTTGAAACTAAATTAAGTTCGCTAATAGATGGTAAGTAATTTCCATTTTGTTTTGTAAATATATTTCAATTAGAACTTAAGCTTTAAGAAAAAAAGTATTTGGGGTAGCTCACCCTCTTTTATTTGTTATTTTTAGAAACCCCGAAACCCGTCAATTTAAGTTACTTATGGTATTCGTGAAAAAAATATTTTCAAATAATTATATTAAATTTCGTAGTTTTTAGTGTTAAATTACGTGGACGACTAGAAGGTTTACCCTTACAAAAAATAACAGAGAATATCCTCAAAAAAACCACAGTTTAACACCATTTTGAACAATAAATAATTCATCATAATCATTTTGTTTGGTGAAGATATCTCACTTAGAAACTGAGATATTTCAAAAATACTGTTTTCAGGGGTAAACTGTAAGGGCGGTTTTCACCTCTTTAAAATAAATTTCTGCAGATAAAAAAATACGTGTCTCTTATTTTTGTACCCTCTACAATATATTGCAGTTTCATTAAAATCGGAGCAGGACATTTCAAGTACTTTTCTTGTAAGATAACTCTTTGAAATTTTCAGTTTTTATAGATTGGAGCTTTCTTAATCAACCTACTTGTAATAGGCAGATCATCATACTTCCATACATCTAAGGTAGAACAGAAATAATCGAGAGATTACCCCGGAAATAGCATCTATCCATAAATTATAAACCACATAAAACAATAGCTTCATTTTTAAGAAACGAAAACAACAATATCGATCTCGTTGGTGCAGCATCTTGTGGAAATTTGCAGACATTTCGCCAAAATATCATTTGATTTATTGTGAGAGTTGAACTGGTCAATTCATTCGTGAAAAACTCTGAAGATCTGACCAGAATAATCAAAAATATAGATCTTGAAGAAAATGACATATTAGCAAGTCTTGATATAAAATCACTATAGTCAAGCATACCCGTGGATGAGATCTAAGGAAAAATCGCCATAAATGAAGGTTTCCAGCCCATGTAATGGACCTCGCAGAACACTATTTAAGAAACATATACTTTAGGTTGAATAATCAAATATACAAACAAACAAGATGGTGCACCTATGAGGTCCTCATTCTTTTCATGTTATATTTCGAACAAGAAGCACTACAAAAAGCACTTTTAAACCAAAATTTTAAAGACGTTACATAAATGGTATTTTTGTAATATGGCCACACGGAAAAGAAAACCTAGACGATTTACTCGTATACCTAAATAATATCCACCATACAGTGCAATTCACGCCAGAAATCAAGCAAGATAAAAAATTTACTTTTTTGGACCTGGTATTAACAAGGAAACTCAATGATATCATAGTTTTCAGCGCATATTGGAAACCCACTCCCACTTACCGATATCTCAATGCAGAATCACATCGCCGCCCTTCACAAAAATGGGCAGTAGTCAACACACAAATATCAAGATCTCTCCGCATAACCGGGCACAAAATAAAAAGAAATTAAACACATCTCAAAAGTTCTAGAACGGAATTGTTTCTTGTATTCAGATATCAAGAAAGCTATAAAAATAAAGATAACACCACAAAGAAACCAAAGATCCAGATTTAGCAAGAAACAAAGTCATCATCCCTCTGAGCGATTTCTTAAGAAAGGCAGAAGAAACCGTTAAGAAACGGAAATATTTCAATATTTTACAGGATTTTTCAGATGTAAGAATTTTTATCCCCTAGGAAAGTAAAAAACTGTGAGGTGAGATCCTAAGCTTAACTCTGAGTACTACGCAAATTTAACCAATCATTGCGTCCGGAAAAATAGACTGCAGACTCTCGTCACCTTTACAAACCTCGGAATTTCGAGCATATTCAGAAGTCCCTGTTGCTTTTTGCCTATTAAATCTTAAATAGGAGTAGTTTTTCCCTCTTCTAGGGGTACACTGCACTGAGACTACGTGAGATTCTAGATCTATCTGAAAGTACCACGCAATTTCAGCCAATCATGACATTCATGGACATTAGAATCCTGTTAAATTTCAGATTTTTTCTTGATTCTCTCTTGAGTTTCTTAAGCTTGGAGGTAGATTATCTCAACTATATTGAGTTAGTTTATAAGTGTTACGGTCCCAGTGCAGTCTCTTATTACTAATAGAACTCAGATGTTTCGAGCTTTTTCAGCATTCGTTGCTATTTTGGTTCGAATTTTTTATATATGAGGGATAGTTATCACCCTTTTTGGAGGTGTATTGCAAATCCAGTATATGGACGCTACTGTTTAACATATAATACACTTAAAATTTTGTAGTTTGATTTACTAAGATGAAAAAATTACTATGATTTTGAATTCTTGCTTATACGTGCCTGTTTGTTGGTTCTATGTATTTTTTATGACAAACTTTGTATGGAATGCTGTAAACACCATGTTTTTTCAAATTTGGGCATCTCTTTGGTTTCCCAGGATGTAGGTTATTCTTTTTGTAGTATACATATATATATATATATATATATATATATATATATATATATATATTCATATATATATATATATATATATATATATATATTCAAATTACAAAAAATAATAACCTACATCCTGAGAAACCCTAAAGAGAAGCCCAAATTTGAAAAGCATTACAGCATTCCATGCATAGTTTCTTCTTCTTCTTCTTCTTCTTCTTCTATATATATATATATATATATATATATATATATATATATATATATATATATATATTCAAATTACAAAAAATAATAACCTACATCCTGAGAAACCCTAAAGAGAAGCCCAAATTTGAAAAGCATTACAGCATTCCATGCATAGTTTCTTCTTCTTCTTCTTTCTCAGCCCATTAATGTCCACTCCTAGACATAAGCCTCTCCGATGGTCCTCCACTGGGATCTATCTATTGCCTTCTGGAGCCAGTCATTTCCAGCAAACTGTCTTATATCATGTACCCATCTGCGTTGTGGCCTGCAACGATTTCGGTTCGTTTCTCGTGGTTGCCATTGCAGTAATTTACTCGTCCACCTATCGGGCTGTTATCTAGCTATGTGCCCCGCCCATTGTCACTTTAGTCGTGATATGCGTTCAATGACGTCAACTACTTTGATTCTTGATTTTATTACTTGATTTCGTATTTTATCCCGTAACGAGATTCCTCACATTTGTCTCTCCATGGAGCGTTGAGTGGCTCGGAGCCTATTTGCGTTTTGTTTGGTTAGTGTTATCGTTTCCATGCTATAAGTAGCAACAGGCAAGACACACGTGTTATACACTTTCCATTTAAGGTTGATTGGTGTGTTTCTATCTCTTAATACATACTGCAACTTTCCAAGGGCAGCCCATGTCAGCCCTATTCTCCTTGTTATTTCCGCCGTTTGATTTTCTTTGCCCAGTTTCATGACGTGGCCTAAATAGATAGGACATTCTCTATGATTTCATTTTGAATCTCTATTTGTACATTTGCGTCAGGGCTCATTAAATTAGTTTTCCCCAAGTTCATCTTAAGTCCCACTTTTCTCGCCTCTTCATTGAAATCTTGAAGCATTTGTTTTAGCTCTTCTGCGTCGGCGAAACGAAGATGACTAAGATAAGAACCGTCGACTCTCAAACCTTTCTCATCCCAATTTAGTTTTTTAAAGACATCTTCCAAAGCTAGCGTAAATAGTTTCGGAGAGATGACGTCTCCTTGACGCACACCTTTCATAACGTTTATTGTTTCGGTTTCTGTGTCTTCGTCGATTTTAACCTGTATAGTTGCCT
Source organism: Diaprepes abbreviatus (assembly GCA_034092305.1). Classification (NCBI taxonomy): domain Eukaryota; kingdom Metazoa; phylum Arthropoda; class Insecta; order Coleoptera; family Curculionidae; genus Diaprepes; species Diaprepes abbreviatus. Next base: position 1,223,713 of record JASJET010000206.1, read on the forward strand.
TTTTATATAGGTTCTGTATGATAGTGGTATACCTGGAGTCAATTCTAGTATTATTAAGTGATTTCAAGATCGCCCATGTTTCTATAAAGTCAAAGGCCTTGTGAAAATCTACAAATGCCAGGTGTATAGGAATGTTATATTCCTCGGTTTTTTCTAGGACTGTGCGTAGGGAAAACAGTAATAAAAGATCAAAAACAGAACGACAGAAATCACCAAATATGCAAGAAAATAATAGACAGGAAACAAATATATCGCATCTTATAGAAAGGAGGAGCCCACGAAGTCGCTCGACCAATCAGAATGCGAGCAAACTTAATAAGACTCGGGAAAAAACACAGATCACCATTAGTTCTCAGCGAGTAACGATACGAGCCACACTTTAAAATACCAAATGAGTCACGTCGAAAGTTGTGAAAAACAACACAGCCCCACAAAAAAAATGTTCAGACCTGCAAACCATGTATTCTTATGTATTTTTGGTCGCTAAATCCGAATCTGAGGTCAAAAAAATGGCACAGTCCCAAAATCATTAGCTAGAGCCAATAACATCCTTGGAGTTGGGTGGAAATGAGATTAAGCTACGAGAATAGTTGTTCAATTTTAATAAATCAAATTAAAAATTTTTAAAGTGTATTATGTTAAACAGCAGGACCCATATACTGGACCCCAGAAGGGGTGATAACTGCCCCTAATATATAAAAAATTCGAACCAAAATAGCAACAGCTGCTGAAAAAGCTCGAAGCTCCTGAATTTTATTAGTGATAAAAACTGCACTGGGTCCAACGTAATACTTATAAACTACCCCTATACAGAACGAAGGCTCTCACGACTTTGATCAAGTTGCAAATCATGGTTCTTGGGTTTAGACCGTTTCAAATTGGAACTATTATCCGACATTTCGCCTACGATTGCACGAAACATCTTCAGAGATCTTTACTCTACGAGATTAGAACACTGAATGACTATCGAGGAGCAACAGCCCGGTATTTATACCCGACTAGTGCTTAGCAAACCGTGATCCAACGTTACCATCGATTTTCACGTGTGATGTAGACTGTACCTGCACCTCTATTAGTATTATTTGGATATTTACAAATTTCGATTGATTCTCTAATTTTTCGTTTAAAGAAACCCGACAATGATGCTAGCATCTTAATTTCTTTTATATTAAAAGTGTGATCTGAGCAATGCTGGGATTCTGCTACTGCCGATTGTACAATTTGTTTCTTTTTTATACATTTCATATTGCTTAAACCTTGTGGATATAGACCGTCCTGTTTCACCTATACACTTTACCACAAGAGCAAGGTATCTTGTAAACGCTATCTGTTTGAAATGGAATTGCGTCCTTTCGAGATCAAACATTATCCAACTTTCTTAAATGTGTTGAAATCTGGAAATCTTGTCGGTGGTTCCGTGTATGTAAGGTAAGAGAATGGCAAATTAGGACATTTTTTTTTGTACAGAAAACCAACACATACAAATCGATATCTCAATGCAATGTCACACCACCATCCTTCTCAAAAATAATCCATCATATGCTCTTTGGTACATAAACACTTTCAATATATGACGAACAGAAATCAGAAACAGAAAAACTGACTAATTCTCTGAGAGGCAACGTATATTGCGCTGGACATATAAGACGTTATATTAATAAATATAAAAACCCAAGTCTTCAACAAAATGTCATATATGTACCTCCTATGGACAGTGATGTTCCAATTTGACACGGTCTAAACCTAAGAATCATGATTTTTAACTACCCTTATAGAGTTGAAATAAAGTACCCCTAAGCTCAGAGGACTCGGAGAATCAAGAAAGAACGTAAAATTTAGCAGGATTCTAATTTTCATGGATACCATGATCGGCTGCAATTTCGTAGTACTTTCAAATAGATCTTGAATCTCACATACCATCAGTGCAGTAGTGTTTCCTCAGAAGAGGGAAAAACTACCCTTATTTAAGATTTAGTAGGAAAGCAGCAGCAGAGATTTTTTAATAAGCTCGATATTCCAGAGGTTTGTATAGGTGAAGAGAGTCTGCAGTAGTTGTGGCTTAATTTCTGAATACTATCCTTACAGTGCTGCCAAAAACCACCCTGTATCTTCGATGACAGAGAACAAATAAGAAAAAAACATTGATCCAAAAGTATTTCTATTTTTCTGTACGCAATAATTGATTTAATTTGCGTAGTTCTCAGTTAGACTTAGGATGTCACGTCACAGCTTTTATGAAATTCCACTTCTCTAGGGGGTAAAAACTCCTTTCGGTGTAAAATCCTATATAATATTAAAATAATTCCTTTTCTTAACGTTTTCTTCTGCCGTTCTTCAGAAATCACTCAGAGGGGAAATTGGCCGCAAAAAAAACGGCTCTGCAGCCCAAGGAAAATCGCTTTAAATTGAGTACTACGCAAATTTAACCAGCCGGAAAATAGAAATACTTTTAGGTCAAGGTTTCTTTCTTATTTTTTGGTCTCGTCGAAGATTTAGGGTGATTTTTGACAGCACTATAAGGGTGGATTTTATATTTTAAGCCAAAACCACTACAGGCTCGCTTTACCCTTGCAAACCTTGGAGTTTTGAGCTTTCCCAAAAGTCACTGCAGGTTTTTTCCTGTTAAATATTAAATGGAGTAGTTTTTTTCCCATCTGAGGGTACACTGTAGGACATTTATGGTAAGTGAAATTCTAGATTTATTTGAAAGTACTATGCAATTTCAAAAATTCATGCCATCCATGAAAATTATAATCCTGCTCCAGGTTTTTTTCTTGTTTATCCATGTCCTTTAAGCTTAGGGTTAGGTTATCTACATTGTGTAGGGGTAGTTTATAAGTATTACGTCGAAACCAGTGTAGTTTCTAGTCACTAACAAAACTTAGGCGATTCGAGCTTTTTCAGCAGTCATTGCTAATTTGGTCCGAATTTTTTATTATTGAAGGGTAGTTATCACTCTTTCTTGGATGTGTACTGCAAATCCAGTATATGGACGCTACTATTTAATATATAATACAGTGTAAAATTTTGTATAGTTTAATAAGATGGAACAACTATTCTCATAGCTTATTCTCATTTTCACCCGATTCAAAGGGTGTTTTTGGTTTTAGGTAACGATTTTAGGGGTATTCGACTTTCTGACCTCGGATTCTGATTCAGCGAGCAAAAATACATAAGAATATTTGTGGGGCTGTGTAATCGCACAGAAATTTTGAAGTTACTTTAAACACCACAAGTACCGCCTGTATATAAAAATGTTCTCAGTACGTGAACTGTCTAAAGGGTCAAACTTAACAATGGATATGTCAGATGGCAGCTAACAACGCCAGTGTTGTCAGTTTCCAAAATATCAACCAACACCCTTGAATAAAATACTCTTTAGACAATCAAAATATCGTCTTTCCATAACTCTTTTTTAGTCCTTATAAGCTCCTTGATACAGTTTTACGTTTATTGGGTGTGCTTTAATTAAACACAGTTCAAATATGCCTAATATTCAGTTCATTGACTTAAACATGATGTTACAGTAAATCATTTAAGCGAATTAATATTGCTTTATTAAAATCTCGGTATAGGAAAAACTGCTCTTTTAATATAAAAATATTTATATACGGAAGCGTTAAATCGTTTAAGAAAAAAATTGGGATTGGTTTTAAAACCGTTACAATAAAATGTTTTACGACTTTGTAACGTTTGACGTACAAAAATTAGGTTGGGTAAAAAGGTTTGATTTACGTGTAAGTAGAGAAGCTTATGTTTCGCCGAGAGCTTGTCCCTTAATACAAAAGTTTATCTAAATTACTGAAGCATCGCAGTCGGGATATATTGTAAACCTTTTCTTTTTGGTCTTTGTTCATCAGTCGTAAAAACTAATCTCGGGTATCAATAAACCAAAAATGTTTCATTATTTCGTCACCTTGCAATCTTTATAGTTTATGTTTACGACTCATTATTTTGTTATGATTTAATATTTCGATTTTGGCTTATGAAGCCAATGTTAATATTGAGGAAATTGAAATCTTGAGATGATTAGAAGCTTCAAATTTTTGTTATTGAGATAATCTCACAAACTGAATATACCTTTTATTTTTCTCTCTTTTCCAATTTCTAAATTATCATTTATTTTTTCTATATATATATATATATATATATATATATATATATATATATATATATCAAATTACAAAAAATAATAACCGACATCCTGAGAAACCCTAAAGAGAAGCCCAAATTTGAAAAGCATTACAGCATTCCATGCATAGTTTACCATAAAAAAAAACACAGAACAAACAAACAGACAGGTTTGTGTGAAGAGGTCTCTAAAGCTTTTGATTCAAGGTCTTCCATAAATAAGTTAGCGAGTGCAGGAGATAGCGGCGATCCCATAGGGGCTCCCTCAACTTGTTTATATCGTCAGCCTTCATAAGTAAAATAGGTGTTATCAAGACAGTGTCTAGCTAATTCGATGATATATTTTGATTGATTGTATTTGTTTTCTATTACAGAAAGAGCTTCTTTGACTGGTATTTGCGTAAAAAGTGATGTTACATCGAAACTAACTAGACATTCTTTTTTTTGTAAAAGTATGTTTTTGATTATTTCGCAAAAATGTTGCGAGTTTTTAACGTAGGAGGCCGATTTTTCGACGAAGGGCTAGAGAATGGTGGGAGAGCCAACAGAGCTTACAATTGGTCTCAAGGGGGCTCCGGGCTTGTGTATTGTAACTAAGCCATACAGTTTAGGACATAAGGATGATTTTTCTCTTGGCATGATCTTCTTCTTTATTTCTTTGGTAAGTGGAGATGCTCTGATCAATATTTTGGTGCTTTTTTCTAGATAACTGGTATGGTCTCTGTATATTGGCTTGTAGGCAGGATCGTTTAGCAGAGCGAGCACCTTTTCATGATTGTCTGTTTTGTTTAGGACAACTGTCGAATTTCCCTTGTCAGCTGGAAGTTTTACGATCGAGATATCTTTGCGTAGGTTTTGTAAGGCTCGATGTTCTATCTATTAGAAATTAGAAAAATAAGTTATGAGTGAAAAAATCATCAAGATTTGAGCATCCATGAGGGTTTAAAATATGCCTAGAAGTCACGACAATTCACATGAACGGGGCTTTAAAAATGATACTGTAGAAAATCCTATTCTATTTAAAAGTATATAATAAATTAACTAGTTGGAAGAATCTTTTTAAGACGAAGAAAATGTTTTTTTCACAATGAAAATCGAAAAAAAATTATAGATTTGGTGAGCATTTGAAGTCATAAAAGTAATCTAGGAAAAATGGAAAACAGGTTAAAAATGTGAAAAAATCAATATTTTCAAGTCTTGAAAAATATATAAAGACCCAGCTATAAGACCTAGAATTTTTTTTAGTGTTTATTATCCATTTAAATAATGGTATATGCTTCTAAAATAGACAATAAAAATATGTGTTTTCTTTTTGGATTAACTTCCTAGAAATAAGTTATTTTTCAAATCTTTGCAAACAGTATCATGTATCTTTCTTTTAACCAATCTGATTATTTCAATATATAAACTGAAGATCTTTTTAAGACCAAAAAAATAACACTTTATTAGTCAACAAAGGATCAAATCTCGAGATTGAGTGAAAGTTTAAACCTACCCAAAAATGATAAAAATTCGCAAATACGCGAAAAATGAGCATAAGAAACCCATTAAGAGGTTTCAAGTAGACATATATCAGCTTCTTGGGGATTTCAAGGGCTAAAATTCGGTTTAAATTTCTTTTTTTAATAGTACAATAACCACTATTCTTTCAGTTTTTTTGTAACGTGGCATGTGATTATTGATAAATTATTTTTTTTAAATATGCTGTATTCCAAAACAGCTAAAACGAATAATTAATCCATTAGCGTCCAAGCCTACGCATGCCTGTCACTGATACACAAAAATTGTGTAGATATATATTATGTTTATATTACATTGAGCTTGTGAAAAGATATGCATGATAAATTTATTTCAGATTTAATCTTAAAAGCCTTTAAATTTCCCAGTCTAGACGGATGATAAATGTGCTGTTTTATGATACTAATACAGCTAAACAAGACTATAACTGAATAGAACAATAAAATATATGAAATATCTTTAAAATCGCGAAAATACAGAGAAAAAAACATAAATGTAGGATGTTTTAAATAAATGAAAAAAAAGACATTATGTTAATTAGTTTCTGATTCTTATGGACTTGAGTTTTTAAAAAAACCGCCGAGAAAGAAATTCAAACAGGCTTAATTTAAACTTCTTGGCTGGCAGTTTAGATTTCCAAAACGAAAGAAGATACGACCTCGAAACTTTGGTTGCAAAAACGTCATTGTTACGCGTGCGATGTGACAGATGACTCCATTCTGTTGAAACTAGATCTAAGATACATCCATTTCCTCTATTTCTTGCCAAATAAAGTTTCCCAATATAACATGGCTGCCACTGGCAGTTATGGAAGCACTTTCATCGTTTCCAAAAAGTATGGTCTACATGGCATATCAAACTGTTCCTTTTAAGGATGCATCCTGCAAAGCATAAGGATTTTCTGCTTTATGATGTCGTCATCTTACAGTTGTTACAAGATCCAGTTACTATAGCTACTGCACGGTTTCTAGTCAGTCGTTTGCAATTTTTTGTCAGCAGGATCTTCTAAGCATAAAAGACCCGCGGAAATCGCGCTCTTCAATACATTTTGGGTTGCTTTTATGAGAAGCTAACCTGTCATCACAAAGGTTCTTTCGTCAATTTTACTCATCGAATCCGTGGCAATATTGGGCTAATCGTTGTATTATGAACTACGCAAGGAAGCAAGAAAACAGGATTCAAGAAGCCGACGAAGAAAATACCGAGTTTAAGGATATTTCATCGTTCGTCGTAAACAGAGTTTGGTCTCGTTTTATAGGTTAGTTTAATGACCCGATATTCTGTTTTATTAACCGATTCGATCTTTACTTGGCTAAAATTTATTTCTCATTGAAGAAAAGTTTGCATTCTTTGATTCCCTGTTCATCTTTCATCATATCAAGATTCTGGATTTCCCTTTCAGGATTCTCGATCTCGAGCAGACCTGGTTGTACCTAAGTTCTTGACCGGATACAACACCGATCTTGTGGACGGCAGCAGTTAACTTCGAGAACTTTACATTTTAAAACGATGATAAATTTGAATAGGCGCGATTTTAGGAATTTCTTCTTCAACACCCCATCCTATGTGAAATTAGTTTGGGATTCTCCGAGTAGTCTAACAATTGCATTTTGAAAGGCAAAACTAATATGCGAAGATCAACAACATAATTCTGAATTAAATAAAGTGTTCTGAAGTTTCTCCTTTATACAACTAAGTGTGAATTTGAGACTACTTATGAAGTCTCCAGGTAATTCCTCAACTAAAGGGCCACTTAATTCACAAGTTAGTCAAAAGACATACACTAGAAGGAAGTTAGGTGAGCCATAAAGCTCGAGTATTAATTCGAATTAACAAAGAATTGCCTGGACTCACATCATCAAAATAACAATCTATTCATCTTCACGTTATTAAATTTTATTTAATATCGTGAAAACAATGATATATTATATGAATGTATCATTCATCGTGATAATGATTTATCATTCATCATATTTCTCGCACAACTATTTTTTACACGCCAAATGTGAAAAAAACTTCATCATCTACGTAAAAATTACTCATTTTCAGGTATTTAACACAAGACCTCAAAAACGACTTATTGCCTTTTTCGACAATGAATTTATGGTACGAAATACAGAAAATAACAAGTAGGCTGCGGAATGTTAATATATGAATTTTAGGTTAGTTCATTAGTGTAAGCATAGACGTAAGAGAAATTAATATTATTTAATATAAACTGCGGATCCTATAGAAGAAATTTGTCTTACGCGTAAAAAAGAGAGAGTTTTCGAAGAGCAGGGCCTCTCATTCTAATGGAGGAACTAAGCATGATACCCCAAAGGTCATTGGATACTCCTGTCACCTGACTGAAATTAGAAAGAGAGGTCCTGCTCTTCCCTTTATTTATTTTCAAGCGTGAGCCAACTTTTTTCTATAGGATCCGCAGTCTTTTTAACTTTTCTTACGTTTATGAGCGTGAGCACTTGTACAGTTAGTCATAGGTTAAATTCGGGTTAGGTGCAGCATTGTATGTACATCATTATTATTTAGACGTAATAACAATAATATTTTTAGTCAGTTTTGCGGATATAGTGTATTTGGACGAATAATTAGTCATTCAGCTTCATTATACATATATTTCAACATTTGTGAGTCAGGTTCGCTTCCCATACGCATACATCCGAAAATCCCCATTCTTAATTTTGGAAGCAAAATTTTTTTTTCTTAATTTAAGAGTTTAAAACTCATTATTTCGGTTAGCCCGGTGAGTGAGAAGATAAGTGAGGCCGTTAGAGTTTTTAGTCCGGTCGAAAGGTTTTGGTGGAACCTCACCACACACCTCTGTGTTTTATATTCCATCACAATAATAATAATAATAATACTTACTATTAGGTAGGTTAGATATGGTTTCGGAAAAAGCAGACTTAAAAAAATCGAAAGTGTAGGACATTCAATGCGTGATGCTACAGGAAAGTATTAGTCACACCACAGTCGAGCCAAAATAAGGTCATGCTTGGATCGTGGCGCCCGAATTTTGTCCTTGTTTTATGAAGATATTACATATTTAAAGATCGATGGGTCGTAGGCGATCCCTGATGTGACAGTCCTTAATTTTCTGAATAAAAAATATGAAGATTATAATAAAAAATATTTATATTCTTTAAAAGAATGTATATCATATAATTTAACGTTAAGAATCAAAGTTTTGGTTTACTGGAAAAAATCAGTGGCAATATAGATGTTTTAAAAAAAGAATCACAAAAAGTTAATCAAAAATCAAGTGCTCTTAAGCAAAAAATAACTAATATTTTTTTAAGGTTACAATCAAAATATATATCATACAATTAGGAATTAAGAATTACGATAAATTAAAGGTATTATACGAAGTTATCCATGCAGTTAAAAAACAAACTTAGTTTACAGCACTTGCTCTTAAAATTGTATCTATATATATATATATATATATATATATATATATATATATATATATATATATATATATATATATATATATATATATATATATATATAGACAAAGGATAAGGGTCGCATTATTCGGTACTAGGCTCCGCACTTTTTAACACGAGAATAATGTAGATTGACAAATTTCACGTTCGCTTAGCCAGATCTTATTTTATTTTTCTTTTTATATTACACAATAACTTATCTATTTATTTATATATATATATATATATATATATATATATATATATATATATATAAAATGGGAAATTTTAAAAAAACATACATCGCTATCAAAAAATAATTTTATGGATGCTGTTGACCTCGTTCTAAATACAAATTACTTTCAGTACGAAAATATCTTTTACAAACAACTCGATGGATGTGCTATGGGATCACCAATTTCATCTACCATTGCTCAGTTAGTAATGGAATATTTAGAGGAAAAAGTTTTAGAAAAATTAAATTTTAATAAAATATTTTTCAAACGTTTTGTCGATGATTGCATAGCAGCCGTACCACAAAATAAAATAAATGAAATTCTCCAAGAGTTTAACAGTTTCAACGAAAAATTACAGTTCACGTCCGAATAATAATAAAATAAATTTTCTTGACATGACACTTATACGCAGAAAAAACAAAATTTTACCTGAATGGTACACCAAACCAACTTGGTCAGGTAGATATCTAAACTATTTCTCTAATCATTCAAAAACTCAAAAAAATAGCGTTATAATCGGTCTATCTGATCGTGCTATCTCCCTAACGTCTCCAGAATTCCGACCAAAAATACTGCAAAAAGTAAAGGAGACACTAATAAATAATAATTTCAACGACAAAACTATCATCAAAATAATTGATAAACGAACATATAAGTTTTATAATAACGTAAAAACAAAAAACATACAACATAAAACAGCAAAAATATGTGGCATTACCGTACACTAGTGAGCTGTCAGAAAAAATAGATACATTTTAAAAAAGCATGATATTATCGTATGCCATAGGTCACATAATAAATTAAATACATTGTTCACAAATTTAAAAAGTAAAACTCCTCTCATGAATAAATGAAATATAATATATTCGATCCCTTGCACAAATTGTCCCAAAAAATATATAGGCATGACAAGCCAATTACTGAAGAACAGATTAAATGGCCATAAATATACGAAAAACGCCTCAACAGCGTTAAACAAACACACACAGGACGAAAAACATACTTTTGATTATAACAGTATCTTTATAAAAAACAAAGATATGAATTACCAAAAATTACAGATAAAGGAAATGATTGAAATTAAAAAAGATAAAAACACTGTTAACGACAGAACAGAAATGGGAAATTTGAGCCACATTTACGCAAGCCTAATTTAAACAAAAATATTAAGTACTCGATCCGGTCAAATAAGAATCAAAAATTGAATATCCTCTTAAACATAAAACCAAACATATACCTTATTTGTTTTTTTATGCATTGTAAAATATAGGAAATATTAAAAAAGTAGAACACATTCGTATTCCATGTATCCTCAGTAGACGATGTAAAATTTGAAAATTATTTAGTAACAGAGCAGCAAAATGTCAAGGTGTGTACCGGTAAAATTAAATATTTAAAAAAAAATTTTTAAATTGTAAATATGTTTTTTATGTGGTGTATTTTGATTATATATTTTTAGGAGGAAAGAATTTTGAAAATGCCTTGAATAAAGGACGAAACGTTAATCGTTTTGTGTTTTTATTAAATAGTGAACCTAAACCCAAGAAAAGACAAAATAAAGAAAAATGATATAATCTATGGTTCAAGAATCAAGAATCAAGAATATATATATATATATATATATATATATATATATATATATATATATATATATATATATATATAACATTATGTTTACAAGCAAGTTTTCTCAAAGAAAAATAATTTAAGGCGATACGACATCGTCTAAATTATTTGCAACGGATCTGGACTACTCCTTTAAAACACTAAATTGGGAAAACGAGAACACATATAATGAAAAAAAAACTGAATGATTTAAGGTTTGCCGACGACATTGTATTAATTACAGAAAGGATCACAACAATTAAATGGAAATGGGCAGGGAGAGCATGTTGCAAGATTTACTAAAAAAAAGAATGTTCATGAAGATAATTAATTATAGACGGGTCGAGGTAGGGTGAGGGGAGAGCGACTATTAGTATTTTTTAAAAATTATTATGAGAATAATTTTGTGCGAATATAACATATTTATTTCTGATTTCATCCTTTCCCTTAAAAGTAACCCCAAATATCAAATTTAGCTTTCAAGATAAATGATTCCGTAAGTGTTGTAGATACGAAAAACTAAAAAACTTTATGAAGATATCTATTATGGCCAGTTGTTGCAAATTCGTTCAACCACTGATGTATAATGAATCGTCTTTCCAGTATTTACGTTACAATTTTCCTGGTACGGTCGATAAAAACTTATAAATATGTATGCGGTTTTAATATATTACTATCTATAATTTATGGCAGAGCTTTGGGAAATTAATTTTGGAGACGTAATATGTTGTAGAAATAAAAATATTTTACACTACAAAAACTTTAATTATAATTAAATTTTATAAAAATCTTATATGTTTTTGTAATTAACTGTTACAAAATCAATTTAAAGTACCTCAACGTGTATTACAAAACAGGATGAAAATTTTTCTTTGTTTTCACCAGCGAGCATAGTATTATTAAGTAAATTTTGAATATTACAATATATTTCACATTTTTTTTAGTTTTCTCTTTGAGGAAATAATAGGTGATTCGAAAAGTCCGAGAATGGCACATATCCATTGAGATCCGTAAAGGGAAAGTTCATAAGATAGCTGACATCGTAAAGGTGTCAATTGAACGTGCACATCATATTTTGCACGAGTTTTTGGTCATGCGAAAGCTCTGTTTAAAGTGGAACTGCATTTCCTCAAAGTTGACCAAAAACAATAATGTCTTGATGATTCAGAGCAGTGTTTGGAACTGTTTAAGCGAAATAAAAAGAATTTTTTCCACGCTGTATGTTACAAAGGATGAAACATGAATTCATTACTACAATCCGTAGTTAAATCGGAATTCAGCTGAGTGAACAGCGAATGAAAGCCCACTAAAGTGACCAAAAACACAACAGTTTGCTAGCAAGATTATGGCATCTATATTTGTGCATGGTATAATATTTATCGACTACGTTTGAAGCAAGAAATCGCGAAAAAACGACCCCAAATGAAAAAGGAACAAGTGCTTTTTACCATAAAAATGTACAGTGTCACAAGTAGATTGCAACTATGGAAAAGCTGCATGAATTGTACTTCTAATTGCTTCAACGTCCATCGTATTCTCCAGATTTGGTCCTCAGTGACTATTACCTGTTCGAAAACCTAAGAAAAATACTCGCCGGAAAGAGATATGACTCCAATGAAGAGGTGATCGCCGAAAATGAAGCGTATTTTGAAGGATCGGACAAATTGATCGCTTGCATCACTCTTGGAGGAGATTATGTTGATGAATAAAGTCGAATTTTGTCAAAAAATCTCGAGACTTTTCTAACTACCTGTTAAGCTAGCACAGTTGTTAACAATGTGTCTCATCTTTAATTATTCCTCTATAGAAAAGATTGTTACGATTATCTCTTATTATTTTTCGCACTAGGTTCCAATAAAACACACTTTCCTTCGTAAATAACAACTATTTTATAACTACTTTTTAACACATTCACTCTTCTTATACCACTAAACTAGCTACACTTAACCTATCCCTATTTATATACCTATAGAATCTACCAGAATATATGAAAATACAATTCTGCAAGTCCACTAGGAACATAACAAATTATGATGACTCATCGATATAATATTTCTTTCGTTACATTAAAATAACGATTCTCTTAGTCGTTCATTACAATATTGTTTAAGTTAGATCAGGCCTCTCAACTAATAATTATTAGCATAATATTTCTAGCTAATATAAATTAATGCTTTTTTGTAATATCTAAAATAATATACTGTTGTACAACACTTTTGGTGTACTTTTATAGCATTTGTTTTTATAGATTTTTATAATCATAAATATTTATCAACTTAAATTTTCTTTACTAAAATGCTCGAAAATATTATTAAGATTGGGAGGATAGTTTTTCATCATAGATCGGTAGGGACCGCAAACCTACATACAGTTGGTCCAATGAGAGAATATCCATGTGTCAACAATCTACGAATATATCAAAGGCAATTTTGAGACCTGTTCATTATAATTTGCTTCGAACATACCCCTGTAGAAGTAGCATAACATCAGAACTAGGGCCCGGTTGTTTGAACGCTGAATAACGTAATAATATTTTTATTTATATTTCAAAAAGTGTTGATAAACAGTAGATATTTAATTTCTTGGTACAGACATGCCGATTTTATGCTATCCTTTTCTAATTGCATTATTTAAACGAGTATCATCGGTACGTCCTTCGAACATACCCCTGGGTACGTCAATTCTGAAAACAAAGTATGAATATATGGTTGCCTAAATTTTTATTATTGTTATTTTCAATATGTAAACAATCTAACAATATTTACCGATAAAAATAAGTTTTTAAATCCTCTTTTTGTTAATATTAATTGTAAACTTCGCATTTATAGTAATTTCTAACACTTAAAAACACCGAAAAAACTCACGACAAGCAATTAAACTGAAAGACAAGATATGTAAATATGTTTATGTCTGTCAAACATCAAAAAAGCGTCTCCCCCACCGACCATAAATAGCCTTCAGACAAATCTATTGTTGTTTATATCTAGAGTATGATCGAAGATAATTTGTATAGAAATAATAAAAGGATGGAAAATAAACCACTATTCTTCCAATTCAAGCCATACGTCGCAAAAAATGTGACATTATGAGTAGAACAAGATAGAAAGAGACAACGAATCATTTCGTTTTATGAATGCAAACTTCCTCTTGATTTTCATCGAAATATTATTTTATTAACAGGTAGTATTCAGATTTTATTTACATTGTGTTTTTGAGATTTTCATGATTCAAGTAATTTAAAATAGAAAATTGTTTAATATAAAATTTATTAATTATTATTTCATAATGTGGTAAGTATTATTTTTATTAAAAAACTAAACCTAGATTTAGAAGCATTTCTAACCTTGAAATCTGTCGTCGGTGTCTAAATGCCCGATCTACGTATATAATTTCAAAATGTTTTTCGCATTATTTTAATTGATTTTGTTTTCTTGAGTATGTATGGTAAAACTCTTAAGAGACCAGCATAACAGCTTGTGCCTAATTTACGCCAACATTTCGAGTTGAAGAAGAGAAACTGTGGTCGTGTGGAATTTGTGTCATCTCTCCAAGAGGTTAAAAATTATTTTTGGAAATAAACATTTTCAATTAGGTATCGTTATTTTTAGAGAGTAAGCACTGCCCTTAAAATTTCAAGGAAAATTCTATGTCATTAAGAAAAGGAAAGAAAACAATCCAATTATTTCCTCTCTTGGAAAAAATAGACCTCGTCAAGAAGAAAAAATAACCGATCTTCCAGAAAGAACCGAAACGGAAGTTCGAAATAAATTCTACAATATGTGCTAAGAAAATAAGAGTATAATGTCTGTTATAGTATAAACTAAACTTGAAAGTAATACCATTGATCTATATTTCATAATCTTAATGTCTTTTTTATTTTTTGGAGAACATGTTACTCTAAAAAGCATAAATACCGAACTCATTAACAAACAGAGTGTCTCTGGATAAATTGTCTTTAAGTATTCTGCTTAAGGAGCTGAGATTCAAATACAAAAAAAAGTTTATAAGAGAAGAGCATTAATTGAAAGAACATGTGTTGTTTCTACAAGAGCTTTTCTTTGAAAATATATGAAAAATCTCAGTAGTTCTTATCCAAGAGTTGTTTTCTTAGACGAACGTAGAAATGCGTATTTTTTATTGTTAACTCTTGGCTTAATATGTCACTACTTTATTTATGTGTCTTTTCCATGGCTTGATTAGTGTAAGGTTTCAAAATTTTTATTACGTATATTTGTTTATTGTAATCTGACGTTCTTTTGGACCTACAGATGCATTCTTTGCTCACTGTACTATTTGGGTATTTGTCCGTTATGTACTTAAATAATAAATGAATAAATAAATTTTAGTTTTTTATGCTTTTTTAAGAATCATTATTTTATCCGCACTTATTTTTATCTGATTATCTTGCTGTTGGTTTTCACCCTTAAAAGAATGTTTTATAAATATTGCGTTCAAAAGAGCTAAAGGAAAAATTATAAGTAGTTTCTCATAGTTTGTACCATTAACAAAATGCTTACTTCAAGCAGGTAAAGCTTATTGTGTTATATTTAATGTTCTTTTCGGTTAAGAGAGTCCTAATTCTGTCCTATTGCGTTTTATGATAACTTTTTTCTTTTCAATAAATCTATTGATTATTATTATTTCACTGATATTTTCACTAATCTAAGAAAGAGTATAATATTTGTTATAAGTAGTAATTTTTTCATTTTCCTGGTAGCGAATCCATCAATATGACGGAATTTTCAATATATTATTTAGTTTCGTTCGTCGGTGCAATAGGCACGTCTTTATGAATATAAACGTTCAATTAATTCTAATTTAGTTCAGCTGAATATTATTGATGATGCATGGGTATTTTCTCGCTGGACCAACTGTATATTTTCTTAATTAAAGGAATAGAAGCATACGGTCAAAAAGAAAAACAACTGCTTGGAAACCCTAACTTAACGTATGTCGGATACAAGGTTGCTTTTTTACAGTTTTACCATTGATTCTCTCAGTTACATTAGTTCGTCCCTGATTTTTTTTTAGCAAAAATCAACGTTTTATGAAAACATATTTTCGTTTCTCAAGAAAACTTCCAGTGAATATAAAATTAATCAAGTTTATTAAAACATAAAGCCTACAATTTCTTTTTCTCATTTTCCTGATATAAACATCCGTTTCCCCTCGATTTACTCTTTTTTTCTCAGAAAAATTCGGACACTCCAATTTACATCAGTCAAAAAAATCCTTTCCGAGGTTATACTTTTAAGTTATATGAAAATATCATATTTTCCAAGAATAATTTACATGCATATGGTATTTTAAACTCATCTAAATATATTTTTACGAAATTTAACAAACGAGTTGAGCATTTTCAGAATTTCTATTTATTTATTTTTATGTCAGATTGACTTACTATAAACTACACGAAAGTAGAGATAACGTCCCAGAAGAAGGCTTTTGTCAGACAGCCAAACCCTAAACCTCAAGAAAAAGTGGAGAAAGCTTAACCGGTTTAGACCCTTGAAGCTTATGAAAAAACCTTTGAGGGTTTTAAATGTGCAAAAATGTTGAACATGCTTTTTTTAGATATATTACTAAAAGCAGGAATTTAAAAACAAATTATATAAAAATTATTTAATACTTCTCATAGCTCTTCAGTATAATTCGATTCAATATATTGTAATCAACATTTACCTTATACAGTATAAAAACTGATTTGTACTTATTTCAAATTTTTCAAAACCAAGAAATAAATTTTTCATCAGAGTAACAACGCTTCCATTGTGGACAGTCCAAGGTGTCCGGATTTCGTTGTTTTTTTGGCCGGGTATCTCCATTATTTTTGACACCAGTGACAGATCCACAAATAAAAGCTTTATAATAATTTAAGACTCTAAGTTTTTTTAAATTTTATTTTCCAAGGACTCATAAAAAAATTAACACATGTATACTAAAAAGTTTAATTCATTGGCTTATACAAAAGAAGAATTAGTAAGTGTTATACACCGTTGAAAAGCCCTTGGTAAGCGGAATGCAACCTTCTATGAATATACAGGGTGTTTGATTAAAAAAAAAGCAAGTTTTATTTTTATCTAAATAAAATTTTTATAAAAAAAATTGAACCGACTTCTAAAAGTGTGCTAAAAAGTGAAAAATACCAATAAATTTTTATATGAAATTAAAATTTTTAAAGTCGGCGCCAAACTAATACCTGACAAAATATGATTCGCATAAACAGATTAAAAATACTTTATTTGCAATTGCTTTCTTACCATAATTTGTCTATATTATTAGCTACTTATTTCATTTAGAAATAATTTGGCGCAGACTTCAAAAATTTCAATTTCATATAAAAATTTATAGTTATTTTTCACTTTTTAGCGCACTTTAAAAATTTTCTTTTTCGATTTTTAGTTCTGAATTCATTATGACGTCCAAAAGTACTGATCGAGATTAGTGTACCTCGCAGTGACTCCAAGGTGAACCACTAAAAATTCTTTGATTCTTAGAGTTCTCCAAATACCACTGAAATTGTGTCAAACAAATATTTAATCTGTTATAGTAAATCGACTATCTTAAATTTCAAATTAATTTTAGATTGGTAATACAGGCCCCAAAACTTTCCAATATTAATATTTAAGAACTTTAGACGTAAATTTCTTAGCCCGATATATTTTATACAGCATATTGAATTTGTAGACGCCCCAAGAACCCCGCAATATTAATTTTAGACCCTCATATTGTATCTTATCAACCTAATAGTTGTAAAAAATTAACTTCATACTCGTAATACACGACCCCTAAAACCCCCTAGTACCAAATCTGAAAAAATGCGAATAAGGCAAAATTTTCAATCCACTATATTGAATCCGCCATATTGAATTTCAAAAAAATAATGTTAATATCTTAATCTAATCTAAATCTAAACCCTTCAAAGCGTCCTAGTATCAATTTTGGATGAAATCTGGAAATTTTAAATTTCTAGACCGCCATATTACATCTGACATTAGATTTTCTTAAAATAATTTTATATTCGCCATTTATATCCTCAAAAAGGATTCAGTCCCACTTTTGAACAAAATCGAAAAATGTAAAATTTTTAGTCCGGTATATTGGATTCGCCATATTGAATCCTGAAAAATATTTTCAAATTCATAATTTACACCCTCAAGAACCCCCTATGTCAGTTTTGAAGAAAATCGAATATTTTAAATTCTTAATTAACACTAACAAAAATCTCCAGTATTGATTTTAGACCAAATCGAGAGATCTTTAATCCGCCATATTTAATTTTTTTAAATAATTTCAGATTCGTAATTTGCGATCCCAAAAACTCCCTCATATATCAATTTTGAAAAAATTGGACAAAATTAATTTTTTATAAGCCATATTAGATACGCCATATTGAATTTGTTAAAAATAATTTCAGATTCGTTATGTGCAACCTCGAAAACTTCCCCATGCCAATTTTGGAGAAAATCGAACAAAACTGATTTGTTCGTCCGCCATATTGAATTTTTTAAAAATAGTCTTAGATTCGTTATATGCTACCTCGAAAACTTCTCTCTACCAATTTTGGAGAAAATCGGACCAAATTGATTTTTTGTCCGCCATATTGGATCCGGCATATTGATTTTTTTTAAAATATTTTGGATTCGTTATGTTCAATCCCGAAAACCTTTTCACACCAATTTTGAAGAAAATCGGACAAAATAAAAATTTTTTTTTACCCCATATTTGATCGGCCATATTGAATTTTTTAAAAATAATTTCAGATTCGTTGTGTACTACCCCGAAAATTCTCCCATATTAATTATGGAGAAAATCGGACACAATTATTTTTTTTGGCCGCCATATTGTTAGCGCCATCTTGGAATTTACCACACCAATTTCATCCAAAAAAATATGGGACCACTGCAGCAACTTCGTGAACATAACGTAAGAAATTTCATTCAAATCGGTGTTGCCGTTCGGAAGTAATCGGTGTACATACATAAAAAAATACATAGCCGACGAATTGAGAACCTCCTTCTTTTAGAAGTAGGTTAAAAACAGTAGTACTAAGAAACATATGACACCCCTGAATATTACCAGAAAAGCTCTGAGTCAGTATTTGCCTTTTCGATAACTTAAAAGATAACCGAAATATGACGAGTGTTCGAAAATGGCAAATTTTCAAATAAAACCCTATATCTAAAAATCTAAGAGTGCTGTAAAAATTCTGTCTGCGGTATCTTTTGGTTTCACACCAAGGTACCACTGCAATCGCATCCCGCTAACTTTAAAAATAACGGAGCTACCTGGCAAAAACAACAAAATCCGAACACCCTGTATAATGTCAAAAAGACAGAAAAAAAATAAATATGTTTTTAATGTTTGGTAAATGGGCCACACAATCAAATTGCATCTAAAATAAAGCTGATCAGTCGGAAATTGGTGATGTTTTTAAATATTCTTTTTAGAGTTAAGGAGTTAAGTTTTGTGCTACTTGAAGGATACTTACTGGTCTTATAGGCACTTCCCCTAACAGTTATGCAATACCTAAGCAAAAGTCCGACTAGTGATTTATAAATAATTATGAGAAAATTCTTGTTTAAAATTTCACATATCATTCACCATTTTCAAAGCTCACTGTATGGCGTCTTCGAGCGGACTGACACGATGCAGTGAGCTTTGAAAATGGTGAATGAGATTTCACCGAAACGTCAGCTGTCTTACAGTCCTGAGAGGGACTCGGCACATACACGGGATGCCCGAAAACCTTCGATTACACATCACACCCGTGAGAATATCCGACATAACATATATATATATATATATATATATATATATATATATATATATATATATATATATATATATATATATATATACAGGGTGTCCAAGATAAGGATCCTAAGCATGGGGATCTCAGTACCTGTTGGAGTTACAGCTTAGGTTAAATTAGAAAAAAGTTGCGTACTTTGAAGCGTATTTACATGCCGTTGAGAAACTTTAAAAATTTTCATGGCCAGCTGAGATATTGGGGAAAAACGAAAATTTGATGAAATAGATTTTATTTTTTTGTGACTTTATTTTAAAAGATATTAAAAAACTAATAAAACTTTTTCGTTAGCAGTTTTTAGGTACTACGTGATGGAGTTTTTAAATTTTATATCCGACGTTTCGTTTTCGAGAAACCATCATCAACTTTATTTTTTTATAAGGGCCAAAAAAAAAGTATACCCTGTATCTGATTCCCTTTTTTATTACAAATTCAACGATGTATCACATGTCACATTTTTTTGTTAGATAAAAGAATAAATGCGATTTTTCTATTTTTTTAAACATATTTTTAAGTAGGCTTTGCAAACAAATAATGCTTTGACACTTTGACGTAAATACCTGTTATGAGTTATTGATCTCACATATTAGTTAATATCTATTTACAGAGCAATGAAGCTGAATGGAGCATAGTACTACTTAGAAACAAGAAAATTTAATCTACCATAAATTTAACCATAAGATAATCATTATTTTAATGATATACAAAGAATGATAAATTATTTAAAAATAACTAAAACAACAAATAAATTAACAATTTTTTTTATTCAATTTAAAGCAGGTGTTCAAACAGATTTCCGTTATTTTCCAGACATAAATATGATCTTCTTATGGTAGAATTTAAAACATCACGCAACATGTCAGGTGTAATACTGTTGAATGCATTAGTTACACATTCTCGTAACTGCTGCTCAGTCTCAAAAGAATGATGGTATATTTGGCTTTTAAGAAACCCCCAAAGAAAGAAGTCCATAGGGGTTAAGTCCGGAGATCGCGCTGGCAAAGGCACTTCACTGGAGGTTCCAATCCACTTTCCAGGAAATCGCTGCGTAAGATACTCGCGAACCTGCCTAGAATTATGTGCAGGAGCACCGTCTTGTTGAAACCAACAGGTATTAACCTGTGCCAGAGGTAAATCCTCCAAGCAGTCTTCTAAATTATTTTGTAATAATTGAAGGTATCGTTCTCCAGTTAACGAACTATGGTAGATAAATGGACCTAGTATTTTGGTACCGAAAATTCCACACCACATATTAAACCCAAAACGCTCCTGATGTCTTGAAATTTTTTGAACACGCGGATTCTGTTGCGCCCAGTAATGAGTATTCCGGCGGTTAAAGACACCATTATTAGTGACTAGACTTTCGTCAGACCATATTATTTTTGCAGGGAAATTGATATCATCTTCACATGCGCGTGTATACCACTCACAGAAATGCCGGCGTCGTTCAAGATCCCTTGGTTTAAGTGCTTGGCAAATCCTAAATTTATAGGGGTGATATCTATTTTTACGCAAAATAAATTGAGCAGTGGATTTGGCTACTCCTATATTTTTTTCAATTTGCCTGCAAGAGATGTCAGGGTTCTCAACAACTGCTTGTAATACGTTATTTTGGGTTTCTTCTGAAGAATCCTTTTTTCCGGATGAAACTGGCTTTTTAAATGATCCATATTGTTTCAAATTTCGCGCCAACTGTAAGAAAATGGACTTACATGGTTGCTTTCTATCTGGAAATTTATTTAGATACATTGCTGCAGTATTTATAGTATTCTTCTGGCACAAAATGTAGCAGGTCAGCATGTCAAACTTTTCTTCAGGACTATAATGGCCACCCGGCATATTCGACGATAATAACACAATAATAATTATTCAACAATAAACAATAACAACAGTAACAACAACGACAAGAACTCTACAAACAACTTAATAACTCTAAATCAACTTAACAATTATTATTTTATCTTACCATAAACATTAAATTAAGTCATATGTGACAGAATAACAGGTATTTACGTCAAAGTGTCAAAGCATTATTTGTTTGCAAAGCCTACTTAAAAATATGTTTAAAAAAATAGAAAAATCGCATTTTTTTTTGTCTAACAAAAAAAATATGACATGTGATACATCGTTGAATTTGTAATAAAAAATGGAATCAGATACAGGGTATACTTTTTTTTTGGGCCATATAAAAAAATAAAGTTGATGATGGTTTCTCGAAAACAAAACGTCGGATATAAAATTTAAAAACGCCATCACGTATTATCTAAAAAGTGCCAATGAAAAAGTTTTATTAGTTTTTTAATATCTTTTAAAATAAAGTCACAAAAAAATAAAATCGATTTCGTCAAATTTTCGTTTTTCCCCAATATCTCAGCTGGCCATAAAAATTTTTAAAGTTTCTCAACGGCATGTAAATACGCTTCAAAGTACGCAACTTTTTTCTAATTTAACCTAAGCTGTAACTCCAACAGGTACTGAGATCCCCATGCTTAGGATCCTTATCTTGGACACCCTGTATATATATATATATATATATATATATATATATATATATATATATATATATATATATATATTTATATATATATATATATATATATATATATTTATATATATATATATATATATATATATATATATATATATATATATATATATATATATATAATATGTAAATGGCAACTTCGAGAATATAGTTCGATAGTTTAGTATACACATCAAATTGATCCTTAGGTCGGTTAATAATGGAAGAGTTAAAAGGTAGTCTTATTAGTGTATGAAAGAAATGCCTACAAGTAAAGTTTGTTCACGAAATAGACTTTTACAGTGAAATAATAGTTATAAATCAATTTTAACAATAATCGTTTTATCAGACAAACTGTGTACGAGGTTACCCACTTGAATTTTTCTTTTTAGTTGGAATAATATAATCGCAGTCGAGTTTCTCATTTTAATAATCAATATTTACTTTTGCTATTCCAATATTTTCCTTTAATATGAAAAATTTCCCGTAGACCTTAAAATAACAAAGTTTTCCATTCTGATTTTCTTTATATAATTTTTCCAATTTTAGTAACTTTCTTTAAGTAAAACCATATAGAATCAATTTGCTACATCAGTCATAAGTTCTTTGGAAATTAAGTAAGAAATATGGTATTTGCTAGAACATTGATGTTTGTTGTTTTATTGTTTTCGAAACTCTATCGGAAACTTTTTTTATTTGAAGCCTACCGAAGTAGCAATTTTTCCGGTTGTCTAGTCATTAAGTAGACTATTCGAATTATAGTCCAAGTTTCTTGACTTATATATATATATATATATATATATATATATATATATATATATATATATATATATATATATACAATTATCTTTTAATGTAGTCTCAAAATATCTCAAAAATACTTTATCAAATGTAATTGGCTAGAATAATGTTTACATTAAATACTCAAGGAGCTTTAAAGAAAAAACCAAAAACGTACAAATTCCAGAAAACCATGTGTTCATCTCATTGGACGTTGCGTCTCTCTGCACAAATATACCTATAATTGTAGCTTTAAGTATAATCATTAACAAATGGCCAGAAATAAAGAAATATACCGATATACCCTTAAATGATTTTCTTGAAACTCTAGAAATCTGCCTAACTTCTACATATTTTAAATACAAAAATTTATTCTCTAAGATGATCGAGGATAGCGCCTCCATATCGAGTGTTATTGCTCAATTAGTGATAGTAGATCTAGACTATATCATTTTTCTAGATATGACATTTCATTATAAAATTAATGCAATACTAACTGAGTGGTACACAAAATCTGTACGGTCTGGTCGCTACTTTAACTACAATTCTCAACACTACATGACCCAAAAATAACTAGTTTAATTGGAATAGCCCATAGAGTCATTATTCTTAGTAGCCCGAATTTCGAAACAACTGTATTAAAAAAGTAAATGAGATTATTTTTTTAAACTCTTACCCAAATCAACTGATTAATAAAATTTTTAAAGAAAGACTAGAAAAATACAAACAGGGAAATACTAAAACTAGATTTAGAAGAAAATAAAATAAAAAAAATCTTCTCTTACCATACATACCAAATCTTTTTCAAAACTTTCAAACTTTTTTCAAGAAACATGGTTTAATCATTAGTCATAAGAGCCATAATTTACTTAAAAGTAATTTAAGTTAATTAAAAAGTTATATTCTAAAAAACAATAAATCAAATGTGGTCTACCAAATACTCTGCAAAATCGTCTAAATGGACATAGGTACGACAAAAAAATATTACAGCCCTAAAAACATGAAATGCAACACAAACTATGAAAATATGAATATCTTAAAAACTGAAATCCACAAAGGAAAACGAGAATTTTACAAAATGATTGTAATAAAAAAAATCCGAATGTAGTAAATGATAAAACAGATATTAATAATCTAAATCAAATTTACTACAATATATTAAAATAAACCAATATAATGGAAATTTTAAAATATACAAAACAGTAAATAAGAATAAATCTCCATTATAAATTCTTCTAAATTGAATCAAGATAATTTTTTCAGAAAAATGCTTTAATTAAAAGATCCAAACGTCACTTAAACCATCAAAAACATATACCATCTCACTTTGCCTTCCAAATTACTTTTAAACTTAATATATAGAGTAAGTATGACTAATTTATACATGTAGTTTTAATATAAAAATGAACTGTATGCTCAAAAATATAACCAAAACTGTTTTGTATTTTCATTTTCTGCTTTGTATTTAAAATTATATTCTAAATTATTTTAAATGTACATGACATGTCTCGGAACACTATTTCTTCGTCAGATACCAATTGAAAAACAAAGTTAAGAAACAAATAATAATAAAGTTGTTCAGCTTGTTTAAAAGTTCCAGATTTAATGATTGTATCGTAATAAGGAAAAATCAGAGCAACCTTAATTTAGATAATCATTAACAGAAAACTTTAGAAATTTTAGTACAAAGGTAAAAGTATGATTGCTATGGATAAATTAGATTTTGTTAACAAAAAGATACATTTTTTAAATTCAGATAAAAATATTTTACTTCAACAGGATCCAACCAACAAATATCAAAAATAAATATTAGACTTAATAGAAAATTGCGAAAGTATATTTTCAAATAATGATACAAATTTTCTCAAAATAATAAATCCATTAGCTTCAAAACTTTACTCATTTGTAAAACTGCACAAACTAAATTTACCGATAAGAGCAGTTGTATCCTTTTTATCACCACCAGGCCATGGAGTATCTAAAAAATTTATTAATATTATCCTTGAAAACACAAAGTATCTAAAAAATTTATTAATATTATCCTTGAAAACACAAACCTTGTTTCAAAATTTAGTTTAAAAAATTCGATAGAACTTATCAATAACAGTATCTTTTGACATCAAAAACTTATTTCCTTGTGTACCGCCAGCAGATGCAATACAAATTATCGATAACTTATTAGTGAAAAATCAGATTAATTATGTTACTTGTTTTGAAATAGTCACAGCTCTAAATGTTTTCATTAAGCAAAGTTATTTTCAATATATCGAAAACATTTTTTCATTAAAAGAAAGATTTATTATTGGTAGCCCTTGAAGCCTACTTTTAGCAAAAAATTTCATGAACAATTTAAAAAAAAAATGATAATATCCTCATTTTGTAAAATATCTAGACTGGAATAGATCGCAGATGATAGGTTAGTCTGCCTTACAGGAACACAAAAGCAATTTAATTCGGTCTTGTATATATAAATAGCTTACATGAGAATATTGAGTTTACGTCAGAAATTGAGATAAATAATTGTCTAAATTTCCTATATCTTAATATTACTAGAGAGAATAATAACCATAAATTTTCAATTTTCGATAAACCCTCCCAAACAGATACAATAAAACATAACAAATCCTTACGCCCTAACTCCAATAGACTTGCAGCATACGGTAGCAATATTCACAGAATCTTTAATGTACCTTTGAACATTACAGATTTTAACATATAACTCAATATAATTAAACAAAGAGCAATTAACAATGGATACACCCCAAATTCAGTCGACACTATTCTCAAAAATAAACTAAAGGAAAAGGCTATGTCATGAATTTATCCCACAACAAAAGAAAACAAACAATTCACATGAATTAGTTATATAGGCAATACTTCCAAAAAAATTAAAAATATATTAAAAAGACTGAATATTAATATTACTTTCAAAACGAACAATAACTTTGCAATAATAATAATAAAGATAAGACCTACAAAGAGCAAAAATGTGGCATTTATAAATAAAATTGTGGTTCATGCCAAATATTTGAATTACAGAGTACAAAGAGATTACTTAAACAAAAATCACAACTCAGCGTAAGCAATATATCTTTTATCTCAAAATCGAGGTTTGATGAAAACTTCAAAATACTACATACCGAAAATAAAAACAAACAGGAATCTTTAGAGATTAATGAACTTCAGAATACAGATAACATATTAAATCACCAATTTTTATAATTCACCATTATTAAATCTGTTTAGTAATTTGTATTGCGGTAGAACAATTAAAATTTGGAAACCTTGAATTTTTAAATAGATACCGGAACACTTTTATGAATATATATTTCTTAAATGTTTATCATTGTCAATTTGACATCGGACGAACTAACAGTGATACGCAAGATGTCATGAATATTAAAAATATAATTTTTATTAAAAAAACCAAAAGGAAAGATCTGATATGAGATACGTATTGTTAATAATGCACAACTAACGTTTTTTTCAGTTTTATTTTCAAGCCATTATTGCTGTCCATGCAAAGTTCTTCCTAGAAATTTATGCTGTTATGCTTTTATTTGCAGAAACCAATAATTTTATGTTCTCGTATTTATGTCGACTTATGTCCCTGGGTATATGAAATTTAGTAATATTAATATCGCTCCTTCTTAAATGTCTAGAGTATACTAACTTCCTAGAATTATTAATTTTTGCATTAATTAGCAAATGCGTGTTTACAAAATTATCAAAAGGTTCATGTCTATTAACCGAAAAAAGATTCGATTATATATTTATTTTTACCTAAATTTTTAGAATTTATTCACGCATAATTTTTTATAGGAGTTATACATATTGATGAGATGGTCTCGTAAAAATACGTCCACGATGAGTTTATTGCAAGAGGGTTAAAAACTAAAAAAAGATATTGGTTATTGAATTTTTCACCGAGATGATACTGTAAAATATTTAAAAGATAGATTTGTTAGAAGAAGAAAGAAATTAAACAAATTTCATAGATAGCAGTGAGATATTTTGATGCTCTATAATATAGAGAGTGCTTTCAAAGATTTCGTGAAAAAGTATTTTTACGCTCTACAACACCCTTAAAATTAATTAAAAAAAACTTAGGAGTTATCTGGTATAAGTATTTGTTTGTGTTGGATTAAGGTCGCGTTGCTAATGCAGACTGTTTGGCCACTGAATCTACAGCTTAATGTAGATTCTGAACTACGGTCACTTGTTCTTCCCAAGCAGTCACCCGCACCGCGCCTGTTCACTTTAGTTATTAGACGTGAAACGGACCGGCCACATCAGTAAATCCAGGCCTCAGTATATGTAGATGTAGTAGTATAAATGTAAGAAATATATTATCAAATTAATATTGAAAATAGTTTAAAATATTTGAGACATATCAAAATAACGAAAAAAGTTTCATAGAAACTTCAGTATTTAACACTGAAATCAACGATTAAAAACGTATTATGAAATATCACCTGATTTTGAAGCGGAGTCTCGTAAGAACTACAAAAATGTGAAAAATCATCAGTACTTATTAGAATTGAATTGTCTTACATTTAGTCAAATCATGTCATTGGTCTTTCATTCAGTTATTCAAGGCGCATCTTCTTGTTTTTCAACAAGTAATAATTCGTCATATCAAACATTAATTCATTCTACTGAATATAAAATTCTGATAAAATTTCACAAATTCAGTTACTGATCATTGTGGCTCACTGAAGCAAATTATGCCTCCGTTATAAATGATGTATTAACTTTTGTAGGGAAGAGATATTTAAATATTCTAGAAGAGTTAGACAATTAATATTGAAGCAAGTTACCTTTGGCGGAACGCAAATTTTTTACCAACACACAGAACCGTTTTAGTTACCAACTTCTTACAAACAACATTTTGTGACAAATGGATTGCCAACAATGGACCTTATCTGTGGTCCCCTCGTTCCCCTGATGTGACTGTATTATATTATTTTATATGGAGAACGATAAAAAAATCGTTTGTTGCATTCCAGAGAAAACGACAGAGAACTATATGGCAAGGGTAAGGGATACGTTCGAAAATTTATCTCCAGATTCAATTAGAGTGGGCACCCATGACGACCTAACTCGTAGAGCGAATAATATTTGGAAGTTCAGGGTGAAAATTTTGAATATGTATTAAAATAAGTTGTTCCTCTGTGTAGGTAAGCCGTTTAGAATTTTTACATACAATGTTAGATTGCCAATATTTCAAAAATTGCTAAATTTTAGAATAGACAACCTTATTCATAGTCACCTGTTTTTAATGCTAAATAAGATAATATTAAGAAAATTGGAGATTTACACTTAAATAAATTGACTTCTAATGATTTTTTCAAGGTAATATTTAATGGTACTTTTTAAATACTTTTTATTATATATGTTATCAAAATATTAACACAGTCCTTTAAAGTAGGTCCATTTCTAGGACACAACCATCCCTAATTAAATATTAAAAGCTTTCATATAGGACAAATTGATAGTTATGTTTAGGCCAGCAAATGCTATTTTTGAAGTAAAATTTGAAATATGTCAAATACAGTTAGGCTTAGGTATAGGACATTACACATGAAATATGTTTATAATATTTCGTAGAATCCAAAAATGAATTAATATATAGGGTTCTATTTAAAATAAGGAAGAGGACACAAATTTCCTATATAACCGGAAGTGTCACGATCTTAAATATATTTTAGCCGAATTGCTCTATCGACTTTAGTAAACTTTCAAATGTTAAAAATGTTTCAAAGTCTATTTTCCGACAAATCGATCGCAGCAGTTCGTTGTGGTATACCCTTTATAATTTTTGCATTTTCATTATAAAATTTAAATAGAAATATCAATTTTCCACTTTTTTTAATCCCCAATCTGTTTCTTAATTCGCAGTGCACAGAAACCAAATATTCTAAACGTACGTTCCATTGATGCTGAAGAAGCAACTGCACACAGGAACTGCTTTATTACTAAAAACTGTTTTGGAATTTCGGGCTCATCGTTTTGTGAGGTCCACCACTGAACTCCATTTATATTTTTAACCGACTTCTAAAAGAAGGAGGTTCTCAATTCGTCGACTATGTATTTTTTTTTTTTATGTATGTACACCGATTACTCCGGAACGGCTGCACCGATTTGAATGAAATTTTTTACGTTATGTAAAGGAAGTTGCTGCGGTGGTCCCATATTTTTTTAGATGAAATTGGTGCAGTCAAATCCAAGATGGCGCTTACAATATGGCGACCAAAAAAATTAATTTTGTCCGATTTTCTCCAAAATTGGTATGGAGGAATTTTCGGGGTTGTACCCAACGAATCTAAAATTATTTTAAAAAAATTCAAAATGGCGGATCCAATATGGCGGACAAAAAAATTTAATTTGGTCCGATTTTCTCCAAAATTGGTATGGGGGAGTTTTTGAGGTTGCACATAACGAATCTGATATTATTTTAAGAAAATTCAATATGGCGGATCCAATATGGCGGACGAAAAATCAATTTTGTCCGATTTTCACCAAAATTGGTACGGGAGAGTTTTCGGGGTCCCATATAACGAATCTAAAATAATTTAAAAAAAATTCAATATGGCGGATCCAATATGGCGGACGAAAATTCAATTTTGTCCGATTTTCTCCAAAATTGATACGGGGGAGTTTTCGGGGTCACATATGACGAATCTAAAATATTTTTTAAAAAATTCAATATGGCGGATCCAATATGGCCGACAAAAAATCAATTTTGTTCGATTTTCTCCAAAATTGGTACGGGGGAGTTTTCGGGGTCGCGTATGACGAATCTAAAATATTTTTAAAAAAATTCAATATGGCGGATCCAATATGGCCGACAAAAAATCAATTTTGTTCGATTTTCTCCAAAATTGGTAGAGGGGAGTTTTCGGGGTCGCATATGACGAATCTAAACTAATTTTCAAAAAATTCAATTTGGCGGATCTAATATGGCCGAGAAAATAATCGTTTTTGTCCGATTTTCTCCAAAATTGGTACGGAGGAGTTTTCGGGGTCGCATATGACGAATATAAAATAATTTCTAAAAAATTCAATATGGCGGACGAAAAAATCAATTTTGTCCGATTTTCTCCAAAATTGGTATGAGGAAGTTTTCGGGGCCTCACATAAAGAATCTGAAATTATTTTTAAAAAATTCAATATGGCGGACAAAAAAATCAATTTTGTCCGAATTTCGCCAAAATTGGTACGGAAGAATTTTTGGGGTCCACACATGACGAATTTAAAATTATTTTAAAAAAATTCAATATGGCGTATTCAATATGGTGGATAAAAAATTAATTTATTTTCTTTAAATATCGATATTGGAAGGTTTTGGGGCCTATATTATCAATCTAAAATTAATTTGAAATTTAAAATAGTGGATTTACAATGGCAGATTAAATATTCGTTTGACACAATGTATTTGGAGAACTCTAAGAATCAAAAAATTTTTAGTGGTTCATTTTAAGGTGATTTATAATTATGGAAAAAATGTGTACTTTTTTGCCATCTTGGAGTCATTGCGAGGTACACTAATCTCGATTAGTACTTAGTTCAAATAATTTATGAATATCATAATAAATTCAAAACTAAAAATCAAAAAATAAAATTTTTATAAAAAAATTGAACCGACTTCTAAAAGTGCGCTAAAAAGTGAAAAATAACTAGAAATTTTTATATGAAATTGAAATTTTTGAAGTCGGCGCCAAATAATTTCTAAATAAAATAAATAACTACTAATATATACAAATTATGGTAAGAAAGCAATTACAAATAAAGTATTTTTAACCTGTTTATGCGAATCACGTTTTGTCAGGTATTAGTTTGGCGCCGACTTCAAAAATTTCAATTTCATATAAAAATTTCTAGTTATTTTTCACTTTTTAGCGCACTTTTAGAAGTCGGTTCAATTTTTTTATAAAAATTTTATTTGTTACTTTTCTCGAAAACATTATTTTCTTATAAGGACCAGTGGTGGCTTTTCCTTAGGTTTGCAGATTTGTGCAACCCCCAAAAAATTATAAATTAAAATAAAATATACTAATAAGTATGAGCACAAATATTTTTTTAATTTCTTCTGATAATTTAATGATTAAATTTAAATCAATTTTTGACATAGATTATACGCGAACTACAGCCAATTATTGAAATAATATACCTAATTTTTCTAAATATCATTAATAATTTGTCTGTATTACAGTATTACGCCTGGAAACGTTGTTGCTTTGCTGGTGCGCTATTTTAATATAATCCAAGGTAATTCATTGGAGCGTATGTAGAGTTGCCTATCTAAGACGTGGAGATTAATAGACCTTTTTACGACAAGTTTAGCGCAAGCGCATCCGCCATGTTTAAAAGGCGGTAATATGAAAGTTTCGGGCACTTTTTATAAATATGGCCGGACAACAAGGATTATTATCTGTGCAATTAAATGAAAAATTAATTGATGGTGCTTCATTAGGACATCCCACAGTAGAAGCTCACAATTGTCTTCAATTGCGACAGTAGTTAAAGTGCCATGGTTGTCATCAAAGCGAAATTAAAGTAGAACTAGTTGAGAGGCTAGAATAAAAATAATATTGGCATAAAGATAATCTGTGTTATTAATTAATAAAATTATAATTAATCATAACCAATAAACATTATTTTTACTTAATTTTATTAAATTGTTTACTTCAAATTGATAGGATTGTAAGTATTTACCTTGATTAATTGGTATGGATAAATAAAAAAAAAGATAGTTGTGTACCTATAAATGAAAAATAATAGTATAAAAAAATTATAAAAGTTTATGGTGTATAACAATTTTACATATTTTTTCAAAATGAAGCGAACTAATGTATGTATCTTTATTAACCCACGAATCACATTTAGCACATTTTGGATAAATTTTTATGTATTTCTGTTTCGTTGATTTAATAAGTTTTCGACGATATTCGAAACAAAGCTTGGAGAAAGTAATAAAATAACATAAAATCTCCAAAAATGATTACTGCTGCAACATACTCCATAACAACAACGTTTTTTAGTTCCTTGCTTTACTGATGACAGTATATATCTTAATTGAAATATTTATATTATTATTCAATTGTTATTGTATGATAATTAAAATTGTACTGCTAAAAGTATAATAGTAATTAATTTTGTTTTATTTAATTACATTCAAAACGTTATGTACACTGCTTATACCTGTATAAAGTGCCCGAAAGACATGACCGAAGTTGAGGCAAGCGCACAAAAAATTTTCAACTATTAAAAGGCCTATTTCGTCTCATAAAATATCCCTCTACTAGAAAAATTTCTCTTATGCAACCCACTGGACGACTATTTAAGCTTTAGCTTCCAGTCGCTTATGGCGCTGCCAGTATCAAGTAAAGGTTTCTTCTTCAAGCAACAGTTAAACCATTCCTTTAGTTCAGGTTAGATAAAAACCGTGGTGTCTACTGTGCCGGTATTTCTATGCCTGGTGTCTAGCGTATCGGTATTTTAATTTTTCTTAAAGTGACTATGTTTTTACTTTGATCAAGATATTTTGTTATGTTTTGAAGAGGTTAAAAAAATGGCATTCAAAATTAAGTGCTCTATCTCAAACTGTGCAGACAAATACAGTGGCGGATTTCGATTTCCGAATTCAAGGGATTCCGAGTTACGAAGGAATTTGTAAAAACCATCGTGTACGTGTTAGATTTTTTAAGGATCTGTTGTTAGAGATTCTAGAAAAACAGTTAAATATAATGCAGTTCCTGCTCTTTGTCTTACTGTATGTATAAGTGAAACCAAGTGAGCGCTTTTTAATTTTCTAGAAAACATGAGCTGCTCATCGAATGGGGTGCAAGCGATTATAAAAAAACCTGTGAACATGCTGCTTACGTGCATTGTTGTGTACATCAATTTATTTTGGTAATGTTAAACGCCACATCCGCTATTAAAAATGTCCAGATTACAAGAGATTTGTTCTTTTTTTAAAAAGTCCTCAAAGAACCAAGAGTAGATCAATTTGTTAACAAACGCTTATCTCGTTCAGCCCCAACAAGATGCAATTTTAATTCAAGAGTTGTTTGTACCATATTTGAATATAAAGGCAGCATTCTAGAGACAATGGAAAAAATCTTAGATGGCATTAGAAACGTTAGTATCACAAACCAATCATCAAGGTATGTCAAAATTCCCAAAAAGCAAAAGTTTCCTTTCATGGTTAAACTTATTTTACAAAATAATGCCTCAAGTTGATTTGTTTTTTCCTAAGTTTCAAACAAGACAAATTGACGCTAATATCGCAAATCAAAATATATTATTATTTGAATCAAAGTTAACAGAAATTAGAAATAATATTACCTCAAACGACGTTGAGCCATCTCCATCTAATTCAAAACGACGTAGGCTCGATAATTTCGCGGAGTTTTCTCGAGAAGTAGAATAAGTTTGTTATATAATTATTTGTTAAGCAAAAGAACGATTTAGTTTTACAGGTTACTTGGTAGCAGCCAGTCTTTTTTTTTCGGAACAGTATATCGAATGTAGTATATGTTTTATCGAACAAAAATTTAGGGATTTTATTGAACAAAAACTGCGCACAGAACTGACCGTCATATATAAAACTGAAGAATTTAGATCAATTTCGGGACTTTCTGTATTTTATGACTATCGTTCTCAAACTATCGAGCTAATTGAGACATTTAGTGAAGATCTAAAGCTTTTAAAAATTTTAATTACTATTCCGTTGACATCGCCTGAAGCTGAACGTTGCTTTTCTACCCTCAAATATATAAAAACGTTGTTACGATATACTATAAATCAAGAAAGACAATCTACTTGGGCAATGCATTCTAAAGAAAGGGATCTTATCGAAAGCATACCTGTTTTCAATCAGCGGGTTATTAATAAGTTTGCTAATGCTAAAGATCGGCGTATGGAATTTATTTATAAATAATTCACACAGTAATTTATACGTGCATTCTGTTTTGATTTCTATATTTTTTAAATTTAGTACGTTCTTTATATTTAGTTGTTTAAAATACACTGCTTTGTTTCACACTAACTCAATTTTTAATGACTTTTATTTTTACACATATCTATGTTATTAATGTATCATTGACATTGCAACCCATACTTTTTTAATGCACCAGCCGCCACTGATAAGGACTGTATCTTCAAATAATTTACCAATAGTTTTAAAGGCCAAATTTACTTCTTCTGGGGTTAACTTACACTTTTGTTTTTGGGAATTAAACATATAAATTGCAAAATGATACGGTATTAATACTTGGTCATATCCTCAATAGATATTATACATAATAATATTTTTAGACCCCTCACTTCTTTTCTGCACTTCCGACCGAACATCTATTTCGCAATGTAAAGATTGTCGTTCCGCAACCAATGTTCACAGAGTGCTGCTGTTACTTTTAAGCTTTTCCAAACTTTCTAGTAAACCAGCAACCTCATTTCCAAGATGAGTAATTTTATGTCTGTGGATAGTCTTTATTTCCTCCAGAATACCATAGACTGATTCTTTCTGATCCAATACAAAGTTTAGCATTTGTGACGTCATAAGAATTTCGAGATATATTTATGGGACCATCTAAGAGAATCCTTTAGGCGATGCTGAAAACAAATTTTCTTGAGGCTAACCCAATTCAGTTTTAAAAAATCTTTGGACCAAGTTATTATAAATAAGAATATTGTAAATATATACTACTTGATTTGGAAGACACGATTAACATACCTTGGATTGGTAAATAGTAAACAATCGAATTCTGTAAATAGAAGAACAAAATGACGAACAATAAAAAACATCTTTGTTAAATTTCTGCTAAAATATTATTTGTTAAACAGATTTGAGGTAGATTAATTGTTTATTTAAATAAGTTTAATGCTAATTTATTTTCGTTACCGTCATTAGAACTTCCCATAATCCCTCAGCAAGATTAATGTAGACTTATCCAACTATGCATTGTAGTCTTAACACCTAATAAGCTCTCATTTGCGGCTTAGGTTCATTAAGATAAATTAGAATATTTATTCATGAATACGTTATTAATATTAAAAGCGATGTAAACACATTCTAATTTAATCAAAAATTCTCAGCAATTGTTTACCATGATTAAATAAAATGGTTTAGGGAATGATTTAGTACTTATTTTCAACTCTTAAAGCTTGATATTTTTTGTGCGATCAGCAGTATAGTTTGAAAGAATTTATACCGAATTCTTTATTTAATTAAGACCAGGTTTTCCATGGTGAATAAAATAAAGGCTTGGATAAAAGATCGTGAATCCGAAAATATGTAAGTCACGGTCGATGGCCTTTTTCAAAACACTAATTTATTAAATTAATTTAACAAACTTCAGAAACAAAGTAATTAATAAAGTTAATTTCATTATTCTTGAAATTTGCAAAATTTAAGCTTTGGTAACTTCAGTGGTGTTCCGTGTCTCAAAAGGTGTAGGTTCTGCATCGTATCACTATAAAAATGAATTAACTAGCTAATAGGCTGGATCTAACTGTTTCATTACATTCACACTACTTGGGCATATTTCATTTTTCATTTGTAAGTGATTTTTGAAAACTGCATGCTTTTAAATTGTGTTGCTTGGATATATTAAGTTTGTTACCTCGGTTTATGGATTTATGTAAAAATGTATTGTTAAACTACACTGTAAAAAGGAAATGCATTAAGTTTAATCTAAATGTAATGGAAGAAAATTTCACAAATGTTTATTAAATGCTTTTAACGTAATGCATTAAATTTATTAGTTTACATTAATCTAAATTAATTTATTCCATTAAATTTAATGTAATCATACATTAAATTTAAAGTTTGATCATTACATTTTAAGGTGACTATGTATATTAAATATACAACCAGTGTTCATTGAATTTGAGATATGTTATCAAATATTTAATGCACCAACATTAATATGAGTTCAAAAAATTCTGAAACTATCAGGAAAAGGTGGACATTTTTCTTATAGGTAGTGTCCGTCATTAGAGCGGTTTCGAACTCATTGATTCCCGTCAGTATAGGGCAGTCATGTATACCTCACCATATGAAAATTGAGTGCTTTAAGCAACTTATATCATACTAAACCAAAAGTTTAATACCAATTGCGTTATCTTCCGGAATCTCATGCAGTGTATATTGAATAATAATGTAAATTTCTTTAGTATTAGGGTATATGTGAATTAAATTTAATATACAGAAGTTGAAATACCTTTTCAGTTACTTTATTGAAATTTAAGATACCATTTAATCAAATTTAATGTACAACGAACTGATATTTGAATGAATTGCTTTAAATTCAAAGTAAATGTAAATTATTGCCGATTTTTGGTACAAAATCATCAAATTTAATGTAGAATGGACATTAAATTTGCATTAAATTTAAAGTTATTTTTAACCGTATAATTTCAATAAAGGAGATTATTACACATATCGATTTAATGTGTATTTTATTAATGTTTGTTTTTAAAAAGATGATGAATGTTAAAAATACAATCTGTCGCTAGTACAAATACATGAAAAGTTTTGCCTAATAGCAATACAAATTATCGCTTAAAACGCCTAACAAATAACTAACCTGAACTAAATGTGGAGTGTGAATATCAAGGGGAAACAATATCGGTAAAAAGAACTGTGAACGTCAATCATGGCTAAGGGACATCTTTCGCATGCATGAATTTTTTCACACACCACTGAAAATCTGCGTTCGAAAAATGTATCTTTATGCTAAATTTACTACGGGTCATGGCCTGACTGTGTTTGAGTATCACAATATTTCGTTGGGGGTAAAATTTTTTGTATATTTTCTAAAATCCAATACAAATATTTTCTTTTGTTGTTGCCTTAATTTTTGGTGGTTTTGCAGTCCTTATACAGGGCTGCCACTGGTTAGCCAATAAATGAAACTATATGAATGAGAATATTTCTAAAAATAAGCTACATTAATCGTTCTAAAGCTGTATCCTATCTCTCTTATGGTTCAACATATATTCTGAGGAAGTATTCCACAAATCACCAGAGGACGTTGACTTAAATATCAAAATAAATTGAGAATTAGTTAACAACATTCGACAAACTAGCGATATTGTCTTGCTTGCCAGTGATATCGATGAACTAAAAAATAATATAGAAAGAGTGCGAAAAGTTAGTAGGGGGTACGGACTGCATTAAATATATCAAGATCCAAATGGATGTCTATGAATAAAAGTTTTCAACCATCAAGACAACTTATAATAAATCAACAAATAATAGAATTCGTGGAATTGAATACCACACATAGCATGAAAGTTTCCACAGAGCATGAAAGCTTCCCAATCAAAATTTCACGTAAGCTTCCTAAATAACCTTCCAAGAACTTTCCAGGAAACTTATGAATAAATCTTTTAAAGGATCCCATGTAATTTCTCATGAAAAATTTCGAGAAACATAAAAAAATGTTACATGAAAGATTAACGTGAAGCTAACTGTGAAAATTTCTGGAAAATAACGTATAGTCTTCCAAGAAAGGAAATTATAATTTACCAAATAAACAAATTGGGTACTTTAGCGTAACTTTTCAGTAAGATTTCAAAAAAAAAAGAGTTGTTATTCCATATTGATATTTTCAAGAAAGCTTTTTGTAATCATCCAGCAACCAAAATACCAAAATGTCATTTGACAACATTAAGACACTGTTTACAAACAGTGACTTATACCTTTTCCTGAAATTAAGGCTTGCTGAATATTATACATATCCTATATAACGGTATATTCCGGGGATGAAATTAATGCAAACGGGATGGGTACAGTGGGTTTCGCCAATGTTCGATCTAAGTACGACTTCTGCATCAAGGAAATATCGACAAAACTAAAAGAGCTCGATATATCCAAAAAAGCTGGACCCGGTAATATTCCTACTATAATGTTAAAAAACTGCTTAATTTTATTTGCATTACCACTGTATATTCCAGCGCTCCTTAGACTTCGTCTACTTCCTAACGATATGAAAATTTTCCTAACTCATATTTAATTTTATCTGGGGAAAAGTGTGATGTAGCCAACTATCGTGGAATTCCAATTTTATCTGCCATCCCTAAATTTCTCGAATTAATCCTGACAAAGGAAATCTTTAATACCTACAAGTGATACATTAATCTTAAACAGCGTGAATTTTACCAGAAATATTCCACTACAATTAACTTTACCCTTTATTAGAATTTTATAGTCACATCCGTTGAACAAGGATATCAGGTGGATTCGATTTACACTCATTGCCTAGGGCGTCTGATAGTGTTGACTACCCACTATTACTCAGGAAGTTATTTTAAATTAAAATTTCGGGGAATTATCTAAATTAGAGTAAATCTTATCATTAGTAATCGACGTCAGAATGTGGAGGCATGCGATTCACTGTCGGGCGAGGTACAGGTCACTTCTCGTCTTCCTCAGAGGTGTCATATAGGACATGTCTTATTTATTTTCTTCTACAATAACGTTACGCCCTGTTTCATCTCTTCTCACGTTCTATTATATATCGATGATATCAAATTTCACAAAAATATTAGCTTCGATTATAATTACTTACAAGCTAATCTGAATAATTTCGTTGAATGGTGTTCTTAAGATTTCTTCAAAACTAACATCTCCAAATGCAAATCTTCTATATGTGTGATCATTCAATTCCTTAGTCATACATAATACAAGGTCAGCCCATCGAGATCGTTGAATCAGTTAACGACTTGGGAGTGATTTTCGAGATAGACAGTATCTCGATCAAGGGTCTTAAAATGCTTGACTTTATTAAGAGAAACTCGAACAATATTAATAATTCACAGGTTCTAACTTGTTTATGTTTATGTTTATGTATATTGATCAATTAGTTGGATCCCCTATTATGTAACCCAAAAAAGCAGACTCGAGAGGGTCCAAAATAAATTCAGCAAATATATGCAATATCTGACATACATGAGAGGAGACTGATGTGTGAGTTTTAGAGCCTGGAGAGCAGAAGAAGACAAGCCATGGTTTTGTTTCTGTGTAAAATATTTAATAACTCAATTGATTGCGACATGTTACTGAGTACAATTCTTCTGAGGGACCCATTAAGGCAAACTAGGATGCAACAACTATTCTAGGAAAGTCATTATCGCACCAACAACGGCCAGGCCGCCCTCATAAACAGACTAGTAGTTAACTACAACAAATTCTTAATAGAATGTGATATTTTCAAGGAATTACTGCCCAGGATTAAAACGATTATAATTTTCAAATAATATACTTTTGCGTCGTTTCTCTTTTCCAAATTTTAAATGATGTATTATTATTTTTTTTATTCTATGTCACTTGTCATACCGTTTAGAATATGTCATTCTGTAGTGTATATAGATTAATTAAATAAATAAATAACTGTATGGCGTTTAAGTATGAACCCATGACAAATGCCTTCATGAAATAAATAAATGTGGCGATCATATCACCAACTTACAACTGGAAAAGAGAAAAACATTTCTCTTACTATAAAAAGGCGGAAATTAGAATATCTTGACTTCATGATGAGACATGATAAATATCGTCTGCTGCAATTGCTAATATAGGGAAAGATAGATAGTGGAAGAGGTTCGGAAAGAAGAAGACACTCGTGGCTCCATAATATATGACACTCATTTCAGTTATTTAGAGGTGCCATCAACAAAGTTAGAACTTCCATGTTGATAGTCAACGTCCTAAATGAATAGGGGACATGATGATGGATTTGAAGTATTATTTAATACGTAATAATATTTTAACTAAAAACTTTAATTTGCTCTGACAATGTCGGTGAGGCATCCACTGTCGGAGAGATGTTTGTCTATTTTTCCGATGGTGGAATATCGATACATTAGGTGGAGGCGGACTTAATATTAAGAATAATTTCTATTTCAATGTATTGTGTTATGAATGTTTAATTCAAATAAAATTAATTAGTCTAAAATACGTACAATTGTGTAGGTAGTGAAGAAAATACGATTCATAGTCAATATAGAATTTAAACTAATATTAGAAAATATAATTTTGCATTATAGTCTGCAAATGCAAAATGTGGGGGAATTCACCTGTCTCCCTCACATTTATGGGTGTAATGGACTGTATATTATTATATGGGTCTAACGAGAAAGTCATCAAAACTACCAACACCTTTAATAAGTTAGTCCAAATAGATTTAACAAAATAAATTAATTATTGATAGTTGTGAATATACCGAAAAGCGCTTATTCTATAAGAAAGATGTAAATTCCAAGTTTTATGAAACAAAGTGTGATTTTGGAAGAGTTTGCATACAACTTCGTTAAGAAATTTTATGAACAGAACGGGTTAAATTAATAAATAAATCTAAAGTAAAAATTGCTGAGAATTATTGATAAAATACGTCGAAAATGGAATCACAGGTGAGATTTCAGTTTGACTGAGTGAACTGTATGAATGCTCTGATATATTTAATAACTTATTTTGTGTGTACCTACGCCGAAAGATAACTGCTTCACTGGGAGATTTAAAAGAATTTTTTCGTGTATTAATACCATGATTTGAATCGCGTGCTTAACCGACTCACAATACGTGGCAGTTCGAAAGGGTAAACTAGCGACTGATTCGGGAGATTCAAAGTGCTGCCTGGGTTTAGTTGGAAACAGCTGTGAATGCCGCGGTGCGTTTTCTCCATTTTACAGACTGGTGATTTATTGAAAAAGTGTAGGTTTTGCAATCGGGCCTTTGATCCAGTAATAGAGAGAAAAGTATGGATTTTATCCAATCTTGAGAAACTCCTCTTGTCAAAGACCCTAATTGAATATTTAATATTAAAGATTAAAAATTAGGTAAAATAATGTAAGAGTTCTTGAACACAATAAATTATTAAAAAAAACGTAACTGACTGCAGGTTATAATAATACTTAATATAATAACTATTGATTTACTTATTTTCTTAGCTCTTTTTTGAAGTCGGCGTTGTAGTCTTTTCATGGGGTTATACTAATATTAAAACAGGCGGATTGGTGTTTTTTTGTCTTAGTTACGAGTGCTTTTGCTTGGTTTAGGGTATCTGACTATTATATGAATTCTGAGAATACTTGTATAACTAATAGATAAGAAAACGATAACATACAAAACAACAATGAAAATAACAATAGACAAAAATGAATATATATATATATATATATATATATATATATATATATATATATATATATATATATATATATATATATATATGTTTATGCGGCTTTCACGGATTCCTCCATGTGAGATGCAATAGCAGTGGACATATCCACATTATGCCGTTGTAGTGCTGAAATCACATTCAGCAAACGTACAACTATATGCAAGTCCATATATAAATGAAGTAAATTGCGATCAGTAAATGCAAACTTCGTTCTAATCATATCCTTTCCATGTTAGAGGTTGCACAGTTTGAATAAATTGCGATAAAACACAATCCATCCCATTCCACCACCATCGAAATGATGGCCCACCTGTATCACCATACCGAGAAGAAAGTTAAAACTTACCCTCCCCGTCACAGTGATACGGCATAATGTGGATATATCCACTGCTATTGCATCTCACACGGAGGGATCCGTGAAAGCCGCATAAACATACATACGCCATCCGGCGGGAGGTCGGCTAAGCCCCGTTCAGTGTTGCATGATTCCTTCCGATCTGTCCTTTGCACAGACAGGTGCATGTCGGTACCCTGATGAGTCTAGTAGAGACGAAACATGTACCTCTGCCGTATCACTGTGGCGGGGAGGGTAAGTTTTGACTTTCTTCTCGGTATGGTGGTACAGGTGGGCCATCATTTCGATGGTGTTGGAATGGGATGGATTGTGTTTTCTCGCAATTTATTCAAACTGTGCAACCTGCATTATATATATTATATATATATATATATATATATATATATATATATATATATATATATATATATATTCCGGATAAATGCATGTCTGATAGTGTATTTAGGCTGACATAAAAAACTCTGTTGGAATGGGATGGATTGTGTTTTCTCGCAATTTATTCAAACTGTGCAACCTGCATTATATATATTATATATATATATATATATATATATATATATATATATATATTCCGGATAAATGCATGTCTGATAGTGTATTTAGGCTGACATAAAAAACTCTTACTTTTATTAAACGATAAATAAGAAGATGGGCAGGAAGGGTTCAAGTCAACTTGATATTCGTTTAAATGACAATAACGTACAGTTATATTGTAAGAGTATAGCTGACAAGTTTAATACTTTTTTCAGTTAAGTGGTCTTTTAGTTGTTTAGTAAGTTTGATAAAGATGTTGATTGCGATTCCATTAATTCACATGTGCCACTCTCGAAGAAATCATTTTATGTATCCCCAGCTTATAAAAGTGAAATAATAACATTAATGCCAAAATTAAAAACTTCCAACTCGAATGGTTAAAAACTATATTGCTTTGTCCCTTAATTAATTTATTGCTTCAAAAATTTTCCTAATAAGCTTTCTCGCTACGTTTTCTAAATTCAAAGAAAATATTATTTATAATATGTTGAATAGTTTTTTTGCAAGTATAATGTTTTACATGATTATCAAAATAATTTCAGGGAGGGTAACAGTTTGGGTACAGCACCTTTTTCTTTTGTGTCTGAAACATATAAATATATTCTCTAATTGCGAGTCTTTTTATAGATTCGAGCAAAAGGTTTGACTGCATTGAGCATTAAATTGTTTTGCAGAAGTTGGCTTGTCTGGGTTTTCATTGGCCTTCTTTGAATTGGTTCTCATTCTATTTAAAAGATAGATCTCACCGTGTCATTGTTAACTCTATTTCTGGTCTTGCCTAATCTGATGTTGGTGTTTGAATGGGATTTTATGATCAAAATATATTATTCAACTAGTAATTTAAATATGATTCCATTATATCTCACTATTTGTTAACCATATTTTTATAATGGTTGACATAATATAATAAAACTTTGACTTTTACAACTTATAATATGATAATGCAGTGTGAAATTGTTAGAAAACTTTCAGCAAAATATCGTCTTTTTTCTTAAAAAAAACATTG
This sequence comes from Diaprepes abbreviatus, assembly GCA_034092305.1. Classification (NCBI taxonomy): domain Eukaryota; kingdom Metazoa; phylum Arthropoda; class Insecta; order Coleoptera; family Curculionidae; genus Diaprepes; species Diaprepes abbreviatus. The sequence continues at coordinate 1,266,833 of JASJET010000206.1, forward strand.
TATTTTATTTTTATTTTTTCTATAGTTACATGAATGATTTTAGTTAGAGCAGAAGATTAAATTACGAAAATATTCTATAAAGCTGTATATTAACAAACTACCTATATAGAGAAGTTTTGAAGCATTAATGGATGCAAGATTACATTTTTAAAAAAATGTATGGTATCAATTATTTTTCTCAGCGTCTAGGCTATAATTTTTCCGTACTATAAATTTATGTCATCATCCTATTTCATTAGTTATCATTTGCGGCTTATCTCTAGGAAGATAAATCCGGGTCATTTATCCGCTTGGATATGATTAATGTTAAGGGTGCTTTCGAAACTTTAAAGGAAAATTTAAACCATTTTTATGCGATTTTAACTCCCCAAATTCTTTCTGTAAATGTAATAAAAATTTCTATATGATTATTAATAAATTATTGTTTATTAAGCTGAGAACTGAATTAACGAGACATATAATAATATTGATATCAATTGAAATTTTGCTGATATAAGACAGCTTTTGACAGGAATGAGATATTTTGATGAAATTTTCAGTATTTTCTGAGGGATTTTCCAGCATGGAAAAATATTTTTAAGGTAGGTTTATTTCAAGAGGCTTGAAAAAGGAAAAAAAAATAGTATTTTTTATATTGCAATAAATTTCATAATCGGATAAGTTTTATCCTTTATGACCCGATTCCAATTAAAATTGATATTTATATTTCTACCTGGCCCTTAAATTATTGTTGTTAGGAAGGGTAGGTTTTAACAACGTTGCTCGCTGGGGTGTTTTATCTATTAACAAATATTCTGAATTGTTATGAGTAACTTACTGGTTCGTGAGCATAGTTCGACCCCAGTAAAATTTAAACTTGTTATTTCTCAGTATAGGTTCAGAGCTGTATTCGTGGTACGATACTCTGCCTGCATGAATGATTTTAGTTGCTGAATTGTGTATCTCTTTTTTCTCGGATGTAGCAAATGCTTCGCATTCTTTCGTTATGTGCTAGATTGTCTCTAATGTTCGATATCCATATCGATATTGATCATGCTGGATTGAGGGATCTTTGATGATATATTTCAAGTATCATTCTGGATTGAGAAGTTCTCGATAATATATTTCAAATAGTTTTTCGTTGGAATAGCTTGGTATTGAATAGCTAATTCAGTTTCTGGAAATATTTACCTTTGGACATAAATTTGTGGATATTTTCTTGGTTGATCTCATTTAGGTATTGTTCATGAAGGGGCTTCTGCAGCCAGATATGAAGCTTTTCTTGATCTGATTGGTAATGAGAAGTCAGTTTTTATTCCCTCAGCTGAAGCGGTGTTGACTCATCTGCTTCACAGATTGCCCGATGTGGTACAAAAGATTGTGGTAACTTGAGGAAATATGGAAGCAAGTTTATTGTTTGTTAGTCTAAGTGCTTATCAACATCATTTAGTCATCTTTTTCTGGGGTATCTTGGTAGTATTATTCATTCAGTGATACTACGAGGATGATGTGTGTGTGCCTTTGTTAAGAGCATTCAGACTTTTCTCTGCAGATTTTATTTGTTCGTTTTGCCCCTTTCCACAATTCCAAAAAAAGTATTTTTTTCTGGTTAGTTAATTCGGTTTTTAGAATTTGTTGGTCGATTCTTGGCGCCTCTTTTATGTTCAATTATTTTTATATTAGTTCTGCCTCAATTTTGTAATATTTTGACCTCTTTATATCTGAAATTCTCCAGAATATATATTTTTTTTGATAGATGCAGTACTTATTATGACTTCATTGCATTCCTAAATCAATGAAATACTCTAATTTCTAGTAGTCATCAATTTAGGATAATCTATTTACAAAAGATGATTTAGTCTCATCAATTCTTTACGATTGTTTCTTGCACTGAAGCCGCATCTGGTGGAATTAAAATAATGTGATAGTGGGTTAGTTGTAAGGCAGAACCATAACGAGCTTAATGAACGTCCTGAAATATTTATTTTCTGACCTTCTCGGCTGTGCGAACATAAAATTGTCATTACTCTAGTGTTAAAAAGTGTGGAAAACTCCAAGACAATGAAGAAGTTCCAAACCCTAAAAATGACGACAGTACTGTTTCCACCTCCTATGAGACTCATAAGGTCATCGTATCCGGCAAAATCCATCATCTCGCAATTCTGCCCTACAAATTGTTTTTAAAATGAAAAACAGCAAACAAGACACGAATAGCGATGTCTTGACGGATCACTCAATATCACAAGAGCAATACAAACTAACAATTTTCTAAAAAATTGCCATGTGATGGCGTGTCGGTAAAAGAAAAATACCAAAACTCATCGGTGCTGAATTATGCGACCTCTATCGATGGATTTCACCTTTCAGGTATCAAGTTTTGATATATTTCTTTTTTAATTTGCCGTCGCGCCTTCACATGGCGATTGTATACAACATTGTTGGTTTCTGTTGCTCTTGCGTTATTGAATGATCCGTCGAGATATCCTTATTCGTGACTTGTTGGCTGTTTTTCCATTTTCAAAACAGTCTATAGAGCACAATTGCCAGAAAATGAATTGTACCGGGTGCGATGGCCTGATGAGTCCCATATAAGGACGAAACGATAGTGTATTCATTTTTCGGACCCAGAGCTTCTCCATTGTCTCCGTACTTCTTTAACACGAAAGTAATGTTTATGCCGAACATTTTCTATTTTATTTAAAATTATACGGACGAACAGCTATATATATATATATATATATATATATATATATATATATATATATATATATATATATATATAATAAACGGAAATCTGAAAGGAAATAAAATATTGCAAATTTGGCAAATTAAGTTGAATGAAATGAAAACGAAAGGATATTAATTTAAACGCCTGAATTTCCCACGTTCATTAGAAAGACAGTGTTTTCGTTAGAAAATGCGGTTGTTTTGAAGCAGAGATTTTGATAAGGTCTGCAAGTTTATTATTCGATGGAACTTCCAGTAATTAGTTTAAATTTACCAACGTAGGGTGACACTTGATTGAAGTTAGTTTAGTGTGGTGGTAGACTTTATTACGGAACTTCTATCAAATTTTAAATTGATTTTAGTTAGATATTATTAATATACGCATAAACTTCGCAATTTTTTTTAGGTTTAGAGCTTTATTTTAATTATGCTAATAAGTTTTTCCAGCCTTAACAAACAAATGTTCTCTGTGTTGCTACAATGTAATCTCCGATGATATGACAGGGAGACAAGAATTTATAATTTTATATCGACCGTATGCGGAAGCCTAGAGTTGGGATTGTAGAAATTAAATTTATAGCAAGTGTATACTGAATTGGGTTCAAAACCCTTTTTGATTAGTTAGACTAGTTACATGATTTATTGTTTGACATGGGTTGATTTGAAATTGGTGGGAATTAATGAAATATGATATATTAAAGAGGGATGCATTTAGTACATTTGGGAGTCGCAGATATTCATTCAGTAAACAACTTTTATAATCTAACGTTTGTTTGAAGGTTATAGATAATGTTGAAGATTGACTAAAATGTGGTTGTCGGACTTGCATTGTCTTTATTTTTGTTTTTTACGAGGTTTGGATTAGGTTGTATCTGTAATCGTTATCAAGTTTAAACTGAATATTTTATCTTAAGGCCACGAGCTTATATAGGGAATGTGTCCATTGAAACGCAAAGTTTCACTTCACTGTACACACCTCAATGATTTGATGTTGCAAAGTGGTGGTTGCCAAAGATTAGCTATCTCAACACTGGGATTACTGAAGAGTCCATTATTATTTTTAATGTAATCTGCTTCTATAAATTTTCTCTTTTTCATGTTGGGTTTCATGTATATTGCCGCAGCTTCAGACCATTTTAAATGGTAATGTTTATCCCAGGCGTGTTCTGCAATACCTGATCTCGACGTCTTCCCTTTATGTGTATGAGTTTTATATTCATTAATTCTAACAACTAGAGGTCGTTTGGTTTCTTCAATATACATTTCACCATACTCACATGGCACTTTGTAAACACATTCTTTCTTATCGGTAGTTTTTGGTTTCGTGTTATATGAGCTCTAAGTGTATTTCCTGATTTAAAGGCTGTTTTTATATTATAACTTCTGGCAATTCGTCTTATTTTCTCCGAAGTTCCTTTAATGTACGGAATTGTGAAGAAGGAATGTGTTTCTTGCTGTTCAGTGATCGTTGTTTTAAAGTTATTTAGCTCAGTTCGTTACAGCTCCACTGATGAGACCATTAGGTGGTCGAAACTAGTATGGAGACAGAATAATAATGAAATTGCCAGCGAATATACTGTCTGTCCCCTTTCTTAACGGACATAAGGAGAATAAAATAACTTTTCCAAATACATAGATCGCGAAATTGATTATTTTTAATAATTTTGCACCGCTCCGGGGTATATTCAGATGATCGTTTGTACTATTTAAGACAACAGTAAGGCATCAAGATCTGCGGGTAATATCCTGCTAATATTTTGCCATATGGGAATTTTAAGTAGATATTTACTTTCTGTGCATTTTGCTCTCAATTTCTTACAGCTCCACTGATAGGACCATTAGGTGGTCGAAACTAGTATGGATAGAGAACCAGAGTGAAATTTGCAGAGAATGATCTTCTTAACGGTCGTAAGGAGAATAAAATAACTTTTCCAAATACATAGACCTTGAAATTGTTTATTTTTAATAATTTCGTACCGCTTCGGGCTATATTTAGATGTTCTGGATTCTGTTGCTGTTTAAGATAACACCCAGGGATCAAGTTTTGCGGGTAATATCCTGCCGATATTTTGCGATATAGAAATTTTAAGTAGACAGTTCTTTTCTGTGTATTTTGCTCTCGATTCATTACAGCTCCACTGATGAGACCACATATATTAATATATATATATATATATATATATATATATATATATATATATATATATATATATATATATACTATATCGGTATGAATTACATATCCCTTCCAACGTTTTTTATATAAACAAGAAAAACAGATGATAACAAAATAGTAAATTCCAATGCAAACAATGCAAAAACCGCCTTGAATAGACAAGCTTCGGGCAATCTTTCAGTCACCGCTGAATTTTTTAGCAAACATTTCGATATTCCCCTCATACCACTAATTAATACAATTTGTACACTTCAAAGTAAACTGCTGTTTTTCTTAGGCTAACGAATTCTCTGTCGTCTTAGATGAAATTCCGGTAAAAATTCATAAATACACAAGTGAATCTGTCTGTGGGTTCCATAACAAATGAGTGTTCTTCATCAGGGGAATTCTCGAATGATCTTAGAACAGCAAAATTAATTCCTAATTTCAAAAAAGGAGATCGAAATAGTCATCAGCGTCGAAGGTCTTTGAAAGATATATTTATATTGGAATTAAAGAATCCCTAAATCAACGAAATACATTAACTGATAATCAATATGGATTTAGATCGGGAAGGTGTTCAGAAATGGCTGTTTACATAATGAAGAAGGTGGACAAGAACGAAAAAGTTGTAGGGCTTTATTTTGATCTATTAAGGGCATTCGACACAATTGATCATTAATTGATGATATTTAAACCAGAAAATTATGGGCTGATTGGCGTCGTTGCTTTATCATATATCATCAACAGGCAACAATCTGCCAGTATTGCTAGATATGGTAAACATTGGTTCTTTAAGATGATTAAAGTGGGGCAAGGTGTCCCAGAAGGCTCAATGTTGGACCCTCTTCTGTTTCTCTTGTATGTGAACCGTATCGGTGATGGTTTTTCATCTGGCCTTGTTTGTTATACTGGGAGCGGGTTAATGGGAGCGTTGTCTGAAGTGTGTTCGGATGTAGCAGAGAGAATGTAGGTGTGGTGCCAAAATAATTTTTTAACACTTACTACAGAAAAGATTGGACTCATACCATTTGATAAACCATCAGCAAGAAATTATTCACTTTACTCGAAAGTAAATGGTGGTTAGTTCCACTAGTAAACAACATAAAAATTTAGGACTTAACTCTAAGCTGGGAACATCATATCCGAATGCCACAATCAAGACTCAACAGTGCGTATGCCTTAATTCGCAGGCTACGGGACTTACTTTTTACAGACACTATACGGACCTTTTATTTTGCTTCTATTCAGTTAGTTATAAATTATGATATTCTGTTTTTTGAGGCTCATCAAAATATGCTATCAACTTTAGAGCGCAGAAACGTATCATAAGATGTATTTTAAAATTACACCCTTGGTCTTCCCGCAAACTCCATTTTAACAATTTGGCAATTTTGACCGTTCCCTGTCTGTATTTCTTGGCTCTGGTGATGTTCATCAAAAAAATTTTCATCATCTCTTTTGCAAGAACTCCGATTTGTATTCTGAGTCAATGACAATTGTTACTAGAAACGGCGCTGGCCTTAGCATATCTCTTCATAGCAGAACTGTTTTTGAAGGGGACCGTACTACCATGCATTCAAGGCATATAATTTATTACCTTCAAATGTTACTGAAATTAGTATCTAGGATAAGTTCAGAAAGGCTGTGATTCTGTTCTTGGAGGATAAATATTTTTATTGTTTTAATTTTGACTTTTAATGTTTTATTATAATTCTTTTAATTGTATATTGGTCCCGATTTTATTGTTTTCTGCGTGTGTTCCTGCAATTTACTTTCTAATTAGATTGTTATATTGCTTTAAATAATATAAATTAAGGTGCTAGTCACAGCCCAGTTATTGACATTGCTGTGTCATTGTCTAAATGATCTGTTGGCAATAAATTTTTATTATTAAATATTTTATAATTACACGTATTCTCAATTTTTTTCATTTTTATGAAAATGCAAAACACGTCCATCTTAAAAAACTGCAGAGAAAAAAACAATTTAACAGAACGACTTGAAATATGTTTAAAAGAAAGATATTCCAGCAATAGAATATATGTTCTGATATCAACGTCATTTAAGTGACAATCTAGAAATTTTCAAAACACCCAGTATTAAAGAATTGCTTGGTGTGCTAAAAGACCAGTAAAGTACCTCAAACAACTTGTATATAGTGGTACCAACAAATAATTTTGCACAATAAATCAGAAGCTAGGGATCATTACAACATATGTGTTACTACGTTGCTTTTCAGAAACTTTACCAACTTTCTTAATTGTAATTTTTCTCGTTAATTATCTTCTTGCTAATCTAGTGGCTTAATTTAGTTCCACTTATTCTTAAAAGCAAGCTGGGACTGAAATTCAAATCTAGAGTTAAGATCTAATGACCTTAAAAAAAACGAAAGTAAATTGGTTTGTAAACTTTTGAAACAAATGGATACTTCAAAACTTTTGTAGATTAAAAGAACAAGCGTGTAATCAGTTTCGAAGTTGTTCTCTTAAAGTCAAGATCTTTATTGGAACGTAATCGCTTTGTTAATTAGTTTGTTTTTGTTCCTTCTAGCCAGTTTTTTCTCTCTTGACATAATGACTGAATTTTCTTAATATTCAATGTATGAAAAATTCTTAAAAATTTTACAGTAACATCAGAAATCTTACATATATCGAGTATATTTATTACTGCTTTATATACGATTAGTTTTGTAATGAAGTGTTGCTACGTATTTCAATACCACACTTTTTTGAACCTGTTTACTTGGTAGTCTAACACTAGAGGCTCTAAATTACTCCGTGATATATATCAATAATCTGTTGCTTGATATTTATGAAGTTTATTAAACATACTTATAATGAGTGCGAAAGATCTGAAGCAGTTTTTCTGTGCGGATACGAAAAAGACCGAAAAACGACTTACGCTACTTCTGCAAAACATGCGAAAAAGTCTGTATCTTTCGTATAGAAGTAGGGGAGAAGAAAAAATGTAGATAATCTTTTTCACATCGAGATTTTAAACATATGATTATAAAGATTTAGGATAAGGTAATTATTTAAATATTCCAAAAAATCGCCATTTTAATCTGCGACAGGAACCAAGTATTTTAGCTCTGAAGAGAATACGCATTTCTACCATGGAGTGGCCTGCTTTTTCGCCTGATAAAAATCTAATTGCAAATGTATGCGGCTGAATGACGGTTCAACTTCGTAGAAAATGTACGAAATGCATTATAAGCAAACAAGCTAGAATCATATACCAAGAACAACACGAGAAAACGGAAATTCAAAGAAGCTGAGGCCTTTAGATATAAGAGAAGTATAGTAAATGTAAACCAAAACTAAATACAGCATAAATGAAACCGTAGCGTTGCATTTAATTTTAGTATAAATAAATGGGTAGCTTAAATATTTGTTCACCTATGATCGTCATTCATCAATATTCTTCATTATCATCATCATTCTTTAAGGGGTTATATGGGTTTCAGAGGCTAAAAAAGCGAAATCTTATGATTTTTTTTTTCATATAAAGAAATTTTTATAATAGCCAAACTTCTTACAGGTGAAAAAACAACTTTTGAACTGCTCCCAGTAAAAGTTATATCTAAAAATCTTGAGAAATGAGCCGGTGCGACCTAATTTTCGCAGACGTTTCGAAAAAAAGGGACTTTGCGGTGGACATGATAACTCGAGATACCCTTATCTGAAATCAAAAAACCAAAGATTTTCTCTTAGTAAATGAGTATAGCTAGAGAGAAGATGAAGGATTTTGTGAAAAATTAAAAATTGCATTTTTGGCAGAGTCGCAAAAATTTTTTCTAAATTTTGTTAAAATTGAAGCCAAAAGCTCTGCCACAAATACGAATTTTATTTTTTTGCAAAATCCTTCGTTCACTCCCCAGAGAATCACCTTTAGAAAAATCATGTAAAATTTGAAGAAGATCAGTCCATTCGTTTTTGAGAAATCGGGTCCACCGCCTTCAAAAATGCAGTATTGAGAAAAAAACGTTTAAACTTTCATGTAAGAAAAAACCCGAGAAAATTTTCATTAACTTACATAGGATTACCAATCTTAGGGCCATACAGCAAAGTTTTTGCGTCAGTTGCAATATCTAAAGTATCCTTTTGCTCTCTTCTAAATCGAATTCGGGTTTCTCGAGTCGTACCCTCTGCTTTTTTGTTTGCTAAGGAAATGCGATGCTTGTCTATCATCCGAGCATATTCATGGCAATTCCGGCGGACTTTCACATCCATATTGTGGACAAACATCAAAATAGATAACATGCCTTCAATGAAAATAGATGCAGCTATGTATGCAGCAATATGAACTATTTTGGAGCCAGCCGGAAGTATTTTCGGAGTTATTTTTCAAATTAGTTGATTGAAACTTTCGTTATTATTTTGTGTGAATTCTTCAACGCACCGCTGCAGAAGTTCGTCTTTGCTCAGTTCATCGTAGATCGGCTTGATAGCTGCCAAGACATCATCGGCCAAAGGTTCGTAATCATGCTTGAAACCTTCGAGGCTATCGGTAGCTACAGCACGTTGCCAAACACACCAAGAGTGAAAGAAAGAACAGCTGGGTCTCTATATCTGCTGCGCGCGAACCGACCGAGCGACCCTGAGATGGGCGGACCTTCTATAATCTCTATTTCCGAAAGTTTAATACCGATTGACTTGTAATTTTCAGAGAATATTTCTAAAATAGTGTACTTTCCAATGGGCTAATAAAAAAATTTTATTTTTTGAAAATTTGAAACCCATGTAACCCCTTAAGTCGATACCGAGTAGCCGTAGATGTAACATCTACGGCGCATATCCGCCAACACAGTAGGTGCAAAAAACCAAATATAGAGATAATATGAACTATTGTGATTGTAATATATTAACTTTGTATACGTCCGTATTTATATCTTTTTTTCTCTTTAGCAGCCTAATTTGGTTCACTCCTGGACATAGGCCTCCTGTAGTCTCTTCCATTTCAACCTATTTTCTGCAATCCGGTGCGAGTTTTTACCTACCTTTTTATGTCGTCTATCCATCTTTATGGGGGTCTTTCGATACTTCTCTTTGACGACCTAGATCTCCATTGGAATATATGTTTTGTCCACCTTGTATAGTCTTGCCTAGCGACGTATCCCATTCAGGTCCATTTCAAAGTACCAATGCGTTTTATCACATTTTCCACTTTCTCCCGTCTTCTTACTTCTTGGTTCCTTATTCGGTCACGTAGTGATATTCCCAACATGATTCTTTCTATTGCTCGCTGTGTAGTAAGCAGTTTATGGGCTGCTTTAATTGTTAATGTGGTTGTCTCCATTCCATAGGTCATTACTGGGAGAACGCACGAGTCAAATACTCTTCTTTTCAAATTAATGGGAATATCGGGGTTTTTAAGTGTGTATCCCAATCTTCCAACGGCTGCCCATGACACTTTGGGATCTGAATATTCTGAGGCGCAATAGTAACAATGAGTTCGACGTTCCAAACAAAAGAAGAAAAAGGAAAAATAAAAGGAAAAACACAGGTTAGTGGTAAAACTCAAATACAAAGAAGACTGGAAGGCAGAAAGGTTTATAAAAGGGCCTTCTTCGGTAACTAAATCACTAACTTCGATAACTGTCCTTGGAGATAAGAAAAAATATGACGTATAGTAGATTAGCCTGGACTATGTAAGGACAATTCCTGAAGATATAAAAATGAACACAAAAAAGGCCCAAAAAACCATAACATGGTAAGAGAATTATTAGATACCAATCTACCCTGTCATACTTAGCTTCCAGAGAAAATACCTATAAACATCATTTTGAGAGGTGTAATTGAGACCCTCGCAGAAAGTGAAATTTTAAGTGACTTTCATACAAAAGGCTTTCCCCCTCTTAAGATTATCAGACAAAGTTATAAAAACAAGGACCCGACGCCCATGGTCCCAATAGTGAAAGCCATATAATGCACCTCAAAGAAACTATGGGCAACACAATTCAGGCAGAATTTCAACATACTAGGTCCAAGTCCAATGCTGCCAACAATTACCACTTGTTCGGGCATGCACGTTAAATTGTAGAATTTGACCCAAATGCATCAGTTGTGGTGAATGATAATATAGATCAAATTACCAGAAACCTAAAGAACATCCACCAAAATGGGTTAATTATGAAAGAACTCATTCCGTATCCTACAGACACTATTATCAGCACCCATAACCAACAGGTAAGTAATTCAAGGATTTCAAAACAAGGCTCTAAATTCCAACAAAAGTTAGAAGGCGTTTCAATGTCAGAAAACCGAAGTGGTGGCATTCAGAAACACAAACGCACAGCTAAACGATACAATTCAGAGGTACCAGATGGAGCAGATTCAAAATAAAATCCAAAAACTACTAGCACAAGCTGTGAATGGAGGAATTTTGACATACCCACACACAGGATCTAATCACGAATTGATTTGAACACAGCTCAAGAGTCCAACAGGGATGAAGACTCAATAATACGAAATAATTATACTTTGATTAATTAATGTTGGTTTAGATTTTCATAGTTTAGTTTAAATTAGTATTAAGAATTAAAAACTCTGTTTTAATTAGTTCATTACAATGTAAAGTTGGTAGAGGAACATAGTAAACAATAAACCAGCGGTTACTAAGCGGTGGTTTGCGGACCCCCCCCCCACCGAGGGTTTTTATTTTACCGGAGAGGAATCAAAACCTAAACTGCTTTTTGTAATTTGTAAAGAAATCCTGACCAACAGCATTTAAAACAATCTATTCTTTGTAGACACCTTGAAATAAGACATCCAGATCACAAAGATTAACCTGTTAAGTATTTTAAAAGAAAATTGGCGGGTAATAAAAGTCTATTATTTCTTCTTTTCTACCAGATTTAAACAAAAATAGTAAAATGGCTCTCGAGGTATCATTTCGAGTTATAAACGGAATTGCAAGATCTAAACTGGTACATAGAGTGGCAGAAAATATGCTGGACACCTCACGAAGTGGATGCTTGAAGAAAAGAAAGGCAAAGAAAATTGACTTGTTCTCAAATAACATAGTCTCGCGGGGAATTAATGATTTGGTAAATAATGTGGAAAATGAACTTTTAAAAATAATAAAATTAAATTAGTTCGCTTTTCAGCTTGACGAGTCGACCGATGCAGCAAACGCTGTAGTATTGCATGTCTATGCCATTCATAAAGATATATTATTTGCAAAACCACTGATAACCTATACAGCAGGTGGAACATTTTTGAAATGACTAATGAATATCCTGAAAAAATTAAATTAATTTGTCTTGTGTTTGGCGGTGTGCACTGATGGTGCAAAGTCAATGACTAGAACATTTTCTGGGCTTGCGGTGCAGGCAAAAAAGATCAGCGAGAATATTGAATGGATTCATTGCTGTATTCATAGACAAACACTGGCATGTAACCGCATTCCTGCAGGGTTATCCAGTACCTTAAAACACGATGTAAAAATTGTCTTTTCCGTGTGCTTTGTGAGGAATTTCGAAGCCTCCATGTTTCTTTACTAAGTCATATAGGAGTTAGATGGTGTTTTGGTAGCAAGGTTTTGATCCGCTTGTTTGAATTGAAGTCTGAAGTTCAAGAATCTTTTTTTGACCATCCATTTCATTTGTCCCCGTATGTATCTGATATTTTTTGGTTGCGGCAACTTGAACCTAGCCGACATTTTTTCTAAATTAAATGATTTAAATCTGTCTTTACAAGGCCCAGGTATCACCATTTTTAATGTGCATTGTGACGCGTTTTTCGTAGGCGGGGAGCGGGGGAGCAGGTCGTGCTCTTCGGCTCTTCTGCGTTCACGGCAGCGGAACATCGGTCAGTGGATATTTCTCGTGCAGACAGTCATCGGTCAAATGCTCAGCGCAGGGGTATCGGGTCAGCGGCAGCTACGTAAATTCGGGATATCCCTGCTCTCTCAACTGATCAACGGTCTGACTGCCTGAAGGTCAAAACATCCACTCGGGGGTCGGTTCTCGGGTGCCACCCTCGGGATTTAATGTGGTCGAGGGCCCACTTTTTGCACCGGGCAGCTTGTTACAGTGGAGAAACGGCAAGCCCGGGGTCAATTGCGTGTATTAGTGCTAGCTGCCGGCTGCCAATTGTTACATGTAATGGTAAAAATGGGACTAGGTAATAAAACAAACGGTTATAAAACATCCTCTATCCTGTATTCCATTCTTTCATACAAAGACATGGCCTAAAACTAACTTAAAATCTAAGATATACAACAATATTAACAAATAAAACGGTCTGGAGGGCAAGAGTATGTTTTGAGAGCTGATCACGGTAGCTCATACTGTTCGATTGCGCCAAAGACGGTAACCTGGCGGTATTATTCGCGACGCTATTCACGTACTATATGGTCGCGACGCTACTCACGACGGCTTGTACGCAAACTATCGCGCCTCGTATCTAAAATTCGCGTTCACGGTTTACGGCGCTTCGTATTAAAACTCGACCGACGTCGGTATACGCGGTATGTAACAATAACACGGCATCGATCGGCGATAGGCGGCGTCTCTACACGGCGACGGACTTTACATGCGGCGGCGGCGATAGGCGTCCTTGTCAACGGACCTCGGCGGGCACCTGGCGGTAAATACATTCCTGGTCATTAGAGGGGCAGGACGTAAGGAAGGAAGTGTGTGGTAAAAACCATATACACACAAGCCTAGCCTCACCTACAACACCAGACCAGGAAGGCGCGGCCCAGCAGGCGACCCAGTCCAGTCCGTTTGGACTGTTGACCCGGGTGGAGACCGTTTGGTTCTCCGCGAAATAATGGTCTGCTCAGGTTTAAATAGACGGCCCGAGCTCCCACCACGCTGACGTGTGACGGCGTTCGGTGATCGCGCATACAATACTGCTGTATGCGGCGCGCGATTACTAAGGTCGGACGCTCTGAAAATCTCGGAAAATGATATTTCCCGGCATAGCGCGGTAAATCTAATTATATGTCGGTAATATTGAAACTTTAAGCAATCTTTTCCTGCAAGAATCAGATTTTTCGGATGTCAAATAAATAAATAAAATCCCGGCGGACATACACTTGCCCAAAAATTTAGTAACTTCGTTACAGCATGATAAAATAGCAGTCATTGTAGAGAAGTTCATCTTTTGAATTCAATGTTTGGAATCTCTCGGCATTACTTTATTAGAAAATCAAATTTAACTCAACGAAAATATTAAAAGGGATATTACTTAAAATTTCAAATAACTCCAATTAACGTTCAAGGTTTATTTTTCTAATAAACATATTATATCTAGATGTGACAACTGGATACTTAATCCTTTTCAAGGATATATAACTTCTTTTACTGTACTGAAAAAAGCTCATTGACTTATCCTCTGACCATTCCCTAAAACTGTTTTTGAAGATCACTCTTTAATTGATTTTTGGTTCAGTGTAAGAAATAAGCATCCTGTTTTAGCAGAAAAAGCTATTAAAGTTTTATTGTCTTTTTGTAAGAAAGGATTTTCAACATACAAGGTTGGGAACCGCTGATAAACGATAAAAAAATAATCATTTTCACTTGAAAATGGTTAGAGATAATTACTAGCTAAAACGTCATAATATTCAAAAATAAAGAGGTCCAACATATATCTACTACTTCGCAAGAAACGTCGCTATCTATGATCTTCAATTTCTAATTTATTTTTGACTTTTTGATGTTTTAGTTTTTTCTTTCAAATAATTTATATAATTTAAACCTACTGGGGTTAGAAAAAAATTTCCGTATCCATGTATCTTAAATACGAATTTTATTTTATGACTAAACCATAAATACACCACTGATGTTGATCCAAGTAAATGGAAAATAATTAGTTTTACATATTTTCAAATATTAGTGCAAGGAAAGCTAGATTTGGCATTAAGTTGTTGGACGAACGATTACATATTCGATCAAAGAAATGGTGTTCAGATTATGCGTAATGAAACCATGTATTTTTCTTTGACTTTCACCAATTTCTTTCAACTTATTAGACCTGAATATTTGTCCTAATTGTATTGTTAAAATACTTTTCCCAATTAATTTTTTATACAATTTATAAAAATAGAAGGTATTCATTAATTTTAAAAATCCAATAATGTACCATTATTCCTCTTACCTTTCGAGCCAACTTCGGGCATCGAACGTATAGAAGTATCTTGAACTTTCTTACAAAAGGGCTTTGTGAAGAACAATAAATTAACATAATTAAGGAAAGCTTCTGTAGCTCTTTTAAGGCCTTTCAGACCTTTTGCAAAAAAACAGTTCGTTTGTTTGCAAGGTATACCTACTGAGAGTTCGTGTATGAATGTTAAATTACAGAAACCCAAATTGAAAATAAGTTAACTTTGTGGTTTTATTCATTGTTTGTGGCAACCTTTGCGTACATATTCTTCTTAAGATAAATAGAGAGTTTTTACGTTGATTCTTATGTTTCAATTCGCACACTAAAATATTTATCATCTCTAAATCGTAAGTATGATTAATTATATATGACAATGCCGAAGCAGTTACGAGAACGTTGGCGAAAAGATTAATGCAATTTTTTGATGAAAATTAACTCGGGGAAAATTCACAAGTTCATTGATCTTGGAGTTAAAATTTACTATAAATAGTATGTCTAGTGAGAGTGTGGAATGTTCCCTTTCATTTAAGATAATTCCGTTGTCTCAAATATCTAACAAGACAACAACGTGGTTCTTTTTGTTGTTATTAGGCCATGCGTTCAATAATCAGGAATATCATTCAACATTTCAAAAGCAAAATATTTCTGGTACACGCATTTTTTGTCTTGACTTTTTATTGACGTCGTTGTTTAATCCTTCTGTAGATTACAGTGCTTGCAAATTATATCTCTAGAACTACAAAGTTAGTTAACCTGAACTAACCTGAACTAACTTTATATTGTCAACGTAATTTTGAATGCGAAGTAAAAGTTTATATATATATATATATATATATATATATATATATATATATATAATATAATATTTTTCTGTTATAGTTTCTTAGGTTTTGTAATTTGAAGATTAAAAAATGACAATTTTTCTGACGTTTCGCTCTACATAGTGAGCTCGTTTAAAGTTATGGTATAATTTTCATCCTGAAAGTAGCTTTGTACACACGTATCTATATATATATATATATATATATATATATATATATATATATATACATATATATATATATATATATATATATATATATATATATATATATATATATGTATATATATTTATACAGGATTATTCACTCTATATGGCACGGAATATTGCGGCCCAAATACGTGACTTCCAAAAAGTTTTACTTTTGGGATATATGGGATTCTAATATAGTTACTTTTTAAAATTATATTCATATTATACAGGGTGTACCAAAAGCTTTAAAAGTATCAAAGTTGTGTTTTGTTAAATGGAACCACCTATATATTATTCAATTCTCCGATCAAAATAAGTGCCTATTTTAATGAGTTTTGTAGTATCTAAACCATAAGTATTTTAAATAAATTGAATTTTAACAAAATCTAACCTAATTTTCATGTTTCAAATACTTAAGAAGTATTTCAGTTATGTACTCGAAATTTATAGTGAAGTGTAACAATAAATCACACTTTATATTCCAATTATAATAAATTTGCTATATTATACAGGATGTTCAAAAACTAAAATTAATCAAATAAGAACTTTAAATGGTTATAACTTGATTAATTTAAATAGAACGTTATACTTTTTAACTTACCAGAAAATGTATCTTCTAAATACCTATTAAATGGTATAAGAATGTTCTATATTTTTCACAGAATACACCAAATAATCGTTTTCTGCAACATTTTTTTTGTTTTTTGAATAAATGTTCTATTGCATCTAGTTGCCTATGGGATTTGAAAATGACAGGTAATTTACAACTATAAGAATAATAGTCAGAAATATCTTTACAAATGTTCAGGAACTCAAAATGCGATTTATAGTCGTCTAACAGGCTATAACAGCAATAATGGTAATAACATATTGACAATAGCACAAAATAGAAGCAAAATATTAATAGTAGATATTTGAAATGTCGACCATGAGCATCCCTTACCAAACATTTACATATTCTTTTTTCGAAACCACTGCTAACTCAGGACAACATTTGAGAGGTTACAGTTTGAAAAGCGCCTCTTATGCATATCTTCGTATCTTGTGGTGTTGTCTGGG
The DNA here is from genome assembly GCA_034092305.1 of Diaprepes abbreviatus. Taxonomy (NCBI): domain Eukaryota; kingdom Metazoa; phylum Arthropoda; class Insecta; order Coleoptera; family Curculionidae; genus Diaprepes; species Diaprepes abbreviatus. The sequence goes on from JASJET010000206.1 coordinate 1,283,880, forward strand.
GCGCATTGTAGACACTTCCTTTTGTATATTCCCATAAAAATAAATTTGGTGGAGTTAAGCCCGGAGATCTCTCAATTTTGAAATCCGTATCTCCCAATCCACCTGTTTCGAAAGTTGACATTTAAACATTGCCGAACCTCGCGATAATAATGAGGCGGAGCTCCATCCAGTTGAAGCCACATAGTTGTTCTAATATTTAAAAGGACATCTTCTAATAACACTAGAAGTTGGCGTAAAAGAAAATCACGCAACATCAAACCATTTAAAAGTCCTTCAAAAAAGTAGGGTCCAATTAAGTATTCCTTTCCACACATTAACCGACCACCTATTCTGGTTTCTCATAACTCTATATTCATGCGAATTTCAATCAGAATAGTAATGAAAGTTGTGTCTATTCACGAAACCATTGTTATATACATGTACATGCATCACTAAACAACACGTTATCAAAAAGTGTTCATTTCCTGCTATTTTATCTAATACCCACAAGTAGAATTCAATTCGGATGTCAAAATCATTTCTTTGAAGCTCTTGACAAAGCTGGATTTTATAAGAATGAAATCTGTATTTGTTGGGAATCCTTGAAACTCATTCTTGGCTAATGTTCGTATTTTCGGATATATGATTCTGACTAATATTGGGATTCTCGATCACTGAACCAAATACATAAAAAATATTTTCTTCATCCTCAGTGACAAGTTTTCTTATAACAGGTTTTTTTTATAACTGACACTTCCTATTTCTCGAAACTGGTTTAATAGTCTCACAAAAACGGCTGGTTTAAGATGGAAACCTTTGAGTATAGACTCGAGAAGCCAACAAATAATTTTGAAGATATTCTCCAAGGATAAAAATCATATCAATATTCTCTTCTTTTGGATAAATCTTCATCTTGACAAAGCAACAATACAACAATATTCAAATAATTAAACTCAATAAATGAAGTTTCAGAGTTACAAATATAAAGGCTAAACTGACAGATTAAATGAATTATCTGACGTTTCGAAATGCCATTTCCAGAGCTCAGTTCTTTTAATTTCAGGTAAATCCTGATCTTCATTCATTTTAGTTAGAATTTTGTTGACGGTTGGGATCAACTTCTCATAATAAAATGTATGTACAACTCCTTTTATTGCAGTTTACATCTCTTCTTCTAATAAGGTTTTCGTCTGCCTGTGATCGAATGTGGCTTGGGGGTACTAACAATTCCAGTCGTTTTTTTCTCCTTCAGTATTCGGTACATAGTAGATTTTCCAACTTCTGTCATGTTGGAACACATCTCAACAGAGCTTTTAACATTATTATCTAGATAGTGATATCTTAAGGCATCATAAACATTCATCGTAATAAGTTTTTCGTTGAGGAAAAAATGCGCAGGCTTAACGATTTTGGAATAAATATAGAGGTGGAAGCGATATCTTTTGGGTATCTCACTAATCTCAATTAATATATAAAAATAAGCATAAACAATATAAATCACTAAGGACACCCTGTAAGGCGTACTTTGCTCACTGACAGATATTAAATTGAATGATCAGAAATTTTATTGTTGCAGTATTTATAAGAGCTTATAATATTTAAATATAATTAGATTTACGGCAGGCCTCAATTACCTGCGGCACTGGAGCAGGTACGTTGGAGGTTTCGGTAACAGTTTTGTTACTCTCTCTAGTTCTTGAATAGAGTATAGGAATGTATATGCCACTCTCCTTCCCTAGAGCTTTTAGTTCAGGAAAATAGAACCGATTCTACCTTTTATATTAGGAATATGTATGCAGCTCGCATCCTCCCCCCTGTCGGCAACTTGTTTTTTCTTATGATCTCTTTCCCCTCTCCAAAAACTTCAAATTCAGAAAAATGCACCCGACCCTGCCTTTTACACTAGAAATGGGAATGGGGAATGTTGCTGTTGTCTCCCCCCCCCCCAAAGAGAGAGGCTGGATTCGCCCCTGCATATGTATATATATATATATATATATATATATATATATATATATATATATATATGTATATACTCAAGTTATTTGATCAAGTCTTTTCTAGATTTAATGATTTATTATCATAGATTCATGCAATATTTAAATCTGCTCACTGATGTGCTCTATCACTTAAAGTTTTAGAGATATTCATGTCCAAATTACAAAAAAGCAAGTTTGTCATATTTCGGTTAGAATATCTCAAAATCCTCATATGATTTTGGTAACCGGAAATTTGTGGATCTGTGTTATTTGCTAAATTAATTTCGATAGTTTTTAATTTAATTTTTAAAGCAACCTTTTTTACCAAGAAATAGTGTATTTGTTATTTATATTAGGACTAAAATAGATAACTTTTTGAGTTCCTCTTCTACGTCACGAATCTAATAAATTATTTATTTGTGGGAGTTATTTTTGGGATATTATATGAAATATTTTTCTGAAAATCACAAAAAGCTCGAACAGCTATACCTCCAAAACTTTTCAATAGCTTTGAAATTTATTAATTTTCCACTTCTGAATTCACACTCCAGGTCGATGTTCCTTAAATTTTCGCCGACGCAAATTGTCGGCTGTATAGAAATATAATATAATGGAGTTTTTGTAATTTAAATTAGATTGTTATTATTTTATGAAACATAATTAAACTTTAGATAATTCAATCTAGGCAATTTAATTTACAACAACATGGGGCTGATAATGTTAAATTATGTAAAGAAAAAATTAATATAGACACATAAACTTCAGTTTTTTGTGTGAACTTTCAGAAGTTTCGCAAAAATTCCCTTTGGCATTTTTTGTGCTTGTTATATTGTTGAGAGTTTAATCATGTAGAGCATAAGTTCTCAACAGGGGCGCTAACACCTCCCAGTGGGCGCTGAAGCCTATAAAGGGAGCGGTAGCCGTTCCAGCTTATACTGGGGACGTTGAGGTGGTGAAAGTGGGCAGCGGTGAATTGAAAAAATTAATAATACATATCTTGAAATATTTTATTGTCGCACAAGTTAGCATTATAATTAGTTTTAGTTTTATCTGTGGCAAGTCATAGACAATATTAAAAATCAAAATTTCGTTAAGAAATTTCGCACTACCCTGGTGTCGGCAGATTTTTAATATCCTGTCAATGTGTATCGGAATTTATTTTTCAAGTTTCAAGTGAAACTGAACAAATTTCTACGCTACACAACTATTTACACTAAAAGTAAATGCAATGGAATGGGACCGTGATAAGTGCAATCATGCATGCTATCCTGCTGTTTCATTTATGCTGCACTTAAATTTAGTTTACAATTACTAATAAGGAAGGTACCTGAAGAATCCGGCTCCGATTTTATTGAAACTTCAATGTGTTGGAGAGGGTACAAAAGTAAGAGACATGTATTTTTTATCTGCGGAGATTTATTTTAGCGAGGTGAAAACCGCCCCTAAAATTCACCCCTAACAAAACAGTACTTTTGAAATATGTCAGGTTCTAACAGAGATATCTTTACAAAACGAAATGAAAATTACTTGTTCAAAGCGATGCTAAACTATGGTTTTTTCACCCCTAAAGATATCACCCCTTATTTTTTATATATTCAAAAATTACGAAATTTAATATAATTGCTTGAAAATATTTTTTTCATCAATACCATAAATAACTTAATTTGACGTGTTTGAGGTTTCTTAAAAATAAGTAGTAAAAGAGGGTGAGCCACCCCTAAATACTTTTTTTTAAATCTGAAGTTCTAATTGAGATATCTTTACAAAACAAAGTGGAAATTACTTGTTATTTGAAATAATGTTCAACTAAGGTATTTAAATCGCCAAGAATATCATCCCTTATTTTTTCCAGAGTTAAACCATCGATTTGCACAGGTTACATAATTCTAAAAATTACGAAATTCAATAAAATTGAAGACTATTTTTTGATGAATACTAGAATTAACTCAAATTGATATCTTTCGGGGTTTCTAAAAATAAACTAGTTAAAGAGGGTGAGTCACACAAAATACTTTTTTTAATACTTCAAGTTCTAATTAAAATAACTCTACAAAACAAAATGAAAACTATTAGTTATTCGAAATGATAATAAACTATGGTATTTTCACCTCCAAGGATATCATCCCTTATTTTTTATTTGGGTAAATTCATATATTTGCGCACGTAACTTAATTGTAAAAATTACGCAATTTAATGGAATTGTTTGACAATACTTTTTTCGCGAATATCATAAGTCCCATACGTTGTCGTGTTTAGGGGTTTTTAAAATTAATCTAGGAAAAGAGGGTGAGCCACCTCAAATTCCTTTTTTTACATCTCAAGTTCTAATTGAGATAACTTTACGAAACAAATTGGAAATCACTTGTTATTTGAAATGAAGTTAAACTATAATATTTTCACTCTCAAGGATATCATTTGAAGGATGTCATTTCATATATTTATAATTATGCTTAAAATTGCCAAATTTCAGTTGATATGAACGTTATAAAGCTTACTGAATTTTTTTCTTTTAAGCAATAAGAAAATATAAAATTATTTCATTGGTTAAGCATACAAGTCTGGAAATTCATGACAAATAGTGATTTCTAATTCTGTAACGTTCATTTAAATTAAATTTTGACAATTTTAAAAATAATAATATATGTATAAAATGACAGTTTACTTTTATAAAAAATAAGGAATAATATCCTTAGGAGTAAAAATACTATAGTTTAACATTTTTTTTTATCTTGTAGAGGCATCTTAACTAGAACTGGAGATAAAAAAAACGTATTTGGGGGTGGCTCACCCTCTTTCACTAGTTTATTTTCGGAAACCCGAAAAACGCCAACGAAAGTTACTTAATGTATTCGTGAAAAAAATGTTATCAACAAATTTGGTTTAATTTCGTAATGTCCAGAACTAAATTATATAAAAGAAGTAGTTTCCACTTTGTTTTGTAAAAAAAAGTATTTGGGGGTAACTCACCCTCTTTTACTACTTCATTTGTTGAAACCCTAAAACATGTCACCTTGAGTTAATTATGGTATTCGGGAAAAAAATATTTTCAAACAATTTCATTAAATTTCGTAATTTTTAGAATTAAATTATGTGCGCTAATGGATGATTAACCGTTATAAGAAATAAGGGATTAATTCTTTGGGGGGTGAAAATACCATAATTTAATATCATTTCAAATAATAAGTAATTTCCATTTTGTTGTGTAAAGATATCTCAATTAAAACTTGAAATTAAAAAAAAAACCGTTTGGGGGGTGGCTCACCTTTTTGCTACTTTATTTTTAGAAACGCGGAAACCCGTCAACTTAAGTTACTTATAGTATTCGTGAAAAAAATATTCTCAAACAATTCCATTAAGTTTCGTAATTCTTAGAATCAAATTGCGTGCGTAAATATATGGTTTACCCTAATAAAAAATAAGGGATGATATTATTAAGGGTGAAAATATTATAGTTTAACATCGTATCGAATAACAAGTAACTTTCGTTTTATTTTGTAAAAATATTTCACTGAGAACCTGAGATATTTCAAAAATACTGTTTTTACGGGTGACCTTTAGGGGCCATTTTTATCCCGTTATAATGAATCTCCGCAAATTAAAAAATAAATGTCTCTTATTTTTGTACCCTTTACAACATATTGAAATTTCATTAAAATCGGAACCGGTCACTTCAGGTACCTTCCTTGTAAGAAGTGTTTTCCACATTTTTCTTATATCTAAAGACGGTTTATTAAAGTCATTTGGGTTCTGATATATAACTACTGCTTCTTTGACTGAATACTTTTTCCAAGAAAAAGAAAAAATTGTCATCCAGAATGATCGACTACCAATGGGAAATTCGCTCTCACTGGTAATTGCAAATATTTTCATGGAATTTTTCGAGACCCTTTTAAAACTTCCTGTCTCATCTCAAAAATATATCAGTCCAACCATCAAACTTAAGATGAAGAAAGAAGTACAAAATAAATTACCGTTCTTAAGTGTTTTGGTTAAAACAAATGGGGCGGCAAACTCAGTTAACAGAAAATCCACAACACACACACACACACACACACACACACACACACAGAAAAATATCTAGACTATTCATTCAACCTCCCAACAATACTAAATATCGAATTATAAAAAACCTTTAGAACTTCAACGAGAACTTAACGAAAGAGGCATATCACATTAAAAGTGACCTGGGAACCAATGGATATCCAGTAAGTCTGGTGGATAAGTTTCTGCAACAATGCAGAAATAGGACAACAGACGACGAACGAAAACCAATGTTGAACATCCCCTATATTAAAGACATTTCGGAAAAATTTAGAACGACGGGAAAACAATACAACATTGACATTGTTTTCAATTCAAATACTTCTCTGAGAAGCTAGCTTACTAGGGTCAAACTGACAACTCAAAAGGACGTGAAAAACTGTGTGTGTGTGTGTGTGTGTGTGTTTCAGTTAGCTTGTGAATGGAACAACTACCGTATTGGCGAAACAAAGAGACCTCTTGAAGTAAGGAATAGAGAACACCAGAAAAACACATCTCGTGGGGACAGAAAAATCTGGTGCACGTTAACCTGACCTTGATTCATGGACATCACATAAAATTGTCTGAAGCTGGAATCTTATATCGAAAACAACACTGAAAAACAACGAAAATTCAAAGAACCCATAGTTATACATTAGAACCTTGTCATGCTTTAGTAAACTGTGCTTGAATATAAGAGAAGTATGGGAACCCCTACTTCTTAGTGATTGTAAACTAAAACTAAATATAACATCAATGGGACAGTAGGGCACATTCTACTACAGTTGCCTTTAGTATAAATAGCCCTGTAACTTATGAATTTGTTCAGTTTGATCTGAGAACGGCTAGAGATTACTACTAGCTGAATCGTCGTAATATTCAACAAAAAATAAAGACAGTGGAAGTCCAACATATACCTACTATTTTACAAGAAACATCATCACACCTTCAAATACAAGTCTTTGTAAGTTATGACGATTGGTATCAATGAGAGCTACATTTGTGAAATCCTGACCATGGCACATGTATCACATAGCCGCAACTTTTTTGGTACCGTTTGACACATTAATAGCTTATGCTTGCAGAAGGTCATAGGGAATGAGAGGTCCACGAAGACTTATAGGGAATAACAAACCAAGCTTTTATTTTGTAGTGTTATATCTCCGAAGATATTGATCGGATAGGGACAATTTTTTTTAAAGAAGCGTCTTTTCAAGCATTTTAAGAAAACTTTGGTTAAAAAATGTCCAAGATATTTAATTTTGTTTTAAGCAAAAAAGCGCTTTTTTTTGAACAATCTCCTAGGCTCTCCTAATTGTTTGATTTTAAAACATAAAAAGAGGTTTGAAAACTTGTGGTGTTTAGTAAATGTAGAAAAATCAGCACCTTCGAGCTTTATAATTATATATATTTTGTACAATTATTTGCAACTTTCTGCTTGTAGGCCGTTCGAAGAACTAAGACATTAGAGGGATTGCTCACTTAAAAAAAAGTTTTCTTTATTTTTTCTTTTTGCAATATAATTTTGCACCTTTCGAAAACTGGAACAGTATAGCATCAAAAGAAACTTTTTGACGAACAAATTATCTCACATCAATTTTTTCCCTAGCATTGGTATTTACCGAGATATGACAGAAAAAAAGACGAGAAATTTGTCAAAATTTGAAAATTTGAGCTTCTCTTTTCAGACTGATGTAAAGGTTGGCATTATTTGGGAGAGATTTATCCAGAATCTAAGTTAAATCAAGACATAGCAATCTCAATATCTAATTGGACTGGATTATAATTGAATCGTATTTACACATCGCATATATAATTGTCAAAATATTACTTGGCAAAAATAAAATGAACCAATCTAAACAAATAAAACATTTTACGAGCCGAACAAAAGTTTTTCCAGTCTCTAAAACTGGAATATAAGACATAGAAATTAAAAATTCAAGTATTTAATTAATTTGCTACCCTTTTAAGAAACTCTTTGTTTTATTATGATTTCTACAGCTTCAAAAAGAATTATACAATTACTTAGAACATCTTTTACATTTTTTATATCCATTTGATAAGATTAATTTCCACCTTCAAATGGGGTAGGTTGGAAAGGGACAAAAAATCTTCCCACCGAAATTCCCCAATATGAACTAAACTCATTAACAGCTGCTCGCTCAAAAAAAAATTAAGTAATTAAAAGACTCAATAAATTTGCTCAATTATCCCAGGATATTTGTTAATTTAACACATTTTTTTACGATAAGATTATTCAAGAATTTAACTAGTCCGGGAGCTAAGTAGGTTTTCGTAGCAAATTAGGAGACATGGCTCCACCAACGTTTTTATATATGTATTTTGATCAATGATTACGAATATTGAGGGTGGATTCCCGAAAAATGGTCGGGTAATTTGTTATAAAAAAAAATTGTTCTTTTGTAAAATAAAACAGTAATTTCGTATTTTTCGGTCGATTCTAAGCAAAAAGTGTCTTTTGTGATTTTTCCGATCGACGCATAGTTTTTGACATAAAAATCGTTAAATATTTCAAAAATCAAATTTTCTGCCCCTTTTCAATATGAATAGTTTTTGATTAAATAAATATTTTTAATTTCTGCGTCTAGAAATTGATGGTTCAAGTCAAAAACTACAGCTGGGATTAACTGCATTGCGAAAATGTAATATTTTTATTGCTTTTCAACACTATTAATAAATACTATTTTCATCAATTGTAACGTACGCGCCGTAGTGTATGAAAGGACGTAGAAGTGTACCTCTAGGCGCTCGACTAGTGTACTTATACCTTTCACTGATCATTGTATTAACACTTTAAACACATTTCAATATATATCTATTTTATTTATTAATTATAAGTATCTAATCATAAAATAGAAAACACATTAGTATAAGTATTGACGAATTATACTAAGACGGCTCAATCTTATGGGAGAATTGGAAGCGCTAAGTATTAAAACTCGGTCATTGCTAAAAGGTAGTTTTTACTATAAGTAGTAAAACGACAAGGAATGATGTATATGTAGTATTGCCGTATTGGATAGTTGATCTAAACTACGGATACAAGTTTTTTATCCCTTGGTTTATTATATTTGTTTAAGTTTACAATGGGAACGTTGTAATGATCAAACCTTTCAGTAAAACTTCGCTACGCTGCGGCAACCTTACATTTAAATCGATAAAAAGGTGGCGCTTACCCCTCTTAGTCGGTAGGAAGGGATATGCAGAATTGCCACATTTTCAACATAAATCCGAAAATTTAAATCTTTTATACTTGTTTTTAACAAAAGCATGTATATCACATTAAAATACTGGTATCTAATCATTGACAATATTGTAAAGTGCTTTTTATGAATGAGACGGCGTACCTGTTTGCGTACCATTTAGGAGCGTCCAAATTATAGCACAGTATAGGAATTCTTGGTATATTTCTTCTATGGTATAAGTAACTTCAGTTATTGTAACTATGTTTGACAGCGAGCGGGTTGATATTTGTTCTTACATTTTTGTTAACAGCATGTCAGTTTTACAGCATTTTTAAGCTAAAATTCAGCGACTAGAATAAATATGATTGTACTAATATCTTTTCGAGCCAATAACTAATAAAGTAACAACTTATTATTGACGCAACTGTCTGTACTTTCGTTCACGTGCACTGTTGAGTTTTATATTTTAAATAGACAATTTTTTAAAGTTAACAATATGAGTAAATCCGAAAAAGATTATATTTTAACATTGATTTGTGCATTATTTGTCAAGAATATATTGAAGGCATAAATTTAATTAGTACTGACCACGGTAGGTGTTGAATAAGTGACGCTGCCAATTTATATCGGGACATTGTATTGGATGAAACAGCCAAAGGTAAAATTATTTTAAAACAAAGTTTATGCTTATAATTCTAGATTTTAAATGTTGTGTTTACTTTCAAGTGAGTTTAAAGTTACATTAATTCAATATAAGATGTGCTAATTGAATGCCAATGATGTCATTTTTGAGATCTGTTCAGGTATCACATGATTAGTCAGTGCTATTAAAAATATACACATAAAAAAACTGTGGATAGTTGCATGAAACGAAAATCTAAAAAGAGAAACTTGTCATCTAGGTAAATATAGTATTGTATTGTAATGATCAAACCTTTCAGTAAAACTTCGCTACGCTGCGGCAACCTTACATTTAAATCAATAAAAAGGTGGCGCTTACCCCTCTTAGTCGGTAGGAAGGGATATGCAGAATTGCCACATTTTCAAAATAAATCCGAAAATTTAAATCTTTTATACTTGTTTTTAACAAAAGCATGTATATCACATTAAAATACTGGTATCTAATCATTGACAATATTGTAAATTGCTTTTTATGAATGAGACGGCGTAAAGTTAAACTTAGTCAAGAATCCATATTAACGAATTATCAGTAAAGCGCTGTAATAGTTATGCAATATATACACACAACAAATGTATTCTTTGCGAGAAAAAATCGTACAAAGGAAATTCTCAACTACATCAGAGAGAATTATGGACACGTGCTGAAAAATTATATACCGATTATCTAAAGATCCATGAAAAGTAGTATTTGAAAAATCACATTTCTTGGACGCAGAGTCGGAAGCAAGAAAAGTCTTAGAAAAAGACAGAAAAAGGAATTTGAAAAGAGAAAGATTAAGAAATAAAAGGCACATTCTTTACTACTGCACATTTGCAACAAAACTGTGTTAATTTTTTCACTTATTAGCTTTGAAAATTAAGTATCACACTCAATCCTTTATATCGCATGAAAGAAAATATATACTATTAAAATTCAAATAAAATTAAAGCAGTGTACCAACACATGCAAAAGTAGTAATAATAACTGAAGCTAAATATTATTGTGTTGTGTATTTTAGAATTAGACCTTTATAATAAATAAATAAACTTCTATATTTAACGGAACATGCACTTATTCCAGATTAATTCAAATTTAAAAAGGGGTGGTCTGCTCTAATTTCTATAAACTTCTGGATGGTTCAAGTAGTCACTTCGAATTGCCTAGTATTGGTGTCCGCTAAGGGTTTAATCCTTTGACATTAATCAGTAGATCAATTGTGTCAACCCTTGAAAACGCTAAAAATTTTCTTGTTGGTGAAGGGTTCGAATTGTATCTGACTATACTTATGGCAGATCTCATGTACTTTATTAATCCAGAAGCCACTGAAGTTAGGTTGGAAAGGTGTAGTATGTTGCATCTTTCAAAACTCTTCCATTTGTTCTTTATTTGATAATCTGTTTTCGGTCATGTTCGGTGAAGAGTTTATCTTTCGGTAGAAATTTTTGTGTCATCACTAGGAAAGAGCATTGTATTGTTTTCGATTGTTGCTGGTTTTAGATGTCTTTAACCATCCTGTAGTCAAGGAACGTTTTTGTTTAAGCATATCGAGGCATTGTTGAGCAATGTTGATTACCTATTAAAATGTGATCTGGTCTATTATACGCAACCGTTATGATCCGTAACCACAGTTCAATCCCAGTTCAGCTTGAATTCATTGTTCTCCAGTGTAGGCTCAGAGCTGTATTCATTATATGGTACTTTCTTTACCCCCTATAGTTTGAATTTTTCTGCTAACTCTTTATGGATAATCTTTCTGTTATGTGCTGATATTCGAGAGCCATATCGGCATTGTTCGTTCTAGATCGAGGGGTCTCTGATTATATGTTTCAGATAGTTTTTCTTTGGGATGACCTGATCTTGGCAGAAAACATCCAGTTTCAGGGAATATTTGCCCTTACGTCAACCATTAGTGCGATCCTAATTTGAACATATTTTCTTCGTTGATCTTATTTGGGTCTCTTGTAGCCAAGCTTGGTCTTTCAATTGCAGTGCTATTGGGTTGTCTGTCTTGCATATTGCCCGATGTAGCACAGAAGACTGTGCAAGCCTATGAAAATAAATCTTCTTACTTCGTGGTATATTGGTAGCATTTTCTGTTCAGTAGCAGGAATGTCTTTGTGTGCCTTTGTTAGACATTCCTCTGCAGACCTTTTACGTTCATCATGATCGTATGGGGAGCTGATTGTTACCATTATTATTATTATCTCTGTAAAAAATATCCCAAAGAAATCTATTTCATACAATAAATATATTTTCGAATTTATCTTAACCCTTTTGCCAACGGACGACGATCATAAACTAAAACTTTACAAATCCAGCCAAGCTTTAACTTCTTGTAAAACATGTCTTAAAAAGTTCTGATTTATTTCGACAAAAGTATTGTACCGCCCATGTATGACGAAACTTTTCCTATTCTACGTATATCAGCACCAAACGAGTTTAACAAACTTCTTGTTAGGTATAAAGTATGTAAGATATGCCTGAAGTATGAATATGAAAACTTTTCGAAAGTTATTTTATTGATTTATGTATTTTGTTTAGCAGTTTTTATTCGAGGTGTTAGTCCAGTGGACGTAGAACAAATTTTTGTTAACAATTATTTTCGCATTTCCTACAGATTATTAACCAGTTTTCCAAAATTTCTCTTCTTTGCCTAAGTTTACAATAAATCTGAACTACAAATCAAAATTTTATTTTATACTGTAGGCAAGTGTACTTGATAGTTAAGTTACAGTTATTTCCGAAATTTTAAGTTTACAGTAATAACGTAATGTTATGATTTCTTCTCTACCTTAGTCTCACGGAGTCCGACTAATAAAACTACTTTTCATTAATTACTCTCAATTCTTTATTTACTACTTCTCTACACATTCCCTGTCAAAATATACCTAACCAACTTAAACCGTACCTATTTATCTACACCTAAAGAATATACTTAACTAAAAGTCTAGAATTCCTCTGGAAACATGAATAACAATGATTCATTCATTTCATTCATATCAACTCGTTTTCATCCACTCCTGAATGTAGGTCTCTTTCATATTTTTCCATTTCTGTCGGTCCGTAGCGATCCCCATCCAGTTTTTTCCGGCAATTTTCTGGATGTCGTCACGCCATCTCTTTTGGGGCCTGCCAACACTTCTCTTGTTCTCTCTTGGCCGCCATGCTGTTATCTTGTATGTCCATCTGTCTATGTCATGTCTTGCGATATGTCCAGCCCATCTCCATTTTAGCTGCGCTACTCGTTTGCTCACATCTGTTATTTTCGTTCTTCTTCTGATTTCTTCATTTGGAACTCTATCTCGTAAACTAATTCCCAGCATAGCCCTTTCCATTGCTCGCTGTGTAACCTGAAGCTTATTAATGGCTTTACATGTTAGGGAGATTGTTTCAATACCATAAGTAAGAACTGGCAGGATGCACGACTCGTAGACTTTTCTTTTCAGACTTATGGGGGTATTACTGAATTTAAGAATGAATCCGAGTTTGCCAAAAGCTGCCCCGCTAAGACTTATTCTTCTAGGAATTTCAGCCGATTGGTTTTCCTTCCCTATTTGTATTTTATGACCTAGATATATGTATTCTCTTACGTTTTCTATTATTTTATCTTCAACTTTAATTTGTATTTGTTCTAGACTCATTATTTTTGTTTTTGATAAGTTCATTTTGAGTCCTATGCTAGCTGATGCTTGATGAAGTTCTTGTATCATACATTGGAGTTGTTCTGGTGAATCACTGATTATAACAATATCATCAGCAAATCTTAAGTGGTTTAGTCGTGTTCCGTCTATGTTAATTCCCTTGTCATGCCAGTCCAAGCCCTCAAATACATCTTCAAGTGCCAACGCGAACAATTTTGGAGAGATTGTGTCTCCCTGACGTACGCCTCTTTTTATAGGTATCCTCGAGGTTTTTATATCCTCTTCTATTGTAACTTGCATGTAAGCGTTTTCATATATATGCTGAATCAGAGCAGAGTATCTTGAATCAATCCGAGCATTGTCTAGTGCTTTGAAAACTGCCCATGATTCGATAGAATTGAACGCCTTCTGGTAATCAACGAAAGCCAAATGCAGAGGTATATTATATTCCGTGGTTTTTTCGATAAGCGGGTGTACTGTCTGTAGATGGTCTATTGTACTGAAGTTCCTGCGAAATCCGGCTTGTTCTGAAGGTTGGTATGCGTCCAACTTTTGCGTCAGTCTGTTAGTTATTATTTTTGTAAGAAGTTTGTACAAGTGGGACAGTAAGCTAATTGGCCGATAATTTTCTATGTTATTTCTATCGCCTTTTTTTGTATAATATGATAACTTCTGCGTTTTCCCATGCCTCGGGTATTTTTCCATATAATAAGCTCTTGTTCAACAGAATTCTCACGCTTTCTTTTAGTTGTTCTCCCCCTATTTTTAACATTTCGGCGGTTATACGATCCTCGCCAGGGCTTTTATTATTTTTCATTTGATTAAGCGCTTTCATTAACTCTGCGGTAATTATTTCGGGCATCCTTTCTGAACCGACATTTCTTACTTCCTTTCTTTCGTAGTAAGAACCTTGAGTTTTTGGACTGTATAACTCTGTACAGCCATCGTAATTTCCTCCCGGGTACTAACTAATTGGCCTTGTTTAGTTTTAAGTCCGGAAATTTTTGTCCGGCCCCTACCCAATTGAGATCTGAGAACCTTCATTGATTTGTTAGCTTCTATTGTGTCTTTAATCACTTTTGTATTATGCTTTCTTATGTCCCTCCTTATGTTTTTGTTAATTTCTTTATTTATGTCCCTATATTCTTCGCAGTTTCAGTCCACATTTCTTCGTTTTTCTATGAGGTTCTTGGTATGATGGCTGATTTTACTACTTTTTTCTTTATTTTTAAAGCATATCTCTTTTGTTGCTGCTCGTATGCTATTATTAATGTGTTGTGTTAATTCATTGATGTCCATTTCTTCCTGGTCTTCTTTACTTTTAAGTTTATTCTTTGTTACGTGTTCGAATTTTTCCTTGTTTTGTTTTAGTATTTCGTTTGTTGGAATGGGTTTTCTTCTTATCAATTTATTTTTTTCCCATCTGGTGTTAATGGTAATCGCAGCTCTGATCAAGCGGTGATCGCTATTGGTGTCGAATTGGTTAAGGACAGTGATATCTTCGCAAATGTTTTTTTGGTTAGTTATAATATAGTCGATTTCGTTTTTTGTGATACCATTCGGGCTTTTCCAGGTCCATCTCCCATTTAAAGGTTTTTTGAAGAAAGAATTCATACAATACAAGTTTTCATTTCTACAGTAGTTAATCAGCATGTCTTCTCTGGAGTTTCTCTGACCCAGATCAAAGCGACCTATATTTGGGATATTGTTGTTGTCGTCGTGACCAATTTTTGCATTAAAGTCTCCCATTAATATTACGAATTTAGCTTTTTCTCTCGTTTTTGCTGTAGTTATGTCCTCATATATCTGTTCAACCTCTGAGTCTTCTGAAGCGCTTGTTGGGGCATACACCTGTATTACCTGAATGCTATACCTTTTATTAATTTCTATTACTATGTAGATAACTCTGTCAGACATTGCTTGCCTCTTTGTTACTTTGTGTTTTAAACGTTTATTAACAAGTATTGCCACTCCTTCGTAGTCTTTTATTTCGCTGTTATTTTGACATAGCAAATGTCCCGATTTTAATAAGGTAGTTATTTCTCCTTTGAGTCTCGTTTCACTGAGACCTAAGACGTCCCATTTAATGTGATTAAGTTCTTCCTCCAATCTTTCGAGGTGTTCGTCTTGTCTCAGTGTTCATATATTATAAGTAGCGAAGTACATTTTTCTTCATCTAGAGGATTTGTTGTTGTTTTCCGGGGTTTATGGTTAGTCGAGTTTCTGCCTCCCCCAGAATCCATGAGGCTGACTGACGAATCAGTGTGGGATTCAAAACGCCGTGCGCCACCCACCTGGGGTACTTTATTTTTGAAGTTCGACATATCACCATGGAGTTTTGGAAGGTAATTGGCCTTAAGACGCCACGCTGGCCGTGCGTGTTGGCGAGTTTGGGGGTAGGATGGTAGTGGGATGATAATTTGGATTTGGTTAGGTTAAAAGGGGGATAGGACATGAGTATCTCCCGGGGTTAGGAAGGGAGATATTTCATGGCTCACGTGGGCAGGGTCGCATCCCTGAAAAAGACTTGTCTCTGCCAGGACCGCAGAGAGTGTCTATCCGTTACTCAAGAATAATAATGACTCATCGATATTATTCACTACGACTGCTTTCACTTCTTGTTGTACTTCGGCTATCTCTTTTTTAAACTTTGGTGTTTGTTCCAGTATAGTTTGATTTGAATTTTTGCTGTCCCTGTGCAATAACGTCTTGTATCTATTTGCAAAGTTTATCTTTATCTTTATTGCGACGTTTTTTTCTTTTTAGCGATGTGTTTTTTCCTTCAGACGACATTGTTCCTCTTTTGGGCGACGTTCTTCTTCTTCTTGTTGGTATTTAAGGATACGTTCATTTTCTTCTTGTTTGTCTTTAAGGCGACATTCTTCTATATGTTCAGTAAAATCAGTTAATATTTTATTTGCTTGTTCCATTTCGGCTGTTTGTTGTCTAGTATTTACCATAGAAGCTTCTTGAATGTAGTTAAAAACTCGGTTGTAAACTCCTTTCTTGATGTTAAGTTTGATGGTGAACTTCTTTTTCCTTGATCTTTTCTAGTTTCCAAATAGAATGTTCTAAAAATTTTTCATAAATTCAGATCTTAGCATCTTTCTTGATTACATTCCATCGTGAAGTCAATTTTTCACTATCTCTTCAAGTTTCCAAATAGACTGTTCTAAATCACTATCAAAAATTCGATTTTAGGCTTCTTTATTGCTGATAAATTCGATGGTGAGGTAAGATTCTTGCTATCTCTTCTAGTTTCCAAATGGAAGGTTATATAATTTTGGTGAAAATTCGGTTCTAATCTTCTTTCTTGATGACAAAATTCTATGAAGAAATCAATTTTTCACTATCTCTAGAACATGATTGAAAAATCGATTCTAGGCTTCTTTCTTTTTAACAATTCGATGGTGAAATCAAATTTTTATTATCTCTTCTAGTTTTCAAATAGAAAGTTATAGTAATTTGTCGAAAAATTAATTTTAAGTCCCTTTGTTGATGACAAATTCGATGGTGAAGTCACTTTTTCTCTATTTTTAGTTTCCAAATAGAATGTTCTGACACTTTGTCAAAAATTCGATTCCAAGCTTCTTTATTAATAATAAATTCGATGGCGAAGTCAGGTTTCCGCAGTCTCGTCTAGTTTCTAAACAAAATGTTCTAGAACCTTGTCGAAAATTAGTCCTGTCATCTTACTTCATAACAAATCCAACAGGGAAGTCCATTTTTTCTATGTCTACTGGTTCACAAATTCAATTTTCTGGAGACACGATGACAATACTTTTCTTACACCAGTTGTTACAATTTTCTCTCCCTCTCTCTTATTCTCACTGAGTTCGAGTAATAACATCGCTTTTCTTTAAACTTTTATCATTAAAATATAACTAGCTAACTAATTTATACTCTACCTATTTATATTTCCACCCACACAATATACTTGATTAAAAGTTCAGAATTTCACTATAAACATGAATAACAATGATATTTATCGATATAATATTTCAGTGAGGACACGTACAGGGTGTCACATTGTCGACACTTTTAGGGGGTATTGGAGTTATTATCAGAGATAGTGTTGTGGTTTTCACTTTAGTGTCCTACTATTTAATGAAACGAGAAATTCCGTTTGCCATGGCTATCTTCGGTTTTCAAGCACATCTCGTATTTCCGTTATGCGTCAATTTATCCAAAAGGTAAAAACCTATTTTTATAAAGTTTTTTACCTAGAGTTCAGCGGCGCAGTCAGTTTTTTCTAAAAAGATTAATTTTTGAGATATTAACTAAACTTATAATTTTTTAAATAGGACATCTTGTATATTATTTTAGATATTCATTAAGTATAATTTAAGATTTTTAAAAATATATAGTGTATTTATTTTATTTTGAAAAACAAGGTCAGAATTTGATACTTTCAATAATTTACTTTTTTTGTAACAGTAGTCAATTTATAAGAAACAAAAGGCAAATATCTAAAACTACGCAGTTTTGTCAGATTGCTATTATTTATGAAATATTTTTGTTACATGGGTGTTTTTATTTTACTTTCTATTTATTTTGCATTTACAATGGCCGTTTACGATAATTATGGAAAGTACTTCTGAATTATATTTCAATAGGTAATGTATTTAAAGCATTATCATTAGGATAACTTCTCATGTTTGGCGATCGTTTTTGTTTATGTTAGGTATCCAGAAAGAAGGCAACCTTTCCAGACATATTTGCTCGTTTAAAAAGAATGTAGTTGAACAAGTATTTTTTATTCAGCCGTGTCCAAAACATACGTCAAAGAAGAAACGAAAAGAAATGAAACAAATGGGTTATTTTACGGAGCAGCAACAACTTCATCTTCCTGTAGAAAAATAGAGGAAGAAGTTGGTGTAACAAAATCTGACGCTGAAAGAATTTTGAAAAAGTATAAAAACCATCCATATAAATTTAAACTGGTGCAACATTTATACCCCGGGGATGATGAGCGCCGAGTAACGTTTCGTCAATGGTATTTAGAACAAATTCGCTCCAACGAATCCTTTGGCAGATTTGTCATCTAGTCTGACGAATGTTATTTTTTAAGTGCGGGAATTTTCATCATCACAACACGAGGCATTGATCTGTAGAATCATTTAATTTTCGAAAGGGCTCAACAAGGGCACATCGGGGTTGGTATTGCGTGTTTTATTTTGGGCCGACGCATAGCTTACATAATGTATGAAGGGGGTCTCACAGCACATAGACACCTAGAAATCCTGGAGGAAATTATTCCAGAATTGCTTGAAAATCTCCCATTGGCCCATTTCAATTCTATTTATCTTCAAGAAGACTTTACCCCGAGCCACAACTCTGGGTTGTTAAGGCCATTTTTGGACAATAGCTGTCTTCCAAGATGGATAGGTACCAATGGACCAGTGAGCTGGCCCAACAATATCCCGATCTTTCCGTTATAGATTTTTTTGTCAGGTTTATTGCAAAATTAAGTGTATAAGACACGACATAAATCTATAGCGGAACTTCGTGAGACAATTGGTTTGACCTTCCAAACTCTTCATAATAGACCTATGTTTCTTTTAAATGTAATTAGAAGAATAATAAAATTGTGCCGATATTGCATTAGAGAAAACGGCCGTCAATATGAAAGCCATCTTTAAAAAAACTCTTGGTTGTTTTTAGTTTCAGTGTTTGTTTTTGTTTTTGTTACTTTAGTTTTGTAAAATAATGTTGTCCCTGTTTCATTGCAAACAAATTTCAGCGTTCTGGTTTTATAAAAAGTGTTGTTTAAAGTAAAAAATTTAATAATAATTAACTATTTACAATTGAAAATATAGAAAAACATTAAAATTAACTTTTAAAGTGTCTAATCTTTGATATAATTATTATTGTCAAAATTTTGCTTTGACTTTTATAAATTGGCCATCGCCTACTGCTACAAATAAAGTAAATTATTGAAAATATCGAATTTTGATCTTGTTTTTTAAAATAAGAAGATAATATATATTTTTGAAAAGCCTAAATTATATACTGTTAAAAATAACCTTAAATTTAATGCAAATTTAATGTATATTCTATATTAAATTTAATGATTTTGTACTTTAAATCGTGAATAATTTATATTTAAGTTTAAAGCAAATTCACTGAAATATCAATTTGTTGTTCATTAAATTTGATTAAATAGTATCTTAAATTTCAATAAAATAACTAAAAGGATGTTTCAACTTCCTGAACATTAAAATTAATTCACATGTACCCTAACATTAAAGGAATTTACATTAACTTGTATTGAACTTTTTATTTAGTATTATATAAGTGGCTTAAAGGACTGAATTTTCTTATGATAAGGTGTACATGTCTGCCGGTACTGACGGAAAGCAATGAGTTCGAAACCAGTGTACAGATGACGGTACACTACCTATGGGAAAAATTTCCACCTTTTTCTGGAAGCAGAATTTTTGGATCTCATATTAATGTTGGTGCATTAAATATATGATAACATATCTTAAGTTCAATCAATGAACACTGCTGTATATTTAATGGACATAGTCACCTTAAAAATTAATGATCAAACTTTAAATTTAATGGAATACATTCATTAGGATTAATCTAAAAATTTTAAATTTAATGCATTACATTAATTGAATTTAAGAAACGGTTTATGAAATTTGCTTCTAGTAAATTTACCTTAAATTTGATGCACTTCCTTTTTATAGTGTACATAATCATTATCTAAAATAATTTACAGGGTGTCCCATTTAAAAAAGTCATAAGTTCGATCTCAAAAACTAAACTTTTTAGAATAAAGTTTACTTCATCACAAAACTCTGTAAAAGTAAGTTTTTATTTTTTGATAAAATAACGCATAATGAAAATACGAGATGTGCCTAAAAAACGAAGATTTTCAAAATTACTTTGTAGATTAAAAACTAAGAAAGCCAAATTTGACACCGGAAACTTTAGTTTCGTTAAAATGTAGGACACTGAAGTGAAAACTGCGACACTATATCTTTGATAATAATTCCAGTATCCCCTAAAAGTGTCGAAAATGGGACAGCCCGTACACCAGTTCTTTCTTACAGTATATTTCCTACTAAATAATTATTATAAAAATATTGCTACTATGCTCAATTGTTGTATGCAATTAAAATTGTAAAGTGTAAATTACAGGGGCACTCGTAACATTTAAATTTTAGATACCCGAAATGGGAAGTCCGTCCCTGAATTCCCCCATAAAAAGAAATCATTCTCATCTTTAAGTGTCCCTGAAAAATCGTTAATCATTCCTTAACAAAAAACTGCTATCTTCTCAGAAGTTTATCGACCGAATAGTATCCAATATTTTTTCTTTATTGCTGATTTATTTAATCGAGTCTCCTGAATCAGATTTATAGCAAGATGATTTTTTGTAATAGCAGGAAGTATTAGGCTTGACCGTTAACGTATAACTTAAAATTAATAAGGGTTTTTCTAGATTTATTTCAGTGGGTCCATTCTTTATTGTCAGTTTTTGGACAAAGTAACTGTCTCTCATCAGTTTTCCCGACAATCAGTTTTTAGACGTGTTTTTATAGGTTAGTCTAGATATTGCAGTAAATTACTTCTTGAAAAGTGGTCTTCAGCGAAATAGTACGAGGGTACTAAGGTTGGGTTGATTTAGATTTTTCAAAATCAAAAATCATAAATTTAATTTAAAAATTCATAAAATTGATTCTTTTCATTTTTTTTAATTTCTACATAAAAACTCATGGGGAGCAAAAATGAATTATATTTTATTATCGAGTATAAATATGCACGTAAATAATTCATAAAATATTATTTTAATATTTTTATTTTTATATTTCTGTTTACATTACTACACTTATATTTTATAAATAGGTGTTTCCCTATATGTTTCTGTATATTTTTGTACTAGTAAGTACGAAAAATTAAGAAATTTAATTTTTATTTGAATCATATTTATGTTTTCTGTTACTTTCTCCGAAAACATTATTTTTTTAAAAGGACTGGAGCGTGCGTTCAATTTTATTGCTAATGGTAACAGTCCCGTATCTTCAAATAATTTACCAATGGTTTCTAAGGCCAAATTTATTTTTTATACGTTTATTTTTGGGAATCGAACATATAAACTACCGAATGATACGGTGATAATGCTTGGCCATATAGACGATGAAATACTTTTTTGTATAAAAAAAGTTCTGTTTCGAAGATATGCTGTAAGTGTTTCCGTTGCTTCACAGCATCTAATATAAAGGGCCACTGTTATAGATTTAAAAATTATTCGATATTCTTCTGTTGCACGTTTAACTCCAATATTAGATACTTTTTGGTCTAAGGCGGAATCAATCTCTTTTTTGTTTTCCTTATAGATTTTTATTATTATGTTCTACTGAGAGACATACATTTCTAAACAGTCAGCTACGCTAGTCTAATGGACATGGCTTGGAATCACTCAAAACATTTTTTGACTAAAATGTGGTTGTCGGATTTGCGTTGTCTTTATTTTTGTTTATTTTTACGACTTTTCGATTAGGTTGTATCTCTAACCGTTATCAAGTATATACTGAATGTTGTATCTTAAAGCTACGAGCTTAAATAGGCTCTATTGAAGCGCAAAGTTTCACTTCACTGTACCCACCTCAATGATTTGATGTTATGAAATAATGGTTGCCAAAGATTAGGTATCTCAACATTGGGTTTACTGAAGATTCCATTATTATTTTTAATGTAAGCTATTTCTATAAATTTTCTTTTTTTCATGTTGGGTTCCATGTATATTGCCGCAGCTTCAGACCATTTTATATGGTGTTGTTTATCCCATGGGTGTTCTGCCATACCTGACCTCGACGTTTTTCCCTATTGTGTATGAGTCTTATGTTCCTTAATTCTAACTTCTAGTAGTCGTTTGGTTTCTCCAATATACATTTCACCACACTCACATGGAACTTTGTAAACACATACTTTCAGCGGACAAAAGAAATGTAACGGTGATCATGGACAACGTAACGTACGATCAAAAGGTCGGAGTTATCCTGGAAAAAGGACAATATAGACAACTAGCTCGAGACCCAACTAAATCTGTAGAGTCAAAAATCTACAGAACACTAAGGAAATACCAAGACCATATATCTGACAACCTACGATCGGGGCTCACATCACACTACAGTAATCCACCACATCTTTACGGACTACCAAAAATTCATAAAACGAACATACCATGAAGACCAATAACCAGCTCCAAAGGATCTCCAACAAATGCATTGGCGAAGTTTCTTTCAAAAATCATACAACCTTTAGAAGGTTAGACGAACATATACGTTAAATATTGCACACATTTCGCAAACATTTTAGTATCATTAATCTAGAGCCAAGCGATAGACTAATAAGTTTTGATGTGGAAAGTCTGTATACTAATGTGCCATTAGGGGAATCAATAGACATAATCAAAACTAGACTCTCAAATGATACAACATTATGAGATCGAACAACGTTACCACTGGACGGGGTGATGGACCTTTTGGAGTGTTGATACCGGTTAAAGTGCTTACTTTCAAGTAAAGGACAAGTTCTACGCTCAGGATGACGGACTTTCGATGGGTTCTTCACTCTCTTCAGTAGATGCCAATATATATATATATATATGGACTGGTTTGAAGCTCATGCCATAGAAGGTGTAACAGTGAAACCGAAAGTCTGTTTGAGATACGTCGATGATACCTTCATAGTATGGAAGAACAATGATCATGAACTTAATGATTTCTTGAAACATCTAAACAACATTCGACCTACAATTAAGTTTACCATGGAAAAAGAAGTTAATGATCAATTCCCCTCCTAGATGTCATGGTGAATCGCTCAAATGAAACTATTAAAACTTCAGTATATAGAAAGCCAACACATACTGAACAATATCTTAACCATAGTTCTGATCATTCTGTTGTAGCAAAACGGAGAATTATATGCAACCTCTATATTCCAGCTATATCTATATGCAATAATGCATTGGAAAAAGAGGTAGCAGACATTAAATCCGACTTACAACAGAATAGTTAACTTTTAAAATTAATTGACGATGTTATAAATAACTTTAGAACAACGACCACTGGACAGCAAGAAACACATTTTTTCCTCACAATTCCGTACACTAAAAGAACTTCGGAGAAAATAAGATGAATTGCCAGAAGTTATAATATAAAAACAGCCTTTAAATCAGAAAAAACCCTTAAAGCTCATTTAACAAAAACGAAACCAAAAACTACCAATAAGAAAGAATGTGTCTACGAAGTTCCATGTGAGTGTGGTGAAATGTATATTGGAGAAACTAAACGACCACTAGAAGTTAGAATTAAAGAACATAAAACTCATACACAAAAAGGGGTATTACAGAACACGCCTGGGATAAACAACACAATATAAAATGGTCTAAAGCTGCGGCAATATATATGGAACCCAACATGAAAAAAGAAAATTTATAGAAGCAGCTTCCATTCAAAATAATAATGAAATCTTAAGTAAACCTAGTGTTGAGATACCTAATCTTTGGCAACCACTACTTCGTAACATCAAATTATTGAGGTGTGTACAGTGAAACGAAACTTTGCTCTTCACTGTACACACCTCAAGTATAAACTGAATATTTTGTCTTAAGGCTGCGAGCCTATATAAGCTCGTAGTCTTAAGACAAAACATTCAGTTTATATTTGATAATCCGACAACCACATTTTTGTCAATCTTCAACATTGTCTACTCTACAACCTTCAAACAAACGAATGTTTTATCCCCTGCTTGGGTGAATTACGCTAGGGATAGATGACTGTTACGAAAATATTTGATTATTTAAATAATGTGTTCTTTAATGTCCACAGCAAATTCAAAAGATGTGCCGAAAAACCATAGGTTATAAATTTAAAACAGGTTCTTTCTTCAATAGTTTTTCTCATGCCAGTCATGTTCGCCGCTTTATCTGTCACGAAATATTTTCCATAACATTGCCTTTTTAATTCACTCGAAGAAGTTATACCACAATAAAGTTTCCCTAAATATTCCGAAGTATGACATTTTCTAGATAAATCAACAGTTTCATAGAGAAATACTCATCCATCTTCTGTTGTTGTCTGGATAAACCTATTAAAACATCTGTAAAAATTATCTTTAGTCAATGCTTCTAATTTTCAAAATTTCAGTTCAATGTTTTCAATTAGATAAATATATATTATTTAAATTTAATCCAGGAATTTCAAGGCAAATTTGGGAGCAACGCGTATTTCATTTGGGGCGAATTTGAGATTATCTAAACATTTAAATTCGTTACTGTGTATAAAGTTGTCGGGTTCTTAAAAGTGGTCCATCATTTTGAGATGCTAAGATATGTGGTCTCCCATATTCAGAATCTCTTTGCTGAGGGTTTTAGAAAAATGTATCCCTGATGATTCTGGGAATACTTTAAAAATCTAACAAAAGTTGGCCTAATTCAAACTTATAGTCAATTTGCTCGTTGCACTAACGAGAAAATAAAATCAAAAATAGATATTTCATAGAGAATAAATAAGGTAACAGTAACTTTAATATTGCCTATTTTATTTCCGTTGGGAGCTTCGAGTTACTCGTTACGCCGGTTGATTATTACACCTCACAAAGGACACATCAATAAAATATCCCGTTACAATTTGTAAACATCTAATTTTATTTCGATAAAATAATCCGCAAATAGAAAATAACGAATTGAGTAAAAATTATCATCTATAAATTACGTTATCAATACCAGTCAATGCGTATGGAATTAGATGGTGGACGACAGGAGCGGATCTGATCCGAAACAATATTTTTAATAGATTTATTCCAATAAAAATATTAATTATGCCGTTGCTCCTATACAAAATCTTTAATGAAATGTAGTGTAAATTAAATAATAATTTTAGGTTATAAAAGCCATATATACATTTAAGTAAATTTTCGCAGAAGCAGCAGTGTGAAGAATAATGAAAAGAGAGAGAGAGAGAGAGAGAGAGAGAGAGAGATTGAAAGAGGCAAAAAAGAAAAACTTATGAATGGAAGATTGTTATTGATGGTATTACATAGACATATAATATCAAAATAATGAATTAATTTAAATACTTTTATCTTGATCTTGAGGGTAATGTTATTTTTCCAAGACTAGGAATTCCAAATGTTAAATAAGTGAACCGATAGCTTTTTTATTTTCCATGTTTGCTTTGGAAATTAGAGGTATCCTATTCTTGCTCAAGCATATGTGGCAGTTTTGAGTTATCTCTTGTCAGATCTTATTAATTCGTCGTTTAATGAAAGGTATTTTCCTGTCCAAAAAAAAAATATCTAGTAGGATTGATTACTATAATTTGGCGAATAGGGTGCATAAGGAAGTAATTCGTACATTAAGTCATTGATTTTGGCCACTGCAATAACGAATGTAGGAAGAGGGACATTGTCGTGATGGAACAACACATTCTTTTTCGCCAAATGTGGCCTTCCTTCCCTAATTTCATCACTCAAACTCTGCAATAAGTTCGCATAATATTCGCCGTTGATGGTTTTTCCTTTTTCAAGATAATCAATAAAAATTGTACCATGCGCATCCCAAAAAACTGAAGTAATGACCTTGCCTGCAGATGGAACCTTCTTTGCTTCTTTGGAGTCGATTGTCCCCTTTCAGTCCATCGTTTTGACTGTTTCTTTGTCTCGGGTGTGTAGTGATGGAGCCATGTTTCATCCATAGTTATGAATCTACCCAAAAACTCGGTTTTGTTGTGGTGAAACATGGTCAAACAATAGATTGAAACATCCTCACGATGCTGTTTTTGTTCGATTGTGAGCAAACGCGGCACTCATCTTGCATACAGTTTTTTCATGTCCGAATGTTCAATCAATATGCGATTTACAGCACTTTTTGAAATGCCTATCATTTCTGTTAACTAACGCACTTTGATTCGACGGTCATCCATTACCATTTTGTGGATTAGTTTCATCATTTCTGGAATAGTCACCTCATGCGATGTTCGTCTTCGCAACTCGTTCGACCTCGTTTAAACTTTGCTACTAAATACTTCACCGTTGAAAACGAAGGTGCAGATGTCCCCAAAGTATAGTATAGCTCGGCTTTAATATTGGTTGCACTAAGTCCTTTCAAATGAAAGTATTGAATCACATAACGATAACCAATATTTTCCATGTTTTCGAATTCACTTAGAGTGCTCACTATTGATGGCTGTCAAACAAGTAATAAACAACGCCGCGTCTTCAAACTTAAAACTTGATCTTTCTAAGATTGGTGCTATCTAACGGTCATTATACTTTAAAAACTACCGCTATCTATGTGTCAGGCTGATTAATTCTAGGACTGCCCTCGTATATATATATATATATATATATATATATATATATATATATATATATATATATATATATATATATATATTGTCATAAATCCGAGTTACCACCTATTCCGATTTCTCCGGGACAGTCCCAATTTTGACAATATTGTCCTGCGCCCTGACGTCCTATCGATTTTGTTCCGATTTTTGTGAACATGCAACGACGAAAACGATGGAGGCAATATCATAAGAGTAAAAGCAATGTGGGGGGGAGGATTCAGCGCCATTCACGCTCCTAAATTATCAGACAGGGGTACCTCTATTTTTCTGAATTCGAAACTCTTGGGAGAGGGTGGTCGCCCTCACCTCACCTGATTGCCTTCGCTGACCGACCAATTCTCTTCATTTTTTTCCCCAAAATTGGCAACATTGTCGTAAACACATGTTTTCTTTATGATAAAATATTAAATTCTAGGTTTAATATTGCTCCAGATTCCAGATTGATTAACTGCATAACATCGAAATACAGTGCTAAAGCTCTAAACCCTCGTGTTTCGAAGCGGCACAGCCAGGCACAGCGCCGTGGCGGCACTTTGGTTCGGTGCTTCCCGAATTCAGATTGCGACGTCACCACTACAATAAAAAAGAAACGGCAGCGGTGAAATTAAGGACGTTACTGGTAGCTCTCTTGGAGTCAACTCGTCCTTTTTCTGATCGAGCATAGCTCTCAGGGGTCACGAAACTGTCCTAGTTTTTAGGCAAATCATGGTTCTCAACGTAGGTTGATAACATAAATTCTTCTGACGTACATCGTACAAGTGTCTAAATCTCGGAAAAAAACGAGTCCTGACTTGAAAATAATTACTAAACCGTAATTAGTTGGAGACAACCTAATTCGACATTGCGACTAATAGTTCATGTTGGCTGTAAAGTTATAAAATCCCGATCTTGACAGAACAAACCCGAATGTAACAGTAGAGAGTAAAATAATACCAGCGGATAATATGCTGGATTCACTAGAGGAAAAAAAATTAGGAAAAGTGGAAAAAAGTATATGAAAATTTAGAAGGAGTATTACTAGATAATCTTCTTCTAATTAACTTAGCCCCTAAAAGCGTTTTCTGATAAAAATGTTAAAATCTATGTAATTTTCATTTATCTGAGCTTCACCCATTCCTTCCTTATCCTAGTGAACGAGAAGAAAGGAGAGGCGGCTATGGTTTCCAGCATAGCCGGGAGGTCTGGCGGGACTTCACCAACAACGTCTGATTTGTGTTGAAATTTAGGTTTTCCACAAATACTTGGAAATAATTGAAATACGAAAATTCTTAAATTAAATTTATCCCGGCGGAAACGAACTTCCACGTTTTTTGAAGAATAGAAGCGTTTTAATAAACCCGGTAAATGCGTAAACAGGCCCATATTCTCGGAGATAAGTACAAAAATACCGCATAATGGCGAGATACGTTGACGTCTCGTGAAAATCGAAAAATAGTTAAAATCGTGAAAGGTAGTTGAACGAGAGCCTTGGAAAAAATTAATGAAAATTGAGTAAAAAAAAACAGTTAATACAACATCGAATCCGTACAAGAACATGATTCTTATTGACCTTGCATAAATAAATAAAAAATTAAAGTAAAAACACTCACTCATACTCCATTAATACATGGCGCCCGAGCAGAAAGTATATAGATTTTAACATTGACGCTCGAAATTTTGCAAATAAAAAAATTTTGTTAAGAAAACAATATATATATATATATATATATATATATATATATATATATATATATATATATATATATATATATATATATATATATATATATATATTTGGGTATATGGTTCATTTCTATATTAAAACTATATGTTATAAACTAGTTATACTTTGTACCTTGTACAGGATGTCCCATTTTTGACACTTTTGGGGGATATTGGAGTTATCAAAGATAGAGTTTGCGATTTTCATTTTAGTTTCCCATTTTTTAACGAAACGAAAGATTTCGGTGCCAAATTTGTCATGGTTGTCTTAGTTTTTAATCTACAGGGTGATTTTAAAAAGTTCAGTGGCGCAGTCAGTTTTTTTCTAAAAAGTTTAGTTTTTGAGATATTAACCAAACTTATGTTTTTTTAAATATGACACCGTGTATATTACTTTAAACATTGATTAACTATAGTTTAGGCTTTTCAAAAATATATAATGTGTTTATTTTATTTGGAAAAACATTGCTAGAATTCGATATTTTCAATAATTTACTTTAATTTTAATAGTAGGCTATGGCCAATTTATAAGAAATAAAAGGCATATGTCCAAAATTTCACAGATTTGTCAGCTTGTTAGTATTTATGAAATATTTTTGTTACTTAAGTGTTTTTATTTCTCTTTTTATTTATTTTGAATTTACAATAGCTGTTTATGATAATTATGTTTTATACAAAGTAACAAAAGTCCCCAAAAAGCTTCTGAATTATATTTCAATAGGTAATGTATTTAAAGCGTTATCGTTAGGATAACTTCTCATATCTAGAGATCCTTTTTGTTCATCTTAGGTATTCAGAAAGAAGATAACTTTTTCCAGACATATTTGCTCGTTTAAAAAGAAATCTAGTTGAACACGGATTTTTTATTCAGCCGCGTCCTAAAACATATGTCAAAGAAGACGGAAAGAGAATAGAAACAAATGTGTTATTTTACGCAGCAGCAACAACTTCATCATCCTGTAGAAAAATACAGGAAGAAGTTGGTGTAGCAATATCTGACGCTGAAAGAATTTTGAAAAAGTTCAAATACCATCCATACAAATTTAAAATAGTGCAACATTTACACCCTGGAGACGATGAGCGCTGAGTAATGTTTTGCCAATGGTATTTAGAACAACTCCGCAACAACGAATCTTTTGGCAGATTTGTCATCTGGTTTGACCAATGTTATTTTTCAAGTGCAGAAATTTTCAATCGTCACAACACGAGGCATTGGTCTGCAGAATATCACCATTTAATTTTCGAAAGGGCACAACAAGGGCGCTTCGGGGTTTGTGTCTCGTGTTTTATTTAGGGCTTATGCGTAGCTTACAGGATATATGAAGAATGTTTCACAACACGTAGATATCTAGAAATTCTTGAAGAAATTATTCCAGAATTGCTTAAAATTGTTCCATTGGCCCATTTCAATTCCATTTATCTTCAAAAAGCCGGTGCCCCGAGAGACAACTCTGGGTTGTCAAGGCCATTTCTCGACAATAACGTTTCTCAAAGATGGATAGTGGGTTAGTGAGGTGGCCCCCACGATACCATGATCTTTTATGCAAAATCAAGTGTATAAGATACGACATAAATCTATAGTGGAACTTCGTGAGGCAATTGGTTTGACCTTCCAAACTCTTCATAATAGACCTATGTTTCTTTTAAATGTAATTAGAAAAATAACAAAATTATGCCGATATTGCATTCGAGAAAACGGCCGTCGTTGTGAAAACCACCTTTAAAAAACTCTTGGTTGTTTTTAGTTTCAGTGTTTCTTTTTGTTTTTGTTACTTTAGTTTTGTGAAATAATGTTGTTCTTGTTTATTTGCAATTAAATTTCAATATTCTGGTTTTATAATAACAGTGTTGTTTAAAGCAAAAAGTGTGATAATAATTAAGTGTTTACAGTAGAAAATATAAGAAAACATTGAAATTTACTTTCAAAGTGTCTAGTCTTTCGTATAATTATTATTGTCTAAATTCTGCATTTGTTTCTTATAAATTGGCCATGGCCTACTGTTAAAAATAAAGTAAATTATTGGAAATATCGAATTCTGACAATATTTTTCAAAATAAAATAAACGCATTATATATTTTTGAAAAGCCTAAATTATACTTAATCATTATCTAAAATAATATACGGTATGTCCGATTTAAAAAATCATAAGGTTGGTTAATATCTCAAAAACTAAACTTTTGAGAAAAAAACTGACTGCGCCACTGAACATAAAAAACTATATAAAAAAGAGATTAACGCATAACGAAGATACGATGTATCTTTTTAAAATCACCCTGTAGAATAAAAATTAAGAGAGTCTTGATAAATTCGCCACCAGAATCTCTCGTTTCGCTAAAAAGTAGGAAACTAAAGTGAAACCCGCAACACTTTATCTTTGATAATAACTCTTAAAAGTTTCGAAAATGGGACATCCCGTATACATTTTATTAATAGCACATCAGCTAGATAAATACCTAATTAGGTTGCAACTTATTAAGGACGCTACTGTCTGTAGTTCCGTTTACACGCACTGTTGACTTTTATATTCGAAATAGGCCATTTGTGGAGGATAGCAATGTAACGAATGTAATTTTTAGATTTGTTCAAGTATTACATAATCAATGAGTGCTCTAAAAAATATACAGATAAAGGGACGTTAGATAGTTTAAAAGTTAAAAATGAAAATCTAAAAAAGGAAAAATAGAAGTAGAACTTCAAATATCGTATCATATCTCTCATTTTAACCGTTTCTTATTTAATAAGTTAAGAAAATAGAATTTTCTAAGCCACCAATGTTGTTTCTCCAAGTCGGACAATATATTGACTGCTTAAAAGACTTCGATTTCGTTCCCTAAATCCGTTTCTGGTATCTAGCAGTGGAAGGGTTATTTGAGCTTACTCGGCACAAAGTTATTAAACTCTCGTTAAGCTCGCAGGATTACAATGTCAATTATTTTATGGTGCTATCATGTTACGGATAACAAATGACAGTTGTTATGTAGTTGATTAAATACAAAAATTTGTTATATTTCTACATTATTTTCTAACATTTTGACGGGGGCGTTTATACCTTGGAGATCGAATTAATAATTGGAAACTGAAACGGGATCTTTTAGAAGAATTAACTAATGACTTGTCAATTCTGAGAAAAATTGCTAAATAATAGGAGAAAAAACGAACATATTGGTTCAATATATAACACATAACTGACAGAAAAATTGGTATACTTAATTAAGCCTCCCGCTCTTCGAAAATTTTAATATTCAAGTACTAGTAGAAAGCTGAGATATATTTCTACCAAAAATCATTAGCAACTGAATTATTTTCATTAAAACTTAATTGTCAATTTAGACTAGTACCCAATTTAGTCAGCTTAGTGGAATATATTTAGCATTAATTTATTATATGTAATTATTTTTGTTATAACTTAAATAATATTAAATAAATAACTTTTAATACTTTACGAGTTTAAAATTTTTCATGTACCTTTTTATATCCACTTATTTTAAGTAGAAAGTAACAATTATAAATTCCCTAAACTGTTAAAAAAAGTGTTTTTTATTTATAATCGTTATTTAGTTACAGCTGTGGAAGCACTAAATTATCTTATTATTTTAGGAATAATTACTGTTTAAAATTATCCCAACAATCAGGTATTTTGAGTTAGTGTTAATAAATTAAGAGGCTGGTTGTAATGTTGTTTATATACAGGATGTTCGGTAACTATCTCCTAATTTCTCGGGAGCATACAAGGGAGGTGGAAATAACCCTACTTTGTCATAAAAAAAATTCTCAAAATGCCTCTTAACGGAAAGGGTACCCAGTGATTTACCTTTTCGGCTTTAAGTTTTAAACCGACTTGTATAATTTCATGAAATTTTAATATTTTATAGAGGCCATAAAGATTCATTAAACCATACTAAAGTAGATATTTTAGATCATCAGAGAAGTCAGGCACGGAGTTGTAGCCTAATTTTTGACAGGTGTCATTTTACAGAACAGAAAACTGATTTTTAAAAGACTGGAAATTCCTCTTTAAAGAGGGACTCTTTTATTTCGACAAAACTGGCTGTTTTCGAGATAAATCGGTTTTTGTGCGAAACACTCAAAAGTTACCAATATTAAACACAAACAGGTAAAAATCAGATTGTTATTGTTAATACTTATATAATGAATTACTATTGACGCAACTTGTAAAAACCGCCTTCAAGTACAAATAATTTAAAAAAAATGGAAGAATATTCTAACGCAGAGTATGCTAACATGATCGGAAGATGACTAGAAAATAATTATTAGAGTTAACGAATTAATTTTTTATATGTTTTATTCAGGTTCATTTTTTATCGCGACGTAGCAGTGAGGGCCCTCCTAGGAGGCCACGAGACCCTCATGTAGAGGACCAAATTTTGCAAGATATTGCTGACATCCTTCAAACAGCATAAGAAATCTTGCGACACAAAGCAATGTTACAAGACGGATTATACATGAAACTCTAATAGGACAGTTACTTGACCCGTACCACGTTGAACAAGTACACGCTTGTCTCCGGATGATTATCCCGCAAAATTTTAATACTCTAATTGATTTATACAGCAACATAACGTAAATCTAAATTTTTCTAACCTTATTTTGTTTACCGATGAGGCTGGTTTTACAAGAGATGGCATAATAAACTTATACAATTTACATTTTTGGGCTGATGAAAATCGGCACGCTATAATTCAAAACAAATACCAATAAAGGTTTATTGTAAATGTGTGGGCTGGCATCATCGGAAAAAATCTTATAGGTCCATTTATTTTGGAAGGAAGACTCAATGGTGAGATTTATTTACAATTTTTGCACCAAAATTTAAATAATTTATTGGAAGACGTACTTCTTGTTGATACAATAATGCAAATGTAGTACATGCATGCTGGTGCTCCACCTCATTTTAACCGTATAATACATCAACACTTCACTAACGTTTTTGGCCCTCGACGAATAAGTCGAGGTGGTCTGTATAGCCACCAAGGTCTCCAGACCTAAATCCCTTATAGTTTTACTTCTAAAGATATCTATCCATAATAATGCCGGAATGTGATTTGTGTGCAGCGGAAAAATATTCGAAGACTAAGAAAATATATTGAAGTACGTGGAGCCCATATTGAACCTTTGTCAAAATAACATTTATACGTTTTCACTATTTTTGCATTTTAAAAACATTGTAAAT
Organism: Diaprepes abbreviatus; assembly: GCA_034092305.1. Lineage (NCBI taxonomy): Eukaryota > Metazoa > Arthropoda > Insecta > Coleoptera > Curculionidae > Diaprepes > Diaprepes abbreviatus. The sequence continues at coordinate 1,317,629 of JASJET010000206.1, forward strand.
TAATTGAGCGCCGATCAACCCCTTGAAAGGTTTTTGGACTTGACAATGTCTGAGCTGAAAATATTTCAGAATAACATCTTCTTGCCTTCAAAGAGTTAGACAGCGCTTTCCCATAAATTAATTTCAGCACACCCCGCGTATTTTATTTTTTTAGCATAAAATCCGATTTATTTCGAAAATCACGAGTTTTATCGAGATAAATTAAGAGTACCTTCTTTGAAGAGGAATCACCAAACTATTTAAAAAATTAGTTTTCAGCTCTGTTAAATGACAGGCGTCAAAAATTAGGCCCAACGAGTATGGTTGTAAGTACGTACCTGACTTCTGTGATGATCTAAAACATTTGCTGTATTTTGGTTTAATGAGTCTGTACAAAATATTCAAATTTTATTAAGTTATACACCTCGGTTCAAAACTTAGAGCTGATAAAGTAAATCGCTGGGTACCTATTTAGGGCTCTGTATCGCCGTTAAGGGGTACATTATGAATTTTTTTTGAGCAAGTAGGGTTATTTTGAACTTCTCTATATGCTCCCGAGAAATTAGGAGGTACTTACCGGACACCCTGTTTTTTTAACACCTTCAGAGAAAAACTTACTAGAATTTTTCGTTTAAAGAAATTTCATTAAAAGTCTGAAACTAAATATATACCTTTTTTTTTAAAGAGTTATATTTTTTATGTATTCGGTTTTTTAATTTAATGTTTTTTTCTTGATAATATATGCTTTTTAAATGTTTTTTTTGTTCGCTGCTAGAACATAAAAAACGGATTCCATTTAAAATCATGCAGTGAAAATAATTAAAACAATAAAATGCTTTCTCCGTAAAATATATTATTCTAGAATCCAGAAAAGTGTATAAGTATTTTACCGTTTTGCGAAAAAATCATTTTTAAGCAAGTTATCGAGATTCTAAAGTTGCGATTAGCGCTTTTGCAGTAAAGAAAAATTAATGAAATTCTTTATTCAAAATTATATATTTTTCTGACTAATCGACATAATTCACTTTGCTCTTTTGATTAAGATCTCATGAGCTATAAACTTTCAGAAAAAAAATTTAATTCCGAAGAAGTTTAAAAATTAACAAAATGGCGGCCCTTTTTTTGAAAAAAAAACCAAACCTCAGTTCCTTAAAATTAAATTTCTTTTTTGATGATTTTTTTTGCGAGGGTTCCTTGTTATATGCTTCTTCAACTACGATCGTTTTCATGGGTGCCAAAATGCAGGGAGAGATACAATAATTTTTTTCTACTTTCCATGACTGATTCAATTTCCAATCATACAATGAGACTTCTTCAAAAGAAAATGCTTTCTTCATGAAATATTTCATTATAGAAATCAAAAGAGTATACGCGTATTTTGCCGTTTTGCGAAAAAGTAATTTTCAACGGAGTTATCGAGATTTTAAAGTTTATATTAGTGCTTTTGCAGTGAAAAATTGTTTTATTCAAAAAGTTATATTTTTATGACTAATTGACACTATTTAATTTTCTCTTTTGATTTAGATCAGTTGCAAACTTCAAGAAAAAACTTTCAAAATTAACAAAATGGCGGCCGTTTTTCGAAACAAAAACCAAGGAATTTTTGTCTGTTATATGATCCGTTATATAATTATCATTTTTGTATTTTTTTTTATATATTTTATTTACCAACAAAGTTTAATACGATTATCAAGATAGTAGAATAACAGGAGGAAATATTTACAAGTAGCAGCTTGTTTATGAAGTTGATTTATTGTACAATTTAAACATGCTCGTGATGATACCTGTATTACGAATACCTGCAGGAACTGGATTCAATATCCATAATGAATTTGTTCTACAAGTGAACTTGTCGAATACGCTACTATGTTACAGTGATTAGAATGTTTCCCAGGAGATTTTGCCGCCATGAACAAAATGCACTTTTCCGTGAGTCACTCATGGCTGTATCGTAATCAACACAAATTTGAAAACTATCCTATATAAAATACAGTATTTAACACGAAAGATTTCTTTTACAATCTAGTCACTGTAATATAGTAGCGTATTCGACAAGACGACTTATAAAATAAACGTATTATGGGTATTGAATCAAGTCCGTACAGATATTCCTAATACAGCGTAAGCTCTCATCTCTTGAATGCATGTTGAAATTGTACAATAGATCGACTTCGTAAATAAGTTGCTGCTTGCAAATATTTGTTCAAATGATTCTACTTTTTTGATGATTGTACGAAACCTATATAGCAAATAAAATATATAAAAAATTGCAAAAAGTATAATTATATAATGAAGCCAAGAAACGTCCGCCATTTTGCGAATTTTGATAATTTTTCAGCTTTTAATTTTTTTTCTTGAAGTTTATAACTCATGTGACGTCAGTGAAAAGAGAAAATTGAAGTACGTCAATTAGTCATAAAAATATAAAATTTGGTTGTATTTTTCTTCACTGCAGAATCACTAATTTCAACTTTAAAATCTCGATAAGTTCATTGAAAACTAGTTTTTTGGAAAACAGCAAAATACGTGTACATTTTTTGGTTTCTATAATGACATATTTTACGGAAAAAGCATTTTTTTCGAGGCATGTATGTTACTATGAGCTACATTGGTGTTTTACTGCGGGTAGGCTGCTAACCTGTCCCGCAAACCCTCTTCTTTTGTCCGGGCTTGAGACCGGCACTGACAGTTGCTGAGCTACTCAATCCGCCCAACCCCTGCCAGGGGCGGTACCGACCAAATTACGAATGAGATGCTAAAGTACGGAGGCCCCAGCCTTGTCACAGAGCTCACTGTTCTATTTCAAAAAATACTCCGCACAACGTCAGTACCCAACGAATGGCGGAAAAGCATCACAATTCCGATCCACAAATGAAGATCAAAGAAACAACCCGAAAACTACAGGGGAATCAGCCTACTGAACAGTTCAGCCAAATTGTTAACCAGAATACTGTCACAACGGATCGTAGACAAGTTAGGGGCGTGCGAAGAACAGCAGGGCTTCCGGAATAACCGCTCTATTATCGACGGTATATTTATTATCAGACAACTGATTTCCAAAAACACCATGGTAATTAAAACAAATAACACTCTAACAGAGGAAATCCCACTATCCATAGGAATAAGACAGGGTGATAGCTTAAGTCCAACACTTTTCACCGTAATCATGGACGAAATCATTAATGAGGTAAAAAGCACAAATATTGGATACCCAATGGGACACAACACCGTTCAGATTATATGCTTTGCAGATGATGTTACCTTGGCAGCAGATAGCGAGGACAACTTACAAAGAATGCTTTTCCATCTCAATCGATCAGACAAACAGTATTATATGAAGATATCTGTGGAGAAAACCAAAGCAATGGTAATAGCAAAAGAACCGGTAAGATGCAAACTAATGGTTGATTACAAACATATCGAACAGGTTGGGAAGTTTAAATACCTGGGAGCACATATAACAAGTAACAGGGCAGTAACGGAAGAAGTACGCACACAAGCCAACAAAGCGGCCATGATATCAGGCCAACTAAGAGACATAATCTGGAACAATAAACATATGACGGTTGAGAGCAAAGCAAGAATTTACAAGGTCTGTGTAAGACCGATACTGACCTACGGCGCAGAAACAAGAAATGAAACAACAAAGACAAAACAAATTATGAGAACCACAGAAATGAAAACGCTGAGAATGATCACGGGAACAAGTTTAAGAGATAGAATAAGAAACGTAAAAATATGCGAGGACAGCGGAGTGGGGGATGTTGTGAAGTGGGTTCGAAACCATCATAGAAAGTGGAGAGATCACGTGGAACGAATGAACGATGACAGACTAGCAAAAACCGTGATGAGAGAGAAACCAAATACCAAACGGCCGCCTGGACGCCCCCCCCCCCAAAAGATGGAGAGACAGCTGGATTTCGACCTCAAGCGAGGATCGATGAGGCATTGTGTGGATAAGAGAACTTGGTTCTACCTAGAAGAAGAAGAAGAAGAAGAAGAAGAACCATTTTTCCCCAAAAAGACCAATATCATGATTTGAAATGGAATTGGTCGTTGAAAAAAGAAAAAATTTACTGTGTCTCTCCCTGCATTTTAGCACACATGAAAATAATTGTAATTGAAGAAACATATAACAAGAAACTCTCGAAAAAAATTCATCAAAAAAAATGTAATTTTTGAGAAAATCGCGTTTATTTTTTTTCAAAATACGGCCGCCAATTTGTTAATTTTGAAAATTTTTCGGTTTTAAAATTTTTTTCTGAAAGTTTATGACTCTGTGATCTCAGTCAAAAAGAAAACTGAATTATGACGATTAGTCATAAAAATATACAATTTTGAATAAAAAATTACTTTCATTTTTGCTTCACAGCAAAAACTGTAAGCTTAAATTTAAAATCTCGATATATTTTTTGGGTTCTAGAATAATATATTTCTCGGAAAAAGCATTTTATCTTTTGACAATTTTCACTGCATGATTTTGAATGTAATCGGTCTAAAAGTAATTACAAGATTTTAATAGTTAGTTATCCTAATTGGTAAAAGAGGGCGTTACTATCTAATTCGATAAAACAGGGTTCTATATTAGGTATTAAATTAGGCAGTTTTAACACACATCTCTACGAGCAAGACCACTTACTTCACCAAGGGATCGCCTTTCCCCTTTTCTTGGTACTCCTTTGAATTGTGAGATAGTGTCTTGTTTCTAACCGTGTGTACGTCTGATAAGGTTTTTTCAGTTAGTTGATAACTACAATAGTTTCTCTAATATAAATATAAATAATTAATCTATTAAATTCGGTTGTTTGTCTATCACGGCATAACATTAGATACATCTTTGATAAATCTCATACTTAAAGAGAAAATAAAAGTTTTAATTTGAAAATATTAATTTAAAAAACATTCAGTTTTCGAATCAAAATCCTATTCAACATCGTCGGGTTTCAGACATTCAGAACTTTAACAAAAAATCACATGAAATCTTTCGCACATATTAAAACATCCCTTTTATGACATAAATGTTTTTTCGGTATTAGTCTTCACAACAAAGTTCAGACCATTTATCCGATATTAGTCTAGATAAGTGGACAACTTCACACAATAAAAGGGTCCGGCACGGGGTGGAGGGAGGTTAGATCCAGAACAGAACAACTTGTGTAAAAGGAATACTAAGAAAACTTTTATTTGGGGATAAATGCTTTGAGTCTTGTTTTTTGGATATAAAAAATATTGATTATCACTAAAAAGATCATGTTGAATTGAGGTATAGAACTTTTCCTCCTATATTAACATCCTTATTACTGGGCAGGCAAGAAAGTATTTTTGGTTGTCAAACATAGAGAGCGTTGTAATTATTTTACTGGGCTTTTATCAGTGTTATGGTTTTTTCTTTTGACATATGATATTAGTGACATTAAGGTTACTTTAGAAGCCACTTGTGCGTATTTTTGTTAGCAGCTGTTAGTTTAGGGTCAATTTTAATATGGCGTACAGAAATGAACATTTTTCGGCGTATTTTACTTTTTTATTGTAGTATAGGAAAGAAAGCTGCTGAGGCTTACAAAAAAATGTGTAAAGTTTATGGTGCTGATTGCATAATTGAACGCATATGTCAGAATTGGTTTAAAAAACTCCCTTTTGGATATTTTTCACTCAAAATTGATATTCTGGTCGACTTACCGAAATGGATAATGACCAAATCAAAGCCATAATTGAAAATAATCATCAGATATCCAACTATTCAAGAGCTTACCGAGAGGTTAAATGTATCGCATACAAACAATTGAACATTACTTAAAATGTCTTGAACTCGTTAAGAATTTCGTTATTTGGGTTCCTCATAAATTGAAAGAGATTCACTTAATACACCGAATCAATATTTACTATATGCATCTTATGCGTAATGAAATCGATTCTTTTTTGAAGAAAATCATGACTGGTGATGAAATGGGCATCTACAGTAACATCATTTGAAAATGATCATGGTCTGAGTGTGATCAATCAGCATAAATCACATCTAAAGTTTAATTACATTCAAAAAAAGCTCATGCTGTCAATTTGGTGGGGCTACAAAAGTGTAGTGTATTTTGAGCTGCTTCTGAGGGGCTGGACGACCAATTCATATGCTGGTTAAAGCAGTCAAAGGAAACAACCAAAATTGGCAAATCCCAGAAGACCCATATCATTTTAATAAGCTTAGTTGAGAAGTAATTTTCCAAAAAATCGATGATAAAACCAGTGCGTGTGGGGTCTTTTATTGGCAGAACAAAAGAAGGAACTGAATGATCTTAATTTCTTCTAAAGATATAAAATAAATAATGCAGTCAACAAAATAAAAGAAATATGGAACTATATTAACTAAAATCTTAACAGAAAGAAAAGAGAAACATCGATTTGCATTTCACCGATGGCTTGAGCGATAATCCTCAGGAGGTTTCTAACCACTTCGTTGAATATTTCAGCCCGTTATCAAGTTGATATTATTTGAGGCCTCTGATCAAAACATGTCATTACTAGAAACAACAATAGAATCGGTTCCTTAAACCATAGTAGTGCTTACGGGGGTTCAAGATAAAATAGCATCGACTATTAACTCGTTAAAGAACAAACGTTCCGATAGCATATGTCCTCAAATTTTAAAATTAATTTCAGAATCGGTAGCATTTTCCTTGATATATGTAATAAACATATCATTTTTAGAAGGCAATTCCCTCAAATACTAATGCAGGCTGCAGTGATGTCAATACATAAAAAGGATGATCATCACAACTCAGCCCATTACAGGCTAATATCCATACTGGGTGTATTTTCTAAGATGTTTGAAACAATAATATACGAAAATTTAATACATTTTCTTAACCAACGCCACAAGGGCAAATATGTGATGTGTCTAATGTTTGACTTAACAAGTGCGTTTGATACTATGACTCGAAAGTTCTTATTGAGAAAACTTTTTGCTTCGGTATATTCCAAACCTTATCTACTCGTATATTCTGATAGAAGTATGTTTGTCCGAAAAGTAAATGAGATCACAGAAAAGTCGCCTTAGGTGTGCCGCAGGGATCTCTTTTAGGGCCTCTCTTGTTTATGGTTTATGTTAATGACGTATCTGGATTTATCAGCAGGGAAAAGTTGGTTGTTTGCTGATGATATCACGATAGTTATATGCAGATGTGTCGGAGGGGCTGTTGCGTGTAGGAGGAAGTACGTGTGAGAAGCTGGAAATTTGATGTCAGCGTAATCCTACAAAGACTGTATATATAAACTTCAATATAAATAAAATATTGTTTGTAGATGATAAAGTACTTAGGGAAGGGGATGGGAGGTGAATCGAGTTTTTCTGGTTCAGAAGAGAACACTGAGATTGATATTCGGTCTTAAACCAATGAATTCGTGTAGGCCTATTTTTAAAGAAAACATCATTTTAACTTTTTATTCAATTTATATTCGTAAATATGTTTTATATGTGAAGCAAAATTATTCAGAGTTTATAATTCTTGGTTAGGGTCACAGGTATGGGACACGAAATGGTAACATTCTTGGCATACCTAAACACAGAATGTCATTCTTTGAAAGATCCCCAATTTATAATTTTATTGTTTTGTAAAATCGAAAAACGTATCAAACAGTAATAAATTCAAAACAGAAATAAAAAAATTCTTGTTCAGGCATCATTTTATTCTTTTAATGAATACTTAAGTCTGCAGGGTATACTGATTCTTAGGCTGTATATTGAGTGATACTCTCATTGCGTCTTTCAATGACCAGTGCGAGGAATAATTCTGTTATTGTTTTCTTTCCTGTTTATTACTTTAGGGCTTCGATCTGTCGCTTATTTAATTTTTAAAATATTATATTAAGTTTATGTTACACATTACAAGTAGCATCTTGTGATACTAACTAAATATAATTGTTCTGTGTTTTTTCTACCTTTAAGATATATTATTTATATCTATTTTATTTTATTGTATATTATGGAAAACAGTAAAAAATTTAAAACAGAAATAAAAAAAATTCTTGTTCAGGGTACGTTTTATTCTTTTAATGAATACTTAAGTCTGTAGGGTATACTGACTCTTTTGCTGTGTATCGAGTAATTTTTCCATTGTGTCTTTTATTGGCCAGTGCGAGGGATTATCCTGTTATTGTGTCTTTCCTGCTTATTGCTTTAGGGATCCGGTCTGTGGCTTATTTAATTTTTAAAATATTATATTAACTTTATGGTACACACTACGACAAGTAGTATCTTGTGATATCAACTAAATATAACTGTTCTGTTTTTTCTAGCTTTATGATATATTATTTATATTTAATTAATTTTATCCTATGTTATTGACGAAATCAATGCTGAAGTATCAGTCTTACGGTCAATAAAACTTTTTACTTTCATTTCATCCTTCATATAGCCTTGACCCGGCACCATCTGATTACCTTTTATTTTGAAGTTTGAAAATGGTACAACTTTCACAAAATGATGACCTTAAATTGCTCTCGACTCAGTATTTTGCTGATAAGGATCAAAATTTTTATGAAAGTGGAATCATGAAGCAGCAAAAAAGATGGCAAAAGGTCACTGAACAAAATGAAAAATATATAATTGATTAAATTTTAGTCTTTGTAAAAAACAGTTTTATTTCACATTACACAACCAAAATTACTTTCTTTGCGATCTGATATATTTTCTTTGATTGTTTCTTCATATACTTCTGATATAATGATGATACATTCAATAAACTTTCAAGGTTCCTATTCATTTCTCGCTGAAATTAAAGAATATTATTGATGACAACTAGAATGTATTAGATACATATCAGTATATCTTGTCTTTTATTTATTTTTATACTCAATATTCTCATGTGTGTGTTTTCCTGTTAGTTTCCTTACATTTTCCTTTGTCATGCTCCTTGTTTCTCAGCTATCTATTTGGTCTAACATATTGAGTGTAGATTTATAAAACAAACCTAATTTTTATTGTTCTTTTGACATATTTTTTTAAATTTTTGCTCATTTAAACATTTTTTTGGAATGTATTATTTAATTCAGTGACCACATTGTGGAGTTCAATTACTTCACTACACAGGACTATTAAATCGACTGGAAATCTGCGAAGGCTTTGATATTTACATATATGGTGAATATCTAATTATCCAATTTTGAAATATCTCCATTTTTGTGAATCAGTAAAATTTCAACAGTGTGTCGTGCAGCTGGTATTTCGTCTTTAGTTAGTCAGTTATTACAAATACTTACAATTCTACTGTTAAGTTGTTTCCTTCAAATTTTAGTATTTCATCTAACATTTTATTTGGACCTACAGTTTTATGGTTTTATATACTTCGGGGTCATGTTTAATTCGACCATCGTAATCTCTGGTATGATTCCCAATTTGATATTTAGCATTCTTCTCTTACTTTTTTGCTGTCCTTGTTCTTCCTGACTACCTTTGTTCTATAAAGTTCTGTATATTAATTTGGTATTTCTTTGGTTATTTTTTTCTATATATGGAAAGTGTTCATTTTCGATCTTCATGTTGATTATTTAATAATTTTCAATATTGAGTTCATTTATTATGGTTTTTACACCTTCTTTTTTCGATATCTCTCTTAGAGCGTCATCACAATAGATAATTTTCACATTCACTCACTCTCTTACTCATCAAAATCTATGGGAAATTTCCCAATAAACTAGTGTATAGAAATATGGCACAATTTTAAACCTTAAATCATAAGTATAGATAAAATCTGAAAATTACATTATTCCTTTTATTCACTGAATTGTTACTAAATAAATTGAATATTGCCTTAGCCTTCATACCAAAGTCTTTGCGTGCAATGTAGTATAAATTAAAAAAAAATTGTAGAGTATGTTTTTAACAAAGACTCAAGTAAACTTAATAAAATTTCTAAAAAAGAATTTAAGGATCACAAACTGACATAAAAAGAAAACATTAAAAAAACTAATAATTTCGCAAAAAATAATGATCCTTGACCAGAATGTAAAGTGAAAAAGAGATTCCAGTTTCTTTTGGTAACAAAAGAATTGGGATCTGAAATTCTATTGAGCCCAATTTTCACATTAATGTTTTTGGTGAGATTGTACTTCATATATCTAATTACGTTACTGGCATATCCTTTTACCAGAGAAATGATGATAATTAATATAATCACACTATAAACCAATAATTTAGCGCTTTTTTGACATATGTATATAATAAATAAATGATATTCATTACTTTGTGCGGTGATGCTATAATTAATAAGCGATGAAAATGTAGGATGAAAAATGACCAAATATCGATGTATCCTAATATATGTGGCGACATACTAATGGAAACAATACGGGCGTTTATGACAGAGTTGAACACTTTTAGGGTATTCGTAAAACAGTGATTTGCTTCTATTATATATCTACGTTCAATGTAAAACTTCATATGGTCTAAAATTATTATTGTTTTACGTGACAATACATACGTGGCTTTGTTTTTTCAAGTATATTTGCACAATATTTTTGAAACTGTTCCTACAAAGCGTAAGTTTTTGAATACCCCACTTTTGTGTTTGCAGAAAAACCAGTTTTTAGGATGTTAAAGAGTGTGGCTTTTGTTTTCTATTCATATATATATATATATATATATATATATATATATATATATATATATATATATATATATATATATATATATATATATATATATATATATAACCTATGCTCAAGACGGAACACAAGATGATTTTGAATTACCAACATAGAGAAAAGAAAGGCACTTGGAGAAAGAGATAATGGCTTCAAGAAACCAAATATCAATGAACGGATGTACATTCTCATTTCCTCATTTGTTTTTCTGTCACATATTGTCCTGTGATTAATGTCAGGATTCTCGTTTCATCTGGCCTTAATAAGGGTTTGTTTGTTGTAAATTTCAAGGAACAAAATTTCTTTGTTGCTTACTTTTTCTCATTAGTATATACATACATATGTCCAAAATAACCGGAAAATTAAAGCAAAATAATAGAAAATTCAGCTTAGTGGAAACCTACACCTTTTATAAACTACATATTTATTTCCTCTGGCTATTAAAGCATCATAGCCACCAAAAACCTTTCCTTAGTATTAATTTTCACAGCGGAGTTCAGGCGATTTATCTGATTTCAACATCAAGTCAACATAATGAAAAGCTGGACCCAAATCACTAAAACTTGTAAAGCAATAAAGGGGATGTTAAGAAAACCCGAGAAGAGGATTTTTTACGAAATTGTATTTCATTATGTTTTTAGATAAATGATACAACTGTTCTCGTTGTCTCCTTTTGTGGAGGAGTTATTGATTGGCTTGTAAACTAATAAGCCGATAATCAACATTCTTGTTATAGTCTCATAATATAATATAATGTGTTGTAAAAAGATCAGAGATTATAAAAAATTGTATTACTATGAGAGCTAAGAAGAGGCTGGTAAAATGATTATAAATCAGGTACCGATTTCAAAAAAGGAACATAAATAAATAACTAAATAAATATGACTGATTCCATTGAAAATCTTGCAGCGAAAATAGTCAAGAAAATATATTTTACTAGAATCAAAAAAAAAAGTGTACAGGGTGTCTGGATTTAGTGGTTTTTAAAATTAGCGGGATGCGATTTTCGCAAAACGGTGTTACTTTCGCCTGAAACGAAAAAAAAATTGCCATTTTAGACACCCCTCGTATTTCGGTTATCTTTGTAGTTATCGTAAAGATAAACATTGATTCAAATAAAATTTTTCTTGTGAAATTCAGTGGCTTCGTTAGTTTTTCTCTAAGTACTACTGTTTGTTAGATATAAATCAAACTTGTGTTTTTTTTTTAATGGAACATCCCGTATATTCATAGACCGTGACATTCCGCTTATTAAGGGCTTTTCAACGATATATAACACTTAATAATTCTTCTTTCGTTTAAGCCATTAAATTATACTTTTTAGATTACATTTTTAATTTTTAGGATGCCGAGGAAATTAGATCAAGCCATTATATTTTAAACAATACCTTGCCAGATGTATAACTAGTGGCAACCCTTACTGACATTATAGAAAATATTTTGTTATAGATTAAATTATTTAATTATATTAAATTATACATTATAAGACAAAATATTAAATATAACAAGAATTAAAGATATTGTTCAAATTGTAAACCATCATGTTAAACACAGTACTGGCATACTTTTCTTACTCTGCGTAAAGCATTGAGTAAAACAAGGGGTCGACCCGCTAAATCTCTGAATTCCTTTTCTGTGGCCTTTCTTAGATTCTGCATCGTATGATGTTGAGTATCATAAATTTTATTTTCTAGATAGCCCCATAAGAAAAAATCCATTACCGACAGATCCGGGGATCTAGCGGGCCATTTTATGGGACCTTGCGTACTAATCCAGCTGCTTAGACAGTTATTTTCTAAATAAGACTGAATGATTCGGAAATTATGGGCAGGAAGTCCATATTGTTGCAAGAACATGCTATTTAACTGATTCAAAGATGCATTTTCACGAACTTCTGGTTTAAAATTTTTAGGTATTTATTAATAGCGATCTGCGGTGAGAGTTTCTTCGTAAGTGATATTTAATTATAGATAGAGCAAGAGACGCTGAATCCGAATTTCCTCTGATGTTCGCGAGGAAATATTATCTTATGGTTTTCTTGTGACCAATATCTGTTACCTGCACTGCTAATAAAAACTTTGTCAGACCAAATAACTTTTTTTTTAAAATTTTCAAATACCAGTTACAGAAAATGACTTTTCGTTGTGTGTCTCCAAAATACAAACTGTGTACGAGTTTAAAATTAGATGGCAATCCTAATTCATTTTAATGTCGATTAAACGAAGTTATGGGGTATTTTTTACTGTTGTCAAGACAATTATTTCCTGAATTTCTTGTTGTGGCTTATTGTAAACTTTTAGCCACGACTTGCAGAATGTTCCGAAATTTATTAAATTACTTTTAATGCGGTTAAATATCACTTCATGAGGTTGCCTCCTTTTCAGATACCTATATATCATAATATGATTATAAAAACTCTAGAATATAACATTTAATGATACACATACCTATCTAAATACATTTGCGTAGCTTCCTCACAATCTTAACTGCATTCCATGAAACAACACAGCATATCATATTTGTCGCGATTTTCATAGGGCTCATTTGCAAGAAAATAGATAACTGAATAATATATCAAAAACTGACAAAATAATAAATGAACTATGAAAAATACGTAATAATAAGTTGAAAATTGACACCAGTAGTCGATATACAAGCAAAAACTTTATAATAATTTGAAACTTTGACAGTCGCATTTTGAAAGTTTTTTTTGAAATTTGTTTTTCACTGTCTCCTAAAAAAATTAAAACATGTAAACAAAAAAGTATAATTTAATGACTTAAACAAAGAAAGAATTACTAAGTGTTATATATCATTGAAAAACCCTTATTAAGCGGAATGCAACGATCTATGTTCCATTAAAAAAAACAAGTTTGATTTATATCTAAAAAACACAGGTAAGCCATGATCTCGATGGTGGCATAAATTGCGTTCTATAAAAATTTATTCTAACTGTGCAACCTCTAACACAGAAAGGATATGATGAACAGAAGTTTGCATTTACTGTTCGCATTTTACTTCATATATATATATATATATATATATACATATATATATATATATATATATATATATATATATATATATATATATATATATATATATATATATATTAATGTTTTTTAATGTTTTGTTTTTAGTTACTTTGATCAATCTCTTTTAAAAAAAACATACATTTATTTCCGACATTTATTTTAAAAATTGTTTTATTATTACACAAAATTAGTGTATGCCTCTAATTGAAAATATTTTTTCAAGAAAAACCGCTCATCCAATGAAAACTTTTCAAGAAGTAAAAAAGCTTCCAAATATATGCGATTATCCGATAAAAATATCTAAGTAGTCATAACGTTGGTGACATAAAAAACTAGAAGCGATGTTTTCAAGTCACGTCACTTTTATAACACTTATACTACTTTATAATCTGTCGCTATACAACTAGAAAACGTCATATTATTGTTTTAAATCACACCCCAAAAATTATTGAATTGAGTTATCGCATTTTCAAGAAACTTGGGAAAAATCATAATTTTCTAAAAAATTCTACTGTCTAAATGCTTAAAAAAATTGAGAAATGATGCAAGATTAGTTTATCAACAAATCGTAATGAAATTATAATATAATCTGTATAATAAACACAAAATGTTTTAAAAGCGATCAAAAGAACCAGAATTCATTTTACACAAATTCTGTAATTTGCACCAAAAGTTAACTATACAGTTTTAGATACACCTATTTAAAATCTGTGACTATTAAACCTGTTAAAATTAACAAAGAAAATCAAATACTAAAAGTAACAATAACGATAAGAAAGTTAGTCAGACATTAACCGAATACAAAGAACAATAATATGTATCAATAGATTAACACTGGGTCAGCCCTTTTCTATTTATATCAAACATTACCTAAAGATAATATAAAAGGTATTTTAGGATAACTTATTTTCTACTAAGACACAATAAGATGAGATAGAAATAATAGCAAATCAGACAAAGATGGAAGACTCATCTATAATCCTCTTGGAGAAGTAGGTTGACAGCCGAGTATCCTTTTTTATATGGCTTAGTAGAGTATCTGTCAGTTAAGTTTTCTCAGATAAGCATTTTGTCAGCTCAGGAATTTGTAGATTACTTAATAGCAAGTATCTTTAGATACGTTTTACCCTGGTGATAGTGCTAAAAACATAAAACTAGGTAGTACAACTTTTAATACGGTATTAGGTTGCCATAAACTTTAGCATCAGGTAGTTTAGATAAAGAAAATAGGTAATTTAGACCACTAACAGGCCTTTAAAAACGACATGCCATCTTTCCTAAGTACCAAGATTCCCTACTAAAGACTGAGACAAACTGTGTAAAATCTATGTTATCATTAAATGCCACATAAATTTATGCTCCGTGGGGTGATATTAACCGGGTATGATTATTTTTTAATTTTCGCAACGTCAATAACAATCATGTTCCTGCATGGGTTCCATGTTGTATTAATGTTTTTATTTATCGAGTTTTAGTTAACGTTTTTCAAGGGTCGCTTTTAACTACCTTTCGCGATTTTAACTATTTTTCGATTTTAGCGAGACGTCAACGCACCTCGCCATTATTTGATATTTTTGTACTCATCTCCGAGAATACTAACCTATTTACGCATTTACCGGTTTTATTGGATTAATTTTATCCTTCAGGAAACGTGGAAGTTCGTTTCCTTCGGGATCTATTTATTTTAAGAATTTTCGCATTATCAATTATTTGTGTAAAACCTGAGTTTTAACACAAACCAGGAGTTGTTGGTGAAATCTCGCCAAATCTTCCGATTGTAATGAAAACTTTAGCCGCCTCACCTTTCTTCTCGCTCACCGGAATAGAAAGAGAATGAATGAAGCTCAGAGTCAACGGAAATTTATTTTATTTTATTTTATCAATGAAACACGTCTAAGGAATGATACAATTAGGAAGAGGTTATCAAGTAACACTCATCCTTGGCTCTTAGTTTACTTTTTTGTATGTTTTTTCCGGAATATCAATTTATTTATCTATTTTTGCAGCATTTAACCTCTCCTAACTTTTTCCGTTTTTTTTTTCAGTTATTTTACGCAAGCTAACTTCGGTGTTATTTCACTCTCCACTGTCACGTTCAAGATTTTTTTGTCAAAATCGGGTTCTCATAACCTTATAGCCAACACGAAGCTGACTATTAGTCGTAATGTCAAATCAGTTCCCTCCCTCGGTCACGTTTTTGTAATTATTTTTAAGCCAGGAGGCATTTTTTCGGGATTACTAAACCTTTCAGGACTTGCAAGAAATATTTTGTTGCCATCCCGAGCATTACATTTGACTCGTAGCTCTTCCTAAACTGAACGTACGATCGCTTTGATTTATTTGCAAGATCCTTACTAAACAATATTTAGTCTCCTAATCTCGAATTATTTATCCTTACGGTGAACGTTAAGTAATTCGTACGCGCTAATAACCTCGCCTTTTTATTAACGGTATCGATTTCAGGAATTCAGACTCGTGCACGATCTTTACTGTCAGAAGAATTTATGCTGTCCAAGACAACCTACCTTAAGAATCACGATTTGTCCTAATAAAGGAACAATCTCGTGGCCCCCGAGAGCTAAGCCCAATTGGAGAAAGGACGAGTTATCTCAAAAAGTGCAACCCTTAATGTCCTTAATTTTGCAGCTGACCTTTCGATTTTATAGCAGCGATGACGTCGCGCTCTGAAATCGGGAAAGCGTCAAATCAAAGTGCCGCCACTGCGCCGTTTAATGTCTGGGTTTCCCCACTTCGGCAACACTTAGTTTTAGAGTTTTAACACTGTGCCGTATTTAATTTATTTAGTGAGTTTGGGGCAATATTAAATCTAAAATTTAATATTTTGTCGTAAAATAAGTGTTTTTTCACAATTGTAGATATATTTAAACATACTTAAGTACAAACGAAAAGTAATTTATATGTCAGAGGAGATTATATGTTAAATCTTGAAAAAATGTTATGAATAAAAAACGCACATTGCTTTTTAGCAGTCGGTGAACCAAGGCCCAGACAAAAGATTTCTGACAGATTTCCAAATGTGGCGGAATCAAGCAACCGAATAAAAAGGCCACTCTTAAATTAAATAAATTCAGTTATAAAAAAATAATTACCTTTTTTTTTTACACTAAACACTCTTTTCCACACAAAATCCTGACAAATATGAAAAAATGGTTCAGTGAAATGAATTTTACGTGCGATCGATAATCATTCACCTCTTCTATATCAGCTGATCACGACTGGCTGGAAATACTAGATGGTTATTTACCCTATTACGAGTTTACAACAGGTGTGACCGAATTGTAAAAAATGCATAAAATTGCAGAAAATGCTTTAACAAAACCTGCAGGTTTAAGTAGACTTCCAAAAAAAAATTCTGCTGCTAACTTCATCTATTAATTCGATTGTAGGTGTCGATATTGGGTGCTTGTCCAACGACAAGACTTCAACTCACATAGAAGTATTACAAATACGAGAAAACATAGTTAATATTCATCTTAAGGCCCTGGAATAAAACAAATTACGAGAGAATGTGATTTGTCTTGTTAAACTCCCTTATAATTATACCGAATAAATTTTAATAATGACTTTAATATAGCCCTCACTTACCCAGTAAAACAATTACTAATTACTTAGCAAAGGTCTAAGCGGAATAAAATTTTATCAAGCCAACAAATCACTAATAAAACATTTCACGCCAACAGTGGAACTAAAAACTTTCTATAGCCATAGTTAACAGAATCATACATATATTTCAGTAAACTTTATTTTAGCAAATATTTTAAACCTTTCTTAACAATACATTAATTTCCACCAGTAGTCGTTAAAACACATTTCTATTTTCACACAAGCTTTTAGAATTACCAATTTTTAACAAAAGGCTTTAGACCATTTATTCAGATTCATCGTCAGTCTGCTCGCTGAGATGATCCGCCGAAAAGCCGGACTAAAATTAGAAAAAGTTTTGTTGCGATGAAAGTATTAATAAAGCTCGGGTTGATGGTTTCATTTCAAATTTGCGCTGTGAATAAGGGAAAAGTCCCTGAGATGAGACGGTGTAGTGATAATTTCAAAATAAAATAGATCGTTGATAAATATTACTATATATATATATATATATATATATATATATATATATATATATATATATATATGTTTATGAGGCTTTCACGGATTCCTCCGTATGAGATGCAATAGCAGTGGATATATCCACATTATGCCGTTGTAGTGCTGAAATCACATTCAGCAAACGTACAACTACATGCAACTCCGTGAATAGATGAAGTAAAATGCAAACAGTAATTGCAAACTTCGTTCCATCATATCCTTTCCGTGTTAGAGGTTGCACAATTTGAATGAATTGCTACAGAACACAAATCATCCCATGACACCACCATCGAGATGATGGCCTACCTGTACCACCATATCGAGAAGAAAGTCAAAACTTACCCTCCCCGCCATAGTGATACGGCAGAGGTACATGTTTCGTCTCTACTAGACTCATCAGGGTACCGACATGCACCTGTTTGTGCAAAGGACAGATCGGAAGGAAGTATGCAACACTGAATGCGGCTTCGCCGACCTCCCGCCGGATGGCGTATATATGTTTATGAGGCTTTCACGGATTCCTCCGTATGAGATGCAATAGCAGTGGATATATCCACATTATGCCGTTGTAGTGCTGAAATCACATTCAGCAAACGTACAACTACATGCAACTCCGTGAATAGATGAAGTAAAATGCAAACAGTAATTGCAAACTTCGTTCCATCATATCCTTTCCGTGTTAGAGGTTGCACAATTTGAATGAATTGCTACAGAACACAAATCATCCCATGACACCACCATCGAGATGATGGCCTACCTGTACCACCATATCGAGAAGAAAGTCAAAACTTACCCTCCCCGCCATAGTGATACGGCAGAGGTACATGTTTCGTCTCTACTAGACTCATCAGGGTACCGACATGCACCTGTTTGTGTAAAGGACAGATCGGAAGGAAGTATGCAACACTGAATGCGGCTTCGCCGACCTCCCGCCGGATGGCGTATATATGTTTATGAGGCTTTCACGGATTCCTCCGTATGAGATGCAATAGCAGTGGATATATCCACATTATGCCGTTGTAGTGCTGAAATCACATTCAGCAAACGTACAACTACATGCAACTCCGTGAATAGATGAAGTAAAATGCAAACAGTAATTGCAAACTTCGTTCCATCATATCCTTTCCGTGTTAGAGGTTGCACAATTTGAATGAATTGCTACAGAACACAAATCATCCCATAAGCCTCATAAACATATATACGCCATCCGGCGGGAGGTCGGCGAAGCCGCATTCAGTGTTGCATACTTCCTTCCGATCTGTCCTTTGCACAAACAGGTGCATGTCGGTACCCTGATGAGTCTAGTAGAGACGAAACATGTACCTCTGCCGTATCACTATGGCGGGGAGGGTAAGTTTTGACTTTCTTCTCGATATGGTGGTACAGGTAGGCCATCATCTCGATGGTGGTGTCATGGGATGATTTGTGTTCTGTAGCAATTCATTCAAATTGTGCAACCTCTAACACGGAAAGGATATGATGGAACGAAGTTTGCAATTACTGTTTGCATTTTACTTCATCTATTCACGGAGTTGCATGTAGTTGTACGTTTGCTGAATGTGATTTCAGCACTACAACGGCATAATGTGGATATATCCACTGCTATTGCATCTCATACGGAGGAATCCGTGAAAGCCTCATAAACATATATACGCCATCCGGCGGGAGGTCGGCGAAGCCGCATTCAGTGTTGCATACTTCCTTCCGATCTGTCCTTTGCACAAACAGGTGCATGTCGGTACCCTGATGAGTCTAGTAGAGACGAAACATGTACCTCTGCCGTATCACTATGGCGGGGAGGGTAAGTTTTGACTTTCTTCTCGATATGGTGGTACAGGTAGGCCATCATCTCGATGGTGATGTCATGGGATGATTTGTGTTCTGTAGCAATTCATTCAAATTGTGCAACCTCTAACACGGAAAGGATATGATGGAACGAAGTTTGCAATTACTGTTTGCATTTTACTTCATATATATATATATATATATATATATATATATATATATATATATATATATATATATATATATATATATATATATATATATATATATATATATATATACAGGGTGTTCTCAAAGTTGAGTCATTATTAACAATTATTTAAAAACTGTAATACAAACTTTATTTCATATTTTTAGCCATTGCATTGTAAAAACTTTGTTCATTACACCAAACAGATTACATTTTGTTCTACAAAAAGTGATAAAAATTGTCGCTATTTGTTCGGTTAATGCAACTTCTTGCTCGACATATCCATGAGTGACTACACTGGTTAAAAATATAATTCCAGTGTCCACGAATAAAAACACAAGCATTTTCAATGCGCTGTTGTAGTTCTTCCACAGTATTCACTTCGTCATCGTGATAAACTAACTGTTTTAAATAGCGTCACAGAAAAAAATTGCAAGGATTTAGATCCGAGGAACGTGCAGGCCAAGAAATGGGTCCATTTCGCCCTATTCATCTATTAGGAAACATATTGCTTCATTGCTAAATATTTGTGAACTTCTCGTCTGAAATGTGGCAGATCTCCGTCATGAAGAAGCCACATATTCTGTCTGTATTTTTCTACAAAATCCAAATAGGGCTATGAAAATTTGGTCACATGTGATGCAAATTTTATTTATTTTTGGCTGTATAAGGTAACTTCATAAAGTAACTATTTGTGAAAACGTAGTTTGCGTCTAAAAGTAATACACATTAATATTAAGAAAATAGTTTAATTGAAAAGACATAAATTTTCTAATGAAAAAATCATAATATAAAAATTAAACGCATTTAAAACTTATTTTCCACCTAATACAGACTTTACAAATGACACTGTGGACTTGTTTGTCTTAGTTATAATGTGTATTACTTTTAGACACAAACTACGTTGTCTAAAATAGTTATTTTATGAAGTTACCTTATACAGGGTCAAATACAAATAAACTTTGCATCACATGTGACAAAATTTTAATAGCTCTATTTGGATTTTGTAGAAAAACACACATTTAATATGGCGCTACTTTAAACAAAATATGTCTGGGATGAAACATTGTCAAAACTAAGAAGTTTTATGCAGGTTGCGTTGAGTCTAATTTTGCTAAAAATTGCATTTAAAAAAACTTTTTCTAATAACATTTTTCAATATTTTGAGATATAACCCCACTTTTGAATTTATTTTTGGAAAAAATAATTTAAATTCGACACATAATGGTAATCATTGGTTAATTTCCATCTCGATCGAAGCAGAAATTGATGCCAAAGTCAAATTTCAAATATTAATAAAAAAAAATCCCATGTGATGCGGACTTTACTGATCACACTGTTTGTGTTTTGTATGTATTTGATTGTAACAAAAGTTATTTAAATTCAAACACGAATCCTAGGATTCTTGTATAAATAATTAGAATATCCATATCGTCAAGGTATCAACAGTCTAGATATAGATTTTTTCACAAAGATATTTTCCTGCATTGATATAATTTATTACAATACGGATCGATACAAAATATCGATACTATTAAAAGTATCGCACATTCCTAGTTCGAACGCGGTGTTCGTTCGGTGAGCTGGATTAAAAAATTATTGTGCAAAAACTACCGGGACCATTTTGAGGGGAATTTATTTGTCGAAATGGGAAATTCAATGTGCCCAATGGCCTACAAAATTGGCTGGATTTGAAGTAGTTTGACGCTCACTTGAAAAAATGTCTTTTTTATCCTCTTCTTTCACCTGTTTTGCGATTTTGCGATGTAAGATTTTACATTTTGAGGATAGCATAGATCGAAAGAAAATTTAGACGAATATATTATGTCTTATATTTTGCTCTAAAATTGATATTTTAAAGATATAATGGGAAAAAAATATAATCGTCTATTTTAGACATTTTTTTAGTAAATAATTTTTCATGCTACGAGCAGACTGGCACAAAGGTCAGTTATCGTTCCTGGCGTCATGTCGGAGTGATTTATTCAGAAAATAAAGATGCTTTCCATATTTGGGGTGCCCAGTGGGCCTTAATACCCGATGAAGAGACGTGGTTCCATCAAAGTTTTTTATATGTATTTTGACCCCTTGATTAGAAATATCGAGGGAAGATTTCCGAAAAATTGTGTGGTAATTTGTCATAAACAAAAAATTTCTAATAATTTAAAGAATTGTTTTTTGTTTTCATGTGATTTTTAAATAATCGAAAAGTTGGAAACTACCAAATCTTGAAAAAAAAAACATCAAAGACTAAAATCCTGAACTCACTCATAGAATTGAATGCCAAACGGAAACTGATACCACGGGAATAATCCAGCATGAGTTCAGGATTCTACGGACTTCCAAAAATCCATGAGCAAAATCTCCCTCTAAGATCATTGTTAGTGCTTACAACTCTTTCACTCAAAAACTAGAAAAACACCTTGCAACCATCATGCAACCCAAATTTGGAGCAGTTCTTAACTATTCTACACACTGTAACAATTGACAACGATAACAGCACACACCGATGGATGAAGTATTTGACTAGATCGATAATTTCCCAACTCTTATTATGGATCCAGACATTGTCTTAAGAACGTATATTTTTTGTTTGACGGCCAGATAAACAGACAAATAGATGGCGCTGCCACAAGCTCATCACTATCTTCAGTTGCGATAAATCTATTCATGACCTATTTCAAGACGAAAGCTCTTGAAGAATCCCACTTCCAACCCAAACTTTGGTGTCGCTCCGTTGATGACGTATTGGTAATATGGCCCCCTGGTAAACAATAGCTAGCTGTTTGTATAAGTATCTTAATTATTTCAACCCGAAGATAGAGTTTACTCTGGAACTTGAGGAAAACAACCAGTTTTCGTTTCTAGAAGTCCTTGTAAATATATGGACATGTGCGAAATACAGTATATTGAAAACCAACCCATACAGACAAATACTCCAATGCTGATTCTCACCATCCCCACTCACAAGTGCAGGGCGTAACCAACACCTTGATATCAAGATCTCTTCGTCGAACCGATAACCAAGGAACTGTAACACATGTAAAGGGCACCCAAACAAAATAGCTACAAATCACCAACCATAAAAAAAGCACAACGATTGCAACAGAAATCCACCAATTAAATAAAAATACCTGTCGAAAATAAACAAATCACAATACTCCAACAGCTTACAAGCCACTCAAACATAAGCCAGACCAACCAAAGAATATGTGGACGGCTAGAACATTAACTTAGCATAAGAAACAAACAGACAAACATCGGCCCTTTTTCGACGTCGGCACGAGACGGGGCACTAAATTGATTTTGATAATTGCCAGCAAATCGCTAATATAGAACACTGCTAGGCAAGATTGATTCGCGAATATATCGAAATTGAAAAGACCGGCCCTTTGAATAAGAGAAACCATATACTTACTCCTCCTTCCACCTGGAAAACTATCGTCAAGCTGGACTGTTGTACTGACACGGCGCTTCAGCCTGGATTAACATCAATAATGGCGCTCAAAAAGAACACGAAGCCAACGCCCGTCAACAGGTTCGATCCACGATCACGTTCAGTTGATCTATAGCTGCACATTGAATTTCTTTCAGTTGATCTAGCAAGCACAAAAGATGGGAAATGAGATTTTGATGGAATATCTGCAAATTTATACAGGAAACCAACGAACGAACGGATGTATTCCCGAATTAATACCCGAATCACATGTTCCCATGCGTGAAACCTTACACTATAACATATATATATATATATATATATATATATATATATATATATATATATCTGTGTAAAGTAAAATAGGAAATTCTCTCTCTCATGTTAAAAAGTGCGGGGATCTCAAAGATAATGGAAAAACTCTGGGTCCGAAAAATGACGACACCGCTGTTTCGTCCTAGTATGGGACTCATCAGGCCATTGCATTCGGTGCTAATCATCATCTCGCACCTGTGTCCTATAAACCGATTTTACAGTTGAAAAATACTAAATAAGACACAGTGGCGACATCTCGATGGCTAACTCAATAACATAAGAGCAACACAAACCAACAATGTTGTATAAAACCGCCATGCGATGGCGCGACGGAAAACTAAAAAAGGAATATACAAAACTCGATACACGAAACGTGCTACTCTGGATAGAGGTAGTACTATTTGGCATCGGCAACCAAACTAACCACGAATTCTGCAGTTTAAGTAAAATGTCGCACGAACGATCTCCCTAAGAGAGCTGTTGCGTATTTTTTAAGCCAAAAAATATAAAAAAAAAAGATAACAAATTATCGTCCGTGTAATTTCAAAATAAAAAAGATCGTTGATAAATATTACTATATATATATATATATATATATATATATATATATATATATATATATATATATATATATATATATATATATATATATATATATATTATAAAATGTGTTCAAAGTATCAAGGCAACGATCAGCGAAAGCTATAATAGATTATGTGCACTAGGTGAACGTCTGTAAGAAGACTTCCACTTCTCGTCATACACGATGGCGCGTACGTTATAATTGATAACGCTGTTTGTTTATAGTGTTAGAAAGCATAAAGGCATTAAATTTTCACATTGCTATTATTCCCAGCTTGTACTTCTGGACTTGAACTATTAATAACTGGACACAGAATTTGAAAATATTTATTTAATTAAAACTTATTCATGTTGAAAACTGCCATTTTTTAAGGTTTAACAATTTTTAACTTAAAAACTATGCGTCGGATGGAAAAATTACAAAAGACAATTTCTACTGAGAATCGGCCTAGGAACACGAAGATATTTTTATTTATAAAAAAAAACAATTTTTTAAATTATTAACAGTTTCTATATAATAAATTACTTGACCATTTTTCGGAAATCTACCCTCG
The DNA here is from genome assembly GCA_034092305.1 of Diaprepes abbreviatus. Taxonomy (NCBI): domain Eukaryota; kingdom Metazoa; phylum Arthropoda; class Insecta; order Coleoptera; family Curculionidae; genus Diaprepes; species Diaprepes abbreviatus. Next base: position 1,342,241 of record JASJET010000206.1, read on the forward strand.
ATATTTGTAATCAGGGAGTCAAAATATATATGAAAAACTTTGGTACAGCCATATCTCTTCATCGGCTATGCGAACCCACTGGGCTCCTTGACTACCATCAAATTAAAGTCATTTTTGAATCTAATTCGACTGGACTAATAGCCGTTCGCAAAAACTAGTATAGTAAACAATTTTATTAGACATATTTGATACATTAAAGAGCAGATAAATTATGTTTTAGAGGTCTATGAAAATTGGGTTAAGTTGATTCATAAAATTTTATTAGCGAAATTTAGGATTGACATTAGCTAGAACCATAAAATTAGTAAAAGTAAGTTATTTCATGAGTTGATATATGTACAATAGCGGAAAATACATAAATATAAAGACAATCAATAACATCAAATTAAAAACAGAGAACAGAAGACTACGAATATGATTAAGATACGTACTAAAACGACTGCAAAAAATTGCACTGAATATTAAAAAAAAATAAATAGAAACTCTTCTATATCGCTATTAATGTAATAGTTGACGTTTATCCAGATAAAGATTCACCCTTCTAGGTAAAGACGGACTGTATTCCATTAAGACATATCTTCAATAAAACCTATACTATATAACTCTCAGACACGGATGAGGCAGATGGAATTAAGATCTATTCAAATAGATCAAGAAAAAGGAGGGAATAAGATGTGAAATTTATCCTAAATTCCCTGTCATGAATATTAGCTAGACAATGAGTAAACATGCTAGTGTAACTCAAACATAACTTACTGGCATTACCATAGCAGCAAACGAAATTACCAGTAAAAGTTGTCTAGGCTTTTTTTTGCACCGCTGACTGTTACGCCATCTCTGAAATCTCTGTGAAGGTATACCAAGGAAGTTAGAGGGCATATGGAAAGCTATAAAAATTGGCTAAATGCCAAAAAAATTATCTTAACGTGCAGGAAATAAATGTCATAAATTCGAAATGAAATTTAACAGTAAATTTGTTCTATGAGGTTGGCAATTTACGAACTAGAAAATCAAAGCAGGATTTGCGAAAGTGGCGATCGGCATCACGGCGTTTTCTTTGTATTTAATGTCGTCCTTTGTCATCGTCCTCGACATCTAAAATTCTTATGATTTTTTTGGTTGTGCCGTGCAATGACATTAGTTAAATTACGGAATTTATATTTGTGTTTATTATCAAGACATTTGGGCAGACTTTTTATTTATAACAATGCATCAGTGCGTTGCAATATATTGTTTTGTAAATCCCGTTAATTCGTTATTTCTAGTAAATACATTTTTTATATTTTAATAATTATTTACATCATGGTAAATCTAGGAAAACGACGTTTTTTGGAAAAATTCGATCCTTACTCCCTATTTCGAGGTCGTAGGACACGATTTTGGTTTTGATTTTTCACTATTTTTCCTCGGTTTCCCGGAAAACTGAAAAAATGCCTAGCGTCACTTTACCAAGCACTTTTAATTCTGAAGAAAACACCGAACTTATTTATTTTCAATGGTTTAAATATTATGTATGTAATATATTTATATTATTTTTGCACAAATTTTAGTGAATAAATTTAGAAAAACTTCTATTTTTAACGAAAAACCAAGCGACTAATATTACGATAAAATTTGTCCATCTCAGTCAACAACATAGTAATTTTTGTAATGTTTTATACAGTTTCAGGGAAAAATTAATCTTTACCACCGAAAATTTTTGGTTAGTTTAGCTTTAGTTTGATTTTGATTAATTTGTAAAATTAAAACTAATCTGAACTAACCTAAATTGACCTAGACTTACACTTTCGTGATATAAACTATAAAATTTTGGTTAGTTCAAGTTTAACTTAGTTTTGTTTAGTGTGAGAAACTAAAATTAACCTGAACTAATCTAGATTTATTAATTAAAAATGTTATTATCCAGCAGAGACCACGTAAAGGCGAGATAATCTGTGAAAGAAAAGAATATATGTGAATTTAACTGAAATCTTATTCACATTTTGACAACAGCGCTAATTTTTCAGGTTTTAGGAATGAGTCACACCACCATTTAATGGCGATGGCTATTTTATTGTTATTTGCTTTGATTTGTTTTTTGATAATTTTCTTAATTTTTCTTATAAAAATGTGCAAATTTATGATTTTTTAAATACTACAGAGGCTTCTATCAGTGTGGAGTTTTTGGTTGTAACAAAATTTTAACGATTTAGTACAAACAATTGAACCTAACTGAGGAAAAATTATAGGAAACTGAAGTCAGAATCGTGTTCTACGACCTCGAAATAGGGAGAAGTAGCAAAATTTTTTCAAAAAATCGTCTTTCCTAAATTCCTAAATTCCCATAATGCAAATTTTTACCCAGAGAATTGTGTTTAAAGGAATTACAGCTTTACATGCTCGACCGAATTCATTTTAGAGTATTCTCCTTTCTTTTACTCCCTCTAACTTCCTTGAGTTATACCGACGTTTCGGTCAGTGCAAGCCAAGTATGCGGGTCGAAGTTTCGCGAAGGAAAAGTTAGTTGCTAATTAGAAGTCTTAGGAGGTAGTTGCCATCAGTACTTTTCGCTTTTTAAGTTTCCTAGCAGCCATAAATGATTCACAAAGGACACGAGACTCTAGTAAACTTATTTTATTTTTGGTAATATAAAAGTATTGTAATTGTTTATGGATGTCATGTAGTCTTAATACATTTAGGTAAACGAAACTGGGTTCGATTTATTTATCGTATTACCCGAAGAATCATGGGGATTCACAATTGTTCCGAAAAACACCGTCGAAACTACGACAGAAGTATTCCTAGAGATAAATTAAAAATATGTAGACAGAAGAGAGGCACTACTAATCCTAAACAGGTCACCCATTTCCTATAGTATAGTGCTAGGGGTGGACAAGGATAAGTCCTGATTGCAAGACAAGGAAAGAGATCGACTTTTTTTATAACAGACGAGAAATCCATAGTGCACGATATAACAGTTCTGAATCAAGTAAATATGGAAGCGACCATCGAATAGTAAGAAAACAATAAATATAAATGTGGATCATGAAAGATACAGAATGATAAAACAGGAAGCAATAACAAGGTAGAACAATTTTTAAACAGTCAAAATTTCAGTAAGAAATAAAGAAATCTTTCTGCCGTATTTAAATAGTGTGTTATATATGTAATTCTCTTTTCAGGCAGAGAATATGAAAAATATACGTACAAACAGTTTATTTCCTGCAAATATCGCTCCGGTCCTCCCTCCATACGCGTTTCGATTACCTCGTGATCTCGTCAGTGGAGCTGTATCGGACCGAGAGCAACATTAGCAGGAAATAACTGATATATGAACCATAAATTTCAAGGTATGTCGGCAGGATATTACTCCTGCCGTCTACCAACTACCAAGGTAGAAAAATCCCGACAATTTTCTGAGTATCAACAATTAGTTACAAAGCTATTAACCCAAAATGATCGCCCGGTAAGTATGGAGTATATAAACAACAAATTTTGTCAATCGGGCAACTAATGAATGCATAGGGAACAGAAAAAAGACAAAAAACCGAGACACTATACACAACAGCTAATGCAAGAGCGAATAAAACTACTTCAACAGAAGAAAATACTACTTCTAAATCAGGACATTTCAGAAAACATAAGAAAATAGGTAAGAAATTATAATTGTAATCAAGTTACAAAAACAAAAGAGAAAAATACGAATATGAAAGTGCTGAAACTAAACTTAAAAGCGGAAAAAATGAAATCCTATAGCTCAAAAACAAGCAAGGCAAAGAAACAGTAAATAAAGATGAGTTACTGCACATTGTAGAAGAATTTCGTAAAGAACTGTATCGAAGTAAGGACAGAGAATGGATAAAAATCAGAACAGATAAAAGAATACACCGGAAATAGCTTCCTGATATAAGAATTCTTACAACAAGTGAAAAACAACAAAGCTCCCGGTGAGGATCAAATAGTGATCGAGATAATAGAGCATATATAAGAAGTTCTACTTAAACTATTTAATCTTTGCCTATTTGACACTTCTGCGTCCAAAAACTGGAACAATATATTATTGATTCTGATTCACAAAAAAAGGGATACGACCCACTTAGAAAACTATTTTTTACAAGGATAATTAATAAGTGATTAGAGGGGAAGCTTGATAATTATAAAACAATAGAACAGGCAGGTTTTCACTGGAGATACGGGACAACAACCTCTGTTAACTTTGAAATTTCTCATCGAAAAGATACTAGAGTATAATAGGCGACTGGGGCTCGTCTTTGTCGACATCCAGAAGGCCTTCGATACAATCGGAATGTACGCTATTTTAGAAGCCTTTACAATTACTAAAAAGTTTCCCCTAGAAAGAAGGGTTGGGTAAGGTGATATATTATACTCTAAATTATTTAAAAGGGTACTCGAATACGATTTGAAAACATTAAACTTGGGAAAAAGGTATCAGTATAGACGGAAAAAACTTAAAAATATACTCTTAGCCTCTGACATTGTCCTTATTACCGATAAAGTGAAGCTGCCGTAACGAGCAAATAACTAAAACAGGCTACAAAAAAATTGGTCTCCATGTAAATAAATCAAAAACAAAAATTTATATCTAACCTAGTACTTGGAGAAACTACGGCTAGACAACGATGATATACAAGATATTGACACATACAAGTGTATGGACCATCAAATTAGGCTCAGCAAAGATAACTAAACCTTAGAACTTCGACGATAAATTATCTTCGAATGGACAGCGTAAGTTAAATTAAGAGATGTTTTCAACAGAAAAATACCCAAAAATTTGAAAAGAAAAGTCTATGATCAGTATGTCTTGTCTGTGGTGCAGAAACACTCACATCAACCAAAAGCTTGGTGTATAAATTAGAGGTAGCACGAAGAAAGATTAAACGCGTCTTGTTGATTAAAATTCTAGATCGAATAAGAAATACGGATTTTCGACGACGAATTAAAGTACAAGATATAATTGAATTACATTAAAATGGAAATGGGCGGGCCATATCGCAAGATTTAAAAATGACAGGTGGTTCCTAAGAATAAGGAATTGCTGATAAGTTGATAAAAGAAGTAGAGGCTGACTGCCAACATGCTGGAGTGACGATGTCAAGAAGAAGAATACTGAACTATAATAACTCAAGACAGATTTATGTGGAACAGTTTAATATAGGCCTATGTTCAGCAGGGGGCTAGACAGGCCGTGTGTTGATAGTGATGGAATACCACGAGGCTTTGCCTTAGCTGCAGCTGAAAATGTGGTCATTTTGAGCTGGACCTAAGGACACAATTCGTTCGATAAAAGCCGCACCGCTGATCCACTAGTCAAACAGACGGTTAAGATGAAGATGTTAAAGCCAAGCTCACTAGCAGCTTTGACTAAATGAGCAATGACAAAACTAATCAAAGATTACTCCTATCATCTGTTTAAAATACAATAGGACAGAATTAACATAAACTGTGGACTCTCTAAGCAATTAAAGGAGAAATAAAAAATATTTATCTGGCGATATCCAGGGAGTCTCGTGGGGCACTGACAGTTAAGTATGCGGCATTACCATATGTCAGCGCCGTGAAACAGAAGATGGGACTGTATATCACGTTTTATGTAATTGTAGTGTTCTTTCACTAAAAAGAGTCATGTCATGTCATGTCAGGTGAGTATTGGCCGACGTAAGGGCAATGCCACTTGGCAACATCGTCGCATATTTTAATTCTGTATGCTGAGCGATGGGCTGAACCAGGCATACCCCACTAAGAGGATGAACAAAAATGTAATGAGGACTAAGTGCTGTATAACCTAGCCCAAACTCCTTAATTTCCACATCCAAATCCAGACGTTGAATACAAAATTGTTCATCATTATATATATATTTTTAATTTTTCATATATTAGTTCAAATGACCAAATATTTAATCTTTCAGTTTGTTTCTGTAAGCACTGTATCATAAATTAAATAAATATTTTGCTAATATACGAGTTTCATTTTGATTGACTCTATAAAAATAAGAAAAAAGCAAAAGAATAAGTTTTTTTACCTTTTTGTTTATTTTTAATTTTGTCCTCGTAAAATGTAGACCTTATTGTTTTCCCAATGAAAACGGAAAAGTCCGGAATCAGTTACGAGCAAATTGCGATTTCATTCCAGGGTTGATAAATTATATTTTCGATCAGTGACCCTGGAACGAATGATGTATTCTTGTAGTTGTATTATCGCTAACGAACCCTCCGATAGATATTCAATTATAGAGGTGAACGTGATAAATTAATCATTGGTGGCTTTGTATCGAAATTAAAAGGATAAAGATAAAATCGCGCTAAAATGGAAGTCTTTGGAAAAATAAAATACCACTTACGATGGACGATCGAAAAATATTTTTGGATAAATTAATCAGAACTAGAAACTAAGCTATTCTTTTCAGAAGGTTTTCGACATGCCGAATCGGAATGTAAAGTCAGAATTGACTTGTTACTTCGGGTGTTCGCGATATTCTTACCTAAAATTATAGCAATAATGACAAATATATTGACAATATTTACCAGACATCACTATCAAAATTCAAACTACTTCGAAAAAAAGGAGAAACGCATCTTGACTTACCACAGGCTAGAAAAACCTATAAACAAATTTTTTTGGAAATATTAGTTAGAATTATTGTTTAAATAGAAATAAGATGTGGTGATTTACGAATATTAAAATTTTTTGACGTCTCAAAAACTCCTCTTGTATTCTAAGCCTTTTGCCCAAAATTTTTTAGACGACTTGTTGGTATAATATCAATTTTTTGACAAAATTCTGTTGAGAAATGGATTAACAACTGTAATGTATATTTAAAACTATAAAACCCCAATAAAATATTTAAAATTTATTTATTTATACAGTTGTATGCCAGAATTGTATAAATATACTAGTATTATCTTTACTGTGCTTATAACCTTTGTCTCAGTAGAAAAAAATGGAACATTAGTGAACAATTCGAGCTCAACACCATGGATGAGGGATCCTCGGATCTTCCTAAAAACTGGGTACGAAAAACTAGGAGCAATTTCTATGATCAGAACTAAAAGGATTATTATGAAGAGAAGACGTCGTAAAAGAAGATACAGAGCAACTTGGACAGAGGAGGACAGGATAGCGCTAAACAGAGCCATCACCTTCCTTAGAAGAGAACTGAGAGCTCTAAATACATGCAGATGGGAAGAGAAACTTCAACAACTATATCCTGAGAATCACATGCTGTGGAACCTGCAAGGAGTCCTGAGGAAAAAGAAATTCATCGTTCCATTCACTTCACGGCGGAAATGGAATGGTCTACGTACAAAGTGGCTCAATGTGACCAGAGGAGTCAGAGACCGAAATAGACTGGACAACACTCTCTCTGAGCCCACCTTTCCTACAGAAGTGAAAACAATCATTAAGAGGCTAAAAACAGGAAAGCACCCGGAGCAGACAGGATCACAAACCATATGCTAAAATTTTTGCTCAGAAAGGGATAGCGATGGTTACAAATATCATCAACGCGATGCTGAGACTAAGGCATTTTCCGAGTACTGGGAAGAAAACACAAATAACGATGATACCGAAACCAGGAAAAAATCATACATTCGCGCAGAACTACAGGTCTATCAGCTTGTTGTCCTTTCTCAGCAAAGTAGCTGAAAGGGTAATCCTGAAGAGGCTCAAAGCAGCAACTGAAACAATCGGCAGCACTCCATATGAGCAGTTTGGATTTGTACAAAGACAATCCATTGAACTGTAATTGCTGAGTGTTGCTGAATTCGTGTTTGGAGGATCCTATAGGAATCAATCAACAGGAGTGATACTGCTTCATGTAGCCAGAGCTTTCGACAGAGTGTGGCATGCGGACTAGATCTATAAGCTCCAGAGCGCTGGTTACTCGGCGTAGATCTGTGAAATTGTAGATTCGTACCTATAAGAACGTGAGTTCACCGTAAAGGTTGAAAGGAAATATGACAACACAGAAGACCAGAGGCTGGAGTATCATTGGGAATCTTACTCTCACCACACCTATACAACATATTCACTCACGATATCCCCGTGACAGTAAACATAAAAATAAGCCTATTTGCTGATGATAATACCATAATGACAAAATCAACGCAACCGAGAATGATTAGCAGATATCTATAGGAGGAAATGTACCTAGTCAATGACTGGTTCGTCTCCTGGAAAATATCAGTTAATGTCACGAAGAGCCAAGTGCTCTTCCTGTAAAGGATAAGAAAAGACTTGGGCGAAATACGGTAGATATAAATGGTGAAAATATCAGATGGACCGATCAAGCCAAATATCTAGGCGATCCGATAGATAAAGGCCTGAGATGGGACAAGTATATCTCCGCTATCATCAACAAATTCAAATTTGTTAGAGGACAGCTCTACTCGCTGCTCAACAGAGCAAGCAAAATGAGCCTTAAGACCAAGATGACAATAATCAAGGCTGTACTATGGTCCATTCTGACTTATGAATCTGCAGCTTGGGGTTTCGCAGCAACGACAAACCTTAAGAGACTAGCACCTCAGGAAAACATGGTACTGAAAATGGTTTTAAATGCCTCGCGGTGCGTCAGGAACGAGCAAATACAAGTGAGATGGACCCCCTTAAGGAAGGCCCTGAGACAGCAGGCCGCCAAAGTCTTCTTAAAAGCAGAGACACATGACAACGCGCTCATTATGCAAGCAGTAGACTACGCCACTGCAGTGGACGGCAAGAAACACAAAAGACCCAGACACCAGCTCTAGGCAACAGAACCCAGGAAGCATCCTGGAATCAGAAGTAGAAACCAGCGTGCCAAGGAAGAAAGAAGAGACGCCGGGACAAGCTAGATCTGTCCTCGGACACACTAGCATCAAAGGCGTGGTAACGAACTCTGATGGAAGTGAGGATTGATCCCATGCCAAGAACTTACAACTTTGACAGATCCTACACCATTCACCTAGACTGGAACGGGAACTCTGACCGAACAGTGATTCAGCTAGGAAACCTCATATGGTACATGGACCGGTCCAAAACTGATCATGGTACATGTGTCGTAATACACAAGAACACACCTAGACTTAATATCAGTAAAATACTGGGGCAGTACAACACAATATTTCGGGCAAAAATTCACGCTTTTGATGTCTGTCTTTCAACGAGGGGTTACAGGAGCAGGACCGTTCTCATCTTTTCCGACAGTTGGGTAGTGCTGAAGGCTTTAGCGTGCTATCAGATATCATCAAAACAGGTGCCAAGGCACAGGGGCCTCTCGGACAACGAAACAGCAATCTAACTTTAAAACAAGGTCCTGCTATTCAATTTATTGGACCTATGCCAGTATTTAGAATTAAATAGACTGCTATGCATGGGCGGCTATCTTGATGGATAAATCAATAATATCAAACCCACTGGAATCACATTGCGGGCAGCAGATACAGCAATCTATTGCTAAGCCGTCCATTCGGCAAACTAAACCGCAAAATTCTACATCTAAGCAGACAATAAATCAGGCTGGTGACAGAAATTATAACTGGTCACTGTAGCTTCAGAAAACATCTACATACAATGGGCATTTTTAATGAAGAACCATCTTGTAGACTATATGATGAAGAGGACGAGGCGGGTTCACACATTTCCTTCGATTGTGAAGTTTTAACCTACTGGAGACGACATCAGGGATCAATATATCCGAAAGGTCTATATCCAAAGGATAAACTAGTGAGCAGGCTACTAAACCTTATTAAAATAACCAACCTATTCACCCAGAATAGATATAACAGGCAACACAATAAGTCTTAACGCTACAGTGTAAGGGCTTCTCAACCCTAGCCTACTAAGTCATATAATCAACCAATCAACGAATTTTATTTAAATTTAGTAAATAGTTATATGTTTTTTTTTTGTTGCCAAAACAAACTACGGTTGCCCACTTTTATGAATTATGTATTCACTAAATATTTTGTTGAATAACTTAATTTAACTTTGTGACTAACGCTGCTATATTCAAATTTTTGTTACATGTTTTTAGAAATATGCTTTGTGAATAAAATATCTATTAGTTCCTTATACCAATATTTTCTTATCCAAATTCCCCTTCTTAACCTTCCGGGCAAGATTAAACTACCTCCCATTGGACTTGCAGTCTGTGTATTAAAAGAAGGTCGATTTCACCGAAAAATTTATTACCGATGTCTGAATATTTTAAATCATAAGGGAGGCCTAGTAAATAATAAATAGGTAAAAAGGTACTGCCAGATCGAGGATATCCAGACAACTCGCGCAGATGTTTCAGAATAGTTGGTAGAGCGTCAAATTGCATGTCGTATAGTGTAGAAATAGGAATAAAATATTTCACCTAAAAAGGGCAGTGAAGAAGGCTGGTGGGCTTTGTTGTTTATAAACATTTATAGCTAGATTAAGACCTACACCCGATCTAGTTGCCTTGGAAATTTGATTTTCTAGATGACCAGTTTTGTTTTTCTTATGATATTGTTTTATATGTAGTTTAAAGGTTCAAAACTTGCTTGACGTATTGTTACCTTTGTCAATTTAAATTCTGTCAATCTAGACCGGTTTTAAAGTTAAACCATGTTAATGAATTAGGGGATTAGAGTCGAAATTTTTACAGATTTTAAACGAAGACCGATACTATATGATGCAATAAATAAACATACAATTTATGCATTGTGTATGAAGTAGTAGCTCTTTAAATTGAAGGCATTTGTGCAAATGAGCTGTGGCTGGTGTTAGCGCGGCTCGAAGTTCCGTTTTCGCGCAGCGATATTATGAAATCGGAACTTTAAATTGGAGCGCGCTGAAAAATGTAACAGTATCTTGAGTTCTAGGAAAAATAGGACCTTAATTTCTTTTGAATTGGGTTAGCTCTACGAAAATTGTCTAATTTTCATTACTCTGGAATATCGAGAAACGCCGGAAAAATAACATGTTTTATTAACCAAAATTTATTTACAACGTAAATACTAAGATTTTGATATTAAGAGATGTGAATATTATACTAATTTTTGTGCCCAATTAATTTTGGATCGAGCGAACTATATTCTACTTTGATTAATGTTTATTTCCTTCACACTAGCCTTCGTAAAACTATAAATATTATTCATCATCAAAATTTTTAACCTGATATTTCTCAAATTACAGTTGGTTTATTTTAAAAAGGAAGAAAGGTATTATTTTTATTTCAAATTACAGTAATGTTTCAAATTTTCGATCGTGTTTATCGTAGGTTTTCACGGATGGTGGAATGAATGGTTTGGTTTTCCCAGGTTTCAATCCGTTCGTTCAAAAAATCTTTTTCACGCCATTTCTCTAAAATCTCATCAAAATCATCAGTTCTCAGTGAGTAACGAGACGAACCGCACTTGAAAATGCTAAATAAGATTTTGGCGTAACGTCGTAAAAAGGACTTTTTGAACGAACGGATTAAAACCCGGAAAAAAACAAAATTTAACTCGGAAATATTTTGTTATGAGAATATAATATTTATAACAAAATTGAAGTAGATGTAACAATATTTTCCAAAATTTTAGTATTCGCAATGTAAATAAATCTTGGTAAATAAAACATGTCAATTTTCCGGCGTTGTATATATTTCGCCGAGTTACCCTATTTTAAAACATGAAGGTCCTACGTTGCATAGATCTCAAGATACTGTTAAATTTTGCAGCAGACTCCAATTGAAGTTCGGATATCATAACATCGTCGCGAGAAAATGGAGCCCTGAGCGCTCCCCAGCACCAACCGCAGCTTATTTCTGCAAGTATCTTCACTTTAAAGAGCTATCACTTCATGCACAATGGAAAAATTGTATACTTATTTATTGCATCATAAAATAGAGGTCCTGGCTTAAAATCTGTAAAAATTTCGACTCTTAATGTTTATAAAAAACATAAATATGGTTTTAAAAATGTCTATTTTGGCTCCTATTGGTTGAAGGGCGTTCTTTTTTTTTTCTAAAATCCGGGATTTTTAACCACGTTACACTCCACCTAATAACATGAAAACTAACAAAGTTATTCTAATTGTTTAAGGCAAAAAAACACTTCTTCTTTAACCTACTTTTTAACAATAATTTTGGTTTCAATATATATTATTTCCATGTAGTTTTACCTTTCAAAAATCCATTTTACTTTTGAAAATGTCTATAGAAGCATTATCTCCTGAGCAACAATTGTTTAAACTTTTGGTGTTTTTAATAAACAATTGACGTTACTCAAAACCATTTAATCAATCTAGCTGAACCTTCGCACAACCATAATTGCCTCACCATCAAGGTATTATATGTCACTTTCGATCACTGTTGTAAAAGTTATTAATATTTTTAAAATAGTGCAAGAAAGAGGGTTTTTCTCCATTATCTCGATAAACTGTTTATCGATTTTGATGTACCGTAACACGATATTAAAGGCCTTTTCAATACCTACCACTTTCACTAATACAACTTATCTCCAAAATGTCATCGGAAAATTCCACGGACAGAAAATCGAATTTTCCGATATTGGCCGTTGTTTACAAAAAAAAACAGAGCCGATCTACAGTACGTCTGATAATGATAAATATTTACTAGGCCCACCCCATGATTTAAAATTTTCAGATATCTGTAATAAATTTTTTCGCCTTTTTTTTAGACAGACTGGAGTAATACTTAACTAACTTAATCACATACTTAATCATCATTTCTAAGCTTGGCTTGTAAAAAGTATAGTTTTTTGATCGAGTAGAATTTATAGCAATTAACGTTACATTTAGTCTTCTTAGCTCTAATATCCACGAGCTACCACTGACTGAAGTATTCTTACAATTACAATATATTAAGGTGTATAGTGGGCATTATCTTCGCCATTATCTTATTAATTCTAATCTTCCAACTTTACGATTTAAAGGCACCTAAAATGGATTTCTCAAACGAAAAATTGTCGAAATTATTTCGTTCCTCTTTTATTTTCCACATTTCATAAAATGGAGACTTAACATAGCCATTTTTTTTTTCTAAATTGAAGCTTATAAGGCTACACATATTTCCATTTCTTTTATTTTAAAAGAAAAAAATGCTTAAACAGGCATAAAATATTTTCCCATTTGTTTTCACTTAATATTTTTACAAACAAATGCCTTTATAATCTCCTGCAAAGGGCTGCCAGTTTTCTTTTGTTGAAACAAATAAGTGTTCTTTGAAAAAAAGCCCAATTTATAAGTTTTTGGTTTTCTTTGTACTTACAAAGCTTAAAAAGTTGTAAAAGAAAAGGTCTCTATAAATAATAAAAAACAGAACACTTTTATGAGCAATGTAAAAGTTTTCTGGCATTGTGATAGGCTATTGACTTTTGAAGCTATAGATTAAGTAGGGCTGCAAAAACACTTTACGTTTAAACCTTTATTTGACTGTCAAATTGTATTATGTTTGCTGAAAGTACAAGGACCTTTTTTGTTGGTGGATTAATTTCTAGATGTTTCTATATATTTTTGTAACTTCCTTATTAACATATAGTCAAGGAGTGGGTCTTCGTAGCCGATGAAGAGACATGGTTTTACTAAAGTTTTTTACGTGTATTTTGATCCTTTGATTACGAATATCGAAAATGGATTTTCGAAAAATGGTCAGACAATTTGTTTTAAACAAAAATGGTAAAATTTCTTTATAACAAACTGTGTGCATATAATTGTAGACTTCAAAGATTTTCAAATAACTTTAAATAAATATTAATATATATATATATATATATATATATATATATATATATATATATATATATATATGATTGATCTAATTTTTTCTTTTGTTTAAATGTTCAAAGAGTGCTATAAAAAATATACATATATAAAACCTTAGATAGTTTAAAAGTTAAAAGTGAAAATCTAAAAAGAGAAAATAACGATCTAAGTTAACATAATACTGAGGAATATGAAAAAGTTACGCCTAGAATCAATATCAACACAACTATCAACGAGGCGCTCTAACAATTATATGATAGATACTAACAAATGTATTATTTGAGAAAAAACATCGTACAAAGGAAATTATCAGTCATATGAGATGGAATGATGGGCATGTGCTGAATAATTATGTACAGCTTTCCTGTTATTAAAAGATCACACAACGAAAGTGTGTTAATTTCTTCATCAGAAAGTTCATTAACTTTAAAAAATATTAAAATTAAATAACATTTTTGTAAATAAATTGAACCGACTTCTAAAAATGCGCTAAAAGTGAAAAATAATAACATAAATTTTTATATGAAATTGAAATTTTTGAAGTCGGTGCCAAATTAATATCTGACACAATGTGATTCGCATAAATAGATTAAAAAATACTTTCCTTAATTGTTTTCTTACAGTAGTCTATATATATATATATATATATATATATATATATATATATATATATATATATATATATATATATATCGTTTTGGTAGTTATTTGTTTCACTCAGAAATAATTTGGCCCCGTCTTCAAACATTTCAATTTCATTTAAAAATTTATATTGACATTTTTCACTTTTAGCGCATTTTTAGAAGATGGTTCAATTTTTTTATAAAAGTTTTATTTTTCGATTTTTAATCTTGATTCCTTATGACATCCATGACTTATTTGATCTAAGTATTAATCGAAATTAGTGCAAATTGCAATGATTCTAGTCTAATTTGTTGTCTGGTTAAATGCAGTTTCAGTTTCAGTGGGTCAGTTGTAGATAGTTTATCAAGGAAGTTGGAGGGGTTAAAAGGAAGGGGAATATCCTAGAATAAATTCGGTCCGGCATGTAAAGCTGTACTCCCCTTAAAGGGGCTATACTGTACTTGCGCAATAGGTTAGAAGAGTTAAAAGACAGGACTGGACTTAGATTTAAATATAATTCTCTGGGTAAAAATTTGTATTATGGGAAATCTAGGAAAATTACGTTTTTTTTTGAAAAAATGTCGTCACTTCCCCCATTTCCAAGTCACAGAAAACGATTTTAACCTCCGTTTTCCATAATTTTTCCTTAGTCTTGCGGAAAACAGTGAAAAATACTTTCTATTTTAGGTTTAATTTTTTGTAATAAATCGTTAAAATTTTGTTACAATCAAAAATTCCACACTGATGGAACCCTGTGTATTATATAAAAATTCATACATTTGCACATTTTTATCGCAAAAATCAAGAAAATTATCAAAAAACAAATCAAAAATCAAAACAAAATGGCTTCCGTCATTAAATAGTGGTGCGACTCCTTCTTAAAACTCGAAAAATTAGCGTTGTTGCCAGATTATTACGGTTTTTTTGAATTTTATATATAAATGTTAGTTAGCAAAAACACAAGTTTTTAATACTAAATATGTATATAACCTATGTATATGTAATTAAAATATGCACATAAATCATTTGTTATTTAAAAACAAAACTTTCAAGGGTGGTTTGCTTAAGGCCATTTAATTTATTTTTAACAATTTGGGTTTCTACTGAACTTACAGCTTGGGAGATTTGTTGTGCAATGTTAGAATTTCCCTGTAATACAAAAAATGTTTCAATGTCTTTTAGTTTTTTGTAGGCTTCATTAATGTCTTTTATATTCGAAGTATTCGTTTCTTCGTCGTCACTTTCACTTTCAGATAATGTTTCAACAACCTGATTCACCTGAAACTCACGTACACACTCTTGAATACTTAAATCGGGATTTTCAGTCAACAAAGTTCCATCAATTTCCGTATAACTTAATAAATCAATGGAAAAGTGTTTGTTTTTTTTTCCATAATTCAGAAAGTGGCAGATCGTCCTCGGAATCTTCTTCAGGCTCAACGTTGTCCTGTGTACCGAATCCAGCTTTAAGAAAGCAATTGTTGATAGTTTTCGGTTGTACTTCCTTCCATGCAGTTACAGTCCAAATCAAGGCATTGGTAACGTTAATAGACTTCTCAAGTTCCCCTATAGAATCAGACTCTTCTATCGACGATAGCAGTCTTCGGATCAATAACTTTCTGTAGTAGCTTTTGAAACATTTTATAATCCCCTGATCGACGGGCTGGCATTCAGATGTAGTATTAGGCGGCAGAAATATCAATTTAACATTACATAATACAAGTTGTGGATGAGACGCAGCATTGTCTAGGAACAAAAGTACTTTTCGATTTTCTCTCTGCATTTTTCTGTCAAATTTATTTAGCCAATCTGTCATGATTTCTCTTGTCATCCATGACTTCTTATTGTAATACCATTCGATAGGTAATTTTTCTACATAGGAGTTCTTGAAACAACGAGGATTCTTGCTTTTTCCAATTACCAGTGGCTTTTCTTTGTTTCCAATCATATTGGTGCAAAACAGAATTGTGAGTCTGTCTTTGGAAGCCTTACCTCCAGTGCATTTTTCTCCTCTCAGAGCATATGTTTTGTTAGGCAAGGCACGAAAAAATAGTCCCGTCTCATCTGCGTTAAAAATATCACGAGGAGAGTATTCTTTCATTATAGTGAGTAGTTTTTTCTTCCAGTCAGCAACCACTGATAAATCTACAGCCGCTGCTTCGCCACATATAGATTTGAAGGAAATATTGTGCCGCTTACAAAACTTCTCGAGCCATCCGCTGGAAGCCTTCATGTCAAAATTTAGTTCCGTTGCAACTTCTAATGCTTTTTCTTGAATAATTTTACCAGAAACAGGAATGTTTTTAGAACGCACTTTACAAAACCAATCGAAAACAATTTGATCTAATGCAGCACCCTCAGTTTTCAAAAATTTCCTTTTCTTTTCGGTGTTTCCGCTCTCAGAAAACTGCTTAATTATATCACTCTTACGTTTTAAAATTTCACTAGCTTGATTTTTTCCAATTCCAAACTTTTCTGCTAACTGTCTAACACTTAACTTATTCGTATCCGCATAATGGATTACATCGACTTTTTCTGCCAAACTTAAAAACTTTCTTTTGTTGGTAGCCATGTTATTCGCGTCACAAAACGTTTATGCAACTAAAATGATATTATCCTTTCCGCAGCAGTTTTAACAATACGTACATAATAAAGTAAAATGTGCTTAATAGAATTCACGTGCACCAATAAAATTCCTTGGAAAACCCTAAAACCCTAATTACCTACCAATATACCTGGCTGCCGCCTATTTTGTGGGTATTTACGCAAATAAAATGTGTCTTTAATAAAATTTAAAATTTAGGCAAATATTGAAAGGAAAATAGTAAAATATTTGTCCGTTAGAATTATTTTTTATAAATAATTTACTGTCCGTGTCCGTTGTTGAGAGCGTCCATTGGAGGGAGGTTTAAAAGTACAGACTGGTATATACGAATGGTTTTTGTCTCAAAAATTGCCCATATAGAAGAGGTGTCCATTGAATAGAGGTGTCCGTTAAGAGAGAGTTCACTGTATTCTTTTCTTTCACAGATTGTCCCGCCTTTATGCGGGTCTTTGCTGGACAATAACATTTTTAATTAATAAATCTAGGTTAGTTCAGGGTAGTTTTAGTTTCTCAAACCATCGAAAACTAAGCTAAATCTGATATAACTATAAGTGACCAAAAATTTTGGGTGGTTAAGATTAATTTTCCCCTTTTTTATACATTACAAAAATTAAACTGTTTTGGTAATTGTAATGGATAAATTTTATAGTTTATATTACGAAAGTACAAGTTTAGGCCAATTTAGGTTAGTTCAGATTAGTTTCAGTTTTATAATTAAATCAAAATCAAGCTAAACCTGAACTAATCGAGAATTTTGTGTGGTTAAGATTAATTTTTCCCTGAGACTGTATAAAACATTACAAAAGTTAAAATATGTTGTTGAATGAGATGGACAAATTTTATAGTTCATACCACGAAAGTATTTTATATCTGGCAACGTGTCAAACGAATATTAGTTGTTTTGGCGAGTCTGATAATCGATGGTCTTTCTGGAACGTATTTTTGGTTTTTCGTTGAAAATACAATTTTTTTTTTAAATTCATTCAGTAAAATTTGTGCAAAAATAGTTGAACTATATTACATACATGATATCTTAACTTGTACTATTGAAAATAAATATATAAGTTCGGTGTTTTCTTTCGAATTTAAAGTGCTTGATGAAGTGACGCTTGGCGTTTTTTGAGTTTTCCAGGAAACTAAGGAAAAATTAGTCAAATGTCAAGGTCAAAATTGTGTTCTACAACCCCGAAATAGGGGGTTTTTCCAAAATATCAAAATATATTTACCAAAAATAATGAACTGACGGGATTTATAAAACAATATTATACATTGATGCATTGTTATAAATAAAAAGTCTGTACAAATGTATTGATAACATATACGAATATAAATTCTGAAATTTAACTAATGTCATTGGACGGCAAAATGAAAAATCAAGACAATTTTAAGCGTCGAGGAGAATGACAAACGACCGCATTAAACATAAAGAATACATCGGGACGCCGTTCGCCATTTTTCCAATTCCTGCTCTGGTTTTCTAGTTTTCATGTTGTTAACTTCATGCAACAAATTTATTATCAAATTTCTTTCTGCGCTTACTCCACGTAGGCATTTGATGTCAATTTACAACATTTATTTTCTGCATGTTAGGATAATTTTTTTGGAATTTAGCCTATTTTTGTAGTTTTCCATATCCTGTTTAACTTCCTTGTGGTTTATTCACGAGAACATCCCCCACTAATAGCAGCCATAATAATGTCAGATTATCTTGTAAGTCGGTCCGCTTTTTCATTGCATAGGATATTCTTGTGTCCTGGTACCTAGTCAAGAGTAATCTGTGTGTATTTTGTTAGAACGATAAGGTTTTGAAGATAATCTTAGACCTATTTTGAAATTATATCATAACGTGCTAACGCTTTTAGCGCTGTCTGACTATCAAAGAAGATGAAATCGATCCTACCCCTGTAATCCCTTGCCAGGCTGTCTTGAATATAGGCTTCAATTACATGCATGTGTGCCTGGAATACAGTGATGTATGTCCAAAGTTGTAAGTCACCCTGAAATGAACAACTAAAAATTCTTTGATTCTTAGGGTTTTCCAAATACCACTTTTGAATGAAATTGTATCAAACAAATATTTAGCCTCATAGTAAATCCGCTATGTTAATAATAAATCAAAATTTTCCAATACCAATATTTAAAGAAATTGAGACGTAGATTTCTTAGCCCGACATATTTTATCCTGCATATTGAGTTTGTATATGTCCCAAGGACCCCGCAATATCAATTTTAGATAAAATCGGGAAAATGTAAAATTTTCACTCTCTCATATTGTATTTGCCTTATTACATTGAAAAAAATTAACTTCATATTCGTAATATACGACTCCGAAAACCTCTTAACACCAAATTTGAAAAAATGCGAATAAGGTAAAACCATAATGGACCGTCGTACTGAATTTCAAAAAAAATAACTCTAACGTTTTAATCTAATCTAAATTTAAACCCTTGAAAGAATTCTAATACAAATTTTGGATGAAATCCAGAAATTTAAAATTTTGCATATTGCATCTGACATATTAAATTTTCTTAAAATAATTTCATATTTGTTATTTATATTTATGATCCAGCCCCACCTTTGAACAAAATCGAAAAATGTAAAATTTTTAGTCCGCTAAATTTTATTTGCTATATTGAATCTTGAATAAATAATTTTAAATTCATAATTTACACCGTCAAGGACACCTTATATCAGTTTTGGAGAAAATCGTAAGATGTAAAATATTAATTCCGCCAGGTTGAGTTTTTCAAAAATAAATTTAAATTCCTAATTAACACTAACAAAAATACCTCAATACTGATTTTGAACAAAATCAAGATATGTAAAATTTTAATCCGCCATATCAATTTTGGAATAAATCGGATAAAATAAATTTTTTGTCCTCCATATTAGATCCGACATACTGAGCTTTTTAAAAATAATTTCAGATTCGTTATGTGCGACCCTTAAAACGCCCCCTTACCAATTTTGGAGAAAATCGGATAAAAACTGATTTTTTTGTTGCCATATTGGTGGATACTATATTGAATTTTTCAAAAACCATTTTAGATCCGTTATGTGCGATCCCGAAAACTCTCCCATACCCATTTTTGGAGAAAATTGAAAAAAAATATTTTTTTTGTTCGCCATTTTATCAGCGCAATCCTGGATTAGACTGCACAAATTTCATCCAAAATAATATGAGATCACTTCCTGAACATAACGTAAAAAATTTTATTCTAATCGGTGCCACCGTTCCCGAATAATCCGTGTACATACATAAAAAAATACTTAGCTCAGATTGAAAACCTCCTGCTTATAGAAGTCGGTTTAAAACTGAAGCAGCACACCAACACATGCGAAAATAATTATAAGGACTGAAGTTCCTTATGCTATTATATTGCTATTTTATGATTATAAAATTAATTATAATTAATAAATA
Source organism: Diaprepes abbreviatus (assembly GCA_034092305.1). Classification (NCBI taxonomy): domain Eukaryota; kingdom Metazoa; phylum Arthropoda; class Insecta; order Coleoptera; family Curculionidae; genus Diaprepes; species Diaprepes abbreviatus. The sequence goes on from JASJET010000206.1 coordinate 1,362,605, forward strand.
AAAATAGATGTATATTAAAATGTATTTAAAGAATTAATGCAACGATCAGCGAAAGCTATGATGGATTATACGCACTAGGTGAGCGCATGTAAGTAGACTTTCACTTCTTTTTGTACATGGCGGCGCGTATGTTATAATTGATGAAACGCTATTTGTTTATAACTTTAAAAAGCAATAAAAACATTACGTTTTCGCATTGCTATTAATCTCAGCTTGTAACTCTTGACTTGAACTACCAACTGCTGGTCATAGAACTTGAAAATATTTATTTAATCAAAAGTTATCTATGTTGAAAAGTGGCACTTTTAACTCAAAAACTATGCGTTGGACAAAAAAATCACAATAGACAATTATTGCTTAAAATCGGCCGAGAAATACTAACGTGTTTTTCATTTTACAAGAAAAAAATAATTTTTTTAATTATTAACAATTTTTTTGTGTACAACAAATTACCCGACCATTTTTCAGGAACTCACCTTCGATATTCGTACTCAGGGAGTTAAAATACATATTAAAAACTTTGGTGGAGTTATGTCTCTTCATCGGCTACAAAAACCAACTGGGCTCCCGGACTATAAGTAAATTTATAATTATTTATAATTAATAGCAATATAAAACGTTCTTTTGTAATATACCTTTAATTATCTTCCTATTAACGTGCAAATTTGGTATTCTGTCCATTGTCTAATATTTGCCAAGTCATCAAATTACTGAGAAAAAAGATGTTCAAATAAATATTCAAGTACTCGACCGTATGTGCTATCAAGATGTTAACCCAGAAAATAAGAAATAATAGCTTAATCTTATGTAATTTTAGTGAACTGCGTTGCGTATTATCGTCGCCGTCGAATAAAAATTACTATTAATACCACTTTTAGTAAGCAATAGATCAAATCGATCCTGTGTAGTACAATATTTTGATAAATTTTTTAATATATTTGTTTAATTAAGTCGCAGTTCTGTTTGTGTTTTTCTCAACATTTGTAGATTGTGTGTGGATTGTTAGTTCATTTGAAAAGCATAGGTAAGTTAATAGAATATGCGAATTAGTAGATATAAGTTGAACTTCCATTGTCTTTGTTTTTTGTTAAATATCACGACTTTTTGGCCAGTAGTTATATCTAGCCATTTTTAAGTGAAACAGACTAAATTCTTAAGCTACGTAATTAGTTATACTAAAAGTAATTGCTGTGGAATCCGATTGAGATAAGTGCAATCAAACGTGATACGCTACGGTCCCATCACAAGACACGAAAAATAAGACACGTTACATACGTGCTAAATGGTTAGAATGGCTATGACGTAGAATCGATGGTGTCAGCTCCAACAGTGGTACTATAACTAATGCGTACGAAGGAAATTATTATTTATTTTTAAGGAATATTAATATTTTGAGATTTTTAATTTTATCGTATTAAAAAAGGTTGTTAGAAATAAATACCATAAAAGCATAAAACGCCAAAATATTAATATATCAAATGAAGAAGTTACATATTCAGGAAAATAACACAAAATAGTTTTTTATTAGATTTATATTTTCTGAATATTTATAAATAACAGTCCTGATGGAATGGTCAACAATTAACTTCTCAATTATTATAAACAAAATATTTTTTCTCTGTGCATTTAACAAACTCTCTTTTGAATTGTTTTTGATTTCATATATTATTGTTTCATTATATTGCATTTTGAAATTATATTAAGAAAATGAAAATCATCTTATTAAATATTAAAACTATTTAAATTGTTGAAATTGATAATTTGAAAGTCTAAAGATTATCGACCTTTGTATTTTTATGAAGGTCAGGGTATGCTTTATAAAATTTGCAGCCGAGACAAATCGGTAAGAGTTTCTATAAATTTCCACAAGTATACGTTGTTACATATACAAAATGTCTATATACAAATACAAAATATTCTTTGTAACAATGTTAGTACGTGAACAATGAAATAATTATTTGAATATAGTTTTGGGAAAAACATAAGGTAAAAAATAACTAACTAGGTTTTCTTAATAACTTACAAAAAATTTAAAATGTTAATGCTTCGCTATATTGTAAAAAAATGAAAAACTGAATTTCTTTAATTAAAAAAATCACATTATATGAAGTGTCGAGTCATAAATACAGTCAGAGCAAAGCTACCCTACTTTGCTCTGACTATATTTATGATTCACAACTTTGCCCTAATTTCCCTATATCTCTACATATAAAATTATGTAATATAACAAAATTAGACAATACTTTCAAAAATATACACTGAACAAGTAATAAGTTTTCTCAAAAAAAACAACAAATATTTATAATTAATATAACCTTTTTAGGTTACCAACAGATAATAATAGAAAACAAAAATATTAATTTTAAGGGACATATTGTTTCATATTAAAGAGAAAAAAACTAATAAATTACATAAGGTTTATGGCTTATAACACATATTATATGCACTGTTGATCCTAAATACAGAAACTTAAAAAAGCCAGTGCAAAGCAGCTAATGTTCACAACTTTGCTCTAATTACCTCAAATCTCCACGTTTAAAAGTATATGTATTTAACACAATTAAAAAAAGGGTTCTTAAAACCAATAATAATTTCTAGTTGCCTTTAAGAAAAATATTTTCTCATATAACAACAGAATAATAATATAAAATATATTTTAAATAACTATATAGAAAAAATAAAATATCTTTAAAAAAGGACTTGAATTTTTCCTTGGCACAGCACAAATGTACAGTCATAGTGGATGTCGCAATCAAGGTAAAGATCTTCATTAGGTAGAGTACTTATTCAGGTGTACGTCATTAGATTACAGTGGACTTCAGTCGACATTTAACATGAAACAAAAGAAAAAGTGGGCAGAATTATCTTATAGATTAACAAAATGATTAAATATCACAAATCGGGTATGAAAATCAATATATAATACCTAAAACAAATTTTAAAAAAGCTGAATTAATTATATAGCAAAAAGGTGGAAAAGTGGTCGATGTGCCACATGTCTCGTTTTGGTTTCTACATTTTTTATTCTATAAATATCAGTACCACGTGGATAATAAATTGCATATTTATTTTAAGAACGGTAAATTTTTGCTATAGCTCTTATAAACATTACTACTCGTATACTTTAGTGGGCATAGCCTCTACCACTAAAATCTCCCAGTAAGTATCTAAATTAATATTTTTATGGTTTTTTATAAAATAAACTATTCTTTATAAACAATTTTGCAATTTTTTAGGTTAAGCCTAAATTTTCAATTTCCTGTTTAATAACAGACTGATTTGTGATATTAGCGTAAAAAGTAAATACCTTAAAATTGACATTACTATGTTAAAATTATGTTGCGTTAAAATATAACAATATTATTTAACTCATTTTTTCTGAAAAAAAATTTTTTTTCACCATGTTTAGGAAACTTCACATACAAACACTGTTCATCACGAATACATAAAATAAATGATTCATACTTACCAAAATGTAGTTAAAATATCTTATTAGCAATTTCTACCATATTTTCTTACCACAACACAAAAAAATTGCTGAAAACAAAAACAATAAAACTTTCCTAATATAACAAACGCGGCTTCACGAAAAGGGAAAAGGGGGACCAATCTTTGAGCTAGAATGCAATGGCGTGATTGGTTAAATAAATTTCATAAACCACTTAATTCAAATTGTCCGTTGTCGATCTTGTTGTACTTCTGCATTTCTCCAGATTCTTATCCTCCAGATTTATTGGCTCATCAGGTCACTTTTAATGTGATCTATTTCTTTTATTAACTTTCCGGTGCAGTTGTAAAGAATCAATGTTTTATCCACGAGGTTTTTTACACTTCCATGTCTGGAGTTCTTGAAGTGGTAGGATGAATGGTTTAGATATTGTCCTGTGTATGTAGAATTTCTGTACATTGAAGTTCGAATTTGCCTGCAATTACTTTCTACTAAAACATCTAAGGATGGTAATTTATTTCGTACTTCTTTCTCCAAAATAATATTGATGAGACAGAAAGTTTTGAAGGTCTTCATCGTTTCCATTCCAGATAATGAAGGTATCGTTTACGTATCTAGACCATAATGTTGATTTTTTATTTGTGGATTCAATTGCAAAGGTCTCGAACCATTCTATAAAAATATTTGAGAGCACCGGTGAGAAAGAAGATCTCATTGACAGTCCGTCATTTTGGATAAAGAATTATTCCTTTTCTTGCAAATAGGAATTGGTAAAAAAACATTCCACCCAGTACATGACAGCGTGTGGTGGTAGAGATGTTCTTTCTGCTAAGGTCTGGTATTTTCTTCCTTATGATCTTTAGTGACTCCTTAACGGGAAAGTTGGTGTATAGGCCATCCACGTCAAAGCTAATAAAACTCCAAGGAATATGAATAGTTGTCTGTATCAAATATCATGTAAAAGTTGTTCGCTCGCGAAACAAAGAGGCTTTTTGAAATAAGAATTGAAGAATACATCTCGTGAAAAAATAGAAAAATCTGGTGCCGCCAACCATGCTTGGACTCATGGACATCACAAAAATGGTCTGAAGCTTGAATTCTACACAGAGAAAACAGTAATTCAAAGGAGCTGCGGTTATACATCAGAACGCAAATCACTTTGGTAAACCATCTTTAGATATAAGAAAAACGTGGAAAATAGTTCTTAATAACTGTAAACTAAAACTAAATGCAACATAAATGGAACTGAACTCTCTCTCACTCATGGTTGTGATGCTTAAGAATTTGTTCCGTTTCATTTGACAATGGCTAGAAATAACTACCAGTCGAAACGTCGTGATATTTAATAAAAAATAAAAACAATGGAAGTCTAACCTAATCTATAAACCAATTAACATCAATAGAATATGTTACTATGCACGTACTAAATAATAAAAATACACAGGATGTCTCACGGTGATCATCCACTAGAATATCTCGGGAAGTAACGTGATTTGAATCCTGCAAATTTGTATAACAGGGGTTTCGGTGACGCTTTTTTCAGATAAAGTAACAGTGATCTTGTGGAACTTCTGGTTTTACCGGAAATTGTTCAAAACTTGCTTATCTTAAATGGGTCACCCTGTATGTATATTTTCTTGTATTCTTTTCTTAATTTCCGATAACTTTTACTAACACCTTATAAGATACATTTATTGCAAGAGGTTATAGAAATTTAAAAAAAAAATGAATAAATTGTTGGTTAGCAAAATTCTTAACTGACTTCATTGGCATACGAGTAATTCCTGCTAATTTTTAAAATTTGAGCTCGGAAAAAATGAAAAAAAGATAATGAGTGGCACATTATCAGAAGTGAGTTTTTCTTTAAGTAAATTTATATCACTGCTCGAAAAAATTGTCGTAACACATTTTTTTATTAAGTCTTTTCGGGAAACTATTTTTTATCATTTCTTGCCACTATAGGCAAATGAATTATTCTTTTTTGTATTATAGGGCTTCGCAACAGAAAAAATATTTATATCAACGAAAGGGATTTATATAACGCCAAGTATTTTTTTGAAACTAAAATTAAATCTGAGATTATAATTACAATAACATCTCCAAAATCATTCCCTACAGTTGAAAAAAAAAACTCAAAAGTCTGAAAATAAGATTGAGCTATTAGGATTGTTGTTCCATCTCAGAGTTGAATTGATTGTAAATTTGAAATGTGAAATAACTAAGTACAAACCTACATTCGACAGATTTATAAAAAACCTATAAAATAGGGTGAGAAGTAGCCTGAATCACCAAAAAGCTTACATAAGTATCGAAAAAGCTCGAAGCGCAATTCTTTTTTTTTTTTAATTTACAAAGAACTATATTTCGGATGAATAAGTAGTAAAAAAATTACCTCAAAAAACTAAGAAACAGAACAAAAAGAAGTAGCAGTTTCTAATTTATTGTGGTGGCTTTCAACTCCAAATTACACTTTGACAGTATAAGATCCATCAGCATCTCGGGATTTTCGTTATTGTTGAACATTATTCAATAGATCCTTTGAACAGGTGAAAATGATCTTGATAATAGAATAAGCAACCACCCCTTCAGTAAATACATAACAATGTTTGAAGAAAGGCCATTAATGTTTACTATCTTATTCAGTCTTTTTTGACAAGCGATTTTTCTTTTTTTTTTAATACAGGACGATTTTAATTAAAAAGAAAGCATTTGAATATCGTTAGTTTGTATAGTTATTGGTTACTTCATATTAAATATTGTGCAGTTTTTAGAATTACGGTTGATTAAGACAAAGGTAAAGTTACATAAAATAATATAAAACTTGTTTAAACAAATTACTAAATAAAGAAATAATACAACAAAAACTTTTGTAATAAATAATACGATTTATAAAAAAAAATAAATTTTTTGAACAAATACAAATTTAAGATTTTTTTCATCTTGGCTTAAACTTCCTGATAATAGTTGAAAATGCTTACAGGGTAATTTATAGAAACAAGACTTCCAAGTAAGGAACAATGTATCATAGCGTAGTATTAAGTACTTCAACGTGAATCTGGTTGGGATTTATAGTATTGTACATTAGATAAAAACAATTTTTTTATGCTTTCTATCCTAAAAAATGTTTTTCAGAAAATGAGTTACGTTATTTATTGCTATTTTCAATTCTGCACAGAATTTTTCAATAAATAGGCACACTGTTCCAGTTTAGCTAGATTTATTTTTTATTCAAAGCATTTCACATTATACAAATGAATTCACAATAGTAAATCAGTCATTGGCGCGAGCTATGTAAATTATATAAAAAAGGAAATTTACGGAAATCGAGTACCCATCAAATATCCTGGTGAAATGTTCTAAAAACTAATGGCACACATCTATATATAAAATTTCTCGAATGCAGAGCAAAATAAAGGCACCATATGAGTTTCACACCCCTAGAACAATCGTCTTTCAGTATATGAGATAAAATGATTATTTTTAACCGACTTCTCAAAGAAGGAGGTTCTCAATTTGTCGCGTATATATATATATATATATATATATATATATATATATATATATATATATATATATATATATATATATATATATATATATTTTATGTATGTACGCCGATTACTCCAGAACGGCTACACCGATTTGAATGAAATTTTTTACGTTATGTAAAGCGAGTTGTTGCAGTGGTCCCATATATTTTTGGACGAAATTGATGCAGTAATATCCAAGATGGGGCTTACAATATGGCTGCCAAAAAAGTTAATTTTGTCCGATTTTCTCCAAAATTGGTATGGGGGAATTTTCGGGGTTGTACCCAACGAATCTGAAATTATTTTAAAAAAATTCATAATGGCGGAGAAAAAAATTTAATTTTGTCCGATTTTATTCAAAATTGGCATGGGGGATTTTTCGTGGTCGCACACTACGAATTCAAAACATTTTTTAAAAATTCAATACGGCGGACAAAAAATCGATTTTATTCGATTTTCTCCCAAATTGGTACGGGGGAATTAGCGGGGTCGCACATGACGAATCTAAAATTATTTTAAAAAAATTCAATATGGCGGACGAAAAAATCAATTTTGTCCGATTTACACCAAAATTGGTACGAGGGAGTTTTCGGGGTCGCACATGACGAATCTAAAATTATTTTAAAAAAATTCAATATAGTGTATGTATCTAATATGGTGGAATAAAAATTATTTTTGCTCGATTTTTCTCAAAATTGATATGAGGAAGTTTTTGGGATAGCACATTAAGAATCTGATATTATTTTAAAAAAAATTAAATATGGCGGATCTAAGATGGCGGATTAAAGATTCTACATCTCTTGATTTTGTCTGAAGTCAGTATGGAGGGATTTTTGTTAGTGTTAATTACGAAATTAAAATATTTTTTTAAAAACTCAATCTGGCGGATTCAATATGGTATTCTAAAAACTTTACATATCTCGACTTTCTCCAAAACTGATATTGAGGGTTCTTGAGGGTCTAAATTATGAATTTAATCGTATTCTTTCAGGATTCAATATGGCGAATGCAATATAGCTGACAAAAAATTTTACATGTTTCGATTTTGTTCAAATGTGGAACTGAATCGTTTTTGAGGATATAAATAGCAAATATAAAATAATTTGAAGAAAATCTAATACGTCAAATGCAATATGACCGTTTAAAAATTTTAAATTTCTGGATTTCATCTAAAATTGGTACTAGGGGGGCTGTGAAGGGTTTAGATTTAAATTAGATTAAGACGTTAAAATTGTTTTTTTGAAATTCATTATGGCGGATCCAATATGGTGGTTGAAAATTTTACCTTATTTACATTTTTTTAGATTTGGTATTAGGGCGTTGGGGGGTGGTGTATTACGAATATGAAGTTAATTTTTAACAACTGTTAGGTTGATAAGATAAAATATGAAGGACTAAAAATTTTAAATGGTCCGGTTTTATCTAAAATTGATATTGCGAGGTTCTTGGGGCGTGTACAATTTCAATATGCAATATAAAATATATCGGGCTAAGAAATTTACGTTTCAAATTCTTTAAATACTGATATTGGAAGGTTTTGGGACCTATATTACCAATCTAAATTAATTTGAAATTTAAGAGATTAGATTTACTATGACAGACTAAATATTTGTTTGACACAATTTCATTGGTATTTGGAGAACTCCAAGAATCAATGAATTTTTAGTGGTTCATTTTAGGGTGATTTGGAATCATTGCGAGGTAAATTAATCTCGATTAGCATGTAGTTCAAATAATTTATGAATGTCATAAAGAATTCAAAACTAAAAATCGAAAAATAAAAGTTTTATTAAAAAATTAAACCGACTTCCAAAAAGTACGCTAAAAAGGGAAAAATAACTAGAAATTTTTATATGAAATTAAAATTTTTGAAGCCGTCGCTAAATTATTTCTAAATGAAATAAATTACTAATATATACAAATTATGGTAAGAAACCAATTACAAATAAAGTAGTTTTAATCTGTTTATGCGAATCACATTTTGTCCGGTATTAGTTTGGCGCCGACTTCAAAAATTTCAATGCCATATAAAAATTTCTAGTTATTTTCCCATTTTTAGCGCACTTTTAGAAGTCAGTTAAATTTTTTTATAAAAATTTTATTTAGTATACAGTACCCATTGTGGTAATGTGAAAAATCGGCATTTACCGTCACTGTATTCGAAAGACTCATTTTCAAATAGCTTCATAAAAAAGTTGTGAATCTTTTAAACTGTAACTAAGACTCTGGTACTTTTTCAAAAGTGTGTTGTTTAAACTGGCTGAGTAATGCACCAGTAATTTGAATCTTAAAAATCAGCGGGAATTTTGCAAGAAGTGAGATATCTTTATGAAATGTCAGTATATTTTGGGGATTGTTTAAGGTGCATTCATAAAAATATTTCGGAGAGAGGATATATATCAAGGGGGGGGGGGGGGAATTAAAAAGATTAGATGGTAAGTGGACTTTTATTCGATTTGACTTGCATATAACTTTTGATACAAGTAAGTTATTTTAATGTAATTTTTAGTAAATAATATTTTGAAGGGGATTCTATATAAATATTTCTTCGGTAGGCAAGGAGGCTAAAAATTGTTAAATGTATTATTGACGAGCGAACTTTTATTGCCCTTATTTTTAATTGCAGTTAGCTGTTTTGATTCGAATTCCGTTATAACTTAATTACACTTGTGTATGTTTTTAATTTATTGTTATAAATAACAAAAGCAAAAACATTTTTAATCAAATCTTTTATAGCGTGAAAACAGATCCAAATAAAAAGAAAATCCTTGATTTGGCAAATTTCCTCTCACTGGAATAATAAAAATCCCAAACAGGGCACATTTTAAATTTCAACTTATTATATTACGCATCCGTGTTTATTCCTAAATAAATTACTTTATATTTCCGTTTCAAATACTGCGCATTTTTTGTTAAAATAACCATCATTTAAAACGAAATATAACTGAGCTTATATGGAGGGTTGTATATTTTTTAATGTAGCTCCCTAGCTAGTAACCATTTTCTCTTTATTATATTTTCCTGCGAAGTACGTAGTAAGATCAGTTGAAAACATTGCGGCTGTTATTGTTAATACCGCAGAATAACCAAATACCTTCATCCAGCATCGCTCTCAGTAATCATTCACCATAAAATACTCCAACAAATATTCATCTTACGCTTACTAGGTCCAATTAATTGAAAAGCTGCAGCCCACTGTCCGTGGAAAGCATTAGAAACTAGACTGATTCGATCATTCTAAAGCAACCTTAACATTTCTATGCCTTTCTTACAACTCTTCAAAATACGCTTTCGCGATTAAATATTCGACGATTAAATAGGCGTATTTCTTTCTGGTCAGCATTTTTTAAGGATTGTGAACACGTAATAGTGACTGGAAGCAAAATCTGGAGAATACGGCGGATGCAGAAGCAATTCGAAGTGCATTTGATTTAGTTTTGCTGTCATGGCAATCGACTTATAAGACGTTGCATTGATTTGATGAAAGAGCACTTTTTTCTTCTTTATTTTGGGACCGTTTTTTTCACGATTTCTTTCTTCAAACTTATCAATAAAGCCATATATTATTCGCTACTGATGGCCTTTCCCTTTTTAAGATAGTCAATGAATATTACACCACGTGCGTCCTAAAATATGGACGCCATAACCTTGCCAGCTGACTGTTGCGGTTTTGGTAGCTTTGATTGCCTTTCATCCTTTACTGTTCACTCAGCTGATTGTAGATTTGATTCCAGAGTGCGATCTATATTTAATTTATTGTCATATACAGCATGAAAAAATCCTTTTTATTTCCAAATACTGTTGGTAAAGGCGGGTACCCACTTCGAACAGAGCTTTCACATATCCAAATACTAGTGCAAATTATGATGTAGACAGTCTATTAATAACCTTACGACGTCATCTATCTCACGCACCTTCATTTCATGGTTGTTTCAAACGATTTATAGATTTTTAAAATGTTTACCCTTATCAGAGCCTCATTTGAGTGCCCAGAGCGCCTGTTGTGTTTGTACGAAAAAGTTTGAACTCAGCAAACCAGCGACAAATGTTTATTTTTGACGGAGCAGATTCCTCACTTTTCAAGTCATTCTAGAGTTTTAAAGGTATTGTTTCCTATCAAATGTCAGTGTTTTATAAACGTACGAAACTCGTTTTCTTCATTGCTTTTTTTCTTTGAAATATCAAAAGGTGCATCATTAAAACTTTAACATATCTTCGACGAATGGTTAAAATGTCATCAAATTTGGACACGTATTGTTTGAAGGGTGGTACTAAGTAAAAATCGTATGGAATTGTTATTAGAATCACCATCTATGTGCCATTAACGGGACTTTTCGAATCACCTGTGAATTAGATTTTCGAACAACTGCAAGTTAACGATGCATTTTTAACAAAATCATCTTTAGTGATGAGCAGTGTTGCCAGGTCTAGTAAAATTCCACTATATCTAATGAGTTTTTGTGGATTCTGCTGATTGGTGAAAAGGTTTTTCCAAAAAGTCGATTTTTGATGATTTTTTATTTAATTTTATAATTAAAAAAAGACAAAAAGCGCAATTTCTTGGTTTTAATTGTTTATAACAAAATATTGGATCATAATTGAGAGTGAAAAACAACAAAATATCACTACCGTTTTTAGTGTGATGGCATAGTTGGTATCTTGACAATATTTTTGTCACGAAATATCCCTTTTGATTGGCATAATATATTAAAATATAATGTATTAAATATCTTCTACTTTTTATTTGGAAAAATGTTTAAGTGTTATCCACAATTTGTTTTGAACCCCCTCTGAGCAGCATAAAAAATTCATTTTCAATTCCATCGTTTTTAATAAAAAAAAGATTACCCAAAACGCAATTAGTACAAATATAAAATTAGGTTATGATCTGTTTTTGCGAACTCTTTTATACCTCGAATTAAAATTTCGAAAGGTATAATTAATTCTTTTAGACCCAGCTATTTTGTTTTATTGATTTATTGCTAACGTTCTCCTAAAAACTGATTCAGCTAAGTGAAAATGAAAATACTTTTTTTTTGAATAAGAGTCTGTATAAATATATATTAGTAAGGTCGATTATTTCCTAAAATTTGAGCATTTGTTTCTAAAGAAAAATAAATTACCTCAATAATTAAAACATTGGCTTATTGTTAACTAGGACTTTTTCCCACCTTGCTGTTAAAGAATGGATTCTGCTTCAAAAGAAATGTTCGCTCTTTTAGTCCGACCATTCATCAAGACAGATTTTCACTTCTTCGTAAGAATGTAAGTGTTGTTTTGGAAGTCCATCATGCTCAAAAATGTCTTTATCGTGTTTCTCGGCGTATGTTCGTTAGATTCTCTCCAATGTTTGGTTTAATTTTATTAGTTGTTATCGATATCGATCGCCACTAATTGTTTCACCAGGTTTAAGTAGTTCGTAATACATAGCTTCCTTATCATCCCACCAAATAGGCAACAAATCCTTATTTCCATGTATATTGTGCACTAGTAGTATTGAAGACTAGCATATTTTTTTTTGTGTTTCGGGATCCACTTTTTATTACTTGTCGCAAGTTGATGCTAAAACCCTGTTCTTTTTGTCTAGTAAGCAAAATTTTACCGATTGTTTCTCGCCTCTTAATGTCCCTTCTTTCAATTCATACAGAAATCATTTTCACTTTCCTTTTGGATCTTGCCCAGTGCATGTAAAGGTTCGAAACTAGTGGATTGGGAAACATTTAATGCTGTTGCCAATTGTTTTAACGTTCGAGTTGAATTTTCATCCAATAATTCTTGCAAATCTGCATCTTCAAACTTTTTCTGTTGAACTGGACCTTCCTTGTCTTTTACATCAAAATCACCACTTTTGAAACGTTTAAACCATCGTTTGCAAGTTTTTTGTATTGGAACATTCTTATTATGAGCTTCAACTTTCAGAACATGTTTTCTTTAAATGAAGGAAGCTTATTAAACTTTCCCAAAAAAAAACTTTTCCTGATAAAAAGTTCGACATTTTCGATAAAAAATGATGTCTTTGACACAATAACAATTGATAACTTTTAATGGCGTATGTTTACCCTTCGAAACGCCATAGATGTCATTATTATACACCTACAAATGTAATAGTGACGCCATTTCTTAGTAAGACATTCTCAACCGAAGCAATTATGATATATATATATATATATATATATATATATATATATATATATATATATATATATATATATATATATATATATATATATATACATATATAGGGGCGGATCCAGCCTCTCTATTTAGGGGGGGGGGGCGATAATATTACAAAAGTACAGTAGAACAAGCGAAAGCAAGTTGTCGACGAGAGGGGGGGGGGGGGAGACACCGGCAATATTCCCATTTCTAGTGTAAATGCAGAGTCGGGTCTATTTTTCTGAATTTGAAGCTCTTGAAGAGGTGAGGGGGTGATCACAAGAAAAAACAGGTTGCCAATAGGGGAGAGGATGCGAGCAGCATACACATTCCTAGTATAAGAGGTGGAATCGGATCTATTTTCCTGAACTCCAAGCTCTGAGGGGGGGGGGCTATCGCAAGAAAAATAAATTGACACCGGCAATATTCCCATTTCTAGTGTAAATGCAGAGTCGGGTCTATTTTTCTGAATTTGAAGCTCTTGAAGAGGTGAGGGGGCGATCACAAGAAAAAACAGGTTGCCAATAGGGGAGAGGATGCGAGCAGCATACACATTCCTAGTATAAGAGGCTGAATCGGATCTATTTTCCTGAACTCCAAGCTCTGAGGGGGGGGGGGCTATCGCAAGAAAAATAAATTGTCAACGGGGCGGAGTGCCAGCAGCATACACATTCCTAATAAAACTATTACCGAAACTTACAACGTACCTGATTCAGTGCCGCAGATAACTGAGGACTGCCGTAAATCTAATTTTATTTAATTATATTTAAATATTATAAGGTTTTATAAATTTACTGCAACAACAAAATTTCTGATACTTCAATTTGATTTCTGTCACACTTTACAGTGTGTCTTTAGTGATTTATCTTGTTTGTGTTTGTTTCTATATATTATTTGAGATTAGTGAGATACCCAAAATATATGGCTTCCACATCTATATTTATTCCAAAATCGTTAAACCAGGGCATTTCTCCTCAACTAAAAACTTATTACGAGGAATGTTTATGAAGCCTTAATCTTAATATATCTAGACAATAATGTTAAAAACTCTATTGAGATGTGTTTCAACATGACAGGTGTTGGAAAATCTACTATGTATCGAATACTGAAGGAGAAGAGTACGACTGGAATTGTTAGTACTTCCAAGCCACATTCGATCATAGGCAGACGAAAAACCTCGTTGGAAGAAGAGATGAAAACTGCAATAAAATGAGTTGTACATACATTTTATTATGAGTAGCAGATCCCAACTGTCGACAAAATTCTAACTAAAATCAATGAAGATCGGGATTTACCTGAAATTAAAAGAACTGAGCTCTGGAAATTGCTCAGAGAACGTAATTTTTGCTGGGAAAAAACAGATAGGAAATCTGTTCTTATAGATCGTCCGGAAAATGTCCGTTGGAGAAGGAAATATCTCTCTCAAGTAAAAGTAGAGTTGTTAGAAATAATACAACTTACAAAATTAGTAATTTAACTGAAATTTTGAAAGATTTTTTTGAATAAAGTTACTGCAGAAAATTGGGAAAAATCTATATAATAAAAGAATATAAGAAAATGGGGAAACTCGATCTCATGATCGGTTAGATAGAGAACCAATTGTAATTAATTTGAGCGAAGGTAGTTTTACCGACTTTAATTACGAATTAGATATGTAATGTTTACCAGCGTAAACACAATTCATTATTTAAATTTTCTGTAACATATAAAAATTAATTACATTTGAAGCCCTTTTTAGTGTTTAATTGTAATTCTGCAGATGATTTAAGAAATAAATAAACTGAAACGTCAAATGCCCTAAAAATGTTTTTAACTAATAATAAAATGCCCGATAGCCCCAAAAAAATTTAATATTATATGGACAAATTTATTTTATTATATATGTTTTCTTGTATTTGTGACAATGGGTATTTTGTAAGTATTTAAATTATAATTTAGAATTTTTTGAGAGAAAAAGGCTACGTTTTAGTCTGAATGTGCCTAAAACGGTTCCTATGCCAAAATTAAAAATAATAAAAATACAGTTGTGATTTGTGTCAAATATGTCAAAATTATCTATATTTTCTAATGTATGTGAATTAATAAGCAATCGTAAGAAATAAAATAATACTATAAAAACTTTTTATTTTTAGTTTATTACCGAAATAATATTCTATGCCATAAATACTTAGTGATAATAAACCTCTTTCCGACGCCTATGACAAGAATTAAAATCCTTTTTAACATTTCACACATCCAAATATCTATTGTTATCCAACCCAAATAGTCCATTATTATAGAATGGTATATTTGATTATAAAATTTCTAATCGATTCACACACAGGTAGTTTGCGAAGAAAAAAAGAGTAAAAAAATGATTTATTACTCTCTCTAGTTCTTGAATAAACTATAGTATAAGAGGCAAAATCGGGTCTATTTTCAGAACTCACAGCTCTTGGGAGGGGGGGGGGGGAGCGATCGCCCCCTCTTGGATCCGCGCCAGTATATATACAGGGTTACTGGTAATTCGATACATTTAGAGTTAAAGAATATATTTAGTCCTAATATGGATTATACAAAACACAATAGATTTTAAGATATATTTCGATGTTCAGTTTTTTTTTTACAAATATAATAAAATAATGTAAAAAAAAACCTTTTAAAAATACCTTAAACAAAAGGCCAAACGTCAAAATGCGTTGTTTTTTTATCATTCACTTATGAACCTAACCACAAGAATATAAAAAAAACATACATGCATCTATATATATATATATATATATATATATATATATATATATATATATATATATATATATATATATATATATATATATACTTATACTAGGTCCGCTCTTGAATATTATGAATGGGTATTGAGTTTTACAGCACCAACAAAACCAAACCATCCTTATATTTGCAGAAAACAAACTATTTGTATTTTTGCTTTAACTGCATGAAAGGGAATATAGGCAACTTGTTAAATGGATAAAAACACCTGGTTATCATTTTATTGCTAACGTGTTGCTTCTCTAATTTCCAGTATAAGAATATGATGAATCTTATTCGAGCATACTGTATATTTTAATATAACTTTTAGACGTTTGTCTCTGTTATACCTATGTTCTCATTATTCCAGTCTTAAACCTGCGTTGGGCACTAAACATAAACTATCCTAAACAGTCCCAAACTTTCGAAGACACGTCTTTTGTTAAAGGTAAATAATTTTACATATTTTGGGTATACCAGGATCCCTTTATTGTGTCTTTGAAGTTCTAAATTTTTTTATTACACCTTAAACGTAATATGAATATTATTTAAATTTAAGTTTTGTGGAAAAAGCATGCCCTTTTCCTTTTGAGGCTAAATTTTAACAATAACCAAATTCAAAGGGTATAAACGAGTACATTTTTTTTTAAATAAACCAACTTCAAAAAATATTTTTACAGGATCCCGTTCAGAGAATTTTCTACAATGTACTGAAGAGTGTATTAAAATATGTGGCTCATGTCCATAATTACGTTTAACAAACATAGAAATAAAATTTATATACACTTCGAACTAATAACAGCTTTTTTGAAATCGGTTAAAAACCACTAAAATGAATTCGACTGTGCAAAAAAGTGAAATAAATATAAAATGTGTAACAATACTTATTTAAATAAAAATAGCTAGTAACACAAGTACTTTAATAAAATTTTTGGTTTAAAAATTTCAATTTCATATAAAAATTTATAGTTATTTTTAACTTTTTAGGGCACTTTTGGAATTTTATGATATTCAAAAATTATTTGAACTAGGTACTAATCGAAATTGGTGTACCTTCCTGTCCAAGGTGGCAAAAAGTACCCATTTTATCCCATCCTAAAATAAACCCAACCAAAAATTTTTTTGATTCTTAGAGTTCTCCAAATATCAGTGAAATTATGTCAAGCAAATATTTAGTCTGTCATAGTAAATCCACTATCTAAAATTTTAAATTAATTTTAGATTGGTAATATAGGCCCTAAAACCTTCCAATATCGATATTTAAGAACTTGAGATGCAAATTTCTTGGTATATTTTATACTGCGTAATTAATTTGTATACGCCTCAAGAACCCCGCAATTTCAATTTTAGACAATATCAGAAAATTTAAAATTTCAATTTCTCATATTGTATCTTATCAACCTAATAGTTGTAAAAAATAACCTTAATATTCATAATACACTCGACCCCTAGAACCCCCTAATATCAAAACTGAAGAAAATGCGAATAAGGTAAAATTTTCAACCAACCATATTGAATTTCAAAAAAATAATTTTAACGTCTTACTCTAATCTAAATCTTTACCCTTCAAAGCCCCCTAGCACCAATTTTGGATGAAATCCGGAAACTTAAAATTTCTAGACCGTCATATTGCATCTGACATATTAGATTTTCTTAAAATAAATTTATATTCGCAATTTTCATCCTCAAAAACGATTCAATCCCACCTTTGAACAAAATCGAAGAATGTAAAATTTTTAGTCCGCTATATTGGATTCGCCATATTGAATCCTGAAAAAATACTTTTAAACTTATAATTTACACCCTCAAGAACCCCCTATATCAGTTTTGGAGAACATCAAAAAACGTAAAATTTTTAGGACGCCATACTGAATCCGCCAGATTGAGTTTTTCAAAAAATATCTTAAATTCGTAATTAACACGAACAAAAATCCTCCAGTACTGATTTTAGACAAAATAGAGAGATGTAGAATTTTTAATCCGCCATCTTGGATCCGCCATATTTAATTTTTTTTAAATAGTTTCAGATTCCTAACTTGCGATTCCAAAAACTCCCTCATATCAATTTTGAAAATAATCTGACAAAATTAATTTTTTATAAGCCATATTGAATACTCCATATTAAATTTTTTAAAAATAATTTCAGACTCGTTATGTCGAAAATCGGACAAAATTAATTTTTTCGTCTTCCATATTGGATCCGTTATATAATTATTAATTTTAAATTTTTAAAAAATAAATTCAGATTCGTTATATGCGATGCCAAAAACTCCCCCACATATTTTCCTTCCTACGATATAAAGCATTAAGCGTGATACTTGATTTTCAAAGTTAATAAACTTTTTGGTTAATAAGTAAATGTGATCTTTAAATAATCGAGAAGCTGTATATAATTTTTCAGTACGTACCCATTATTCTATCTCACATAGTTGAGAGTTTTCTTTGTATGATATTTTCTCGCAAAAAAATACATTTATTACTATTTATCACATAACTACTAAAGTGCTTCGTTGATAATTGCATTGATGTTGATTCTTGACTACGCTTAACTTTTTTACATTTGTCAATGTTATCTTCATTTAAATCACTATTTACTCTTTTTAGATTTTAATTTTTAACTTTTAAGCTATCTAAGGTTTTATGTATATATTTTTTCTAGCATTCATTGGTCATGTGGTAACTGAACAAATCTAAAAATTACATCAATCGCATTAAATAATCACATCTTATATTGAAATAATATTTATTTCATGTTGTTTGAAACTAAATAAAATATTTGAATTCTAGAATTGTATTCATAAAGTTGGTTATAAAGTAATAATGTTTCGATGCAAATCGGTAACGTAGCATATTCAACACCTACCTTGGTCTGTACTCGTTTAATTTATGCAATTTTCTATTTTCCTGACAAATAATGCGCAAATCAAGGTTAAAAATATAATCTTTCTCGAATTTACTCATATTGCTACCCTCAACAACTTATCTATTTCGAAGCAAAGTCTCGACAGGGCGCAGGAATGAAAGTACAGGCAGTAGCGTCATTAACAAATTGGAACCTGGTTAGTTATTAGCTCGCGAAGCCATTAATGTGATCATAATTGTTCTAATCGTTTAATCTCAGGTTAAAAATAATATCTAATTGATGTGCTATTGATAGAATGTGTTCAATATACTTAAAACAGTGCAATATTATATTTTATTCTTTACACCACAATTTAAAGAGGGATTGTAATTATTATACAGAACAGATATCAACCTGCTCGCTCTCCAATATAGTTATAAAAACTGAAGTTCCTTATGCTAACGCATTATTTATTTTATGACTCTATGATTATAAATAGTAAATAAAAATGGATATTTATTAAAATGTATTTAAAGCATTAATGCCACGATCAGCAAAATCTATAATGAATTATGTGCACTAGGTGAGAGCCTGCAGGTAGACTTCCACTTCCCTTTACATACGCCGGTTTATATATTATAATTTGTTATATTTGTTTGTAGCGTTAAAAAGCATAAAAACATTACATTTCCGCAATACGATTAATCCCGGATTGTAGTTCTTGACTTGGTGCGGAATTTGAAAATATTTAGTTAATCAAAAGTTATTCATGTTGAAAAGGAGCAAAAAATGTCGTTTTTCAAATGATTAACGATTTTTAACTCAAAAACTAGGCGTCGGAAGGAATGGTGGAGCCATGTATATTGATCGGCTATGAAAACCTACTGGGCTCCCAGACTAATATTTTTTGGGTTGAATTTTATTCTTTTATTTTTTTGTAATATAAGTGCTTAATAGTCCCTGCTCTTAAAATAAATGAATAATTATATATCTTACCTGAAAAAATATCTCTATAAGTCCAGATTGATAAAGTATAATATTATGTAAGTTTTTGCTTACGTACATCAGACAAGATATATATTGTTTTCCTCGCCTCGCTGGGATTTCAATCGAACTCAAATATATGTATATAAGATGAAAGGCAAATGTTAAATGATTCGGAAGGTTTAATGTAAATATCCAGATTTAAGCGATAAAAATAATTGTGTGTAGGAACGGTGAAAAGCATTTAAGTCTATTTTGTAACTCATTTGTCTTTTAATTACGGTTGAACTATACAAGGCGTGAATGATAAATTAAAAATGCATATCGAAAATGTTTGCTATTAATTTGTAAAGCTCTTGTAACAATCACTAAATTTTTTAATCCACTTTTTATGGAAATTTAAATAAAATATTATTGATTTAAATATAAACAGATAGATTAAAACTCATAACCTATAAAATATACTGTTAAGATGATTTTACATCTTTTATTTTGCGTACAGATTAAAATTTCATTCTGTAGACACCAGAAAAAGCTTACTATACTATTATTAATTTTGCTGAAGTTTATGGTACTGTAAGATTTTTTTACTATGGGACGTCAAAGTAAGTAAATCAAAGCTTTGAAAGCTACTGCATAATTTATCACTTTGAGAAGGCACTCAGTTGTCCTAAGTGAACACAAAAACGAATACAGAATAAGAAACAAAGTTAGACAGGGTTCAAGAAAGAGGTTAGTTTTATGAAAAATTGAAGAGAATTCCAAAAAGTGAGCGCAAAAACTAGCCATGGTGGAAAAATATGTAAACAAAATTGCTACTGCTCAAATGATTTGAAATATATAGAAGCATAAATTATGTAGCCTGGTAGCTAGAAGAAAATCACCACAAAGGTCAATATGCGGAAATATTTGTAATTTGCTGATAAGTACTTGTGCGTTTTAGCAAGAAGTAATTTTTAGTGATAAAAACGAATTCAACATTTTCCGTTCACACGGACATGTAGTATAAAAAAAGACCAATGATTCATTAAAGGAAAAGACTTGCCAAATACTTTAAAGCACGAGGCAGGCACCATGATGGTTTGTTAGATAAAATACTATACTGTAAAAAGGAAATACATTAAATTTAATGTAAATGTGCTGGAAGAAAATTTGACAAACGTTTATTAAATGCAATTAATGTAAAGTATTAAATTTAATAATTTGTATTAAATTAATTTATTCCATTAAATTTAACGTAATCATGCAGTAAATTTAAAGTCTAATCATTACTTTTTAAGGTGACCATCTACATTAAACATACTGCCAGTGTTCATTGAATTTGAGATTTGTTATCACATATTTATTGCACCAACATTAATAGTAGTTCAAAAAATCGGAAACTACCAGGAAAAGGTGGACCGTCATCTACACCAGTTTTGAACTCATTGGTTCCTGTTAGTACGGGGCAGACATGTACACCTCACCATAAGAAAATTAAGTCCTTTAAGCAACTTAGATCATACTAAAAAAAATTTAATACAAGTTGCACCATCTCCCGGAATCTCATGAATATATTGAATAATAATGTAAATTCCTTTAGTATTAGAGTATATGTGAATTCATTTTAAGTTGAATTATCTTTTCAGTTATTTTATTGAGATTTAAGATACCGTTTAATCAAATTTAATGTACAACGAACTGATATTTGTATGAATTGCTGTAAATTCAAAGTAAATATAAATTATTCACGATTTTTGATATAAAATCATTAAATTTAATGTAGAACATTGTTGTGTTAAATTTAAGGTTATTTTTAACAGCGTTTTTCGTAAAAGGCATAGTGGATCGGGATATGTATCTGGATATTTTTAAAACTATCTAAAACAGGCGTTAAAATAATTACAGGTGAATCCGCTAAGAGGATCTAAGACTTAGACCTAATCTAGTTTTTGTGGAAGTTAGATCTTCTAGTTGGCTAGTTTTGTGTGGCTTATGATATTATTATAAGTTACTGAAATATATCAGAACATAAACGCTTATATAGAAAAATTAAAAAAAAACGTTGGAAGTGGTAAGAGAAATAGTTGTCTCCTGAAAATAAACAAAGAAATGTGTTTTTGCTTTTAAGAGAATATATATAGTTTTGTTGTTATTAAGAAGATACGAGTATATTTTGTCTAAATTATATTATTGTTGATTTGCCTAAGGTTGTTTATGCCAGTTCTTTCATTTACGGTATGTGTTTCTTTTTTAATAGCTATCATTTCTTGTATTATTAATTTCTGATAATTTCTGTTCTTGTCAACTATTTTAGTTTCTCCGAAGTTAAACTATTGCTTTTCATTCTTTTCAAGCCTTGTGAATGCTATAGTAGCATTTCTGGTAAATTTATGTTTATTTAACAGATTTTTTAATAACTGGCTTGCCATTCCTGTATATTTTTAGGACAGTTTGACACACGCCACTGAACATACAATATTTTAGGTTTCCATTGTTGGTATTTTGTTTTTTAAATCTGGTAGAGGTTAAGTTTAATTGATTGTAACTCTTGTGGCATGCAACAATATTGTATTTTAATAAGACATATCGTTTTTTTTGTTAGTAACTTTTGTTTCGGTTCTTAGCTTGGAATAGTACTCATAATTTCTTTGATATTTTTCTCATTAAAGTTATTTTGTTTCTTTTACTTTCCTTATAGTCAAGGATCTGAAGGTAAAAGACGTTAATACAATGGTTTTATCAATCAAGCAAACAATTCCACTTATTTCTTGTTTTTTTTTTAAATGGTTTGGAAAGCTGTTACAGTATCTTTCCGACCAGATTTTTGGTGTACAAGAATTATATCTAGAAAGTTGATTATCCCGCTTACCTCAGATTCTGAAGTAAATTTTTCTTTGTTATGGAAATTTTTAAATTATTGTATGACGTTATTTAATTTGTTATTAGGAATTACCATTAAACAATAGTCTACAAAATGTTTAAAGAAGATTAAATCGAAATTCTATGACAGTTTGGGAATAGTTAATAAAATAAGTGAACCTACTGCATAACCATCAATTTGTAAAATTTATTGTCTTAATTGAAAGTGGTATGTGGATTTTGTTAAATTTACGGTTTCTATAAGATTATTTTTGAACAAAGTGTTGTAGTTTTTTTAGCTCTTCCCTATTTCAGGTAATATCATTTTAACAATATCGTTTGGTATGTTTATATTACGTTCAGGGGGACAAGTTTATAATTTGGTGTAACACGTACACTCTCTGTGAACTTTTCAAAAAAACTAATCTTAAATATGAAAGTTGTTTTTCCCAGTAACGTTTGAGATAAATCAACAGTATGCAGGAAGCGATAGGTCGTAATGGAATGTCTGAATTTTGAAGTTTAAGTATAATTTTATATTTTTAAAGAGATAGCATTTTGAAATAAAAGAGTTTCCTTGAAAGTATTTTCAATGTAACTTTATTACAATGGGGTTAAAAATTTAAAAAACTAAAAAAAATTGTTGGTAGCGTTTTTCATGACAACTGAATGAAATTTCTTTACCCTTTTACTCTCTTTTATAAATCTTTCACCCATTCATGTAACCCTATTTTAAAGACTAATTAAAACCCAAATGCATGAAATAAATTATTGTTATAATAAAATTAAAATAACTTTAAAAATTTCCAATACAAATAAGGAACATATTACCAATTTTAATTAATTTATTAATTATCGTACGTTTAGTTGTTCACATATCCATCCATTTAGAATTAATTTTAAATAACCCCTTTAACTATTACAGATCTGAATATAAAAAATTATAAGTAAACAATTAAATCTACAATTCTTAAAGATTTTTTAAATTTGGATAATGTAAAGTTAAAAATAAAAGGATCTGTTCTGGTGAAAATTTCAAACCAGCACAACAACTTCTTTAATTTACTGGAAAATAGTTAAAAAGAAGAACGGATAACCAAGATTGGGTGAAAAATCAAGTCAATTCATTTCGTTAACACTAAATAATCATTAAACTAAATATAAGATAAAATTTAATTTACAATTTTTTGTACTTAAAATGGTTATAAGAGCTTGTTTTATTACATGGCTTAATCTTTAACTCTATTTATTTCAGCAAAAATTTAACTGTCAGCAGCGAACATTTTATTATAATATGATATTATAGAAGTAAATTCCATTTAATAATACTTAAACTTTTTAAAGAACAATTTTTTAAGATTTTCATAATTCATATAACAGGTCATTAGAATAAAAACAAAAATAAATTTAATTAATAATCATTAAAACTAATGATTTTTAATTTAAATTGTTTACAATAAATATTTTTATCTCAACTAAATATTAAGTCAATTTTGCAACGTAACAAAACATCAATAAATCTATTAAAAACAAAAAGTTATAATTACTCATCTAAAATAACAGTTTATTAAAATTGTTTATAACTTACATATTAATTTATATCAGCAAAATTTCAAAATATTTTCCTTAATTCCCACTTGAGATAAAGTCTATCTAATCTATTTTACTACCTCATGTTAACAGGTTGTTTTTTATTCATTTAAACAATTCAGAAAACTTAAGAAGCGCGCGATCTTTGAAGCCGGGACTGATACAGCTTGCGGCAGCTGAAGCTCTCTTTTGAGTTTCGAAAGCTACTACACCAGACTTCAAGCTTTTGGAGGTTTTACTCGAAAAGCGAGCGCTTATGGCCAGGCGCATTAAACCATGTGGGTGAAGCGTTTCAAACTGGAAAAATAATTGAAAAAGCAGTTAAGGAGAATTGGTGTTTCTGATATGTGTTTGCTTAAGAGTTATTGAGTACCATCGAAATTTGAGGAGAAACGAAGTTTCATTTTTAAATGGACATTTTTATTTAAAAAAATAATATGCTTTTTTTTATTAAAAGCTTAGCAAACTTCCCACGTTACTCACTAACTAAAAATTGAGAAGTCAAGAAAACAAACAAGTAAATTATTTCATATACACTGTCTGACAAAAGGAGAGCAAGAATTTTGAAAGGTTTACAAGTCTCGAGATTTTAGTATATAAGATACATTTCAGTACAATGTGTTTTAAAATATAAAAGTAGGCTGAGGTAATGCAGTCAAAATAGATATTTAACCTGGAAATAAGTCGCATAGAGCTGAAAATTAGTCTTAAATGCACTACTAGAAATAAAATATCCAAAGGCCCCACCGATCCTGTCTGTTAAAATTTTTATTCAAAGGCATATGTCTCGTAAATGGTTAGTGATATCTTAAAAATAGATCAGACAAAGTTGTAGACCGTACTCTATAAAAATTGATCCAATACTTTTTTCCCTCTAAATCACTATTCCTCAGGTATCGCGATTTCAAACATCAAAATTGCTAATATGCACTCTTACGCATGCTGTCTGTGTGTGACTCACACACTAAAATACATACAAATTCTATGGTTCTGAGTGAATATAGAGTCAGTCCCTAATTCCGTTCGCCGGTATAACGTTGAATTGCTTTTATGAGTAAAATGACTTGCCAATTATTTTAGAATTTTAAATTAAAGCTTGGCAGCAAAGTACTCTCTCTTTTAACTATGAATATCACCATAAAAGTTCATGATGAGAAGGTATCTATAGACTCTGTATTATTATTTTAACGCATGGGATTTACTAAGATATTTCAGGATATACTTGAAAGATTCTTCGAATATGAATTAGCTCCTTACCCATTATTATTCTTTGATACAACTAGAATGCGTAAAACACAGAATATTGAAATTGACAATACCTGTGTTGTGTGGGATCGAGAAGAAACATTGAATGGTATATTTGATAAAAACATTCAGTATGTATATAAACATTTTGGTCATGGAGTGACTATAGTATTTGATGATTATACTGATTATAATAAAAATATTAAAGCTGCAGAACAACGTCGTTTTACTATAAAAACATATTTATCCTCTGATGTCATTTTTGATCGATTTATGACAGTTCCAATAAACCAATAATACTCACAAGTCTGGCTTCATTTCATTGTTATGTGAAAAATTTACAGCTGCAAAGATTTTAGTGAAACAAGCTGATAATGATGCTGATGTCCTCATTTATTTGTTGTTATTGTCTTCCTCTAATATCTTATTCTGCTTATCATCAGTTATATCGTGTATATTATCAAGTTCAAGTGTGGCTAGGTAATCAACTGGACCCAGAAAAGTGGGGTTGGAAATTAATAGATAACAGTTTGGAGTCTAATCAAACTTCACTCCCACTTGCTCCAGAACGGCTACTTAACACATTTTTTTGTAATCGCAAGGGCTGCAATAAAAATTGTGGCTGTAAAAAATCGGATCACTTTGTTCACCAATAAATACTACTTGTCAAGGACAGCCTTGGTCCAGTGTCGAACCAAATAAAATAAATAAGAGTCCTTATGATATCACTGATGCATCTTTATTCTTAAAACAATCTACAGAAATCCAGCCAGAAGAGAAAGAACAAAAAGAAGATGAATACATTATTGCTGATATAGGACTCGAAGATTATCAGTCAGACTAAAATATACCCAAAATCAACAATGATTCGTTACACTTTAATCATTACAAATAGTATCATTTTTTCAATCAATAGAATACTGTCTAATAAATTGGAGGTGTGGAAATGTGTACGTATTATGTAGAATACAACTTCTCCTTTTTTGAAATTGTGATATATCAGGAACGGTGACTTGTAGGAAAAAAGTATTAGACAATTTTTGGAGAAAATTGCACGATCTTTAAGTTTTGTTCGGCATATTTTCACGATAACACTTGTCGTATTCTATATAAAGCTATGCAAAAAGCGGTGCTACTTGAGATCGCTCAAACTATCAGGAAATTAATAGGAAATGCAAAGAAAAATATTATTGCCTAGTCTTTAATTGTAATAATATGTTTATTGCTTCTAATAGAAAGAAAATACATACACTTCCTTAGCCTTGCAAAATATACAATTCCCTTGGAAAAAAAGGCTGATTTTCAGTATTCTGCCAGATACTAGGGAATGTTGAGGCCTACATAAACTGAATTGCACAATTTTAATAATTACACCAAATAAATATACTTTCGCTTTAATACACTAATTGCATTTAAAAAAAGTATCACAACTCTCACTATATTTTTCATAAAAAATCAATCTTTTGGGATAAAATTTTTCAGGCACATGCTTTCAACTAACTCAAAAACAGACCTGCAACGAAATTGCAAGAAAAAACTAAGAATGCCAATAACTATTAAAAACACTAACATAATGTATGCCAGGCACGCCCATGAACAGTTTTTTTCTAAAAAAAAAGAACTTTCTTTCTAATGTATTTACCTTGTATGTATCGTAAACTTATTCTGAATTTTTATAATATTGTTAGATGTTTATGAGTAAACCAAAATAGATTGAAAAAAACTTATATCAAACCTTTTACCTTATGTAGGATGCCTTTTTTTCTCTACATCAGCACGTAGGTATTAAATTATGTGGGAGAAATGTTGAAACTACAAAAATAATTGACAACGAAATGTGGAGAAATTGGCCTCTTTGATATGTATTTACCTGGAATAATTTTGAGCATTATTGCAATTTGGAACGATCATTTCGCCTTCCTTATAAAAGATATTTATTCAGAAAAGAAGATGTAGTTTTAAAACAGCGCGAACAACACAATATGTACTTGTATTGTTATTTTATGGAGACCATGGGTAATTAAAAAAAAAAAAAATGTTTTTGTACGTGTAGTAATTAAGAATGATAAAAATATTTATTCTTTCATTACACTCAAATTATTTAAATCACTTCGTAATTTAAGTTACTTAGTAATTTAAGTAATTAATCAAATTATGGATGGGAACATGTGATGTGAGTATCAATCCGGGAATATATTTGTTAGTTTGTTTCGTTTGTTGTAGAAACTTGCAGACGTTTCGCAAAAATCTCGTTTGGTATCTTCTGTGCTTGTTGGTTGTAGATATGAGGAGATTTATTGTGTCGCGTACTCTATACGCGGTCATAAATTGTACTTATTGGTTGATGTTGGCTTCGTCCTCCTCTGCTTCGAGTACTGTTGGTAGTATCAGTCTAGGCTTAGATGCCATGGAGGTGTACGCTTGAAGAGAGTTTTCCAGGTACAGAGAAGAATAAGGCTGGATTCTCACTATACGGTCGCTCTAGATACGTTCTCGGTCCGGTAAAATATTCTTACAGAAGAAACAATATACCTATTTATATTATCGGTTTCGTGGAGATTTCGATATCGTAAACTTTTTTTCATTTAAAAAATATTTTATCGAGCCCAAGTGTTTAGAGTGCCGTTTTTTTTTCAATTTCAATGAACTTGCGAATCATTCTTGCATTGTAATGTTCTATGTTAGCGATTTGCTGGCAGTCGTCAAAATCAATTTTGTGTATTGTCTCAAACTAATGTTGAAAAAGAGCTGATGTTCTCCGTTTATTTCTTTTCGCCTTGCCGATATTCTTTTATTAGTTTGGTCTGTGTATGTTTTACTGCAGGTGCTGCGTGCGATCTTATATACGCCTTGGTTTCCCATATCGATTTTGTCCTTTGGGTTTCTTAGAGACGAGCTTATTGTTTTGTGTTGTTTATAGACTTTAGATATGTCATGTTTTCTGAGAAATCTACCGATTCAATCTGTTGTGTCTTTTATGTGTGTGCAAAGAGAGCATTTTCTAACTCACGATGTGGACCTCACCAAACATTGCCTTAAGAAAGCATATTTCTTATTTGACGGCCATATAGACAGATAGATGGCGCTGTCACGGACTCATTACTATCTTCAGCTGTTGCAAATCTATTGATGACTATTTCCAAACTAAAGTTTTTGAAGAATTCTACCACAGATTCAACCTCGGGTGTCGCTACGTAGATGATGGTAAAAAACAATTGAACTACTTTGTTTATTTTCTTAATTCTATCCATTCGAAGATACAGTTTACTCTGGAACTTGAAAAAAATAATCTCCCGTTCCTGGACGTTCTAGTAACAAAGTGCATGGACACCTACAACTTATAGTATATCCAAAAATCCACTCACATGTACAGATACCTCGCTGATTCTCACCATTATCCCTCACAAATACAGAGAGTAGTCAACGTTCTAATATCAAGATTCCTTCGTCTAAGCGACAACCAAAGGAAAATACGGCACCACAGACAGAATCATAGATAACATGTCTATAGCTAACAAATCAAACAAAACAATAGGTTCGTCTTTAAAAAATCCAAAGGGTAAACTCAACATGGAAAACTGATGAGCTGAATAAGAGAGAAGATGCACTTATTCTTCCATCTACCTGGAAATTTCTCCTTAAGCGAGACTATTATATTAGCATGGTGCCTGAGCCTAGACTGATACCATTAATGGGGTCGAAATGGAGGCGGAGCTGACATCAATCAATAGATACGGTCTGCGACCAAGTATAAAGCACACTACAGGTTGCATCTCCTCATTTAATTTACAACCAGCAACCACAAACTGCGACGGAATCTGAATGAGTGTTCAACATGCTTTTTGTCCATTTTATTTTTTTTATAGCTTCATTTTTATAAGCTAATCAGGATACCTACTAGGAATCAAACTATTTGATAAAACTGTTTTAAACTATAAAAATAATTGACAACGAAATTGGAAGATTTGGTATTTTTGATATGTGTTTATTTGAGATAATATTAAGTATCATTGTAATTTGGACCAAGAGTTTCGCCTTTTAAAAAACAGGTATATTTTTAAAAAGCTCATACTACACGGTACATGTATATTTGCGCTGTTATTTTATTAATACCAAATAATTAAAAGTGAAGTAAATAATCAATTAATTGGTAATAGAAAGAAAATTAAATGTTTTTATAAGTATTCTTCATTACATTGCAAAAATAATTATTTTTTTTGTGTATTGTGTATACATCTACTCATTTGTTTAAGGATACATTAACTCGAATACTTATTAAATCCCCTATTTTCTTTAAAAACTACCCTATTTTTGAATGTCGTCATCTCTATTTTATTTTTTTTTGTATAATTTACTTAAATAAAAAATCCTTCTTCCAGAAGTTTCAATATAAACTCAAATATCGAATTTCTCGCCATTTTCATAGCCAACTGAGGAAATCAGCAAATTTGTTAGTTTTTTTTTTAACTAAAACATAGATATTTACGAAAATGTCGGATTACAGCTTGGAAGAACATTTATTACTAGTGAAAACTAATTAAAATAATAATAATTCGCAAGTTATCTTGAAATAAACCTAAAAGTCAACCTTAAGAATACCAATATATTTCTTTAAATTTCCAATTACTTTTCTCTTTAGAATTTTTCTTCATAACTTTTATTTTCTTAGTTATTCAGGTATATCTATAATTTTTCCTCACCCTGTACATTTGTTTATAAAAGTGCTAGGTAAACAAGTAAAGCTACAATTATTAAATTAGTTGACAACAAAATTATTAATTTTTAGTCAGTTTAGTTAAAAGATAATAATTTATTTTACGTATTGTCATCGCAAGTTTAACTCTAATATTTGTAGTTTGAAAGTTGATTTATGAAAAAAAGTACGGGAAAGATATATCCTTTATTAGAATTTTAGAGATAGAAGAATATATGGGGTCAATTTATATCTATTTTATTTGGAATGTTTTATTTGATTAAGATAATTTAAGTACGTTAATATGATCACATAGTTGGTGGAGGAAAAACTTATATATACACACATAGGTCTGTCACTGGTATCTGTAGTGGTTCCGGCAGATGGTAATTTTATTGAGGTACATAGGTATTAATTTCTTAGTTTTTAGTAATTCATGAACTCTATTATAACTAATATTTCCTTATATATATATATATATATATATATATATATATATATATATGATTTATTGAATTTTTAAGATATTTTTTTCGACAGGAAACTAAAATACAATTAGCATATTTTTCTATTCTTTTGCCGTGAAAGTTATATCAAGAGCCGTACAAATTTCTTATTTGTATACAAATATCCATCGTCAAAATTTATTGCATGTTTCGCTAAAAATTACAACTATTTTTAAATTTGTAATAAGTAAACCGAGTGTTGAGATACCTAATCTTTGGCAACCACTACTTTGTAACATCAAATCATTGAGGTGTGTACAGTGAAGCGAAACTTTGCGCTTCAGTGGACACAGTCCCTATATAAGCTCGTAGTCTTAAGACAAAACATTCAGTTTATACTTGATAACGATTAGAGATAGAACCTAATCGAAACGTTGTAACAATAAATAAAAATAAAGACAATGCAAGTCCGACAACCATATTTTAGTCAATCTCCAACATTGTCTACAACCTTCAAACAAACCTTAATATATTTGATAACTACCACAAGTATATATATATATATATATATATATATATATATATATATATATATATATATAATATTTTGTATTTTTAAAGGAGAATATAAATAGTACTTAAAATGGCACCGAAATATAAACTAATCTACTTTGATGCTCAAGCAGCTGCTGAACATATAAGGTTTATTTTTTCTTTTGCCAATCAAGAATTTGAGGATGTAAGAATAAAACGGGAAGATTGGCCAGCTATAAAACCAGGTAAGTTTCAAATAATGTGTTCCATAGGCACAAAAATTTAAGTCGTTACAGTTACAAAATTCTCAAGACTCTGTTTTAAATAGGTAATATGTTTTTAAATCCCTTCTTGTCAGCTGATTGCAATGTTATTCTTTTAATTTAATTTTCGGATACAATTTACTTGTCAATATTCACTTCATTGGATAAAGTGTAATACTCCAGTCTGTCTAAAAAAGGCGAAAAATTTATTACAGATATCTGACGATTTTAAATTATAGAGAGGGTCTAGTAAATGATAAATACGTAAAGAGGTACTATCAGATTGGCTCTGTTTTTTTTATAAACAACGGCCAAAATGGCAGAAATTTGATTTTATGCGTAGAATTTTCCAATGACATTTTAGATAAAAGTAGTCTTAATAAAAGTTGCGAGTATTGAGAAGACCTTCAATATCATATTCTGTACGTCAAAATCGGCAAACAATTTATCGAGATAATGGCGAAAAAACTTAAAAATGTCAGTCACTTTTATAATAACGGCCGAAAGTGGCCTTTAACATCTTGATAATGAAGCTATTATGAGTCTTTATAAGTTTGTGAAAGTTCAGCCAGATCTATTGAATAGTTTATTAGTAATGTCAATTGTTTTATAAAAAGACTAAAAGTTTAAACAATTGTTGCTCAGAAAATAATGCTTCTAGAGACGCTTTTAAAAGTGATATGGATTCTTGAGAGGTCAAACTACAAGGAAAGTTAAAAAATTTTATATTTAGTACAAAATTGTTGTTAAAACAGTAAGTTAAATAAGAGATTATTTTTGCTTAGAGACAATTAGAATAAATTTGTTATTTTTCCTGGTACAGACTTTTCATTAGATAGACTCTAAAGATGGCTAGAAATCCCGGGTTTTGAAAAAATTGCACTGAGCCCAATAGGAGAGAAGATTGATTTTTTTTTTAAATCTATATTGTTTTTAAACATTAACAGCCAGATTCACTAAGAAGATTTAAGATTTAAACCCGATCTAGTTGCCATGAAATTTAAATCTTATAGTCGGTCAGTTTTGTTTCGCTTATACTATTGTCATAATTTATATTACATATGTCAACAAATAAACACTTATTTAGGGATATTAAGGATATGAACGTTGCGATAAAGCCTTGAAATTTGTAAGAGAAATAGTTGTATCCCGAAAATAAATAAAGTTTTTCATTTTTGCCGCTTTAATAATAAAACAAAATGATTTTTTTGTTCTAGTATTTTTAGGGTTTAAAACTTGTTTACATACATATATATATATATATATTTCTGTATTATTTTCTTGTGTATAAGTTTTTCCATTTAAAAATCAAAAGACAACAATCTGATGTTGACAGATAATGCTAATCACGTGACTACTATTTTTTTGGTTATTTTTCATTTCGATCAAAGCAGAAATTGATGTCAAAGTCAAGTCAAATTTCGAATAAAGCTAAAAAATGTCAATTTTCACGCGTTTTATAATTTTCCATGGTAATAAAAATTTGCCGGTTGCCATATTTTGTCGAGTTACCCCTGTTTTAAAAAATGAAGGCTTCTATTGGTCATAGAGCATTTTCCAAAGCCCGGGATTTTTAACCACTTTTACATTCTACCTAATAACAAGTCTGTACCATAAAAAATAATAAAGCCATTCTAATTGTTTATAAGTAAAAAAACTCCTCTTTTTTAACCCACTTTTTTAACAACAAACAATTTTGGAATAAATATATTATTTTTTTAATACTCCTTATGGTTTGATCCTTCAAGAATCTATTTCACTTTTAAAAGTACCTTTAGCAGCATTATCTCTTGAGGAATAATTGTTTAAACTTTTGATGCTTTTAAAAACAATTGACGGTATTCATAAAATATTCAACCGCTCTGCCTGAACTTTCGCACACTTATCAAGACCCATAATGGCCTCATCATCTAGGTGATATATGACACTTTTGGCCATTAGTGCAAAATATGTTAACATTTATAAAATAGTGCAAAAAAGGTTATTTTCGCCATTTTCTCGACAGTTTATCGATTTTGACGTATTAAAATGAAAATAAAGGTCTTTTCAATGTCTTCAACTTATATCAATACACCTTTTTTCTAAAGTGCCATCGGAAAATTCTACGAGCAGAAACTCGAATTTTCCTGTATTGGCAGTTGTTTATAAAAACACAGACCCGATCTGACAATACCTCTTACTGTATTTACCATTTACTAGGCTCCCCCTATGGTGTAAAACCTTGAGATATCTGTAATAAATTTTTCGGTGAAATGGATTTTTTTTCATTATAAGTGGAATGATGGTTACATAAAATCATCTTCACCAAATAAAAATTTGATAAGAATAAAATGTTTTATCTAGGTCTTTTGGACATAATTTGTTTGTAAAGTGAATTCTGAGAACAGCGTTATTAATATACATTATTTTTTCATTATCCAACATGATAAACAATCAAATCTGGCAATATAGCAATGGTCTTGTATAAAGAAGCTCGAAAATTCTAATAAATTTTTTAGTGCGGGACAGCTCCGAAGTAAATCAAAGTTTAATCCAATACTCTTCTGGTTGATTATTGTGTTTTCCAAATGTTATTCTCAGTTTATTGTATCTACTACAAACAATATATCTTGGGATTGCTAAGTGAGCGAGAAACTTCATAATTTACATTCCAATTTTATTTCCAAATATAAATTTCACTATATAAGAGTTACATTCACAAAATTCCTCCTTATTGATGTATAAATGAATAGATCATTGGTCGTTTGTTCTTATGTTATTTTTGCATTGAATTTTGATTTTAAATTTAGATAAAAAAAAATGTAGTGATTTTAAAATAACAGATTTTAATTATTTTTTGACTTATCAATCACATCTTTACTTCGTAGTTATAAAAGCAGATAATTCATTGCTGTGCAATATTCGACCAAAAATGTTTCTCTAAAATTAGTTTTAATATAAAAAGGTAATAGGATTTAGAATATACGTTTAGTAATGATAATAATGGTATAATTTTGCAAATTTTAAATTTAGATAATATATTTTAGCTACTCCTTTTGGCAAACTTCCATTACTAGAGGTTGATGGTAAACAAATCGCGCAAAGCAATGCTATTGCTAGATATCTTGCTAACCAATTTGGACTTACAGGAAAGAATGCATGGGAATCACTACAGTGCGACGTCATAGTAGATACTTTGAAAGATATAATTCAAAGTGAGTATATTCATTATATAATCATGAACTTTAGCTATTCTGATAATTATATATAGTTATTATGTAGACACACATATAATACCCTCCTGATGAATAATAATTATATTAAGTCGAAAGATAAGAAATATATTAAATGCTTAAATTAATAATATTACTTAATAAGGTTCTTACCCATGCTTCCACACTACCCTGTAAGTATGATGAAGACATGCATCTCAGGCATCTATTCTTAACTCGTTACTCCTTTCTAACTCTCACCCACATAATATACAATAGATCTATCTTGATTAGACATTCTACCAATATTTTAACTTTTATCTCTTCTGTCTTCTTTTCATAGCACTTTTATAATTTCATTTTTGTCACACTGGTTCATTGGCATAGGACACGCATGTCGACATTTGCATAAAATTAACAAATATAAAAAAGATATAAATGTAAACAACTAAATTCCTCAACTTATCAAATATCGATGAATTTCATTTTGTTAAACAAAAAATCCCATTTGATGCGGGCTTTACCGGTCACACTGTATATATTTTATAGGATTTACTCACCTACAATTTACTGATAACAACATCAAAATATCTCACTCCCAAAAGTCATGCATGAACAAACATTCACGAATTGACAACCTTCTTCTTTATTCGAAGTGGGTTCAAAGAACTATAAATGAATTATGTATACCGGTATCAATACAAGAAATATTTTCGGCTTAATTTACTAAAACTTTTGCATAAATACATAACATATATTTTTAGGTTTTTATAAAATATTTTTTGAAAATGATCCAGAAAAAAAAGAGGAAATTAAGAAAAATTTTCTGGAAAAGGAAATTCCTTTTTATCTTGGAAAATTTGATAAAATAATTGCTGATAACCCAGAAGGAAATTTCGTCGGATCACAGGTAAACATTTTCGTTTTCAAAGATCGTAGAATATTATAGGCACTATAGCACTCATCAGTGCATGAGAGGCATGCTGGTATGGATGGTTATATTCGGATATACCTTAAATATAACAATATTTTTAGATTACTTGGGCTGATCTCACCATTGCTTCTGGTTTAGGAGTATTTGAACAATTGAGACCTGGATTTTTTAAACCTTATCCAGCATTAGAGAAACTTATAAATAAAGTTAACAATCTTCCTGGGGTGAAAGAATGGATTGAAAAAAGGCCTGATAATACACTACCAATAAGTTTATAAACATTTTTTACGGTTTATATTTAAATAAGAATAAACTATTTTAGAAATAATAAATACTTTATCATCTGTCAAAAAAATTATTATTTAATTATACCCATCCAATATTACAGGAGTAACATAGGTTAATAAGGTAACGTACTTCACCAGGTTCGAGTAGAAATCGAATTGATGTCGTTTGATTGCTTGTCAATTCATTTTCGTGTTACAAAGCCCAAAATATTTACTTAAACTCATAAAATAATGAGACCGTTAAAAATCCCAATCAAGAAAAACGTTTTTATAAGTTTTAATTTAATTTTATTTGTTTTTAATTTAAAATTTTGTTGTCTGATTGATTGAAATAGCTGTTTAAATTTATTTTCCTTATATCACTTAACTATACATTGACAATTTTAACACCAGTATTTCAGGAAGGGAGAAGTCTTCCTCTTTCTTTTTATCTACCGTCGGATTAAATCTTTTCCATATCTTTCAAAAATGAAATATTAAAAACTTCATTAAATTACATAAATAAAAATCGTTTAATATATTTTTAATATTGTTAAAAATTATTAATG
The DNA here is from genome assembly GCA_034092305.1 of Diaprepes abbreviatus. Classification (NCBI taxonomy): domain Eukaryota; kingdom Metazoa; phylum Arthropoda; class Insecta; order Coleoptera; family Curculionidae; genus Diaprepes; species Diaprepes abbreviatus. The sequence continues at coordinate 1,398,885 of JASJET010000206.1, forward strand.
TAACTTCTACTTTTCAAATTTTAAAAGGTAAAGCTCAGTGCTGAACTTTTGATATTTTGAAATTCGACAGAGCACTATTAATCTGGATAGTTTGAGGAAGTTTTTCCGAAAACGGGAATCATATAAATCAAAAAATGAAGTTCAGCTGTCGATGAGCTGAATGCTTGTTCGTTCGAGCTGCAAATATCTATGGTTTATTCATTCTCTTTTGTGTCATATTGTATTATTTTAATTTTTATCTCTCTCAGTTCATAACCGTGCTGTTTTTTGTATGTTATATTGGCTGTGTATTGAAAAAATTCTCTGTAAAATTATATTTTAAAATGTCTAAATAAGTATTCACATAGGTTGCGTTTCTCTGTACATTTACTGTCAATAATATTCACATGTTATTAATTTATCGAATAATTAGACAATATACTCTCTTACATAATAATACAAACAATAATTTATTTATTGACAGAAGAGTAAACTTTTTAGTTAAAATTTTTGCTTTTCCTGATTCTCTTCGAGCTTTTCAACACTGGCGGCTTCTTTTTTCAGTTTTTTTTTTGTCTAAATTAATACATCTGATATACGACTTGACACCTGACACAATTTTTTCAATTCTCGCTCAAAAATCTTGTCAGTCATTTATTTATGCAGCTGTGGTTCAGAATTAACAAAAAACATTTATTTTGCTTCTATATGCATTTTAGATGAGTATTCTTCTCGGGGAAATGATGAAATAAATCGGATGCTACATTTTTCTTAACGGCGATGCTTATGTTTGAGCTCAATGATTTCTCTATTCCGAAAATATGTTTTATGCAGCAGGATAAAGCATACCGAAAGTATTTTAATAACGTACAGCAATAAAAGATGCAAAATCTGTACTATCATGAGCTGAGAGAGCTAAAAAAACTGAAATAAATAAAATATGACACAAAAAAATAATAAATAAACCATGGATAATTCGCGTTGAGTGCGCAAATTTCCGTTCTGAGAAAAACTTAGATTAATAATAAGCTTTTTCATTTGAAACTCTAAAAGTACGGGCTTCATTATGCCTTTATCAATATTTTAATTTGGTCGAAACTAAAAAAGCTATAACCATTTTTCTTACGTCACTGGTGTCGCTAGAGACTGAGGAATAAAATGATTTTTGAAAAATCATGATCGTGTCAAAATTAACCGAGTTATTGCGAGTTAAACATAAAAGATGCATTGAATTTGATTGAATCGAAAAAGTAATTTTAGATTTTTTTCTAAAAAAGTCCCATAGATAAGTTTCTGAGACCATAGTTGTTTGAAATAGAGTGTTCTATAAAGTAGTGTTTTCTAAATATTGTTCCGGATGGCCTATCTTCGAACACACACTGTATAATTGAACACACTATTATTTCAAAATATTTTTATTGACAACCTTACTTTTGACACTTGTCAAACAATTTCAAGTTGCATCAACGAACTCTCAAATTAAACTGACCCAGAAAGTCGGTCTGGACTCTTTATATACCCTTTTGGTCGATACCGAAAGATTCCCTAATTCTCTAGAAGGATTTCCATACTACATGGGTAATCAAAATAAGAAAAAGGAATAGTCCGGCGATTTCTAGATCTTCCATCATAGGCGTTCCATGTTAAAAATAAGGAAATCGAATTCTCTAAAAAGTTCCAGACCATTTTTCATAGTCGTCTCCTGAGGAAATTAACAAAGGTAAAATTACATAAATAACTTATAAACTTGTAGAAAATATACCTAAAACCCTATGAACTGCAAACTCAAACTAATCCTGTGAAATACAAAATGCTACAAAGTTCGTTACATTAGAAAATATACCTAAAACTCTACAAACTACGAATACAAACTAATACTATGAAATATAAAACGCTACAAGTTCGTAACATTGCCCCCCTTTCAAGCCTTGATCGTCCCGATCAACCATCTTGATCTCGATAATGAGCCAATTTGTCCAGATGCACGACTTTCATCTTCTCTGAATTCGGTACACCAGATCATTTAGTCGAGTCACTACGTTGTACGGATCTTCCCATGACTTTTGAAGCTTTGGTGAATACCCTTTGGTTCTTTTCGGATTGTACAACCAAACTCTTTCACCAACCATGAATCCATCAGTATCGGCTTTGACGTCATAGCGGATCTTCGTTCTGTCGCTTTCTATTTGTAGTCATCCCTGTACCTTTCCAAGAATGGCCTGGAAGACATTTCTCTTCCGGAGTCTCTTTCACCGTCGCGGTCCCTCTCAACGTACCTTCTCGAGGGTGACCTGTAGAACGTTCTTCTTCCTTGGCCCCCTTCGCAGTCACGGTCCTCTCGTCACGTTCTCCTCGGTCGCCGCGAGTACTCCTTCTATGACTTCCGGAATAGTCCTTTCTTCTATCGTTTCTACCAACAGTAATTTCCAGGCAATCTCTGTAAAAGTGATCCTTGTCTCCGCACTGGTAACAACGCATGGTATTCGAATGGTATCAGCGACCCTGATCCCTTCTTCTCGGTCTGGCATAAGTTACTCTAATGCGACAACCGCATACTTCAATTCCATCGCAAGCCTTGACAACAACTGCAGCATTTCTTTTATCTTTGTAAACAGCAAATCCAAAACAGGGAATACTATTACTTAACCAGACTTTTTTAAGTTCACCATAAGGAGCAAAGACTTTCTCCAGGTCGCTTCTTCGAACATCATCACCTGCAATATGAAGCCGATAGCCATCAGAGCCTCTGGCAGGAACAGTATTGCGAGTACACTGGCTTTGTAGATGCCCCTCTTGACCACACTTCCAACAACGAATTCTATTTCTGCTACGAAATGTTGTATTTTTGTTATCTTGTGTTTTCGCTTCATTCAAAAATTCTAGCAACTCCCTCATAAGCCTCATGAAAGTTTTCTCGTTGATCTTGCGATAATCTCGAGAAACATTGACTCCTCTTATGATTCGTTCTTGGTTCCTTGATGTCTGTTTGGCTGTCTCAAACTGAAGGGCATAAGCAAGAGCCTCAGATATTCTGTTCAGTCTGGCCATTCTTAGTGTCTGACTTGTTTCTGGGTCGCGTAAACCTTCAATAAAACTATTCACTGCTAACTCTTACTTTATTTCTTCAGGGTATGTTGGGTAGGTCAAATTTATTAACCTCATTATATCCGCCTCATATTCTTGAAGACTTTCGTTGTATTTCTGTCTTCTTCCTTGGAGTTGGGCTTTATAAACTTCTTGGAGGTGGGCTTCCCTATAGCGCATCTCCAGCAAAGTAACAATGAACTCGTAATCAGTCTGTTTTTCTTCAGGAATGTTACGTAGGACCTTCATAGCTTCACCTCGTAGTGCTAGAACAAGAGCACGTGCCTTCTCCGGTGAACTCCAGTTATTGTCGGTTGCGGCGGCTTCGAATTGACGGACATAGGTAAGCCAAGGTACTTTGCCGTCGAAGGTAGGTGGTTTCATTACACTGGTTGAAGGAATACCATCTACCTTTATTATACCTGTACTGGCTACCTTCTCCATTTGCACATGTAATTGTTTCATCTGTTTCTGGATTTCCGTCGCTTCTTGTTGTACCTCACCATGTACGTCTTCTTTTATTTGCAGATGTAATTGTTGCATCTGCTTCTGG